>CM075691.1:22351400-23841360 GCA_037954015.1 Psophocarpus tetragonolobus
ATTTTTACATAAAAAAATTATTTTTAAATTAAAACAATTCACTTAAAGAAAAAAATGATTACATCCAAACAAATTAGTTATAACGAGAAATCCGTAAAAAACTTTGGTAAAAGTTAACCAAGATATTTTTACACCTAAAACAAACCATAAAATGAGATCTTTTTAAATTTTTTAAAACATAAAGTGAGTTTTTTTAAAATTAATTTGGGTAAGAATTAATATAATAAAAAAATAAATCATTGCTATAACCAATTAAGAGATATTTTTATTAACTAAAATTAATAAATAATTATTTCTCAGTTAAAAAATTATGAGTCTAAAAATAATAAAATATTAATATTAAATATTAATATTTACAAATTTTTTTGAGGGACCTAAAGCAAGTCTTTATTTTTCATGTTGTCAAATTGGTCCTGACTTTAAGTAATACACAAGATAAATATTCTCTTCTAATATAATTTGTTAGATACGATCATATCCAAAAAAATATTATCAACACTTGAATTCTAGACCATTTGAATAAGTGACACAAACTCTAATTATATGAAAGGTGTGGCATTGTGATATAGTCTTATAGAGTTTTTATTTTGTTTGTTTTTTTTTTATCATTGTGTTCGTTTCTCTCTTTCGAAATCACATCATTGAAATAGGGTGAGTGAAAGTCTACAAAAGCCAAAACGGTGAAGGTTAATTGAAGATTTATCAATGACTAAAAACAGGTGTTTCTCCCATTTGTAATTTTTTTTTAATTCTTCCATTATTTGATCTGAATGTTTTGCTTAAGTAGTTGCCATGTTTAATTAGATTAATATTTTAGGTGAAATTTATTTTCTCTATTTTTTGTTTTTATTTAAAAAAAAAACAGAAAATAATAGTAAAAATATGTTTGAATACAATTTAAAAAACATCTTCACTTAAAATATTTTCAAACCAACCAAAAACAGAAAAAAATTGTTTTCGTGTGTTCGAAAATTAACAATATGTAAAAACTTAATAACAACATTATAATTATATAAAAAATAATATATAAATGTATTTTAAACTTATATATATAAATAATTTATAGTATTTTTTTTAAATTAATTAAATTTAATAATATTATTTTTTAAAAATAAAAATATCAAATAAAAATAAACATATTTTTTAAATGTTAAAATTTTTAAAATAAAAACAGTTTTCAAAAAATAAAATAAAGACTAAAAAAAATATTTTCTCTTTCACCTTAGTCAATATTTTTGGCGGGCACAATCATAATATACAGTGAGAGTTACCCGAAATTCGTGGTAAATAATCCTACCTACCTATGGCTCCACTATGAAATACCTACTATAAATATTATAGTTGTGCATGTATGTAGCTTTGAAAACATAGTTTGAATTGTTTAATTATATTATACAAATTAATCGTGTTATACAAATTAGGTTTGACGTTTGAGAACTTTTCAAATAATTCAGTCCTAGAATTTCAAGCTATAAACTTCAACTAAAAATAATAATTATTATTTTAAAGTTAATTAACTATGTGCTAGTTACCAATATTATTTTTCTATTTAAAATTTAATATTATTATAAATTAATTGGAAAATAGCTATAATTTTTAAATTAGCTACGAATTAATTAAGATTATTTTTCCTAACTAATTAGCTACTCATTTCATGTTATCATCAACATTGTAGTATTTTTTAGCCAAATTATAGTTAACTCTTTTTTACAAGAGATTAACTACAAATTAGCAACTAATTTTTTGTGGTTAATTTGAAAAATTCTTGCAGTGATTTATAGACTTTTTTTAGTAAATAAAAAACTTGGTTGACTGATTAATAAACAAGTTTTTTAATAGATATTTTTAGTAACTTCTAAGGTTTTTTTTTTCAAACACATAACTATAATATTGTCAAATTTTTGTACCATGCTAGCTACTTTTGATAGGCAAAATCTTAACAATTACGTAAAAAAGAAAAGATTAACAAGTAATAATATTTTTTTATTATAAAATGGTGCAATATATTTGTTTATTTTTTATAGATTGAGTTGATAATTTTTCTACATTTAATTGGTATTGGTAGTTCTAAGATATATGATATATCTTAAGAAATTTCACATGTATTTTTATATGATACTTTTATATATTTTTAATATTTTTTACTTTTCCGAAAAAATAAATACTAGTTAATGAAAAATAAAAAAATATAAATTACCAAAAAATTAATTACACATGCTTACTTTGTTGGATGCTTCGATAATGAGACAACTTATTAGATTATGTTGTTTTCATGTCATTAATTTTTTACTTCACAATAGAAATTAAAATAGTTAATACAAGAAAACTTTCCAGACAAAAATTTTGAAAATTAATGACTATATCATTGTGTACGTTGATTGTTTGAAAAAGGTAATTTTTGTGTGAAAAATGGTTGGAGCTCTGCGGAAAATTCCCCTAATGGTCAAATATTTGCGTTGAAATCGCCTTAAAAAATGATATTTGATTATCACCAAAAAAAAAATTCTTGTTTATTAAATAATATATTTTTTAATAAGGAAAAGAATATTATTAAGAAAAATATAGCTAAAACATAAGACGTGCCTAACTTACAAAATACAATATAATTCATATATGATAAAAACAAAATAAACATTAAATAGTTAAACACAAAACTTAAGTTCAAAACTCATTCTGCATATGAATTTAAAGTTTAGCTCATTGCAAGATATCATTTCTATGTTGATAGTTGCAATATCTGAACTACATCATCTACTTCCATTGACATTGATTGATCGTTAAAGATTCTTATATTGCTAACTTTTCAGATATATCATGATCCTACAAACCAAATAAAAGACTACATTTATTAAATACTATATGATAACATTATTATATTAATAAACAAATTATAATAACATTCAGATAAGTTTAATGTAATTATATTCATGTATTTTTTGTTGTTTTAACCAATGTTTTTATCAGTTTAATTAGTATGTACTAACAATGTAAAGAATCTTACATTAGTCAGATAAATGAAAAGATATATGATTGAACATCAGTATAACATTATTTTATATTGTCAGTATATACTTATTAAACTCTATTTTTATATGTTGAGAACATCAATGTAAAGTTTTAAAAAATATATATATATAATATTTTCAAATATATAAGGTGTTATAGTGTAAAATTTTCATAAATTTAAAAGGAGATTAATGTAAGCAAAATAAAAATGAGTGAAATTATGTATAAGTTAATAAAAATAAAAAAATGTTACTAAAATTTTGTCTATATCAAATAAAATAAATATTATTAATTATATTAAATAAAAGGTACGAAATGATATTTTTTGTTGTTTTACCTAACCACTAATGTTTGTTTTTCACTCATTTCTCTATGGTTTTTTTTTTAATTCTTTTCCCACTGTTTTTCCTCTCTATAAATCTTGGCCGAAAAATAAAATTAGTAAAAAAATAGGGATAAAAACATAATTATCCCATTTTTATTTGAATGACACGCAAAGTTGATGCCATTGAAGTCACAGAAAAGTACAAAAACAAAGTCACAAACGACATGCAGCAACAAAAATAAGTTAAATAACGTTGAAAAGAACGAAAGCGATTTCATAAGCAGCAGCAGAAACTGCCTTAATTGTTGCCAAATATTTGGTGATCCTGTCTATCACTGAAGGAGACTCAAACGAGAAAAGGTTTCGAATTCAAACTCTAACCATAGTTTTACAAACAGAACCGACGATCGATGTGATTAACGTAATCGTTGCTGAATCGCTTAATTATTACTTTTTTTTTAATACTCTTGGTAGAAGTTTAACGCAGTATTAAAAGATTTACAACCATTTTCATACTTTATGTTTAATTAGTAGTTGATTGACATTAGTTGATTCCCATCATCAAGTGATATATTTTAAAAATATATAAAAATTTTATATTTATATCAAAATAAACAAAAATAGCTAATATAAACAAAATTTTAAGAATTTAAAGCAATAAAGTATTATAAACAAAAAAAAAATAAAAAGCTAAATTAATAATTAAAGTAACAACAAAATAACGTTTACAACATAAAAAAATAGAATAATAAAAAATATAGTTGATAATATATTAATAAAAACATTATAATTAATAAAAATAAAATAATTTTTTATTAATTTGAATAAAAAATTAAGCAACCCAAATCAGGTCACCAGTTTAAATTAGGTCATTTCAAACCATACCAAATTAATGATATAATTTATTTGATTATTAACTTAACCCAGTTGGACTATTGGTTTCTAGATCAACCATTCGAATCGACTAAGTCACTCTAATACAAAATTTTGTTTGAGAAAATGTTTTTTTGTCTTCATTTTCTGAAAAAAAAAATTCAAGTTCTCAACATTTAGAAAATATTTTATTTTGACTTGATATTTTTTATTCACAAATTTTTTTTTACTAAATTTAATAATTCTAGTAAAAATATTACAAAATATTTATATATTATTTAAAATAAATTTATATATAATTGTAATATTTTATTTAATTTTTACATAGTTTTAGTTTTTAATAATACTAAAAACAACTTTTTTTTATTTTCAATTAATTTTTGAAAATACTTTAAAAAAATATTTTTTAAATTATAACCCAATATATTTTCATAACTATTTTTAAAAATAAAAACAAAAAATTATTCAAAACAATCCATATACTTGGATAATGATATAATTTTGAATTCGAACAACATTGTGTCAAGCGGAGATTATGGAAAACGTCTTACATTTGATTCAGACACCCACGTGACACGTATGATAGTAATTGTGAACCGTTGGATCATGAACATGTAGTGAGTTAGTTCAACCGTTAATAACCTCCATTAACGGCTACATTAACGAACAACACATTGTTTCTATTATCCCTTTCACCACGATTCGTATATTTTCTTGAAAGAGACGACGTCGTCCTCATACGGCTACACTCGCCGACCTATGTCACCCTAAACATCAATGTGGGTCCCACACCCCATGTGCTTTTCTCCCTTTTCTAAATCCTTTCACCAAACACGTCAATAGATGTTAATTCATTCGTGAACAAAAATGACTTATTTGTTACAATAAGTCTTCAAATATTTGTTTATGTTCTCTTGTGCTATTTTGTTCCTTTATTAGACTTCATATATAGGACATATAGAAAGTAGATAAAGATTCTTTCTACTGAATTTTAAAATTAAATTAACCTTTTTAACCGTAAAATTGATAAAAATAAATGGAACAAATGAAAACAACACCATGAAACTTAAGTACTCACACATTAACTTCCTACTTCTTAATTATTATTTTCGTATATTTAAGAAGTGTTAGTATAAAATTTAAAATAAGTATTAGTATAATATTTTCATACATATAAAAAATATCACTGTTATAAATACATAAAAATAAATGAATTTTGTGTTATTTAAAAACAAGAGATGATCCATTTATAGTTTTATTAAACCTAAGAGGTGTATCCATAATTTGTTCAAATAAAAAATATCAAAGTAAAAATAAAAAAAATTGTGTTCTTTTCATTAATTTGATAGTTTTTGGATCTCATTATTAAAATCAAAAGAAACAAGTTTTATCTTTAATTGTATTATGATATAATGTGTAACTAATCGATCATAAATCATTTGTAATTTTTTGTTATAGATAGTTGCCGGTCATAAATTTTACATTAATATTCCATCACAATTTTTAATTTATGACAAGTTTGTTAATTTTATAATTAATACTTTAAAAATTATTATAATTAAACCTTTTTTACACTAATTAAACTCATAATTTATTATAATATAATTATTATATAACTTGTGTTTATTTACTCTTAGGTCTTAGGGTTAAATTAAAACAGTAGTTTGTGGTCCAGCTTTATTCAATTCACATGGGAGGAAAGATACATTTATTGTAAGTAAAATATTCTTGGATAAGTGACAATCTAGTAGCACGAACGGAATTAGTTTATGATCTAGTACTATTGTAAACACTATTTCTATTGGTCATTGATCATGAATCAATTAATTATTAAATTTTATAAAGTTTCAGATTAATTTTTTTATAAGCAATGTGTCAGATTATTTAGTTGTTGATAAATAATTTTTATAAAAGTAAATTAATATTTAAATTGAGAAATTGATCTCATAATTTCATGAAGTAAAAAAGCATATATTTATCTTAATTTGATGCTCGACTAGTTCTACAAACAAACCAGTGCCTCATATTCCTGTGGAATTTCCCACAAATATGTGTTATTTGCATATCAACTAACTGCCACTTTTGGAGTCCTCCATTTCTATTGCAATATTTTTTCATTTACAAAATTTATAAAGATTAAAATTATAATAAATGCCTTAATGAATGACTCAAATTTATTAAGTCGATTAATAAAAGTCATTGATTTTTTTCTGTAGCTTTTATATTCCTTCCGTTCTCTTTTGAACATCATTTTGGTAAAAAGTACTTAATTTATTAGATAATTATTGTTTAATTTCAGATATTAAATTCTAGTACTTTCTTTTTCAGGATATTGTATAATAAAAGATTAAAACATGTGTTTGATGAAGTATGACAGTCATATAATGCAGCTAATAAAACAAAAGGATAATCATATTTATGCGTTTAGTATAAAAGGTTAGTTCCACTTTGTTTTTTTTTGGGATGATGAATTAATTACTTGTCGTTGAAAACCTACACTTACAATGTTACTTATTTATAGTAGTTATGTGCTTGTGTAGAATGATTCAACCACAACTAAATAAACAATTTCTCCGTGACCATGGTTTAAAGTTGAGCTCTTAATTTTAACTTTATCAATTGTTGGATACTCGATTGTTTCTTGGTTCACTTAAATTTCTGTTACGAGATGATTAATAACACGATTAGGTAAACAATATAAATATATATATATATATATATATATATATATATATATATATATATATAAGATATAAATTAGAATAAAATATTAAAGGATTAGAAATTATATTGATGAAACTATAATTCGATTCACAACTAACATGAAAAAGGACTTGATTTTTTTTTTAAGAACACAAAATGTATTAATAATTTAACATGTCAAAGAGATAACAATGAAAATGTTAGAATCTCAGAAACATAAATAAGATAGGAGAGCAAAATAACAGAATCTCCTTCAAACACAGCTACTTATAACTTATAACTTCCACAAAAAATCAGAAATGGAAGATACATTGTGCTACATAGACGCTTTATTAAGAACCTGAATCTATAATAGGTAAACATCTCTGAGAATGTTTAACTCTAATTCAAAATCTTTGTAAGAATATATGTCAAACCTCCTTAATTAGAAGAGAAGGAACAACTAGCTAATTGATAGCGAAGTTTAATTTAAAACAAGTATATATATATATATATATATATATATATATATATATATATATATATATATATATATATATGTATACATACAAATTAATACACCATTATTGTTTCAAATGAAGAGTCTTAATTATGCTCTAATTTAATTTATAACAAACTATAACTAGGTTAGGTTTAAAAGTAGAGATTAATGAACTAAGAAAAAGTAGATATGTTTTTTTAAATATGTATATTCTTTATTAGACATAATTTTGTTCGATTGAATAGAATTATTATAAATGATAAAACTTTTTCTTAAGACATTATTGATATTTAAGGTTTCAACTTAATATTATACATGTGGTCCTATATATAAAAATAAAATAATTAGCTACAGTTACACTTTTACGTCGTTGTCTAGTCTTAAAATCATTTCAAAACGAGACTTTCGAAGTATAAAGTCTAAACTCGCATGTTACCGTAGTTTACGTGAGTTACAATCAGAAAGCAATATAATGAATATTAAATTCCCAAATTCAATACTGGTTTATGTTTATTAATTTTAGTAGAATAGAATACAGTATCTTTTTTGCTAGAGAAAATTATATTCAAGTTTCTAGAGATTTCTATAAACGACATACTTTAATTTTGAATATTTAATAAAGTTGTATATATAATAAGACCTGAACTCAAGATAAGTGATTAAAATAAAATAATTTCATGTCAATTAATTTACACGCTTATTTTAATTTCTCATAATCTATTTTAGTGAAAGGTATTACTTTTTCATAATATAGCGATTAGAGTTTACATTTTGAGAGAGATATTATTATAATCATATCTGGAACAAAAATTTCTACGAAAAAATATATATGTGAGGAAAAAAGTATTATTATAATATTTAATTAATAATATTATAAAAATTATTTAATTATTATCACGTATCAGCCGAACAATATTTTATGGTTTTTAATTTTATATGTTGTTAGGTGATACAATCTTTATTATTTTTTTTCTTCTTTTAGTTGGGCTCTATCGGCATGCAAAGCACGAAATTCGACCTAGTTTGCTTAAATACATTTATCTCAAATTTGTACGATAGGATTATTATTTACAAATTAAAAAACATGTTATAAATTTAATTAGCTCAATTTCTTGTACAAAAATTAATATTATATATTGTCAAAATAAATTAAATAAAAACAAATTTCTTTAATTAGATATACAAATATTAGTATTCTGGAAAAGTTAATTTACATCATCACATTGATATCATAAGTTTATTTCGGTTTGAAAGACCTTATCATCTTAATTATGTACATACCTATAATTTGACCCATTTATAATGTGCTTGTTTATATTTTCAAACTGAATTTTGAAAAACGAAAAAGTTCTTTAGAAAAATTAACGTTAGACCATATATGTTAATTTTTCAATTTTCAGTAACAAAAAGTCCTATACAAATACAAGAAAATCGATTCATGGTATAATACTTAATTTCAACCCTAAATAATTAATACAAAAGTATAGGACTGCATCTTTAATCACGAATACAACATGAAATTTTGAATTTCTTTATAAACATTAAGGAGCAAAACAATTCATATAATGCAAATTATCTTTTCAATCAGTACCAAAAATTATTTAGAAATTAAATGTAAATTAGAGATAATTAAAAAAAAAATCACCTTCAATCACAACATATGTAAACTCATGCATAATCTGTTTATGACAATGCAATCAGCAATAAGATATTGTCTAGAGGATGATGAATACCTGAACAACATGTCTCATACCTCAAATTCAAACCTCTCATTTGTCTTATTCTTTGGAAGAAAGTGAGGCACAAAGTTCTCTCCCATGAATTTAGCATATAATTCTTTAATTTTATATTGCCTTGTTGAATATTTTTACATTGAAGCAATTAAGAACTAGCGCATTTCCCTCGTGATTTCTCTATAAATACCAAACTTTCCATCTGCATATTCCTCATCACATTTAACTACCAACTACCTAAGAAACTAACAAAATCCTATTGGTTGTGATAATATGGCTCTTACAGTTCAATGTGCATTATCTCAACTACTCATTCTAGTGGCTATACTCTCAATATTCCTAGTGATCCCTTCCTTTTGTTTCAACCCCAAAAAGCTTTATAATGCTTCATATTATTCTCCATCTGGGTCAGATTGGTCACCTTCAGTGGCCACTTGGTATGGACCTGCCAATGGAGATGGAAGTGAAGGTAGTTAATACAAAAACTTACTCATTTTAAGTTTTTTTTAAGGATATGTGTTCAAATAATTATAATTCTCATTAGCGATAAAACTATTTGTCTCATTTCGTGTCTTATTTTCTGTTTTTATAATAAAACGTCATGTTATTTAATAAGATAGATAAAAATTAAAAAAATTTTATAAAACAAAATTCATTAATTCACATGAATTTGAGGATAGAAAAAAAGCACAAAATTAAACCAGAATATTTCCCTCTCTTATCATTATGGTAAAAATATTTAGTTTCACCAATATGATTTTTAATCTTACATAGCTTGCTCCTTAAATATGTGTTCAGGGTTCGAGTCTTGATCTTGTATAGAGGAGTATGATATGTTGATACACATTAATTCCTTAATTAAATCGACTTCAATATTTTGAGGGATTAATTTTGTGCTACCAACTTAGGAATCTTGATATCATGAAAAACCAAAATATATAGTTTGAATGATTAATGTATTTGATATTTATATGTAGGTGGGGCTTGTGGATATGGAAGTGTTGTTGGGCAAGCTCCATTCTCTTCGTTAATATCTGCAGGAAGTCCTCTAATATATGACTCAGGAAAGGGATGTGGTTCTTGTTATGAGGTGAGAATGATTAAAATTTTTACAATAGGAAAAGGCTATCACAGTTCTAACACACTGTTCATTATTATTTGAGAGGTGTAAAATGATGTATTTTTTATACTATCATCAAATTGCAAAATCATTGATAAAAGATTTTGTCGGTTCCAGTACTATATTCTCTCAAATAAAATTTAAGTTTGACTCTTATAAAAAAATATATTTAAGAATAAAAAACTCCACTAAACTCCAAAGGGATAATTAACTGGGTTCTTTAGCAAAAATTAGTCAATTTTTTGGTAAATATTTCACACTAAACAATAATATTCCAAATAAAAAAACTCCTATATTTCAACTCTAAATAATATTAAAAATATTAGCATGTTGTTTTTTCCTCTAAAACCGGCCAGATTTTTCAGTGGAGAAACAAAACCAATAGATACTTTTATTAATAAGCAGAACTTATACACTGACACGACTTTCATATGAAACTGGAAATTTCTTTTAATTACAAGGAATTGATAAAAGTGAAGATATTAAACTTTTCAAAAACGAAATGAAGATATTAAATATGGTTAATTAATTTGTGTTCCAAATTCAGGTGAAGTGCACAGGAAATTCTGCATGCTCAGGCAGCCCAGTGAAAATAGTCATCACTGATGAATGTGCTGGGTGTGGATCAGATGCTCAATATCATTTTGATTTGAGTGGGACTGCTTTTGGAGCTATGGCTGTTTCAGGTCAAGATGGGAATCTTCGCAATGCAGGGAAAATAGACGTTCAACACAGAAGGTATGTTCTAATCTTCTAACTATTTCCATCTATCATCAACTAGACTAATTAAAATCTATTCCCAGTGAGATAATAAATATTTAAACTTTTTTGACTTTTCAGTTATAGTTTTCTTGACATATGGTTTATGTTTATATAAATGCTTAAATAACTTTTTTCGAAAATAGGATTTTTTTAATTTTGCTTCTGTAGATGGTTTTTTGGATTTTGTTCTTTTAAAAATATTTTTTATTTAGTTTTAGTGTCAGCTTTTAATAAACAATGTTCACTGAGATGAAACAACGATGCTAATAGTCTAATGAGTTATCACATTATTAGGGAGAAGCAAGTATCATAGGATTGCCCATAATGTTTTTTCTATGTAATATACTTTTTCTATGTTTTGGCCATTACCATTCAATCTTTTCACCATTTTGGTTACAACACTGTTACTGCAGAGTTGAATGCAACTATCCTGGTAGGTCAATAGCCTTCCACGTGGACTCTGGCTCAAACCAAGAATATTTTGCAACCTTGGTTGAATATGAAGATGGGGATGGTGACCTTGCCAAGGTTGAACTGAAGGAAGAACCACTTGATTCAGGGTCATGGGATTCCATGCAACAATCATGGGGTGCTGTTTGGAAACTTGATAAAGGGTCACCATTAAGAGCACCATTCTCTATTAGACTAACCACACTTGAGTCTGGCAAGACCATTGTGGCCAACAATGTGATCCCTGCAGGGTGGACCCCTGGTCAAACTTATAGATCAATTGTCAATTTTGAAACCTAAAGATGAGTCCTTTATATCAGCTATAGAACTATTAGGGTCGGCCTAGCAGAGAATTGAGATATCATGCATGGACAAGGTCTTAAATTTGAATGTTGGTGCCGTGAGTGTATTCTGAATGATAAAAAATATATATTTTACTTATAATGTTATTGTATAATCAAATGTCATATGGACTTTTGATTTATCTTATGTAGTCAATTATATATGAATGAAACTGAGCTAGTTTCTGTGTTTTTTTTATAAATAAAAAAAAATTATAATTAATAAAGATCACAAAATATGTCTTTTTTATTCAGAAAAAAAAAATATAATTTGAATTATTAATCTGTAACAGATAAAAAGTGTTACAACTTATCAATATAGCAAGAGGGATATTCATTATCCATTCGGAATAAGAGTGAGAAGTAAATTTGGATATATACAATACCACTCCTACGAATTTAATTGTACACTTGTATAATTTCTTGAACATCAACACTTTGTGCGCTAAAGATAGTAGCATTTCTAACATTTTCCATAATTGCTAGGTTCTTGTGAACCACAAAGGGCAAAGTGGGTCTAAGCTCCTATCAACCAGTCCCATGGTTTGATAATAATGCTTACTCACCTAAGTTGCAAATGTCATAGAGATCCCCACCACTAGCAACGCCTATCCATACATACATTACAATTCATAAAAATATGTGGGCCTTTTTCCTGTGTCTCATCGTAACGACCCAAATTTCAACCCATTCATTTATGAATTTTGTGGAAAATTTTGTCAAAGGTAATTAACACAATTATGGGAAATTTTCAAAACTTAAAATTACATAAAGAATCATAATCCTTCTATAATCAGTATTAGACAAAAGTATTCATTATCAAGCCCTCTTTTACAAATTATTTCAAATACATCGTATATAATTCAGAGTACTGTACCTGTGACAAATTAACTAGTTGATCATCAAAAGTAACTCAGTACAAAACATTATGCATTCAAAGGAAAGTTCTCTAAATCTTCCATCGTAATCTGCTAACACGATTCATCTTCTGTTTGTATCCTAAACATATATGAAAGAAAATACATAAAATAAACACATAGAGGAGTGAGATAATTATAAATCATAAATATTAATCTTAATAAACTAATAAAAAATAGGGCCTAAGATTGAACCTAAGACTCAATTCAACATCAATCTCACTCATCTAACTAGATTTAATCCCACCAGACTTTTATATGGATCCATGACTAATCCAAGATGATTCACCCCAATCATCAAGGACTTTGTTTTGGGAAGTGATTGATAGTTGTATATCTTACCCAATTGGTATAATAATGCTCTCGAGAGATTGGGCTATCTGCCCAGGGCTGACTGCCCTTTAGAATTATTTGGCTGATTGTCAATTGGGCTACTTGCCCATCACCTCAAATGGTCCTTCCATAAGGTCAAGAGTAAAATATACCTACCAATCATGAGATGCTGAACATTGTTGACGATTTTAAACAAATGAATATTCCATCCAAGTACTAATATGGATTCCCCTGAATGCTCACTTACCTGATGAGCACTTTCAACCCAAAATATTAACATATATTACATTGAATATCCACTTACTTAAAACAATATAAGGATCTCCAATCCTACCTTCTATATCCCAGTGTACCAAGCTGTGACTTTCCAAAATACTAGGGAATCTAGGACTTTTCCAAAATTACCAACTCATCAATCACACATTATTCATACATACAAAATCATCTTTTCCAATCAGAAAATCAAAATACACACATATATGTATAAGATAATATCAACACATCATTTCCCATTTTGACATATCAAAATCATTAGACAATCTTTCATTTCGAATCATCGAATCATCCATAGGCAATTGTTTAGCCTAAACATCATATTCAATACAATCTTTTAGTCACATCATAGTTCCAAAAGTTACCAATCCATCAATCACACATTACATAGTAATTCCAATCAGAACATCATATTCAAATAATAGATCTTTAATCAAATTAACTTTTTTTCAAAAATCTATAATTGGAATATTAATGTTTTCTTATAACCAAAAAACATCCTTTCTGATATGGAAGATTAGATTAAAAATGCAACCATAGAGCATATTTAGTTTGTTTTCTTATAAATTTTCTTTAAATGTTCTTTCAAAAATTTACTTTTCCTTTTATCTCATTTTCCTTTTTAAAACATATAGACAACTTCAAAATGATTCATATCAAGAATAATTCATAAACCTTTCACAAACTATCATAACTTGATTTATAAATCCATTAATATGAGAAACAAATGTTTAACAATCCATTTACCATGATCAAGATATCAAAAGTTTTCACAAGAATAATGCATATATGAATCATAATAGTAATTGAAAATCACAAATAGAGGACCAGAAATAATATCTACAGAATAATAATACAGGACTAGAAGGAATATCTAGAGTAAATAAACAAAGGACCAGAAAGACACTTGGAATAGATGGCCAGGAGGTCATCTGGAAAGAATAGTTATTGGACTAGAGTAAGTTCTGAAAAGAATATCAAAGTACTAGAAGAAATCTAGAGAAAATAATAACCACAACCAGAAGGTTATCTGGAATGATTGACCAAAAAGTTATCTGGAGAGTAATAAAGAAATGACAAGAAGGTTATCTGAACTGTGTCCAGAAGTTTATCAGGAGAGAATAATTAATTTAAGAAAATAAATAACAATCAAATTAATAATTACCATAGATCAAGAAGGCAATAACTGAATGAAAGAAAATCAAAAGCAATAACCACACATAGTTTATTAAGACTAACACCTCCCATTGGTTTATAAATCTCACTTCCCCCTTACCTTGATAAGAGGTTGATCAAGAGTGGTGTAGAACGTTTAAAACCTTAAACTTCTTCTCAAGAGCTTTCCCTTCCCCTCTCTTTCACAAGGACTTACTTTCTTCCTTCTCTCTTTTCTTTCTCAAGAGCTTATTCTCTCAAAGGCTTGCCCTCTCTCTTCTTTGTCTTCTTTCAATTTGCAATATGATTTCCCCTATTTATAGTAAAAATTTGTGTCTACTCACTAAGCAAACAAAATATAAAGAAATAATATTGACTTGCCACATATGCTCACTAAGCTGCTAATGTATTTTAGTTACTTTGTTAAGTGAAATCTGGGTCAGTTGCTTAGCGAGAAAGCTTCGCTTAGCAACCGTCAATTCTTAATATTGAAGAAACTCTCACATTGCTTAGCAATGAAGTTTCGCTAAGCAAATGTAGCTGAGCGAACATCCTTTGCTTGGTAATAACAATTTTTAATAGTAAAAAAACTCATTTCGCTAAGCGAAATTTATTTTCGTTGAGCGAATTTCTCATAACAAAGGAAGCTTAAAATTCTTAATGGAAATGTTTTATAAACTATCATTAATCTATCTTAATAATTGTTTACATACATAACTATTTCTAATACATCATCTACTAACCTAATTATGAATTTTAAGTGTTACACTCACCACTCATTAGCATAACTCTTCACCATATTGGATAACTCTTCTTCATAGTAAATTACACTTACTTAACAACCTACCTGCGCCTAGGTGCCAAATCAGAAATTATACCTTTGATAGAAAAATATCGAACTTCTTGTTGTACTCCTCTGTCAGTGCCTTTGTACGGAGCTAATTATTTTACGAAGCTAGTTACTATGTTAGTTATCATAAGTTAATATATGATTTTATCGTTGATGAAAGGTATCTTAGAATATATATATCAAATTCATTATTTAATCAATGCACTAGTTAATTAGATAGAATAAAAAAGATTTAATTTTGTAATTAGAAGCATTTTTTCTCATTTTCTTAAAAATGTGTAACATTTCAAGTGAAGTAATTTTCAGCATGAATTGAATATTACGTGAAGCAGAGAAGCTGATCTTACAAAACCTAAACGGTAATCTGATTTCTGATGTTTAAACCTTTAAGGGAGATATATATAGCTTAAAATTTGAAAAAAAATAGAAAAGATGAAATTAACCAATATTAATTTATATACATCCAGTATGTCTTGACATGGCACAGAACAAAAGAAACCAGACACACTAGTTAAACTCGTATCTCATAATGTGAAACATTTACCCCACAAAACAGATACTCCAAACTAGTATCACATCATATACAGCACCACTTCAAATAATTCAAGTCCTGGACCACTATATATAATAGCTATAAAATTAGTTGTAAAATGGTGGTTGAATTATTTTATTATTTCAAATTTTTAAATGATAAAATATTGAGGACATATGACATGAGAGTAACGTATCTTATATAAAAGTAGGAGGAACAAATTTCATCCATTAAAATAAACATTAATTGTTGAGGTTAAATTATACACATCTACTCATTCTTCTTCTAGTATTTATTATATGTCACTCTTTCTTTCTTTCTCCTCTCTTAATGATTGAGATCTTTTGAATACTTTTCTCTCTCAATGACTGAAATTTGCTCTTTTCACTCTCATATAAATTTGGTTTTCTCACTAAATATGCCCCTGTATATATAGAGAAAGAAAGAGAGATAGATAGATAGATACATGCATACATAGATATAAAAGACATATTATATGAGAATAAGGTATCTTATTCGAGAGTGAGAGAGGTAAATCTCAGCCATTAAAATAAAAATTAATGGTTGAGATAAAATCGACAGATTCACTCATTCTCTCTCTCTAACATTTATTATTTGCTACTCTTTTTTTTTTCTCTCCTCTTTCAATGATTGAAATATGCTCCTCCCACTCTCATATTAATTTCTAACTAGATATGTTTAGGGATGGCAAAAATACCCATGCCCATGGGTACCTGCCCGAACTCGCCCCGATTTTGACGGGTATTACCTGGTTTGACCGGGTATGGGTACGAGTACGAGTATTATCCGATGTGTTAAACTGGATAGGGTACGAGTATGAGTATGTGACTACCCGCCCCATACCCGAATTTGTACCCGCCGCATTATAATTTTAATGCTTATATAATATGTTTAAATTTATATATTTAATTAAAAATTTTAATTCTTAAACTTTAATTTATAATTTCTTGTTATTAATTATTCTTTATATACTTTTTAAATTAAAATATAATTAATAACTTAATAATATAATTTATTTAATAATAAATAAATAAATTTAAATTACAAAAAATAATATGACGGGTACCCACAGGTATACCCGAACCCAAAAATACCTGACGGGTACAGGGATGAGGATTAAAATTTCATAGCACTCTTTTTATACCCGAACCCGCTCCGCACTTTGTTGGGACGGGGATGGCGAGGGTCAAACCCGTACCCGCCCCGCTACGTTGCCATCCCTAAATATGTTCCTACCTCTTTCTCTATATATATATTTATATTGTAAAATAAAGAAATAAAAGAAATTCTGCCTCGCATATAATTGAATGAAAATACCAGTAATTTATACAGGAGAGAATATTTATAATTATGCTATTCTATTCTAGAATTCTGCAATACTATCCTTCAGCTATTCTAATTATGGACAATAATTGATTTCCTAATATATATATATCAATTAATCATGGTCTTCAAAATTAGATGGATTGGTTGGTTCAACTGGTTGAACTGAGAACCAGTATTCGGTCCAAAATTTTCAAATAACTAAGGGAGAATGAACGGTCCTGGAATCGAAGAACCAACTGATTCAGGGGTCAAACCCTTTTTTATTTTTTTTAAAAAAGCAGGAAAAAAACTCAAAAAATTGAAAAATAGGGGTTTTTAAATTTTAGGTACACAAAGGAGAAATGTTCATGAAATTTACAATATATATATGTGAAACTTGTCACACTTACTAGTCTCTTTATCAAGTCTTTTTCATATTTTACAATATAAATATCTCTCAAAGAGTCATTTTAGACAATGTGGGACATTGTCTTTTTGTAATATTATAAAGACAACAACACTTAAACTTGATAAGATCTATTATATTTGTGTACTATAAATCATATATAACTTATTTTCTTAGTATATTATTATATTAGTAAAAGAAAACAATATTTTATTAAGTCCGGTTCAACCTCGGTTAAATCCTGATTCAACCTTTGAACCCTATACTCATGCATTCAAGGTTCAATGACTGGTTCGGTTTTAAAAACCTTGATATATATATATATATATATATATATATATATATATATATATATATATATATATATATATATATATATATATATATATATATAGGACAACTTAGGTGCGACAAAGGGTTACAGTGAGAAATAAGAAAACGTAATAATAATTATAGGATTTCAATAAATAATTTAGATTGTGTTTTTAATTAAACAAGTTCGCGTGGTTCTATCACACAGAAACTTTCACACAAAGTCTTAATATGTTGCTCTCGTCACCCTTGCAAAATCCTTTGCAAGGTTGCCACCACTACCACACAACTGTTGGTACCACCGTCACTGCTGTTGGTGGTGGTGGAGTGAAACATACATAACCTGTCATGATTTAAAAGCTTAATCAAATTGAAAAAAAAAAACATTAAATTGAGAAGAAAAAGAATTCAACAAATATAGAGCAGTGTAGTCAGAAAGGAGACGAAAACAAAATGACATGAAAGTTAATGGTGTTTTAAATTCAAAAGAGAACAAAACAAATTGCATTTTTGAAGCACTTGTTCTTTTACTATAATTATAAAGTGTTTCCAATTTGAGTTCACATCACATACTCACACTTCTGTCTCTTGGTGTTGGTGGGGTGAAGATGATGACAACTTTGTAGAAGAATCTTCAAGGGTGACGATAACAGCTCGGTAAGAGTTTGTGGAAAAGTCTCTGTGTGAGAAAACTACATGAATTTGTTTAATTAAGAACTCAATATAAACCGTTTATTAAAATCCTATAATTATTATTATGTTTTCTTATTTTTCACTGTAACCATTTTTTTCGTCTGAGTTGCCATGTATAAAAAATAATATATATAGACACACGAGGAACATAAAAAAAATTTAATAAACTCTTTTATATATATATATATATATATATATATATATATATATATATATATATATATATATAGTATAATAGATATAACAGATATTAGAATATATAACTGTAGGAATTAACAAGTAAAATTTGTTGCATCCTGTAAAGAGAAATAATAAACAAGTAGAGAAACAGCATAGCATACCATTGACTTGTAAAGAAGTAGGCTTAAAGAGTTATTTTGAGACATAGAGTTACTAAAGACTAAATTCATTTTCCAACTATTTCATCCACTAAGACTACATTGCAGGGGTGTTGTTACCAGCAATCCCTGTAGCATTCATCAAATCAAATTTGCTATTTTTATTATCAAATTGCTATATTTTTTTTTGACATACTTCTTCTAATAATCATTTTATTGAATGACAGCTATTGTTTAGAAATATTGAAAGTATTAAATACTAAAATATATATATTTAAGAATATTTATAATTTAATTTTAAAAATAATACTTAATAAAGGGATTGGAAGAAAAAATTTGAAAGGACTATGATTTCCACCACTTCTACTAGAATCACCATGGGCTCAGTTGTACTTTTCAAAAACAACAAAATTAAAAGAGAGTTATTTAATAGAATCTACATGAATTTGTGCGTTTTTATAATTTTTAGCCAACAAAAAAGAATGTATTTAAAAGAGTGTTTCAAAGAGTATGTTGTTAATATTTCTCTTATTATTGTAATCTATCCTAGAAGTTTTACCCAATAAAAAATGCTAGCAAAACACTATTTTACACATTCTTTGTGATTAGTTAAAATTTTTTGCAAACACAAATTTATGAGATGTTACCTATAAATAAATGTCTCTTTTTCCTACTTTTAAGTTTTTAATAAATATCAACAATAATAGAGTATGTTACAAGTAACATGTTAGAAAGTATCTCACTTGCACTCATCTTGCCAAATATAAAGAATTCAAAAAAGTAACAAATGGTACACAATTGTTTTTTTTTTATTGGGGAGCCTACAACTGGAAAGTGCTTTAACATGGACTTCCTTTCACTTTCCTCTCACACTTTGAAATTATCTTTGATAATTGGAAGGGTTCACCACACCAGTGCTACTGAATTCCATAACCAGGTGGAGTGAAAGTGGTCAAAGTGGGGTTGGAAGAACGAAGATAGTGAGTTCAGAGGAATTCAAAATCTCCACATTCAAGAGAGTATTAGGTTGTATGAGAGGATTCTACATCTTCGTTCACTTGTTAAGAAAAGTTGGTTTGGGAATAATATTTAATTGGTAGCTTTGAAAGGATTTAGAGTATCCTACACAAGTATACTATAAAGACCCAAGAATAATTGCATAAATTCTCTCCCTTTCTCATCAATTCTACCAAGTTAGTAGTACTAACTTCTAAATAGAAGTAGAAAGATCTAGAAAACCATAAAGCCCAATAATGCAAATTAACCGAAAACAATAATATGGTATATTGTTTTAGCACCCCCTCATTTACTATTCATACCTCTCATGTTTACAATATATTAAAATATTCTAACATACTCTCATCCTTATTTGATTTTTAATATCCTGAAATTTATCTTTTTTTTACTACGTTGCTATGTTTGTGCATGATCTTACTTAGTTGTTTTTTTATGTGTCAAACATCAACTGCAACATTGTGTTTCTATTGTATATCCCTAATTATTGTATGTCCCTACAAGTCTTTAGTGTATTGTTAGTTGATATATGCATTATTTAGAAAGGAAAAACACAAATTTTGTTCAGGTTTGACTTTCTGAGTATTTCTTATTGATTAGGATTGGTGTGCAATGTTCTTGGTGTGATATTTCTTGGTATTCAACATTGGTTTATAGTGTTTCGGATTAGTTTATTCGAATACAAAAAAATTAATGTTCTAGATCAGTTGATCAGGAATACAAATTGTGCATCGTTTTGAATGAATCGATCTAGAATACAAATTTATTACAATTCCGGATCACCTACTTCAGAATGTACATAATGTATTATGAATCAATGGTCTAAAATACAAAATAATTAATGTTCTGGATCAATTAATCCAGAATACAAATTATGCATAGTTCCACATGAACTAATCTAAAATACAAATTTGTTACAATTCCGCATAACCTGATTCAGAATGTCCATATTGTATTCCTGATCACTGATCCAGAATATTTTATGTACATTCTAGATCAACTTGTTTGGAATACAATTGTCAAGTTCATTTTTGCATTCTGGATCACCAGATCTAGAATGATTTATGTGAATTTAAAAAAATTATGTTTTTCTTTGTCTTGTAGGTGAGGAGACATGGCAGAGGAAGTTCTTAAACAAAGGTGAAAAAATATATATGTTCGAATAAGGTGAGAATGCAAAATGGAGAAGCCAACATGCTCTTTCAAAGAGATGGGTAGAGGTGCACATGCAACCATGAAGTTAGGTGATGCTATGTTAAAAAACATAGGGTAAAAGATGGTGAAAGTGTTTTGGGATTTTGTAAAAAAATGTGAAGGCTACGAGGGTGCGAATAGAAAATGAAGGGATGCTAAAAAAAACTGCCAATAATCATTCATACATACAGAAGCTATTTTAACCAATTAGGCTTCCCTACTTTGTAACATCCCTATTTTTAATGACTAGATTATTATATAACTTTTTTGAATTTCAATCTAGAAATTAGAGATAGATACATATCCATATAATAATTTTAACAATATATTATTAAAAAGCAGTATAAAATGATAAAATAAAAATATAATGTTAAATTATAAAATAGAACATACATAACTTATTATTGTAATTTAAAGAATTTTCTTAAACAAATACTTTTTTAAAAAAATAAAAAAAAACTCGCTTAGTAAAATTGATTTAGTCAGCGAAATAAGTTTCTTCACTATTAAGAATTTTTATTCACTAAAAGAAAAATGTTCACTCAATAGGTTCTTCACTATTAAGGATTGTTTTCTGCTAAGCAAAGAACGTTTGTTTAGCAAAACTCTATCACTAAGCAAAGTGAGACTGAATCACATTGAAAGTTGTTCAGCAAACCATTCATCGCTAAGCGAATTTATTTTTTCATAAAACTAGCTTAGCAACCAAAATTTGCTCAGCAAATAGGTCCACATTTTGGCTATAAATAAGGAAAGTCATTTGCGAAATAGAAAAAAAAAGAAAAATAGATTCTTGACATTGGGATTAAGATTCAAATTTTTTTCACCACTCTTTATCAAACTCTTATTAAGGTAAGGGGGTGAGATTTATAAACCTTTGTGGTGTTAATCTTAATAGACTTATATATTTTAGTATTCTTATTATTTTGATTATCATTACTTCTATTACTCACAATACCAATTTTTTTTTTTGACTGGAAGTTTGGTTGTTCATTAGTATACTAAATGTTTGGACCTCGATTTTCAGATACTTAAATGATTATTCCATAATATCTACCTAATCTAACTTTTATTTTCTCCAGAGATTATAATTCTAGAACTTTATTATTATTCTTCAGATGTTATCATCTGGTCCTTGTTATTTTATTCTTTCATTTACCCTCCCAATATTATAGTATGGTCCTTTGTTATTTTGCTTTAAATCTTATTTTTATTGTTCTCCATAATAAATTGAATTATGATAAATTTTAGTTACAAATTTCTCATCTATAAGAATTATTACTCTTGGAATCATTAATAACTATCTTTTATATATATATATATATATATATATATATATATATATATATATATATATATATATATATATATATATATATATATATGTATGTATGTGTGTGTGTCTTAAATTATATTCAAAGCATTGCTTTAGAAATTATGATTTATACATTGAATTTTCTATTAAAATAAAATAATAGAAATGAGTATCTATCTTTAGAAACCAATATAGAATGTTCAAGGAATTGCATGTAAAGTTTCAATTATGCAAAATTCATAATAAATAGTATATTCTCGTAAAAAGTTATATTTTTAAATTTATAAAAGATAATCTAAGGATGCTCTATAGTTGTAGTCTAACCTTATCTTTCACATCAGAAAAGATGTCTTTTAGTGCTAAAAAATCAATTTTATATCAATATTACCATTATTATTGATTATTATCCATGAAATAAAAATTTTGAGATGTAAATTAATTTATATCTCTATTATGACCTTGCAATTCTTTGAGATTGATTCATAAAGTATTTTGTGAATGATGATTGGAATATAAGTACTATGTACTTTTGTAATTGCCGAGTCTAGTGACTTTTGGAATTGAGATGACATGTTATAAGATAAACTTAGCAAAGTCTTAGGTTTCCTTGTAAAGGTACCATGTAGATGCATGAGTGTCATGTTTTGGAAAATCATAGCTTGGTACACTGCGAGATGAAAGACAGGGACCAGGTTGGGTCCTAAGATGGTTTTAAATAGATGAATATTCAGGTTGGTCCATGTTATCACTTGGGCTAGGACAATCATCAGGTAGATGAGATGTTCAGGGTGAATCATGTTGTCATTTGGGCCAGGATAATCATCAAGTACATGAAATGTTAGGGGCGGACCATGTTGACAATCATCAGGTGAAATGTTCAGGGCGGACCATGGTGACACTTGGACTAGAATATTCATAGATCTAAAACCTTCCATAACTTCTCAACATCCTTAAGATTGTGTATTATTTATCTTTCTCGGGCTGAAAGAGTTCCCATTTTTTTTTATAGGTAGGTAGCCCGATTGACAGGTAGCCAAAATATCGTTACTGATAAGTAGCAAGAATTGTGTTATGGACAAATAGCTCATTTCTCGAGATTATTGTACCAATTTAGAAAAAAAGATATATGACTTTCAATCACTTCCCAAAAAAATTCTTGATGATTGGAGTAAATCATCACGAATTGGTTATGAATTCATGCATTGAGTCAAGTGAGTTAGGTTTAAATATAGAGACGAATGAGATTGAGCTCATAGATTGAGGTGATGTTCAAGTAATTTTATCTTCATAAGCAGTCCACTGCTCTAAATTAGAACTTTTTAAAGGAGAGGTATAAGGACTAATATATTTATGTTTTAAATAAAATTTATAATAAATTATATTTTGCTTACAATATTTACAAGAATATTATAGTTCTTTATGTAAAGATCAAATTTTGAAAACCTCCAATATTTTATAAATACTTTTGGTTAAAAGTTGTGATTGTTACATACTCTTTCTTAGGATGACGCTCAATTTCTTGGACCACTATGGGCCCAAATCAAATAAAAGCTTTTCTTCATTGATAATCACATTAATAGAGTTTCTTTATTTGTTTATGACCAAACCATTGATAATCACATTAATAGAGTTCCTTACCAAACCATACATGAGGTCGCTTGGTAGGTGTGTTTGGTGTAATAGTCCAAATTTTTAATAAAATATTTAATTATATTTTTAATTTTAATATATTAAAAAAAATCTAAATAAATATTTAATTATAAAATAATGATGCTATTTTAAATACCAGCTAGAATATTTTAAAAAAATATCCTAACTCTTAGTAAAATATTATATTATTAAATATAAATATTTAATTTGAAATATTTTAAAATATATGATATAAGTAAAATAATAGAAATAAATTTCTAATTTATTTTGAAATTTTAACATATATATATATATTATTAAACTCTTCAAAATATATATATATATATATATATATATAAATTATAATTTTTATGTTACACTACCTTATTTTAAATATATGCATGTTAAAATTAAATAATTACAACAATGTTAAAAAAAATTATTATATAAAACAAAATGTAAATGTATTACGTTCTTAAAACCAGAGGAAAAAAAACAAAGGATAAATCTCATCTTTTACCTACTACACTTATCTATATCTAAGGAAAAGAAACTAGGTCATCTAACTATAAGTACAAATTGGAATAGTAGAATTGTGACATATGAGTCTATTAATAGGTTGGAATTGTGAAAGGGGAAGTTAAAAACATGAGAAAGATTGAAAAGAAGCTATAGAGTGAGTAGAGTTGAGTACATTACTATTTTTTCTCCAATTGTTAAGGTAAACGGGAGAAGACATTTATCACTTGTAAATATTATACTTATTTACTTGTTTATTTTATGTTACTTTTAGTTATAATGATTTAGTGAGATGTCCCTAATCTCACTTTATTTATTATTTTATGTTACTTTTAGTTATAATTATTTAGTGAGATGTCTCTAATCTCACTTTATTTATTATTTTATGTTACTTTTAGTTATAATTAATCTTGTTTTATTTATTATTTTATGTTACTTTTAGCTATAAATAATTGGTGAGGTGTCACTAACCTCGCTTTATTTATTATTCTATGTTAATTTTAGTAATATTTATTTAGTTAGGTGTCTTCAACTTTGACTTATTTAGTATTTTATGTTACTTTTAATTATAATTATTTGATTTATGTATGTAATCTTATTTGGTTTATTAAATTAGTTATCTTTAAATTATTAATCAACCATTTTATTTTAAATGTAATAGGTTTTTTTTCTTATACATAAATATAAAAAAATATAATTAAAAATTTAATAAAAGTTTTTAAACTTAAATAAAGATTTGAATTAATTTGTAGTTTGAGGTCTGACCTTGGGAATTTAAATGAGTAAATATTTAAGGTGAAATACCATTATATTCTTTTAAAACTACGGTAAAGAAACTCATTTATCCCGCCACTACAAAAAGTAATTCAAATTTCTCTATATATAAATATATATATATATATATATATATATGTGTGTGTGTGTGTGAATAAATTATTATAAACTAATATGATACATATATCTATATATATATATATTATATATATATATGTATATAGAATTTTTTTCTTTTAATATTTAAATTGTTATCATTTAAATTATTTTCATGATATTTGTTCTCAGTCTTTTATTTTTTTGTCTAAAAAAAAGGTAATGCAAAATTTAAAAGATGGACGAGACAAATTATCCGAACCATTTCTCTACAGTAATTATAGCAATGTTTCTAGGAAGAGGATGAATTACAAATGTGATTGAGAACTCATTCACGTTTAAAGAGACTAGTATTTCCACTTTAGTATTTGTGAATGATCATGAGAGACTCGTAGTAATTGAAAGACCAATAGTTGTTACATTTTATTTACCACCGACTAATTGTATAAATTCATTGTTAAACATTTTCCCACCGACTATCTAAATATCGGAGTAGAAAAAAAAAAGTGAGTAAAGGAGAGAACTGTATAAAAAAAAAAAAAAATCTTCCATATATATACATGTGTGTGTGTGTATATATTGGAAATATGTAATATTGTAAATATGACTTGTTTATATATATAAATGTAGTTTTTGTTTATATTTTTTTTAGTTAAATAAATAATTGAAGAAAAAAAATTATTTATTGACATGAAAAAAAAATAATTGAGAAAATAAATTATTTCTTAAAATTAATAACAAATGAAGGAGAAAAAAATTATTATAAAATAGGGATACATAAAATATTGTCATCTTAATCCTGCAAAATGGTTCAAACCTTGATGAAGATAAAACTTGGGAATTGGTCATGTTTGTATGTAACTCTCCCCTTCTTTGAAAGCTTGCTAATTTTAAAATTAGGACAGAACATAAGCTTAAAAAGGTACTATTAATATCAATATTTGGTGCGTAATGCACAATATGTTGAAGTTAATAGGCAAATTTCTTAGACTTTGAACATATTCAAAATTAACTACAAAATAAACTCACATAGTATACACTTCTTATGTATAGGGATGCCCTGCCTCCATTTCAACCTTTCCACATTTTCTATTCCAATCCTTCCCTTAAACTTTATCTCCACTTACTCTATGATTCTGGTTAACTTATTTTTAACTTAAGAGTTACTTTTAAGTTAAATTAAAAAATAAGTGTATATATATTTTTTTAAATTTCATCTTTTAGCTTAAAAAATCTATTAAATTAAATTTTTTGAATAAATTATTTTTTATTGACTAACAAAAAAAATATATGTATTAAATAAAAATTAAATTATAAATAAGTTTCTTAAAATTTTAAGTATAAATATTGTGTTGTCTTATGTTAAAAGTAACTTAAATTAAACTTGACCAAAGAGTACTTAAATTCAACTTTGACTTTATCTCACTTTACATGCCATATAAGCATTCTGTTATCACCATGCCAGGGAGATTATTTTTGCAAAGTCCAATTCCTCTCATTCTTCTATCATAGGAAATATAATAACCATTATCTCTGCCAATTCCCATATGTTTATTGAACACCAATTGTTAAAAGTAATAGAAAATAATATTGAACATTTGAAATCACACACAATAAGCAATACAGTTGCCATCTCTCAGGCAAAGTCTCCCGCAGAGACTCTTCGCTGCCCACAAACTGAAAATACTCCTAATAATTAAATAACTTACTACATATATACTCTCATGTGTGGGTTAACTTTTGCTCAAAACACTTAATAGAAAAAAAATACAAAAAAAAAGTTAAAATGATTTTCCATAAATCATTTTAAAATATATATGTAACACTTTTTGCAAACTAATTTTAATTAACTAATAGGTAAAAGTTTTATTATATAACATTTTTAAAAATGTGAGAATTTTTTATTTTTTTTTTATAAGCAAGACTTTTTAAAAATTAAATTATAAAGAGCTCCACATAATTTAAAAACACCTAGGCCTTAAGTATTTCTTGTTTTTTTTCTCTGGTGTTGTGTTAGTGAGAGCTCTTAACATTTTTTATCGAGTGTTACATAGTTTGATAAAAGTTAATGTATGGGATTGTTTAATTGAGATGCCTAGCTTGTAACTATTATGTAACAACATATTTTTAGCTTTTTTTTTTTTGTGAGAATGCTAGTTTCTTTAAGGGATTAAAGATTAAAGAAATAACATGAAACAAGCCAAATCAGCTGGAAATTAACTTATGTTAATATATATAGAGAGATAGAGATAGAGAGAGGGTACATATTTTGTGAGAAAAAAGTTTATTATAAAAAATGAGAGGAATAAATAATAATCGTAAAATTAAAAATAACAACTTAAATATATTATGTATCTCCTACACCGTAATTTACCCTCATTCCCACCCTTTACATCACCCTTACCCCCCACCATTATCGGTGCCGCCACCATTATTATAGCCGCCACCACAACCACCATTCTACTGCTGCCACCACCACCACTATTGCAATCACCACTCCACCATCGCCAACACTACCATCATCATTGTGATCATGATGGAAATGGTGTAGTGCCAACGGTGGTGGGGGTTAAAGGTGATGTTGAAGGTGGGGGTGGGGGTAAGTCATGATGTAGGAGGTACATGATATATTTAAGTGAGTTATTTTAATCTGAATTGTTATTTTTAATCTTATGCTTATTATCTATTCTTCTCATATCTTATAATAAACCTTTTTTCTCACTAGATACGCCTTTCTCTCTCTCTCCCTATATAGGGATAAGTATGTATAGAGGTGAATAAGTTAGTTAGTTACACCATATGACATGTTGTAAGCTTATATATACCTCCCGTAAATAATTTCCTATTAACATGACACATTTGTACTCTATTTTATTATATCAGTCTCTATTTTCTCTAGTTCTAACTGTTGATTATTTGTTTCGTTCTTATGTTTGTAATCACTTAACCTTCTATTATCTTGTGTGTGTTTCTAAACTAAGAAACTAAACAATAATCATTCAATTTGTCCCAAAGAGGTTTACAGGTTGCAAGATCTATTTTGTTTGTTTGATTGGATATCTTTCTAAAGATCCTTAACGTTCAAGGTATAAAAATATGGTTCAACCAAGGGTAGGTAATTCAACCTGTTAACATATCCACGAGAGAAGAATTGAATTAATAGGCCATCCACCAACTAAAAAGCACAAATATGAACGTCGACACACTTGACACAACTAATATTTAAAATATGAGATATGAAAATACCACTTACATACATATAAATAATGAGATTTTAATAACATAAAATATGAGTAACATAACAAATTAACTAAAGTAGTGATATATTCACTTATTTAAACTAATTTTGTATGATAATAAAGCTAAAAATAGGTTCAATATCAATATATGTTCATCTATATTAAAGTGTCAGTTTAGATCCATGAGTTCTAGATAAATGTAAGTTTAAATTTTTAAGCAAATAATATTTTTAATTGAACATCTAATTAAAAATATTTACATTTGTAAAACAAATGTCAAAGAGTATCATGTCATGTCTCTTACAAGAAAATACTTCAAACAATATAGATATATGGTTTTTGTTCACCCATCTTCAAATGCCGAGTGATCCATTAAAATCATATATCTTCTTGACTCATGATAAAGCCGGAAAGATAGCATGCATTGCAATTTCCAGCTTTCCATATTTCCTTGCGAATACTTATGCCTTGAATCAAGGCTAGTCAACCAAAATAAGTAAAGAGTTATTGTCCACTATATCAATCTCCAATAATTACCATTAAAATAAATTTCCCTTGTGATTCCTCTATATAAATACAGCACTAGTCATTGCATATTCCTCACACAAACATATATCTCTCTATAAACATGGCTCTTACACTTCAGCGTGCATCATCTCAACTACTCATTCTAGTGATTATACTCTCAATATTCCAAGTGACCCCTTCCTTTTCTTTCGAGCATAAAAAGCCTAATCATAAACATTGGAAACATGCAGTGGCCACTTATTATGGACCAAAAAATGGATGTGGAAGTGAAGGTAACACAACAACTTAATCATTTTAAGTTTTTTCTTCCTTCAAATTAAGGACGTGTCCAAATAATTATGCTTGCATTATGATTGAAACATATAGTTGATGAGTAATATGGTTTGATAGATAATCTTACTTTTTAAACATATTGATAGAGTTCTATTCTTGGTTTTGGGTTTAAAAAAATACTTAGATATTAGACATTTTAAATAAATCTCAACATTTGTACTACTACTTTTAGAGATTAATTCTTTGGTTAGAGTTCGATTCTTGGTTTTGGGTTTAAAAAAATACTTAGATATTAGACATTTTAAATGAATCTCAACATTTGTACTACTACTTTTAGAAATTAATGTTGAACTTCTGACTAAGGACTAGTACCCAAATATGCTTATATTATGATCGAAACATCATCAATAGTATAACCATAGTTATCAAATTTTTGAATTAACTATTAAATTCTTACGAATTTACGAGTTTATTTATTCTTTATGGGTTAACTTGTGTGTGAGCTCTCTTTTTAGTAAGTTCTGAATAAACTTGGTCAACTCTATATAAACATTGTAAACTCTCAACTTTATGACTAGGTCATCAAGTCAACAAACCAGTTTGTTTTGTATACATTTAGAGTTCAATATATTTTTATTTAGTTTATCATTCTTAAATCGAATAACAAATGTCACTAAAAACATTAAACATTATTTTTTTAACAATATCAAATAGAATGTTCTACCATTATTATTACCTTTGAAATTTATCGTTTAATAATGATGCATCGTTAGACTTAGTTACTTACGTATTGTAAAATGTATGATTTACTATTTTAACTTATTATGTTGTTCAAATGTTTAATTGAATATTATTTTTAGATTTATTTTTATATAAGATAAACTCTTACGAGTTTACGAATCAATTTTACGAATTGAATTTGTCGAATTTTTATAAATCTACTACACTCTCAAATTTGATAACTTTAGATATAACATAATTGAAAGATAACTATTTTTTCAACATGTCGTCAGTGTTCAATCCTTGATTCTGAAAAATACTTAGATATAAGAAATTTAAATGAATCTTAGTACTTCCACTGCTAATGTTCGACTTCTGACAGGGGAGTATCTTGAGGAAACCAAAATATATAATCAATTAATGTATTTGATATTTATATCTGTAGGTGGAGCTTGTGGATATAAAAGTGCTGTTAAGGAAGCTCCATTCTATTCGTTAGTGTCGGCGGGATCCCCTCTTCTATATCAACAAGGAAAGGGGTGTGGTTCTTGTTATGAGGTGAGAATAATTAACATTTATAATTGGTGTTACATTTTTATACACTCTTTGTTCTTTCTTATTTGGGAGTTGTAAAATAATGTGATTTTTTATTTTGTCAACAAATTCAAACCATTGATCATACATGTCTTTGGTATAAGTGGATCGAAATTCCTTAAAACTAACCTTGTGATCGATAAAGAAAAGTGGTTGGATTAGTAAATTCTAATAAAAGGTTAAGATGTTTTATTTTTAATAAAAATAATCAAAAGTTAATAATAATTTGATTATAAAAAAAATAATTTAAATATATATATAATACTTATTAATTTTTATAATTATTATCTTTAAAATTATATAAAAATGATTGGTAGTTGATTTATATATATTATCATATTCCCCATTATATATTGTAGATAAATCATATTGGAGAATCTACAAATATATAACAAACTCATTCATATGTTTTAATTAGAACAATTTGTGGACTTGTGACAGATAAGATTAAAAAGTTTTTATAAATCATTACTCTAATAATAAATTTTATTTTAATTCTTAAGTTATTTTTAATTATCTTAGAAGGATGATCACATTTTAAATGAAGAATAAGTTTTTCAAGAAAAATCTATTGTTTTGGAAAACTAGTATCCTTTTACAATGATCATACCTATAAAAAACATAATTCTTATAATTAACAATCATATGAAGATTCACCACTAAAATTACTTTTAAAAGTCGAATATTAGTTATTCTACCGTAACCATTAAGACTTTAATTTTTATGTGAAATATATGAAATAAATCTGAATTCATAATAAGTCAACTATTGGAGTAAAATATAGATAGAATTTTTAACAGTAACATGAAAAGCGTTGAGCTTAAGAATCCTTGGATGATTTTGACTGTATAATCTTCTTATTTGCCTTCCAAATTCAGGTGAAGTGCACACAGGATCCTGCATGCTCAGGGGATCCTGTGAGAGTAGTCATCACTGATGAGTGTGCTGGGTGTGGTTCAGATTCTAAATATCATTTTGATTTGAGTGGCACTTCTTTTGCTTCATTGGCAGCTGTTGGCCAAAAACAAAAACTATTCAAATCAGGAAAAATAAGCATTGTATTTAGAAAGTACGTTCTAAACTTCTAGTTATTTCAATCTATAGTCAACAACTTTAACATTTATATGTGATAAATTTATCATTTTTACATTTAACATTTAAGTTTTTTTCTAATACTACACAAATATATAATGGAATTTTAAAAATATTACATTTATATTTTGAGTAAGAGATAATTGTGAGATAAAATATAAGAATTTAATTAGTATATATTGAGAGTGTCAAACTATGAGTTTAACACTTATACACTATCAGTATAAAAGAGTTTTTTACACTGGTGGTTAATCACAATCTTTGGTTTAAATTATTTAAAATAGTAATTAGTAAAGTTAACAAACTTACTATATAAAGGGTTGTGATTAACTGTCAGTGTAAAACTTTTTACATTGATAATGTATAGGTGTTTTTCTAGTAAACTTATTTATACTATCATTTAATCACAATTTTTTATTTATGGTAAGTTTGTTAAATTTATTCATTAATACTTAAAAGGTCATATGAATAAAGAGTTGTAATTGAATGTTAGTATAAAACTTTTTTACACTATCAGTTTATACTAATTAAACTAAAAAAAAACAAAGCATTCAGAAAGACAATTCTTATTGATTTAATTAGTATACACAGTCAATTCAATGACAACTCTTCAATATTTATGGTAAGTTTGTTGACTTTATCTATTAATAGTTTAAAAGTTATATAAATGAAGAATTATGATTCAACGTTAACGTAAAACTCTTACAATATTAGTGTATACTAATTAAACTCATTCTTATTACACTTTGTTTTAGAGATTCTTAGGACATGATTGATTTAGTTTTGTTTTTTACTTTTTGAAAAGAATTTTTAAGAATTGTTTTCTGGAATAAGAGAAAAGAAAAGTTGGTTAGTAAATGTTTGAAAACTGTTTTAGAGACATAAAAATAAAAAAAAATGTTTATATTTATACAAGTATCATTAATGAAAAACAAAACAACTTATTCTTCTTGTGTTTTGAGATTTTCAAAACAAAAATATAAAACTAAAAAGTGAAATTACACTTATTATTGTACATTTGTTTTTATTTTTTAAAAATTAAAAAACCAAAATTGTTCTTAAAATTATTTTAAAAAAACACTAACAAAAAAATTTATTTTTAATTTTTAAATACTAAAATACTAAAAAAAAATTTATGAAACCCCAATCAAACAATTAGTATCTTTTTACGACTTTTATAATAAATACTTCAACTTTCTAGACTTTCCCTTATATTATTTGACAACAATATGTATATGGTTTATGATTTTGTCATTACCACATATTGTTTCAAACATTTTGGTTAATATTGTAGCTAACATAATTAGAGATGGATTTTTGTTTCAGAGTTAAATGCCAGTATCCTAAAAGAACAATAGCTTTTGAAGTGGATTCTGGGTCAAACCATTACTATTTTGCTACTTTGGTTAAATTTGTTAATGGGGATGGTGATATTGAAAAGCTTGAAATGAAAACAGATTCAGGGTGGCATTCCATGCAACGTTCATGGGGTGCACTTTGGAAACTTGACAAAGGCATACAACTTAAACCACCATTCTCATTTAAGCTAACCACTAAGGCTGGAAAGACTATTTCTGCCAAAAATGTTATCCCTGCTGGATGGAATGCTGGTAAGACTTACCAGTCATCTGTGAATTTTCATCACCCCAAATAAGTCCATCTTTTTGGATCATCTATCTATTAGGGTTGGCCTAGCGGAAAATTAAGATAACATGTTCAAAGTCTTAGATTTCACTGTTGCTACTGTTAATGTACTTTGAATGATAATATATATATATATATATATATATATATATATATATATATTTATATTTATATTTGTACTTATTTTATTATTACTATTATGTATAATTGATGATGTACAGAGGTCTACCTAGCTAAGTGATTGAGTAGGGAAGTTGAGTAGTGGCAAACCTTGTATTTAATTTCTATCTAGACAAAAAAAATATCTTCTAGACTTTTGATTTTTTTTTGTAATTTATTCAATTAGAAATGAAATTGAGTTATTTATTATTATGGATTAATATATATATATATATATATATATTATTACGTTTAATTAGTATGACATTTAATCTTAATCAAATTTTTTTATTTTATTCATTAATACTTTAAAAATTAGATAAATAAAGAGTTATAATTAAATGTCAGTATAACACTTTTTTAGCTTATAAACGGATACTAATTAAACTCTCTCTCTTTCTATATATATATATATATATATATATGATAGATACACACATGAGAATGCTAGTATACTTTTATAGTCTATTCATCAATACTAATGGACAAAATAACCATTCAACTCATTTGTTAAAATAAATTAACTTAGAAATATTTTATTAAATAATCATTTGTTTTACATATTCATTTAACAAATCTTCTGTAATTAAAGAACATTCTAAGCGGCTCATTGCTTTTCTGTCGTCTATATACCAAGTGCATTTCCTCTTACTCATAGGTAAATGAATAAGTCTTCCTTCCTCAATAAACGAGGTGAACACCTCACGATTATAGTTATCTACCCCTTTCCTTTCTGCTTCACTAAGGATAAAATTAAAATCCCCCAAAAAACACTAGCATCCCCACCCCTTTCCACCTTACACGAGTCCACTTCTAGCCAACGGGTCCTTTTCCCTGCAATATCACAGGGCACATGAATATTGATTATAGTTAACTTCTCCTCCTTTTCCATCCACTTTCTTGCTACCCACATAAAAGAAGAACCCTCAAATCTTTCTTCACGTGCAAATTTGTGCTTATCCCACAACACCAGTAGCCCCCCTAAACTCCCCATAGATGCCTTGAGTTGCCACCCAACCTTTTCACCACCCCACAAATATCTACATAATACTTCATCAATCCTTTCCATCTTCATTTCTTGTAAACATAACATCCATGGCTTCTGGACACAAATCAACTTCTGGATTTCCCACCTACCGCCCACCCAGCCCACGATATTTCATGATATTATTTTTATATCACGATACTATTTCCTCCACCCCCTATTTATGCCATATCCCTTTCCTCTATATCCCTTAATCGTGCCACTGTCCACTCCCCATTTACGCTTGTAACCCCCACCTTTTCACCTAATTGCCACATTTCCTTAGCTACTACCTCCACATATTCTAACAAATTGGGCCCCTCTTGTGATTTAACCTTGTCATTATTCAAATCTTGCCCAATACACACTTTTCTCTACCTCTCTCTCCCTGGATCAGATGCCTCACCGCCCTACTTCGCCTTCAACTTTTTCCGACCTCTTCCCCTACCTTTTGTGACACATATATAAAGAACTGTGATTAACGGTTAGTGTAAAACCTTTTATACTAATAATATATAAGTATTTTTTTAAAAAAATTTTATATTAATATGAGTATTTATTTAGGATAACATTAGAATAATCTTGTAATTATTTCAATGAAAGAAGTAAACATTGTAAAAAATTTAAAAAGACTAATAAAATGAAACTGAGGGAGTACTTTATTTAAATGACAAAAAATACCCATCAATGTTATACTGTTGTAATTGATATTTTATTTTATACACACCAAAAAACTTTAAAAAATTCACATTTTACTGTTTCTTTTTCGTTTTAACACTTGATGAAAACTAAAAATAAATAAAAATAGAATATCAAAACATTAAGAGTATAAAGTAAACATAAAAAAGTTTAAATTAACGGAGAAAGCAACAAATGACATTTAAAAACTTAAATTAAAAACTTATGGACCCTATATAGTACTTTTATAAATTTATTCAAACACTTGTATAAGTGCTTATATGATAATATAAGTTCAAATAAATTGTAAATAAGTTCTTCTAAATGGAACCTTAGTCCATTAGTAAAGCTATTCCTTGTTATGGATGAGAGAGATTGAGAAGTCAAAGTTTTTCATGTGTCTTTAGAGAAGAGTGATTGCTAACTACATGACTTCTTTACAATGTTGAGATTAAGATTCATGTTTTACATGCATCTTTTTTAGGGTTATGCACTATTATTTGTTAAAGTATGCTATAGGTATTCCAATACACATAAAGTTTTATATTGATTAAGAATTGAAGTCAATGAACATTTACAAACATATTTCTCCCTTAATTCATCAATTATCTTTTTAAAATAAAACCGTGATGAAGCCTTTGAATTCTTGAAATCTAAAAATGGACATGAAAATCTAAAGTGTCCTATAGCCTAGAAGTCAAAATAATATACATCCCGTTTAGTCTTTAGTTTCTGAATTTGTTATTGCTTATTAGTATATATATTAGCAATATTCTTTGAAATTTCTTAATCGGTGTCCTAAAAAATCATGTTTAATGAGTCCATCAAGATAACAATTTCACCATATATAAAATTCTAATTATTTTTATAGGATCACCAACATTTAAATACTAAATTGAACATGTGACTAATTTTAGTTAACAGAAAAGTAATTATTACAACAATTAGAGTAAATTACATCCGTATATCCTGATAGTTTTTCAAATTAAATTTACACATGATTTTCTAAAATCTTACACAAATGGGCAATCATAATTAATTTTATTCTTACTATGAAAAAGATGTCAATGTAAGGATAAAAAGGATATAGAATATAAGTATAATATTCTAAAAGGATTTCAAGTGGTGTTAATATAATTTATTCAAGTAATTAATCCCCTTCCAAACCCAAATCAGCAATCATAATTAATCTTAGTCTCCTTGCACCTCTTGAGAATTGACATAGGGAGGATCAAAGACACTAAAGGCTCTAAAAGCTGAAATCACTGCTAAAACAAAGAAGCAGCAAAATGTGATGACATGGAGTATCAAAGCTAACTTCACTTTGCCACAAAACCTGCCATAGGAACTGCAGGCTTCACTCCAAGAATCTTCCTTAGCACCATTGTAAGCCAGGTAATATATCTCTATTACTGCAGCAACTGATGTGATGATTAAATATGCCACAATCTGTGAGAAGAATCAATGGTAGATATGTCAATAAGTCATAACTCACAAAAGACCCTTTAAGCAAAAAGCTATTAGTATGGCCATATAGATGAACTAAAGATTAAGTGATGGTCTTTTTAGAGTTTATAAAACTTTTTTAGAATTTTAATATTTAAAAACTATAAAACTTATTTAATTAATATCTTTTTTAGAATAAGTTTTAAAAATAGTTTTACTTTTTTAGTTTTTTAAAAACTAAAAAAAAAAAACAACTACGTGTATTTTTATGTATCAGTTTTATATTTTTTTTAAAAAAAACTCAAAATATACAAAAAAAAATTCTTTTTACTTTTTATTAATGATATTTCTGTAAACATAAATATTTTTTTCATTTTTACATCTCAAAAATAATTTTCAAATAATAATTATCAAACAATTTTTTTTATTTTATTTTTAAAAATAAATTCTTAAAATCTATTTTTCAAACTTCTTCTAAAAACTAAAAATTAAAATTAAATCAATTATCTTTGTATTATTCTGGTCGACGTTACTTATGTTATACCTGTTATTTATGAAATTTTTTTCTCACTCAAAAAAAATCAAATCAATTAATATCAAATACTAAAATCTTACTATTCTGTTTTTGTAAAGAAGGAGAAATCCAAATAGTGTAGAAACTTTTTTAAGAGAAACATTAGAAATCAGTCAACTTCATGATCAAGTTTATTCTCCTTAATGGCAAATGTTTGTGAGGTTAAATAATATTTTTTATGTTGTAGTTTTCAATTGAGCTAAATGGTACAGTAAATCTGTGAAACTGATAATTTTATCTAATAGGATAAATATCTGTTAATAAGTGACAATATATGAAAAGGGGATAAAAATAGTTTGTATATCATGGAAACTATTTTTGCATAAATATCCAATTTAACTAAAATTTACCATAACATGTAGCAGTAAGAACTGTAAGGTATGTTCTTATAAATGTCATTGATAATGCGTAACATATTTTTCTCAAAAATTAAACTAAAACTAAAGAGTATTTCTAAAAAATAATGTCTTTTGTTTTGGTAAAGTTTTTTATTTTTTCTGGTTTTACTTCTTATTGTCAAATAATTTAATTAAGTGATTTTTGCAATAAAATAACTTAACATGTCATCAAAGAATTTAAAAAGAATAATCTTGTATAATTTTTTAGGACTAATTGTGTTTTACTATCTTATCTTTTAAACAATTTATAACATTATATTAATTTAAAAATATTATTTATTTAAAATATTATATTTAACTATCCTTTTATAATCCCTAATAACACAACTAATAATTCTCCAGTCACTAAAGAATTTTTTAGGAGTAGGGAGAGTCATGATCGTTCCAAATTTTTTTTCTTTTAATAAATATATATTTTTTTAAAAGAACTATAATTATATTTGTAGTATATCTATTTTATTAATTTTTTCTCTCTCAAACTCTTTCTTTCCTGTTAGCAAATTCAAATTTTTTTATGAAAGAAATTGTAATTTTTTTAAAATATATTTATTTTATTTTTTTAACCCCTTAACCTTCTTGATCAAAATCTACCACTAGAGCTAAAAAACCAAACAAATTAAAAATGACTAAAATCAAAAGCAAGACAAAAATTTCATTAAACCTTCTTACTTTAATGTTTGTTTCCTTGCATCCCTTTTGGGATGGAATTAAAATTTAAGGGTATAAACCAAAAGTATCAAACCTGATCAGTGACAAAGAAAACCCAAGCTTTGGATGCAAAGCGTCTGACCCATGAGCAAGCTGCAGCAACAAGAGCATAACAAGCACAGAGGGCACTCACTAAAACCATATACCTGTGTCAAAAACAGCTTATAAAATTAATTAACTACTTCTAAGTTCTAATCTGCAAAAGAATGAAAAAAATAAAAAATAACAATCAGTGATTGGAAAGTGGAGACTCAATATGGTTAATTAATTCTTACTTGAGAGCAGAAAGGTTGCTATATTTCAGCATTCCATAGCTGCTATTGTCCTGCTGATTAGTCACAGTGATCCAAATGGTTGCCACAGATAAAGGAACTGCACAAACCCTCAGAGATGAATCAAAAAGCTTAAGCATTGAAAGATGGTGATTTTTCCCAGATGCACCATCATCACCAATATGTTCTCTCATATTTTATATGAAATATTGTAACTGGTTGAGGGATCTCAGTTTCACTCTCAGAATAACTGATTAAGTTTATTTGTTAATTAATTGATCATATATATATATATATATATATATATATATATATATATATATAGACACATTCACAAATGGGTCATCATCTTAGTGGGGTTGGTGAGATGGTGGGAAACCCTTTTTGAGAGTACTTTGTTGTTGGTTTTATCGTGTCCTACATATGCCATGATTACATTGCTTCCACTTCCCCATGGTTACGTGGCTTTTCATCCCTTTTCTATAGATAATGTAATTCATGGTCGTATGGGGATGATTATCTCTTTTCCAAATTCTTTTATTACTTTTTTATCAACCAATCACTAAATCAGTTATTTAATAAGTTATATAATATATAAAAAAAATCATTAATTAGTTATAGCAAAACATAATTTATAAAAATAAATATTATGAAGTTTATATTTTATCAAACCCATTTGTCATAGTAAAATATGAACGGGTAAATTATCTCAAATTCATGTTTTATTTTTTATCTCACTAATAAAAAAATATCACATCATTTAATAATTTTTTATATCTTATATAACTTATTAAATAACATAATATTTGCTAATTGGTTGAAAAAAAAATAAAACACAAGTTTTAAATAAAGAATATTCATCGCATTACTATGATCAACAATATTTGCCATATCTAAGTATATTAACACTCATAGTCAATTATGTTGATTCTCTTAATTTTTTTAATGAAAAAAACTATTTCATTTATTTAAATTATAGCAGAGTTAACCGTTTTATATTAAAGCTCATCATTTAACAAAGTTATAAAAAAACAAAAACTACAGAAATAACTTAAAATTTTAGATTAAAAAAATTTTGTATATCTTACAGAGACATAAGACGAAAGTTACCCTTTTTATTATCCGTTAAAAAATTTACAATTATTCACAAATTTTATTTAACTAAATGAGTTAGAAATGCATATCTTTAATTACATACATATATATATATATATATATATATATATATATATATATATATTTCTAATCAAAACCACAATTGAAATTATATGTATATTTATATAAACATTTATATAAATAAATCTTATAGATTTTGTCCACAAAAAGCAACATTGTGCATTTATTTTTCTCTAAATAAATTCATGGTCGTACATAAACATGGATTATGATTCAAAGTTCTCTTTTTAGTTTTTTTTTTTTTTTTTGAACTAGTTCTGTTTTTAGTAGTTCATATCTGGGGAAAAATGGCTTCAATTAAACATTTCAAGATATTAGGCTATTTAATTTAAATACGGTGATGGGTGTGTATGGTTGAACGCTAATGCTGATGTCATACTTCATCATCACTTTATTTTGTAAAAAAAAAGAACTTCAACATTTAAAATACTATTTAATGCATAGCGAGAAAGAAAAAATATGATAGGAAGTGATGAGAAAAGATATATATATATATATATATATATATATATATATATATATATATATATATATATATATATATATATATATATATATATAATCTGTCACGACCCTTTTTTTTCTGCCAAAATGTTAATCGTTGAGCAATGAGGTCTATTTTTTTGTCATTTTTTCTATCTCAATTACTTTATTTTATAATTTTATTCCTCTCTTCTTCTATGTTTCTTTCTCATTATGCGAAGCAGAGAGTTATGCTCTAGTTATTCTTTATTGGAATTTGTAATTGATTATCCAATAGTAGAATTTAATTCTAATTACACTTATTTTTATAAATGTTAATTAGTAATCTTGTAACAAATACAAAGGAGCTATTCAAGAAATTTGACATGGAAGAATGCAAAGTCTCCAACATCCCTATGAGAACCAACTGCTATCTAGATGCTGACCTGAAAGGACAGCCAGTAGAAGTGTCCAAATACAGGGGAATGATAGGTTCATTACTATGTTTAACTGCTAGTAGACCTGACATTATGTTCAGTGTTTGTCTATGTGTTAGGTATTAAGTTGTACCAAAAGAATCATGGATGACTGCAGTAAAAAGGATCATGAAGTACCTAAAAGGAACACTTGATGTGGGATTATGGTATCCCAAAGGTACAAATCTTGCAAACTGTTTTGAAAAGAAATCCAAACTACAATTCTACAGAGGTTCAAGCTATTTCTGTGATTATTTCTAGTTTTTACATAAATCAAATTTATGGTACCAAACACGTTTGATAGGTGTGGTAATTGTATTGTGTGTTTAGACAGGCTTGGAAATGTGTTTGGGGGTTTAGAAATAGATTGCATAGGCTGAGAAGTGCTGAAAAATCTTCAAAATTGAAAATTATGGTAAGGTAATTGATTACCTTATTATAGTAATCGATTATCCTTCGAGAAATTTTGGGTATTGAGATTACTGCTCTATGTGGTAATCGATTACCTACAGTGGTAGTCGATTATTTCAGAGAACTTGTATTTTGGGTCAGTTTTGAAGCAGGATATTAGGTAATCAAGTAAGTAATCAATTACTCTGATTTTAAAACTCATATAAAAGCATTTTTAAAACATATTTTTAACAGATTTTGTAGAACTTTCGAAAGGTCCATTGAATGTTTGCTGCTCTTAATTGTTTTACCCAAATTCTCTCAAAGAACTAAACCTATTTTTTATGATTTGAAGGTACAAGAAATTTAAGATTGAAGGAAGAGACTACCTTAAGATTTGATCTATCTTGCTGGGTATTCATCACTATAGGTGATATTGTTTTATGCCCTTTTTTGTGTTTTTGCACAATTCTTGACAATCTCTTGAGGTGTTCTTGAGATTGTTGTGAAATCTTGCAGCGAGGTGTTGCAAGTGAGGCGTTGTGAGTGACGGGGTGTCACAATGTAGCAAACTCTTGTAGGGCGTAAGAGGAAACCTCTTTTTGTGTGGTTTGAAGTTTTCAGGGTGTAAAATATGTATATGTGATATGCATGTACTAAGATTTTAGTGGAAAGCATATTAGTGGAAAGCTAAGTCTGAAAACTGAATGAGGTTAGGTTGACTGAACCAGTATAAATCATTGTGCAATTTCTCTCTTCCCTATACTCTTTCTGAATTTTATTGAGTTTTTGGATAACCTTTGATTGGGCTTTTGCAGCTAAAACAAGCTTGTGCAGTTTTCTTGCAAAAGATTAAATTTTACGATACTTTTATTTTGATATGGGGTTTGAGTAATTGATATAAGTGTTGTGGGTTTGAAATCAGATTCAATTCTTTGTCTACCCATTTCTTTGTGTTTGATAAACTTGTTGGTGCAATTCATATTGTATTTTGACTAATTGCAATAGTAAATCATTATTGAAGGAATTGATATATGTCAAGTTTGTTGTCAAATATATTAAAATAGTTGAATTCTTGAAAAACCCATCTTGGAAATTTTTGAAAATTGCCACATTTGACCTACTTTGATACTGTTGAATAAAGAAGTTTTTGAAAAATAATTTGATAAATCTATTCAATCTCCTTCTAAATCCCCCTGGGACCAACAAAACTCTTAATACAATATTAAATTATTATTATGAAATATAAATATTCAATATTTAATTTGGAATTTTTAGAATATATGGTATAAATAAAATAATAAAAATAAATTTATAACTTATCTTTAACATATATATAAGTAAAGAAAAACAAAAGTATAAGTAAAATAACAGGAAAGTATATAGCCACGTGATTGAAAAGCTAATGAGATAAGACCAACAAGTATAACACTTATAAGAAATCCAACTAGCTTTATCTATAACTAAAGGAAATATGTAACTAATAATTAGAATAGAAAAAGGTAATCATTACAATGGCCTACAGGTGGTTATTGAAGGTTGTAAAAGAAGGAAAAAAATTACTAAGAAGCTGCTAGTAGTAAGGAGCTGGAGCTGGAGCTGGAGCTGGCAGTGATTACGTATTCGAAATTGCTTCAATTATTAAGTAAGCAAAAGAGGAGATATTTATCTTTTTTTTTAAAAAATATTATATTTTTAGTAAAATTATTTAATAAAGTATTCCTAATCTCGTTTTATTTATTATTTTATGTTACTTTTAGTTATAATTATTTAGTGAGGTGTCTCTAATCTCGCCTTATTTATTATTTTATGTTACTTTTAACTATTATTATTTGATTTAATGTTCGTAATCTTATTTATTTTATTAAATTAGTTATCTTTAATCTATTTATTACCTATTTTATTTTATTTGTAATGGTTATTTTATTAAAAAATATAATAATTATTGTATAAATATGAGAAATATTAAAATAAAAATTTTAGTGCTTGAATAAAGAATAAATATTTAAGGTAAAATATTCTTATATTCTTTAAAAATCATGGTAAAAAGTTCATTTATCCTAACTAGTCAAATATAAAAAAAAATAATTCAAACTTCTCTAAAAAAATATATATAATCTGTAATTGATGATATTTGTATAAAATAAATATAAATTTATCATGAAGTTGAAATAAAAAAAATATTATAAACAAATATATATAGTACCATTTTTTTAATAAATAAATGTATATCTAATATGTATATATATATACTGATTTTTCCTTTGATTATCTATATTATTATTTAAATATTTATATGATATATGATATTTGTTCACTCCTTTATGTTTCTTGTCTCATATATGTGTGTGTGTCGACACGTTGGTCTCAATGGGACGATAAAAAATAATTTCAAAAATTAGAGGAGTCGTCACCAATGTTTATTAAGAAAAATACCAGAAAAACCTTTTAAACAAAAAGTGGTCTGCAACACTAAATTTTAAGTTTGGGAATCGATTACGCGTAGAGAAGATATTAACACTCTATAACGTCCGTGCTAAAACCGTTACTTTTAATTAGATGTGCAAAAATTAGATAAAATATTTGTTTCACCCCATACAAATTAGTGTCTTTATTTTATTAATTGATTTTAACATTTCAACAAGAATTTTATTAATGAAAAGTTTGTTTTTTAAAAGGTTATTAATATTTTTATATTTTTAATTAATTAATTTTTTTATGTTTTTCGGTTCAAAATGAGAGGTGACCCGCTCCTACGTATGTATAGGTGCAATGGAGAATTGAAGTTTACATAATTCTTTGTGAAAATATTTGAGTGTTGATATATTTGATTTTTTTAATTTGTAGATTTATTAAAACTTAGAATTTCTGAACTGTGAGAGCTCATAAGCCCTACAATTTTAATTTTAAATTGACAATGGTGTACACTCAAATTAATCCATTGGAACATTTTTATCTTTTGTATTATTTTTATTATTTGGAAATGTAGTTTTAACTAAATTTATCTATAGAGATGACATTTAAGACAAAAAGTTGTCACAAAATCTCAAAATTAAAAAGATATCACATTTAATTAATCTTTCAACCTCCATTTAAAAGATTACAAGTAAAAATGGTAAAAGAAAGGTTTATAGATTTATGTTTTGAATTATAAATGATTATTTTTAAAAAGAAAATATTAGTAATTATGATGAGAATTAATTAAGAGAAAAGATTGAGTACGTGTCAAACGGTCACAGTTTGTACATTTTAATATTTGAAATTGAATGGGATGTACACCCAAGTCAATCCATTAGAATAGTTTTATCTTGCAAGTTATTAATTTAATTTCAAATTAATATTTTATTTTAGAGAAGAGTTTTAAGACATCAAATTACCACCTACTTGTGTCTCAAAATTGAGGATTAAAGAGATGTCTTATCCAATTATCTCTATTACAAACTGTGCTCTTAAATTAAAATAAAAAATACATGCATTAGTAGTTAAAATGTATTTTATAAATTAATTTTTATAAGTACTTACAGTCGAATATTTTAATTTTAAAACTAAATCATTGTTACATATTAGTTTTTTTATATGATATGACTTACAAACCAGAATATATATATATATATATATATATATATATGGTTAATATAAACACTTATAGTTGCACATTCATATCTTGTATGCTTTGGCCCCTTTTTTTTCTTTTTTTTTTATTTATATTAACATAATCTGCTTACTTTATTCAACTTTTTTTAGTGCATGTAAAAAGCTAATAGTAAAAGCAAGATCTATTTTAATAACATAAGAGAAAATTACTATATACGTCAGGACATTATTTTTATTAGCACAACAAAAAAATGTCGTCAGGACATTATTTTTATTAGCACAACAAAAAAAATGTCATGAGATTAAGTAGTTGTATATAATAAAAAAGAGTGCATGCTACAAATAATCGCAACAATGTGACTACTCAGCAAAATACATGACAAACTAACAAAATAGAAATATAAGAAAAGATAACATGTGGTCATAAAGTCACACATACATACAAATGTAATTACAGACACCAACCACAAACACCAAAAATCAAATCTACCGCTCTTAATAATAAAGGAATAAAATATGAAGACAAGCATAGTAGCAAATAATGATAAAATAAGAACATAACAAAATAAGTAAAAAAAAGCATGCTAAAAAAAACACCTCCGTGGAGCTGATTTAAGACGAGATATTCATTGATTTTGCCTAGTTTATGCATTGTACATAGAGGGTAGTAGACTTGAGTATTACTTAGTTAGTTGAATGCAACATGATGTGGCTTCTACTATGATGAGGAATATGAGTTAGGTAGAGTTGAGAGACTATATGGTATTATTGCTAATAAATGTGATCCATGAATACATGTTGCAGAGAGAAAGAAGGTAGAAAAAAAATTGAAAGAAGCGGTGAGGTGAGTATTGTCACAATAAAAGTGAGAGACTAGATAAGAGACTTCCCAAAATTGAGTCTTCCCCACGAAGATTTTATATTTTGCCAATATCCTCAAGAAGCCCTCTAGTGAGGGTTAGTGTGTCCAATTTTATTGGGGAGAGATGAGTGCTTTTATTTAATGAAAATTTGTCTTTTGGGAAACCAATTTGTAGGAGATGATTTCTAGAGATTTGTTGGTGGCTTGTAAGTGGTAGTATGAGAGATTATGAAGCAAAAAGGTGAGTAGCTAGATAGCATAACATACCTTTAAATGATTTTTTTTTAACATAAAACCTTTTTTTTTTTGTATTTTGTAATTTGGTTTTTTATATTCTTTTCTTTATTTTAAGAAAATGACTCAGTTATTAATAATTTTTTTGTTTAATTTTTATCTTTTTTTATTTTCTTTGTTTACCCAGAATAAATTGAGTGATAACAATATATAAAAAAATGCAATGTAATTTTAAAAACATGGACGTGTCAAACTATCCAAATCTTTTTTCCAAAGTCATCTCAATAGTTTTTCTTATTACTAGTTGAAATACGAATGTTATTGCAAATTCAGTTACATTTAGAGCACTGAAATCTTGACTATTGTAGTTTTCATAACCAGGGGGAACCGTGGGTGATAGAAGGACAATTAACATTCACTTTCTACATCCCACTGGTTGATTGTACAAACCACTAATGAACATGTTTCCACCGGTTACATGAGTGTGGTTTATTTATGAAATTGTTTATAATTTAAGTTAAATAAATAACTAAAGAAAATTAATTATAGAGTGAAATGAAATAAAACAAAATAAATAATTAATTTATTTTCTTTTAATCAATAACATTTTAGAATTAATATAAAGAAGATTGATCATGGAAATGAGTTATTTTTAATATCGTTATAACATCGGGCACTGGTTTGCTTGGCCTCTAAGAATGTCACACGTAAATCAGTGTAATTTGAATCTTCAAACATTTATAGTTTTTTATTTTTAAAATAAGTCTTTGTAACACTAAAATCATACAAAATAATTAAAAACTATTTATATTTTCAACAATATAATTTTATAGTATTTATACTATTTAGCATATAAAATTAATAATTTTGCTTTTATAATTAAAAAAAGAAACATAATAATTACTCAAAAAATATGGGATGAAAAACAAAATCTAAATATTACAGTGTATTAATTTAAATATTTTCTAGCTAGTTTATTTTTTTCTATTTATACATTTTTTTCTCACATGCTTGGTAAACTGCATTGTGAACTGATTTGAAGCAAATGCATACAGTTAATTGATTAATTTAATAACTTTAACTTTTAACTGTATCATTATAACAAGTTATAATGATTGATTTGGTAGCAAAGTAGAGATATGTGAATTCGAATCTTCCACTAACAGAAAACTAGACAATTCAAAAGTAAAGTTTTAGTTCGATAATTTTTAGAAGCTTAACACAAAGTAAAGTTTTAGTTCGATAATTTTTAGAAGCTTAACACAAAGTAAAAGTTTTGTTACTGTATATATTTTCTACTATCATTAACATAAATTTTTTTTTATAAAAGTCAAAAAATTCTATTGAGAAAAACAAAATGAGAGTGCATAAGGATGCCTTCGTCGTTATAAACGGAATTACAAAATCAGACAGAAACATACATCAATTCATACAAAGCACTTCATAATACTAAGATCAGAAGTTCTACACAATTTGATGAACATCAACTCTTTAATTTCTAAACACGAGCTTGTTTTATATTTGCCAAATATGTCGTATACCTACAAACCAAAAAAAAAGAATTCAATTTTTTAAGGACTCTTCCTTTTTACTAGCTATAAAGAAGAGCCACAAAGAAGGCAAAACTATCTTTCAGAAAACTTCTGGATTAGAGTCAATCATGCATGACAAGCACTAAAAGCTACTTAAATGTACATCTTTCACAACATGAGAGTTGCTACATTTAAGGAAAGAAAGAAGGAAATTAAGTTTAGGGGTAAAATGAAAATTTAAAAAAAAAATATAAAAACATGTCCAACTTCAAATTATAAGAAGTGTTAATCCAAATTTCCAAAATATAACACATTAACAACTTACCTATAAAAAAAATGATCATTATATGTTATTGAAAATTCCAAATTAAATACTCATAACACAAGAGAAGAAAAAATAACATCAAAATATAACAAGTGATCTTATCACAACTCTTGAAAATCTCATTAGATTAGATTCATACTTGGGTGGAAAGTGTAAAACGACGTATTAACTGAAAAATAATCTAGTATTATATTTTTTATTCTTCATTAGATTATTTTTCGCAACTTTATTTATGATCCTTTAATCTTTGAACATAAACTAATGTAGTTTAAAGTGTTTTTCTTTTGAATTTTTTTTTTAAAATCTTATTTCATTTTTTTAAAAAAAATTATTTTTTTCTTTTTTTTATTATTATGTTAGTATACGGAAGTAAACTGTTTTTTTAGAAATCAAATTAGAAATATATTTTTATTTTTAAAAAATAGTTTTTATTTTTAAATTATTTAATTAATTTTTTAAAGAATTAAAAATATTTTTCTCATCATCACTTTTTCTATTTTCTTATTTGAGTATAATTTTTTAATTAATAGTTGTTTTAAAAGTTTAAAAAGGAAATATTTATCATTTCAGACAGTATTTGTTTTTTTTTATGGTTCTTAGGTTGGTTCTGGTTTTTAAAATTAGTTTTTGTTTTATGAAATTATTAAATACAAATATAGATAAAATGATATCTTTAAATACTTTATATCCATATTAGAATGGTAAGTTTTATTTTTTATTTTTTCTCTCTCTTTGATTTGTTTGATTTTTTTATGAAATTAAATATATAGCAAATAAAAATATTTATTTTATCTCGTATCTTATAGTTTAGAAAATCAAACAGGACCTTAGTGTAAATTACACTCTGTTGAATCACTTCATAATATATATATATATATATATATATATATATATATATATATAATCAGGTAAAAACAAAATTATTTTGAAAATTATAGGAATGGATAATAATTAAAAAATTAAATTTAATAATCTTAATTGTATTATTTATCAAATTAAAACTAATAAAGTAATTGGATTTAATAATAAAAGTAAGATTAAATCTAACAATAATGATTATATTATTTATTAAAGGTAATAAGTTATTTATTAAAGATAATAAAAATTACTTTTTCTCATCTATCTATTTAAATATATATATATATATATATATATATATATATATATATATATATAGATATATAGAAAGAAAGATCCACTTACTCTAAAATAAATTTAAAAGATTTACTTTCTGTCATGACCTTAGGGTGAATAAGTGAATCCTTCTCCTCTCTCAAAATATATATATATATATATATATATATATATATATATATGAATTATAAACAAAGTAAACACTGCTTATATTTCTTTTTTTGGAAAAGGTAGTTAAAGATTATCTAGAAAAAAAGGTTTTAAAATTTTTAATTTTGTTCTTCTATTTTAAAGTAAAGATATTTATTTTTTCAATTTTATAAAATTCATAATTTTAGTTATTTCTATTTTAAAATAGCATTTGGTTACCCAATTTTGTAAAATTTACATTTTTGTCTTTTCATGAAACTAAAGTCATTCAATGTTGTCAAAATTAACATTGAATTTGACGTGTATTACACAAATAATTTTATGTTTTGTCACTAAATTTAATTGAGTTTCATTAGGTTATTTTTTAAGGTGAATAGTTTAATTTTAAAAAATAAATAATAGATTTTATAAATTTAAAAATTAAATGTTTCTATTTTAAAATAAAATATCAAAATTATGAAAAAATAAAATAAAGACTAAGTGTTTGTTTAGCAACAGTTTTATAAAACTGTTTTCAGTATTTTAGTTTTTAAAAACTAAAAAAATTGTTTGGATAGTGTTTTCTGAAAATAGTTTTTGAAAATAGTTCTGATTTTTTATTTTTTAAAATCTAAAATACAATCAAAATATATTGTTCTTTGTTTTTTATTAATGAAATTTTAATAAATATAAATAAGTTTTATGAAACTAAAAAACCAGAATTATTTTCAAAAACTGTTTTCAGAAAACACTACTCAAACGAGTTTTTTAGTTTTTGAATATTAAAATGCTGAAAAAATTTTATAAAACTATTGTCAAACAAGCACTTAATAAATATGAACAAGTTTTTCCATTTTTACATCTTCAAAACAGTTTCCAAATTATACTTTCCAAACAAGTTTTTTTTTTCTTTTCTTCCTGAAAACAGTTTTTGAAAATGTTCTTAAAAACTCTTTTCAAAAACTAAAAAATAAGACCAAGTCAATCAAGCCCTAAATATATACCCTAAAATATGAAATTAAAATTTTTGAAAAATAGAAAACAAAAAGTATATTTAATCCTAAAAGAATGTAAACTACCAAAAAAATAAAAATTGTGACGTCAAACTTTATCACAATATTTTCGGCCATAGAGGTGAGAATGGATGGTTTATATATTAAGTACATAGGAAAGGATGGCATGTCTTAAGTTAGGTGGATCATGGGAATTGGTAAAGTCATGGTATCAATATGATATTTGGGCATTTTATTATGTTTTTTAGGCTTTAGAAGATCATAGGAAATAAATATGAGGGTGGGCACTCTTATTAAAATTGAATTGGTCTAAACAATATTTTAATGGTTAGATTGAATAATCACTGGTTGAATAGGTTGAACTGGTCTATATTAAAAAAATTAAAAATAATATATTTAACATAACTTTATATTTCAAAGTTGAAAGTTAATTTATATTATAATAAACATAAAATATCCATATGCAAAATAACAATTAAATTGAAGTTCAAAAACAAAGATCGTAACAACTCAATAACACGATTTCTTAAACAAGTTTATAAGTTATCAACATCTAAAAACTAGAATTTAATTTTTCAAAACTATCAATCTTAGATTTGGATTATGATCAAGTAATTTTTCTCTAGATCGAACTCCTTCTCATTTTCTTTTATCCACCAAAATAGTGTTGATTAAAATATCCACCAAACGACCTTAACTTAGAGCCTTTTTAAAGTACATGAGAATACGTCACGCTGCATTTCAATTATCAATACAAGGAGACTTTGTGAACTTCCTCACAACTCCAACTGCAAAGTAAATATTTGGCCTTGTAATGTTGAGATATATAAGCCTCCTAACTAACCTTTTATACCTTTTTGGATTAGAGTATAATTCTCCTTTAATCAGGCAACAACTTCTGATTAGGGTCGATAGTTTTGTTGATGGGTCTACAATCAATCATGTCAATTTCCTTTAAAATATCCAAGACATACTTCCTCTGATAAAAAATAAGGCCTCCTTTGGATTGAGCTACTTCTATACCAAGAAAATATTTCAAAGACCAAGATCTTTAGTTTGAAAATGATTGTATAAATGTTGCTTTAGTTGAGAGATTTGACATATCATTCCCTATAATGACAATGTCATCAACATAAACAACCAAATAAACACATTTTCTAGGAGATGTATGACAATAGAAGACAAAGTTATCAACTTCACTTCTTTGTATTCCAAAAATTTTGACAACACATCTAAATTTGCCAAACCAAGTCCTTGGAGACTATTTAAGGCCATAGAGAGTTCAATAAAGTTTACACACTAGACTTGACTCCATTTGAGCAACAAATCCAGGAGGTTGCTCCATGTAAATCTCTCATCTAACTCACCATGAAGAAATGTATTTTTGACATTCACCTGATATATGGGCCAATGATGTAGCATTGTCATGGCATGAAGAAGGTGAATGGTAGTGATCTTGGTCACTGGTGAGCAAGAATCTCCATAGTCAAGCCATATATTAGAGTGTAGCCTTTGGCTACAAGACAAACTTTAAGATGATCAAATTCATCATTAGTTCCAAATTTAACATTATAACCAACAACTTTTTTCCTAGAGGGAAGATGAACAACTCCCATTTACCATTATGTTCAAGGGTCTGCATTTCAACAATCATGACTTGTCTCCATGCAGGGTGATCAAGTGCTTCATAACATTTTTGCTAATGGTGATGAATGTGATGGGGGCAATAAGATAAGTTTGTAACAAAATGTAAACAAAGCAGCAGAAAGAAATCCCCCTATCTTGCAAGAATCTATGAGGAACAATAACAAAAATATAAGGCTAACTAATCACCACACTTTTTGGATAAGACACCAAGATTTTAACGTGGAAAACCCCGCAAAGCAAGGGTAAAAACCACGGGTCATCCAGACCAAAGAAATAGTTCCACCATTATCAATAAAGAGTACAAAAGAGTCTCAATCAAGTGTCAACAAAAATATTAATGTCAATACCAATTTCAAACAATAAAGCAATAAGCTTACAAATAGAGAACAAGGAAGATGAAAACCCAAAAACATTGCTGTCATACGAACTGAATATCTCCCAACTCATATGTCTTTTCAACTATCTGAATGGTCAAAATGAAGAAACATACATTCTGAACGTGTTGTCAAAAAATAAGTCCTACCCAACGGTGAACAGATATGCAGTGGTGAATTTACGATTGCACCTCTGTGTAAAAACGAGAATAACTTTCTCTCTTTTTTTTTTGTCAAAACAATTGGTGTGTTTCAGTATTGTCCTCTCTCTTTCTCTTCAGTATTGTTGTCTCTTTTTCTCTTTGTCTACTCTCTTGTTTCAAAGCACCTTATCCACTTAACTTAAATAACATATTAAGTGGGCTTCTCAATTTGGGTTTTTTCTCCACATTGGAAGGGAACCCAATACCCAACAAATCTTTCATTCACGACTATATGGAAAGAACTGCCAAAGGGGCGATCTCACAACAGACTTCAAACTTTCCTCTTGACAGTGCTTTAGTCATCATATCAACACCATTATCATCAGTATAAACTTTAACCAACTCCAGCAACTTAGCATCCAAAACATGACGTATCCAATGATACTGTACATCAATATGTTTGGACTTAGAATGGAAAGTTGAATTCTTACCAAGATGGATAACACTCTGATTGTCAACAAGTAATGGATAGTTGTCTTACACAAAACCAAGTTCACGCAAGAATTTCTTCAACCATAGCAACTCCTCGCATGCTTTAGTAATTGCAATAAACTCTGCCTCAGTCGTAGACAAGGCCATAAACTTTTGCAACATAGATTGCCAAGCCACAACTCCCTTTGCGAACTTAATCAATAACCTGATGTAGACCTTATGGAATCAATGTCTCCACCCATATCTAAGTCTGAGTAACCCACCAAAATAGGCTTATCACCTCCCAAACAAAGCTTCTTATCAATAGTATAATGAAGATACCTCAAAATCCATTTCAAAGCTCTCTAATGCTCTCTACCTAGATTTGACAAAAACCTACTGACTGTACCAACAACGTGAGCAATATCAGTCTTGTACACAACATTGCATACATCAAAACTACTCACTACAGAAGCATAAGAAATCTTTTCCATGTCTAATTTTTTTCAGCTTCATTTGAAGGACTCTGTTTAATACTCAATTTAAAGTGAGTCGCAAGAGGAGTGCTCATAGCCTTAACTTTTTCCATCTGAAATCTCTGTAACACCCTTTTAATATAGTGTTCATGTGATAGCCACAACTTCCTTTTCTCTCTATCACAGATGATTCTTATACCAAGAATCTGCTTAGCAGTTCCCAAGTCTTTCATGGCAAATGACTCGCCCAATACCCAACAAAAAGACAATGAAGTGATAAAGGAACAATAGGAAGAAGATAAATAATGATAACTCAAAAAGTTGTAAAAAGGGTGAAGGTTTCAAGAGGATTGAATACCTTTTTAGAGAGCAATGAGTCAACTAGAGTTGTCATCAACCATAGAAGAAGAGTTAGGAATCATTGTACAAGGAGCAAATAGAGAGGGACATGAACCAAGAGAGTAATGAATTAAGGTGCAACTAGCTTCTAGTGTCATTTCTTGATGAGTAACGATAGGAGATTATGCATTTTCAATGAATTTAGGAGTTGGCAGATTAACTTCATGATCAAACTGGGAAGAAATTCTAGGAAGGGAAAAAATTTATGGACTAGAAGTGTTACTTGGAAATACCTCTTATACTAAAAAGGATTCTGATACACATTGGTAGACATGTAATCCCATTTGGTATATGGAGAATAACATTTATACCTTTTTTGAAGATGTAAGTATCCAAGGAAGATACACATATGGATTTAGCTGACAATTTATCTATAACTGGAGACATATCATGAACAAAATAAGTACAATCAAACACATTTAGAGAAACATGATATAAAGGTTTAGTGGAAAAAGGATATAACAAGGAATTTGATCATTAAGAGAGTAAAAAGGAATCCTATTGATAAGAAAACAAGAAAAAATAATAGGATATCCCAAATGGTGCAGATGAACCTTTGTATTAAGCAATAAGGAGCAAACAGTTTCAACAATATGTCAATTCTTCCCTTCCGTAGTCTCATTGTATTGAGGTGTATGTGAACATGTTGATTTGTATAAAATTCCTTGTAAGGACAAAAAGAGGAGAGTTTAGATGAAAAGTATTCTTTTGCATCATTATTTCTAAAATTTTTTAATTGATTTTCTAAACTAGTTTTTGAATTCATTGTAGGACACAGATATGGACAAAAGTTCAAATCTTTCTTTCATTAAATAAACCAAGTACAACAAGAATATTCATCAATGAAAGTTATAAAATATTTGAGTTCAAAAAATGTAATCCAACTAGGTCCCCAAATATCTGAATGCAAGACAAGACACTAAAGGACTCGTTTTCAAGTAGTAGAGACTTCTTAATTCATGTCCTATGCAAATCAATCGGCACATAGCACATTCATGTATAGTAAAGGAATCAAAATTAAATGTAATTGAACAATTTGAAGATTTAGTCAACTTACTCAAAGAAACTAAACTGTATTGACAATTACGGATGTACAAAACAAAGGTTAAATTTAAGTAAAGAGAAATAGATATTTGACCCAATCCTTGATATGAAATCTTAGGTTCATTAGCTAATGTAACAATGCAGGGAAATTTAGGAGATGACATAGATGAGAATAAAGAGTTATTACAATAAAATATGGTAAGAGGAATCAGAGTCAACATTCAATATATTTTGACTCTCCACATATTTAGAAATGCAGGCGGTTAAGACATTTGATACATAAAAGGATTGAACAACATTTGGTACAAAAAGAATTTAAACCATAAAAAAATAAAAATTGTGACACTTAAACTTTATTAGATATAAGGGTAATTTTCAAAATTACCCTAATATGCCTTTTACCTTAAACCTATATTTTAAACAACTTAATCTAAAACAGATTAGATACATATTTTGGATAATTGATCTATAGCGTAAAACAAAAAATATATGTTTTAGTATTCTTGACAACTTGATCTAAAATATAGTAGTTATATGTTTTAGATTAGTTAATCTAAAATGTAAAAAGAAAAATTATTCTATTTCCATATCACTTAATCCACAACCAATTTTAATTTTTGGACAAACTAATCTAGAATACAATAGCAATATGTTATGCATTAGTTGATATGAAATATTAAAAAATCTTAATTTCAGATAGTATGATCCGGAACATACTAATTAACTATTCTAGATCAACTCATCTGAAATTCTAAAAAATATCACTAAAACAAAATAAAAACTATGCAAGGAGTGTTTGTTGGTGAGAGGAAGAGAAAGGTTATTTTGTATGAGGGGGAGGTTGTTGTGGGTGGATGGAGGGAGGAGGGTGGATGTTTCACATAAAGTAGGGAGGAGGAGGTGTTAAAAGCAAACCTTCTTTTATTGTGTCAGCATCTTTTTATAAACAAAAACAAAAAGGTGTAAACTTGGACTTTTTTTTCTGTGTTTGGACACATATTTGTTAAAAGAAATGTTAGGAACATAAAGTCTAAGATATATTTTTAATATTCTCTTATTTATTAGTTTAGATTTATAAAATGCTTAATTATTTATAGTTGGTATCCTAATTAATATCAACTATTTGATTGTCTATTCTAATTTTATAGAAAAATTAATTTTGTATTTTAATTTCCAAAAAAAATTCAACCATGTCGTATGTATTGAACTTGAGCTGAAAGTAACAAATTTTGACCTTTTTTTTATTTACAAATAATAGCATTTAAAAACGTGATTACATTTATTTTTTTAAAAGGTAAAGATATTTAATTCCGCAGTTTATCACATAATTATCATATTTATTATTATGATTTTTAAACTAATAAAAATAAAATTTTAAAAAGGTCTACTAGCTTATATATCTCTATTCACTTTCTACCCCCAAAAATAAAAATCGAAAAAGAGACGTAGATTCTAAATTCCTAAGGCCCTGGGTGATTTCTACTTTCTAGTTTTGAAATTTATAAAAACAAAAACTAGTTTTTAAGTTTTCAAAATTTTAAAAATAACATTGTTTTTGTTTCTAAATTTAAAACATTATTTTCAAATCTTAACCAAAACACTAGTTGGAAGTAACGGTCATGACAGCCGTAGGTGGCGGTTGGTGATTGACAATCAAAGGTAATGGTCGGTGACCGATGATCGGAGGTGGTGGTTGGTGACTGGTGGTCAGAGGTAGCGGTTGGTGACCAGTGATCGAAGGTAGCGGTCGGTAATTGCTGGTCGAAGGTGGTGGTCAATGACCGCTGCTGGTTGAAGGTGATAACCAGTGATCGTTGGCAACTGGTGGTCGTCGATCAGAGGTGACAGCCGATTGGAGGTGGCAGCTAATAACTGCTAGTCAGAGATAGTGGCCGGTGACCGTCAATCGAAGGTGACGACTGATGATTGTCAATCGAAGGTGACGACTGATGATTGTCAATCGAAGGTGACGACTAGTGACTGCTGGTCAGAGGTAGGGGGCTAATGGCCGCAGATCGGAAGTGGCGGTCGGTGACTTCCGATCAAAGGTGACGACCGATGATTGTCAGTCAGAGGTGATAGGATGGTCAATGATGACGATGACATCAAGTAATGAACTTAAAAAAAAACAGAAACGAAAATCTGAAAATCAAATTTTATTGTTTTTGAAATTGAGTGAAAATTGTTTCGAAAATGAGTAAAAAACCAAAACAAAACTATTTTTGTCGAATATGTTTCTGTTTTCAAAATACATTTCAAAACAAAAAACTAGAAATTCAAAACCACCCCGAACGGGGCCTAAGGTAATGAGTGTTTTTTGTAACATTTTTTTGTGTTTTTTTGTTTTGTTTTTATTTTTATTTTTATAGAAAGCAAAAAGAGTAGTAAAAATATGTTTACTTATAATTTAAAAAACATTTTATCTTAAAATATTTTCAAAAAAACAATGAAAACAAAAAATAGAAATTTTTTTTAGTATTTTCAAAAATTAAAATTATGTTAAAATTTAATAACATTGTTGTAATTATATAAAAAATTATATATAAATATATTTTAAATTATATATAAATATTTTATAATATTTTTGTCTAAAATAATTAATTTTTATAAAATTATTTTTTAAAAATAGAAAATATGAAGTGAAAACAAATATATTTTTTAAATATTACAAACTTGAAAATGAAAACTATTTTCAAAAAATTAAAATAGAAAATATTTTTTCGAAACTTGCAACATAAATTAATTTCATAAATTTTTAACTTTCAATTATACTTGATGCTCATTATTTTCTATTTTTAGATACTTTACTCTCTCATTTTTAAATAATCATATTGTGTCCTTAATTTTTAAATAATAAATATTAATTATGCGATAGTTATTTAATGAGATAATAGGTCTTTGTGATGTAAAATTTATATATCATAACTTAAAATTGTAAATTTAAATTTTGATATATATATATATATATATATATATATATATATATATAATAGCTTTACATTTATTTATTTAGTGATAAAAAGTCTGTCCATTTATTTTAATAAATAAAATATATGAAAATAATAGAATATCAAATACTTGAACGGGTAAATTATAGTTATAAGTGTTGTGATTAGAATATAAATGTGTTGGGTTTGAAAAAATGTTTTTTATTTTCTATGACAATTAATACTTTTTATCATGATAATACTTTAAATAATATAATAAAATGTAAAGGTATGATTAAATATCAAGATTAGACCGATAAATTTATAATAAATAGCCTTAATATAGAATGCTATTTATCATCACACTCACAAATTTAATTATAATAAATGTAATATAGAATGCTTTTTTTGTCATTAATACTTTACATAATAAATTTATTTTGAATTTAAAAAATAAGTTAAAAATTGCATGCTTAATATACAATAATAATAATAATATGTTATTGTTGTTTTTTTTTTGTTGTTTTTGTTGTTTTATAATTATTATAATTATAATAATTAATTTTTATAAAGAATATTATTTGATTTGATTTAATATATAAATTTCAATAATCCTTACAGAGAGTTTATTTATAATCAATTTTTTTTCTTTTGTTTGGATTTTATTTTGTACATAGTGTCTTTTTTTATTAAAAATTAAAACTAAAAGTTAAAATTAAAAATTAAAAATTGAAAATACAAGTTTCAAAATTAAAAATTAACGACTGAAAATTTAAATTATAAATTTTATCTCTATGTATTATTATTATTACTATTATTAGAGTTTAATTAGTATACATAGTCAGTATAAAATTTTTATATTGATATTTAATTATAAATTTTTTATTTTTTTAATTTATATTTTAAAAGTTATATTAATAAAGATGTAATTAAATGTAAGTAGATGCTAATTAAACTTTTATTAAATTTATATTAGACATGATTATATGATTAGATAGACATAGATTAATTTTTATTGCTAAAAATACACAATAACACAAAAACATTCTCGCTCAGTGCTCAGTGCTCAGTGCTCAGTGCTCAGTGCTCATTCTCATTTACAAAAACCCTCACTCACCATCATGGTTACTTACTCTCGCTCATTCTCATTCTCCTTCACACTCATTGCGCATTCTCCGTCTCCGTCTCCTCCGCCTTTTTCCGCAACGAGTTTCTCATCCTCGCCGCCTCCTACCTCTTCGCCGGCGACGACGCCGTCGTGAAACTACGTCAGGTGCGGTGACTCCTCCCCTATTAATTCCGATGTCTTTCTCACCAGTTCCTATAATCACGTCGTCAAGCTCTGGCACGTTAGGGTTTCTAAAATGCAAATAATCTCTGTGCATCTTTCATTAATTGAATAACCTAGCTATGTGTGAATATCTTGCTGTGACCAACTCCTAAGTTTCATGTCATATGTTGCGTGCTCAATAAGTTTAGTTTAGCCCGTTGCATTGCATTTTATTTGATCCTCATTAAATGGCAAGTGGGAAATTTTGAATTTCATAACACTTCTCTCCTCTCTTGTTGAACTGGTTTAAATATCTCCTACTCATATTTGTGAAGTGATCATGTTTCATTCTCTTCAAACTGAATTTCATACAAAGGTATTTTCTCTTAGTTCCTTTAAAGTCCAATTTCAACACTTGCAGTTATTAGCTTGTATTGCTTCATATAATATTTTTCATGATTAAGGATGGGAACGTAAGGATTTTCTAATGAAGCTGATCCATTGTAGTTGGTTATCTCTGCTGCTCATAGTTGAATCATCATAATGTTATTTTGAATCTGATCCCATGCGTTTGTCTATCTTCACAGATCTGCATATACATTTTTTTTGTGTATATATGCTTGCAATGATCTATATCTGTCTGAAAATATGGTCTTTAACTAAGTAAAATGGCGTTGAGTGATTCATTAACGGACTCTTCCTACTGGGAAAAAGCTTTTGTTGTTGTTGTATACATGCTTGCAATGAGAGTTGTTCTAGTATGATATGTTGGGGCCCGTCCTAGTTTAGGCTTTTGGGTTTGGATTTTGGCAGAGTCCAGGGTCTTCTTTTTTTTTCCTTGTAACTTGTTTGTTACATAGTGTTTACTTTACGCCCCATGATTGTATCTTCTGTACTTGCATGGGTGATTTTCCCAGCTTGGTGGTGATTTTCCCAGCCAAAATAATAGAATGTGCTGAGCTTTATTGTGGTAAGGAATCAAGAACACCTGTGTAATTAAATCTGTTCATATTTTATACAGTACTTGGTAATGGTTATCCTTCTAAAAAGGCTTTAAGTAGCCTGAGTGATTTCTTTGGTTGAGTGAAGGGAGCTTCATGAGATGCTCCTCTTATGGCGGCATATGATAAGATATCCCCATATACTTGTGTCCATCCTGCTACCTGAAACATAATACCAAATCAAGGTTGAGTTAAACGGCAGTGCTCATGTGTTGAGTTTTTCAATGATACCTTAACAACATTACTCATAAATTTTTTTTATAAACTAATACCTTTAATAACTTCTTACCAAAGTTTAATGGATTTTATCTTGGTTAAGAATTAAGATTGATGTAGAATATATTGCATTCTAATTATTAACCTGATTTCCCTCAAACCAGATTCTATAGGGCACTGTTGTGTTCAGTCCACTAGGTGCATATGGCAACAATGACACTTGCTAGCTACCCTCCTATTGATGCCCCTACCGTTATGTGTAAGCACATGCTTCCTTTGCAGAACATGTCCTGTTAGAAATTTACATGAAAACAAACTAGATTCATGATCACGCTTAAATAGCAGCTAACATCACAATTCAAGATTAACGATATTATACACTAGCGGCAATTTAACACTTAACCAAGTCAATGCATATATATATATATGACCTATACCAAATAAACAATATACAAATTTAACATCACACTTCCCAGCTGGGTTTCACTCTCCCTCATCTGTGAGCATTCTGCAGCTCTGTGTTCAGTCCTCACCCCTGTTATTTTTTATTTTTTTTTGTTGTAACTTCTTTCTTTTGTTCTCATTTTATTCCTAAGTTACTGCCTCTGTACATTTTGTATATGTTCCTTGAATTTTGTTATTAATTTGTTAACAAGATTAGCAATGATTGTGTATAGACTACAAGTTCTGATTATAGTGATGAATATAATGTTAGTCATATTTTTACAATTTTAGAGAACTTGTATTTGTGGAGTATAACTTATTTCCTTTGAATCCATTATCTTTATTACAGTGGTCATCCCATTATCAGCTAGTGCGCCATAGCAGTTTTGGGGTCAGCCGCCGCACCCAACTATCCATGATTGACTCTTCTGATGCTCAATTAGCCAAAATTATTGTTAAAACCCTATATATACAGTATATGTTACAAAAAAAAATTTAAAAAAAAAAACAGAAAATCTTCTACAAATGAACACTGAAACTAGACCATCAGAAAGGTCTATGTCCCATTTTGTCACAAATAGAAATATTCAAATCAAAATGCCTTGTTTTTGACAGTATAGGTTGGTAGTGTTTACCTCCCGTTGCATAACCCGTTCCGTCCAACCTAAAATTCTTCCAAGCTGTGAATTGATCCAATGCAAGACTAATGTTCCTGATTTTGTCTCAGTTTGTACAAGAAAAAGGGGAAAGGACAAAAGTTTAGAATAAATAGAGATAGGAGGATAGATGACAAAAGACTATACTAAATTAGCCTAAATGTGGACAAATGTAAAACTATACATAAATGTAATGAAACTAAGTGACATTAGAAAACACAGTCACTAGATAATCCAAATTATTCCCACCAACTGTCATCTGCAATATGGTGTTGACCAACAAATTACGAATAATCTAAATATCCTTTTATTTCAGTTGACATCTTCAAATAAGTACAAGAATCAAGTATATGGCACATGTGAACAAGATTTTAATTTAGCTTAAGTAAAAGTAATAACAAGATGTGTCTGATAAAATATACAATTTTCCATACTCCAAAAGCAATTTAACCATCCAACCTGGTAAAGATTTACATATTTTTCACAAAATATACATCTTAACACGAATGAACCTTCCAACGCTATTTCTTAAAGTTTGTACCACAATATCAAAAGTGGATTCGACGAAGATTCCTATGAAAATGGGACGGTGGGTGTTCTTGCACCTGCTATAAATCATTTAAATTCCAATTCAACATATCATTGTTCTAACTTTGTTTTCTTCTGTTTGCTTTAGTGCCAACCTGTATTTTCTAATTAGAGTAAATTTGGTGAAGAAGTATTATCATCCTTTCTCTTATTTCATTTTTTAACTAATAAAATTATATAAATAATTTTTAATATATTGAAAAATAATTAACTTTATTAGTTGTCTCTACAGTATACATTGAGGGATTCATTTAAAAGATTTTTCAAAGATAGCAGCTTGATTCGTTTTTGATATTTTGAAACTATTTATATAATTTTTAATGATTTAGGAACTACTTAGAGAGAGTACAAATCTAGAGACCAAATTGATGTAATCAAATTATGTATACACTAAAAGGGTCAACTAAAAGGTAGATTAGGCTGTTCTTATCACTCAAAATTTGTATTTAAATCTTTTATATGTATTAAATCGTTATTCTTGTCCAACCTTCTAAATTTGCTTTTCTATTTATAATGAGAGGGTGTGTGCTTGAGAGTAATGCTTTGACCAGTCTTTCTATTGAGAAGGAAAAGTTATGTTTCTATTCTCTTTCAAATATGAAATTTTATTTTTATTCTCAAAAGCTTTGTAATTTGTTGTCATTTTTAATTTTAAAATACTTACAAGTACTTTAGATAACAGTTTATCTAGAAACAAAATTTGGTTTACATGCATTATAGTTACAGAATTGAACGCGGTATACATCTTAACATAAATTTCACAAAATACCTTATATCTTGTTTTTGCTAAATGAATTCTTTCTTAAAGCTCATAAGGATGATTTTGATTTTCCTTTGCAGGTGCTGGTCAATAATCCCGAGAGAAGCTAGAATTCAAGCATAGACTTTCAATAGCTCGAGGTGCAGCTAAAGGTGATCCTTTGCAAAGTGAGCATTTGTGGCTTTCCTTGCTGTATTCTCTTCAAGATCCTCCTCTTCCTCTCCCCGCCAATAATCAGATGATTTACTGTCAGCGGTAAGAGGTTTAATTAACTTCCTTGTCAACTCTATTTCTACTGGAAGAAGAAGCCTTTTCTTTTTTTCTGTCCTTCCGTGAGTTCTTTCTCTTAAAACCAAACTCCCCACTTTTGGTTCATACTACTGTATAATTTCATTTATTAAAATCCATCTTGTGCAAATTCTTTGTATAAAAAGATTACTCGTATCAAATATCACTCCTATATTTTTAATTCACTACCAAAGAACTTGTTAACTAACTGTCTAATTGATAATGTCCACCACCGTTGCCAGCAGATCTTGTTTGATATGCACGGAAAATGAGCCTTTAGACTAAAGCTAAGCTTACGCGTAGACTTGTAGATTTTTCAGGACTTCTGGTGTATCGCTTGTATAATATTTGGGATCACTGATAAATGATATGTGGCTATTTCACTCTTTCTGGGTCTACAGAGAGTCTTGGCATGCATAATAATAATAATATTATGTGGCTGTGGCTCTACCTTTTTTTTCTAATCAATGTAGTTAGTTCCAATCAGAGTCCAAAGCCAGGGCCAGTTTTTCATGTATGGGGAAGTAATAATTGAGATTCTTTTTATAATTTGATTACACTTTGTCCATTTTGTCTGCTTTGAAATTGAAGTTGCTTCTTAGAACTTTGTGAACGTTAATCATTAATGGAATGAACCAATGTTATATTTTTTTATCTGATGTCAAGAAGGAAGTCCTGATTAACTTCTATTTGTTATATTTCTTGGTCTGATGGCAGGAAAGGAAAGGAGCTAGTATGCATCTCTTTCATATCAGGGACAAATGGTGACTCCAGTATTTTTCATAGGGTTCTAAGAAGTTTATTGCTCTTTTTATCTTTCTCTTTTTAACTATTTTTTCATGAACCCTATGGAAAACAACAGCAGCACAGATGCCAAATTGAAACTACCTCGAAAGGTAAAAAGAAAAAAGAAGGGTCTGGGAGTAAATGAAGCTCAAGTAGCAGAAAACCCATCAGAATTCTCATTTTACGTAGTGAAAGTTGCAGTTGCTCAAATCTGTCAATCAGTTGGATTCAAAACTTCTAAACACAATGCTCTAGTAACCTTAACTAATGTTTCCACAAGATATCTGGAAACCATTGCAAGATCAGCTGCCTCTTTTGCTAATGCCTCCAGCCGTACTGACTCCAACCTATTTGATCTTATCAATGGCATTCATGATCTGTGTTCTGTTCAAGGATTTCCTGGTGGCTCAAAACTGCACAGAGGTGACCTGCTGAGGTCTTCAGCTCTAAGAGATATTATGAATTTTGTCAACATCTCTTGTAAAGTTCCATTTGCTAAACCAATTCCATTAAAAAATGTTTCTGAAGTAACCACTGATCCTGGTACATCAGTGTGTTTCTTTAAGCAAGCAAAAACTCACATACCTAGATGGCTCCCAGATTTTCCCAAGGAAAACAGTGATCAGGTTTTAGTTAAGGAAAGAAAATGTGGTGAGAAATTGTGGGAACATTCACTTGCTGAGGAGGGGAATAGTGACTTATTACAGATTAATAGCAATTGTGGAAAAGAAGAGAAAGTCCTAGAGTTGGAATTGCTGAAGGAAAGAGAAAGAATGAAATTTAAAATTGGAGGGAAGAAGAAACACTTTGGATTGGGTGTGAATATGATGAATGGGGTTGATAAAAAAAGGAAAAGGGTGTCTTGGAATTATAACAAAATAGATAATTGTATGGTTGAGGAAAATGAAGATGGAAAAAGATGCATGATTGTCACGGAAATGAAATGATATTTGTAAATGCTGCGGAAGCTCTGAAAGAGATGAAACAAATGAAAATTTAGTGCAGCCTAGTTGATTTGAGAGTTTTGTTATGGTAGAGTGGAATGGGTCCGATTCCTATATTATGAATGTAGTATTTGTTATCTAAGTCTAGTCCATTGCTATCAGAAAATATATTTCTTTATTGTTGTTGGGCCAATCCTTTTGAGTCTTTGCATTATATTTTGGATCTCCTTTGCATGTGGATTATATGAAATGTTCATTCAAAGAAAACTATTTATTAACTTAAACAATAAAATTATGTAGTATATTTTTATTTTTTACTAATAAGGTGCTATGAGCTTGTGTATAAACAAGCGTATATTCTTAATTAAGTTATATTAAAATATATTTAAGTTTAGATATTATTCTAGTTGAAAAAGATAGGGTATACATTTCTATTTCTAGAATATTATTCTAAACTGGAGGTTAACCTAATCCACCCTCAAATTAGCCCCTAACAGAGGACATTTTTAAGGTAATTTCAGTCACTATATTTGATAGTATAAGATGGAGGGATATGCTATATTTAGTCAAAATAGTAAAGTTGGTAGAATTATTTTCTTTTTTGTTTCTTTTGTCCCAAACCAAGATCAACAGTTTACTCAAAAAAAAAGAAAAAACCAAGATCAACGATCAAATTTTTCTTCTTACACATTCATGTTTTCTCCTTACACCTCCATAATTTTTAAAAATGACAAAAATAATTTTAGGTAAAAAAAATTAAAATTTTGTTACTTCTTGTGCCTCTCACCTTCTTCAGTCTGGATTAGGTAATTTAGACTTGCAAATTTTCAAATCCAGATTGGCCAATTTGGTCTTTGCTTGGAAGAGAGAACGCCGAAGGTGGATGAGAGTGCTGCAATGGAGTGTGTGAAAGACTGTAGCAGAGGTGCCTGATGTCACAACGAGATGCAAAAATGGAGGGTGCACAAAGGTCGCTGATGGAGGTGTGTGTGCACGACGAGAAGTACAGAGGTTGTCGAAGGTTGCGTGGAGCTTGCAATGGGAAGCATAGAGGACGATGATGGAGGAGCGACATAAAAGAAGTGTGTTCGGACTTTGAACATGAGAAAACAAAACAAAGTGAAGAAAGCGTGAGAGAGAATATGTTTTAACTTTTTTTACCAAGGTTATTTTTAACTTTTCATAGGATTACGAAGGTACGGGAAGAAAACATGGAGATACAAGGAGAAAAATCCTCAACTCTCTTGGTCAAATTTGTCACTTTTTTTCGCTAGATGTTTGTGTCGCAAAACATAATTTTCTTTTTTTTTTTTTTACTTTTAATTTGATAGGCTTAGTTTCATGATAATGTTTTTTTTTCTTGATAACATGATAGGAGTGCCCTACAGATCATTACGTTGAATCTGTAATAATTATTTTTTTTGAGTTTGGTTCCATCTTCATATAAAAAATAATTTAAATTAAATATAAAACGTATATACTGCATTACTGCTTAGCTTACTTTAATTTTTTTTTGGTGAATTTTTATTTAATTACTCGGTAACAATAAATATAATTTTTTTTATAGTCTTGTGTTGTGCTGTACCGTAACATTTTTTTTAATCTAAATTATATGTTAGAGATTTACAATAATTTACTCAAGACCTTCTAATTGAGTTAAACCCACTGACATAATACAGACATTTAAGAATACAATTTAACATCATACACATTTAAAAATAGCATGTGTTAAAAATAATACAATTTTTTTATGATTTTTAATTTTAATTACTAGGAATTATTTTAATTTTCATAAATATTTTTACTAAACAATTTCCAGTTGTTAAAATCATAAAAAATAGCGATAATTTATAATAAAATATATGAGATTTAATTTCACATAATCACTTAATGGCAGTAATTAGCGGAACATATTAAAATTATTGATAGACAAAACATATTGTACCAAGACTAGTTAAGTTTTTGCTAACGTCCTCCAAATGAAAAAAACATTAAACGTTGATGTATTAAAAGCCTATTTTACTTTATATAAAATTTAATTTCATTAAAAACAATTTAAAAAAATGCGACGTGGCTATCTGTACATAAGTTTTTGTATGAAGACTACTATCCAATTTTTTCTATTGTACTGAAAATAAATTTTGTTGAAACTTATTGTATTAAAAACCTATTTTATCCCATGAGAATTAAAAAGGGTGACAACACAAAAAAGTAAAACTTGTAATGGAACCAACAAGTTAACAACTAAGTTTTTGTTTTTTGGTACAGCCTTTTTTGTTATAGATTAATGCTTAGTTTTTCCTTTGAAACATGAATAAAATAATTTGTCCTAATCAATAAATTCTGAAATAATTTGAAACTATATACCTCTTCAAATCTCTAGAATGAGCTGCTGCTGAAAAACAAAGTTAATTTTTAATCGCATGTCTTTTAAAAACATTATTAAAGTTTTGCATATTCACTTATATATACATAAATTAATTTTAGCATATAAAAAAATATCATTTCATATCTTCTCCTGTTTTATAGAGAAATTCATTCAAACATTATTTTCTGTAATAACAAAGTTACTTTTATTCCTTGGGTAGAGGATAATAAAATGGAATTTGAGGATAATAAAACATTCATGGCCCATGCAGGTCTCGAACCTGCGACCTTCGCGTTATTAGCACGACGCTCTAACCAACTGAGCTAATAGGCCATTTATATCTTAAATTTTTAAAATTAATATACTTATATGATAGTTTTGGTGTAGGAATTTGAGATTCACTTCGACCACTGAATAAACTGTAACAGTGTTCATGCTTGCACCTTTGAGAATGTAAAACTGTGCGTTTAAGTAAATTGAGACATCGCATGGTAGAATGTTATACTTTATTAATAGATTAATAAAGTATCATTTTAGTCATAGGCATTGATATTTAAGTTTTTGCAAGAAATATTAAAATAAATTAACTTTTATGTTTATGTTTTTTAACAAATAGAATCCTAAAATACTATTTAAACTATATTTATAGTGTTTTAAAATGTTATGTAAAGTATAATAATATCAAATTGCACAATAAAAGAATAGTTAAAATTAATTTGTATGCAATTTTTTTAGAAAAATCTAAGTTTCAGTATATGTAACTTCAAGGATTAAAATGATATTTGATTTGTTATCTAGTGTATTCTTTTTTGAATTATCTATTTTCTTATTTATTGTGAGAAGTTGATTTGTCCTCGATATAAAAGTAAAATGATTTCGAAAATGGAAGAAAATAGAGTTTAAGGCTATAGAAAGTTTAACATGTGTAAAAACTAAGAGATTTGGGTAAAATGCACGAATTTAAATAAAGTGAAAGTATGAACGAAGAAAAATAAATGAAAGTGTTCCTATTTTGATGTTGATGTTGTAAATGTAACAGAAGATTAAATGAAAATAATGGTGTGTTTTTTTAGGCTAATGCCCCCTATTTTGCCATTTAGGTATTTTTTGTCCCTTTTTTTTCTTATTTATTTTTCCTAAATTTTATAAAAAGTGTAACTTTTATCCTTCTGTTAAATGTAACTTTATAAAATTTTAGTTTTAAAAACACCAAAACCACAAATAAAGACATGTGCCAATTGCATAATTCAAGAATCAAACTCAAAACCATCCAGTTTCGGACAAATAATCATATCACTAGCCCAAGTGCTCATCTTGATTTTAACTTGCCTTTCAACTTCTTTTATTTTCATTTTTGGTATATTTTTGTTGTAAATTAAAGAGTAAATGGAGAGACATGGTAGTGTGTGGAACCACATGCTTGAATTTTTTAAATGAAGATATTTTTTAAATTATGAAAAATAAAATTTAAAAACTAAAAATTAAAACTAAAATCTAAATTTAAATATATATATATATAATATAAATTTAAAATTAAAAATAAATTTAAAATTATAAATTTAATTTATATATTTATTAATAATTTTTAATTTAAATGAAGAATTAAATAAAGTTAAAAATAAAGATAGAAATTAAAATTTAGAATTAAAATTTGAAAATTATAATATAAATTTAAATTTTATAATTTTCAAATTTTAATTCTTAATTTCAATTTCCACCATTATTTAATTATTTATTTAAAATAAAAATTTTAATAAATATATAATTAAATTTATAATTTATAATTTTAACTTTTAACTTTTAATTTTAATTTTAAAATTTAAATTTATATTATATATTTTTTTATTTTTAAATTTAAATTTTAGATTTTATTTTAATTTTTATTTTTTAAATTTTAAATTTATATTTTATATATAAAATTTAAATTTATATTATAATTTTGTAATTTTAATTCTTAATTTTAATTTCTATTTTATTTTTAAATTTATTTAATTATTTATTTAAATTTAAAAATATTAATAATATATAAATTAAATTTATAATTTTAATTTTAGTTTTAATTTTAAATTTTAAATTTATATATATATTTTTTTAAATTTTAAATTTTAATAGATTTTAGTTTTAATTTTTAGTTTTTAATTTTTTATTTTTCAGAATTAAAAAAATATCTCCATTTAAAAAATTCAAGCATGTCATCCCATACACCACATGTCTCTCCATTCACTTTTTAATTTACAACAAAAATATACCAGAAAATGTAAACAAAAGAAGTTGAAAGATAAGTTAAAATCAATGTGAACACTTGGTCTAGTGATACGATTACTGGTCTTGGATTGTGCAATTAGTGCATGTATTTATTTGTGGTTTGGGTGTTTTTGAAACTAATATTAATTATAGTTTAAGTAGATTTGAATTTCAAAATATAATTAATAAAAACATTTGTCGTGGTGATAAAACTTTTAGTCTATGGATATAAGGTCTTAGGTTCAAATCTTGCCATAACCTATTTTTTTATATTTTAAAATTAATATTACATTAATTATACTTTAATAATTTTTAATTAAAAATTAATAATATCATGTCACGAGAACCGTCATCTCAATATGACGGAACGATAAAAGTTATATTTTTTATAAAGTTTACGGGTAATAAATAAGGAAAAAGAAAAGACAAAAAATACCCAAGTACAAAAATAAAAGAACACTGATAGTAATTTATTTATTTTTTTATAGAAAAAAATATAATAATTAAATGTTTAAATGACTTATATGTGTCTTAATTGCTAATGGGAAGAAACTATGTAAAATAGATTTTAATCTTCAAAGTTTATTTGTGGAGGCCCTCGTATTCTCAATTTATTTTTCGCAATAATTCCGCTTTATTCTAAATTTATCTTCGTGCAAGATTTGGCTTTTCTCGATATTTGTATTTTAAGTTCAGGTACCTTAATCCCAAGCTAATTTTTAATATAATTTTTTGCCCATTTTTCATTTTGATTTCCTCTGGTATGCTTGTTTTTCATCCATGTTAAAAGATTTTTCTTAAGGATAGATATTATTTAATTGTTTGGCCCTAATAAATAGCATTGATGTAGTGAAATTGATGGATTATTTCTTGGTATTGATGCATGCACTCTTTTTAGCTTGTTGGCGAGATCTGGCTTACATTAAAGTTACAAGACTTGTGTTGTTAAGCACACATGTGATATTGTTAAACTAGCATATAGCTTTGCTAAGTTAGAATTTTCTTCATCCATTGATTGTATGCTTTTTTTAGTCTATTCCTTCCTTCAATGTTATATTTATGTGAAAGAATTTTTTGTATTTTGATTCCCAAGATGATAAGTAATTGATCTTGGGTTGCAGGTGTTTCTTTCTCAACCCATTAAAAAAAAAAATGTATTTTTCTTTTTAAATCTCTAATTAGAGTTTATAGGTGGCTATCAAAGATGAATTCAAAATAATTCAAGAAAATGATATTTTGAACGAATAGGATCTTCTAAACTAAGTAGTTTTTTTTTTTATCATAAATTGGAGTTTGTTTAACTCTTTCCTTATTAGGGTCATTTGGTTTGATGTTGATGTAATTATTAAATATATAACTAATTTTTTAACAATTTTACGATACTTAATTTTATGTTTTAATTTTAAAATTTCATTCCATAATTTTTTTTAATTATAACTAGGAATATATAAATAATTTTTATTTCTCTCACTTATAATATTTAAAGATTATATTTCGTACATGATATATGTAATCAACTATATATTTAATAGAAAACAATAGTCAAAGATTAAAAATATTATACTTTACAATTATGATTAAAATAAATTAAAATTTGATTGTAAATAATTTTAAATACATTAAAATAATTATTTAAAATATTTATAAAAATATTGATGAAAATGTTTACGTGGTGTACAGGGTGAGCAAAGAACGAACTCCTAATCTAAACCTATAAAAATTGAATGAGAAGGTGATCTTTAGGTGTGTCCAAGCAGGTACATAGGTTAAAAACTTAATCAAATTGGCTAGTTCAACCGGTTGAACTAGGAACTGAACCAGTGTTCGATCTAAAGTTTTTAAATAATTGGGGAAGGAACGAATTGACCTAAAATCGGATGAATCGATAGAACCAACCAAAATTGACTAGTTAAAGGTTCGAATCTTTTTTTTTTTTTTTTAAAAAAGCAGGAAAACAACACAAAAAATTATAGGGTTTTTTAAATTTTAGGTGCACAAATGAGAGATGTTCATGAAGTCTAAGTCTATGTGCGTGAAACTTTCCCCACTTGCTAACCTCTTTACCAACCTTTATCATAACTTAGAATATAAATGTCTCTCAAAAAGTCATTTTAGTTTTAGACAATGTGAAACTTTACCTCTTTGTAATATTATAAAAACAACAACACTTAAACTTGATAAAATGTATTATATTTGTGTACTATAAATCATATATGTCTCATTTTTTTCTTAGTATATTATTATATTAGTAAAAAAAATATTTTATTGAAAAGTTCAATTTCGGTTAAACGTTTGAACCCTAAACCCATGTTTTTATTGATTCAATAATTGGTCCAGTTTTGAAAACCTTGCTTTTAACTCGCCTTTTGCTTTTCTCTCACCCTCCCTTTTCATCTCTCTCCTCGTCACTCTTTCGTTCTCGCTCTTAACCCACTCTTGTTTACACATTGATTCTTTCTCAAAATTGAGGCTGGGATAAAAAACATGTTCTTTGCAATTTTTATGTGTGTGATGAAGTTCCAATGGAAATGTCTTGAAGGAAAAAGTATAACTGATGAGTTACAATATAATGAAAGTGTTGAGAGTGTGATCAAAATTGAAAGAGAAAAACTTTTCTTTTTTCTTTTTAGATTTACTTTTTCATTATATCTATTATGGTTTCTACCAAAGTATAAAAGAAGAATAGTTACATGTTACTAAGAATTTATAATGTAAGTTTTATGGATCCTATAATCTATGATCATTAATAGGATTTTAATTTAGATATTTCTTTTGATTATAAATATGTCTATTTTTCATGGGTTAGAATTGAGTTTTAGTAGTGAGTAATGTTCATTGTTCTTTTGCAAGTATCTCCATTGAAGTACGCAATGATTCAAAAATATGTTATGATTTAAGATATTTGATGTTTTTAACAATATGTGGTTATTTTAATATTATCTTTTCAATCTTCATAATTTAATGGTTAATCTTGTCAAAAATCCACTTCCCATTTTTAATATTTAGTTATGGATGTTTTGAGTTATTAAGCTATATGATGATTTGATTGCGTCATTACAAAATTCTTAACATAAGATGTAGTTAACTTGTAATTGTAAATTTATGTTTTGAACCCTAAACCAATTTTTCATTTTTAACATTATTGTGAATGAATATCGTGTGGTCAACAAGTCTCACATTTCATCTTTTATGTTTTGAATTGTAGTCATTGTAGAAAAAGATTAAACCATAAATATTCCACCATTTTGTACATTTGTGTTTCCTAAATTGGAAACAACATAACAATAAATTTTGAGTGTATGTGGGAACCATTATACTTTACTTTGCAAGTACTTAATTCTTGAGAAAATTGACAAAAGTAATTAAAGAAAAAATAATTTTCAAAGATTTTACTAACCAATGTTTAGAAGATTTAAAATAATTTAAATATGGAATATAACTATGTACTTGAGTCTTTATGATTAAATTTTTAACTTATTTTAAATATTTTTTTGTTAAGGATAAAAAAGGATTAAAAATAGAAATGACAATATCGAAACATAATGGCTTAGACTCGCTTTGGCTAAAAAAAGATTAAAAAAAAAGTCCAATCTATTAAAGATTTTATAGAAAAGGAGGGGGATTCAAAAATGTGACTCAAAGGCAAAAAGAAGACTTTTTCTGCCTGCACCTCCCTATTTTTTCCTTGCACCTTCATTTCTTTTACAAAGACAAAAATTCCCTTAGAGTAAAAAATATGCAGTAAATCTCTCCAACTTCTTCCTTCTTCCGTGCTTGATAGTTGTTCTTCATCTCTTCCTTATTGCATTTTATCGTCTTCATTCCTTAATCCATACTCAATCTACATCTCCATCCCTAATTCGAATGAGGTAATCCGAATTTGTTAAAATACCTTTGGGTTCACAAAAAAAAACTTTATAACATGTTCAAATTAGCTAATCCGGACTCAAAGTTTTTTAACAAATTCGGATTAGCTAATCTAGACTTGTTAAAAAACTTGTGAGTCTGAATTAGCTAATCCAAGTGTTAAAAAACAAGTTTTTTAACAAGTTTGGAACAAGCAATCTAGACTCAGTCTAGAATGGGTAGTTCAAACTTAGTGTTTACTACATTAATAGGCAGTCTAGATTGCATAATCCAGACTCACAAGACTTTGGTCATCCAGATTCCTAAAGTGCACAAATTAGAACCTAATCTAGACTACTAAATTGCACAAATCAGAACCTAATCTGGAGCAAGAACCACCCTATCAAATATTGAATCCGGATTGATACCTCTACCAATTTAGATTGCTTGTTTCACAGAACACAAAGACAAAGATTAAGCGAGAATGGATCTCTTTAGCTCTAGATTTTAGTGGCAAGTAGAGGGAAGAAGGAGATGGAGAACAAATGAAGGGGGATTGCATATGGAGATGTCAAAGTTATGAAAATTTTAGCCAAGAACATTTTTGTCTTAAGAGAATATTGAGGCGCAAGAGGAAAATAAGGAGTCGCAGGAAGAAAAAGTCCAAAAAGAAAAGGCAAAGAATTATGGTCCAACCTATATCAATCCACCTAACCCAACCCAAGACCGCCTAATCCAAACTCACTCAACCTGATTTCCCATATGGTAAAAAATGGGCAAAAAATTAAGTGAGTCATTTAACATGGATTAGGCTTTATAGACTCAAACTTGCTTGATAATCATCCTTAATGATGTCAACTATCCCAAAAAAATAATAACAATTTCTTTCAAGTTATTACATTTACATTTAATAATATAAATTCTTTAAAAGGAAATTATACATATTAGTAAAAATATATATTAATCTTGGAATTACAAACTTTTGATCTAGAAAATTTGAATAAAACTTATTTTATGATTTTTAGAACTAGACTAAACCGACCAATTCAATGGATTGAAGCGAGAATCGATTTGCTAATCTATTTGATTACGATATAAAACTAGACCATCTCAAAAACCAATGAGAACTATGCTAAAAACCAGTTTAAATGGGTCTTAATAAAATTTATTTTTAAAATTTTCTTATAAAATTTTTAATTTTAATATAAAATTCAAAGGTAAGTATAAATGCATATGAATAAGGATTATAAATAGGTAAATATTATTTTATCAATTTTTATAAAATAAATTACTTACGTATATTAATATATAAATTTTCTTATATTAATTTCTTATAGTGTTATTTTATAAGAATTTATTATTTTTTATTTTAAATTTTATTTTTATTATTAATAAATATTGATATATTTTTTTAATTATTAAAATTTAAACTTAATTATTATGATATATTTTAGTTATACTTTTATGTATACTTTAAATATAAAATTGACATTTTTACTTCAATCTTTGTTGTTACTAGCGAAAACACAGGGTGTTGTCGTACCTGTGTCTTCGCGTTTCTATTTATGATTGAAGGTAAATATATATTAATGATATTTAAAGAAGTTTGATTTGTGGTAAGATAGAACATATGAAGATGTACATTTATTATTGTGAGAAAATTCATAAAATATTTACAAAGGTAAAACAGTCATAAAATGTGGATAACAAATTGTCTTATTCTCATTATAATTATATATATATATATATATATATATATATATCAATTATGGATTTAGATATAAAGTTTTAAAGTAATTTTATTAGTAAGGTTATAAGGTTGATTTAGTGACAACATTGACATTTAGGAAGTCAAAGATTGTGGGATTAAAATTTTTTCTATAGTTTATTTTTTTATTTTCAAATAGGTATAATGGTAGAATATGAATTAATAAAAGTGCAAATAAAAAAGAGATATTCCCTTTATATACAGTAGAGATAAAATTATGATATTATATTATTTAATATTATTTCATCTATTATTATTGTATTAAAAGATTGCTTATTGCATTTAATCTTTCAATACCATACTATTAAATTCATTAATAGTTAAGAAAGAGAAACTATGTAGGCGGAAATTTCATAACCTAATTATAGTGCAACATATAATAAATGGATTCCTTGATACAAGATTTTTTTTTTTTTGGTGAAAGGCCTTAATACAAGAAATGTTGAAGTATAAAATAATTTTCATCCCAAGATATTTCATTTTAATTTTTTTTTCTTCGTAATACCTCTCTAATATATTTTTTATAACAAGACAATAATAAATATTTTGTAGATAGCTATACAAATTTTATAAAATAGTTAAATCAGTAATTTAAATGTATTAAATTTAATCATTGGAAACTCTTATACGTGTTTTTCTAAAATCTTATTTTTTAAGAATGTTATAAATAAATCTTGAAACTAAAAATAATTAAACTTAATTTAGTAATTTGTTTATTTAAAATTTGTACACTTTCGTTGAACTATAAATATTATAGGTTAATTTAGTAATTTTAAGTTTACTTATTTATAATGATAATAAATGCTCGGTTGAAATGTCAAAAATTAAAATTATTATAAATGTTTTTTTAAAATATAAGAATAATAAGTTTTAAAGTAAATTATAAGCAACATCCCTTAATATTTATCAAATTATACATAATTTCACTTTTTTATTTTTCTATACTAACCTCCCTTTATGTTTAAAAATATTACAATAACATCCCATATATGTTTGAAACATTACACTATCACTACTTTTAAACTTTACACTAGCACCTATTCATGGGTATGAATGTAATGGTAAAAGAAGTAAGGAATATATATGTAATTATACTAAACTTTTCAAGGACTAGATATTGTTGTACTTTAATCTAAGTTTTAAATATTATTATACTTGGCAAAAAGTGGTAGGACATTTTTCTCCTAATGCTCTCAAATTCTTCTACTTAGATGGACAAATGTTAGGATAGTTGTAAAAGACACCCTGATGCTCGAGTTAGAAGAGTTTGTCTAGAACAATAATGAACATAACAAAGATTCATATGTCTATTTATACCTATCATAATAGCCCTAGATTTATGGGCTTTTTTTTACCAATGATTTTTCTTTACCATCAATGATTATGGTTCAAAGTGTTTAATCTTTTATAGGTTTTTGTATGGGTTGAAATGTGTTTTAATGGCCAAACTTCTTGGCCTATGTGAATTTAGGGTTAATTGAGGGTGTCTTACCCTTATTTATTCAAAACTTTTTTTTTTTTATATATAACAATTATAAGTTGAGACAATAAATAAGGGGTGAATATATGTTCAAGTCATCCTTAGTGCGAGTTTTTTGAAAGGTAGTTCTTCATGTCAAATTGTCCAAGTTGTACTCTACATCAAATTGATCTCATGCAAAATAATTAAGGTCTAGCATAATATGCTTAAGGTCGAGTGGCTAACTTTCCTAAAGATGTTACTCCAAGTTAATCAAGGCTAAATGTAAGATACATGAATGTTGAGAATGTAATTGAGGTTGACTGAGATGTTACTTTAAGTTAAATATTTCACTAAAGTTAGCTTAATGATTGACCAAAATTTCATTAATTTTGCTGAGGTTGAGTGACAAGTACTCAAAACTATGCTTATTTTAGGTCGATCGACCAAGAAATTGAAAAGTTACTAGAGTATTTGATTGAGTCAAATAGATAATTGGCAAGAGGCCAAGAAGCTACTCATGCAGTATTTTTTAATGAGGATCAACATGTCACATGGCTGAGGATTTTCATGAAGCTATCTATTGAATTAGATGCAAATGACCATTATTTCACTCGAGATCTGAAGCTAGGAAGTTATTTAAAGTTAAGTGCAAGATGTTACTTAGTAAAGATGATTGAGAAGTCACTAAAGGCAGGGTGTTGAGAAGTTACTTAAAGAATATTGTTCATAGATCACTCATGGACAAATAAAGGTTAGTTAAGATTGAGTGTTGAGAAGTTACTCAACACTAGAATGTTGAAAGGTTACCCAAGATTGAATGCTAAATAGTTATTTAAGGATGAGTGTGGAGAAGTTAATCAAAGGTTAAGTGTCAAAATGTTATTTAAGGTGTAACATTAAGAAGTTATTCAAAGCTCAACGTTGAGCGGTTACCCATTAAGTGCTGGTAATAAAGATTGAGTGTTGAGAGGTTATTTAAGATTAAGTGTTGAAAGATTATTCAGATTAATAATTTAAATTATCTTAAAATGATTATAAATGTTTTCTTAAAGTTTCAAACTTTTAAAAATGTAATAAAATACCTCTAGAAAATTGACAATGGTAGTGTGTAAAATAGTAATCCCAAATAAGTAATTTTAATTATTTGTCAAAACAAAGTTATTTGTCAACTGTTATAATTTTTAAAAGATGCTACAAGTATTTAATTGAAATTAAAGAATTAAATTCTTATTTCATAACTTTCATTGTTTAAAAATTATTAAAAAAATATTTTCTTTAATGCCCTAAAATTGAAACAAATAAACACTGCATACAAAAGATTTAACAATTATAAAAGTTGAGAGTTACAAGGTTAGTATATCGATAAAATTTATATCTACAGCCATGAGTTTGACTTTTTTTACTAACAAAAACTAAAACATTAAACATTAACATTTGTCTATAAAAAAAAATAATCATAAAAATTATTAAATTATTTTTTAAATTATTATATCACAACAAATGAATGTGATATCTAATTAAATTTAATACAAAAGATACGGTACTAAATTTTGATGGTTCAAGCGTTGTAAGATTTACAATTTTTCGTTCATTCACTATATTTTGTTTCATATATTTTTATAGTGTATTACATTAATAATCTTTGCAAATTAAACTGATTATGATGCAGTCATCTATAAGTTTTTTTTATAAAAAGAATTTTGTTATTATTTTCATATTTTGTTATGTAATTTCATTTATGGATATAAAATTATTTGATTTTTGAAAAATAATGCTGTAAAATAATATGTATAGTTATATTGAAAACTATCACATTTAGTTATCTTTTATTTTTTATTTTTGGTGAAAATTTAGTTATCTTTTATTATTTTGTATTATAAATAAGTTATATATTGTAAAAAATTGAAATAATTGTATATATATTTTTATTAATTTTAAAACTTAATAAAATTATTAATATAAATTTTATACAATTCAGAATATTTTTCTCCGAATTTATCCATACATTGCACAAGTACTATCTAGTTAACTTTTAAAACAGATTATTATGTAAGGATTTATTCTTTTGGGTGAACGTTATGTATCATGATCCCAAATAAATAATTTTATGGAGCTCCAAAAAATATTACATGTAACTCTTTTGTTTTTAAAATATTTGTATTTGTAGCTTTAATATATTAAATTTAATTAGTGTACATTATCAGGGTGAAGCTTTTTACCCTAACATTCAATCACAATCCTTTGTTTATGAAAAGTTTTTTGAATTTACTAATTAATATTTTAAAAATCATATAAATAAAAAAAATAATTAAATATTAATGTAATATTCTTTTCTATTATAATTGCATTATAATTAAACCCTAATACATTAAAGGTGCTTATTACTTAAAAGCTAGTAACATATGAATATAAATAAATGGAAACTACCGGTCTTTATTGGATTTCTACATTCCTAAAAATAAAATAAAAAACTAGCGAATAAAAGTGTTGTTTTCGTTAATATTAATTTATTAATCTTTTTTACTATTTATGTAGCTGGATTTTATTTCATATGAGAATAAAAGTAGTACAACATTTACCAACAAATTGTTAGTTTTATAAAACTCAATATTTTAAGGTCTCAATATAAATATGTATATAGAAAAAAAGGTGGTTATAACAAAATACCTCATAAAAATGCTCGATATTCAGATTTATCAACATTAGTAATCAGTCCATAAATATTTCATACCAACTATATAATATAATTAATAAAAAAAAAACTTACAACTCTTCACTATTAATTAATTTAATACTTGTTACCTCTCTAACGTCTAATCAAAAGTGGATATTAACTTCTACTTTACTCACATATGTTACAAATTGGTCAATGCTAGATAATAATACCAAATTCGCTTCCATTTGACTCCTTTATTACTTGAGGTCTTTCATGGGTTTTAAACATACGTATGAAATAAAATAAGTGTTGATTTAGCACATGTTTCAGTATCCATCAACCATTGATATTGTATTATAAATTTATAATTTACATGTAAATTACTAAGGTTAAATTTATATATAGGATCAAATTACTTGAGAAAGAAAAGATAAGATTGTAACATAACTATTATTCAATAGCTAAAATTTGTGTTTATGAATACAGTCCACGCCAGTAATTAATAAAATGCCTACTCTTGTTGAGTTGTTATTTAAACAAATTAATAGAGGAATAGTACAAAAATGAGCTTAAATAAAAAGACAAAATATTTTTATATGTACGGGAGAAAAGAAAAATAAAAAAAGGGTAAAAATAAAAAGTGAATATTAATTCGTATCATTGAATGCAAGACAAAAAAAAAAGTGTAAGATAATCAAAAGTAAATAGAAAGCATGAACAAGTAAGGAAAAAATAAGAGTGATAGAAAGGTGTGATTAATAAATTTTGCTTTTTATAAAAGAAAAAGAAAAAATAAGAGTGATAATAGTATCATCTCTCAAATACTAGTTTATTGATCAAGGTGTGTGAGTTGTTATAAACTTTCTAACATTATCTTCAATTCCTATCAAGACCTAAAAAAGCACTCTCTTACTAACTCTATTCTCATCATTGATTGAAATTTATGGAAAATCTACTAACTCTATTCTCATCATTGATTGAAATTTATGGAAAATCATAATTTTTTATGGGTCTCACTTCTAAATTAATAAGAGGTGGTATATAAAAAAATGATTATTTTAAATAAATTGTAGTTGATAAAAAAATGTTAGAGTGTTTCAGTATGTAAAAGTAAAATTTATTTTTAAAAATAAAACAGAATGATACACATGACAGGTAGGATAACAAATAAATCCCGTACCATGAGTAATCCCTAAATCCACCCTGAATTTGATGGAGAATCTATGATTTGACAAGACACGAGTACAAGTATGTGAAATACTCGATTTTTTAAGTCAATAATGAGGATATACATATTCATCTCATCCCCTGTAACAACTCCTGTTTCGCCAATGACTAAAATATCTAAAATTTTTACCCTTAATTTATTAACCTAATTTTAAAATCAAATGACCTATTAGAATAATTTTTTCTTCACAAATTACAATTTTAGGATGTTAAAAAAAAGTTTCACACTTATAATTTGACATCTATATTGAAAAAAAAAAACACGAAAGATTTGATATCTAATTCACATATTACAAATTTTACATTTATTAGATAACTTTTTAATTAATATCATTATATTAAAAAATTATTGAAAAATAATTATAATTCTTTTTGCAGATATAGAATGAGTACATATATACCCGATATTTAACTAGAACGAGAATGAAATGAGTTTCGAAATGGAAGATAAAGCTGAAAATATCATACACGTCTCAATCCTACCCCACTGTCATGCTTAATGACATGTTTATCCCTTCAAGTTGGAGAAATTATTATGATTTGAGATTATTATACTTTACCTAGTATTGACATCATACATAAGTTTATAATAATTTTGTTTTCAACAAAGGAAATTCAATGAAAAGGAAAAAAGAAGTGATGAGGAGTGTCACAAGAGAGTAGAAAATAAACGAAAACTTAGTATGAATGTATGGAGACACTACCAATCAAAGAATCAAAGTTAGTAGTAGCAGTGGGACTTGGTCTATCAACCCCTAACAAAACGGCATTTACTTCTCATAGAATTTGAATACCCCATTCTCAAAGGGAGAAAAGTTAGTTTCTAACCCATTTCTCACCCTTCATTCCCATCACACACCAAAGATCCAAAATTGAAGGGAAGGATACCCATTATCAACCTCCACACCACAAACCCCATTATCAAATATCATACATACCACAATGTTTTTACAATTAAAATTTAATTTCACAATGTGTTTTACAATTTAATTGAAGGGAAAGGAATACCACAATGCGTTTTATAATTAAAATTTAATTTCATTCAATTTTATTCATCAAAACAATTTTAAATATAACTTAATATTAAACTGAGTAATCACGATTATTGTTAATAAAAAAATTAATTAAAATATTATTTTTTATACCAATAAACTAATAAAGAAATAATAAATTTGTAGTTGGGAAAATCATTCGTTATTAAAAAAAAAAAAATAACACGTGAATGATGTGAGTTACGTGTAACTTATCTTTTTAAACAGTTGTAGTTTATCTCCTAATTGAATAGTGGTATTCATCAAAACTGAATGAGATGGTTTCCTTTTTACCATGAATGAAGTTTTCTTTTTTGTAATGAAACTCACTTTGAGTTTCTTCTAAAATTGGTGTTAAAGTTCTAACTTAGTCTTCACTTTGGTTGTTTTTTTTTTTTTTGTTTCTTTGTTGCAATAAAACTCACTTTGAGTTTCCTTTAAAATTGGTGTTAAATTTCAAACTTACCCTTCATTAGTTTTTAATAAGAAATAATAAATAATCAATCCATTTACTACAGGGATGAAGGTGTCCCCATTATAAATTATTGTATATGTTAAATTTATTTATTTTTATAATTATTATTTTCAAAATCGTTAAAACAGTTCATAAATAACATTAAAAATTATATTCACAATGTGACTAGCTTATTAAACATGAGAGAGCTGTGTATTTGAATGTTTTTAGAACACTAACAACTTACCTTTGTCAATAAAAAAAATCTTAAACTAAAAATTGAATTAAAGATAGTATAACATGTTTTATATTGTTATAGAATTAATAACTGACATGTACAATAAATTTATTAACTTTATAATAACTATACTATAAATCAAATACTAAAATTGATTTTTTTTTTAATTTTTAATGATGTTAACCATTATAAAACTAAAAAAAATATAGTTTTTTTTATCATAAAAGCAAAGAAATTGATTTCATGATACAGAAAGAAAATCTGAACATGTCATTTTCCATTAAAGTAACAACTACTTCATTCAATTTTGGGTAAGTTTCATGATATAGTGCAAAAGGGTACCTTGGACAATGAAAAAAGGGTTTGAAAAGAAAATAGTAAATGAAAAAGGGAGATTGAGTGGGGAATAAATACAGAAACGGGGAACTGTGGCATGTTACATGTTCAATGATGCATGCACATCTATAATTAAATCTCAATAAATTTAATTTTTAATTCTTTCTGCTGTTTCGTGAAAATGGAAATAATTAAGAAACTCTAATTTTAATTTTGTCTTTCTTTTTGACTTTTTATTTCTTTCAATTTTTTTTATTTTTTATTTTTTATTTTGTTATGTTTTATATCTCTCGGTGGAGGAATGCTTGTCACCTACTCCTTTTCACAGTTAGCACTCTGATCCCTTCTTCTCACAAACCATAACAACACAATTCACCAAAATGCCGACACCTTGATCAAACCTCGGTTTATGTTTTTTGTGTTCTTTTGTTGATTCCCCATGGATAAACACAAGTGCAAGTTTTGCTTCAAAAGCTTTGCAAATGGAAGAGCCTTGGGGGGTCACATGCGATCTCACATGATGAACCTTTCTCTCTCGAGACACGAAGAGGTCTCGGTAAGAACGGTCCAGCTCAGCTTCGAAGCTGAATCAGCTTCGTCATCCTCGTCATCTGAGAGTGACGACGATGACGAAAAAGGTTATTACGGCCTTAGGGAGAATCCCAAACGAAGCCTTCGCTTGGTGGATCCCGAATTCTCCTTGGCAGAAGGTTCTTCTGTCATCCTTCAAGACAGAGAGAGCGAAAACGAGTCTTCAAAGAACAATCCAACTCGGAAAAGATCCAAAAGAACGGGGCAAATTAACAATTATTACCATCATTATGGTTTTAACCACACCAATACCGTGAAGAATAGTCATGAAGAGAAGAAGAAGAACAAGACGGACTTATGGGTGGAGCATGAGCTCGGAAGAAGCTCAATCTCCAACGGCACCACGGAGGAAGCCGTGGCATTTTGTCTTATGATGTTATCACGAGACAAATGGAAGCGACAAAGGGATCAACCCCGGTTTCATCACGAAATGATGGAACCGGAGTATCAATACGAGGAAGAGGAAGAAGAAGACGAAGAAGAAGAAGATGAGGCCTTTGAGGAGAGTGATGAATCTTCTCAAGAAGACACAATGAAGACATCCAAGAACAGAGTCCGAGGAAGATATAAATGCGACACATGCAACAAGGTATTCCGTTCTTACCAAGCATTAGGGGGTCACAGAGCGAGTCACAAAAAAATAAAACTAAACAGTCGTATTAATGGTAATGGTGTCGGTGAAGAAGAACAAATCGAGCATGGAAACAAAAAGGGCGTCGTGGAAAAGAAAATTCACGAGTGTCCTGTTTGTTTCAGAGTTTTTGCTTCGGGTCAAGCACTTGGTGGACACAAGAGAACGCACGTTACTGGCTCAACAGTTGCATCAAGTTCAAAGTTGGCAAACAGCTTCATAGATCTCAACCTCCCTGCTCCAATTGAAGAAGATGATGTAAGTCAAATTGAAAACTCGGCTGTTTCCGATGCAGAATTTGTCAAAACACATTAACCGATAAAGAAATCAAGTTCAAAAGTTTTGCAGCTATCCAAAGACAATTTGTTTTTTCTTTTGCAAATTTTCATATATGATTATATGATGTTCTTCTACTGCAAATGAGCTAAAATATAGTCACTATTTATTTATGCAATGTTGTTATAAACTAATATAATTATATATTGTCATCTGTGATGTATTTCTGTATGATATATTGGAGTAACAAAACATTTATGCTTATTTATTGCCTTAATTTGGTTTCAGAAATCGTAAGTTTATTTTCTTCTTCAAGAATTGGTCTGCATGTGTATTTTAGTGGACTGTGTTTCAGCAGCTTTCAAGCAATCAGAGAAACTGTTCTGCACTGTTCATTGGTATAAGTGTTAAACAAGAAAATCAACTTCACTTGAAGTTGATCACCTGTAACTATTTTATAAATTAATTTGTTAATATAAAAGCAACTCCCACTTCTGACTTCAAGGGGCATTGTACAGATTCATGAAAAGAAGAAATGTGTGTTGCTTCACAAAAGAATGAAAAGAAATGTGTGTTTAACTCTTCTATGCTTCTTTAAATTGTTTTTTATTTTTCTTCTCGGAGCATTTAAGAAGTTTCTTATCTTTTCTCCTTTTTCACTCTTATATTTTTCGGCTGAAAGGAAATTCTGTCTTAACATTCTTTTTCTGTGTTTCAGTTTACTTTTTTTCCTACTTTTCAACACCTCTATTTCAATTTAAAATTATTTTTTACTATGAAATTGGTATGGTGGAATATCTTATATAAAAGAATCAAATTTTCACTGCTATTTGTATTAACGAGTTGTTGATGTCTATTATCGACTTGTTGATGTCTAATCATCTGTAATGAAAATTTGTCAGAATAATATGGATTAAAAAAGTTAAAAAAGAAAAGCTAGATCCCTTATTCTGACTGATTTTGGATTAATTTAGTTCAAGCAGGTTTTTGGTACTTTATGGGAGACTTTAAGTCACTTTCATTAAATTTGTAATAAATGACATAGCATACCTTTTAATATTTTTTATTTATTTATTTTGCAATCTATTGGTTTGTTCAATTAGAAGATAATAGAGGATATAAGTATGACTTGAGACTTGTTAACAGTTGATATGTTAAGATTTTCACTTAGAAAGAACATTATTGGAAGACATTATTAAGTTATTTAGCTCTTGAAATTGATTACAAACGTTTATAGTTGGATATTGTGCCTTTGTTGTTGAAAAGCAAAGGATAAAAAAGGTGTGCAATTGCAATTTTAACTGACACATTAAAGTTTGTGTCCTAAATATAATTACATTGGAAATTATATTTGCTGATAAGGAGATGAAAATGGAGATTCAAATTAGTCTCTTATAAATTACTTGTGAATTTCCTTCTTATATATTTTGTTTCTTTTATCTAAGAAGATATCAAATTTGATAGTAACAAATTTATAAGTAAACTTTTTCAATGCCCATAATTATCTATAATATCAAGGATTGTGATAAAATCATAATTGTCACCGTGAATGCTGTTAATCCTAATACTTAAAGTAGTAACTTTTGAGTAGATATAACTCATCTGCTTTATCAATTTTTTTTAAGGAATACAAAGTACAGTTGAAGATTCGTTTTACTTTTCATTTTATACAAGTGGGCGAAGAATTAGAACTCCACTTAGTTTTATATATATTTATATAACACTTTTATAATGACTAGTGAAAACACCTGCGTAACCGCGCTTATCTTTTCATATTTCTATTTTAACATGTTATAATAATTTTAAGGTTTTAATTTAATATTTTTTATAAATTTTTATATTTTGAAATATAAATTATTATGTAACATGTTTTGAAATATATTTTGTTAATTTTATATTTTTTGTTTATGATAATATGATAAAAATATATCAGATCATCAATGGATATGACAAATATGCAATGAGTATGAAAAAATGAAAAGAGAAGAGAGTTTGAATAGAATTCAAAATATTGTGGCACCTGTGTATTTGTATGTTTATTAAGTATATTTATCATGAAGTGTATACATATATTAATCATGTTTAAAGAAGAAGATTGATTTGTGATAAGGTAAAAAATTGTGAAAATGTACATATATTAATAGAGAGAAATTATATTTGCGAAAGTAGGAACAATTATAAAATGTTTAGAAGGTAAAATAATCATAAAGTGTGGACACCAAAATGTCATATTCTCATTATATAATATATAGTATAAATATAATATAATATATTACAAATTATAAATATAGTTGGATAATTATGTATATTGGATATCAATATTTTAAAGTAATTTTTTGCTTAAAGTTATAAGGTTGGTCTATTGGTAAAATTTACGTTTAGAGACTAAGATAGTGTGGGTTCAAGTTCTTCTTATTATAAAGTCATTTATTTTTTAATTTTAAAATAAGTGTAAGGGTGAATAAGTATTTTGAAAAGTAGACTTCAAAAGAAGTATTCCCTTTATTAATAGTATAGATAAAAAAGGACATTCATTAAATGTGGATATAACCTTTTTCTAGTTAATATTTAATGTGTACTATTCCCTACTAAATTAAAATATTACACATGTTTAATTTTAAAAAGATAATATTTTTGTAAAATAAATCAACTTAAAATATTAATTATTAAATTTTATTGTTATGAATGCTATTTTTTTATGAAAAGTACATCATTAACAAAGTTGTCTTTTATCAAAATATTAACGATGTAAAATGAAGATTTTATTTGTATTAAATATTTGATATATATATTTATTTATTATAAACCAAGCAAAATTTTATTAAAACAAGATAAGAAAAGCACAAGAAATGTCATCTTAGAATGAATTACAATTAATCGTAGTAGCTACCTACCAAGATCTGACACAAGTCCCACCCAGCAACAATTTGATAAAAAGACACACCTCTCAGATACAAAAAGATGATCCAAAATTCACTCTAAAAAATTATAATTAGTTAACTTTGTTGTCCTTGACCATTCCCATAAACTAAATTGAAATGAAAATACAATAGCATGCATGTCTGCAGGTTTTGTTTCCACTAACCAAACCTAAGAATTGAAAATTATACATATGATTGTTAATAGTTAATACTTGTAATGCAACAGAGTTTCTCCATCCTGCATATGACATTGTGGCTGAGATGTATCCTACGCTTTGTTAGGTTCTTTCTTGTACCAACATCCAGTTACATTCTAAAGAGTACTCCTTTCACCTATGTCTCATACAAAAACTTTCTTGTACCAACATACAGTTACAGATATTTGTATTCTAAGAGGTACTCCTTTCATCTATATCTCATACAAAATCTTGTATACTGAAGAGAGTGTCCACTTCTGACTGTTATTTTGATATCCGATTCATCTTGTAAAAAATAATATAATTTTATTTTTATTTTTTTAATAAATAAAGATTTTGTTTAATAAAACTTACGGTAAAAAAGATTTTTTTAAAAGTATTTGCAAATACCCATAACTACTCACAAGTGTTGTAAGAACTCATGAAAGTTACAACAAATACCTAAGGAATTTTGTAACACATCATATAATAAATAACTACTACTTTGTACCATTCTACCCATTATCATATTTATTCATAACTTAATAACTTAATTGATTTTTTTTAGAAGTTTAGACAGAACCAAATTCACTAATGCTAAGAAATTGTTATTTTTAAAATAAGTATTGAAAGAAAAATTGATTTATATTGTGGTTTCATCCCTTTAGGTCTCCATATAGATAAATGGCACACAAAGAACTTTATAGCAAATATAAATTGAATCACCACTCACAACCATGACAAAATTATGTTGTGCTATCATTTTCCATTAATTTCATCTGTTTTTATTTTGTGTTTTTTTTTTCTACTTGTATTGTAATATACCAGTCCTCCAAAGTGAAAGCAAAAGAAAGTGATTTTTTATTTTATTTTATTTTCTTCTCCAAAAATGCTTTTATAGATGTTTATCCAAAACACACACAAGAAAGTGATTTTTTTTCTACTAAAATGCTTCTAGCCAAAACACACATATTTGAGAATCATTTGATAGCAAGTTTGGAAAGTATAACATTCTTAACAATAACATTTTTCTTATTCACTTACTAAATTTAGAAAATTATTACTTTAAATAAAAAAATGCTAGCAACATAATTTTTAACACACTTCTTTGGATGAAAAAATGCTAGTAACACATTCTTTCGAACACATTTTACATGATTGATTGAAATTTACAGAAAACAACAAATAGAAAACAACAAATTATGAAAAAACACTCTCATAATTTGTAATTTTCAATAAATTTTAACAAATGTTAGAGTGTTAAAATCCATATATTAAAGACTGTATTGCTAACACTTCTTATTAATAAATTATATATTTCCTTATATACCAATCTTTCTCTCTCTCTATATATATATATATATATATATATATATATATATATATATATTTATATTTGTAAAGGCACCAATATTTTTATTTTTCTTTTATACCACTCTTCTTATATAGTTATATAAATTTTTAAAAAATAATTATTATTATTATAAAATAATTGAAATATTTTATCAATTTATATTTTAAATTTACAATAAAATTTCAATACAAGGGAAATATTAAATTTCATGTAATATATTTAGGCATTCTAACATCTCATAGTGACAAAAGGGTATTTTAAAATTTTATTATTATTTACCATATTAAAATTTATAATTTTATTGAATAAACTATCATTAAATATAAAAATAATTTATTTATTTTTTTATAAACTAATAATTTATTTATTTTTTTATAAACTAATAATTTATTTGTTCTTAAATATATTAACAGAAATATATATACTATATTGTTTTAGTTTTTATATTATACTAAAATTAAATTAAATCTTATTTAAAACTAGAGAGTATAGAATAATACTTTGTCCATAGCTTATGGTTTGAGTCTCCCTTATTGAGTACACTTAATGAGTAATATTATTTCATTTTAATTTGTATTGTTAAATATACAAAATGAGTAATTCACTTAGTAAAAAAGTATAGATTAATATTATATATATATATATATATTAAATTATATTATATTAATAAATTAGTATAAAAAATCATATTTTATTATTTTAGAGATTCATGTATATATAAATTAGTTTTATATTGACATTTAATTAAAATATTTTTTATATAATATATTTTTGGATATACTCAACAAACACCCTTATCGTTTTTATAAATTTTTTTTATTAAATATGTATGTGAATTAAAAATAATATCTTACTATATATTAAATTAATTTTATCAGATTAAGATTATTCTCTTAACTGTCAATAAATAATATTTTACGCGATGGAAAATTATAGATTTTAAACAAATAAAAAACTATCTCTTTTTTAAATATTATATAAAAATTATATTTATCCATTGTTAAGTTTACTAATAAAAAAACAAACAATTGGATGAATCAATGTTACATTTGTAAAATTTTTAAAAGTTTAAAAATTTTCAAATATATTTATAACAATATTAAAAACTTAAAATTAATAAATGTAAAATAAAACTTAAGTCAAAAAATCATTTATAACATTTTAAATGTTTATACTCACAATAATTAATAAAAAAATAAATATAAAATTACTAATCATATTCATTTGTAAATTAGTCATTAATAATATTATTTAAACAAATTAATTTCATTTAAATAGTTATTAAAAATTATTATTAAACGTATTGAATGTTATTTAGTAAAAAACTATATTGCAATAACTTTTTAATAAATTTCTATAAAGTGGCATATAAAAAGTTGAATTCTTTTTTAGTGAAATATATATAAAGGTTTAATTTTGACATATTATTTAAAAAAGGATTAATTATATTTTTTATGTAAATTATGTTTTTTATCAGTAAATAAAATATGTTTTGATCCTTAAAATTTTTTAAAATTTATTTTCATTCCTTAAACAAAATTTTTAGTATTTTACATCAAGATTCAATTAAAAACACAATATAGAGTCTTGTTTTAATAACCAACTTAACCATTTTACCTTAATAATATATAGACTATTAACAAAAACTTATTTATTTTTATTAATTAAGATCATTAATTTGAAAATTATATCATAATAGATAATTATTAAATATAAAATGTTTATAAGATGAGACACTTCAATGTGTATAACATTGAGGATTCTAGTTATAACAAATAAGATTAAGTTTAATTATCTAATGTGTTATATGAAAGATGTATACCTATAAAGTATTTCAATTTATACTGTGGTTAAAATTATATAATATGATGCATGTTAAAATTATAACAAAAACATCTAATATTAATGCTTTAAGAAGCATCTAAATATATAGTATATATAGTGTCAGATGGATTCTAATACAACTTAAAAAACGTCAAAGTATAAGCCAAAAATGTGTTAGGAATATCTAAGAATAAACACTAGGAGCGTCTACTTAATCGTGTCAATATCATCTTATCTTGCGAATGGAATATTTGACTATATGAACATCGTAAGCATGTGAACCTAATGATTTAAGAATCTCTTATATAGTAAAAATCTGAACCTTATATTTATTAACCAATTGAATCTTATGTCAATTAGACCTCCTGTGTTGTATTTCACATCAAATACATTTCTAAATGACATGTCATTAGGCAAAAGCAAAAGATGATACAACCTTTTTTCAAATATGATGTTTGACTCCAACGTTTCTTTATGGATCTATATACAATTTCTTGAAAAGGATGTCAAACACAAAAAGAGAACTGGAAGAAGCAACCTAGTTTATGCACTGTTCAATGTAAAGTATGAAAAAGGTGTACTTGCTTGACAACAATAGCACAAGACTCTCCCAATGACTATATAAAGGATCTTAATGAATGAAGAAAAATTGATGAAATAATCAAGAGAAAAACCTATGTTTCCATTGTGTTCATCTTTCTAAAAAGGCAAAGTAAACACTCAATTTATATAAGACAATCTAGTGTTCAATGTAGTCTATGAAGAACATAATTTGTATATCTTTCACTTAATAAAGTTATTCTTTATTGTGATAGAGATTTGTATATCTTCTCTTGTAAGAATTATCTTTGTATAACACAATTGTTTAACCATTTTAGTTAAAAATTCAGGAGTAGCTTCATCATAAAATATACTCGGGCTTAAACTCATGGGACGTTTAAGAGTAAAATAGTTGTTGTGTATCAGTTTGATATAGTGGAATCTTAAAAAGGAACTAGATGTAACTCAAGTTAAGTAAAGCAGTATAAAACATGTTATTGCTACCTTCTATTACAACTTTATTTTATTCTAATTGGTTTTACTTTGAGTTGTTATTTTTAAAGGATTTCCAAATTAGCTTTTAAAATTTATCCATTAGAACAAGTACAATCTTAAGAATCTTCTTTAAACTTCTTAACAAAGTGTTTTGAAAAGATTTTATTGACTTTTTCTCTTTATATATATACCTATGTATAACCGTTGGTAAATCTCCATCTTTATACTAGTTGGATATCTATATATCCCATATATCCCATATCCGTAACCCACACTTTTCTTGTAAGATAATATCTCTATATCATATAATTTTTTAAATCCTATACCCTATAAAGTTTGATTTATTTAGATCATATAAATAAATAAAATTTTATTCTTATAAAATTTGATATACATATTTTTACCTCTGCTTTGGTGTTAAATTATCACTAACTAACCTCTTAAAAAAACTTAAAAAACAAGCTAGGCTTTTATGTAAGCCTTTTTTAAAAATGACCTTTGACAACTAAATGAATTAGGCCTAGGGGATAGAATGCTAATCCAAATTAGACTTAATTTAGACACACATAGCTTAGTTTAGAAAAGTATAGCTCAGTTTGATCTACTTCCACCTTTAATTCCTTGGGCTTATGGCAGGTACACCTGAATTCTGACCTAACTTCTTAGTGAGTCACCAAACGACGTTAACACAGCACTGACAGGTTAAAATTCTTAAGAAGTTTCTACTAGATTGGCGGACTCTTGTGAATTCTAACAATATAGTGAGTCACTAAAAGATGCTAACATAACACTAATAGGTTAAATTCTTGAGAAGTTTCTACTACATTGGATGACTCTTGTGCGTTCTGAGATTCTTCTCCTTCATTCTCCAGACAGTATTTCTGAATATGACCTAGCTTCTAACATTTGTAACATCATGTCTCCTTCTTCCAATTAGGCTTTGTCTCATGATTGTGGACTTCTTAGCTTTCTTATTTCCCTTCCCTTTCTCCGTTGTTGTTAGGCTAGTTCCCTTGATCCTTATCTTTGAATCTTCAAGCTTTTGAAACTCCTAGGTTCGGATAGAGGTCATATCCTCGTCCTTACGCTTGATTTCAATTGTCTCAGGATTGTCCACCATCTGATTAAATTAATGAGTAGAATTGTTGTTTCAACTAAAGTTTAAGAGCTAGAGACTTTGTCATGTATAAGGTTTCGAGCTTTTTCCACATGACATCAGTGTAAAAGTCTTTAGATTAACAATGTATATTTGCCTCAACACCAAAACTTGATCTAGCTCTTTGACAACTGCCAAAGCTCTACTATCTTCATAGAATACAATTAGAATTTATTGAACCCCTTCTAGCTTATCTAACATAGTTTGAATGTAATCTCTTCAAGCTAAACAACTCAACTCACTAAAAGATGCCAACATAACACTAATAGGTTAAAATTCTTAAGAAGATTCTACTACATTGGATGACTCTTGTGAGTTCTGAGAATCTTTTCCTTCATTCTCCAGACAGTACTTCTGAATATCACCTAGCTTCTAACATGTGTAACATCATGTCTCCTTCTTCCAATTAGGCTTTGCCTCCTGATTGTGGACTTCTAAGCTTTCGTTTGCTTCTTATTTCCCTTCCCTTTCTCCATTGTTGTTAGGCTAGATGCCTCGATCCCTATCTTTGAATCTTCAAGCTTTTGAAACTCCTAGGTTCGGATGGAGATCATATCCTCGTCCTTAAGCTTGATGTCAATGTTCTCAGCATTTTCCACCATCTGATTAAATTAATGAGTAGAATTGTTGTTTCAAGTAAAGTTTATGAGCTAGAGACTTTGTCATGTATAAGGTTTCGAGCCTTTCCCACATGACATCAATGGTTCTCTTCTTAGCTACTTCCCCTCTCACTGTCTTATCCCCAAGTCACAACAACTTTTTACATTGATAGTGCACAAGTATTTTTCTCATGTTTATGTGAGAGTTAAATTAGTATCTACTGACAATGTAAAAAAAGTTTTACACTTATGTTCAATCACAATTCTTCGTTAATGTCAGTGTAAATTCTTTACATTAACAATATATATTTGCCTCAACACCGAAACTTATCCAGTTCTTTGACAACTGCCAAAGTTCTACTATCTTCATATGATACAATTAGCATTTCTTGAACCCCTTCTAGCTTATCTAACGTAGTTTGATAGTGATCTCTTTAAGCTAAACAACTCAACTTCTTAATGAGTCATTAAAAGATGCTAACATAACACTAATAGGTTAAAATTCTTGAGAAGATTTTACTACATTGGATGATTTGTGAGTTCTGAGAATCTTTTCCTTCATTCTCCACATAGTACTTCTGAATATGACCTAGCTTCTAAAATTTGTAACATCATGTCTGCTTCTTCCAATTAGGCTTTGCCTCTTGATTATGGACTTCTTAGCTTTCTGTTCCTTCTTATTTCCCTTCCCTTTCTTCATCGTTGTTAGGCTAGTTGCCTCGGTCCCTATCTTTGAATCTTCAAGCTTTTGAAACTCCTAGGTTCGGATGGAGGTCATATCCTGTTCCTTAAGCTTGATGTCAATGTTCTCAGGATTGTCCACCATCTGATTAAATTAACGACTAGAATTATTGTTTCAAGTAAAGTTTATGAGCTAGAGACTTTGTCATGTATAAGGTTTCGAGCCTTTCCCACATGACATCAATGGTTCTCTTCTTAGCTACTTCCCCTCAATGTCTTATCCCCAAGTCACAACAACTTTTTACATTGATAGTGCACAAGTATTTTTCTTATGTTTATGTGAGAGTTAAATTAGTATCTACTGACAATGTAAAAAAAGTTTTACACTTATGTTCAATCACAACTCTTCATTAATGTCAGTGTAAAAGTCTTTAGATTAACAATGTGTATTTGCCTCAACACCGAAACTTGATCTAGTTCTTTGACAACTGTCAAAGTTTTACTATCTTCACAGGATACAATTAGCATTTCTTGAACCTAACTTCTTAGTGAGTCACTAAAAGATGCTAACACAACACTAATAGGTTAAAATTCTTGAGAAGCTTCTACTATATTGGATGACTCTTGTGAGTTATGAGAATCTTTTCCTTCATTCTCCAGATAGTACTTCTGAATATGGCCTAGCTTCTAACATTTGTAACATCATGTCTCCTTCTTCTAATTAGGCTTTGCCTCTGGATTGTGGACTTCTTAGCTTTGGTTTCCTTCTTATTTCCCTTCCCTTTCTCCATCGTGCTAGTTACCTTGGTTCCTATCTTTGAATCTTCAAGCTTTTGAATCTCCTAGGTTCGGATGGAGGTCATACGCCCCCGTCCTTAAGCTCGATGTCAATGTTCTTTAGGATTGTCCACCATCTGATTAAATTAATGAGTAGAATTGTTGTTTCAAGTAAAGTTTATGAGCTAGAGACTTTGTCATGTATAAGGTTTCGAGCTTTTCCCACATGACATCAATGGTTCTCTTCATAGTTACTTCCCCTTAATGTCTTATCCCCAAGTCACATCAACCTTTTACATTGATAGTGCACAAGTGTTTTTCTCATTTTTATGTGAGAGTTAAATTAGTATCTACTGACAATGTAAAAAAAGTTTTACACTTATGTTCAATCATAACTCCTCATTAATGTCAGTGTAAAAGTCTTTACATTAACAATGTATATTTGCCTCAACACCGAAACTTGATCTAGTTCTTTGACAACTGCCAAAGTTCTACTATCTTCATAGGATACAATTAGCATTTCTTGAACCCCGTCTAGCTTATCTAACGTAGTTTGACAGTGATCTCTTTAAGCTAAACAACTCAATTTCTTAGTGAGTCACTAAAAAATGCTAACATAACACTAATAGGTTAAAATTCTTGAGAAGCTTCTACTACATTCGATGACTCTTGTGGGTTCTGACAATCTTTTCCTTCATTCTCCAGACAGTACTTCTGAATATGGCCTTATAACATCATGTCTCCTTCTTCCAATTAGGCTTTGCCTCCTGATTGTGAACTTCTTAGCGTTCCCTTCCTTCTTGTTCCCTTCTCTTTCTCCATCATTGTTAGGCTAGTTGCCTCAATCCCTATCTTTGAATCTTCAAGCTTTTGAAACTCCTAGGTTCGGATGGAGATCATATCCTCGTCCTTAAGCTTGATGTCAATGTTCTCAGGATTGTCCGCAATTTGATTAAATTAACGAGTAGAATTGTTGTTTCAAGTAAAGTTTATGAGCTAGAGACTTTGTCATGTATAAGGTTTCGAGCTTTTCCCACATGACATCAATTGTTCTCTTCTTAGCTACTTGCCCTCAGTGTCTTATCCCCAAGTCACAACAACTTTTTACATTGATAGTGCAAAGTATTGTTCTCATTTTTATGTGAGAGTTAAATTTAGTATCTACTGACAATGTAAAAAAAGTTTTACACTTATGTTCAATCACAACTCTTCATTAATGTCAGTATAAAAGTCTTTATATTAACAATGTATATTTGCCTCAACACCAAAACTTGATAGTTCTTTGACAACTGTCAAAGTATTACTATCTTCATAGGATACAATTAGCATTTGTTGAACCCCTTCTAACTTATCTAACGTATTTGACATTGATATTTTTAAGCTAAACAACCCAATATGTTTTTTTTTACTGAGCTTTTTCAGGTTATAAGCTTAATCAAAGATGTTTGATTACAGGACACACAGTCGTATGAATAAAATATATTATTTAGATCTTAGTTGATCCTCTTAAGGTATACAAATTAATGTTTTGAGTGACTTTACGACAAGAGATTTTTTTAAGAATATTAGAAGACTTTATGTAAGATTTGAATGAGTGCAACAAAGGGCGGTGGACTGTGGTAGACAATTTTCTTTGAAACTTCTACCATTTTAACTTTTACTCAATTAACTTGCTGTTTAGAAGGTGTAGACATAAGTGGTTTAGTTATTGAGAAGGTCAATACCAATGTATTACGTTCATATCAATTAGAAGATTATAACGGTCTTCAATGTATATCTCAACAACCTATATCTACACTTAGAAAACTATTTCTGAATAAATCTTATTCTTTACAAAAATGATATTGTGCAAACATTATTTCAAGTGAAGAATTAGTATTCAGCAAGCTTTGAGTAGTTTACTATATTCAAAAAGATAATATGCACTTGGAGGAATATTATTCTACTGACTGGTATGTTTAAAAAAGGGAAGTTTAGAAACCAATTGAAAATTCTCATGCACAAAATCCTTTGCTTGGTTTCCTAAAACTACCTTTCATAATATGTCATATATGAAACTAATATATTTTATAATCTCATGTGCAGTTTTGTAAATTTGTTAAATATGTTAAGAAAGTTTTTTGATATATTTATTAAGCTTCATCATCTTCTGATACTAACAACAATCATAATCTTTCTGGTGTTCAGATGATGTATATACGACAGTTAGTGATGGAATGTAGAAGGAAGCAAAAAAATTGCACATAGTAATGGTTAATCCCAAATCCTAAGCTATCCTCACCCAACCTCTATAGACTCCTAACCTTTTCAATCTTGTATGTAAAAAATCTACTTAAGGTCACAAGAAGCTCACAGTAAGAAGTTATAACATATAAGATGTTTACATACTAAGAGAAGGTGGTGTAGAGGTTATTGCAGCAAAACAATATATGCACAGACTGTCTAAACTACAATTCGATGCTAACTTTAAACCAGGGTATATGCTCCATAATTTGCATTTATGATATTTCAAACTTCAAGATTAAATAAAGATCATGTGCTTACCTCACCCCTTATAACTCTACCTCATCCAGCCTTTGCACCAATTAGGAGCACAGATCCATAGGTGTATAATACCAAAAGCAGTGTTCCACAACAAGCCAAATACTTTGTCTATCATTTCGAAGTCATAAAGAAATCATGTGGTGGTTACTTGCATGAGTCCTTCACACAATTTAGTAAAAGAACCATCCCAAAACAAGTGCAAGGGTAGTTCGCCATCACTCCACACAAACTACATGATTCTTGATTTATTAATCTCATTCTGTATCTTCTTTAATTTTGTAAGCGATTTTTAGTGAGTTAATTTAGAGAAACCTCTTTATTATTTTTAGTCATTTCAATTTTTATTAAGAGTCACAAAAATTTCTATATCTCCTTTGAGGAATAATTTTGAAATTTTTTATTTTTACTTTGTTAAGCATGGGTTAACATTTGCTTTATTCTTTTAATCATATTTTTTGAGATTATATTCACGTTTAAAAGTTAATTCATTTTAAAGTACTTTTTATTAAAATAGCATTAAAGTTAAGTTAAATTTTTTTACAAAACCATATTAATTATTAGTATTTTGATATAATACCACCGAGAGGAGTAAACAAATCCAGTTCCCGATTCAACTGGTTGTATGTTTTGTGATTTTAATATGTTAGATAATATTCATTTCCTTTTTGTTAGACAATTTAGTTTGTTTATGTGTTATTTTGTTGTTTGTTAAATAGTTTGGTTGCTTTGATTTAATTATTTATAATTTGGTATATGTGAAAATTAATATTTTAGAATAAAAAGTATTTTTCACAACCTGGTTAATTATAATCTCGTATTAATTAACTCTTACGAGTATGATTAATGACAATCCTTTTGGGGAAAAATAAATATCTTTCTTATTTATTATTGACTCACTTCCTTTTTTTGTAAAACATAAATCTCAAATCTCTTAGTATATAATTTTTTCTTTTCTCTTTTTCTAATTATATGAGTTGAGTGGTTCGTTAAGGAAAAAAAAACACTCATTTAGTGTAAACAGTTATACATGGTAAATCCATTAACTTTACTAATTAATTAATACTCACATGACAAATAAATATTGATATTTAATCTCACAATGATAAATTTATTGACTTTACTGATAAATTAATACTTTAAAAATATATGAATGAAAACTTGTAATTGAACGTCGTTACTCTCTCCTATTAAACTGGGTATGAATTGCAACAAACAAAACAATTATGGTGTCACACGTTGAACCAGGGTAAGTAATTGACTAGCATGACTCAGTTTTTAATAAAAAAGTCTATACACTGACTTTCATAATATACAAAATAACAACAAATAAATGTAGTCTCACAAGCTTATCCTGAAGTTCAAATTAATTAATATCAAAATTAAATATAATTTAGGTTCAAATTAAATTCATTCGTATTCATACATACATGAATTCTAAGAAAATAAACAAGTTATAAATTTATAAAATGTAATAATCTCCTTCTGTAACAAAAAAGGTCCATAAATGAAAAATTTATAATCTCAACAATCACATAGTAACAACAAAGTAAAGTTTCTAAAACGAAGAGAGAACCTAGAATAATAAAGAAAACATATTAGACAACATATTAATGAAAAATCATAATTAATAAAACATAAAGTATTTTGTTTATTAATTTGGAAAACAAGTTGAATGCTTGGGTCAATAGTTCAACCTAAGTCAATATAAGTTGCATAAGGTTAGTAACATTGTCAGTTTGATCAGCAACTTGACCCAATCAGATTGGTTCACAATACAAATCCGTCAATTTGTTTTTTAAACTATGATTATAAGTAAAACTTTTATCATTTATCTTATAAATTTTAAAACTATGATTATATGTAAAAATTTTATCATTTATCTTATAATTTTTTTAGTGCAATAGAAATGAAAAGTAACAAACACAACAAGCAAGAAAAGAAAAAACACAACACACTCTTAAAAGAGCTTCCTTCCTCTTTAAGAATGGGTGGGCAAAAGATCTCATGGAGAGTCTTTCAACACTGAGAACTTGTCCAACGTGAGTCTGGCCTCCTTAGCAAGACAATTAGTTAAAGAATTGACTTCCGAAAGATGCGCAAAACCTTGACGTCACAATTCCTATATAAAAGGTTTTTGATATTGGAGATGACGTGACCCTATTCTAAGTGAAATGGAGTCCAGCATGAATGATGGCAACAAGCTCGACATGTAAACTAAATCCAGGTCATGTTTTCCTCAAGAAGTCACTTATGCATGCTATTTTCTCTGTTTAGGATGGCAAAAAGACTTATACATGTGAGTATCCGTTCGATCTTGATAGGTATTACCCGGTTTGATCGGTATGAGTACAGGGTATTACCCAGTGTGTTAAACTGGGTACGGGTACGGTATGGGTATGTGATTACCAGCCCTGTACCCGCCCTCGTTATAATTTTAATAATTATATAATAAGTTTAAATTTATATATTTAATAAAAAATTTTAATTATTAAACTTTAATTTATAATTTCTTGTTATTAATTATTCTTTATATATTTTTTAAATTAAAATATAATTAATAACTTAATATATATAATATATTTAATAATAAATAAGTAAATTTAAATTATAAAAAATAATATGACAGGTATTCGTGGTATACCCGAACCCGAAAATACTCAACGGGGATGGGGATGGGATTAAAATTTGGTATTCGCTCCTTTTATACTTGAACTCGTCCCATTGTAGGGACAGGAAGGTTCAAACTCGCACCCACCTCGTTGTCATCCCTACGTCTGTTCTAAGGACACCCCGCGTAGACATGATTCTGTTGGACTTGCAGAAACTATCACAGAGTGTCAAAGACTTAGTCCACCAACATTTATAGATAATGGTTGAATCCTCCAATGCCTTAGGCTCATCCATGTCATCCATCATGCTAAGGATATTGTTAATGACATAGTTGATATCCAATTTCTCAATATTAAATAAGGATTATTTCTCCAATGTCAAATCAACCATATGGCTGCTAAGAATAAGGTCATATTTTGCCCTTTCACATGCTTCTGGATCCCCTTTCTTGGCTCATCCAAATAGGTGGAGTTATTTTGCCAGAATCTGCGTGAAACCTCACGAGAGACAGGACAATCCCTCAGTGCACAATGGTTTCCTTGATTTGATGGCGTTACACCTATATCCAAGGCTATCAAAATCGTAGAGTTGATGTAAACTCACAAGAGCTTAGTAAACTAGTGTCATAAACTAAATCACATAAAAATATAACTATAAATCGCATAAAAATTGAAAGTTTTTCATACACAATAAGTTCAAATCTACCTAATAAGTCTAAATTACTCTAAATAAGTAGAGATTAAAGTCAAAACACTCAAAATTTCAAAACCTTTTTAGACATAAGAACAAATTATATTCAAAACACTCAACATTAGAATCGGCATAAAAAAACATCATCCAAGAAATTTTGTTTAAAAATCTACTCACGAGTTTATTCCAATTTTATCAAATTTATTTTAAATTTACTACTCTTCTTATTTTAAATGCTCGATTTTTTATAATTATGACTATATATCTATGTGACTAAGTAACATCATTAGCCAAAGTAAGAAAATTTTCAGGAACATTACACTCTCCAAATCCATCTCCAAGGTCTCCAAGGGAGAGTAGCATCCTGACTTAGCTGTGTACTGCCGTAGCAAGAGAATTGTCAACTCCTATAAATTTTTTTTTTATTATTAAATAATTATGATAAATAATTAAATTTAAATAAGTTCTATAACTGTCGCACTTCATCCTAACCGAACTCAGACCACGTGCTCTCTTGGAATGATGGTGGAGGGACAGCAGTTATGGTGCAGGCCGCTGACAGTGAGAATTGTGAATCCTTGTGGCCCCGTCAGTCAGTCCACAACAAGAGACAGTTGATAAATATCCATATGTTGTGTTGAGCACTCATGACAACAACTGTCTTGGTTCTTCAAGGGATCAGGATTCTGAGTGAACTTGATCCCTATTTAATTAAAAAAAAAATTCTATAAGTATATTAATCTCAAAAAACTATACAATAAAATAAAATATATTTATTAAATTAGTTTTAATGTATTTATTAATTATTATGTAAAAAGTTATACCATAATAACATTAGATTAAAAAACTAACATAAAAACTAATTATTTAAAATAAAACTATTATTAATATGGATAAAAAACTCTTTACTAAAACTTGATGTATTCCAAGATAAATATAGTCTAAATTGATTTACATTCTTTTCATAGATAATTGGTTTATATTTATAAAAAATTAATAAATAAATAAATAAAATTATTTATTTAATGCATTAACTTAATATTAATGTTATATTGAATAAGTAAAAAAATATTATTAAAAATATTAGTAAAAATTAACCTTAAATAAGACAATTATGCAAAAAAAAATTAAATACAAAACTACTTAACAAAAAATATATGTTTGTATCTTAAATAATTGACATTTTTACAAATATTCATATTTCTTACATTAATATCAATTTGAATTTATAGGTATCATCACTACACATCAATCCCTATTTCAGCTTTAGAAAATCCCAATAAATAATAATGACTCTCACCTATCTTATTTATTGCAAGTTATCACCTACTCAAAGCTCAGTTGGCACACATGCAACAAACAAAACATATGACAGTTTTAAAATAAAAAGAACATTTAGTTATTTAAATTTAATAGTATATTTTTTTATTTTACTCTCTTAATTAAAAATTTCCTTGTTAGTTGTTTAAATTTGTGAAATATTATTAATAATTCACAATATATTTGAGAGACTAAACAATAATTTTTTAACTTTTTAAAATAAGGTTCAAAAATTAAAAATAACATCTTACCAATTTGAGAGACAAACTAAATAAATCAATATTTAGTTGAAAGACTAAATAAAAAAAAACTTTGAAGAATAGAATTAGAGTAAATGATTTTTATTATCCCTAATTTTATTTCATAAATGCATGTTTTTTATTTTCTGATATTCAATTATGACATGTGTTCTCTTTCATGTTGATTTCCCAAGAATATGATTTTATTGCTGTCTTAAATGCATGTATTGGATTGTTTTGTCATACTTAAAAGTTGACAATAAATAAATGATGTAAAACATTCATAGAATTAGGATAAAAATGCATTTTAATCTACAATCCCTTTAACTTTTAACATTGCATAACAGGATTTAAGGATTTAAAAATTAAATTAAGAAAAAGAGGATCAAGAACCTATGTTCTGTTTACATGTTAAGAAAAAGAGGATCAAGAACCTATGTTCTGTTTACATAACTTTTTTTTTTAATAATATGATTTATGTAAGTGATATGTTTTGAGAGTTGTTTTTTTTGTTTTTATTTATTTAATTTTCAAATTAATAATTATTAAAAAAAAATAAAGATAAAATTGGAAACAAAAATCAAATGTAAATATCAAAATGCTAAATTGTCTCTATCTATCTATATCCACACATACATATATATATATATAGATAATATCATTCCTCTTATCTTAAATATTCTTTAATACATTACATTAATATCCAGAAAAAGATTAATGGAATGATTAAAATACTAAAATATGTTTATATCATATGATAAAATTTTATCAATAACCAATATAATTTACTTTTAAAAATATATTTAGATTTATCAAATACAATTTATAAACATTATAATTTATAAATACTACTTAAATTCAAAAGTAAAAAACTAGTTTTGTTTAGTAGAGTAAAAAGTTAGTAAATGAAAACATATCACGGTTTTACATAAACAATAGTTTTTCTTTCCTGTCAATGTGTAACTTTTTATTTTAGTCTTAGTTTTTACTATCTTTTTATTTAATCCTTACAAATTTGTATTTTTTTATTTATGTCTTGATAACTTATCATGCTAACATGTCATTTTTTAATGATGTGACAATGCATGATATCATTATGTCAAGTTAATGATACTTCTAATAACTATAATTATTTAAAAAATTATATGAGAGATTAAAAAAAAATAATGATAAGACCAAAATCAAACCATCCTATATTTTGGGACCAAAAGTTAATTAATTAAAAGGAAAATATAAACATATGTTGTACCATTTTTTTTATTTGAAGTCACAACTTTAATCTCTAGCTCTTTCTTTCATAGTTAGTATAACAATAAATCTTTTCTGACCATTGATTTCTTTATTGTTCACGTTCCCACTTGTTACTTTAACAATAACAAACATATAAATATAATGTGTTTTAAAGAGTATGATAAATATTTTTAGGGTTAATAAAATTTTACACTGTTCATGGTAGTTTTTTATTTTTAATTTTAAAATTTATAAAAATAAAAACTAGTTTTAATTTTAAGTTTTTAAAATTTTAAAAATAACATTGTTTTTCTTTAAATTTAAAATATTATTTTCAACTTTTAACAAGAAATTAGTTTGAGGTAAATGTTGAGACAATCATTGAAGATGGATAATTCGTAATTGACAAATCAAAAGTACTGGTCGGTAACTGTCTAAATTTTAATTATTTTAGAATTTTTAGCGATAAACAAATATTATAACCTATTTTACGATGTAATATAACTATTAATCTATTATAAATTAATTACCGTTTTCATCTTTTGTACATTTGAATTAAGAAAAAACAACAATCAGAAAGATAAAAATCATGTTTTACTTCAAACTTTTGTGTAGACTCCATGTGAACCACGGTGCCCTGATTTTATCATTGTTTCTTTTGGGAAGGGAGGGTTTAAGATTCAAGCACAGTGGATTCACTTTGAAAGGAAATGAAATAGTGATTCAACTTCAAGCCCACTTTTAATGATTTTTTCATTTTACAGTTTGTTTCCAGAAACACTTTATATAATGTTTTAAAATACTTTAAAAACGCTATATAAAATATTTTAAATACTACTTACACAATGATAAATCAATAGACTTAATTTACCTCAAAATTTCATTGATTTTGAGGGACCAAAACTCGTTAAATTGTGATTATTCACATGTTATCACCCTATAAAGTGAAGACCTTCAACATTATGATCTTGCAATAAATTGCAGACTACAATTTAAATTCTTGAAAATCAAGCTTGGACAATTGATTCTTCACTTCTTGATGGCATGTATGAATTGTGTGAACCAGAGGTCTCTGAGTAGCTGTAGGACACTCCAATCTTCTTCAAGTCATTGGATATGAAACTGTTAGTACTATAAGATTTAATGGAACTATCTGAGTCTGCACTGCAGTGTTAAAAAATAGGGGTTGATTTGGTGTAGGCACTCTCCATTTGTATTACTTAGCATGTAAACAACTTGGGGCATGGATTAGGGAGGCAGAAGCGTGTGCAAAGCAATCCAATTTGAACATCTTGATGCTTCAGTTGCAGGAAAATCAGCTCCCAAGCAAGACAATTTCAGTTAGTCTTTTTAATCTATGATGTTTCCAAACCAAACCTGGTGCCAAGGGCATAATTTTCAAACAAAAGTTGCTGAATGCATTAGTCTAAAAGCTGAACAAGATTTAGTTTCAAAATTGGGTTTATTTAAATTTTTAATCTATGTTTAGTTTTGTGTTCTTTCTGCCGATAAGGTGTCAAATATTCACGTCTACACAAAAGCTATTCTATGTGTGTTTGGATAAGCGTTGACAAAATTGATTTTGAATAAAATTGATTATGATTAAAATTGACTTTTAAGATGATATGATTTATGTTTGGATCTTTATATTATAAAAATAAGTTTAAAGTAAAATTAAGGGAAAATTTTTTTATCTAACACAAAAACTATTTTAAGTTGCTTTAATTTATAATCAATTCCGAACCCAAAATCAATTATGACTCAAAAATCAATTTTGTGTAACTTCCCATTATCACATCAAATATGTAGAACTAAACATGCAAATATTTGAATTTAAGTTTTTAGTCCAGCAAGTTTAACAATTCAAAGTTCCTCAACATTTCTCTTTTGAAGTGTTTAGTCTTAAACAAATGTTTGATTCAAACTCCTTAAACTTTTAAAAAAAGTGTTATTTCTTTCTATTCCCTTTCACTTATCTGGGACTTTCGATTAGGGTTAACCTTAAGAAGGTAACTACATGGGATCCAATAATCAAGAAGCTAGAAAGAAAATTGTCAAAGCTGGAAACACAAGAATTTGTCTCATTCGGGACGGATCTTCCTAATAAAATTTGTCCTCTGATCTATCCCCATTTTCTTTTGGGTATGTGGAAGTGGGGAAGAAAATTATTACCATCCAGACGAAGTTCCTATGGGGTCAAGCAGGAGATAGAATTACCATTGCATGGGTAAGTTGGAGATCCATGTGGTAACCAAAAGAAAGTGGTGGTCTGCATCTGAAAGACATTTCTATCTTCAACGAAGTGTTATTAGGAAAATGGAGATGGTCACTGGTTTCTCAGAAGGGACAGATGTGGGAGAAGATTATTAAGTCCAAGTATAATGGGTAGAAAGGATTAGCTTAAGGTGAAGACAATAAGTATGTGCCAATATGGTGGAGAGACTTGAGGAAGTCCTGTGGGTAAAAAATAATCAATGGTGGTTTGACCAGCTACTGGAATAGAAGTTCGATGGGTCCAAATTCAAACTTTAGCTAGATGGTTAACTTGGAAATGAAACTTTAAAAACTACATTTAATCCGTTGTTCCCTTAACTCGATCAATAAAGAAGGGCAATAAACACCTAGGGCACGTGGATGTGAGATTTTCAATGGCAGAGAAAATAGTTTAATTGGGATAAAACAATGTTTAATACACTCCAAAAAAAATTGCAAAGAGCGGTCATTGTAGAGGTTGTGAGAATACTTATGGACTCTGAACCTTGAAGGCATTTACTAGTTTCTTCTTCTTATACAGCTTTGCAGGTTTGGAACTCTACTATAATACCCCCAAGAAGCATTCCAGAAATTGTGGGACATTCATTTGCCACCGAGATTCCTTTTCTTCTATTGGAGACTACTCAATGACAGATTACCAACAAAACTTAACTTGCTGAAGAGAGAGGTTTAGATTAATCAATGGGATACATAGTGTGTATATTGTCAGACCTGTTCAAAGTCAATTAATCATCTATTCTTCCAATGCCACAAGACACAAGTAGTATGGATTGCTTAGTACAAGCGGATTGGAACAAGACCTTGGTGATTGACTATTTAGATTGCTAATGTGTGGATTATATGAAAGGCTAGGAATACCTTTATTTTCAGGAACACCAACATTGACATAGAAACTTTGAAATCAAACTCGTATTTGCTTGTCCGGAAGTAGCTCAACGGTTGCAACAAAGATTTTTGCTTCTCTTTGGATAAGTGGGTGACTAATCCACGAGCATGCTTGGAGATGACTATGTAAACTACAATAGAGGCTTACCAAACCCTTTTAGGTAACCCAGTTTTGTTTGCACCTAGTTTGGCCGCAATTAGTATGTGCATGTAGTGCCAAGAACAACACCTAGTGGGATGACATTAGTTGCTGGAAAATTATAGGCCAGTATTTATTATGCTGGACTAACAATTAGTAGAAGTATATTATGTTTGTATCATCATTTTCTCTTTTTTGCCGTTTTGGTTCTGCTGGTTAGGATAGCACCATGGTTACCCCATATTAGGTGCTAACATACTGTTTCCATTTTATTTTTGTTTTTCTTTTTGTCTTTCTGTTGTAGTCTGACTCATTTTGCACCTCTGATGCCATTGAATACATTCATCTCTTGCCTTTAAAAAAAACTTAAGGTGTTTGATCATATTTAACACCTTCATGCTCTTGTGCTACTTTCACAACTTCAAGCTTATAGCCAGTAGTAAGCTTAAGAACCTCGATATCCATCACCCAAATACTTCTAATTAGAATTCTTGTTCACTCTTGTTGCAAGTGGCTCAAGAAATTTCTCATTACGTACATACAAATTACTTTCATTTCTTAGAACAATGCTCATTTTTCTATGCCAATCTAGAAAGTTATTTAAAGATAACTTGTCCTTCTCCAAGACCCATCAAAATGATAGTGTGTTTGCAGGTATTGTAACTCTACAATATATGCAAATTTTAGGCATAAGTAATTCTAAATTTGTATAAAAATTTAATTTATTTTATCTCTTTATTATAAATTTTTTTAAAATATAGATTATTATTTACAATTGACCGATTAAAATAATATATCAATTTAAATGATAAATGCTAACAACACACTTTTATGAATATATTTTACATGATGGGTTAAAAATTATGAAAATAATAAATTATGTGAGTCTCATTTGTTATTAAATTATTATGTCTTCTAATTTTATAATTTTCAATAAACTTCAACTAATAATAAAGAATATGATAAAAAAAATATATTAAAAGGATATATCACTCCTCAATTTAAATTTTAGAACTTTCACCTTCTACATGTAAAAAGTTGAATATGAGAGATTATATATTATTGAAACAATATGAACATACTGCAACTTAATTCTTGTAGCAATAAAGTTGACAAAAAACCCACTTATTTTTCTTATACAAATAGATTAAAATACATGCAGAATACATTACAAATCATTTCAGGATAGGAAAATGTTTACTCCGTACACGTCTCGTAGCTAATTTGTAGAAGCTATTTTATATAGCTTTTCAAAAAGATAAAAAAATTATAAATTAATTTATTCATAATTAATTTTAATTTATAATAAAGTCATTTAATTTTTCTAATTTTTTTCTATAAATCCTAGATAAACTTATACAAACAAATAAGTCATCAACAGTAGTTTTCTCCAAAAACAGAAAAATCAAAACAGTCCCATTATAGATTTTGTAAATAACGTGAAACTTTTTATGAGCTAACTTTTAAAAATATTTCACGTTTTTAATAAATTATATGAAAATACTTTTACATTTAATTAAAAAATAACTTTAAAAAGTCTCACATCTTAAAAAAAAAACGTACGAAATTTTTTTAAAACTTTTTTTTTATATTTTTTTCTCCCAGAAGTATTTAAAAACAAAAATCCAAATAGGTGTCTTCACCCGATTACTGTCCTTTGCTTTCCCTATATTTCAAGTGTGCATCTCCAATTGTAATTTGTCACATCGCGATAATCAATGTCGCTTCAGGATTTACAATGATCGAAGCACTCAAAAGTAGTAGTAGTAGCAGCATGCATATACAAGTACAAGTGAAGATCAAGCAAAAAAGAGAGAACAGACAGAAAGTATTTACACCCTTTCCTTAATGTCATTGATATTTATGGTGTCAAATGTTTTATACCCTCGAGTAGTCCATCTTTCCCTAGGTAAACCAATCAAAAGTTGATTGCCATAGAGTCACATGACCATTTACATTCTCTTCAGTAATAATAATACTAAATACCAGTCAAGCCAGTGTTTCTAAGAGCCCCTTCTCCTAACAATCAAACGGAGCAAGAAGGAATTACATAATTAAAGAAATAAACAATTAGGAGGGTTGATAGATCACAGATATGTGCACAAGCCTGACATCCAAGGTTAGAAAAGTTTCACTTCTTCCTTCTTTTCCTCAAAAACGGCATAGCACTAAAAGCTCCGGTGGAGGCTCTACTATTGTTTTGAGCATCCTCTGGTTTCAAGGTCACTATGTCAGAATGATCATTACTACTAGCATTTGCAAGGTCATTTGGTTCTATGAATTTACCAGAGGCCCCACCACCTTCTGTCCCATTTTCAGCCTTTTCAGTGTCAGAAAATAATATATCGGAACTATTTTTATCACGGTCAGTTTTATCCAAACAATCTGAAGAGAGTGGAAATTCAGCAGTATTATCCACAGTAGTGGTATTGACATCATCAGCTGTATCCTGCTTGTTACCTGACTCATCATCATCTAAACAGAAGCCACCTCCCATTTTAAGGTAGTCTTCAAAAGGGTCATGATTGCCAGTACCAGCATGACTAGTTTCATCTGCGTCCATGCGAAACCCATCTTCTGACTCAAGAGAGTTTGTAGGCAAGTTCCCCTTTAGAGGAAAATTCATTGCACTACATTCTTTACCCATGCTTAAATCCGTCGCAGCATCTTCACATGCACCATGAGTGTGGGATAAATTTTCTTCTATTGGACCAGTCTGATTGCTCTGATCAAACGAATCATCCGCATCTTCTTCATCTTCAGAGTCTTTGAAAGAATAGTTGACAGGTTTCCGAGACCGCATTGACTGGAAAGTACACAAACTGTAAGTGAAACATCCTTACTATTTTTCCCAATTTATTTATTCATTTGCAAATTAGATTGCATTCAATCATCTTTCTATGTTATCAACCTACGAGAGAAATTTACTTATTCTCTGTTTATTGACAGATTTAAGATGATACTTTTATTTTACTAGAGAATTTTTTCGCACTCAATCTTTTAACGAAACACAAATAATAAAGCCAACCAAATTATTACAGGTTTAAATCTAGTTCATCAGAAAGAAGGGCTCCTTTTTTTTATTTATTTATCACCTAACAGAATTGTGGACCTTTTCTTTTTCAGTTAGAAATTACATATTTACATATTCATTAAGTTGAAATGATTGCAAGCACCAAAGCACAGCCGTTTGTTTGTTACTTTATTATTAATGATTAAAAAGGAATGTTGTCAATAAAGAAACAACTTAATGAGCCCTGCATTATGTCACTGTTTGGATATACTTTTGTACAAGTACTTGTTGTAGTAGAAGAAAATAATAGGGTAAAATGAATTGAGCAACTCCCATAAGCTAAAATCAACTTAAAAACTTAAATTTTATAGAAGCTCTTTCCATTTAACTTCTCCAAAAGCTTAGTTGTATAAGTTGATTATAGCTTATGCCTTATGGAGAGGCTCAATGATTTTCTTTTTTTTTTTTTTCTCCAATAAAATGCTTGTGGAAAATTTTATCCAAATAGAACCTATAGATTTTTCTTTTCATAAATCAGTAAAATGGAATGAACATTACCCTTCGCACATCTTTTGGAACTTTATCCACCACTTTTGGCCCATGATCATCAATGTCACTGCTACCAGATGAGGTTTCAGTTTCACAAGATTGAAAACTGAAACTTTCCTTATCTTTTCCACTTTTTATTCTCATACCCTTGCCTCTTTCTCTTCCACTTCTATTGCGAATCAATGCCTTATCATTACATTTCTCTTCGTCTATCTGCATATTTGGCAATAAATTATCCATCTCAGATGTACCAGGTGCTGAAGAGGGATTATCATTGACTTTCTTTTTCTTTGACGGCTCCTTAGCAACAGTATCATTCTTCCTTTTCCTTGATGGTTTTACTTTTGATTTCCTTCTACCTTCAATACTTTCCTTTGTTCCCCTTGAAGTTTCCAATGTACTAGCCTCAGGTTCACTCCCAGCCTTCCTGCTCTTGGACAACTCTTCTGCAGAATCATCTATCAAATCTGAAGGCTGTTTACCAGTGATTCCGTTTACTGCTTTCTTAATTCTTTTGCTACGGATTTTTGCAAATCTTTCATTAAAACTGTAAAATGCTTCCAAACGCAATTGAGTCTACATTAAAAGATTCAACTAGTATCATTATATTCATAATAACGAGAATTGAGAAGAAATTAGACAATACACAATAGAAAGCTAGCTTATCTAGTAATCAAATAAATTTCAATGTTTAATACAATAAAGGTATAATGCAGTTAGTAAAAACAGGGAGGAGATCAATAAAACAAAGTCTCTAACCTCATGTCTGTTATACTCCTTTAACACGGGTACTAGCAATTCATCTGCTTTCTGGCCAGTCCACCCAAATTTCTCCCAGCACAATCTGTGCAGGGGAAGTAACTTAGAATATGAGAGAATATAGACATACATATCAAACACAGGTTAAAAAAAAGATTAATAAATTGCAAAAGTCAAATCAATAGTGTCTCAGTTAAGTATACCATAATTCAGTTAAGTATACCATAATCATGTTAAGGTTTATAACTTGAAAAGAAAATCATGGACCAATATTGGGGAAGACTGGAAGTTTATCAAGCCATACTGCTCGCACAGCACAAAGTATCGACTTTGGACCCATCGAAAGAATAAAATCAAATTCAAGTATAGGGTAACTGACCAAATAAGCACCAAAATACCTTAAAAGTTAATTCGAATATGCAGTTGAACAGAACCACCATTAGCTCAATAGATGAAGAGAAATGAGAGACTAACCTACTATATGCTATCTTTTCAAGGCAAATCCAATGTTGTACATAATTATCATTGTACTGCGTAGTCATTTAGCAGAAATAAAAGTTGTGGAAACAAGTAAACATATAAACTCACTTTCGAAGAACAAGATGATCCGGCTTCCCCCATGTGAAAGGCTCAGTTGATTTATCAACATGTGGAGAATAGTAAGCAGATATAACTGTTTCACTTGGAAAAGAAGAAGGAATGTGCCAATTCTTGCTAACATTTCTCTATTAAAAAGAAATAAATGAAGTCACAAACAAACAAGTTTCTAATAAATACAAAACTATCCATTATTTTACTGGAGAGTACAAAAGGCAGGAATTCAGTTACATGCTTATTGCAGAAAGTTTGCTTTATTTCTTGGATGTAATCAGGCAACTTGTTTTGCTCCTGAGAATGGGGGATGTTCTGCTCTGATAAAGACTCTTTAACATTGTGATTTGAGGAATTTATCTTTTCTTCACCTTTTGACCCTTTCTTTCTGGTATTTGATCCACTTTTTGTATCCAACCTTCCAAGGATGGTGGGATCCGGTGACTCAACCCATTGCCGGAATTTCACAAGACCATCTTCCTCAGGGAAGGCATTCACAACCTCGATAGCATTAACAATGCCAATCCCACTACATTAGCATGCAACACAAAAAGATCTAGTCAAGTTGATAGTTGCAGATCATATATATATATATATATATACACACACACACATACATACCACAGAAATCCTGCAAAAAAGAAATACATGGAAGAGCATCTACCAAATATCTTTTTAATTATTATAAGTTGGACAAAGAAGAGTCAGATATAGATGTTTAGCAATATCACATGCCAAAAGGAATTGAGTCTTTACTAACTAGCCAAAAATATACCCTAGAACAAGATACGAGTTGCCATACCTTACACCTTCAGTATAATCACTCCCAAGAAGTAGAGCCATGCGTATTAATTTTTCTCTGCTCAATCCAAGCTCCTTTTCAATGTCCTGCACCAATCATAAAGAAAAGCATGAAAACAAAATGTTTTGATGATGGAAATGTATTCATACAGCATTTAACAAATATAGACCTCCATGAAGTATGTCTCTACATATTTGCGATCATCAAATATATTTTTGTAAACACTTCGTGCCCCAAATAGAAGGACATCAGAGTCATCAGTCACAACACCATCAACTAGTTTCTCAAGTTCCAAATAAGCACATTGTGCTTCTGCTTCCATCGGAGCAATAATATATGGCAAGCCAAACATTTGTAGTAGTTCCTACAGAGCATCAGACGCATCAGAAACACAAGGGATCAAAATACTTAAGCTCAGGAAATCACTAGCAATCAATGACGTATGTGAGTGAAACCATATATAAAGCCGTAGTGTAATCTGAAAACTTGCAACAGAGTTCATGAGGTGATGATGGTGATGAATACTAATCTCCATAATGAGAACATGACTTTGTCAAATTAACACATCAGTCTAAGCTATAAATATTTCAAAACCATCACACTAAAATGTAAACTGGAAGGATGATGCCAAAATCATCCAGTCATGTTTTTTACCAGCATCCAAGTCACTACTTGTCAACTAGTGTTTGAAGAGTGGAAAAAAACCACTAAAATGCGAACATTAAGTCCACATGCAATACTGTGTATTACTCAGCATAACAAACCATGCAATGTGTTCATTTAAGTTATAGATAAGTTTAAACTTGTAGAACCTATTTATGCAGTATCTAGCTTTATTACTTCCTAATTGTATAATACTATTTTACTTATATAAAAAGCATTATAATTTATAACTGGGTTGTGGCTTGTGCTTTGCATGAAAAAAATGGTGCAGTATCAATGAAAAGAAAAAACAAAATAGAGGATGAAATAAAAAAAGGATAAGTGAAAAAAAAAATTGTCCAGCTGACTGGATAATTTTTATATATTATTGACTATCTTTAGTCACAGAAGTCTTCCTGGGTAAGATACTGAGATTTTGTATGTTTTAAGTCTAACTTCTTCGATAGAGATCATTTTGAGCAAAACCTTTCATATTTAACAACACTCTTTTAATATTCTAGTTCAAAATTTGTGCAGGCAACATTTCTCTATGTTTTGTTTTCTTCTCTGAAACATACAAGAGTTCCATCCTTATTGTCCTGTCAATGCTTATTAATTGCTGCCCTATTCTTGAAAGTAGAAATAAAAAATAAACAATCAAATACAAGATAAAGTTTCTTATTCAATCAGCATCACAAGAATGCAAAATACATACATTTCATTTTTTGACTGATCTTCAATCAACACTACTTATACAATAATTGAGCAGATCAGAGTATTGATACGGGAAAATTAAGTTTATGTTTGGAAAGCAGTTTAAATCCTGGTTGTGGGATGCAAACTACATTTCTATAGTACATTTCTTGTTTGGGTGCCTTCTAAAATTTTCAAATCAATTGAGGTAAGTAGAATTGATTTTGAGAGAAGTGGAAATGCTTAAATTTCCTGATAAAAGAATTGATTTTGGGCGGGCGGTCTTCCAAATTGTATTTACCCTCCAAAACTGATTCTACCTTCCCATCCAAACAAAATCAATTCTTCTATCCTCACTTTTAAAATATCATTCCTAGACAATTTATTTACCTCGTTTTTTCAAACTAAATTCTCCCTACAACAATTCATTTAAAATCAATTCTACCAAAATCTAATACAAATTAGACCCTAAGTTGGTAGAAAAAGAATGAAAAACCCAACAATAGTGTTTATGAGAAACTAATAACTAGCCATGATATTATATCACTGATGTACAGATCAGCCTCAGTTCCACACCTGACATTCAGTGAATAATTCACTGTTTACAGAATCCGCATTCCGCTCTAGCCTCCTCTGCTCATTTTCTAGATTGGTATATTCTTGACCAAGAATTTTCATTTCTTCCTCCAAGCTAACCTCAGCTGCATGAGCAGGAAAATCTCCCTGGGTATTAACCACATCATTGCCAATGCTACTATTCCTTTCCTCATAGAAATTTCTATTATCATCCTCTGAAGGCAATTTAGGCTCAATATCAAGGTCTTCTGTTGATCGTTTCAAGGATGACTCCACCACAAGAATAGCAGGTTTGGTAGTGTCAGTAGAATTACTCAATGGTTCAGATTCATGAAGATAGTTCTTTTTCTCCTCTTTAGTTGCACAAACTGAATCAACCTTGGGTGTATCGTTACAATAGGAAGACACTTTAGCATCATCACGTTTGTCCAATAATTTCTCTGCAACCATAGGTACCTGGCCCTTCATCATTAAATTTGTATCTGATACTGGATCTTCAGAACAAGAGGGACTATCCAGTCTGGAAGGTGTATTGATTAATATCTTAGTGTTATTGGAATTAAATGTCACAGATGACTTTGACTGACTACCATGAAAGTGGAAAGTTTGTGCATTATTTCCAGAAATAAAATCATGTTTTTCATCTCTGTCTTCAATTTCATGTAATTCATTTTGTTCAGTACTGTCTTCCCTAATACACATATTGAATCCCTCCATATTATTTTTATTATTCAGGGATCCAGCATTGTCGTTTAAATCCACTGGACCACGACAATACACATCATTACCATGTTCTAAACCACGACCCAATTTGTTCTCATAAGTATTTGAATGCTCATCTACAGATGACAATGACATGCATTTAAGTTTCTCATTCCCTGTACTTTCAAGACTTCTCCTTATTTCCTCTTGCAAATCAGACTCCTCCTCGAACCACCCTCGAGATGCTAATTTTCCAGACGGTAAGGTGCTGTTAGCACCATCACAATCTCCTTCCTCCCACTCTACTTCACTTTCATTATTATCATCCTTGTTTGCAACACAAGACTTCAACTCTACCTTCTCATGTTCAGGAAAGGCAGTACTCTTATCTTCGACAATTCCTTCTTCCCAATCACAATCTGAATCAGAATGAGAAGGTTGCTCAGTTGCTGCAGTATCATCAGCTCCAAAGATCACCACCGGATTTCCTCCTACTAAAGTAGAAAATATATTATCATCTTCAGCATTTGCAAACTTATTCTTGCAATCATATTCAAAAGATATCTCTATAGAAGCATCCTTGTCAAGCATTATTTGCTCATTTTGCAAATTCTCTCCATTTAAGTTCACATTCACCTCTGGTGATTTACCAACTAGCTGGATCCCAAAACTTTCTGATGGACCATTATTTTCTGCATTTTTCACTGTTCCAATATTTGCAGCCTTGTTCACATGTGTTCTTTCCTGCTCAATCTCCTTCATCAAATCCAAATTCCTTTGTATATCACGGGTCATACGCATCCCCATAGCTCTCAATCTACTAACTCGAAATCGGCCCCTCTCATCAAGATATGTCTGAATACTTTCATCAGCAGGCTCACTAGGCTCATTGTGAACCAAACCACTTGAAGTACCAGAGTTATTTCCTGCCACGATACTAGTTGCAAGATTCTGTGACGGATGTTCTCCCTGTGCCTTCTGTTGTGTATCTTTATTTTTCTCTAGTCTGGAGGAGGTAAGTTCCCTGTCATATTTAGGAATGCAAAGACCAAGTTGTCAGCATTAAAATTCCACAAGACATCATACTAGATACACAGGAAAAGCACCCAACTATGTTAAGGCTAATATTTATTAAGGACTAGCAATTTATTATTGATAGCAACAGATAATTGAAAATACTCACTGTTTATCACCAGTAAAAGATGATGAGAATATATATTCTCTGTTGGCTTCAGATGCAATCCGTGAAGTCTGTACACCACCTACTCCTCCAGCTGCAGCTTTCTGCACTCCATCTATCTCCCGTCTGAAAGCAACAGTTTTAAGGTAAGCTTGTATTTGTAGCTCAGAGAACTTTGCAGGATCCTGGAAGGAGCCAATTGAATGATATATTTAGTTCAGAGCACAATCACCACTAGTACTGAGTAGTGAGGAAAAGTAATTCTCTTACCAAAATGAACTAAAAAGATAATAACAGTATTCATGTCATCAAGCATCAGCAATCAGCATAGTGCCAAACTAAATAACTTAGAGACCATGAAGAAGCATGAGTTTCTAGATTCATGATATTAAAGTAGAAACTTCCCTATTACTAATTTCTAGAAAAAACATGAATTTTATATCTAGAATCCCACACTCTTGCTCTGTTTATAAGTTGTTAAAATCAGAGAAATGGAGAGGAATAATTAAATGAAACTTTGTTAAAATAAGAGAAACAGAGAAACAATGGATTGAAACTGTGTCTGAATACACCAGAAGAGTGTTTATATAGACTTATTCATAAACACACAATACACATGAATATAGAAGATATTGTTTCTTATAATATGTAAGATAATATGCCTATATACTATATTTAAAATCAAGATAAGATAATATCTAAGATTCTTAACACAAGTAAAATAAAAATAATTAACAATAATAAGGCTTTTCCACTTCTAAAATTGAAATCTTACAGCATACAAACCCAAAGAATTTATTAATATTTTTGGTAATTAATTCCAACCAACCAGTATCTGATTATGTGCCTGAAAATCAACCAAACTACCAATAAACAAGTTGTGATAACACTAGCATTAGCATCCACTAACAAGAATACATTTGCTACCAACTTTTACTAACATTCACAGAGGACAAATGTCTAAAGAGTGACACTAAATCCATGATAATTTCAATTTTTAACGAGGTATATGTTTTACATCTCAAGATATCAAAATTACATATGAATTCTTTCCACAAACCTTCTTCACTTTCTGATACTTTTGTCTGTTCTCTGCAATCAAACGCTCTCTCATCTGCAGAATAATTATTCAATCACTGATATCAGACTAAAATGTAAAAGGCACTTAAGCTAAAAAGCATACTTTATAAACTCAATTACCTGAACAAGAAGGTCTAGCTGCATTGATGGAGGCAATGAAGCTAGAACAGAAGGATCAACTTCACCATGCATAGCTGGCTGAGAAAAGAAAATGAAATAAACTATTTTGTATATTTCATGAATAGATTACACATCTAATCACAACTTTTAAGTTTGGAGTTGGTGAAGCAAGGTGAAAGGACAGTTATGTCGTCGATTATATGCCAGTTATGTGTTCAGTTACTAGCTGTAGGACAGGTATATGATAAATTGTATGGCAGTTAAGCATGTATTTCTTATTCTTAAATAGGCTATGTTGTTGGAATGAGTGTTTACCACTATTCCAAAAGCTATAGCTAATAGTCAAGGTGTAACTCTTTCTACTCAACTTTAACAGCCCAAGCGTCACGATTTGACTGTGACTTGGCCCACTTAGGTATCTACCATGGAACAATTGATGCCACAACTAGGAAACAATCTTCCCCTTAGCAATTGCCCCGCTAGGAGTCGAACTCGTGACCTTGGTCTGATACCAATCGTTGGATTGAGCATTTATCATTAGACCAAAAGCTCTAGCTGGTAATCCATCAAAGTGAAACTTTTTGTCAACTTAACCACTGTAACAAGCCTAAGCATCACACTGCGAATGTAACTTAGTCCACTTGGACCTCCACCATGGGACAATTGATGTCACAACTAGGCAAACATATGTTACAGAAATCTGATTCCTTTTGTTAAATTGCTTAAGTTTGTTTGAAAGAGGAAACTCCTTGTTACTGCATAGCATGGTTATCAAAATCGCGAGTTAACTCGTAAAATCGTACGAGTTTACGAGTTTACAAATCCTAGACGAGTTAAATCGCAGTAAAATCGGAAAAGTAGTAAACTCGGAGTAAACTCGGTAAAATCGGAGTAAACTCATGAACAAACTTTTTAGGTGATATTTTTCTATGTTGACTCTAATTTTGAATGTTTTAAATATAATTTGTTCTTATGTCTAAAAAAGTTTTGAAATTTTAAGTATTTCTACTTTAATTTCTATTTATTTGGAGTAATTTAAATTTATTATGTATTGAAAACTTTCAATTATTATGTGATTTATAGTCATATTTTTAATGAAGTAAACTCTTACGATTTTACGAGTCGAGTTTACGAGTCGAGTTTACTATACTCTCACGAGTTTACGTAAACTCTCGATTTTAATAACCTTGCTGCTTAGGCCTGTGTTAGTATTTTGTACTACAAATTATGAATTAATTTTAGAACTCCTTCAATTAAATTTTTCAGTTAGGGATCATAGTGGTTTCTACATTAAAAGATTATTAAATTTGAAAATGACCTAGAGCTGTAGCCTAAACTCACTGCACAAACCAGATTAACTCACTCAAAGATACAGATGTCTTGAAGTATAAACTGACCAGTATCATCTCTTCATCTTCATCATAATCAACTTCATCTTCCACAATAGCGGAAGCCCCAACAGAGATTGATGCGTTATTTACTAACTCTTCCTTTTCCTCCATAGCAATAGACACAGCTAACCTAATAGACAGTTAGACACATAAAACAATTATGAGTAATAGTCTAATAAAGTAATACACATGTGAAAACATTACAACACCAAAATTATGACACTTCCATTCAGCCTACATTTCATCAATTGAGTCTTGATTGTCACTCCTCAATGTAACATTGTCATGTCTGGAGCAACCACCTACAATGTCAGCTTCACTGAAAAGAACCCCCTTACCCTTGCCCTGATAATTGACACCGTGTTGCTCCTGGTTGTCAACTTCCTTTACTGGTCCTTCTGTTTTCTTTCCTTTAAGCTGATTTTTTCAAAACAAAAAAAAAAATACACATTTAAACCAAATGAAAGACAATGTATCATATGCAAATCGGTTGTAAGCAAGCCAATAGATCATATGATGCTTTCATGCAACTATTATCCAAAAAACAAGAAAATATTATTGAAAGTATTTTATCTGATCCATTATTTCTTGCCATTTAATACTAGTTGTATTATAAAAGCAAGAGAAAGAAAAATGACAAAATGCGTGGCAAAAGGCAATATCATCTATAATTTGTAAAATTTGACCTGTGCAAGAATATCAAGTTGCATTGATTGTGGCAAAGCAGCTAATACAGCTAAATCAACTTCTTCATTTACTGATGGCTGAGAGGAGACAAAGAAACAGATGCAGCAACAAGAAGTGAGAGATCAACAAATTTAGTAGCATTAATGAAGAGAAGTAACAACAAGAAAGATGAAATATTGCATAATTCTCCAGCAAAGACTTTACCGTTAGACTATGGGTTTTAAATTTTAATCAAGAAACAAAAAGTATATACAAAACAAAATAATAGAAAAATCGTATCATAGTAATGGCTACTTGTAACCATTTCATCCTTCTAAATTTGCAAATTTACCAGTATAATATGTTCGTCTGCATTACGTTCCTCCTCCGAAGGATTAATTACAATAGATGCCTTTCCTTTTCTGGCATGTATTCCACTTTCCTCTGCAGCTATAGATGCTGCCAACCTAAATTAACTCATCCAAGCATTATAGACAATTATCAGTCATATTCAAGATCAGTTATAATTATATCAAAATAATATTTTATGCAACTTATATTAAAGATACTTCATGGCTTTTAGTCCACTTCATTTAGGATAAAAATAAAGGTGGATTACATTTCATCAAGCTCCTCCTGGTTATAATTTGTTGATATCATTGCTGCCTGTGAAGAATTTTTGTTCTCCTTAGCTGCATATTTACCTGCAGACCTAAATAAATATTTCAAATAATGAACATAACTCTGATAGAAGAAGACATCTACAATTTACAACAGCATATGAAGATTACATCTCATTTGGTTCTTTCACATGACTTCCTCCTAAGTCACTACCAACAAAGCCCTTCTGATGAGATTTTTTCTGATCCTTAGTATCACTATTCTTCTTCATCCTCTGGTTCTTAATATCATCAGCCAGTTCCTTCAACCTTAGTGCCTTTAACTGTAAAAATAGAAAAACAAAAGGTAATACTGCAATACATAACCAATATAAGTATACAACAGATAGAATGCACCAAGTTAACATAATAATGATATGCTTAATCTGTTCACCCATTGGCATAAATGGTACTCAATTCTTTCTTTGGCAGTAATGTAGGTAAGCAGAGGAAAAACAAAAATCCAAATTCTCCACTCTCAGAAATCCTAGACCCATTAAATGACAAATGTAATTTACAATCCAACATTAACGCTTAATGTAACTGAATTATTTTTCCTTTGTAAGTATACAGAAATAAGCATAAGCATCCTTCAAAATAGAATCAACACATTCTTCCACATAATACAATAAACACAATAACCAACAAGCAAGACACAAAGAAACATAAACAACAAAAGAACATTGCATGGACATTCATTCAGGAGAGTGAGAATTCGGCAGAATGAAAAGTTTATTATCATCACTCATCACCGTGCAGCAAACAGTGGAAAATCACTTAATAGAGTATTAGCAACACACTCCTCCAAACATACCGTCTATAATTATTTAAAATGTATTGAAAACTAGAGAGAATGATTAAATATGACATGAGACCTGCAAAATTTTGTCATTTCTCAATCATTTGTAATGCTTTCTTACTACAGAAATAGAAAAGTGAATAAATAAATTGCACACCATAGAAATATTCCCTCTGGACTCAATTTCAACCAATGAGAAAAGTGTGTTCAAAAGGTGTGTTTGAGCTCACTTCCTAACTATATAAATATTCCCTCAGGACTCATCTATATAAACAAAAAGAAAAGTACTACCAACACACTTATTGATTGAAATTTATTAAAATCTACACACTAAGGGAGAAACATTAAATGAGGTATTGAACCCACCAAAATTGTGTTTTCTAATAGTTTCAACCAATAATAAAGAGTGTGTTGCTCGCATTTCTCAAACAAAAACACCTAATTTCACACTAATTAAGAATATTAGTAAAACATAAAGTTATTTCTAAAAGATTTCAATTAATATGCACTATCAGTGTAAAAGAATTTTACACTAACATTCAATCACATTTCTTTCTTCATTTATATGACTTTTAAAGTATTAATTAGTAAAGCTAACAAACTTACCACAAATGAAAGATTGTGATTGAATGTGTGTAAAACTTTTTCCACCCTCAATACATACTAATTAAACTCTTTCTAAGATGTCCTTGACAAAAAAGTTATTAATGCAATTAAGCAAAGAGTATTTTAAGAATAATAGAATTAAATACGAAAAATTAGTTGAATTTACTTGTATGAGTCTCACCATACGAGTCAAGAAGGAGTATCCCAAAAGAGAATAAATAACTTGCACTCAACTACCCAATGCTCATCTAGCGAAAACCTGAGTTCAATCCCCGCATAATACACTTTTGGAAACTCTTAGAGAAGGGTGAGGAGCCTTAAGTATCAATAAAGGCTAAGTATCACTAAACTCCAAGCCGATCGATTATGGTTATTGTTAACAAAAAAAATTGCACTCAACTTAAACCATCCAAATTTTTTCTACCACAAAGTTAATGTGAGGTAACTGTTTTCCTTCCATTGCATTGCAAGCCAACATCACAGAACAAGGAGGAAGAGTGATGAAGCGGTACATGATTGAGCAGCAATTTCTCAGCAGTTTTGCGGACTTTGGCCTGGGCGTTTTCACGCTGGCGGCGGCGGGCGACGACGGTGCGGCGCTTGAGAGCGGGGGTGCCGCCGTCGAAGACGAACACGGGTTTGGTGCGGAGGAACAGAAGCTTGCAAATGCGACGGAAGAAGCCAAGCAAATGCGCATTTCGAACCATTTCGCCCTTATCGTCGCGCATCGCTTTCACGAACTGCACCATCCATATGCTCGCATCTGAAATTATTAGGGAAATGAAAATTACGAAATCGAGAGAGAGAAAGAGAGAGATATAGGGTTTTGTTTGGGGGAGAGGTTACCGACGGCGAGGGTTTTTCCGGCGAGGGTTTCAACGGAGACGCGGCGACCCACCGGGGAGAGTAGCTCCCAGAGACCGTGGACTCCCATTGTATTGCTGCGCGGACTTTTGTGCTTTCTTTGATCGCTTTATAAGTTATGTTATGTTATCGCGCCAACAAGCCTGGTCACGACATACGACATTGTTCATCTTAAAAGTGATTTTAAAATAGTTATCTCTGATTTTGAAATAAAGTTATCTTTCCTTTTATATCTATTTTATTAATAATAGAAATACTCATTTTAAAGTCTATTTTTTAAAATATATATTTTATCTTTATATTTATTTTAAAATTAAAAAATAAATTATTTTATTATAAGATAGACTTGAATTGAGAATTTTTTACTCTCTTCAAGCATAAACTTTACCATTAAACTAATTTTTTAACTTTAAGTAAAAAATTATTTTATCATATTGATATTCAACATACATAATTGTTGAACTATATCCATAATTTATAATATAAGATATGATATTATATACTATATTTATACTATTTATAAAGGAAATATCTTATTTTGACGTTCATTTTTTTAAAATATTTATTCTATGCTTACAATTATTTTAAAATTAAAAGAAAAAACTTTATCATAAGAAGGACTCAAACTCACAACCTCTCATTCCCCAAACATAAATTTTAACACTAGACCAACCTTATAATTTTAAACAAAAAATTACTTTAAAATATTGGTATCCAACATACATAGTCCAACTATATGCATAATTTACAATATATGACATTATATTATATACTATATATTATCCTATTGACAAAGGGATACTATTTTTTTATGTCCACTTTTCAAAATATTTACTCTTAATAAACATGCAAATATACATGTGTGACAATATTTTAAGGTTTATTCAAATTCGCTCATCTTATCATTTTTTCATATTTATTGTATACTTGACATATCTATTGATGATATGATAAATTTTTATTATGTTATCATAAAAAAATATAAAATTAATAAAAGATATTTCAAAACGTGTCACATAATAATTGTTTTAAATCATAAATTTTAAAACTAAAATTTTTTAAATTTACTTTTTATTTATGTATATTGTTTTAAATCAAAAATTTTAAAACTAAATTTTTTTAGTTAATTTATATTTTATTTTGTTTTATTATGTGTTTTATTTTTACACTATGTATATTTTTATTTGTTTTAATTTTTTAAAATTCTTTTTAATTTATTTTTTAGTTTTTGTTTCTTAAGTTAAATTTTTTAAACACCTTTTACCATAATAATTTGAAAATAATTTGAAATATTAAGTTTAAAAATCTTAATTTAAAAATTTTAAATTGAAAATAAATTACAAAGGAAAAAGATACATAACATATAAAAAATAAAATAAAATACAAGTTAACTTAAAAAATTTTTAAATTCATAAAAATTAAATTAAAGAAATGAAAACAAGTTTAAAAAATAAATCTAAAGAAGATTTAGTCAATGTTTTGAATTTTTTCAAATTTATTTTTTATTTATGTATATCATTTTAAAGGTCACATTAAAATTACCTTCTAGGAACTCCATTCTCAAATTTTAAAATTAAAATATTTCTAGTTAATTTTATTTTATTATGTGTTTTTATTTTTACATTTGCTTCTATTTTTTTTGTTTTAATTTTTTTACACGCTTTGTAATTTATTTTTTAGTTTATATTTTTTAAGTTAAATTTTTTAACGCTTTTTCCAAAAATAATTTAAAAATAATTTTAAATATTAGGTTTAATAATTTAAAAATAATTTTAAATATTAGGTTTAATAATTTAAATTTAAAAAATTTAAAATAAAAAACAAGTTACAAAGCATTTTAAAAAAAATTAAAATAACGAAAAAAATACACAAAATAAAAAAACAAAATGAAAGATAAACTAACTTTAAAAAAATTTAAAATATGTGTCTTTTCCATGTTTTATTCTTAAATAATTTTAAAATTTTTTTATTTTACCTTGTATATCTTTTTTCATTTTTAATTTTTTTTAATGCTTTGTAAACGAGTAGTGGTATACAAAAGTGGTTGATATAGATATATAACTAGCAGAAACACAGAGGGTGTCGCGCCTATGTGTCCATATTTTTATTTTGATATCATATTTTTATGTTCTAAAATTTATGTATTTTTATATTTTATCTTATTATTCTATATGCATATATTATATGTTAATTTTATTATTGTTTAATTTGTGTTTTTTTATTGTGAACAATTATACATGATTTATAAACTGTGATAATAATTTTCAAATTAAAATGGAAAAAACATTTTGATAGTCGCCAACCAAGAAAATATAATCATCATGTTTAAAATTTAAATCACATTTTAAGTTATAAAAATTGATCATATTCCTCACTTTGAATGTTTTTTTTATTATGGATAGTAAAATTATAGTTGAAAATAATTTATTATAATTATCAAAATACATATATAATATGAAATATAAAAAAATGATTAAATTTGAATGAAAAATATAAAAAATAAACTAAAATGTTGAATTCAATTTAAAAATTTTATAGTCATAATTAAAGCTTAACCATTTTTAATAAGATTATATAATTAAAATATATTATAATAATATTATGAAAGGTAACTAATATCCATGTTACTTGATCCTACTTCATGGGCATTGCTTCCTTAAAGTTTCTCATTACAAAACTACAATAAAATGATCAAGTAAATGTGAAAACAGTAACTAATATATGTTTGTAACTAATTATTGTTAAAAAAAATTATAAATTGATATAATTAATATTTATTTTAAAAATTATGCAAGTGTATTAATTCATTTATTTTTATTCGTTGAAACCTATCATTTTGATAAAATGGTAGACTATATATAAAATTGCAACTTAATTAAATAAGTGAAACTTATCATTTTGAAAAAATTATAGACTGTATATAAAATTTCAACTTAATTAAATAAGTTTATAGATTATATAATTCTCTATATAAAATAAAATTAAATAAATATAATTTACTCAATAAATGATATATAGTGTATTTTGATAAGTATATATATTTTTTATAGCCAATAAGCCAAATTTTAATTGTTAATTTGTTAGTTTTTTTATAAGTATATATTATCATGTTAATAATCATTAATAAGTTTATATATATATATATATATATATATATATATATAATCCATGTTAAATTGATAGAGGAAAATAATATAAATGTAAAATTTAAATTTTAAATACTTGTAATAATTGTTGATTATAAAATTGCAACTTAATTAAATAAGTGAATTTTTTATAAAATTGTAGACTATATATAAAATTGCAACTTAATTAAATAAGTTTATAGATTATATAATTCTATATATAAAACTATATATAAAACACAATTAAATAAATATAATTTACTCAATAAATGATATATAGTGTATTTTGATAAGTATATATTTTTTATAGACCAAATTTTATCGGTTAATTTGTTAGTTTTTTATAAATATATATTATCATGTTAATAATCATTAACAAATTTATATATGCAATGCATGTGAAATTGATAGAGGAAAATAACATAAATGTAAAATTTAAATTTTAAATACTTGTAATGAATTGCTGATTATTATTGTGTGAGCTAATTGTCATGTAGATGACAATCACATTATACTTGTATTATTTGAAATATGTTTGGTATTTGTTTTTCTTTGTCTAAAACTTGTTCTTTTTGTTATCTAGTTGATAGGTGATTTTTGTTGTTGTTTTCATTCCATTTCTTCCACTTTTTGCATTTTATCTTCACCTTAGTCTTTATCTTTATTTTTGCTTACCAGTTGATGTGAAACTTTTATTCATATTAATTAAAGGTTAAAAAATAACTTTAAAGTAACAAAAAAGAGAAAATTAAATAAGTAGAATACAATTGACATTGTATTTGAATTAGATTAGATAAATGGAAAATTTATGAATTAAGGTGGACATAATAAAATTCATTCAACCCAAAAAATAGAACAATCTTACAGTAAAAATAAAACAATAATGTGAAAAAAGAAAGAATAGTAATATGCAAGGTAACAATAAACATAAATAAATGGAAATAAATTAATCGAGAGAATACTAATTGCAAAATACCCAAATTATAGTGTGAGAAGTTCTTATAATAGAGGGAATTAAATTGTATGAATAAATAAAAGAAGAAAGAGAGAAGAGAATCATACCTGAGATGAATAATATATTATTGTACCTTGAATTTGAAGAAAGATATCTCATGCATGAAAAAAGAGAAAATAAATATAGAAGAAGAAGGGGAATATGTGCAATTTCAAACTCGTTTTTAGAATTGATCATTTTAGTTTTGAAAGGTTGTCAACTACTCATTGTTAATCTTTAGAGATCTAACACTTTTTCTTAAAATTAAAACAGCTTATTTTAATTATTTTTTAAATTAATTATCCAGTTTTTAAATTTCTTATTTTCGTATTTAAACCATACTAATGTGTTAATTTGAAACTAATTTCTTTTAAATTAAAAGCTCTCAATTAAAATAAAAACTAATATTTATAAGAAAGAATGCAAAATAAAAAAAAATAAATTAAAAGAGGTTAACCAAATAAATAAATTAAAAAGTAAAATAATAAATAAAATTAAACAAATCAATACAATAATTTAAATATTAACAAAAAAATTATTATTTAAATTTGAAAAATAAAAATAAAGATAAAAAATAAACAAATTTCTTCTCCAAAAAAATAGGTAGAATTCATGGCAAATTTTCTTCTCCTATCCATTATGCTTTGGGTAGTTATACTGATTGGGTGGAACCTCAGCAGTTACAATAAAAATTAGACAAAATTTATTTATAAATGGATAAAAAGATAAGTTTTTTTTATTAAAATGGGCAGTTTTTACAATTTAAAAATTGGTAAAATAGATATTAATAAAAGTACACATGAAAATGGGGTATTGCACATATAGGTATAGATGAATGAAATTACAAATGGATTTGGAAGGATTTGGAAGAGGAATTAAGAAAAAGCAGGTCCCTTCATCATTTGGCAGAACTCATTGTAATTAATCATGTCATCTCCATCAACATCAACTTGGAGGATCATGTTCTTGCAATGGTGAAGGGTAGTTCTTTGTTTGAGTCTAAAGGAGGCGAGGATGAAGTGGAGTTCCTCAACTGTGATGAAGTCGTCACATAAAAATTACAAAGGTGGACATAAAAAGTAGTCTATAATAGTTTAAGATTGGGGCGGGGGAAACAGTGCAAGAACAAACAACGAGGTTTTCTCTATAAAAAATTATGGGTCGGACATGATTGTCATCCTTAAATGATACTTAACCCTATATAATAGTTTAATATTGAGCTTTCTCTCTATAATTTTTTTATAAAAGATTAGTTTTATGGTTTAAATTCAATATGAGATCAAATATTTATTTATTTTATCTTATTTCTATTTTAAAAGTAATATTATCTTTAATCAATTTATTTTCACTTAAAATTCCTAACAGTTTAATATATTAACTATTTGATTGATTCTCATCTAATTTTTTTTTCTTTTATTTTATCTAAGGAAATTTAATATATTATTTTATCTTTATTTTTCTTTTATTATCGTGAATATGATATATAAGACTAAATAGAATATAACATCATCTTATCTAAAATTTACATTATAGATATATTAAGATAAAATAAAATAAATAAATAAGATACAATTTTTCTATTAAAGATTTAGGCGAAGTAACTTATGTTTTGGGCATCAGGATCTAGGAGTATGTCATCTACAAATAAAATCAGAAAAATTATGTTGTCACTAATCTTCTTATAGACATAAGATTCTTCTTTATTTTTAATGAAATCAAGCTATTTAACGACTTCATCAAAATGAAGATTTTAGTTTCTGGAAGCTTACTTCGATCCATAAATAGATTGTTGCAATTTACATATCTTTCAAGCATTTTTAGATGTAACAAAGCCTTCAGGTTGTATCATTTATACATCTTCAAAAAGGCTTCCATTTAGGAAAGTTGTCTTAACATTTATTTGCCAGATTTCATAATCATGGTAAGTTGTAATAGGAAGTAGGATCTAAACAAATTTACACATAGCAACTTGAGAAAAAATTTTCATCATACTCTACACCATGAATTTGCTTGAATCCCTTAGCAACCAATTGTGTGCTAGATGTACTTACTTTACCATCCATGTCAACTTTCTTTTTGGAAACTCACTTTCATTTTATGGGTTTGACCCCTTTAGATGGCTTAATCAAAGGTCCATAACTTGTTTAGTATACATGGAATCCAATTTAGAATTCAAGGCATCAAGCCATTTTTAAGATTTGGTATGGAATTAGCCTCTTGGTAAGTAATTGGCTCATCTTGATCCATTAACAATACATCCCCTTGCTGACTTACAAGGAAACCATATTCTCAAGTTGGTAACTGTTATCTGATTGACAAACATACCAAATCAATGTAGTATATCCAATGAGAACAAGGTTATATCCATAAGATTTGATTAATATTGGGAAATTTATATACTTTTTACTTAAATGGTATGAATTTTGAATAACAACTACAAAAAGTAACAAAGAGAAGAACATAATCTTGAATAAAAAAGGGGTTTTAACACAAATGGCGAACTAGTTGGGATTTGACTTCATTAAACCATCATGCATGCATATATGAACATCTAATTATATTTATTATTTATGTTTCCATCACTCATAAATATACCTTAACCTTAATCCTTTATGAGTAGAGCCTAAACTTATTTGAGTTTTAAGTTATCAATCACTTATGTAATCTAAATCAAATAGTTTTCTTTAAGAAAAAAAGTTAACAATGGTTAATGGATGTTCCTCTATTCCTAGCAATAAACCCCATTAGATGCTCTTATAAACTCAATTCAAATACATTTTCCAATCACATCTAAACTACAAAATAAAGGAAAGATATAAACATTAAAGCAAAAACAAGATAAGAACATAAACATTAAATAATAAACTTAAATTAGAAACCAAATAATACACATGAGTTAGGTTTAGTTACATCAAATCCTAACTAAGGAAAAATTTAGCTACTCATGGAGGAAATAAGCATCTTGAATGTAGAAGAAGAAAAAGCAAAATAATGGAGATTGGATGATGCAATCCTAATTGCTCCTTTGATCTTTACTTCCACGAAAAGGCTTGAAGAGGCAAAATGGATGATGGAAATGAAAGGAATGGATTATGGTGTGCCACTCTAAAGCTAGAAGGAGCACTCTCTTAAAGAGACACTCATAGCCAAGGAGAGTCTCACTCTCACACAAAAAGCTCAAAGCTAATTCAATTGATCCAAATATGTGTACATGTAAGTGAAATGTCATATATATAGGTTATAAGGGTGGGTTATGCTAAATAGATCATGGGTTAATCTAACCAAGATTAAGCTAACTCTAGTTGAGTCTACACTAACCATGATAGGCTAACTATGGTCATGTACAACCAACCAAGAACGTGCCTCTAATCTAGTCTAGATACATTTAATGTGATATAGTAAAAAAGGGTAGCAAAAAGTAGTCATGCTTTGTGCATAACTTAGGGAGTGGTATGACTAGTAAAAAGAGGGTAAGAATAACAGACAAGTTATGTGCATGACTTAGGGTTGTGATTCCAAAAAAAGGAGTGAGTTTATCATATGCATTCATCTTCTATAAGAATCTAGTCCAACCTAGCATACCTTAACATGATGATTATAGTATTCTAGAAAAGAAAAAATGACTTAAATACAATGGTTGAAGTGAGAAGGTCAATTTTAGGAGTCAATCTATTAAGAATTAAAATTCAACAAAAATAAAAAGGAGTTCCTAAATCTAAATTATATAATGTATTCTTTCAAAGTGTCTGATAACTACCTAAATTACCTATTTTTACATAGGTAAAATAGAGCAGTTATCCTAATTCCTTCTTATTTAAGGTCTTGTTTTCCTTTATTTTCACTTAAAATTAGATTTATGTAGGAAATTAGATTGTGAGATAGGTTGTGAGAAGGACCGAAGAAATGGCAGAAGATTTAAGCTTATTGGTGTTGTGGCATCATCCAGGCGCCTAGTGGCCCAGACTAGAGCACCCAGTGCTACCTGTAAAGAGGGGCTAAAATGTCAAATAAGGGCGCCCAATGCCTAGTTCATGACTGCCTAACTCTTAGAGAAAAGTAGAGGACATGTTTCTTAAAACGACACCCACGTCTTTGCTCTCTAGCGCTAGTGTTTCAATTTGAGGTCTTTAAAAGGGTGTCTTTTGTTCTAAGTTAGGGGTTACACACCTTGCTAGCCTAGGGTACGCTCTAGACCTATCTTCGTCCATTCTCCACGCTCATTCATCCTTATGGTTAGTTAGGTTGTTATTTTTGTTGGAATTTGATGTAACTGAACTTGAATTTTGGTGTGTTTTTCTTCTTTTAATCTAAGTTTATTATTAAATGTTGGTGCTCTTCTTTATCTTTTGTGTTATTTTCTTTATATTTCTTGGATTTTACTTGTTGAATGACTTGACAGAGGATTTTGACTTATAAAATGAGAAGAGTTTCCAATGGGTTTTATTGCTCCGGAGAGAGTACAATCCATTGACCATCTTAAGCTCCTTTTCTAAATACGAATTATTTGACTTTAGATTATGTAAGAGATCGATAGTCTAATACTCAAATAGCTTAGTTCCTTACTTGCGAGAGATCGATGTTAAGAATACTCTAATGGGTCATGGGAACATGGTAGTGAATGATGATTTTGAGTTCATTTATGCACTTAAGGGATGATTTAGTGAAATCAAACTCAACTGAATCTCATACGTGTAATCGATTATTTTCTTATTTATTCTTTTAATTATTTTATGTTTTAGTAATTAGTTTAAATATTTATCCTTTTTATTCGTACAAGTAGAAAATCTTGAGATTTCTGAGGTATCATCCAAGTCCTTGTGAGATTGACCTGATATTTATCAAATACTACACATAACTAGTGCATTTGCCAGGAGTAGTGTAGAAAGTTTGCATCATTGGAGAGGAAGCCACAAGCCTTGGGACGTGATTTTAGGTTAGAGGAATGAATAACTGCTAATTAAAAGGCCCATTTTATAGTGCTTGAATTTTTCTCATTAAAGTGTAAGCATGAACACCACTTCCAATGGTTCCAATCTGACTGTTGGGTACTCAACTCAAGTGTTGAGATAAAACACCATGGTTGGGCACTAATATTGTAAGCATTGGGAAGTGGTACTTTAGATATTTTGGTTGCTCTTTGTCTATCAAGTCTAGACACTAATATGATGGGCAAAATGTGGGGAACCTTTACCTATTGATTGTTGAATCAACTAAATTTGTTTCAATCCAACTCCAAAATCTATATATTACCAAAATATACTAAATATTAGACTAAAACTAGGAATATTATCTAAAATCTTAATTATGTTTATTTTATGCATAAAAGAAGAAAATCAAAGCCTTAAAAAAAAGAGAATTAGGATAATTGCTCTCATATGCTTGTAACATAATATGTATATGAGACAATTACCAAACTCTATTAAACTTAAAGTTTAGCTTGTACTTAAGAAAAAAAATAAAAACTTTACTAAAAACAAAATAAAAGAATTAACCATAAGATGCAAAGAACAACATAAACATGACTATACCACAAACACAAAATTTTCATTAATCAAACCTAAACATCTTTCAGTTGCTACAATCATTCAAACAAAATGTTTAGTATGCTACCAAACAGGTACCATGATGTCCCAAAAGTTTAGATAATTGATCAACCCTAGGAACAAAAATGGGTCAAGACAGGTATGGGTAGTGGTTATATGCTACTTGACTCGTCACAAAAACTGCTACCTGCTAAAACCCGTTAAGTACTTGTATAAAAATATTTATAGGTTTTTTTAATGCTCGCGGATATCCATAGATATCTTAAAAGTGTATTTTTTTAAAAGAAAGATTATTTTTTATGAAAATTTTTATCAAATAAATCCTTTATTTATTGGAAAATCTTGAAATAAAATTATACTATATTCTATAAGATTAATTAGATCTAAAAATATGTTTATAGTATATATATACAAAATATTTAATACAAATAGAATTTTTGCTTTGTATTATCTACATTTTATAATAAATAATTTTATTAATTATGAAATTTTCATAAAAAAGATTGATATAAATGAAATTTAACAATTAATATTTTAATTTGATTTATTTCAATTCATAAAAAATCATTTATTTCATAAAGCTATTATCTTCTTCAACTTAAATACATATAGTATTTTATTTTTAGCGAGTAGCATGTACTCACGGTACAAGTACTCATACACGTGTTCATTAAAGAATGGGTAAAAAAATGCATACCCGCGAGTGGCGGAAACCCATTTATACTATATGTGCAGAATTTTCATGAGTTTTTTCATGGTATCCACAGACACATATTTCTTTGTCATCCCTATTCAACCCTATCTAGACATGGTGCATAATCATAGAATATTCAACATCAAATAGGTAAGTTGTATCACGTCATACAATTTATCAAATGGTGCAATTTATCTCAATGTTACACATATAAAGTCAGACAAATAAACTTTTCTTATCATCTTTAACACAATCAGACACTTTCACAAACATGCAAAGATCACAAGGACTCTATTCAACTTATAGCTTGATTGGACTTGAAAAAATTTGGTTTTTTCTAGAAAGCGATGCACACCAAAACTTTGAAAGAGCTATATTCACTTATTTCAATTCCTCACTCACACTTTGGTACATTGCACCAATTTTTCATCTTACCGCTAATGACTTTGACTACAACATTACAATCAATCCATAATCATTAACCAAGCTTTTTTTTTTCATTTTGTTTTCTTTCTTTTGAATTTGGAAACATCACACTTATCCATTCTCATAAAAAAAATTAGAACTTGAATCCAACTCCCCCAAACTTAGTGTAGAACCTCATTATTTCATATCTCTTTAATTTCAACCCAAGGTATGGGAGGAAATTTATTTTTCTTTTTTCACTCAAAGGTATATGACACACAAAAATTATTCAACATAAGCTCAATGGTTAAACAAGAGTGTCCATTTCATAGGTTGACTTTTTGGCTAAGTGGATTTCATAAACAAAAATGGCCTTGATCCTCTCTCAACATCCATGCACCAATGTAATTGGTAAGAATCAAGTAAAATCAATTCTATGTATATAATTGTGACTCAACAAGAATTAGAGAAACTCAAAACCTCACACGTCTTGCATTCTATTCACAGATTATAACATAGTTTCCACAAGAGTTAACCATTACAAGGATATGCATCTCTTCAACCATGTGGAGAACCACAGGCATACAATCAACAACGATAAAATTTACTTGCACATTGATCCACAATTGACTAAAAGATAAAATTGTACTAAACATTAACAATTAATATTTCAAATTATCACAACAACACAGAAAGTAAATGACATTGATGAGTGAAATGGTTTGAAAATGCCAAAAGGATGATGACCAATAAGTTTTACTATATTCGTAGTAGCAAACCACATTTAGTGTTGTCCTTATTTTATGATTCAAATACACTTTTTGATCACATTGCAAAATAAATGAAAGATATAAACATTAAAGCAAGAAAAAGAGAAGAACACAAATATTAAATAATAAAATTAGATTATAAATCAAATAATATACATGAGTTAGGTTTAGTTACATAAAACCTAAACTAAGGACAAATTTAGTTATTCATGGAGGAGATAAGCATCTCGGATGATGTAAAAAGAAAAAAGAAAAAGGATGGGGGTTGAAAAGAAAGCCATAAGCCCTGAGACATGAATTTAGGTTAAAGGAATGAAAACATTTTAGCTTCCAAAACGAGTGGCTCCTTTTATAGTAATTTTTCTAATTAAAGTGATAATGCGAACACCACCACTCAACAGTCCTATTCTGATTATTAGGCACTCAACTCAATTGTTGAGCTGAAACACCACGATTGGGCACTTATACTTTGAGCACTAGCAACGATACTTTAGCTATTTGGCTACTCTTTGCCTGCCAAGGTTAGGTGCTCATCTGATGGGCGTTGGGTAATGAACCTTTATCTATTGATTGTTGATTCAACTAACCTTACTTCAATACAACTCCAAAACATGTATATCTATTACCAAATAATATTAACTATTAGCCTAAAACTAGGAATATTATCTAAAATCTTAATCATATCTATTTTCTACATAAAAGAAGGAAATCAAAGCCTTAAATAAAAGATAATTAGGATAATTGTTTTCATATGCATATAAAATAATATGAATATGCATTACTAGAAAAATTAGTTTTAAAAACGGTTAAAATTGACTTTTAAGATCGATTATACAATTGTTATCTTTTTGGGAAATGTCAAAAGTCACGACTTTTAAGATCTGTTGTAACTACACTTTTAAGAACGACTATGTTTACACCCGATTTTAAAAAGTAACACTTTTAAAAACCATCGTGAACAATAATCGACACGACGACTGAAATGCAAGTGTGAATCCTCATAGCCATTATCATGTGTTTTTGCTGAAACACAAGTACGGCGGCGCAAAGATGCGAGCACGGTAGTGTAAGACGTGTGCGAGACGCAAGCGTGGTGCGAACACGACAATGCGAGCGTGGCGGTGCAAGATGCGAGTGTAACGTTGCGAGACAACGACGGTGCAAGACGTGAGCACGACGATGCGGCGAGTGATGGTCTGAGTGGTAGCAGAGTGAACGACAAGAACAAATGGCGAACGATGAGCGAGAGAGAATTGGAAACACAGGGAGCACAAGAAACTATGGAAAATACAAGTGAATATTTTAACTTAGAATGAACAATAGATGTCTCTGTTAGATCTGTTAAAATTTTCACAGGTCTTTCTATATCTGTTAAAATTTTAATAGGTTTGAAAAGATACTTTTCTGATCTGTTAAAATTTTAACAGATCAGAAAAATACTTTTGTGATATGTTCCTAATGTAATAGGTCTTAAAAAATTTATAATAATTACAAAATTACCATCGCATTTTTTTAGAACGAGTTTTTTGTAACTGATCAAAAAAGTCTTTTAAAATTGTTTTTTCAAGTAATGATGAGACAATTATTAGTGATGTATCCTACTTGACCTACTCAAGTCTTGTGCTACTTGAGTAGATGGCTCTAAAACACTTTGTGGTATTTGCTCTTTTTTCATTATCAACTTATTGTTACTTTGTGGTACTTGAATTTATGCAAGGTCTACTTTCCTCACATTGTTTTTGTTAAAGATAAATTCTTTTTTTCTAAAAATACACCAGTTTTAGCAACAAATACTTTGACTTGAATAGGATTATAGAAATACTAATCCTTATTGCCTTTTGGAGTATCCCACAAATAAGCATTTATTTGATTTAGATCCCTGTTTATCTAAATTTTGGCATTTCACATACGTTTCATAACCCAAAATCATCATAAAAGGCATACTATGTTGTTTCCTAGTCCATATATCACATGGTGTTTCTATAACCACTTTAGATAGACCACAATTTATTGTGGAGGTTGTTGTTACTAAAGCATGACCCCAAAAGGAGTTGTGGATATTATAGTGACTCATCATGGATCGAATCTTATCTAATAAAGTTTAATTTCTCATTTCAGAAACTCCATCCCATTAAGGTGTTTTAGGAAGAGTAAATTGAGATATTATCCTACACCCTTTCATATAGTCATCAAATTGAAGCTCAAATATTCCGCACCTTGATCCAATTGAAGTACTTTAATAGTCATTGTCGGGTTGGTTTTGCACTTTTGTAATGATTTTCAAACAGAAATAGATAGATTGGCTTCTATAACATAAATACATGAAGTGAAAGTCTCACTTCCTTTCTTCTTGATCTCCTCTAGGTACTTTGCATAAGTTCTCTTCAAATGTTTTGTTAGACCATAGTGGAAACGTGTTCCTTCCTTAGTCACCTTTCTCGCAGGCTTCAAAGTAGATGTACCAAGCTTATCTTTGAATTTACCCTTTGATTTGTTATAGGTCTTCTTGAATTGCTTCTTACCTTTGCCTTTTTCAGGTTGGACCATCAATATGGCCTTCCCCTTAACTTTATTAATGTTCTACTCAATTGTTCTCAACATGCTTAACAATTCTGGCAGTAGTTTGTCAAATTCATTTATGTTATAGTTCATCACAAATTGACTATAGTTTTCCAACAACGATTGTAGATCATGGTTTACTCTTTGCCTAATATGAATCATGGTTTACTCTTAAACTGATTTAATTCATCATGCATGACTAACAGCTAGAATTCATCATTCAAAGCATCATCCACACAAGATGGTTTAATTTGAGATACAAATGCCATATATTCACAGAATAGGTTTAATGAATATCTAGTAGAAACTCCATTTTCAATATCACAAGAATGTTGTCTAAGGAGAGATCCCTAGGCGTTCTCCATTCTTTAGGTAGGGGTTGAGCTTCTTTAAGACTTTAGTTCTTTCTATGTTGATAGTCTTCTCAATATTCTCAAGAGGGACACTTGCTATACCTACATCATCATCACACAGAGAAACTCTTTTTTCTGGGGGGCTAGTCTCATAAAAAACAACATGAACAGATTCTTCAACACACAAATATCATCTCTTATAAAGCACCCTATATGCTTTGTTACATGTAAAGTATCCTAAAAACACAGTTTCTTTCGCTTTAGCATCAAACTTGCCAATGATTTCTTTATTATTAAAAAACAAAACATTTGCATACAAATACCTTCATATAAGAAATATTTGGTTTTCTACATTTGAAGAGTTCATATGTGACCAATTTAAAAAATTGTCGAATCAAAATTCTATTTGCTCACGACATTAGCCTAAAAATACTTAGGTAAACAATTTTCATTAAACATTGTCCTAATTAATCGATAAGTGATATATTTCTCCTTTTTACAACTCCATATTCTTATAAGGTGTTCTAGAAACAGAAAAATTATCTTCAATAATATGTTCTTCGCATAAATTCTCAAATTGGTCGTCTTTAAATTTTTCGCCATTATCAATTCTCAAAAAGGTTATAAATACAACTTTAATTACAAACAATTCCAGATCATACTTTTTTTTTAAAATTAATTATACTTTTTTTTGTTACCATACCGACCTTAGATAAAAAGGGTATGAATATTTTCATGTGAGAATGAACACACTCACTCCTTTATCTTCCCATAGTTGTGACTTGTGTGTTGTCCACAGTGAAATACCTAGGACAGGGACGGTGCCAAGATGTTGCGGCTGCGTCCATAACCTTACCTTAGCCACTTTTTCTCTCAACATTTTCAACCTTCGTATTGTATCCCAACAGAACAGAACATCTTTGCTTTTTGCAGACATGGATTCTTCTGAAAACCAGGAACATCAACATGGTCAGAACCAATCTCAAAAACCATCGTATGATCAATCATCACAACCTTATTATCCCTCTAACCAACCCCAATTTCAACAACACCCCAATTCAATCCCAGTTGCCCCGGAACCCTCTCAGCCTCACACGCTGAACCCGGTTCAGCCTGCGCCGGTTGCCGGTTCGCTCAACCCTGACGCGGTGGCTGTTGTGACCGGTGCTCTCACGCAGCTTGTGGGAAACGTTGATGGGGGGCACAGGGAACGGGTAAAGTGAATGAAACCAATTTATTGTCTTGTTTATACTCTCCCATTGTCTTTTCTCGTTCTCCAAGTTATTTGGTTAATTCTCATAGGGTGTGATGGAACTGCATTAGATGTTCATAGATGTAAGATAAATGGTTAATAATCTACAATTCTGTTTTAGAAGAGTGTTAGGGAAACTCTCTCTTGAAACTATCTCGAAATCATTAATTTTGGTGTTTCACTTGTCATTAAATGATTATTTTTTGTAAAATGGGTGATTTCCGATAAATTCTGACTAATTAGAGGGTTTCAGAAAGTGAGTTTCCTGGCTCTACTCTTTATTGTATGCTCTCAATGTTATATTGGCTTCTTGCTCAAATATGGTTTAGGAAAAAACCCTGGTCCCACTTGGGCTAGAGTTATAAGGCTTGAAAAGAGCATTTAATTGGGATAGTTTTTACTCTTTAAGCTAGCTTTTGGGACAAAGTTAGGTCAAAAACCCAGATCTTAAGATGGTATAAGAGCTTATTATATGGACTATCCACTATATTATCCAAGCACCAAACTTTATAGTTTTGTATATGAGGGAGTGTATTGGAAAAACCCAGGTTTCATATTGGCTAGAGACAGAAGTAAAATGAGTATATGAGTGAGGGACAAACCTTGTAATGTTAGAATTGTATTGGGATGTAGTTAGGTCACAACCCACATGCTAAGATGGTATTGGAGCTTATTATTTTATGGACTGCTCATTATGTTATCCACGTACCAAGCCTAGTAGTTTTGGATATGAGGGGATTTATTGGAAAAAACCAAGGTTTCACATCGGCTAGAAGTAGAAGTAAAAAAGAGTGTTTAATGAGGAACAAACCTTGTAATGCTAGAATTGTATTGGGACAGAGTTAAGTCACAAACCCACATCCTAAGATGATATGGGAGCTTATTTTATGAACTACCCATTATATTATCCATGTACCAAACCCGGTAGTTTTGGATATGAGGGATTGAAGGTATTGGAAAAAACTCAGGTTTCACATTAGCTAGGGATAAAGTTAAAAGAGTATATAAATGAAGAGTGTTACCTTGTAATGCTAGAATTGTATCTGGTAACTTAGTTTGCATATGTGCATGGCATTTACTTTGATACTCAAAAGCTGCTCTGAAATGAGTGACTTATTTGTTGCTTCATTCTCTTTTGATGATGCTTGATAGGTTAGCCTTTAATTAGATTTGTATTCGTTTGATGTTGATAGATTTGCTTCAGTTGTTCAGTTTTTAGGGGTTTTTGTAGGCCATATCTTGTACAGAAACATATCTTCTTGACACCCATTTAAATTTCTATTGCTGTTATCGCCATTAACATAGTGAACTTCTAGCTTTGTGAAGGAAATATAACAAAGAGTTTGACCCACTGTTTTAGATTGTTGTTTTATATTAAAGTTTTATGAGATCTTTGTCCATGAGTAGAATTGTAAAATCAATTATAGTACATGTAACACATATATGTCTGTCATGACATTCAACAATATAGTAATCACTTTTATCTGAAAAGAGAAAAGCAAGATTTGTGAGTGTAATGTTTTCTGTCATAACAGTTGAAAAGCAGAGGAGACTGGATAGTAATTCTGGAGAATTTTATTTTCCTCATTCGTGTCTTACATAAATACTAGCTAAACTTTGTGCCATTTGTAGTCTAGAAATTTCCTGCGTGATACTTGTTATACTTGCTCAAATCAAAACCAAGTACCCTCTCTGTCTGCCTTGTGTGCTTTAAGCTAGAGATCATGAAATTCCAAACATAACCACTTTGGTTGTGGGTAAGACATTGACACTGCATATATCTTTCCTCAGCTCAAACCCCACTAGGTGGTAAGGTGCTAGTGTTTACCATGGTTGTCAACTTGTTTAACTACATATTTCCTTAATTATTTTTCTTTTCTTGCCGTGACAGTGATAGCTCTTCTGTCCAGTATCTGCAACCATTTTTGAATTCTTCATTTTTCTTCAAATGAATTATTTTATAACGTACCTTGTTGACATTATTTCTTTGTCACTAATTTGGATGAGTTACTGAATGTTTTCATTAGGTTAAATGTTCTTTTATTTTTCTATCATTCTTTCTCTCTCAAACTATCTTCCATTGTGATTATGCAACTTATATGAACATTTTTTTTATCTTTACCATCTCAATTTTGCATTAATTGTGTAGCTGAAGTTTGCAATTTGCAATTTTATTATTGAATACTTGAGTTCACATTTGAATGCTTATCTGCAGGTTGGGCCATCTCATTACAGAGGTGCAGGTCGCAGGGGTGGTAGATTCCCATTTAGGGGCCTTGGTCGTGGCCGATTCAATCACCACCGTGGTAGGGGACGTGGCAGGGGTGGTGATGGTAAACAGTTCTCATCTCATTCTACAGAAGCCGCAGTTGCTAATGTAGCAGATCCACCTGCTGCTGATGGAACTACTTTAGTGGCGCAACCATCATCAGTCTCTGGGCAATCATCATTACCTAATCCATCACAAGTTCCATCTGCATCATCGAAGACACCATGTAAATTATGGTGTGACATATGCAAGGCTGAGTGCAATACCCCAGAAATGTTGGAGCAGCATAAGAATGGAAAGCGGCATAAGAAGAACTTGCGTGTGCATGAAGAATTACAAAGATTCAAAGCTCTAAATGGACAACAAGGTGGAAATATTTCTACTTCTCAATCAAATTTAACTATCCACCCTGAGAAAGTTCAGGAGTCTGAGAATAAAGGATTACCGGAAGAAAATATGAGCTCTGAAGCTACAACTGATAATGATAATGATGAAACCAAGCTTCAGAATAATACAGAAGGGGTTTCTGAAGTTCAAACTGAAGAGCCTCAGAAGGAACCTGGAGACAACTCTGCAAAACAGGTTCATGGATCCAAGCGTAAGATGAAAGGATCCAGAGGAGGTAAATACATGAGGAATGAGGATGGATCAAGAAAAGCAGTGGAACCTCCGAATCCTAAGCAAGTTACATCTTTTATATGTGAGTTGTGCAATGTTAAATGTGATTCCCCGGTTGTTTACAACAGTCATTTGATAGGAAAGAAGCACTTGTTGAATGTTAAGCGTGTCTATGGCCACCAGGCTTTGAATGGAGAAGCAGTGAGCCAACCACTTCACCCTCCTGATATGAATGCTGTGTCAAATGCAAATAATTTTCCAGTCCAACAGGGTGTTAGTGTCCCTGATCCGCAAAACCTTCTGGCTCAGATCCTGTTGACTGTGTTGTCCCATGTCCAACTACCAGCAGCTGCACCACTGCCAGGTCCTTCAGCTACTCAGATACAAGCGCCAACATTGATGGCCGGATCAAGTCATGAATCCCCATCTAAAAATTTGTCACAGACACAAGTGTCAGATTCCTTGGCATATTTTGAGGGCAAAAATCCTACTGGTGAAACCAAAGATCAGATGTCACCTGTCACACTGATGCTGGATCAGACTGCAGGATCGAGTAATAATGGTAACTTTGAAACTGCTGATGGAACTCCTGCAAAGGAAGAGATGGCGGTGAAACTTTCCCAGAATGCTTCGGTTATGACTCCGACTAAAAACCTAGATGCAGCAAATAAACAAGTACCTTCATAATGTGAAGATCCAACATCATAGACATTTAGTAAGGCCAAAGATGTCATCATTTTGCTTTCTATTTCATATTTTCTTTTTTTTTTTAATCAAAAAGGTGTGCAAAGGTATCACAGTAAGGACTGTGAACCCAACCAGGTTGGCACCACAGCCCTTAACTGTCAGTTCTCTTCCCTAATTTCATTTTTCTATATTTTTATGTGATTAAAAGTTTAATATTTTAAGACTTCTTGAGCTAATATAGGTGGGGTTTTCACAGCTAGCTTTATAACATGATCTTTAAAAGTTACCATATTAAGGTCATGTATACTCATATTTGAAACATTCTGTGCTTAATCTGTACTTGCCAGAAATGCTGTATGAATTGCTGTTGAGGATGTCAGGGTACATGCCAGAAATCTGTTATTTTGCTGCAACTCCTTTCGATGTGATGAGTGACTCTGTCTACATGTATGGCAAACTAAACAAGTAGCTGCAACATGGTATCTATCTATCTATCTACAAATGACCCAAAGTGGCTGATTAGAGGTGGGTTAAATGACTAGATTGAGGCAATTTTTTATTGTCTGGAATGAATATACCCCTCTTAATTATTTGTACAGCAAAAGAAAATGTTGGACAAAAATTTCTTTGCATCATTGTAGAGCTAGAGAAACCTTACATGTAGCAAACTTCTTATATACTCTTTTATGGAGCCAAAAAATATTACTATACAAGTCAATTAATTTTGGTACTGATTAGTTTGTGCATCAGAATTTTGAGTATTAATCATACAGGCAACTATTTTTATGATTGTTACAAATGACCTTCCTGTGCTTCTCATGCTGACATTGAAAATATCCATGTCAAAATAATTAATAAAATAAGTCTGTTAACAGTAACATGTATAAGGTTAGTTTTAAATTTTGAAAGTTATATAATTTTATTAGAAAAATATTATCAAGAATGAAAAACTAATGTTTTCATTTTAATAAAATTTGATTACTTTTAGGTGCTTAAAGATGGTCCACAAGGTTGATGTTACTCTATCTATTGCATCTGTTCTTTTTTTAACGACGAATTTATGAAAGGTTTTTGTTTTTGTTTTTTTTAAGTCCAACATAATGATTATTTTTTTGTTAATTATATCCTTATTTTAACTTTAAATATATTTGTTCCAGTGGGTTATTATTTAGTTGAATGTTAAGTTATTTGTAGTTGATAATCTCTTTCTAGTTTTTTTAATACGAAAAATGTAGTATTGGTATTTTGATAATTATTGATATTATTTGGTGTTTGCAACTGTTTTGGAACTTATTTTTTTATAAGTAGAAATTTGGAAAATCTCTTATTTATTTAAATTTGTAGAAAATTTTAAGAACTTAATCTAAACTATGGTTGTGCACCTTATAGAATTTGGAAATTTGAATTAGAATTTCTCATAATTTGAAGTTACATTTGCTCTCATAGAAAAAAAAATTTATATGACTTTTGTTTTATCTCTCCTATTACTTTCTGGCAAAAGCTCACCGAAGACGTAAAAAAATTTCAAATTTTTTTTGACTCTCCGATGAGCTTTTGCTGGAGAGTTAAAAAAAAATTCTGGCGAGATTTTGCAGGAGAGTTAAAGGAGAAGAGCTTGAAAAAAAAAAGAGAAAAGAGAGAGAGACGGAGGACTTTCAGTAAACAAAAAGAAGAAGGAGAGGGAGGTGGAGGACTTTCAGCAAACAAAAAGAGGAAGGCGAGAGAGATGAGAGTTAACTGAGGAAGAAGAAGAACCAAGGCGAATGAGAGAAAGAAAAAGAGAGAGGCAAAGGAAAGAGAGAGACAATTAGGGTTAGGAGTAAAATGAGCTAATGAAATTTTTGTTGGTGTATAGATGTTTTTCTTTTTAAGAGAAAAAAAATTACCTGACATTTTAATCATAACATTTTATATATGATAAGTTGGTTAACTTTACCAATTAATGCTTTAAAAATCATATAAATGAATAGTTATGATTAAACATTATTGTCAACTTTATATAAGTATTAAACTTTTAATTTAATTTGAAAATAAATTTGTTTTTTAAAACAAAGATGATTTCCCGTTATAATTTTATGATTATTATAGAACATTTAACCACAACCTTTCATTTATGATAAAATTGTTGATTTTACCAATTAATATTTTAAAAATCATATACATAATAGTGTTGTTTGCACATCAGTATAAACGTACATACTAATTAAACTCTTATAGAAAACCTAGTTTTGTTAGAAAAAAAATTAATAGAAAAGTACATGATAATACAATTATTTAAGGGAAATTGGATTTTAAAAGAATATTTTGTTATGATAATGTTTTGTGAATTTCATGAACATTTACAATGACATACTTATCCTAGGGTTTTTAAGTTATTTTTTATGATCTTAGTGTTCTATACATCACTTTTAAGAACTCAATATTCTTTTTAATTTTAATGGTAAATTTATTGTGAACTAAAATTGACGAACACCTAAACTTACACTTAATATTTCGTGTATTTGTTTTAAGTAAAGGTTTAAAAGAATGTGAATTAAAGAATGTGACGAACACCTAAACTTACACCTAAGCTATGTTGATCCATGTTTAAAATTATTATTGTTTGATTAAAATTTCCAACAAAGGTTTAAAAGAATGTGAATTAAAGATATAAAAAATATTAAAATGAAATAGATTAAAATATAATAGAGCAATGGAATGTAATGAAATGAAATAAAAAATACCTCAAATGTTTGGATATTTTATAATAACCTAAAACAAAGATTTATCTCATTTTTTTTTAAAAAATAAAATAGAATAAATTATGTCTTTTTAATTCTTGGGGTGAGAAAAATAACTTAGATAAATTGGGAATTTTTGTCTAAATTTAATACATCTTGAAGTGTCAAGATGACAAGATTAAGGGGATGACATTTAATACTGTTCGAAAGACTAAGGATACTCAGAACGAGGAGAATGGTAAATGAATTCAAGAAATAAAGCTCAAGATCGAGATAACCTTGAAATGGAGCCATAGGAGACTATATCTTGCTCAAGGCAATAACTTCAAGAAACTGGGTCACTAAGTAAAAGTTCGAGCTGAGAAGTCGAATAGAAGGGTTTCCTGCTTGAACTTAAAGCCAACATGGACTTCTGAAATTAAACTTAACTCGAGAGAAAGATACTAAACAAAAACTGCTCGAACAACACAACTAAGGAAGAAGGATTGAGGACCAAAAAGTTCAAAGACACTTAAAAGGACAGACATCTCTAAAGAGTCAACTCTAAAGAAAGAATCTAAAGTAAAAAAATCAAAGGATAAGATCAAAAGTCAAAATAGGAGGTTAGTATCCATTATTGGAAATTATGAGGTTTATAATAGTATATTTTTGTTGGAAGTAAAATATTATATTCTTTCAAAGTTTTAGGACATGTATTTGTTGTAGATAATCTTATAAATACTCTCCACTCACGTCAAAACAGAGGGTTAGAGCATTTACATAAGATCTTACATAACTCAAGACACCTAGAAAACAGTAACGAGTCAAGAGATTGAAATGTATGTTCTTATCATCACTTTGAGGGCAATTACTTTTGTTGTAAATTTCATTTATGGTCTTTATGTTTAATTTCATGCTTTTAATTCTCTTTAATCTTTGAGTTTTTATGTTTTTATCACTTTTATTAACATTAGAACTTTGATGTTTTACATTTTGCATATTCTATTTTGGTAACATTAGAACTTTGAGGTTTTTCTTTTGAATATTTATGCTCATTTCATTTACTTTATTGCACATTTATTTCCTTTAAAATCATTTCTTTTTTTGAACAACTTTGAGTACATCCCATTTGGAATTCCTTTTGTTTTTAAACTTGAATTAACCAAAATCATGTTTTCATCAAATCTTACAGTGTGAGTGTCTTTCAAACTGGAGTATTTATCATATATTTATAATTGTACTTATTGAGTTTGAGCTGTGCAATTAGGGTTTTGACCTGTCAAGATCTACCTTACGAGTTGTATCTGTTGAGATATACCTATTGAGATGTATATGCTTTATTTGTTTAATTAATCCAAAGGGTGTATCTGTTATAATTTTTAAATCATAACTTATTTTAAATTTGGAAAAAATAGGTTGATTGGAAGAGATTAATATTATAAAAAAGAAAAAAAAAGAAAAATATTTAAATGATACTATGGAAAAAATTAGAGAGAGATATTGAAAAATACAATGAAAATGTTCCTAATTATTGGCTCTCCTATTTTACTATCTCCTTTTTATTCAGATAAGCCACTGAATTTTATCGAGAACCAGAAAAAAAACAAGATATGTCTTCCTCAAATCACAACATGCATTATAATGTTGCTAAAAATAAAACAAAAGTAAAGAGAACTGCCACAACTGCTCAACAAAATAACATGGGATTATGACCCATTCTAAGAATGTGAGACGAGTTTAGATATGTGACACCACTCTCATGAATGTAAGTTGTATAACTTGAACGATTTCTTGTATATCCATCAATTGTGCTTTGAAGACTGCAACATTTCTTCCCTTTCATAGTTACTAGACTCTTGTAAATCACACAAAAGACCATACCTTCCAAGTTCCAAAGCTCCTCTGAATTGTCAACCAAACCCATGAACTGGTAGTAATGATTCCTAACATTGACTGTATATGTTGTGAAGATCCTCCACCAGTTGCACGTGTACATGATGAGACATTGCAATTAAACAAAAGGTGAAGACATGTTTCTTCTACATCACTACACTCGCATAACTCTTCCCCTTGGTGGTTTATTCTTCTTCTTAGGTGGTTACACCTAGTTGGTAACCTATCTGCATCCATTTGCCAGACCAGAAATTATACTTTTGATAACACTCCTTTTGTTCACAACAATTTAAAAAAATGATGTGATTGTTGTTGCAAGCTTCCCTTTAGCACCCTACATGCCAAGGATATTAATGTGTTTTGAATGAATAAAAAGTGACCTATGACCTATTAGATCTCACATTAGTTTAAAACTTACAAATTAAAAATTTTCTACAAAATTATGTTATTTGTGCTAATTAGTGGAACTAAAAAGTAATATAAAAATTGATATATATATATATATATATATATATATATATATATATATATATATATATATATATATAACTCTTCATCTAACATCATATTTGTTAATTATTTTTTCTAATAAATGTAAGGGAGGAAGGAAGGAAGAGATTGTGTGAGAGAAAATCAACATGGTAAGGAGTTGTTCCAGTTTAATAAAAGGTTTTGAGTTTGAGTGTTAGGTTTTTAATTGTGTTAATTACTCATATATAGGGACTATTCGTTGTTGATATAGGTCCTATAAGACTTGAACAAGATTATTGCCATCTTTAGTGGAGGATACATGTCATTAGAGAGAGAGAAACTGAGAGTGAGAGAGTGAGTTTAGGGTTTAACCATCTTTAGTGGAGGATTCATGTCATTAGAAAGAGACACGGACAGACAAAGAAAAAGATAGAGACAGAGAGAGTAAGGGCTTGATTGGTTTAGTTTTGTTTTTTAGTTTTTGAAAAGAGTTTTCAAGAATAGTTTTCAAAAATTGTTTTTAGGAAGAAAAGAAAAAAAAAACTTGTTTGACAAGTTTTATTTGAAAACTGTCTTGAAGATGTAAAAATGGAAAAACTTGTTTATATTTATTAGAATTTCATTAATAAAAAGCAAAACACAACATACTATGATTGTATTTTGAGTTTTCAAAATAAAAACAGAAAACTAAAAAGCAAAACTTCTTTCCGTTGTTCCTGTTTTTTAGTTTTTAAAAACTAAAAAACCATAACTGTTTTCGAAAACTGTTTTAATAAAACACTACCCAAACAAGTTTTTTAGTTTTTAAAACTAAAATACTGAAAACAGTTTTATAAAACTGTTGCCAAACAAACACTAAGTTTAAGAGACTTACTTTTTATCTTAAACTTCATTTTCTTAAAATCTAATGGTTTAAGATTAGTTACTCATTCCAGCCATTAGATTTTCAAAAAATGGATGGTGAAGATAAATAGTAACTGGTTAAACTTACTCTTGGAGTAACTGAATCTCTCCTTATATATATATATACAGAGAAAGAACAACTTGGGTGAGAAAAAGAGTTATTGCTTAAGAGAGATGAGAAAACATAATAATAACCATGAAATTTTAATAAAGGGTTTTAGATTTAGTTCTTAATTAAACAAGTCAATGTAATTCTCTCACACAAAAACATCTCTCATAATGCTTTCTCTCCACTTCATGCACCTCTGGACCAGCAAGGTCCTCTCTTTCTCCTTCCTTTTTTCTGTTACCTCTCCCGATTTCGTAACCACTCACACGTCCTCTGCATCTCCATCGACGCCGACCACCAATTCACTACTCCTTCACCTCGTCATTGTAGACTCCACAACGATTAGGTAGCACATGCCGTCAGACTAGAGTGCACAGTAAAAAAGGTCAAACGCGTCGACAAAGAAGGGTAAATTGTGGGGATTGTCACGATGGACAAGGGGCAGCGGGTTGAGGATCTCTATGTCAGTGATGTCGTTGCGACTGAGGCACCTAAAGGCAATGACTTTGTGGTCGACGCCAACAGAGATGTAGAGGATGCGAGAGTTGTTGCGAAAAGAAAAGAGAGAAGAAGAAGACCTTGTTAGTCCAAAGACGCATGGAATGGAGAGAGAGCGTTGTGAGAGGTGTTTATTTAATAATTCATTTTGAACCATTAATTGAAATTCTATAATTATTGTTATATTTTCTCATTTGTCACACTAATCTTTTTTGTCATCTAAGTTATTCTCTCTTTATATGTGTAGAAAAGATTCACTTCAAGAATAAATATAAGAAACTTACTATTTATTCTTATCATTCATATTTTTAAATCAAATGGTTGAGATTATTAATTACTTTGATCCTTATTAATTTTTAAGAAAACAGATGAAAAATAAATCTTTTATACTTACTCTTAATATAAAATTTACATAGTATAAAAAATTTACAAACTAATATGACCCGTGCATTTAATACAATTTACATAGTAAAAAAACTTTAAAACTAATATGACTCATGCATTTGAACATGGTTGGCTGAGAATATTTCATTGAAGATGGTTAGCTAGATTTTTAAATGAAAATTGATTATTAACATGATTAGATGGAGATACTCTATTAATTAGTCATTAATAACATTGGTAGATAATATTGGATATTTCACATTGGTAACATTGGTAAGATGGATATTTGAGTTTTTCGACAAAAATTAATCATGAATAATATTGGTAGATATTTCACATCAATAGCTTAATATAAAAAAGATTACATTTATTTTTGAATTTAATTAGTATTTATAAAAGAATTTACTTCAATTACACGTCTTCATATGTATGCATAAACTTATTAATACTAAATTGATAGCATTAAATCTAGCCTCCTGTTAGCATTTGTCTAGCAGTAATACTAATAAAAATGACAAAAATACTCATATTTGTCGATATTTGCTCAAACCTGTTCCGATTTTACAATATTATTTGCTTTGACTAGGTATGGGTATAAATATAGGTATTACCTAATATGTTGAACCAGACACGAGTATGAATATGTGACTACCTGCTCTGTACCTAACATATACCCTCTCTCGTTATAATTTTATTATTAAATAATAAATTTAAATTTATATATTTAATTAAAAATTTTAATTATTAAATTTTAATTTATAATTTCATGCAAAATTCGGGAATGTTAACACGTCAGCAACATTCAAGTTCATGCTTACACTGTCTGCAGCACCTGATCAGCGTGTTTATTGCCCATCCCCAATCCTCGAGGACAATTATCAATTTTCTTTTTTTGGGTTTTCAAAATTTTGTTGTAAAATTACTCAAGTATCCTTCCAACGTAATTTTTCACTTTTTCTATAATTTGAAAAAAAGGTAATAACAATATAATTAATACAAGACTTTAATTAGTATATAATCATAGGCACAGTAGACTGACATTTGATGATATTTTTTTTATATAACTTTTAAAATATTAATTATTTCTTAAATTAAAATATAATTAATAATTTAATATATAATTTATTTAATAATAAATAAGTAAATTTAAATTATAAAAATAATATAACGGATACTCATATAATACTGAATCCAAAAATACCCGACCAGACAAGGATGAAAATTAAAATTATATTCGAACCTGTTCTGCATTTTGCGGGAATGGGAACCGAGAGGGCCAAACCCGCCCCTAAATACCAACATCAATTATAAAAAAATTATTATTATTATAATTATTAATGAATTAAAATAATGATAATTATAAGTTTAATAGCAACAAAAATTATAAAATCAACAGTATTACTAGTTTAAAATAATGTTAATATTGATAACAATAATACCATTATCAGCAAAAATAATATGATTAATCATAACAACAATAATTAAAAATACTAATATATTTTTATAAATGGACTTTACATCCTTATTTATCTGCACTTCTTGATTTAGGGCTAAAATACAAAATTTCTTATATGCGTGTCTCACGTGACTTGTATGAATAAAATAAGAAAAATGAAAAAATGTCCTGTAGATGTTCTTTATCTTTTTATAGCAACATTTTCTTATATATATAACTTTTATTCATTGTTTATAGATGGTTGAACTCATATATAAATAAAAATAATTAAATTCACATGTATTAATTTCATTAATTGTTATTATTTAATTTAAAATGTTTTTCATTTTAACTTGATATCATAAAAAAAAAAAATTCACGATTTTAATTAAAAAGTAATATTTTAAAACTAATAGTATTAAATAGAACAAAATTAATTATGTTTTTTTATATTTAATTCCAATCCACAATATAATTTTTTTGTTTATATATAATCCCAAAGAAAATAATTTTTGTTAATTTAATTCCATCTTATTTATCTTTATAAATTCTAAATAAAACCCCTTTTAAAATTGTATTTTCCATTCACCAACAACACCATCTAGTTAAGGAAGAGAGAGTTTGTATGATTGTATTCACAAATATACAATTAAAATAACTACATTCATATACCAGAATCATAAAATAATCAAACATACTTATATTTGCTATGAACATAAGTAATCACCACAACAAAATCATATGACACGACATTTTTTGAAAAACGTATTGAGTTCGAACACAAAAGGCAATTTATTTGACTTCATTTTTCAATTGTATCTGACGTCCACTTGATCTAATACTGACACCTAGTTAGGTTTAGGTATACTTATCTAATACTTCTAGCTGATGTCCGGCGTCCATAGGACCCATTTCTGACACTCAATTAACTCTTAATTGGTGTCTGACATCTATTTGACCCAATATTGACACCTAGTTGCTATTTGAGTACATCCTTTCGGTGCATTCTCGTCCTACTCAACTTGAGCACTAGGTTCACAAAGACCTTAGCAGTATCCCTAACTAAATGCACCATAAACAAGGCTTTGTTACCTCCTTATATAATGCAATCCAACCTAGCAAGGACTTTTGGCTAGGAGGATTGGGAGAAGACATGCTAGGATGAAGCTTCATGAAGATATTTAGCATAGTCTTTAAAAATAGTTTGTAAATATTGTGTAATTTATTTAGTATTTTTAGTGGTGTTAGGAGTATTTTTAGGGCTTTGTATTTCGATCAAAACACCTTGTAATTGGGCATGGGATGCCATTAGTTATTTGTATGGAATGTATGTTAGAAGGTGAGCCTTTTTGTCAAACCTCCTAGACATACACATGTGCATTAGTAGTATATGAGATCCATATGTTCCCTCGATGTGGCGACACTTTCTTTCTCCATCCTAGGTGACATTTACTTGTCTCTTACTTCAAATTTGAATTTGAATTAAAGGAATTAGATCAACTATTTTAGGATCTAATGCATGTTTGGATCTAACATTCCTAAGACTAAATGGACGTCTAACACACCATCCCTCTCTATAAATAACACTCACCTCACTTCTTGTAGTCAACTTTGATAATTTTATAGAAAATTGTTTGAGTGAACTCTTTGTAACTGTCTCTTTCTCTCTAATTGTGAGAGTGCTTCCATAACTTTTATCATAGGTTTCTTTCCTTGTGCCAAAATTCTACAATCCTAAGCTTATCTTCCCTGGAAGTGGCGTCTCCACCACCATTCCACAACTCTCCATCTCCATCTTTTTCAACCTAAGAACATTAAAAAAGAAAGATCATGGGAGGAGCAATCCAAGATTACATTAAGTGGTATAAAGAGCCTACTTCTTGATGTTCTTCTCCTTCACATTATCTTCTTTAAATTTCTGAATTATCACTTCATCTTCTTCGTCTTATTTTACAATTTTTTAGCTTGAAATCTGTGTTGTTTCATTGTTCCTTTAATTGTCTTGTTGTTTTGTTTAGTTGTTGTGTTCATTTAAATTTCTTGCATCTTACGATTTGTTTGTTCGACTCAGTTTGCTAGTTCATCCATTGAATCACTTGTGATGTTTAGGTTCTCTTATATTCCGCCATTTTCCTCTTAATTTTTTGTGTAATCTTGCTTAAGCAATGCTTCCTAAGAGTTACCAAATCATGACTCCACACCTTTATGGATGAAGCCACACATGCGTGGTTGATTACCTTGGAATTGCTTTTGCTTCTCTTGTGCGCATTTTAGTCCTATAATTCCAGTTCAGTTTTTGATTTTTTATTTTCATTTAATACTCTTAAGTTTTGTCTTAGAATATTTCTTGTTTAGTCCTTATCTTGTTCTATCAATTTCTTGTGTTAGCCTTTTTTTTTTTACTTTCTCTAAAAAGAGTCTGTAGCTTCTTGAAATTGAGCATCTAAGAGGAGTATTCCTCTTGAGTAAGTCTTGTAAGAAGTCTCTCATGCTTTTAGACCAAACATGTTCTAGAAAAATTTTCTAAAAATAAATAAATTATAAGCTCAATTTCATTTTGTGTTGTTGTTCTTTGTTTAAATTTTAGTAGCTCTTTTTGTGCTATTTGTGAGGTGATTTGTCTTAAGAATTTCTTAAGTAAATTGGTGTGAACTCTTTAAGCTTAAAACTTGTGCAAACAAAAAGCTCTAATTACAACCAAAACTCTTAGTGAATTGCCTAAATCACTCTCTAATTTTAGTGTATTTTGAGTTGCTTATGTTTTCTTAAATTGCACCTTCATTTGAAATTGTGCCATTGCTTTAAGAATTAGTTCAAGCGTTTATGAACATAAGCTTGCTCATAAAATTTGCAACTCAAAACAGTAATTAGTGCATCTAAAAGTATAAAAAAAAGAAGTCGAAAGAAGATAGAAAGAAAATAGCAAAAAGTTCAAAAGTAGTACAAAAAAAAGCAAAAGTGGATGTAACTATAACAAATTAAAAAAAATTGCTAAAAAGTGCTTGAATTTGGTTAAATTGCTTGAGTTTGGCTTGTTATATCTCTCAGCTACATTCATTTTCATTTGTGCAATTTTTGAAAATATTGGTGTCTTTTGCTTTTTAGTCCTTATTCCTATTCTAGTGTTTTCTAGGATTTTCTTTAGTTATGCTTAGTCTTCTTTCTATACCTTTAATTCTAGTTTGTCTCTAATTTTTACTCTTTCTAGTCTTGTCTTTGTATTACTCTTTCCATTTGGATAATGTACTCTCCTTGTTGAGTTTTCCTTGCTTTATTTCTTCTATTCTTGCTTCTTGGATTGCTTTGGGTGTTGTGCCACTTTTCTTGTAGAGAAGCCTTAGATTGGAGGCCTTTCACAAGGATATAACATTAAGGAAGTGTTGAACAAGGCAAGAAGGATTTAATCAAGTGGAGAAGTAAGACAAGAGTGTAAATACCTTTGGAGAGGAGCTAGGAGTGAAAACCTTTTATTGCTTTTTCTTGTTAAATTCCTTGTATTAAAGGCCTATTTCTAGGAAGTGTTGGATGCCCCTAAAGGTCACCTCTTTTTGTTTGTAATAGTTCATTACATTTTTGTTTTTTACATGTGATTTAGGAAGGGGTATTCCTTTTCACACCTTAGGTTCACGCTTAGGACCCTAAACTTTTTAGTTTCTTACTTTTTACTTGCTTAAACACTTTAGTAGTACTTGAGTTCCAAAGGCTCTAGCACTAATTAGGAGAGAAAATATTCAAGGGAGAAAAGTGTCTCTTGTGGATTTTGCCTTGCACATTCTCATGGAATCACACAACTCTAGTAACAAGTATGAACCAAGGGGGCTTCCCTAAGGCAAACACTCTTGATAATTTTGTAAACGAACTTAGAGAGTGGAGAATGGGAGAGACTAAGACAAGAAAGGAAACAAAAAGAAAAATAAAAATAAAGAAATAAAGAGCTACAAGGAGAAAAGAGGAAAAGAAAAGAGAGAGAAGAAAAAGAGAAAGAAAGAAAAGAAAGAGAGAAGAGGGATAGAAGGGAGAGAAGATAGAGAAAGAGAAAATAAAGGAATGAAAGAGAGGGGAGGGAGAAAAGAGAGGCAAAATAGGGAGGAAAGAGAAGAGAGAAAAAATAAAGAGAGAAAAGAGAGAAAGAAGAAGAAGCAAAGAGGAGAAGAATGGGTTATAGGTCTAGTTTTTCAAGGTGTGAAATAAGTGAGAGTGAAGATTGTGACGAGAGACCTAGACCAAGGGTGAGGAGATTAAACCATAATCAAAACCAAGAACAAAGAGGACAAAAAATTGATTTCCCACCTTTTAATGAAAAGATAATGTGGAAGCCTACCTTGATATGAAGATGAAGGTAGAACAACTCTTCAAATGTTTCAAACTCAATGAAGAGAAAAATACCCATAACAGCCCTTAGCTTCCAAGGGTATGTTATGTATTGGTGGACTGATCTTGATGATGAGAGGTGCCACATTCATGACCCTCTTATTGAACATTGGATTGATCTTAAGAGGGTTTTGAGACAAAGGCACATTCCTTCCTATTACGGAAGGAAACTCTTTGATAAGCTTCAAAGATTGAGACAACACAATATGAGTGTTGAAGAATATAGACAAAATATAGAGCTTTTAATAATGAGATGGAATCAAGGAAGATCCTAGGTCTACCATAACTAGATTTCTTAGTGACTTAAGTCTTGAAATAAGAGATAAAGTTGAACTCTTGCCATATAGAGATCTAGATGATTTGGTTCAAATTTACATAAAGATGAAGCAACAATTGAAGAGAAGAACTTGTTCCAAGAAGGATTTCTTTAATCACCCCCCTCGCTCTTATGCAAATAAGGATCAAACCAAGGGAAACTCTTCCAAGAGCCACCCCAAAGATAAACCCATCACAAGCATGCATAAAAAGAAAAATCCTATGTATACTTGAGATGACCCCCCTACTAGTTCTAGAGCTAATAGCATTAAGTGCTTTAAGTGTCTTGGGAGAGGCCACATTGCCTCCTAATGCCCCAACAAAAAGACCATGACCACAAGGAAGAAGGGGTGACATAAGCATTGAGGAAACATATCCTTGTGAGGGGGACTTGTTGATGGTTAGAAAGCTTCTTGGAAGCCAACCTTATAACCCTAGCCAATCTCAAAGAGAGAATGTCTTCCATACAAGATGTGAAGTTTATGATCAAATATGTTCTATCATTGTAGATAGTGGCTCTTGCTATAATTGCTGCAGTACAAGGTTGGTAGAGAAGTTGTCCTTGACTTCCATTCCTCACCCCAAGCCTTACAAACTTCAATGGTTGAATGAGAGTAAGGAAGTGGAAGTCAATCAACAAGTAGAGGTTTCTTTCTCCATAAGGAACTACAAGGATGCCATCCTCTGTGATGTAGTACAAATGGAGGTGGCTTATATCTTGTTAGGGAGGCCATGTAAATATGATACAAAAACTATTCATAACGTCCACTCTAATGAGATTATCCTCACCCACTTGGGCACAAAATTTAGGTTGTGTTCTGTTACACATTCTCAAGTGTTAGAGGACCAATTTATCTTGAAAAATAAAAGGGAAGAGGAAGAGAAAAAAAAACAAACGTTGAAAGTTGATGGAGATGGAAGAAAGTGTCACTTCGAAGAAAGTTGTGCAAAAGGAGAGTCATTTTTCTGCAAAAATGGACTTTAAACATTGCCTCCTCATTGAACAACTTCTCTACCTTCAACTCATGGAGGCACCATTGTATACCCTCCCAAGTCTTGAGCTTGAAACACCATCATTTGAGCTTGATCATGCATATCAAGTTCAAGATTTGGGAGAAAGGGAAAGGAAAGATGACCTTAAAAAGATTACCCTTGGACATTCGATTGAAGAAGTAGAAGTTGAGGTGAACAAAAGGATAAGGTTTACTTAGCCTTCCTGAATGAGTGCTCTAATACTCTAAGTATAGTCTCTTAACCCATTTACAACTATATGAGGCTACTATTTAGTGCATTAGGTGCAAGTTGGGGAGTTGTTGCGTGAGGCCCATGCACTACCTTTACTACCCCAACCATAAGAGACTACAACATAAACCCTTTACCTTCCCCACTCTTTTGAGTCTACACCTACTAATTACATTGTTTATCTTCTTGTAGGACTGGAAGAAGAGGAAAAAGGGCATCTGGATTTAAGGTCAAGTCCTCTCCAAGGGGGAGCAGATGATGCAATTCTACCTAACAAGGACTCTTGGCTAGGAGGATTAGGAGAAGGCATGAATAGGATAGAGCTTCATGAAGATATTTAGCCCATAGTCTTTAAAAATTGTTTGTAAATATTGTGTAATTTGTTTAGTATTTTTAGTGGGTGCTAAGAGTAGTTTTGGGTGCCATTAGTTATTTGTGTGAAGTGTATATTAGAAGGTGAGCCTTTTTGTTATGCAAGTGGATGTATGGTTTGCTTTCCACACCCTTTTGTTTGATTTCTATGCTTCTTAAACATATACATGTGCATAAGTAGCATATGAGACCCACATGTTCCCTCCATGTGGCGCCACTTTCTCTCTCCATCTTAGGTGACACTACTTGTCTCTTAATTCAAATTTGAATTTGAATTAAGGGAACTAGATTTACTATTTTAGGATTGAATGTCATATCAGGGAACATAGATCCACTAATCTAGGACCATGTTTGGATCTAGCATTATCTTCACTCCTTAAGAGTAAGTGGACGTCCAACTCATCATCACTCTCTATTTCAATAACACTCAACTCACCTCTTGTAGTCAACTTTGATAATTTTATACAAAGCTCTTTGAGTGATTCTTGGTGAGTGTCTCCTTCTCTCTAATTTTGAGAGTGTTTCTATGACTTTTATCAAAGGTTCCTTCTCTCGTGGAAAACTTCTACAATCCTAGGGTTATCTTCCTAGAAGTGGTGCCTCCATCACCATTCCTTAACTCTCCATCTCCATCTTCTTCAACCTAAGAACCTTCAAGAAGAAAGGTCATGGGAGAAGTAATCCAAGATTGCATCATTATAACAACCCACACAACATTCCATCATAATCATCAACTCAACATGCTTATATCAATATCAAAACACAATTACAAGAACAAACAACTCGAATAATAAATTCCAAGGATATACTTTATCACAATTACATTGAACACCCAATTCCTTTTACTACTCACTTTAAGATCAAAAGTTCAATCACTCAAAACCAATTAACTTCATATATCATCAAATCAAATTTTCATAAATTAAAATAAAAATTAGAGCTTCCCTTACCTATTTCTTCTTTAAGCTGAATTGTAGAGGAAAAAGAACACAAAATCACACTTTAGAATGGCTAACTTTCCCAGCTGACTTTATTACTCAAAACCAAACCAAAAACCCCAAAATCCAAGAAAATAAAAGAAATTAGGATTTTAAAGTTGATTTCTTTTTAAGAGACATGTATGAACCCAAAAAAAAAAAGAGAAATGGTCCATGAAAGTATAATAAAACTTACTCACCAGAATCAACAACCAAGATCAAGAGAAATGGAAGAAATTTCTTTAGGTTTAGTGAGGAATTTGATGGGCATGCAAGGGAGAGAGAGGCAACCAAGAAAATGCAGAAGAAAAGAAATTATGAAGATAGGAGAAGAAGAAGAAGAATGGAGAAAGAAAGAAGAAAAGTAAAAGAGTCATATGCACTTAGTAATTCTGTTTTGCTGAAGGTAACCCACTTCCAAACTTAGATTTGCTGTAATACCAATCCACCTATCTCCATTTGAAAAGAATATTTACTATCTCACCCCTCACATTACACATCACTAAATTCCATTATTTGATTCCACTTAAATCCAATCACACTTATGAAAACAAAACATCAATATAAATATAATTATAAACAGTACAACCAAATATTTCTGCAATTAATTTATTAATCATACTTAAATTGAATTTATTTTCCTTTTTTATTTCACACAATATATCATATTAATAAAAACAGGATCTTACATTTTCAGCTTTAGTGGATGATACATGTCATTAAACTAGAATTTATATATGAAAGATATCCATTTACTTCAAGGTTAATAAGTATAAGAAACTTATTATTTATCCTCACCATTCATATTCTTGAAATCTAATGATTCAAATTATCAATTACTATCCTTAAATTTTAAAAAAATAAATAATGGAGATGAAAAATAAATCTCTTATATTCACTCATGAAATAAATAGATCTTTTTCTATATATATATATATATATTATGTAATTATAATACAATTTACATAGTAAAAAAATTACAAACTGATATAATCCGTGTATTTAAGCAGGTTACTAGATTTATATGAAAAAAAAAATCTTGAGGAGAGAGACTCTATTAAATATGGACAATCAAGTTTTGGGACGGAGATTATTAGTCATTAACAAAACTGATCTATATTCCACATCAATGTCTTTTTGATATAATAAAAATTAAATTTATTTTTTTAAATTGTATAATTAATATGCATAAAATTATTAATACTAAAAGGCCGCACTCACACATGTAACAGTTCTAAATCAAGTCTAAGAATACTTATTAACATTTGTCTAGCATAATCTAAACATCTATTATAAATTTATAACAACAATATTAATATTATTATTAATTAATTAATTAATAATAATAAGTTTAATAGCAACAAAAATTATAAAATCAAAATTATTACTAGTTTAGAGTAATGCTAATATTGATAACAATAATACCATTATCAGTAAAAAAATATTAATAATAGCAACAACAATTAAAAAATACTAATATATTTTTAAAAATGGACGTTACACACTTATTTATCTGCAATTTTTTATTTAGGGCGAATGCAAAATTTCATATATGCCTGCACGTGGAGCTGTATGAATAAAATAAGAAAAATGAAGAGAATGTCCTGCAGATGTTCTTTATCATGTTATAGTAACATAGCTTTTACTCATTTTTTCTTATTTTATAAACAGCTAAATTTATATGTATTAAGAAAATTAGTTATTATTATTTAATATCATGAATAAAAAAGAGTCATAATTATAATATAATATTTTTAAATAATAATATTAAATAAAAAAATTAGTTAAATTTATTTAAATTTGAGTTAAACAATAAAATATTTTTTTTTCTTATATATGTGGGAAGTAATTTTGTTAATTTAATTCAATCTTTTTTTTTTTAATTCTAAATGAAACCCCTTTTAAAATTGTGTCTTCCATTCACCAACGACACCATCTAGGAAGAGAGAATTTGTATGATTGTATTCACAAATTTAAATACACAAAGCCTAAACATGGGTGGTGATGAGATAATCACCAAGAAAAGCAATTACCCTCTCTACAAACACCCTATAAATAGGCACAGAACTTGAGTGAGCAATAACATGCTTCTCAAGAAGAACTAAAAATAGAGAAAAAGCTAGGAGGCAAAACAACAACCACCCTTTTTTCCATTATCTTTCTCTTGAGGAACAATTATTCTGCTTCCTTTGAGTAGCCCTTGACCCCCATTATCATCATCATTAGCAGTGAGTGATTTCTTGGCATGGATCCGGTATATCTCACTTAGAATGGTCAAAAAACAAGTTTCAACATTGGTGGACTCAAGTGCTGATGTCTCCATGAAAAATAGGTTCTCTCTTTGTGCAAACTCCTCTGCATCTTCCATTGGCACTGCTCTTAGGCTCCCCAAATCACACTTGTTACCTATTAGCATGATCACAATGTTTTGGTCAGCATGGCCTCTCAACTCTTCCAACCACCTTACCATGTGGTCAAATGATTGACGCTTAGTCATGTCATAAACTAACATTGCCCCTACAGCACCTCTATAGTATGCACTTGTTACTGCCCTGTACCTGAGTTACATAAAGAGATCTCAATTTTCACAGGGTGAAACTAAAGTACCAAATATAAGCTTCCAATTTGTAAGAGAAAAAGTTCATGCGTGGACTGTGTAAAATTCTTTCAGTGTAAAACTGTAAAACAATTTTACAATGTCATTCAATTACAATTCACTCTTTATATGATTTTTAAAGTATTAATTGATAAAGTTAACAAATTTGTTATATATAAATACAATAAAATGATAGTGTAAAACTCTTTTATATTGTGATAGTATTAAACTCAATTTGTTGAGTTATCAGGGATTCAATAAAGCATGAAGATATGAAATCATGGTTTTAAATCGGCAGCTGCAATTGCGGTCACAGTATTGTGGTGGTTGAAACACAACAGTGTATAATTAAAAACAATTTTCAATCACGTGAAATTCTGCTACACTTCTGCTATGTAGTCATAATGGTACCACAACAAAACATTAACATGGTTGTATTCAACTTTTTTTCTTTTTCTAAAAGATATAAAATTTAGATTATAATATTCTATTTTAAACTTTAAAGTATCAACAATCTAATGGTTATGGCCGCATAGGATATTGCAAGACCAAATATGTTATCTTTTAAATAAAAAAGATATATCTATAATTAAAATGACTGAGTTCTTATTTATATTAAGCCTAAACATATAGTAATTTCACGTGGCAAGAGTCATAATTCACCTAACATCAGCCACAATTGTCATAACCATAGTTATTACAACTTCAATCACAATTTAAAACAAATTTAACCATTCTGGAGGAATCCAACAAACATGTCAGAACAGAATATGCATCCCAGCCAAACCAAAATAACTTGGGTTACTTACATCACAGGGCAGAGAAAAAGAACTATATACAAAACCGACAATGCAGAGTTAGCATATGAGGTCAAAACTAATAATTACTTCATCAATGCAAGTCTTGATTTCATGGTCCAGATAATAATTCAATTAATCTGTTCAGGAAAGCAGCACAATACTATAGGTAAAGCAAGTGACTTCTTTCTTCTTTGGAAAACAACCTAATATGGAAATTTTATTCACAAATATGTTCCCAGGATATCCAAGAAAAGTTTTCTTTCTACCTAAATGAAAAATGGTTAAAAGCTGAGATTCAGACAGACACAATCATTCAAGTATTGCATTAAATAAGCAAGTATAATTTCAGTATTTTCCTTTTGTTTACATGGTAAAATACAAGCTCCAAAATATTTGTGCATAACAATTAACTATAATGTACCTTAGTATGAGGGTTAGGATCCAATTAAAAGATATGAGACTTGTTTCCATATTAAAATATGGGATTTAATTTGGATTCTCCAACTACAACCACTAACTTTTATGGTTAAGTTCTCTCAAGTTTCTTATCAATTGGTTGAGAACCTTTTATCATGTGTCTTGGCTACAAACCAATGGAGGATAACATTGCACTGCTTGCTCGAAACAACTCAAAAGGAATGGTGTACAGCAATGAGCTTTGCAGTGTGGTAGATTAGGATCCAATCATAATGACATTATAATGACTCTTTTTTTCTAACCATATAATTAGAGCTAACTATCACTAGTTTTGCTGATAACTAATCTGCGTTGGAGAATCTAACTGATAATCTTTAGTTGGATCTTCTCTCCTAACCACATTTTCTCCACATACAATACTCAAACCTAAGACTTTCTTTAAGGGAATCAAGTCCAATTTGGTTTCATAATGGCTTTCTAATTATAGTCATGAGCTTTTATGGTGTGGTTCTTGTAAGATTTGAATATGTTGTTGAGACTAATAATATGAATAAGGCTTCACAGTTGCTAGACATGGAACTTCCCCAAGTAACAAGATTCATAACTTCTGTTAAGAAAAAAGATTGGAAAAAGGAAGATTGTTGATAAATGTTGTCTTCTTTCTCTTCAAGCTTAAAATGCTATTTTTTTCACAGAAAATTCTTTATAGTTAAACTTTTTTGGTTGAATTTTCAATAATGAATTAACATGCTCAAGGACTATTAGATACTAATCCTTAGCACTTTTCCTTATCCTATTAATCAACAAATATCATTAAGTTGAACTTTCCTATCCAAAATTTATACCTATGAAGGGACTATTCCTGCATCATATCATATCCATCCATGATCACATTCATACCCTACAAATTAATATAACCCTAACAAAAACATTCTGGAATCATGAATTGATCCAATTCAATAGTTTCCACCACAGGATCAAAAACAAAATTAACAAAAATGGGAAAATTTGGAAAAGCTAACTTTGTAAGCAAAAGTTATAATATGCATACCTTTCTTGGCCAGCAGTGTCCCATATCTGAGCCTTGATGGTTTTGTTATCAACAATGAGAGTTTTAGTCTGAAATTCAACCCCAATGGTTGCCTTAGAATCGAGACTAAATTGGTTCCTAGCAAAACGTGCAAGAAGTTGAGTTTTCCCAACTGCAGAGTCCCCAATCAACACCACCTTGAACACATAATCAATCTTTTGGTTATAATCTCCGTACAAATTCGACATCCTCACAATTCCCTAACCCACATGCATCAAATTGTAATTAACCGCTATATAATGGTGGGATCATCACTAATCACGTACCCTTTTGGTTTTTTTGTTAATTGATTGATGAGAAATTGATGAATTTCAATAAGGAATCAAGAAATTGGAAGATCACGGCGATTTGGATGTGATGTAATCAATCGGAGAAAGAAAATTAAGGAAAAATTCTTCCTCCTTGCTGGATGTATCAGGTTTATTTTTTTCTTGTGTTGCACGAATTATTTGTTGTTGATTGTTATATACTGAGATGGGATAATTAACATTGAATCATTGCTACTATTAATAAGGTATGTTTGCAAGATAAATATTCTTATAATTTTTTTTACAATGAATATTCCTGTCATAGTATTTTAAAATTTGGGGAGTTATGAATGCTTTTCCCACCACTCCTTAAATATTCTTTTATCAGTACATATAAAAAGAAAGCATACGTCAACAATGATCCATCTAGTGGGAGATTCGAATCTTTATGTAAAATTTCTTAGGCAACCAAACATCATGAATGAGATCAGTTTCATACCTAGTGGATAAGAATATCTATAATTTTTTACCTAGGACCAAAAAAATACTTATAAAAAAATGTTAGAAGGATTAACCTCTTAAATATATTATAATATTTCAAAATATTAGTTGTTGACTTTTAACCAACGGACTAAGGGATATCTGGAAAAAAAAAAATAATGTGTTTTATATAAAATTAACTTAGTTCGGATTCTCTTTGGCAGTGAAATGTCTTCGGTTCTTTCCAATCAAATTTCTAGTTATTGAATTTAATGAGCGGATAACATCAATTAGATTAAAATATAATATAACATTTTAATTTTATTCATAATAAATATCTATTTTTGTAATTAAAAATTTAATTTAGAAATAATATTTTAAAATAAATATTAATATTTTTCATATTTTATAATCATTTAAAAATGTAGTATTGATAGAAATAGAAGACAAAATTTACATGGATATAGTAAGTCTTGCTTGGGCTGCGTTAATGGTAGTTTTTTCATTTCCCCTTTCCTTGTAGCATGGGGAAGAAGTGGATTATAAGGGTACTAATAATTGAGTTTGAGTTAAGGTATCAAAGTACCCATTTTGTTTTCTACCTGAATTTTAAAATTTTGAATTATAGTAAAGTATTTAATTTATACTAATTAATTGAATTCAAATAAAAGATAGATTCACATTTCAGATTTCTATTACATTCTAGTTCCCTAAAAAAATATAAAATTAAGAATTATAATAAAATCCAAAAAAATTTTAAACCATGAACTAAAATCATGAAAAAAATAAAAAAGATCAAAATTATGAATAAAATATATTGCCAGAGCAAAATTATATTTTAATTAAAAAGTAAGTGTTTATTATGATTAACCTAAAATATTATATGTAAATTCATAATTTTTAGTTTAATTGATGTCGTGTGCTCGTTAAATCCCCCTTAAATCCAATAACTTAAATTATTTTGTGGAAAGAATCAGAAACGTTTTACTGCTAGAGAGAATCTGAGCTCCAACATCAACAACAAATATTAATTGATTATGTAGAAAGTAATTAAGAGAAATGATGGAGATATGGTGTATTTAAAAAATTGTAAGGATAATCATGAAAATAATAAATAATCTTAAGAAATTTAAAAGATATCAACTAATTTAACCAACTTAGGTATGACTTTGTTAAAAGAATCTTATTTTGGAGGGACTGCACAAATATTCAATAAAATCATAATTTTTTATATGAATTTTAATTATTTGGACCTTTTAGAGAAAAAAACTGTGTTTCATAATGATTTTATTATTTGAGCATGATTATCTCAGTGTAATAATCCTGTCCCGCAGGGGAGAGTTAAGTTTAACGTTTACAAATTGTAATAAGTTTTTCAATATTTTTAAATTTTATGTAAGTTTATATTAGAATATATTTATTTAAATATTTATAATATTATTAAAATGGTTATGAATATTGATAACCATTAAAATAATTTTATATTAACATTATCTATATTAGTTTAATTTATTAAAATATTTGTTTTAAAATATTATATTTAAAATTAATATATCATCATTTGTATGTAATTTTTTTATATATAATTTTAATAAGAAATATTTGGAGTCAATGTGGAAGAACAGTGGATGAATGGAGTGTCATAATTGCTAAATTATCAAAGAAGTGATATTGTTTTTAGATATTTGGGTTACAGGTTGGGGGGAGACAAAGGAATAGAGCTCTGTGAAAGCCAGAGTTGGATGTAATGAGAAGGAGGTAATGTATGTGGGAACATAAGCACTTGTAAATGGTAGAAGAGTGACTATTATTAAATCAATTTTGCCAACACTACCTCTTTACTACTTATCTTTTTTTAAGCGCCTATAGGAATTATATCTGCTCTTGAAAGTATGTTTAAGCAATTTCTATGAGGTGGTAATGATGGGTGCAAAAAGGTACATTGGGTGGCTTGAGAAAATGTGTGTAAACCCAAAAAGGAAGGGGGTTTAGGCTTCAAGAAGATGTGTGAGTTTAATCTTGCTTTACTGGGTAAATAAAACTGGAGACTAAAGGTAGAAAGCATGAGATTGTGGGCCTGTGTATTGAAGTCTAAGTACGAGTCCTCGGAAGGGGATTGGGTGGTGAAAGGAAGACATTGCTCAAGATGGTGGGTAGATCTTCATCGTTTGAGGATCATAATCTTCCAGGGTGGTGGACCAGTCATGTTAAAAGGCAATTGAGAGATGGTTAAAAGACTATCTTTTGGGTGGACAAGTGGCAAGGTGATCATAGCTTGAGTGAGTCATTTGGGAGATTGTACAATTTATAACGTTCAAAGATAGCACGGTAAAGGAGATGAAAGGAAAAGGGGTGGAATTGGAGGTAAAGGTTATTTGTGTTGGAGGAGAAGTTGCTAGCTGAGCTTGTCGATACTTTAAAAGTGGTAAATTTAAAGGTGGGAATTGTGAATGAATGGTTATAAATTACCGACGGGTCAGGTAGATACATAGTGTCTTTTTCTATAAGAGTTTATCCTTTGCTCTACGATGCCCAAATCAAGGAAATTTTGACTTTTGTTTGGTAGACGACATTCCCAATAATGTCCAATATTTGGTTTGAAGAATGATTATTGATCAATTGCCAACCAGGAAAAACCTCTTGGGTCGTCAGAATATTAAAGCGGAAGAGTTAGGGGAATCAAACTTTCATTTATTTTATTCTTGCTCTGTAGCATCAATAGTGTGGTACAAGCTTTGTTCCTGGTTGGGAGTTATATTGGTACTGCATAATCAACGTTAAAGCCAAATCTACTACGTGTAGGGACTCATAAAAGGTTCAAAAAATTGAAGTAAGACATGGTCTTTTGTTTGGTATGCTAGTATTTGACAGACTTGAAATACTTAAAATGCGATGATTTTCAAAGGTTAACGTTTGGAAATTGATGATATAATTCAAACGATTCAGCTAAGTGCATGAGATTAAAGCTATATGTTGAAATTTGTATCATACTCTTATGCAGAATAGGTTATGAATCCTATGTTATGTGTTTAATGTTAATTACCTATCACATAGTATATGGACAATCATTTGTATAATGCATGTAGGCACTACTTGTATGTACACATTTATTTCTAGTTTCACAAAATTTGTCGTCTTATAAAAAAAAGAAATATTAATATAATAATAATACTTTATATTACATGATATAATCATTAGTTTTCTTTTTAAAATATATTTCCATTGTAAATAAAAATTGACTAATTATTAATTATAATAAAAATAAATTTGTGTTTATTTATATTATATAGGTTGCAATAAAATATTAATGAGTAATATAAAAAGTTAATACTTATTATTAATTATTGATGTTATTTTATATTTACTAATAACTACGATATCTTTATTTTTGTTTTTTGTAATTTCGAGTTGGTATTTTAAGTAGTATTTTCATTTTTGTGCAAAATAAAATAAAATTAAGCCCGTAATTTTATTGTCTTAGTTATGAATTTATGCTATACTTTTTAATCATATGCATAGAAAATGAAACTAAGTATACACTATTTTACACATGCAATCAATAATGAAATGAAATAATATTAAAAAATTTAATTATAGAAGAATAATTTAGTTAGTACGTATTAATTTGAATGACTATTAATATCTTAACAAATATATTCTAAACATGTAGGAATTAGAGAATTAACTTGTAAATATGGAATTATGAAGATAGTCTAATAGTAATAATGGTTACATGTGAGGAAGAGGTCGTGATTTAAATCTCTCTACTAACAAAATTAACATATTAATAATAGTTAGGTTTATTTTTTTATTAGGTTTCTACTGTTTAGATTTGTTGATTGCCTTGTTTGTATTGTACTTGAAATCATCTGACTTTCCTATTACACATGCATAAGTACTACTATTGATGAATAATTTTTTATCTTCAACTTTTTAAACAAAAACAACTAACATTTGTCTATAACAAGACTTGAAAATATAATTTTTTTATGGTTAGTATTGTTTTATATTTAACTGCTAACATTTAAATTTAATGAATAAAAAATGTTTTAAAAGTATTTTTGTATCAACAAACATTTAAGACTCGAAAAATCTATGTGTTGAAAGTTGTTTTATCATTTATCTTAGTTGAGTAACTTATATTTTTAAAAGAAGATTTTAGCAAAATTAATCTCGTTTTAATGATTATGTTACATGCAAATTAATTTTTAAAGCACTTAAAAATCATTTTTAAAGTGTTTTTAAAAAGTTTAATTATGTTTTCGGTTTTAAAATTTGATGCTTTTTTCAATTTTAATCTTGTAGTTTTTTTTTGCAATTCTGGTCTTTATAATTTAGTATTTTTTTTTCTACCATCGATCGTTACTAAAGATATCATAAAGATATTATTACATACCACATCATTAAAAGATAACATCATGTCGATATAAAAATGTGTTATATCAACAAAATATCATATTATTATAGATTTTCATGTTAACAAAATTAAATGTAACAAAATAGATTAGGTATGGTGAGTTGCCCTACCAACCCACTTTAGAAATAGATGTAGGTTGGCTTTAACTATTTATTTTTTTGAAATATTATTAATATAATGAAAAAATACAATGATATAATTAATTTTTTGGTAAGAAAAATTATAAAAATCAATGATAAATGAAATAATGAATTTTGAAGGATTAAAATTATTATTGTAAAACAAATTAATTTTTAATTTATTATTGTAATCCTATACATTATTTATTTGTAGGCCTACACTAAGATTCAAGTGCCAATCAATTCTTAAGAATTTTAACACTTTGGAAAAGTTTGCTTTTAAAATACAACTTTCATTAATTTTATCAGTAAGAAGTAGTCATTACTAGTAACCATGTTTTGTATTCAAAGTCACGTATCGAGGATTTGAGTACCACTTGATTTACCAACTATTTTTTATAACAATGAGAACCATTAAAGGGGGAAAAATTGTTATTCTATACCTCTTCTTTTTAAGATGTTTCTTTTGCATCTCTCAAATTTCTTTACACATCTCCAAAAATTTGTTTATTTCAAAGTATTATTTCATTATTCATATATAAATTAAAAGTGTACAATGTTTTGGCTTAGAAATAGATATTCATATTATGTAATCTAGAATACAATGTTTTGACTTAGAATAAGTAATCTAGATATAATAAAAAATTGTATTCCATTGCGCTTTCTAAGGCTTCTTTGAATCCTCAAAGGTATCCGTTTGCCCTTGCAACTAATAAAAAATTATGGAAATACAGAAATACAAAGCACATTTGAATTAAATTTTGTTACATTATATTATATATACAACAAAGGAGTAAACTTATAAAATTCTAAAATTAATTATAGACATGATTGAGTAGGCTGTATTTGCCTTAATTTAAACCCAATCATGTAAACTATTAAACAAATACAAGCATATACGCATGTGGTGCACCTACATAGCATCTGCTTCATCTTGAAGAATAGACAAAAAGCTGTATATAAATTTTTGTATATATATATATATATATATATATATATATTTATTTTTATTTATTTATTTATTTATTTATTGTATGTGTTGTTTCAATAATTATTACTATTATAGACAACTTTCTGGCACGAGTGTTCCACTGCTCGTTCCATTGATGTTCTTACACGATGACGTTGGAGGTTTGTCCTTGTAGGTTAGGTTTATGTCCTGCAATTTGATCCCTTCACATGGATTACTGGGGCTGCAGTCAAAAGTCACTGCCTCTGGTGTTGCTGAACTTCCATTTATGTTCATATATGTAATTTGGCTGATCTTAATTCCTGAAGTCTGTCAAATATTTAACATAACATATTTGTTATTACTCCAACAATAATAAAATAAAACTTTTTATATACAGATATTCTGACATCTACTTGTTAATTAAATTTGGGTAAATATGTGTTTGATATCTTGAAAATGCAATCTATTTGGCTCCTATCAATATCTCAATGTTTTATTAGTTTTGGTCTCTCCATCTTAAAAATTGATAAAATTAGTTCTTATGGTATTTTTAATAATTTATCTACTTGTTGGATATTATAACTATTTTTTTTACAACCATCGTATTAGTATAAATTAGTCATTGTTAATAAAAATGACCGTTGGATATCTACGTACACATAAAAGTAGATATTTCCCTCTCAACAAGATAGCTTCATACTCAAAGGGATGGTATAACCAAACAAGATAACTATTATAAATAGATGATAAATTCAAATATTCGATTAAAGATTTAGATGACACAATATATTACTCACAGGAAAAATATTAGAAGAGTTATGATAAGGAGCAAATTTCACTTATTTCCAAAATTTTGAGAGATAATTTCACCAATATTTAGAATTTCGATGACAGAAATGAATCAATGAAAATGTTTTCAAGATACTAAATTGAGTACATTTTTTGAAGTAAAAAGAACATATTTATATCGGGATGGATTAATTAATTATGAATACCTGGCCAGGACAACCTAGATTGTTGGGGCAGTAGTTCTGATCTATGATAATGGGATTCTCAACTTTGTTCATTATGATGTTTTGGAAAAGAACATTCCTAACAAAACCTTTGCTTGGTCTTGCCCATGTCTTTATCCTCACCCCATTGTCCGATCCAGAGAAGATAGCATTCGTTAGAGTCACATTTTCTACTCCTTTTTCGTCCATTTGTTTTCCCAAACTTCCAATGCTGTCTCAAACATATAAACCAATTAGACATTTCTGCACAATTTGGTAGAGTTATATTACTTCTATAATAGTACTGTTTTATAACATTTCGCATGACTTTTTTTTTGTTCTTAATTATACCATTCACCTAATTATTTCACACATTTCTTGTTTCTTCCTATTTTTGTCATGATTATATATATAAAAAAAGTGCAGGAATATTTGTTCTATGAATATTATTTTTGTATATGTTTATCACATAATAGAATAACTTTTAATTAACTTGGTTTAGTGAGCATGTTGGGTGACCTTCAACGATCCAGTTTTAAAAAGGACGTCAAATTTTTTTATGTAGTTTTATATATAATTAAAATTATATAAAAAATTATTATATAAAATAAAACAATATTCATTATGAAAAGATTTTTGGTAATTTTACAAAAAAAAAAACAAATAATATTTAAATTATCATCAAAGACATCATTATTTTTTTCATTCACCTAGGACACCTAAAGTCTGAAATCCAACTCTATATATAAGACCAACAAATGGTGTCCAACTTGTTATTAATTTATTATTTTCTTATTTTTATTCTCTCATGGTTTTCTCAGATTAAAGACTACCTAGTTTGACTTCCATTCTCTCATATTTTAAATCAACTTTCAACATTTTGAAATAACAAATTAAAATTAAGTTTGTTTTAAACTTAATGATCTTAAAGTTCTTGAAATTCACATTTTAAAAATCAGGTTCTCCTTCCCTAATATTTAAAAATAAAAACATAATTTTAATAAAAAATTGGTATAAATTTGTAAACTTTTAAAATCTGAAACCATCAATAATTAAATACGATGTAGAGAGGGGATGTTTACACGAAAATATTATATTTTCAAATTATATTCCTTTTTCTAGTCTCTACAGTTAAGAAATGTTATGTGAGTTAATAATTTGTTTTATCTTTTAAGTAACTCTTTAGATAATTTGACGTTAACGTTGGTGAACCAAGAACATAAGATTTTCATCCTATTTGCATATATTGTTCTACGTGTTTGACTGTAAAGCACTATGATCATGTTACTGCTTACCTTACACCATGGCCAGGGCCACATTTTATGTGAGACATGAAGAGGTTGTAGGTAGCTTCTCCAATGGATATGCAGTCATCTCCAGTTTGCAAGGTGCACCCATTAATGGTAATCCCATTTGAATGTTCAACATGAATGCCATCAGTGTTAGGGCTCTGGTCTGGTGCAATAAGTCTCACATTTTTAACAACAACATTGTTGCATGTGTTGATCACAAGGTGACTTAGTTGGCTGTTTACTGAAGTTATGCCACTAACCACCAAATTATTCACCCAGTTGAATGTCATTGTCTGCAATTAATTATTCACATTTAACATGTTAATTTTCAGTCTGAAATGAAAAAAAAAAAATCTTGATAACAAGGAAGAATGTATACATCTTAAGAGAGATAGAAATTAAAAATAAAAAAAATTCTTCAATAAGATTGGTAATATGATGTATAAAAAAAGGAAAGAAAAATATTAGAATTATTGAAGAGGTATTTGTAAATAATAACTAGATCAGTTATTTGTGCAATGAACGAATAGGAAAGAGAAAATGACAAAGAATGAATAAAAATGGAGAAAAAACAAAAGGAAATTAGTGGGTAATATACAGAGTGCTTATACATATTAAATATAAAACAAAGGCTGAACAAATTTTATATGATGATTGATAAGTGTTTAAATATCATTATTTTTAATAAATAATGTTAGTTGATTACATACTACTATCTTGAATTCTTGTTCCACCCAAATTTTTAAAATAGTTTAGTTGTTTTTATAATATCCAATGCATATTGTTTCATGCATTAATTTATTTGCAGGTATACTCTTCCTTTAATACATTTAATTTCTCTTAATTTAATAATAATTATTTGAAATATAAAAGTTTTATCTTATTTCTTGGACTATAACCTTAAGAATATTAAATTGATGATAGTTTTGAAAAGAAATATAAATTTAAAGGTAGAACTTAAAAAAATCCATTATTATGATGATGAATTAGTTAACCTAAAATAAGGAGCTAAAGAAGGATATTCTAGTTTAAATATATTAAAAGATGCTTTCAACATATTTCTTTTCATTAGCTAATAAAAAACAAATAAGACTTAAATTATTTCGTTTGTCATAATAAATTTATAATTAAAATATATACATGCTTTAAAAACTTTAAGAGTTTAATTGGTATAGACTGTCACTGTAAAGTCAACAAATTTATCATGAACAAAGAATTGTGATTGAATATCAGTGTAAAAATATTTACCATAACAGTATATACTAATTAAACTCAAACTTTAATATATATTCTTCCTAAAATTCTCTTTAAATATTATACATGTATTTGTTAGACAAGACCAAGACAGGAATAATAAGGAGTATTTAAAACTAAAACAAATTATTTGTAAAATCCATAAAAAAAACAAACTGAAAACTGTTTAAATTAATAAAAAATCATAAAATTAAAACAAAAAATTTCTATAACCCAATGGGTTTTGGGATGATGGCCAAAAAGCATAAAATAGATGTTAAGTGTTTAACACATACCCTTGCTCCAACAGGACAATCATTTCCAGATCTTCTACAATTCCAAAAACCAGCACCTTTAGCATCCAAATTCCCACCAGAAACAACAAGATTGTCCACATGATTGAACAAAATCCAAAATCCAGAATCTCCCAGTGCTCTGTAATCTTCAGGAGCCACAAGAGTTCCAGCTATGAGGAATGTCACTTTCCTCTTGCATGGACCTCTGAAATTAATGTTCCTCAGCAAGTACCTCCCTTTAGGCACATAAATTGTAGCAGCACTGAGACTAGTACATGCTGAATTCCATGCCCTCATGAATGGTTCAGTGGAATCACTTTTTCCATCAGGTTTTGCCCCAAACTTCACCACATTAAATGTCGGAGCTGCATTGGAGAATCCTAACAAAACACTGCATAAGAAACATGAGATAACCAAGAATGCAGCTTCAACAACACTAGCCATTTTCTAACTTCTAGCTAGGTATGCTCCCAATTATTTAATGTGGAAAATGCTCTATAAGAATGAGAATTATGGTTTTGGTGTGTGCTTATTGAAACTTGAACTTGTGTTATGGTAGTTGAAGATGCTAGAATTAATGCAACATGCTATTATATATATATATATATATATAGTGTGTAAGGTATCTGATAAGGGCGTAATATTTAGCATTTGCTTCCATATAATGCAACTATATATTAAATACAGAATCTTAGTAACAAAGTTACAAGATGAATGCACCTTCATATGAAATGTAATTGCTTTGAAGAATAAATAAAATCGTAGATATATAAACCATTTTCGTAAGGTAGGATTATATTATACGAACTTGCATGTGATAAGCCGATTTCTTTGCTTCACTAACAGGGTTTAATTAACTTTGAAAAAATTTCCACCAATACTTTAATCAAACTTGAAATTGTACCAAAACAAATATGCAATATATAATTTATTAATCAATTTAATTAAATTAAAAAGATTTATTTTGAAAATTGTGAAAATTGAAAAATCTTTGTCTCAAATAACATTAAATTCTTATTTTTTAAAAATAATACACTTTTGATAATATTTGCAAGTTATCATTTTATAGTGATGCATGAATTACTATAAAATTGACAAGTTATTATGTTTCTTGAAATATTTAATTTGTATGTTATTTATAAATATTGTTTTATATGAAATAAACTCTTACAAATTTATAAATTTTTTAAGTTTATAGATTGAGTTTATAAAACTTCAATAAATTTATGTAGCGACATGAAAGTATAATATATAATTTCAGAAGAGGATAAACTACGTGGACTAAATGCACAATAAAAATACTTAATACTATTGCTTTGTGCAGTACAATGAAAGGCATGGATAATGCATACAATGACTTGAATCCTCAAGGTAAAGCACTATTAATATTAAATTATGTGTTACTCCACATAGTTTAATTTTAAAAAGTCATGTTTTGAGCTTTGAGTATTACATACTAAAAGAAAACCTCATAAAGAAGATCGTACAAGTACGCTTGCAATTAGAAGTGCGCAGTCGAATTGCGTACGGCCCAAAATTTGAATGTTTGTGGTTACGCCGTTTTTAGTTTCATTCAAAATAAATAGCTTATTTTGGAGATGAATTAATCCTAACTCTATCAGAATGATTTTGTTAAAAAAAAATAATTATCTATTAGAATGTATAACAAAAAGTAAATACTGAAATTGTGTCTTCAAATTTTTAAAATTATTTGTTTGTATCTAATTAATATTTAATAAATTGATATTAATGGTTAAGTAAAAAATGTTAACTATAAATAAAACATTAATTTGAATTTGACAGTAGTTTAATTATATGGTAGTGGTAACATTGAGAGTAGTGACGATCTTGTAAAGAATTCGAGAATTACAACAAATTGACACATTAGACAAAGATTAGGTTTGTGGAAGAGTTCTCCTTAAAATAGAACCGTATGAGCTTGATAAATTAAGAAACTGTGTTTATTAAAATCTTATAATTATTATTATATTTTTTTATTTCTCACTGTAACTATTTTTCTCATTATTTATTTATATATATATATATATATATATATATATAAATAGAGAAAAAGAATGAGAAGATATATGGATCTCTAATACTAAGAGACTCACATTATTATGCTATAATATTTTTTATTTTAAACTCATCTCCTTGATATGATTAGTTTTTTTTTCAGCGAATTTGGTTGGATATTTTAGTGAAATTTCTATTCCCAAATTTTAATTATGATTTTTCATTCACTAAGTTCGAATTAGAAACTTTTCAAGAGAAAATCCAATATTGTTGGATCAAGGAGATGTTGGTTTTTATTATAATAGAGTTTAAAAATACTGATTTATATGTAAAAAAATATGTATTTACTTCTTCCTCTTATATTAATATATCTTTTGATGAAAATAAAAAGAAACCTTAAATCAATAAATACAAAATTATAGTATGTATAGAGAATTAAATATAAAAAGATAGAGGAAAAAGAATTTGTATACCTCAAATATATTGAATTGAAGTTCTTGATCTTCAAGAACAAAAAACCCTAGGATTGATTATGGTAGAGATATAGTTCAATAAGAACTCTTGAGGATTTTACTACCTACTTTCTAGGGGATTATTTTAGAGAATGTGTATTGTTGTTGTAATTTGCTTAATGGGATGACAAATTTATAATCCCCCAGGGTAGGTAGAGACCTCTCAAATGAGCTTTTTATGATTGACTCAATCCATCACAGAGTCAATCTTACTATAATCCTATTCAAATAATCATAAAGATATTATAAGATATGATTATCACCATATCTTAAATTGCCAGATAATGATAAAATATAATTGATTAATACCAACCCACTATTATTTCCAACATTCTCCCACTTGGATGGTATTAATCGATAATACAAAGATAAATCATTAAGTAGAATGACAATTATAGACGAATCTTATATTAGACAATGAGAAATTTGAGCTACAAAATAATATCCGATAGGGATATATATCATGCACATTAACAAATATTTCTCATAAAGTATATAGAATAATGTAGTTCAATAAAATAATACTACATGGTCTCAAACATCCAAAAATGCTAAGAGATATGTTACTAAAATGATATTACTTCACACATATCTCATAACAGAGTTTTAGACTCCCACTGATCTAAGACATCAAAACTTAACCAAACCATATGAGTTATAAAACTCCAAAGTTAAGTATTTGATCAGTGAATAAAAAGTGTTTAATTAATACATTTTTTTTTTACTTGAGTCCAAAAAATTATATAGGTGAGAAAGCATAATTTACATGCATCTAATTATTCATCATAGCCTAATAACATATGTAATTACATATAGGCTACATAAATGCTCTATAATATTTGACATTTAACTAATCCGAGTTTCAAAAATGAGTGACTATATAAGAATCCAAAGATAAGTAGGAAATCCATAAATTCCCTACTAAAACCTCATAGACACCTAGTTTATATAAAATGACACTCAGATTATTGTGGCCAAAAAATGTCAACTGAGCAAATACTTAGATAATTGGTCCAAACAAAAAAAAAATTCATAAGTACTTCAATAGTGAAAATTGTACTCAATAGAAGTACTATCATAATAAGCATTTTTTTACAAAGTAGAAAATCATACCTGATAGGAGTATTGCATCTACAATATACTTATAGAATTTTGACCAAACAAATTATGAAATTTTGGGTAAAGAAATGCACAACACTTAATTGCATACCAAAAGAATTAATGTGCAATGCCTAACAAAATGCTCTTAACATCCATTAAAGATGTCTATTAAGATACAATGAATTATAGGTATCTCAATTAAAATAGGACAAAAATAAATAGTCATGTCCTATAAGTATGTCATATCATAATTAAATATGCACAAGAATATATGACAATACAGATAGATAAGTCTCGAGACATGATACAAAATTATATACTTCTAAAATTTTGATCAATTAAAATATGAAATTTGGGTAAAAGAGATGCACAATGCATAATTGTATGCCAAAAGGATTGATGTGCAGTACCCAACAGAATAACCTTAACATCAGTTAAAGATGTCTACAAAGATACAATGGATTTTATGTATCTCAATAAAAATAGGACAAAAATAAATAGAGAAGCCCTATAGAATATGTCATATCATAATTAAATGTGCACACGATTATATGACAATAAAAAATATGTAAGTTTCGAGAGATAATACAAGATTATATATACTCCCACTAATCCTTAATATACCAAAAAAAATATTAGGATTATCATTAGGGTACACTAGTATTAAAAATTCTAGTGATAGTGGGATGATGACTTTATAAAATAATAATAAAAGTAAATTAAAATTTACTATTATTCTACTTAAGGAATTAGAAAGTAGTAGAATAACAAATGATTAATGAGAGAAGTGGTTAAAATAACAAGAGTATGAAACCTACAAATTCATCCATAAGACTAAATAATTCTCACAAATGGTTTCATAATTAACCACATATTAATCAATCTTTACAAAAATATTGACCCTTATGAGGATCTTGAAAAAATAATTACATAAGTGAGAAAATAGATCACCTGATAATTTTACGTAGAATATGAGATCATAAGCAAGTTCTCAAGTAATCATAAACAAAAATCAAGTGCTACAATAAACAATATTTACACACACTTGAGAATAAAATATGATTACACGCAGCGGAAGAATGAAACCTATTCTTGCATATATTAAGGATATAATAATAAATAGTCTCTAACTCTCATCACAATTTATAATGAACATAGGTTTATTTATATATCCCAAAATAAAGCCTCTAGCTTTAGAATACCATTAAAAATATTATAAAATATGGTATGAAGAAATTAATCACTTAAAATTTGGGATTCCTATATTGTCCTTACAAGAATTGCATACTAATATTTCAAATCAATAGAGAGTTTGTTATACAAGAAAATATTTTACAAGAGACCAATATAAAATCCTTAATATAGATCCCAACAATGTGATCACAAATAATGTGATAAGAAAAAATAATTTTATCAAGAAAATTTGTTTTTCCACATGTATGATTAATTGGACATTTAAGGTAAAAATCTTATATCATGACAATTTATTTTATAAGATATTAATTAAAATTCTAATATACAAAATCCTTCCACTTGATAAAGAAAAAATAAGTTGACATAACAAAAAAATACCCAGAGGGCTAAATAAAATTCAACTATTTCTTTATCAATATATATATATATATATATATATATATATATATATATATAGAAAATTTGCAAGACAAAAATGCAACATTTTTTTTGTTTTGAAGGAAAAATGTCCAATTAAACGTTATAAGTCATTATGGAACAAAAAGAAAATGAGAGTGTAAATTTTGGTTCCATATAAATATAACTAAACATGATCAAATAAGGGAAATAAACTGAACATTACAAAACTAGGGAAACATTATGTAATTCTAAAAGTTCAGTTAAAAGAGAATCTCTAAGGAAATTACAATGCACTATAACTTATGTCAATGAAATCCTAATACTGATAGGATATAAGAAATTCATTAACATAAGCCAAGAAAAGTACATTGTATAACACCAAATTACATTAATAACAATACACTGATAGAGTATAGTTATCATCAATGCAATAAAAAAATTAATTATATCACAAAATTCACGTAAATGCATCCAAAATAGTGAAATTATAATTATGTAAATGAAAAAAAAGAAATTATGCATATTGTCCAGTAAATTTGCATAATTTTAATCATATACATTATATGACCAACATACAAAATTCACATTATTATACCATATAGACAAGTAATAATAATTCAAATTAATAAAGAAAATTATGCTCATAATAGAAGGACAATTAAGATTGTGCATAATTAATAAAATAACCTAAAATCAATTTATAAATGGTAATTTAATATTAAAGAGAGTACAGTATAATTGGAAATACAAATACTGTAAAGAATTATCACAATGAAAATAGGTCAAAAATTCAAGATTATAATAGTAAAAAAATTTTAATTTAATCTTGAATTAATCAAAATTTTTTTTTATACTCAAAAATACCAATAATATAAAAATATTAAATAAATATGGTATTTGTGAAAAAATAAGAATATAAAAAATTAGCCATCACATTCAATGATTCTGAGAATGAATTTAACACATGAATCATCATACATGATCGTATCAAAACGACAAAGTTCTCCCTTGACCAAATCACAAAAATATGGGTATAAAAATGAGTCCATGCAACCCCATTAACACTTTCCAAAGTAAAGTTAATACAAATATATTATGTTGCCCACACAAATTACTCATATTGTTAAAACATAAAACAAGGAAAACCATTAAGTAATTTTGAAAACAATTTACTCCATAATTATTTAAAAGAAAACTAGGTTTTAAAGGGGTAGCACTTAAAAAGAAGTTTCAATATATAATTTACCCATGTAAGATTAAGGGAATGAAACTTTAACATGTTATTTTAACAATAACAAGTAGCGTAAACCCTCATATTTTTTTTTGTGAAAAAGATAATAGTGAACTATATTATAAAATTTCACTAATAACACAAAAAATCTTCAATTCAAATTTAATTTTCTAATAGAAAACAACCATAATTCTCTAATAGAAAACAATCATAATATGTATATAATTTGGCTCTGATACCAATGGATGGAAATAAAAGGAAACCTTAAATCAATAGATACAAGATTATAGTATGTATAGCCAATTAAATATAAAAAGATAGAGGAAAGAGAATCTGTGTACCTCAGATATATTGAATTGAAGTTCTTGATCTTCAAAAACAAAAAACCTATGAATGATTATTGTAGATATATAAGTTAATAAGAACTCTTGAGGGTTTTACTACCTACTTTCTAGGGGATTATTCTAGAGAATGTGTATTGTAGTTGTAATTTGCTTAATGGGATGACAAATTTATAATCCTCCAGGGTAGGCAGAAACCCCTCAAATGGGCTTTTTATGATTGACTCAACCCATCACAGAGTCAATCTTACTATAATCCCATTTAAATAATCATAAAGATATTATAAGATATGATTATCACCATATCTTAAATTGCCAGATAATGATAAAATATAATTGATTAATACCAATTCACTATTATTTCGAACATACGTTCTCAAAGTCAAAACTCAAAGTTTGACCATTACATATACACCTTTAACCATTCTACAAGTTAAAATGAGAATTAAAGATTGAACTCTGAAGTCAAAATGAAAACTAACTCATGGTTGACATCCTAAAGAGAACTCCAGTATATTTTTTTTTATGATAATGAATAAGAGAAAAAGACCCAACTCTGGGAAAGTTTTGAGATCACAAATTTATGGAATTTAATGTACAATTTGTAAAAGGATTTAGGAAGTAAGAGTATGAGCTCAGATTTTAGTCATTAAACTTACAGGGTTGACAATTATATCCTAAAAGAATATTTTAAGTAACTTACAATCCATGATTATTCTATGTACAAGGTACTCTCTGAAAGGTTATCTACAATCCTTTATATACTAATTTGCACAACCAAATAATTAATGCCTTGGGTCCTATTTATTATATATATATATATACCCAAGATAAAAGTTGTGCTTGGATCTTTTATAAGCCCAGTCAATAATATTTATTCGTTTTATTAATTTTTAGACTTAAATATTCTTAATGAAATAAAACTAGTGAGAAATAATCAAGAGATAAAAAAATAGTTAGAGTTATAGAGTTGATTTAATGACAAATTCCACGTGTGAGGAGAAAAGGAAGAGAAAGGTTACAGGTTCGAATCTTTCCACTAACAAAAAGTAATACATTAACAATTGACATTTGACTTATGAGAAAATAAAAAAAAATAGGTATTAAAAATAATGGTAATTGTGGAAAAATATATAAAATATGACATATTTATTGTTATAAACTAAATCAATTAAGGTATGAGATTTATATTTCATCCTTGTTTCTATCAACGATGAGGTATACTCATACTCGTTCTATATATGCCCACAAAAAATTACAATATTTTTTAATAGAAAACAAACTGCTTCAATATAATGATGCTAATTAAAAAATTGTTTAATAAACAGAATGTTGATAATTTATATGTCAAACCATTTTCCATCTAAAGATTGTAATTTGTGAAACAAAACAAGAATTTAAGGAGTCATTTTATTTGAAAATTAGGTGTAATAAATCAAAGGTAAGAATTTGAGATACTATAGTGATTAAAATAAGAGTGGAGATGGAATAGGTATCTATATTCCTATTCTTGTCCCTATCCACAACTTAACAAATCGAATATTCTCGGTACATGTACTATATCTGTCAAATCGAAGATTTTTTATCAACTTCAGGACTTATTCAAGGATTACCCACATACAAATTTATTTATTATCCCTTACTATTAGAAATTAGTTTAGGTGAGAACTAATTCCAAAAATCTAAAGGTTGGGATTTGAGATGCACAAGCAATTTTAAAGAATTAAAAGGGTATTTTACTCTTTTCACGTGTCCTAGAAAATTAAGGTATTTTATGCAGTAATTAAAGCAATTGCTAATCTAAAATTGGAAGATGAAATGTCAAAGTTGAGTAACCTTTCAATTATCAAACTGGTTAAAACACTTATTCACAAATCACTAGTTCAAATGTTGTTAAATCAATGGTTAAACATTTTAATAAAATAATACCTCTTAATTTTTAACGTACTATAATAATTATACTAAATAATATTAGACAAAAAATATCATAAAATCATAATGTTAAAACATAAAAATATTATAAATTATACATACCTCATAAGTCATAAGGCATTAATCATAACATAAAAAAAAAATAAGTTGAACATGTAATTATAAAAAAAAACAAATTTTATTAAATACACTTTTACATTGCTAGGTTTATCCTCAAATCGTTAGTTTTTAGAGGTTTTACTAGTTCATAATCGATTTTAAACCAATATTGTGCATAATAGATTTTCCATTACAATTAAATCAGATAGGGGATTGATTCTCGATTCAACCGATTGAACCAACCAGTCCAGTCAAATTCTGAGAACAATATTTAAAATATTTTTATTTAGCTCTCAAATTCTTATTTTTCCCTTGTATTTTGGGGAACCTTAATCACTTAGGATTTAATTATGTATTTTTATTTAGCCTTTGTATTATGGGGCAAATTAGTTTAGGATTTATTTGGGGACTTAAACATTGACTTGTGAGGTCAAAAGTCCATTTCTTCATTTTCTAGACACAAGGGTATTTTAGTAATTTATAGGGGAGAGACCTACATTTCATTTGAGGTCCATTTAGGGTTCATTTGAGAGGCATTTAGCTCTCAAAATTTTGTGTGAATGGCCTAGAGGCCTCCCACCCTCTCTTTAAATACCCTAGGTTAGACTACATGTAGTCACTTTGGATAGATTGGATATTTGAGAGAGTCTTCCTCATCATTCCTCTTCCTTAGTCATTTAGAGATCTCTTGGCCCCCTTCATCTCCTCTCTACCTTAGAAGGTGCTTGGGTCTCCCTAGGATTGACCTTCACCCTCTCCAAGTGAAGTAAACTAGACAAAGAGACACCATCCAACCACCACCACCCAAAACAATATTCTTTTGTCTCCATTTTTCATGAACCACTTTCACCCTTCATAAGCCCTATTTTCACGCCTATTTCAGCCCTTGAAGAAGATCCATTTCAACATCTCATCTTGGAGAAGAGTTGGTGACACCATGGAGAAGTTGGAGCCATAATAGGATTTCATTGTGTATTTTTATTTAGCCTTTTTATTATGGGGAAAATTAGTTTAGGATTTATTTTGTACTTAAACCTTGACTTGTGAGGTCAAAAGTCCATTTCTTTCATTTTCTAGACACAACAGTATTTTAGTCATTTAGGGGGAAGGGAGCTACCTTTCATTTGAGGTCCACTTAGAGTTTATTTGAGATGCATTTAACTCTCAAAATTTCGTGCAAATGGCCTAGAGGCCTCCCACCCTCTCTTTAAATACCCTAGGTTAGACTACATGTAGTAACTTTGGATATTTGAGAGAGTTTTCCTCATCATTCCTCTTCCTTAGTCATTTAGGGATCTCTTGACCCCTTTCCTCTCCTCTCTACCTTAGAAGGTGCTTGGGTCTCCCTAGGATTGACCTCCACCTTCTCCAAGTGAAGTCAGCTAGCAAAAGAAACATCATCCAACCACCACCACCCTTATAAATCATACATACCTCATAAGTCATGAGGCATTAATCATAACATATAAGCAAAAAAATAGGTTGAACATGTAATTATAAAAGAAAAACAAATTTTATTAAATACACTTTTACATTGCTAGGTTTATCCTAAGATCGTCAGTTTTTACCGGTTTACTAGTTCATGACCGGTTTTAAACTAATATTGTGCATAATAGATTTTCCATCACAATTAGATCGGATAGGGGACTGATTCTCAATTCAACTGATTGAACCAACCAGTCCAGTCAAGTTCTGAGAACAATATTTAAAATATTATATTACAATATTTTTGTAATTTTCCTAATAAAGTATTATTTTTTATCATATTCACATAATATTTATTTTTTTGTGTGTATAATATTTGTTTTGATAAAGTTGTTAATTATAATTAAAGTTTATTATCATAATATATATATTATGTGAATGAGAATGTGTACCTCTTATAATTTTAATCAAAAAAACTCTTGATCACACAATTATTATAACTAGGATTTTGTGCTTACCAAAAAAAATAAATTACAACTAGCATTTTTTAATCACATAAAAATAATTATAATTTTAAAATTAAATTGATCACGGAGATTCAATAGTCACCAAATTAAGAACTGTGAATCACAAAAGTATCCAAACCTTTTGAAGTGTTTACTATGTCTCACTTCAATTATACCCCCATTTAAAATTTTAAAAAATCATATTCAAGCTTCAAAAGTTTATTTTTAATATGTAGAATATTCAAGAATAGCCATAGTTCCCTAACTCTATTAATTTAATTACAAGATAAAGTAGCTGAGATCAATAGAAGCAATTTTGAGTAGGGTATAGATCGAGTTGAAATAACAGAGTACTTTGAGAAATGGAGAGGGATAAGTCCCAGGTGTACTTTGTGAAACGAAGAGTGATAAGTCCCAGTTTGTAAATCAACATATAATCATTAAGAAATAACACTGAGTTGGTGGAATCCTTTTCAGTACTAAAAAAATTCAAAAAATAAATAGAATATTTTTCCCATTAATTTGAACCAACAATTGTTTTAAGATGTTAGATAGTTTCTTATGTTAAAAATTCAAATTTTTGTTTCAAAACTTATTTGGGGCTGTGCCTTCTCTGGAAAAGGAAATCTTGTATAAACATGTTGTTAGAAAGGAAATTCTGTGTTTCAAATTGAGGTTTTATTTTCTATTTTAACTAATCAATAAATGTTACGTTATTTAATGATTTTTTTTAATTTTTTTTATATTTTATATAGATCATTAAATGATATATCATTGATTTACAAGATTGTTACTTTTTATAATTTTTTTATATTTTATATAATTCATTAAATAATATTTACTTTTATGATAAATGTCACCCAAATTTGGATCAAATGATTTCATTCTGTACCAAACATCTCACTCTTCCACATAATCAATTACAATTACACAATTAATTAAAATAAAAAAATTAAATTGTTACTTTCTATGCATATTTATGGACATAAATGATATTTTTTTATCATAAATGCATTGTCCTATAAAAAATTAGTAATTATAGATTGTTGTTTACATTACACATTTATTTTGATTCAAGGATGATAACTAATAAATTTTTGTATGTTTAGTTTGGTAGAAAAATATTTTAGAATTAATACTGAGTTTGATTATGAATTGAAATAACATAAAATAATTTCTACATTAAATTTATAATTTTGTATTAAATTTTATTTATATTTATAATAAAAAATTTTAACATAAATCACATCATATCAAAATCAATTTTAACAAAAATAAATTTAAATTAAAATTAATTTCATTAACGTTGATCTAAACATGCATTTAATCTAATTGCAAGTGCTTTATTTTTTTCTCTTTTTATATATTAAAGATTATTGTATATAAATAAAAAATATTTAATAAAATTTAAATATTATATTTTATTAAAAAATTCTTATTTAATATTTAAATTTTTAATGTATATACCGCGCTAATAGAGAATATTCCTTAAGACTAAATCATTGAGAGAAATAGAATCAGTGAATTATTCAATTATTTAATAAAACTTGTTAATATACTAAATTTTATCTTCACTTAATACTATTGTAAAATGCTTTATAAAAGTATCAACATTTATTTTTAAAATAATGTTTAATAAAGAGTAAGGAGAGAATATTTGTTTATGAAAATGTTTTAAAAATACTATTTTTAAATAATTGAATAGTTTATTCATTTTATTCTTTTCAATATTTTAGTCTTAAGTATCCATGGTAGTGGTATATACATTAAAAATTTAAATATCAAATAAGAAATTTTTAATAAAATATAATATTTAAGTTTTATTAAATATTTTTAAGTTATATACAATAACCTTAAATATCTAAAAAAGAAACAAAAAAAGTATTTACAATTAGATTAAGTACGTGTTTAGATAAACATTAATAAAAAATTAAATTTTGGTTAAAATTGATTTTGAGATGATGTGATTTATGCCACAATTTTTTTACTATAAATGTAAATAAAATTTAACATAAAATTTGTAATCTAGAAATTATTTTATGTTATTTCAATTCATAATTGAATCCAATATCAATTCTAAAATTTTTTCTACAAACCTAAACATATAAAAATTTATTAGTTATGAATTATAATAACGTGTAATGTAAACACCCATATGCAATCACTCATTTTAAAGAATAATACATGTATTATGAAGGAAACATTATTTATGTTCATAAATAATATATAAAGTAATAATTTAATTTTTTTATTATAATGTTTTGTGTAAGAGTGATGTGTTAGGTGAGTGTACTTTAGTGAAATGTCTAAAGATTATGGTACACAAATGAAAACTTAAAATCATCTATTTTTTAGTTATATCTTATAGAGTTTGGAAGACATCTTTGAATTGGTGAAAAATAGTAAGAGTTTAATAGTAATTATGTAAAAGTTATACAATGACATTATTTATAATCCTTACTCTTCATGTATGAAAATTTTTATTAATCAAGCATACACATAAAAGATTCCAATTAAATAATAGTATAAAACTCTTTTATTCTACTAAATAGGATTGCATAATGACAAACCTACCAATTACCAATAGACCCTTCCAAATGATCTATATAACATTCCCAACATATTTTCTTATCTTAAACACCAAACTCAACTTGAACTTGAATACTAACCTCACTGTCCCTTTGGATCCTTAATCTCAGAGAAAACATTCTCGGGGATCACTAACTTGTCAATGTCCTTACTTCCATAACTATCATTGCTTGTAATATTCAATCCACTGTTAATACTATAATTTGAAAATTGCACACTACTATTTGTATTGCTAAACATGTCATCCATATCTTCATAATCCCAACCACTCACCATGACTCCATCAATAGCACTGTCATCAAGTTGTAGAACAAACTTTAGCATCCCAACCATATTGTTCATTAAAGGTCATCGAGTCCCATCCTTAAGAAAACAACTCAACACCACCTCACCAAATTTTTGCAAATAGTGGGATGTCACTTGGTCCTTTAGCTTTCGATCCACAATTTCACTTGGAGAGCCTTTTTGATAGAGATGCTTCGCCCAATCAACCAGTGACACTTGTCGGTTCTCCACCACACGGAGCAAAGGCTTCCTCCCAGACAATACCTCCAAGAGCACAACCCAAAAGGAATGCACATTAGACTTTTATGTTAAATGTTGTTATTTATAATACTCTGGTCTAAATATCCAAAGCTACCTAGATAGAAATAGAATCTATCCTTTTACCAGTGTATACAAAATTATAATATATACAAAAAATAAATATAAAAGATTAAGAGAAGAGAAATTTGTGCATCTTAATTGGAGTTCATTTGTTATTCACAAACAGTTTTGATGATATCAACATATGTTTAATAAAAAAATTTAAGGATTTTACTATATACTTTTAAGAGATAGCCAACAAAAATATTTCTTTTAGTTCTTGGTTCACTTTTAATCTTCTTCTTTAGTTAATTTTGTTAAAAAATTGGTGACAAAATGAACATTTTTGTATTCGTGAATCACCATTCTTCTTAACCTTAACTCTTTTAATCTTCAATTTCACATTTGGTACAGCAAAATACATCGAACATATAAACGGATAATGTTAATACAAAAAACAAATTAATTTCAGAGACTAAAAAAGATATATTTGAATTTAAAGGACCAAAAGTGATTTTTTGTGAAATTAAAGACAAAAAACTTATAAGCAAAAAATAATTGATTAATCTTAATCCACAATCAAATCTACCATACCTTTCACCTTAGTATTCACACGAGTCTTTGAAGAACCCATGATTTGAGATAAACCAAAGTCCGAAACCTTGGGTACTTATTTTTTGGAATCAAATCCTCTATCCAAAATTGATGTCTCAATTTCTGTCCAACCAATTAATAATGTCCATGTCATCTAATGAATTTTTTTTTATAATTTTTTTAATACTTTATATAACTGAATTTATTGATTGATTGAGAAAGAAATTTAGACACCAATTTGCCATAGAGGATTTTCATCCCCATTTTTTCATCCAATAATAGGTTGGTGCTCTTCATGTCACAAGGGGATAATCATGTGTTTCACCCTTGTATGGAGATAATGTAGTCCTCGTGCAACACCTATGCAGATTTGAAGCCTTTGCTTCCATGAGAGTGAAGGGTTATTGGTGCAGTAGAGATGGTCACCAAGGGTTCCACGATCAATGTAATCATACACGAGTATCACCTCATTGTTTTCGTAGCAGTACCTGATGATGGAAACAAGATGGAGATCACAAAGTTGAGAGAGCATTTGGATATCGTTCAAGAACTCGTTTAGACCTTGCTAAGAACCCGATTTCAGCTTTTTTATCACAACAGGTGTTGAATTGTTGTCGATGTTGATGTATCCCTTGTACATGTTGCTGAAGCCTCCTACTCCAACTACGAGGAGGACGTTAAAGTTATTGGAAGCCGCTTTGATTTTCGTGATTGGGAAATGATGACAGAGGTTGATTGGTAGCATTGAGGAGCCACACTCGCTAGACTTTCTGTCTTTGTGATCGGAAATATTCTTTTTCTTGCGTTTGACGAGGAAGAAAGCAACAACAAAAGACAAAAATGACACTAGAAACTGCACCTGCGGTCATGACAAGGGTTTTCTTGGAGCCACTATTGTTCTTGTTTGAACTTTGGAAGGGGTCAAACGGGGCTGGTGCAGGGGGTCTGGGTTTCATCCAGCGAGACTATCTGTAGGAACATCGCTGATTTTGAAGACTTCAATTGCATTAACTTGTGCATCATGGATCACGCTTAAAGGGTGATGCTGCATTTTCATTAAAAGGTTTTGTTTTTTTAGGGATGAGAACCACATACTGTCTAACAACGGGTACACCCTTCTTTTTGCTCCATAAGAGAACATCTGCCAAATCAGTAACCAACTGATCTTGTATGAAGATGTTGAATATCACATGTAATCAGGCTCGTTAGCAAATGGGTTAAACTCACAAAAGTATAACCTTAGTAAGTAAATGAAGCCAGAATCAAGGGGAAACTTCCATGTAAGGTTAGACCTCATGTTGATAGAGCCATCCAATCCCATACTCCTTACAGTTCAGTAAACTGTGTCTGGTGCAGTGTAGTTAGGAGTCAAGTTGAAGTCAAGCTTAGTTTTATTATTTTTCCTGCTAAAATAGCCGTTGACGTTATCTAAGGTGTTCCTTGACCAAATTCCAAAGAAATAGGAATACTTGAAAAAAAGGACCATGTTGCTTAAGTTAGAAAGTATCAAGTCTATAGTATTATGGTGAATAATATTTAGAAAAGGAAGCCAGATAGACATGTGTGTTATTCTATTTATAATGAGTATTCATGTTTTTACCTGTGAGATATTATCCTTTCTTGCTAGTCATTAGTTTTACTTGTCACATATTACTTTTATCTATTAGGTAGTACTTTTACCTATCAAATAAAGTGATAATATAAGTCTATATCTAATAGATCTCAAATGTTTAATTAATTCCTATATGCTAACCTTCTTAGGAAGTGTTTGTTTAAGAGGGATTTCGGTATTCGCCTCCAATATTTGCTACTAGCATTAGCATGAAGAGTTTGTCTAATTTAATTATATGTTTTGTCTAAAAATAAAAAAAAAATCCCAAACACATATACATTTATCCTTTTGTTATATTTATTTTAATTTAATTTATTATATTTAAAATTATTTTAATTTTCTTTTAGATATTGAGAGCAAAATTCTCCATTTTATTTAAACATAGTTGAATTATAAAAATTAAAACTTTATTTATTTATAAAGCCTTTATTGATCAATATTTGATATAAAATAAGTAAATATAAAAAGAGAGATATTGTTTAATAATTAGGTGTTACTTCGAGATAGAGATGATTAATTAATTGTTTTCACTATGGATATGAGTTATTTTACTATTTCCTTTGAATTTTATTAGTCTTCTTGTAAAGGTCATTTTAGGGCCTAACTTCTTTCTTTGTATGTCTATATTTTGTTTTATTATATTTTTGAAAAAAATATTTTTTTATATACGATTTTTTTTACCTAAGTCATAAATTAAGTAATTAAAGTAATCAAGTTTATTATTTGATAATTAAAGAGAAAATTGAAATAATATGTGAGCTCGAGAAAGGGGGTTGAATAGAGTTGTAAAAAAGTTTTCACAAATCCTTTTAGAAATTCTATCTTAAGAAGCTTAAGGAGATTCTTTAGATAATGAACAATCTATTGTTTCAAAAATGAGTTAATAAAAGACGTTCTTATAAAATTGTTTTGCTTGTATTTTTCTCTTATTGAATATTTAATGCATTTTCATACACCAAACTAGAACTTAAGATCTCTGAGTAAGTTATAACAATCTTTCCAATTGATATTACTCATCCGTTAAGTGAAATTAGGGTCGTTCACTATTGCGGGTGAGGTCAATGCCTTTGGTTCATGAGTGATTCAAAGCAAAACAAGATAGAAAAGAATCATGTTATAATATAAGGTTAGCAATAATATTTCTATACTAGTCCTCTCCAATTCATCTACATCCGATTTTCTTTAAAGAAACTCTTGGAAGGCTCCATTATATATCCATCATATGTGACACAAGTATTCTCATTATGATCACTTTTGATTTACAACGAGTATTTTTAATAACTCAAAGGTTCTAAACGTACATTGCCCTTGAGTTTTTAAGTCCCGAGTATGATACTCTTTTACCCTAAAAAGCTTTATTCTTTCACACAATATACACTCATTTTCCAATATCATTACAAAATAATATAGAAATTTGATCATTTAAATACTAGACTTGGAACTTAGGTAAAAGGATTTACATCACACAATATACTGTTATTTTTCAAAACTATCATATAACAAAATATAGACATATAAGAAACTACGTTAGGTTCTAAATATGGCATTTATAAGATTTTTAATTAATAAAATTTATAATGAAATTTTAAATAATTCATATACATAATGGAAAGCTATTAAGTAATCCTCTTTAGCCCAACGTCAATCCTAACCAAAACATCTCAATGGAAAAATAAAAAGAAAAGTCGAAGCTTCATCATCTACGATATCATCAAGATAGATGCAATCTCACCTAGCATGAAACTTAGCTAGGAAGAATAAAGGAAGACTTGGCAAGGGTGGAATTCTCATTGAATACTTTAGGCCATAGTTTTGACATAATTTTGCTTGTAAATAATTTTAGACTAATGTAGAAGGTAGGAGTGTTTTGGTCTTTCATTTTAGGCCTATATTTTAGCCATTTTATGAGGTACCATTAGTTAGAATGTGGAGTGTGTGTAGAAGGGAAATTGACCCTTTTGGACGTGTAGCTTGATGACTACACCTCATAGCTTGTTTTTTCACCTCTCTTTACACTCACAAAGTATGACCAACATATGAACCTCTCTTGTCCCCCATGTAGTGTTGATAACTACCTAAATTACCTATTTTACATAGGTAAAGTATAGCGGTTATCCTAATTTCTTCTTATTTAAGGCTTTGTTTTTCTCTATTTTTAGTTAAAATTATATATAATTAGGAATTTAATTTTAGGTTTAGATTTATGCATATTTTACATTTCCCCCTATTTTTAGTTGTTTTAAGACATATTGTGAGAAGGACCCAAGAAATGGTAGTAGATTTGAGCTCATTGGTGCTGTGATAGCTTCCAGGCGCCAAACGATCAAGATTTGAGTGCACAACGTTGTCATGATGAGAAGGGTAGTTTGGTAATTATGGGCATCCAACGCCCATTTTGTGGTCGTCCAACAGTGCCTCACATATGGGTGCCTAACACCTAGATTCATGGTCCCCCAACGCTCGATGCGAAAGTAGAGCTGACATGTCCAAAGTAGTGCCCAACACCCAGTTATGGCCGCTCAGCGCTCGTGAACACATCAGAGGTCTTTATATGCACATCTTTTGCTTTGTGATAGGGGTTGCACACCTTGTTGGCGAAGGGCATGCTACAGACCATCTTCATCCATCCTTATGGTTAGATAGATTTTGTTATCTAGTTGGGTTTGATGTAGCTTTACCTGAACTCATTTGTATTTTTCTTCTCTTAATCTAAGTTTACTTTTCAATGTTGATGTTTTTCTTTACCTCATGTTCTATTTTCATATATTTCGTGTTTTTTACTTGTTGAAAGAGTTCGAGAGAGGATTTTGACCTGTAAAACGAGAAAAGCTCCCAATGGGTGTTATTGTTCGAAAGAAAGTAACAACCATTGGCCATCTTAAGCTCATTTTCCTAATGCGAGTTGTTTGACTTTAGATTATGCGTGGGAGCAATACTCTAATACTCAAATAGCTTAGTTCCTTGCTTGTGAGGGATCCGAGTTAAAGATATTTTTATGGGTGATAGAAACATGGGTAGCGAACAAAAGTTTTGAGTTCATTTATTTATTTGAGGAATAATTTAATGAAATGAAACCCAACTTAATATCATATGTGTGACCATCGTTTTTATTTATTTCTGCTTTATTTAGTTTGTGTTTGATAGTTTTAGTTTATTTTTATCTTTCATTTGTACAAGTAGAAAGTATTGACATTTCTGAGTATCAACAAGTCTCTGTGGATCGACTCGATATATTTATTGATTACTATATACGATCGGTGCCCTTATCAGAAGTAGTGTAGAAAACTTTGCACTCATTAAGTTTTTTATGCTATTGTCGGGGACTTGCGCTTGAAACTTAGAGATTTCATTGTTTTTGCTTGGAGAATTTTTTTAAGATAGTGACTAGCCCATTCTTTTTTCTTTAGTAGATTTAGTTTTTTTTATTATTTTTCTTGTTATCAACAGTTGCTACTAACTGCTTTTGTAATGCTCTATATGATCAGTTTTCAGGTGAAACAAAAAGCCCTTACAGAGATAGAAGGACAAGCTAGCAGGTAAAGTAAATCCTAACAATCCAAATCCTGTTAATCTAAACTACTTCAACATGGCTGAGTACACGAGCTTTAATATCGAAGAATGGGAACATAGATGTTTTGCAAAACATCTATGTTCCCATTCTTAGATATTAAAGCTCGTGTGCAAAAGGAAAGAGAAGAGACAACAACAAGGTTGGAGATGCGTGCCAACCAAATCCTCACTGAGTTTGTAAGGAGAAGAACTCTCACCTCATCACAGCTACCTTAGCCATATTATCAAAGTTAGTCTCCAGGACCATGGTACAATCAACTCACGTAAGTACCTTAGTAACATTCTCAATCACAATGGTATCAAGAGGAATTTCAACCATGGTACCATGATAGCACTCCAGATCTTCAAAGAACTTTCCAAGAATACATGTAGTGGTCCACTCAACAGAGAAGAGAAGCTTTATACAGAGTCCCATAAAAGCCATCTTCACAATCATGAGCTCAAAGTATGACCTCCACTGCAGACTACAACTTTTGAGGCTACAAGGACATGAATAATCAAGTTGTGCATTAAAAGCAAAAGTCTGACTTGGAAGAATTAGTTGAAGAATATATAAGGTCCACTTCAGAGACACAAACCATTTTGGATAGGAGGAACAAGCAGGTTAGTCAGATGTTGGAGCAAGTAACAGAGATGAATAAAGTGTGCCTAGCTAACTGTCAATCACATATTGAGATCTAGGGTAGACGCACCACCACTCAAGGCACATATGAAGATGAAGATTTTGATGATCCATTCAATGAAGAAGAGGAAGAAAAAGTGAGAAAAGAGAAAAGGCAGAGGAATTAGTGGAAAACAGCTTGGGTGAGAGCTTGTGTGAGAAAGAGGAGGTGGTTGAAGTGAAAGAAGAAGAAATTGGGAAGACTCTCCATGGTAGTGACCAGACTAGGTGTGTCTCATGGGATTCAAGAGATCCATCCATATGAAAAACATTGCATATGCCTTGATTTGTCATTTTTAGTGTTAAATTGGTGGATTTAAGGGTTTGTATAAGTTTGTTTTATTTCTCATAGCATAAGCACATTGTTAGTTTAGTCATTTCATGCATATTTTGTGTTTTGACCATTTAAGTTGTGTTTTAGGCACATTTGTGCCTCATTTTGTCTTTAATTTGGTTTTAAATAATTCATGATGTTTTAGTGCTAATTTTGTCAATTTGAGTGTGTGAGCAAGTTTATTTAGTTGTTGGTGACGTAACTGTGTGGTTGTTTGTGTCAATTCATGTGTAGATTGCATTTTGGGTATGTGAGTTTTGAGTTTTGGAGCAAAATTTTGGTATTTTTTATACCAAAATTTGCTATCTGTCATCCAACACCTAATGGTTATTTTGTGGCTATTGGGTGCCAGGTATGCAGAAGTATGCAGATTTGCAATTTCGGATATGAACGCTCAGTGCCCATTTCATGTAGTTGGGCGCTCATCCCATTTCTGCATCTTTGCATGATGAATGCTTGGTGCCCGTTTTATAGTCGCTGGCGCTCATCCAATTTTTTCATTTTGACATAGGAGTAATGGGTGCTCATTCGCTGGGTGTCGGGTGCTCATCCTCTGTCCCTGTGTTCTTGCATTTTCTACATATGTCTTTACTAGGGAGCAGTCAGTGCTGGTTCTGCAACTGCTGGGTGCTAACTAACAAAGACCTTGTTTCACCGCCATGCATTTTTAATGTGTTTTCATGCATTATTTTAACATGTCTTCAATTGCATTCATACTTATATGTTTTGATAAGCGTAAATTTTTCTACATTAATACCGTCAAGTGCACTAGTCGTATGTAGTAACAATAAATATCGGATCGATCCCAAAGGGACTTACTGATACTAAAAAACGTTAATAATTTCTACTTGTACAAACGGAAGATAGAAATTTACTAAAATTACTGAACTTAAACTAAATAAAGTAAAATAAATAAAAACACAACGGTTACACGTATGTCATTCAGCTGAGTTCGACTTACTAAACCACCCCTCAAGTGCATGAATGAACTCAAAAGTTTTGTTTACTTCCCATGTTTTCATCACCCATAAAAGTATCGCTAACCCTGATCCCTCGCAAGTAAGGAACTAAGTTATTTGGGCTTTAGACTATCACTCATGCGTATATTCTAAAGTCAAACAACTTGCATTAAGTGAAGGAGTTTAAGATGGTCAATGGGTATTACTCTCTCCTGAGCAATAATACCCGTTAGGAGCTTTTCACACTTTACAGATCAAAATAACCTATCGGGCTCATTCAACAAATAAAACACACAAAACAAAACATTTCTTGCTCTACAAGTCAAAATCCCTTCTCGGACTCATTCAACAAGTAAACCCACAAAATATTTTAGAAATAAAGAGCAAGGTAAGAGTTCAAGTAAAGCTACATCAAAACCCAACTAAATACAAAATCTAACTAACCATAGGGATGGATGAAGATGGTCTGAATGTTCCCTAAGTCATAAAGTGTGAAACCTCGGGTCAAGGAAGGGCGTGGAACCCCTGGACGAAATCCTTTAAACTGACTAAAACTCGCCCTTTTATTTTTGCATTTTGATGCACGACACCCAACGGTCAAAAAGTGGTTGTTGGGCGCCATAAGACTTCTTAAGGCTAAGTATCTTGAGTGTTGGGCGGCGGCAAGGATGGGCACTGGGCGCTCGGCTATAGACTCAGGGACCTAGACTCATGGGTGTTGGTCAGCGACGAACTTGGTCGCTAGACGCCCGCCAGCAGATGCAGGTGCTCCAAAGGATGAGCGTTGGGTGCACACAACTCCACTACTAGGCGTTCATGAACAGACACATCAAATCTTCTGATTTTTCTTCGCTTCCTCAGTCTTTTCCAAAACCTAACTAAAAATAATTAAAAACAAGCAAATAATAGTAAAATATGCATAAACTAAAATCTAATCCTAAGTTCTAATTAAATCTAGTTTTAAGCAAAATAAGAGGGAAACAAGGCATTAAATAAGAAAGAATTATGATAACTGCTCTATTTTACCTATGTAAAAATAGGTAAATTAGACAATTATCATGTTTCATTATCCATTTTGTTTTCATGCATATGTCATTCTGCATTTTTACTTTATTTTTGTACAATATATCTTTATGTCCTTTTGTGTTAGTGCATTATGTTTTGTAAACACTTGTAATTGTTAACTCTTTGTTTTGCATTGATGTTTTTTTATTTCTTTTGTAGATGCACCTCTTATAAGCTTCATGGTTGGACGATCCTCATTAGTTTGGGGACAGACTCACTTCTTAGATGGGGAAAGGTACTTTTGGAACTAAATTGATTGTGCAATGTGAGAAGGAGGACCAAATTAAACGCGACTGCAAACAAAGACTCCAAAGCACTGTTTGCTTTTAATTTTTTTGCACTACATTGTGTTTTGTATAAGTAAAATTAGATTTTTTATTGAACCTTTAGTGGATATGTGTTATGTAGCATTCTTTCTATCTTGATTCATTATCTTCCCCTTTGTTGGTAATAAATATCATTGCTCCTGTGCTATTTTTTATTCAATTTTAACTTGTGGTTGCTTTTAAGTGATTCAGTTAGCCTTGCTTTGTTGATTCGTTTGGCAAGTTTTTGTTGATATGTGAATGAGAGCATTAGCCATGTGAGATTTTGAGCTTAATTTTTTATTGTTGTGTGAGTCACCATGCACTTATGCTGTTGATTTTGCTTGATTCTCACTATTTACTGCTTTGCATGCATGATTGAGAAATGACCAAAGACATTTTCTTAAGTAGTCACTTAGCCAAAAAGCATACTTGCAAATCACTTGACCCTTGATGTCCCCGTTGAGCCTTTGGTTGTTATATTCTTGTTTTATGAAACCTTGACCCATATGCACGCGTTCCCTTACCCTAAGGTTGAGAGACCATTTGAATGAGATTGATTCTATAATAAGTTTGGGGGAATATGTTTTCAAAGAGTCAAGTACATGTAAAAGTTATGTGTGTTACATAAAAATAACAAAAAAGAAAAAGAAAAAGAAAAAGAAAATGTGAATAAAAAGTTTGGACATTGATTTGTGCATGTTGTAAATGTTTGAGTAAAGTCAATAATGTTAGTTGAATATTTGATTTAGGAGTGATGATTATGTAAGGGTTGAGCTAATCTCATTGAATATGCCTTTTTCAACCCTTCTTGATTGGATTCCCAGAAAAACCATTTTTTCTTCTAGGTTGACCAAGCTACAAGTCATACAAAGCCTTTGTGATCTTTTTGTGCATGTAGTAGTTGTGATTTTGTTGAGATGAAAAACAAAGTTGATTTGTGTGATTGCATTGGGTGGCATGAGTGTATTGTTTTATCCTTACACAGCTGTGTGGAGAGAAACACCTTACTGGTGAAGTTGCTTAAATTCTGTGATTTATACAAGTTTCTATTTGAGTTGACTTTTGCAGGGTGATCTTTCTTTTCTTTGTGGGCTCCATAGTTTAATTGATTTCTTTTTGTGAGCATTCAATTCTCAGTTGCTAATAAAGGGTAGAATGTGAGTTTTGACTGTGTCTTTGTGATCTTGTATATTTGTGTTTGCCATAGTACATTCTATCTTAGTGAATTTTGTCATTATTCATTCTATTTTAGTGTTATGTTAGCATGCATGTTGTTTGTATTGTTGTTTGTGTCATCCACTAAAGTTCCCTTTTTGCTTAAGGACAAACAAAACTTTAAGTTGGGGGAGTTAATAATTGTCTAAATTACCTATTTTTACATAGGTAAAATAGATTTGGGGCCGTTATACTAATCCCTTCTTATTAAAGGCCTTGTTTTTCTCTATTTTTAGTCAAAATCAGATATAATTAGGAATTTAATTTTAGGTTTAGATTTATGCATATTTTACATTTCTTTTCTTGTTTTTAGTTGTTTTGAGACAGGTTATGAGAATGGCCGAAGAAATGGAAGTAGGTTTGAGCTCATTGGTGTTGTGACAACTTCCAGGCACCAAATGTTGCTAAGATGAGAGGGTCATTTTTGTAATTACGGGTACCCATGCCCATTTTTTGGTCGTCCAACACTGGCTCACGTATGGGTGCCCAACACCTAGATTCATGGTCGCTTAGCGCTTGGCACGAAAGTAGGGCTAATCAGTCCAAAGCGGCGCCCCACACTCGCGAACACATTAGAGGTCTTTATATGCATATCTTTTGCTCTATGAGGAAGGTTACACACCTTGCTGGCCGAGGGCACACTCCAAACCCATCTTTATCCATCCTCATGCTCATCCATCCTGATGGTTAGCTAGGTTTAGTTATTTAGTTGGGATTTGATGTAGCTTTACCTTAACTCATTTTTTTTTTGTTTCTATTAATCTAAGTTTACTTTCCAATGTAGGTGTTCTTCTATATCTCATGTTTTATTTTCATATATTTCGTGGGTTTTACTTGTTCAATGAGATCAAGAAAGGATTTTAACTTGTAAAACGAGAAGAGCTCCCAATGAGTCTTATTACTCGAGAGTGAGTAATACCCATTGACTATCTTAAGCTTATTTTCTTAATGCGAGTTGTTTGACTTTAGATTATGCGTGAGAACAATAGTCAATATTCAAATAGCTTAGTTCCTTGCTCATGAGGAATTCTGGTTAAGGATATTTTTATAGGTGATAGGAGCATGGGTAGTGAACGAAGGTTTTGAGTTTATTTATGTATTTGAGCAATGGTTTAGTGAAATCAAACCCAACTAAATATCATACATGTGACCACAGTTTTTATTTATTTCAGCTCTATTTACTTTATGTTTGGTAGTTTTAGTTTATTTCTATCTTTCATTTGTATGAGTAAAAAGTATTGATGTTTCTGAATATCAACAATTCCCTGTGTATCGACCCGATATATTTATCAGTTACTACATATGACTTGTGCACTTGCTAAAAGTAATGTAGAAAACTTTGCACTCATCAAACGCATAGTAGGAGAGAGAAAGACACAAACCTCCTTGTTTAGTGGGTAGTTGGATCTAGAGTAAGCTTAATCCCTGATTAATTAACTTTAAGAGCTAATTAACTCAAGTCCCACATTGCTCACATCTCACATCCACTTCTCCCCTCTTTCCTTATAAATAGACCCATTACCTCATGTATTGCCTCACACTTTGATTGAATAATATAAGACTCATTTTCAAGAGTAATTTTTGTTAGAGTGTCTCGAATTTTCTCCTTAGAGAAACTTCTTCCTAGTTAGCTTTTATCAAGAGTTTCTTCCCTTGTGCCAAACTTCAATTTATCAACTTCTCCTTAGTTTATGTCTTGTTGTTTTAATTTTTTAAATTCCTATGCACCTATGCTCATGTCATTTTGAATTTTGATTCAATTTCTTTTGTTCTTTCATTGAATCATGTTGTTCTTGCTTTAGGATTCCATTTAATATTTCCACCTTTACCTATTTCTATTGTTGATCTATGCTTCGTGATTTTCCTAAGAGGTCCTTAGTCATGATTCCACATCCTTGTAGATGAAGCCATACATGTGTGGTTAAGGTGCCTTGGAATCACTTAAGTATTCTCTATTGCATTTTGTGTTCTCTATTTTTGCACCATTTATTTTAAATCTTTTACTCTCTTGTTATATCTTTAGTTAGTCTTGTTTAGTCCTTTAATTTTGTCACTTAAATTCCTAGATTTCTATATGGCAAGATTTCAACTTTGTCTTTTATCTCAAGACGCAAGCCACTTAGAAATCTGGCAATGGTGGCCCTTGGCTCCTCCTTAATGGCAATGCCTCTCATTAACATTGAGGTCCACCAATACACAATATACCCTTAGAAGCTAAGGGTTGCTAAAGGCATTTTTCTCTCTTCACTCACTTGAAAACAAGTGAAGATTTATTTTACCTTCATCTCCTAATCAAGGTAGCTTCCACATCATCTTTTTCAAGAAAAGGTGGGAGATAAACTTTTTGTTACTTTTGTGTTTGTTCTCTCATCCCCCTATGTCACTCCCTTCTTTCATTCCTCTCAAAATAGTCATTCTCACTCACTATTGAGTGTGTAGAACTAAACCTATAACCTCTTCTTCTTCTTTCTCTCCACTCTTTTTCTTTTTTTTCTCTTCTTTTTTCTTCTCTTTCCCCCCCCCCCCTCTCTCAATTATTTCTTGTCTCTTTTCTTTTTCTATCTTCTCTCTCTAATCTTTCTTTTCTCTTTTCTCTTCTATCTCACAGTCTCCTTCTTCTCTCAACATCCTTTCTTCTTCTTCTTTTTTTCTATTCTCTCCATCCTAGCTTCTCTTTCTTTTCTCTTCTCCATTCTCCACTTTTTAAACTCATTCACCAATTGATTTACCATTCCTAACTTAGGAGATCCCTCTTGGTTTAACTCATGTTACTATATGTGTGTGATGTCATTTTGAAGTGCAAGATGGGGGTGAAACTAGGGCCAAAACACTCATCTTTTTTATGGTTTTCTCCCTAAAAGTGTTGAGAGCCTTCAGAACTCAACAATGCGAAACTAAACATTAAAACAATATACAAAGAAAGGGAAAATAAAAACAAAGCTAAGGGATCTAAATGTGCTGCTAAGGTATGAGTTAGGTGTACAAATTCCTTCCTCATAGGTAAAATCGAGAAACTAAGAACTATTACTAAGAGTTGACCCTTATGGGCATCCAACACCTCTAGAAAAAGGTCATTATTACGAGGAATTAAACAACAAAATGAAACAAAATTTTGGTAAATTTGTTGCCCTCCTCTAAGTGTTTCCCTAAAGGTGTTTGCTCTCCTCAATACTCCTTTCTTCCCTCTTCAATGTGACCTCTTCTAGGTCTCTATTCAACTCTCCTCAAGATGCTACCCTTGTGGAAAGCCAAGCTTCTTCTTCCTATAAGCAAAGGCATACCAAGAAAGACAAAAGGGAAGCAAGAAGCAACAAAGCGCAAGAAGAAATAGGCACACTTCCAAATGGAAAGAGCTAATGAGACAAACTTCAAAGAAAGCCAAAAATGACAAGCAACAAATAAGGCTAGAAATGAAAGTAGGCACAACTAAAGAATCCTAAAATTGCACTAGATCAAAATTGGACTAAAACAAGAAAATAACTCAAGGGTTCAAGAATTAAAAAAGTAAAACATCAATGTTGTGGCATATACAAGCACATTCAAGCAAGTTTCAACCAAGTTAAGCACTTCTTTCAACAATTTTATGACAAATTTCAAGTGCACTAATTTTTTTTGTTCTTTTTCTTCTTTTAGTACTTTCTACAAACAATTTGTTCTCTTGTTTTCTTTCCCATTTTATATACTATTTTGTTACACCTCTTTACTTAATTTTGAAATTGAATTTGATGAGGAGTTATCTGGTATCAAACACTTGAACGAAGAAGCAAGGAACTAGCCACAAAATTTTGATATAAAAGTGCAATTCAAGAAATAAAGAGTTACTCAGATGGACTAGAAATTTAGGTGACTTAAAGGTATAACACAAGAGTGTTGATTAGGAGTAGAAGTTAGGTTTTTTGCACAAGTTTTGAACTCCAAACCATACGCCCAAATTCACTCAAGATCAACCAAGCACCCCTCACCCAAAAACTAGCACTAAAATGAGCTACTACTAAACTTAGAACAAGTAAGCAACAAGAAGGAATTGAGCAATATTTTTGAAAAATTTTTAAGATACATGCTATGAACTAAAGCATGTGAGACTCCTTGGACATGGATCAAGAGGTCACTTCCTCTTTGATGCTCAATTCAACAAGAGCTCAACACACTTTTAGGTGGGGAAAAAAACGGCTAAACAATGTAGAATTAATTGAGAAAAGAAAGACTAAACATGAACAACTAAAGACATAACATGAAAGATTAAAAACTAAAAATAAATGGTACCAAATCAAGAAATAACTCACGCCAAAACAGAGTAAGGAAGCCACATAACAAAACCAAAAGAAGGCACAAGAAGATAAGGTAAGAATACAAAAGTGAACCTAAGGATCAAGACCACAATTATGTGGTATCTTTCACAAAATTTGTGAAGTCATCATCATGATCCTCTTAGGAATTCACATGAACAAAAAGGAAATAAAGTGTTGGGCATAAAATAAAGAAATTCTAAACAAGAATACACAATGATTCAATGGAAAGAAACAACACAAATTGAATCAACAAATGAAACAAACACATAGAGTGCATAGGAATTAAATTGCATGAAATTAAAACTACGAGACATAAACTAACAAGATAATAAAGAAAAATTAAAATGACATAAAGGAGATGGAAAAATAAACTCTAGAACACAAGAACAATAAAAACAAGAGACCCATAAAATTTTTAGAAGGAAAGAAAATTAACCTCTAGGAGTAGACGCAACCTGTTTGGGCCAATTTGGATTGGTTAAATCTTCGAATTAGGAGAATTTCAACTAGGACTATCCCTTATTAGAATTAACACTTACTCTTTTAAAAATTTTCCCTAAATTCTCATTTGATCGCTGATTCTCTCTTTATCCTCTCTCTCCCTTACATAATTTTCTACACCCACATTTTCTCTCCTCTCTCCTCACTCTATTTTCTGCCTCCACCATCTCTCTCCTCTCTCATCTCTCCTTACCTCTTGTTAGTGTATATATGTAGTATAGTTATTTAATTTTTTATTTTTTTAGTATAATAATTTAATTTCTTATTTTTTAGTATAGTAATTTAATTTATTTTTAGTGTATTTAATTTATTATTTTTAGTATAGTTATTTAATTTATTATTATTTATTATATTAATTTACTTAATGAATTACGTGTTTAGTATAGTTATTTAATTAAATATTTGGTTAGTATAGTTAATTACATGTACTATAGTAATTTAATTAATTTTTAGTGTGTTTAATTTATTATTTTTAGTATAGTTATTTAATTTATTATTTTTTATTATAATAATTACATTTTTATTATATTAATTTACTTAATGATTAAATTTTTAGCATAATTATTTAATTAAATATTTGGTTGGTATAGTTAATTACGTATAGTATATTCATTTAATTTCTTATTTTTTTAGTATAGTAATTTAATTAATTTTAGTGTACTTAATTTATTTTTTTAGAATGGTTATTTAATTTATTTTTTATTATAATAATTACATATTTATTATATTAATTTACTTAATGAATTACGTGTTTAGTATAATTATTTAATTAAATATTTTGTTAGTGTAGTGTGGTATAGTTATTTAATTTCTTATTTTTTTAGTAGAGTAATTTAAATTCTTATATTTTTAGTATAGTAATTTAATTTCTTAATGAATTATGTTTTGAATATAGTTATTATTTTTTTTATCTTTTCTATTACTCTCCAGCAACCGTTTGTCGAAAAGCAAATAAAAATTGCAAATTTTTTTAATCCCAACAAATGGTGTGGGAGAGTTAAAAAATTACAAATTTGTCTACTCTCCGGACAAACAATTGCTAGAGAGTAAAAAAATTTCTAATTTTTTTTACTTTGTGGTAATAGTTTACTGGAGAATAATAAGAGACATAAAATGAAGGATATATTAGTTTTTTTTCATGGAAGTCGGTGTTACTTCAAATTAGGAGAGATGTTAATTCAAATTTCCTCCAATTACATATACTTGTCAATACTCTGTCAAATGATGATATTAACTTATTTTATGTATTTAATTAGCAAAACAAAAACAAACGTATTTATGTTAAACAATTTATTACAAATTTGTATTTTGATGAAAATAAAATATTTAAGTTTGGTTAAAAACGAATGGTATCTCTCTATATATTAACTTATCTTATATTAAATATTGACCAATAAAAGCTTTAATATATCGAGTTTTAATTTTTATAATTCAATTATGTTTCAATAAAATGGAGAATTTTGCTCTCAATTTCTAAAATAAAATTAAAATAATTTTAAGTAAAATAAATTAAATTAAAATAAATATAATAAAAGGATAAAGTCCATGTGTTTGGCCTTTTTTTTTTTAATTTTTAGACAAAACATGTCATTAAATTAGACAAACTTGATGCAATTAAAATAAGAGTTTTTTTAATTAGTATATATTTACTGTCTAAAAATTTATTGTAACTTTTTTAACTTTACTAATTAATATTTTAAAAATATATAAACGAAGAATTGTGATTAAACGCTAATGTAAAACTTTTTTACACTATCAATGCAGGTTAATTAAACTCTATAAATGAAAATATTTTTTACCGACATTTTACATGTTTATTTTAAAATTAAAATAATACAAAAAAATATGATAGAAGAATAGTCTAGATATTTTTCTGGTGGCTGAAATTTCCACACATAGGACATTTGACTTTTACTGATATATTTATTGATTATTAATATAGTTATTTTGTTCTTTCTTTCCCTTTTTAAAAATATTTTATACTTTTAAATTCAAAACGTGAAAGGGAGAGGATCCATTTCTATTAAATACTCAAATTTTATTTTTTCAATTCAAAATACAATGGTGGTTCACTTTCAACGGTCAAACGTCCAAATATACAACAATTGTGCCCAAAATTTGTTTTTCAAATTCAAATACACAATTTCAAACTTCAAAGATGATATTTAATTTATCTATATGTCCTTAACACTAAAAGAGATATTTAATTTAAAAATAAAGTGACTATCTTGTATTTTTCTCCAATCTTCAATACAGCATCGCAAATATGATTTCCAATGTCAATAACAACAAAATTTAAATATGTGTAATCATATGTATAACTTATAAAAAATGATTAATAAATTTTACGTAAAAAATAATTTATACAATATATAAAATTTAAATATATCAATTCATATAAATAATTAAAATATTTTTTACTATTATAATATTAGCAATCTAGTAAATTAATTTGTATAATTTTGTTTAGATATTTTATCCTTATAAATTATAATTTATAATAAAATGTATGTGTTATGATAAAAAAATGAAAAGATTAATAATTCAATACTTATTGTTTAATATCTAATTTAATTCTTATATTTAATACTTATGATCAAGGTATAAAAATCATGAAAGTGTTCGAATTAAACAAACTAAATATTATTTATAATTACGCTATTTATTATGAAAAAAAATACAAAGTAAAAATACTTATATTTAGTACTCTTTAAATTTAGTCACTCTTACATAATAAATACATTAAAAATCAAATTTTAATGATGGTTAAAATGTGTCATGGAGTAGACTATATAAAAAAAATTAGGTAAATACCAATTACCTTAAAAAATCCTAATTTTTTTAATGGAGGTTCCTATAATGGCAACGAGGTGAATACAAATATAACATTCTCATATTCATCTCCATTTTCGGAACTCATTCTTATTTCCGTGTCCATATCCAGCAGGTATGAAACTTATGAAGGGATTATTTTTTAAAACCTTTTGAAAATATTTTGAAGACATCTGGAAGGAGTTATTTTAGAAAACTCTGAGACACAAACCACTTTTTCATGTTCTGAACAAGTGTCTGGACAAGGCTTTTTGTAGTCGTCTTCTCTTAAGGATCTCGAATGAGTGAAGGTGTCAGTGTTTGACTTTTGTTGCACGTACTTGCTCAAGTGACCATCTCGAATGAGCTTTTTAATCTTCCTAATTAATGCATAACACTTCTCAGTGTTGTGACTGTAAGTCCGGTCACACTAGGCGTTCTTGTGCTGACCCATCTGTTTGTCGACAATAAGAGGGAAGCACATTAGTTTTGTGGTGTTTACATCTTTGAGAATGTTTTGTCGATTAATAATTAGGGGAGTGGGTTGGCGTATGTTGAAATTGTCATCCCTAGGTCATGTTTATCATAACCCGAACGCCGCTCCCACCCATGCCAGTGATGATGGTATTTTGGAGGAGAACATGGCACTTCATCTCTTGTCTTCTTCTATAACATGACCTCCTTCGTGTCAATGTGACAAACGACTCATGATCAAATCTTTGACATGATTATTGGCTTACGATGCACTAACGACTCCCAAAGGGACCTTCTAACAAACTTTTATTAATGCGGCCACAAACATTCGTTCATTAGGGTCTACTACGTGCAAGGTGACCTCATTGAACCGAACCAGAAACTGTTGGGAATAAGGCACTAAAGGCGAGAAGAGAGAAATAAACAACACTAAGAAGTATTTGTTTTGATGCATTTGTAAACCTTACATAAACTTGCTTATATAGCAAAGTGAAGAACACCATCTCACAATACTGAGCAATGTGGGACTAAAAATCAAACTACAAAACTTAATCAAACTACAAAAATAACAATTCTCCCACTTGGAGTTTGATTATCACTTATTGTAGTTGTCTTCATCATCAATCATGGCAAGCTACCACTTGCTCGCATCTGTGGTTTGACATGCTTCTGAATAGTCTTCAAGCTCTCCTCCATCTGTTAACAACATGTAGTTCATGTATCTCCTGTTAGGCACAAGAACTCGCGAAGACCTTCTCAATTCAGGAATTGAAGTAAATTGTTGCTCTCTGCCTGATTCAATTACTTCCTCTGATTGAGAAGTCTCAACTGGTGGACTTTCTACAGCATCATCCACCTCTACATAAGTTGGCCCACTCGGTTTTGAGTTGTTGGCACTTGTATTATGCTTATCCTTGTACATGACTCCTTCGTTGAAGATCATGTCTCTACTACGGATCATCTTTTTGTTTTCATCATCCTACAGACAGTAGCTAAACTCATATTCACCATAACCAATGAAAGTGCACCTTTTTTATTTGGGATCAAGTTTGTTCCTTCCTTGATCGCTAATGTGCACATAAGTTGTACACCCAAAAACTCTAAGATGTGAGAGTTTTACTTCTTTTCTGCTCCATACCTCTTCTGGTATTTTATGCTCCAATGGTATTGATGGACCTCGGTTGATCAAGTAAGCTGTTGTATTGACTGCTTCTGCCCAGAATTGCTTCGGTAGGCCTGACTGCACACGCATGCTTCTGGCTCTTTCAGTCAACGTTCGATTCATACGATCTGCTACACCATTGTGTTAAGGCGTACCTGACACGGTTCTCTCCATTCTGATTCCGTGCTCATAGCAAAACTTCTTGAATTTGGTGTCTACATATTCACCACCATTGTCGGATCTGAGCTTTTTAATCTTCAATCCTGTCTCATTTTCTACCATAGCTTTCCAAATCTTGAAAGCTTCAAATACTTCAGACTAGTGTTTCAGAAAGTAAACTCATACCTTTCTAGAGTGATCATCAATAAAAGTTACGAAATATTCTTTCTCACCAATGGAAGGGACAGTCGTTGGTTCCCAAACATCAGAGTGGATGAGCTCAAGCCTCTCTTTCTTTGGGGTTTTTCTACTTGTCTCAAAGCTGACTGAAGACCTAACAATGTCAATTTCTACTGACTGAAGACCTAACAATTTTTCTTTTGAGTGCATGACCTTCATCCGTTTCTCACTCATATGCCCAAGTCTTTGGTGCCATAGATTGAAACTTTCATTTGTTGCAATTGCAATCAAATGACATGCTCCTGCTGTCTTGTAAAGAGTACCACTCTTTTTGCCTCGAGCAATTGTCATCGCACCCTTTGAAATCTTCTAATCATCACTGTGGAAGATTGTCGTGTAGCCTTCACTAGCTAACTGACCACTAAGATTAAGTTCTTAGTCAGGTCGGGAATATGTTTGACATTTTTCAAATCCCATACAAACCCATCTAACTTAATCTTTATTGCACCTTTACCTACAATCTCACATGACTGCTCATTACCAAGGTAAACTTTACCAATGTTTCCAAGAACATAATTCTTGAATAGTTCCGTTTGTGAGGTAGCGTGAAAAGATGCTCCAGAGTCTAATACCCAAGACTCCTCTTTATCTTCAAGAGAGCATATCAACACCTCATCTTTTCCTGAGGTGGAGACAACGTTTGCTTCGCCCTTTGCTTCTTGACTCTTCTGTGCACTCCTGCATTGGTTTTTGTAGTGCCCGGTTTTCCCACAATTCCAACACTCATCGTCTTCAAGTTTTGGGAACACGATGATTTCTGGACTTGGATCGTCTCTCCTTTGATTTGCTGCGTCCGCTTTCTTTGGTTGAACTTCTTCCTCTTGACTCTGTATGCAATACTGAAAAGGTTGATGGTTCACCCGACTCTCTCTGCCGGATCTCTTCACTGAGAACCAAATTTTGAACATCATCAAATCTTAACTTATTGCTTCCTGATGAGCTACTCACAGCCGTGACTGTAGCATTCCAACTTTCTAGCAGGGAAGACAAAAGTATTAAAGCTCATACTTCCTCATCGAACTCAATCTCAACTGAACTCAACTGGGTTATAACAGTGTTTAGTTCATTGAGATGATGTGCCACCGAAGCACCTTCAGACATCCGCAGATTGAACAATCGCCTCATCAAGTGAACTTTGTTTGAGGCTGATGGTTTCTCGTACATGTTGGAAAGAGCCTTCATGAGACCTGTTGTCGTCCTTTCTTTTGCATTGTTGAAAGCAACATTACGGGATAACGTCAATTGGATGGCTCCGAGAGCTTTTCTATCTAGAAAGCTCCACTCATCCTCCTTTATAGCTTCTGGTTTCTGGCTTGTGGGAGGTTCTTGTATGCCTTTTTTATACAGATAGTCCTCTATTTGCATCTTCCAAAAGTCAAAGTCCGCACCATCGAACTTTTCAATCTTCATCTTGCCTTCGTCCATTGCCATCGCTCCTACTGCTTTTGAAGAAAAGGCCCCACTAGTTCTCTAGACTGAGATCCCCAAGAACAAGAGAAAAAATCTTTTCTGATGTGGAAGATCAGACACAGCTGCAGCCACAAAGTATACTAAGAAATTTACTCTTAACTAAATCTTTTCTGATATGGAAGATCAGAAACTGCTGCAACCACAGAGCATACTAAGAAATGGCTCTGATACCACTTGTTGGGAACAAGGCACTAAAGGCGAGAAGAAAGAAATAAACAACACTAAGAAGTATTTGTTTTGGTGCATTTGTAAACCTTACATAAGCTTGCTTATATAGCAAAGTGAAGAACACCATTTCACAATACTAAGCAATGTGAACTAAAAATCAAACTACAAAACTTAATCAAACAACAAAACTAACAGAAACCACTTCAACATTTCATCTGCTTATTGGTCGCAAATTGAGTCACGAACAGTCATGAAAATTCGTCTAAACTGGTGATCTGGTAGCCCATTGAACTAGTCCCAAGCAAACCTAGTAAATGTGCTTACAAACATCTTGCACTTTAGGACGTTATTTCCACCGTTAATCAACATTTGGGATCTGAAAGTCTAGAGATGGCAGTTTGGGTCCTGAGTTCTTTCAAAAGGTTCCATCTTTGGGACCAGAAAATATGGCAGAATAGGCTCAACTTCAATGGCTTCCGAGAACGGTTGGAAGTCTCTATAAGGTTCAGTAAAGGCTTTGCTCTCAGGACATCGTAGGGTGACTATCTGAGTGTTCATCTCCTATTGTGATACCTGAATTTGTTGTCCACCTTCTTTTAGACCTAGACACTTCGCGTTTCTACTTCATTGACGTGTCATCTAATGTCTTCTATCTCCTGGCGCATGGTCTGGATCTTACCCATCAATTGTTCTAACGTAGGCCCTCCAAAGGTAGAAGCCTCGAGGGGTGGCCCCTCTTAAATCCTAAACATCATTTCTCTAAAGTATGGGAGTGATAGTTTACCGTTACCACTGTGGTCGCCAATTTGTTCTACTCTAGAAAAGTTAGTCTAGGTTAGTTGTTTTCTTCAATTTTATACTAGGTCAGGGCAATCATTCCTTGAGGATCCAGTATCAAAAGTGTGTGGTTACCACTAGGTCAGTTTGGTGAGATCATGCTTGGAGGTCATTTTGTTAGTTTGACCCAGTTCAAAAAAGTTTGATTTTTATTTTATTACAAAATCCTAGTTATAATAATTGTATGAACAATAATGTTTCAGATTAAAATTATATCAAAACAAATGTTATATAGAAAGAAAAAAACAACTAATATACCGAAATAATATAAATATGATAAAAATGGAATACTTTGTTTGGGAAATTACAAAAACATTGTGATAAAATATTTTATACGTTGTTCTTATAATCGTACTAGAATAGCTAGTTGAATCAGGAACCAATTCCTTATTTTGATTGTCTGGTTGTACATAAAATTGTTTGAAAAACTTATAAAAATGACCATAAACTAGTAAAATTGGTGAAAACTGACAATACAACTCTATCATAGTCACCCCTTTTTATTCAAAAAATTAATTAAAAGGAGGTTAATCTAGCAATGCGAGAGTATATTTAGTAATTATTTTTTCTTTTATAGCTATATTTTTAATCCATGTTTTTCTTATATGTTACGACTTATGAATTATAAAATATGTATGATTTATAATACTTTTATGTTTTAATATTATAAATTTTATGATTTTTTTGTTTAATATTGTTTAGTATAATTATTATAAAACATTAAAAATTAAAAATATAATTTTATTAATAATAGTTTAACCATTGAACTAATAAATCGTTAGTTTTATGATCTGTCTAATTTTAAAAACATTGATTCTAAAATTTCTAGGTCATCCTAAGGCATTATATAATTTATTCGTTACAAATTAACATTGTGCTGCTAAAGTTTGAATTTTCATCTTCCAATTTTAGATTAGAAATTGCTTCAATTAATTACGTGCATAAAATACCTTAAGGTTCAAATAAAAGTTTAAAATTTGAGTTTCATGGGTATACACTGTGAGTGTATTTTATACCGACATTCAATCATAACCCTTAATTTATGGTGAATTTGTTGACTTTTCTCATTGTTACTTTAAAAGTTACATAAATAAAAAGTCATGACTAAAAATATTTTACACTAACAGTGTATACCAATTAAACTCTTAAAATTTAGTTTAATCTAAGTCAACCAACTGTGAAAATAAAATTATTCAACGATTTATATTATTTGTTTACAAAATATATATATATATATATATATATATATATATATATATATATATATATATATTAACACAAAAATAATATAAAAAATATATATTAACACAAAAATAATATAAAAAATATAAAAATATTTTACACTAACAGTGTATACCAATTAAACTCTTAAAATTTAGTTTAATCTAAGTTAACCAACTATGAAAATAAAATTATTCAACGATTTATATTATTTATTTACAATATATATTAACACAAAAATAATATAAAAAATATATTTTGTATCTATTTTAAATTACTCTTTTTTTATTACTTTTTGAAAAAAATAAATTATTGGCCAAAATGTACTTATAAAATATAGTATAATTAATATTGCTTTAACTAATTCCAAATATTAGCAACTAAATAACAAATTTAATTTATATATATATATATATATATATATATATATATATTAATAACTAATATTTGAAAAGAAAATAAACAAATATCATAGTAAAGATCGTATAAAATTAATGTAACATTTAATTTGAGAAAATGTTTTCTATTTTTAGTTTCTATTTTTATTTTTTGAAAACTGTTTTCATTTTCAAGTTTTTAACATTAAGATAATATGTTTATTTTCTTTGATATTTTCTATTTTTAAAAAAATAATATGGTTAAATTTAATCAATTTTAGCAAAAATATTATAAATTATTTATATATAGTTTAAAATATATTTATATATTATTTTTATATGATTACATTCTCGTTATTAAGTTTTCATATAGTATTAATTTGGAAAACTGAAAAAAACTTTTTTATGTTTTAAATTTTTTTTTAAAATATTTTTAGTGAAAATGTTTTCTAAATTGTTACTAAGCATATTTTCACTGCTATTCTCTATTTTCTTTGAAAATGAAAACAAAAAATGTCCAAAAAAATATGTCACCTAATAGTTTGAATTTAAGAGAGTTATAAGGTTGGTCTAGTGAAAAAATTCTAACTCATAGCGAGGAAGAGATCGTGAGTTCGAATCCTTCAACTAGAAAAACTAATATACTAATAATTAACATTTATCTATAAAAATAATAGTTTAAATTTAAGATAATACTAATGAATTAAATTTATTATTTTCTTTTGCATTGAATATTAAAATAATATAACTCTACAAATAGAGGAAAAATCTTATTATGTTATAAAAGATGTCATACACAAATAATATTATAAAAAAAGACTAAAATATTTTATCAAAAAATAAAAATAATACATAAATATACAAATAAAATAATTAACTAAAACATTGACTTTTTAGAGCATAAATATTAAAATATTTATATTATATAAATATGAAAATATAAAAAAAAAATAAAAATTATTCATATACACTCAAAATCTCATATCACTTTAAGAGTTAAGAACAAAGACCCTAAACACTCCCTTATTTGCTCTACATGTTTCATTCATTCCATTTTATTATCAAAGCAGTAGAAATAACAAACTTTTAACGGTACTTATTTAGGTATACGTTTCATTCATTGCATTTATTAGTTGTTTTAGTTTTTTTTACAATTTTTAAATTTAGTCACGTTTTTTACTTGTAATAATTATAAGTTGGAATCAATATTACCTTTAATAAATATTGATGCTAATTAATCTAATCTCATTTAAATATCATGTCTGTAAAATTCTTAATTACCGCAATTATATAACATATTAGATATTTTAGTAAATATATTTTTGTTGTTTGTCTATGTAGGAAAAAAATCTTAAACAACGCATAAAAATAATAAAATGGGTATGAAAACTTGAGACACTACTTTTGTGTAAAAGTCACCCAAAATATAGAAAAATAATACATGTATATCTATTTAATCTATATACCTCATCAACACTCCTTATTTTTTTTTATCTCTCTCATCCTATCATATCATATAATACATATATATTTTTATTTTTTTTCTTTTTATCATTATAGGTGGCTAATAACAGATGAGGTGTAGATTTATAATTTTTTGAAGATATATAGGTATGATAGTATTTATGATGAGAGAGATAAAAAATATTAATAAAGTGTATAAATTAAAAAGATGTATGTGTATGATTATTCTAAAACATATGACACAATGAACGGTAAATAAATAGCTTGAGAGTTGATTAATTGAAAGTTGAAAGAAGAAAAGCAAATAGTGACAGTCTCCTCCCCAAAATATATTGATGGAGATGGAGTTATTCTTACAGTGACGAAAGCATACATACATTCCCAGCAACAACAGATACCTAGCCCAACTACGACAATGGAGGAGGCAGCAAAACCCTCATTTTGCAAGTTCGATATTTTTAACAACCCTTCTTGTAGGGATCGTTACAAACTTCGACATTTTGCTGTTGTTTACCACCTTGGGCGAAACAGTTGAAAAAACGACCCTCTTTTATCATACAGGTGGGTTTGTCAGCGTTCTTTGTACCACCGGTCTTGGTATTCTCCATTTGTTCAAGCATTCTGCCAAAGTGAGAGGTGGTGATGATGAGGCAGTCCTGTACGGAATAACCATCGCATAGAGAAGTGGTGTCATTGGTCTTCGCCGGATCTGCAACAATGCTGATACATGCGTGCAGGGAAATTACAGCAAACCACATCAGTGCAGAAGTTTGTGCTCGCTTCATTTCAGCTTCTTTGTAATTCTCTTACTAAACCGGAGTAATGTACCTTTACACGAACCACCCGCCCCTCTATTATGTACTGTCATTGCGCTGGTAGTTGCCACTTATCCGTCACATGCATGTGCAGTGGGGCTAACTTGAATGCCATATAGCTTAGGTAAAAGACACTTATGAATAGACACATTCACGTTCAAAAAAAAAATTTAAGACAGTTTAGGGTTTTTAATATTTTAGTTTTTAAAAATTAAAAAATAAAAATAAGTAAAAGTAGTTTTGTTTTTCACTTTTTTATTTTTATTTTGAAAACTCAAAATACAATCATAATATATTATTTTTTACTTTTCATTAAAGAAATTTTAATAAATTGAACAAGTTTTTCTATTTTTATATCTTTAAAACAGTTTTTAAATAACACTTATCAAACAAGTTTTTTTTTCTTTTCTTTTCAAAACAATTTCTGAAAACTATTATTAAAAATTATTTTCAAAAATTAAAAAACAAAACAAAACTAATCAAGTACATAATCATGCCCCTACATAAACTCTCATTCGATCACAAACTTGCGATATGACTTTGACGTTTAAGTATTGATTATGTCACTTTATAACATTTAATTATAACTTTATTTATAAGGTTCACAAATTTATTATATATAATGGATTAAGAGGAAATGTTTCGTGATATTTCTTGACTTAAAATTTTGAGAATACCAAAATATATTTAATTCATATATATATATATATATATATATATATATATATTATAAGTTTATATTTAAATATAATTTTAATTTTTTATTTAAAATTGAAATATATTCCTCTTATTTTTTTAAGCTTATAATTTTGGTTCTTTTCTTTTAAAATTAAAAGTAAAATTAACTTAATCTAATCCAAACTCAACTACACACTAGCATGACATTAGTGTGTTTGTTTATTTCATTTCATAATCAATATCAATTTGTTAATAATTAATATTTGATGGAAGAATCAAAATTGTGAAATTTATAAAAATGAAAATTATGTAAATTTTTATCATAGGAGATGAAGCATTGCAAAATTTTAAAAAATAAAAAGATCAAAATTGCATTTATATATGCTAGCCTAATTTATTTATTTTTTTGTCTTTAGGTAGCCTAAATTTTAAGTTATAAAGATAACACTAAACACCAGATAAAAATCATTTGTATATATTATTATATAATAATATATATAAATGAGTGGAATATCTTATCATTAAATAGACAGTTTAAAACCCCAAAAGGTTTAGGACTCTAGTTCACATTGTCTTCGTTTAGCATAACCAGACAGTGATCAGATACACCTCTCGAAAAGGACACGTTATTCCATTTTTAGACCAATCTAGGAGAAACCCTTCTAACACCTAGAATCGATCTAGCCAACTTATAGTGTTGCCATCAGTTTTATACAAATAAATTTCCTGACACTTAGGGGTAAGTCAATTAACCCTTTTCCTTCAATAAAGTTATTAAACATCTTCATTTCCACTCCTCCGTTCTCATTCACCACCCTTTCCTTCACTGTGAATGTCAATGTATGAGTATTAAACTCATAGCTTGAAATCCTCCAATCCAATTCGTGTTTCCTTTCTTGTCTCCATCATAAAAAAATTATAAAATAAAAATCATTAAATAACATAACAGTTTTTTATTCTTGGGACAAGAAAAAAAACACTCATTATGGGCAAAAAACTTCTATCCTAAACATATCAGGGACATGAACTAGAGATACGAAAGAAGACAAGATCTAGGGATAAAATATTGATACACATTTGGTTTCACTTTTTAGAATTGTTTACCAATCAAACAATTGCAATTACGACTTGTAAGTCGTCAATTATTGGTCATCAACCTTTCCCTCCAACATACCAGTCATGGGTGTCGAGGAAGGATTCCAGTAGATTTAAGATTTGACCAAAATATTTTAAAAGGAAAAAGAATTAATTGGTATACTGTTAAACATTCAATTATGACTTTTCATTTATGTGATTTTTAAAATACTAGCAAGTAAAGTCAATAAATTTAGCATGAAGGAAGGGTTGCGATTAAACTCTAAAAAAAAATTTTTATAAATTAAAAATTTAAGACCAAAATCAATTTTTATTTTTAAAAATTTAAAATCACCAAACGGAAAATAAAAGGTTTTCAAAATATTTTCATAAACGTGAAAATTCTTCCCACGAAACACCCTTAAACGTGAGATAAATCTAGATTTTAATAGGATTCCTATCTAGAAGTATAAAAAAAACGTATATACCATTAAATTTTGTCGGACAACAATTTTTCAACCAGACAACCTTGATGTCACTAAAAAATATCTTTAATAGACTTTTTAAATTTTATATTAAAATAAAGATTTAATTAGTATACATTAACAGTATAACAAATATTACACAAACATTTAATTACATTTTTTTATTTATATGACTTTTAAAATATTAATTGAAAAAAATTAACAAACTTACGATAGATTAAGGATTGTGAGTAAATATCAATATACGCATCCTAGTTAAATATACGCATCCTAGTTAAACTCTTAAAATAATACAAAAAAATATTAAATAATAGGACAAGATAATGAGATATTTCTCCTGTGGTTGAGAATATCCGCAAGAAAAGCATCCAATTAGCTACACCGAAAAAATTAGCACTTTTATGGTCACAATTAATAAATATACAAAATATAATTCGTTAATTGACATAATTTAGGATATAATTAATTAATTTATTATAAATAAGTATTGATGAAAACCAGATGACATAGTATTTATGAATGAGATAATCTAATAATTTCATGTAAACTTGAGTTGTTGGACATGAATTTCAATTAATAAGCGTGTAATTTTTATCTTACAAATTGTATTAATAAGATAATTATGACTTTAATGGGCACTAACAGTGTAAAAAATTTTTACACCAATGTTCAATACATAACAATTAAACTCAATTATTATAATAAATTACCTGTTTATTATTTAGATATGTATGATAAAAAAATTATTATATAATCTCAAATTACCACACCATCAATAATCATCACTAAATATATTAGATAGATAAAATATTACATAATCTCATACCATAAATTATGCTAATGAAATAATTATAAATTAAATGTTTATTGTTTAGACTATGTGATATTGTCTGTTATCTAATAATTTTTAAAAAAGAATTATGAACTTTTATTAAAATTTTACACTATTTATTTATATATATATATATATATATATATGAAATGATAAGTTTATTAATTTAAAAGAAGTCATAAGTTAAGGTTGTAATTCAACATTAATTATAAACTCTTTGACACAATCATATAAATTAAAATGTTTTTGTATTTGGGGAATATGTAATAAATTTTCGTTTGACAGTTTCCTGCGTAGACTTAGAAGTCTCCCACTGTCTTATTCTTATTAAAATGGATCTGCATTAGCAGAGAAATATTTATAAGTAATAATAATAAGTATATATATCTCCATTAATGGTGTTTGAGTAATTGAGTTATCTTTGCTACTTTGTGGCTGCTTGGATTACATTTAAAGCTTCTTCCCATGGAGACAAGTGGCAGACGAATAATTGTTTTAGGAACGGTTCTGCAGGTCCTGTTGTTCTGCTTGTCTTATGTTTCCATCACAGCTGAGGATATTTATCATCCGGTTGATCTCTTGAGCATCAACTGTGGCATATCCACCAACTTTTCCAGCCTCGATGGTCGGAACTGGATCGGAGATGGAAGCACCAAATTGAAATTCCTCTCAGAAACACACAACTCAGTTGCTGCTCCTGCACGCTTGCCATCTACCCTAGAGCAGGGTCTTTATAGTCATGCTCGTCTCTCTAACTGCCAATTCACATACTCATTTCCTGTCACCCCAGGCACCCCAAAGTTCCTTCGCCTCTTCTTCTACTCAACCGATTACCAAAACTTTCCTCGCTCCAAAGCCCATTTCTCTGTCCAAGCAGGCCCATACACCCTCCTTCTAGATTTCAATGCTTCCCTCAATGCTGATAATGACACTGACCAAACCAATATCTTGTTAAGAGAGTATTGCATCAACCTTCAATATGCTCAAATTCTCAACCTAACCTTCATCCCCACCACCAACCATTCCTACGCTTTCATCAATGCAATCGAGATTGTATCCATGCCACCTTACCTTTACTACAACAACACAAATTTTCGAGAATCTGTTGGCTCCACAGTTACATATCCCGTTGAAAACAACACAGCCCTTGAGACAATGTACCGGTTAAACGCAGGAGGGCCACAAATCCTGCCCTCAGAGGACACAGGTATGCTCAGAGTTTGGGATGATGATGAGAACTATATAACTACTCAATGGCAACAATCTTCTGAGTTTGTAGATAAGAATAAAACTAAGCTTGACTTCGAGTTGACTCCTAACTACGCCGCACCAGACAAAGTTTACCGAACCGTAAGGAGTATGGGATTGAATGACTCTTTCAACATGGGGTTCAACCTCACATGGAAGTTTCCCGTTGATTCTGGCTTTTACTACTTGCTAAGGTTGTACTTTTGTGAACTTATGTCGCCAGCTAACAAGGCTGGTGACATGAGATTCATGATCTTCGTACAAGATCAGTTGGCTACCGATAGGGCAGATGTTCTGTTATGGACCAAGAAGAAGGGTGTACCAGTTGTTAAACAGTACGTGGTTTTCATCCCAACCAATACCAAAAAAACAAACCTTTTACTGAAAATACAGCCTCACCCTAGAAGCATGATCCATGACTCCCAAGTTAATGCAATTGAAGTCTTCAAACTCAGTACAACTAGTCTCGCTGGACAAAACCCAGACCCTCCTGCACTACCCCCAGTTAATACCTTTCAAACACCAAACAAGAAAAAGAGCGGCTCCAACAAAACCCTTGTCGCCGTCGCAGGTACAGTTTCTGGTGTCGTTTTGCTCTCTTTTGTTGTCGCTTTCTTCCTCGTCAGACGCAAGAAGAAGAACGTTTCCGACCACAAAGAGGGAACTTCTCGCGGGTGTGGCTCCGGCTCCGGCAACTCAATGCTACCAACCAACCTCTGTCGTCATTTCCCAATCACAGAAATCAAAGCAGCTACCAACAACTTCGACGAGCTTTTCGTGGTTGGAGTGGGAGGCTTCGGCGACGTGTACAAGGGTTACATCAACATCGATGAATGTTCAACATGTGTTGCAATCAAAAGGCTGAAATCGGGTTCTAAGCAAGGTCTGAACGAGTTCGTGAACGAGATCCAAATGCTCTCTCAACTTCGTCATCTGCATCTCGTTTCCCTCATCGGTTACTGCTACGACAACAACGAGATGATACTCGTCTACGATTTCATGGACCGTGGAACCCTTCATGAGCATCTCTACGGCACCAATAACCCTTCGCTCTCGTGGAAGCAAAGGCTTCAGATCTGCATAGGTGCTGCACGAGGACTGCATCATCTCCATACAGGGGCGAAACACATGATTATCCACCGTGACGTCAAGAGCACCAACATATTATTGGATGAAAAATGGGTAGCCAAGGTTTCAGACTTTGGTTTATCTCGAATAGGCCCCACGAGTTCTTCAATCACCCATGTCAGCACTCAGGTGAAAGGTATGCTAGATATAGGAAATAAATCCCCATCTTAAATTCAAAATCATAATTCAATCTCCACTAATCAATGACGTTTATCTAATAAGTTATACAAATAAAAAAAATCTTTTAATTCCTCTAAAAGAAAATGAGATACCATGTTAAGACACAGGATTTTTATCTTATTATATTTTATCTTATTAAATTTTGAGTTTACTTAGTATACATTATTAGTGTGAAAATTTTTATACTGAAAATCAATTACAATTTTTTATTTATGGTAAGTTTGTTAACTTTAACGATGAATACTTTAAAAATCATGTAAATAAAGATTGTGATTGAACGACGTCAATGCTAAACTTTTTTATATTATCAATGCATTCTAATTAAACTCTTGTATTTTTATAAGAGTGGGACAATAAGGTGGCTAAAGATGGGAATGGAAAGTGTTTTTAGCTTGTAAGCCCACTTTGATCCATCCCACCTAGTCCACCAATTTAGCGAGCTAAAAGTGAGACAGGATAGGCTAACTTCCCCATATTATATTTATTTTTAATACATTATATTATTTATATAAATTAATAAAATATATAATAATTAAAACATAAAATAATATATATATGACGTACTTGGAACCAAGAAAATAAAATTTGTAAAAACAAATTATGTAAAAATGATTTTTTTAAGAAAATAAAATGAACTTTGTCATGAATTTGTTATTTATTTTTTGTAAAAATTTAATATTTAAAAAATAAAAAATTTACTTTTTATGGTTTTTCCATGTATTTTGACAAATCATGACTTTCTCAAGAAAATAAAATTGTTCTATTAAATAAATTTTACATTATTTTTTTTTAAATGAACAAAAACATATTTTTTTCAAATTTCAATGGGGTGATCCACCAAGCCACCTAATGGTGGGACAAACCAAGTTATTTGGCTAGCTCCTACTATGCAGTCAGTCAGCCCATCTCATCCTGTTTTTTATGGGTCAAAGGTGGGACAGATCGACTTATTTTACCACCCTTATATCTTTATGATTATTTAAATTATATTATAATAAAATTAACTATGTAATGGATTAGGTCAATCATAAAAGCTCATTTAAGGGGTTTTTTCTTATCAGGATTATAAATTTACTATCACATTAAGCAGATATACAAACATGTTCTCTACAATAATTTTCAAAAAGTAGGTAGTAAAATTCTCAAAATTCTTATTGAACTTATGTTGATTACACAAATTTGCTTGTGAATAACAAAAGAACTCTAATTCAATATATATGAGATATAAAAATTCTCTTCCATCATTCTTTTATTTATATTCTCTATATATACTATAATTTTGTATATATCTATTGATAAACGATAAATTTTATTTCTATCAAGGTAGTCTTGGATATTTAGACCCAGAGTATTATAAACGACAACGTTTAACAGAGAAGTCTGATGTGTATTCCTTTGGAGTTGTTCTCTTAGAGGTATTGTCTGGGAGGCAGCCTTTGCTCCGTATGGTGGAGAAGCAACAAGTGTCACTGGTTGATTGGGCGAAACATCTCTATCAAAAGGGATCTTTCAATGAGATTGTGGATCCAAAGCTAAAGGACCAAGTGACATCCCACTGTTTGCATAAATTTGGTGAGCTTGCGCTGAGTTGTTTGCTTGAGGATGGGACTCAACGGCCTTCAATGAATGATGTGGTTAGGATGCTGGAGTTTGTTCTGCAGCTTCATGATAATGTTGTTGATGGAGTCATGGTGAATGGTTGGGATTATGAAGATAGGGATGACATGTTTATTAGTACATTTAGCAGTGTGCAAGACTCATATTATAGTAATAATAGTGGATTGAACACTACTAGCAATGATAGCCATAAGAGTAGCAATGATAGCTATAAGAGTGACTCTGACAGGTTAATGATCCCTGAGAATGTTTTCTGAGATTAAGGATCCAAAAGGACAGTGAGGTTAGTGTCCATGTTTAAGTTGACTTTGGTGTTTAAGACAATAAAATATGGTTGAAATAATATATAGATAATTTGGAGACATCGTAGGTGAAAATTCTTCTTTTCCATTCTATTGTCATTACACATATTATTGTTATCTGAGAAAAATAGTTTTACAGTGATGTTTAATTGTAAACTTTTATGTATATGATTTTTAAATTATTTATTAATAAAGTCAACAAAATTATCATATATGAAACTTATATAAATTTATAATTAAATATCAGTATAAAAAATTTTTACACCGCTGAATAAGTAGTAAACTCTTGTTATTTCTCACCAATCCAAGCATGCCTTCCAAACTCTATAAGGTATAACAAAAAAAAAAAAAGAAGATGATTTTAAGTTTCCATTTATGTACCACAATCTTGCATATCCCGCTTGACATTTCTACTACCTTACGCAATATTGAATTTTGTAGAGAAGGCACGCAGCTCCAAATAAGTTTTCAAACAAAAATTTGCACTTTTAACATAAGAACCTATCTACTTAAAACAATTGTTGGTTCAAACGGGAAAAATATTCTATCTATTAACTGAAAAATTTTAATACTGAAAAGGAGCCCACCAACTCAGTGTTATTTCATAATATGAGCATATAGGTTGATTTAACAAAGTACACATGGGACTTAAAACTCTTCATTTGACAAAGTACACCTAGAACTTATCCCTCTCCATTTCACAAGGTACAATGTTATTTCAACTCCATACCCTACTCAAAATTGTTTCTATCTTTGTTTATCTTGTAATTAAACTAATAAAGTTAGCCAATTGTGGCTATTCTTGAATATTCTACAAATTAAAAATAGATATTTGGAGCTTGAATATGATTTTTTAAAATTTTAAATGGATGTATAAGTGAAAGTGAGACATAGGAAGAACACTTCAAAAGGTTTAGATATTTTTGTGGTTCACAGTATTAATTTGGTGATTACTGAATCTAGGTGACCAATTTAATTTTATAAGGTTTGATTTTTATTTGATTACAAAATCTTAGTTATAATAATTGTATGATCAAGAAATCTTTAGATTAAAATTATATAAGAGATTTATTCTTATTCTCATAATCTATATTATAATAATAAATCTTTAATTATAATTAACAACTTTATCAATCCAAATATTATATATACATAAAAAATAAATATTATAAGAAACAATATAAATATGATAAAAAATAATAATTTATTAGGAAATTACAAAAATATTATAATAACATATTTTAAACATTATTCTCAGAATTAGACTTGGTTGGTGATCGTTTTAACTGTTGAATCAAGAACTACACCCCTATTCGGTTTGGTTGCAGTGGAAAACGAGTTGTACACAAGACTAATCGAACATGAATTAGTAAAACTAGTAAGAACTGACGATTTGACTTATTTATGATTTTTTTTTTTAATTTTGAGGTTTTACTAAATCCATCTCATTTTTTCACAAGTCAACATCTTTTATTAAAAAACTTAATGAAAAAGGAGTTAACCTAGTCCTACAAAGGTGTATTTAGTAAAATTTATTTTCTTCTTTTATAATTACATTTTTAATCTATGTTTTTCTTATATATTCTAACTTATGCCTTATGACTTATGAAGTATTACGATTTATAATACTTATATGTTTTAATATTATGAGTTCATGATATTTTTGTTTAATATTATTTAATATAATCATTATAGTACATTAAAAAAATAAAAAATATTATTTTATTAAGATTGGTTTAACTATTGGTTCAACAACGGTTGAATAAGTGAACTATGAATTTGTATTTTCACTAGTTGAATGATCAGTGGAAAAGAGGGAAATACCATTTTAATTCTTGAAAATTGCATGTACATCCCAACCCTTAGATTTTTGGAATTAATTCTCATCTAGACTAATTTTTAATACTTAGGAATGATAAATAAACTTGTATCTATGGATAATCCTCAAACTCATCCTAAAGATGATGGAAAATTTTTTATTTGACCAAACATGGGTGCAGGTGCAGATAATACCCAATTTGTCAAGTCAAAAATGGGAAAAAGAATGAGGATCAGATATAGATACATACCCCGTCTTTATACCAACTCTTATTTTAATGACTAAAATACCATAAACTCTTACCTTTAATTTATTATACCTAATTTTCAAACCAAATGATCCCTTACATTCTTGCTTTACTTCACAAATTACAATCTTTCAATGTCAAGAATGGTTTGACAAACAAATTACAAACTTTTTGTTTATTAAATAAATTTTTTAATATTCAAGAAATTTATTTTCTATTAAAAAATATTGCAATTTTTTTTTACAGGTATATATGGGACATGTACAAGAATACTCGATACTTAACATGATGAGAATGAGACATAAATTTTATACCCGTCAAGTATTAGGAACGAAAATAAGGATGAATTTAGAGGACCAGGGATAAGAATGTCATACTATACATGTCCTCACTCATCCCAATGTCATGCCTGTTAATACTCTTTTAGTTCTATTTATCAAATTCAATTATCTAATTCATTAACATTAAGAAAAGTAATTCATGTAGTTTATAACAACAACTATGTCATATATTTTATAAATTTTTTCAAAACTACCATTGTTTTTAATACCTATTTTTTTATCTCTTGATTTGTCACTACCTCTTATTTCATTAAGAATATTTAAGTATAAATAATTAATAGAATGAACATTATTGATTCGGCTTCTACAAGATCCAAGCTTAACATTAAGAATACAAGTTATGGGAGAATTTTATAACTATAGATCTCTACTAAAAGGCTTCAATGCATCTTTCCTAACCTTGATTCCAAAGAAAGAAGCACCTGTTGGACTTGGTGATTTTAGGCATATCACTAATAGGTGTGATATGCAAGATTATTGCAAAAGTAAGGAGCTTCAAAGGGTGAAGTATTCCATTATAGAAGGTACACAAACTACCTTTATAAAAGAAAGACAACTTTTGGACAATATTATGATTTTGTGCCTAAAATTTTCATTAGTCTCAGACCTAGTAAATAGAAGTGTCACTCAAGAATTTAGTATGCAACGAGGCTTAAGACAGGAAGACCCAATGACCCCTATTCTCTTCCTAACCATGGTCGAAGGCCTTACCAGATTAGTTAAGGAGGCTCTTAATCATAATCTAATGTCTGGATTGAATGTGGATAACCAGAAGCTTCATGTTGCCATCCAACAATATGTGGATGATACCTTATTTATGGTCGAACCCAGAATACACAATGTACTTATTCTGAAAAGTATGCTTAGATGTTATGTAATGGCATCAGGCCTGAAGGTAAATTTTCACAAAAGTAGTGTGAGAGGTGTAAGGATGATTAATCACGAGCTGCAATCTTATGCTGCTATCCTAAATTGTAGAACTATGCAAATTTTATTCTCTTATCTAGAGGTTTCAATTGGGGTCAATGTGAGGAAGGAAAGCATTTGGAGACTGAAGTTGGAAAAAATAAGGGCAAAACTGACATCTTGGAAGCAAAAAAACCTACCTTTGGGAGGGAGGATTTGTCTAATCAAATTTACACTCTCTTCCTCTTTCTTTCTTTTTACTGGATTCTGAAGAAAGTGTACCAATTAATTCAAAACATGTAGTGAAGCTTTCTGCAGGGTTAGTCTAATGACAAGAAAAATCCTGCCTTGATCAAATGGGAAACAATGTGTATAGAGAAAAATCAAGAAGGTTTGGGAATTAAGATGTTTATGATTTCAACAAAGCATTGTTAGTAAAATGAAAATAGAGGATTCTTAACGAAGAAGATGTTCTATAGGTAAAATTCTTGTAAGCTAAATATGAAGAAATCAACAATAAACTATCCTGTGAACATTGGAAGAAGGTTCTCAGTGGTGGACAGATCTCATGAAAGCTACATCTTCTAAGGGAGTGAGGGATTGGTTTAGGTTGAAGTAGGAGATGGTTCTCTTTTTAAATTTTGGGGATAAATTTTGGGGAGGATGGAAGGATTCTATTAGTTTAAAATCAACCTTTCCTAGGTTATTTGCTCTGTCTAAACAAAAGGAGATCCAAATTTTAGAGGTTGGGAAGTGGTGTAATGAGAAATGGTAATGGAAATTAAAATGGAGAAGACCTCTTTTAGATTGGGAGCTTCCTTGGGTAAGAGCTTTGGAGATGATGTTAAGGAATCCAATTGTGTATTAATAAAAAAGATAGTTGGGTGTGGCACAACCAAGCCGAGCAACAAGATGGTTTCTCAGTGAAGGATACATATAATTTAGTTCATAGCAGCACTTCGACTACTATGTCCCTTTCCTTCAAAATAATTTAGAAGGCCAAGGTACCCTCGAAGGTGATTGTTTTTTTCTAGAAATTTGTTCATAATTGTATCCCAACAAAGGTGGAGCTAAAAAAAAGGAATGTAACTTCTCTTGTAGATGATATCTGTCCTATTTATCATGTTAAACCTGTCTCACACATATTGTTCGTTATGATAGTTGGGTGTTGAACAATCAAGTATGGATGTGTTGCTATCGGTGACTTAGTCTTCAACAGATGCTCCCTCTTGATTGTTCTGCTCATATTTGGCAGCCTATAAGCTATTTTAAAGGTAAGGTAAATAAAAATATTATGCTTACATGGCTTCCATTTGGTCAATCTGAATTACAAGAAATGAGATGATTTTTAAGGGTGTTTAACTATGTGTTTCAAAAGTCTGGCAAAAAGTTTTTCAAAAGTCTTAGTTATGGGTTAGAGAAACTGCTACAAAAAAAGAACCTTCTCCTTTTATAAGTTGTCAATACAGCCAAAATATTGTATTAACACATTAGGTAATGGATAAAAACTAAAAAAATTCATATATCTGTGTTTTGACGGGACCATTATGTTTTTGTTTGAGATGATTTTTTTAGGGAGAGTAATTCTTGTTATTCTAATATTATGTATCCCTCTTCTCACATTGTCTTGTGATTGAGATTTGTTTTCCTGAATAAATATTTTGTCTTTAAAAAAAGAACTCTCATTATTTAAATTTCCTTTACGTCAATTAACTACTATATACTACATGGATAAATTAATGTAAAATTAATGCTGCGTTTAGAAATTAATACCAATTCATGTTATGATTTGAAGGAATAATGTTATGATTCACTTTTTGTTATACATTCCAATAGAGTTAGGATTAATTCATCTCCAAAATAAGCTATTTGTTTTGAATAAAACTGAAAACGGCGTAACCACAAACATTCAAATTTTGGGCCGTACGCAATTCGACTGCGCACTTCTAATTGCAAGCAATACGGCTACAGCATACTTGTACGGTCTTCGTTATGAGGTCTTCTTTTCGTATGTAATACTCAAAGCTCAAAGCTCAAAACATGACTCTTTTAAATTAAACTATGGTGTGGAGGAACACATAATTTAATAGTGCTTAACCTATAGGATTCAAGTCATTGTATGCATTATCCATAGCTTTCGTACAGAACAATAATATTAAGTATTTTTATTCTGCATTTAGTCCACCTACTTTATCCTCTTCTGAAATTATATATTACACTTTCATTTCAATTTCTTTTTAAATAATCAAATTCAAAAATTTACATAAATTTATTGAAATTTTATGAACTCAATCTGTAGTCTTACAAATTTATGAATTTGTAATAGTTTATTTCATATAAAATAATAAATCTATAAATAACTTATAAATTAAATATTTTGACAAACATATTAATTTACAAATGTTATAGTAATTAATGTATCACTATAAAATGATAACTTGCAGATATTATAGTAATGGTAGAGCACTCTTATCAAGAGTTAAGTATTTTTAGAAAATAAAGATTTAACGTCCTTTTAGATAGGTTTTTCAATTAAATGAAAGTATATCAAATCTTAAAAATTGACTTAAAATGACTATTGTTTTGGTTTAAATTTGTAACTCATTGACTCCGACAGTAGATTTAAGAACATAAAAAATTTGCATAATCTACTCAAAGTTTATTAAAACAAAAATTTGTCCATAAGTTAACTCGAAGAAAATAGGTGAATTCATAAAATCATAAGATTTAACGAGTTAACTTAATTAAATTGATTAATCAGTTATGTGTTGCATCTTTGTTCTGGTACACTTTCAACTTTGATTAAAGTATTGGTGGAAATTTTGTCAAGTTAATTGAACCCTTCTAGTGAAGCAAAGAAATCGGCTTATCACATGCAAGTTCGTATACTATAATCTTACCTTACGAATATGGTTATATCTACGATTTTATTTATTCATCAAAGCAATTACATTTCATATGAAGGTACATTCATCTTTTAACTTTGTTACTAAGATTCTGTATTTAATATATAGTTGCATTATATGGAAGCAAATACTAAATATTACGCCCTTATCAGATACCTTACACACTATATATATATATATATAATAGCATGTTGCATTAATTCTAGCATCTTCAACTACCATAACACAAGTTCAAGTTTCAATAAGCACACACCAAAACCATAATTCTCATTCTTATAGAGCATTTTCCACATTAAATAATTGGGAGCATACCTAGCTAGAAGTTAGAAAATGGCTAGTGTTGTTGAAGCTGCATTCTTGGTTATCTCATGTTTCTTATGCAGTGTTTTGTTAGGATTCTCCAATGCAGCTCCGACATTTAATGTGGTGAAGTTTGGGGCAAAACCTGATGGAAAAAGTGATTCCACTGAACCATTCATGAGGGCATGGAATTCAGCATGTACTAGTCTCAGTGCTGCTACAATTTATGTGCCTAAAGGGAGGTACTTGCTGAGGAACATTAATTTCAGAGGTCCATGCAAGAGGAAAGTGACATTCCTCATAGCTGGAACTCTTGTGGCTCCTGAAGATTACAGAGCACTGGGAGATTCTGGATTTTGGATTTTGTTCAATCATGTGGACAATCTTGTTGTTTCTGGTGGGAATTTGGATGCTAAAGGTGCTGGTTTTTGGAATTGTAGAAGATCTGGAAATGATTGTCCTGTTGGAGCAAGGGTATGTGTTAAACACTTAACATCTATTTTATGCTTTTTGGCCATCATCCCAAAACCCATTGGGTTATAGAAATTTTTTGTTTTAATTTTATGATTTTTTATTAATTTAAACAGTTTTCAGTTTGTTTTTTTTATGGATTTTACAAATAATTTGTTTTAGTTTTAAATACTCCTTATTGTTCCTGTCTTGGTCTTGTCTAACAAATACATGTATAATATTTAAAGAGAATTTTAGGAAGAATATATATTAAAGTTTGAGTTTAATTGGTATATACTGTTATGGTAAATATTTTTACACTGATATTCAATCACAATTCTTTGTTCATGATAAATTTGTTGACTTTACGGTGACAGTCTATACCAATTAAACTCTTAAAGTTTTTAAAGCATGTATATATTTTAATTATAAATTTATTATGACAAACGAAATAATTTAAGTCTCATTTATGCATGGTTGTTTTTTATTAGCTAATGAAAAGAAATATGTTGAAAGCATCTTTTAATATATTTAAACTAGAATATCCTTCTTTAGCTCCTTATTTTAGGTTAACTAATTCATCATCATAATAATGGATTTTTTTAAGTTCTACCTTTAAATTTATATTTCTTTTCAAAACTATCATCAATTTAATATTCTTAAGGTTGTAGTCCAAGAAATAAGATAAAACTTTTATATTTCAAATAATTATTATTAAATTAAGAGAAATTAAATGTATTAAAGGAAGAGTATACCTGCAAATAAATTAATGCATGAAACAATATGCATTGGATATTATAAAAACAACTAAACTATTTTAAAAATTTGGGTGGAACAAGAATTCAAGATAGTAGTATGTAATCAACTAACATTATTTATTAAAAATAATGATATTTAAACACTTATCAATCATCATATAAAATTTGTTCAGCCTTTGTTTTATATTTAATATGTATAAGCACTCTGTATATTACCCACTAATTTCCTTTTGTTTTTTCTCCATTTTTATTCATTCTTTGTCATTTTCTCTTTCCTATTCGTTCATTGCACAAATAACTGATCTAGTTATTATTTACAAATACCTCTTCAATAATTCTAATATTTTTCTTTCCTTTTTTTATACATCATATTACCAATCTTATTGAAGAATTTTTTTTATTTTTAATTTCTATCTCTCTTAAGATGTATACATTCTTCCTTGTTATCAAGATTTTTTTTTTTTCATTTCAGACTGAAAATTAACATGTTAAATGTGAATAATTAATTGCAGACAATGACATTCAACTGGGTGAATAATTTGGTGGTTAGTGGCATAACTTCAGTAAACAGCCAACTAAGTCACCTTGTGATCAACACATGCAACAATGTTGTTGTTAAAAATGTGAGACTTATTGCACCAGACCAGAGCCCTAACACTGATGGCATTCATGTTGAACATTCAAATGGGATTACCATTAATGGGTGCACCTTGCAAACTGGAGATGACTGCATATCCATTGGAGAAGCTACCTACAACCTCTTCATGTCTCACATAAAATGTGGCCCTGGCCATGGTGTAAGGTAAGCAGTAACATGATCATAGTGCTTTACAGTCAAACACGTAGAACAATATATGCAAATAGGATGAAAATCTTATGTTCTTGGTTCACCAACGTTAACGTCAAATTATCTAAAGAGTTACTTAAAAGATAAAACAAATTATTAACTCACATAACATTTCTTAACTGTAGAGACTAGAAAAAGGAATATAATTTGAAAATATAATATTTTCGTGTAAACATCCCCTCTCTACATCGTATTTAATTATTGATGGTTTCAGATTTTAAAAGTTTACAAATTTATACCAATTTTTTATTAAAATTGTGTTTTTATTTTTAAATATTAGGGAAGGAGAACCTGATTTTTAAAATGTGAATTTCAAGAATTTTAAGATCATTAAGTTTAAAACAAACTTAATTTTAATTTGTTATTTCAAAATGTTGAAAGTTGATTTAAAATATGAGAGAATGGAAGTCAAACTAGGTAGTCTTTAATCTGAGAAAACCATGAGAGAATAAAAATAAGAAAATAATAAATTAATAACAAGTTGGACACCATTTGTTGGTCTTATATATAGAGTTGGATTTCAGACTTTAGGTGTCCTAGGTGAATGAAAAAAATAATGATGTCTTTGATGATAATTTAAATATTATTTGTTTTTTTTTTTTGTAAAATTACCAAAAATCTTTTCATAATGAATATTGTTTTATTTTATATAATAATTTTTTATATAATTTTAATTATATATAAAACTACATAAAAAAATTTGACGTCCTTTTTAAAACTGGATCGTTGAAGGTCACCCAACATGCTCACTAAACCAAGTTAATTAAAAGTTATTCTATTATGTGATAAACATATACAAAAATAATATTTATAGAACAAATATTCCTGCACTTTTTTTATATATATAATCATGACAAAAATAGGAAGAAACAAGAAATGTGTGAAATAATTAGGTGAATGGTATAATTAAGAACAAAAAAAAAGTCATGCGAAATGTTATAAAACAGTACTATTATAGAAGTAATATAACTCTACCAAATTGTGCAGAAATGTCTAATTGGTTTATATGTTTGAGACAGCATTGGAAGTTTGGGAAAACAAATGAACGAAAAAGGAGTAGAAAATGTGACTCTAACGAATGCTATCTTCTCTGGATCGGACAATGGGGTGAGGATAAAGACATGGGCAAGACCAAGCAAAGGTTTTGTTAGGAATGTTCTTTTCCAAAACATCATAATGAACAAAGTTGAGAATCCCATTATCATAGATCAGAACTACTGCCCCAACAATCTAGGTTGTCCTGGCCAGGTATTCATAATTAATTAATCCATCCCGATATAAATATGTTCTTTTTACTTCAAAAAATGTACTCAATTTAGTATCTTGAAAACATTTTCATTGATTCATTTCTGTCATCGAAATTCTAAATATTGGTGAAATTATCTCTCAAAATCTTGGAAATAAGTGAAATTTGCTCCTTATCATAACTCTTCTAATATTTTTCCTGTGAGTAATATGTTGTGTCATCTAAATCTTTAATCGAATATTTGAATTTATCATCTATTTATAATAGTTATCTTGTTTGGTTATACCATCCCTTTGAGTATGAAGCTATCTTGTTGAGAGGGAAATATCTACTTTTATGTGTACGTAGATATCCAACGGTCATTTTTATTAACAATGACTAATTTATACTAATACGATGGTTGTAAAAAAAATAGTTATAATATCCAACAAGTAGATAAATTATTAAAAATACCATAAGAACTAATTTTATCAATTTTTAAGATGGAGAGACCAAAACTAATAAAACATTGAGATATTGATAGGAGCCAAATAGATTGCATTTTCAAGATATCAAACACATATTTACCCAAATTTAATTAACAAGTAGATGTCAGAATATCCGTATATAAAAAGTTTTATTTTATTATTGTTGGAGTAATAACAAATATGTTATGTTAAATATTTGACAGACTTCAGGAATTAAGATCAGCCAAATTACATATATGAACATAAATGGAAGTTCAGCAACACCAGAGGCAGTGACTTTTGACTGCAGCCCCAGTAATCCATGTGAAGGGATCAAATTGCATGACATAAACCTAACCTACAAGGACAAACCTCCAACGTCATCGTGTAAGAACATCAATGGAACGAGCAGTGGAACACTCGTGCCAGAAAGTTGTCTATAATAGTAATAATTATTGAAACAACATAGAATAAATAAATATATATATATATATATATATATATATATATAAATATATACAAAATTTATACACAAGTCTTTGTCTATTCTTCAAGATGAAGCAGAAGCAACATGGGTACGTGCACCACATGTTATATGCTTGTATTTGTTTAATAGCTTTCATGATTTGATATTTGTTTAATAGTTTACACAATTGGGTTTAAAGGCAAATGCAGCCTACTCAATCATGTCTTTAATTTTAGAATTTTATATAATGTACAAAATTTAATTCAATTGTGCTGTATATTTATGTATTTTTCATTTTTTTTTCTCTTACATAACTACATGATATCATATAAAATTGGATAGGTATTCAGCCCATCCTATGACGGAATATTCTCTCAAATATCAATAGTCACATAGGTAAACATAAATCGATAGCAAACTCTTTGGATATTTGGCATGATCATTGAATACTTGTTAATAGCTAAGCATGAGATCTTCTTGAGTATTCGACCCCCCCCCCCCAAACACACACCAAGTACAAAGAGAAACAGGAAGTCGGAAAAAGGTCACTCCTGAGAAGATTTATGCAATCCTTTTACCAATCTTAGTGAAACACAATTCTGGATGTGTAGACCATTTGACAAATGAAATTGACAGAGCATTAAAGAACCCTTTTAACCACATCCAAGCCTTTTGCAGGGACAACTGTCATACTTTCTCTGTAATGAAGGGTTCATCTTTAAAAATAACTACATTACTAGTTACCCAAATACCCCACAAAGTAGTCAACCAAATCACACTAAGAATGTTTGAAGAAAATTTTCCTTTTGCTGAAGAAATACCCAAATTGCTCCAGAAGCTTGATTCACAGTCCATAGGTAAGACATTCACATAGCCTAACCATTTATATCAGTACATCAAAACAAGATAGCTAGACTTACAAGTAAATAACAAATGACTTACACATTCAGAATTTGCACTGCAAAAAGGGCACATCAAATCAACCGCCAGAACAATATTTCTCCTTGTTAATTTCACCTTTGTAAGGATCATATTATGAGTCACCTTCCATGCAAATGCCACAACCTCAGACGGCACCTTTAACTTCCATAATCTTTCAAAAGCAAAAAAGAATTGCCAGCATGAGATTCTCCACAGACTAGCTGGTATGCATCATTCACATAGTACTGGTCAGACAACCCCCTCCTATCTCCCCAGCCTCATCCATCCTTCACATCACAGCTTATAGATACCCCTTCCAGAGCCTCCTCCAACTCCCTTATCCACTCTTTCTAGTTGAAAAGTGCAAAAAGTCTAAGAAATCTAGATTTAAGCCCTCCCAACACCTTCCACTCTCCATACCAAAACTTAAACATTGACCCATCCCTAACCAATGGCCTAACCATACCAGTGAACGTCTCCCCCCCTCCACATCAGAGGTTACTTTCAGTATATCATTCCACCACTGGGACCTTCCAATTCTCTTACTCACAACCAAATTTCTTCTGATGTCTTCCTCATACCTAGCCTCCTACACTTTGATTCAGAGGGAGTTCCCCCTTGTAGAAGCCTCCAACGCCATTTACCAAGAAAAACTTTGTTGAATGCTACCACATTTTTTCTTCCTAGTCCTCATGGCTTTTTTCTTTGCAAACTTGCTCCCACTTGATCCAGACTACTTTCTTGTTATCTTCCGAGCCACCCCATAGAAATAGCTTTTGCAAGGACTGGATTATCTTAGCCATCTTCACCGGGACCTATAAAAAGACAAGAAATAAAGAGGAATAGACGAGAGAGTAGATTTGACTAGGAAAATTTGTCTTCCCAAAGACAGGTTTTTTTTATCTCCACGAAGTTAGTTTACCTCTCATTTTCTCTATTACTGGCCTCTAGACATGCTCAGTCCTCATATTAGCCCCCACTGGAACCCCCATATAGGAAAATGGCTGCTGCAAAACCCTACAATTTAGGATAGATGCAAACGACAATAACTCCTCCTCTTTACCCTTATACCTTCCAAACTACTCTTATGAAAGTTGATATGTAGACCTGATGTTATCTTATAGCATCTAAGAGCATTCTTCAGCAAATATACATTTTTTATCTCTAGGGACACCACGAAGATATTATCATCTGCATACTGCTGAATTACCACCCGAAAATCCTGTTTACCCAGCTTGATAGCCAGATAGGAGATTTGTTGACTGAACTTTCTTAATCAGCCTCCCAAGTCCATCGGCCACGATCAAGAATAGGAATGCAACAATTGGATCCCCTTGCCTTAAACCTCTTCACATACCAAATTCTTGTGTTGCACTTCCGTTCACTAGAAATGAGAATGATGACAACTATAAGCATTCTTCAATCCAACCTACCCACCTTTCCCCAAATCCAAATCGTCGCAGCATGTAAAACAATAAAGGCCAACTGACCAAGTTATATGCCTTTTCAAAATTTGCGTAAACAAAAAGAAGGGCTTGTCATGCTACTTTGCTTCCTGAGTAACTTCATTCGCTATAACGAAACTATCAAGCAACTGTCTTCCTTTTATGAATGCAGTTTGTGTTTCTTTGATGATACTAGATAACACCTTTAGTAACCTATGAGCAAGCATCTTTGCAATAATTTTGTAAATGACACCAATTAAGGATATTGGCTTGTAATCCCCAAGTCCACTAGGACAATCCACCTTAGGGACCAGAGAAATGAAGGAGGTGTTTGACCCTTAGATAATTTCTTATTTTGATGAAAGTCTGACAGTACTTTGATAATGTCCCCCTTCAGCAAACCCTAGAAATGTTTCACGAACATCATGTTGTAATCATCTGGTCCCGGAGCTTCTAAGCCATCACACTCTCAAATAGTGCTTTTGATTTCTTCCTCGGAGAATTCATGCTCTAGCTCATTTTTGTGGTCTTTTGAAAGCCTATTGAAGTCCACCCCATCTAGTCTCAACCCTCCATCCCCCTAACTTTGGAATCACTCTTGAAAAAATTGTTTAACTTCCTTCTTAACTTGCCTTGCATCATCAACTCATTCTCCATTGGCTATTAAGCCTAGTATACCATTAGTTCTCCTCCTCTAGTTAATTGTAGCATGAAAGAATTGAGAATTCGCACCACCTTCTCTTAACCACTTAAGCTTTTCCCTTTAGGCCAGTAGGATTTCTTAAAAGGAATCCACCTTTTTAGATCCCCAATAGCCTTCATTCTTAGCCGGATCTCATCTTCCCTAATTTCTCCCTCCTCATCTTTTTTATCAAAACCAGCAATTTTAATCTTCAACTCATTGATTGTCTCTTCCACCTTTTTAGATCCCCAATAGCCTTCATTCTTAGCCGGATCTCATCTTCCCTAATTTCTCCCTCCTCATCTTTTTTATCAAAACCAGCAATTTTAATCTTCAACTCATTGATTGTCTCTTCCACCTTGTCAATATTTTATTTACTCCACCTTTTGAAGTCTACTTTGAGCGCTTTTAATTTTTCTTTGAGGATGAAGACACCTCATCCATCAACTTCAATATTGTTATACTTTTACTTTATTAGCTCCTCAAAACCTTCACAATGAAGCCAACTATTAATGAATTAGAAAGGTTTAACCCCTTGTTGGTATTGGACTATTTCAAAATAATAGGGCAATCGAAGAACCTGGCAAAACCAAACCAGGCCCCATTCCTCCTTCAATGCCTCTCCAAGAAGATATCACCAACCTCTCCCCATCTTTTAAAAATTCTAATCAGAGTTCCCTCATCAAAATTGTCAGGAAAATGAGCGAAGTAATATGTTGTTAGGTCCTTTGATAATTCCCTTTGAGCATTCAAAGCCAATTTCTGACCACAAGAACCGACCCACCCCCTCACTCTCTAATTAACCCTATCTCTCTCTTTCTCTCTCATCCCACCAAAATCCATTGGTTGGGAGTTAGGACCCACCCAACATATTCTTAGGCTTAATAAAATGATCTTTTTAAAGTATAAATGAGTTTTTTAAACTAATAAATTTTATTATATTAATTTGAGTAAAAATTAATATAATTAAAAAATGAACTTTTAATATGATCAATTAAGAGATATTTATATTAATTAAAATCAATAAATAATTATTACTTTGAATAGATTTCTTGATTTGAACATCAAAGTGTCTTTTATTAATATCTACCTTCTATAATCATCTACATAGAAATTATAAGGATATTCCCTAAAGAATACTTAAAAAAGAACTGATAGACATTTTCCTTAGAGAAGAACATGCATCATATACAAAATGAGAACTTAACTCATAATACCCTCACAAGATGTTTATATACGAGGAAGTATATATAGATCACTTATTATTATATCAACTAACTAATTAATTCACATAATTTAGAAATTCAATCTGTGTGACAATCCCATACGCTACACTTGTAACAATTATCTAGATAAATAAAAGAATTACATAATCAAATAAGGAAAAAAGAAATACAAAGAAAATAACAATTAATTTGGATATTTTAATAGTGTAAAAAACTCAGCACACCATTTTTTTATATGTCAAATAATATTAGTATTATTAATAATACTAACTTTTGTTAATGTTGAAATCAAACTCAAAATCTTTTCTTATCTTTTTGGTTACTTAACCAACTAATACTTATACTTTATCATTACTTTATCGTTGATCTTGAACTCTCGAATGTCTTGTCCTTTGAAACTAATCGTGATTATCATGGCACCGCCATTCGTTGGGGGATCTTTCCAAAATATTTTGAGGGTCATTCTAAAAATGAAATATTGCACTTTAGATTGGAGAATTCGAAAGTCAATTTTGAATGCAAAGTGTGAATACACAAAATTGAGTAATAGTTTAGTTTAGCTCTGCATGGACGCAGTTAAAACTATTACTTGCAAGAGCAAACAACACCTTTGGAGGATTCAAAAACGCCGTAGAAAACGCTATGGAATACATTTTTTCATTATTTCTAAGCCAAAAACATCGTATTCTAGATTACTGAATATGGAATTAATTTTTTCGTTTTTATTTTCGATCCGGAATATGCTTTTAATTTATATACGAATAATGAAATAATATTTTGAAATAAACAAAGCTTTGGAGATATATAAAGAATTTTGAGAGATGCAAAAGAAACGCCTTAATACATACAATTTTTTTCAAAAAGAAATTATAATTTTCTTCCCTTTTAACAAATACAATTTAAAAAAAAAATAATTGTCATTTGAAAGATGCCAAAACATTGTATTTTATTTTTTTTTCTCCCCAAATTCTTTTTTCCTTTTAACAAATACAATTTTTTTAACAAATAATGTAATTTTTTAAAATATATCTATTTAATTTTTACTCTCCTAATATTTTTGGGCAACATCCACGAGTGTGTACCAATAAAATGAAAGTTATATTTTAAAAACAACCTTTTACAAAGTGTTATAATTTTCAAGAATCGATTGGCTCTGGAATCTCAGTGTAGGTCTACAAATAAATAATGTTTATGATTATTTTTAAAATAAAATAGAATGAAAGTTATATTTATTATGTTGTAATAATAATTATTAATATGATTTTATAGTAAGGTTACTACGAAAATTCTGTTTTGAAATTGAATATATTAATTATAAGGTTGTTACTATGTTCTCATAGCAACATCTTTAACAAAAATAAGCTTGGAATTATTTTATAAGAAGATTTCTTCTATACATAATGAATTCAGACCGAAATTTAAAGTAACCTTTTACAAAATTAGTTAGGAGAGTTTGTGACTTGTGCCAATATATTTATCTAGCATTTACTAATGCTGTTCTTAAAAAAATAGTTGTTTTTTAAAAAATGGGACACGGGCCAGAAAACTAGATTTTGTATAAGGGGTGGGCAGTTTCATAATTATTACCTCCTTATTTACTATTTACACCCTCACATTTACAATATTTTAGAAATTTTCAACATACTTTCACCCTTATTTGATTTTTAAACTTTGAAATTTATCTATTTTTTTTACTTATTGTTGTGTTTGTGTATGATCTTGTATGGTTGTTCCTCTTATGTGCTAAACATCAACCACCACATTGTATCATATTGTATATCCCTAATCATTATATGTTCTTGCAAGTTTTTACAGTATTATTCGCTTATTTAAGCGTTATTTAGAAAGAAAAAATGTAATTTCATTTAGGTATATATGGCTTTCTTGACATATTGTCGATTTGGATTGGTTTGTCATTCCAAATTAACAAATCCAAAACACACAAAAATTTATGTTCTGAATCGGTTGATCCAGAATACTAATTATGCATATTTCTAGATGAAACAGTACTGAATACAAACAAGAAATGTTACAATTTCAGATCACTTGATCTAAAATGTACATAATGTATTTCAGATCAACTGATTTAGAATACATTATGCATATTTTGGATTAACCTGTCCAGAATATAATTGTCAAGTCTATTCTTACACAGATCACCAGATATGAAATTAACATAATATATTTTGGATTAGTTGCTCTAGAATGCATTATGTTAATTCCGAATCATGTGATCTGGAATGCTTTATGTGAATTTAAAAATTTTAATATCTTTTTTTTCTTGCAAGTGAGGAGACATGGAAAAGGAACTTATTAAAATGGAGATGAAAAAATGTATATGTTCAAAGACAAAGAAAGTAATGTACTTTATGTGAATTTAAAAATTTTAATATCTTTTTTTCTTGCAAGTGAGGAGACATGGAAAAGGAACTTATTAAAATGGAGATGAAAAAGTGTATATGTTCGAAGACAAAGAAAGTAATGTAAAGAGACAAAACTTGATGAAATTGAAATGTAAAAGACAATGTGCTCTTTTAAAGAGATAGATAGAGGTGTATGCGCAACTCTGAAATTTGGGTAACTACTCTGTCAAAAAATTAGGGTAAAAAAGGGGTGAGGGTATGTTGAGATTTTGCAGAAAATTGTAAATGTTAGGGGTGTGAATAACAAATGACAGAGTGCTAAAAGAAATTGTCTATATAAGTTTGTCATGCTTAATTAGGAAAACATTATAAACCCAATATGTGAGTCTAACACTCTCCACTAATTAACAGTTCAATAGGTGATTTTCTTCATAAACATTTTTGAAAGAAAAAATATTAAAAAAAGTAAAAACAACTTCTTCATAAGTTTTTAAAATGATTCGAGACTTTTTACAAGTTAATTTTTAAAAAGCTTCACATTTTTTAAAAAAATTATAAAAAAATTTACATATTAGTTAAAATTAACTTGAAAAAAGTCCGACATCTTAAAAAAAACTTATGAAAAAGCTTTTTGGACTTTTTTCTTTATATTTTCTTCTCCTAGAAATGCTTGTAGAAAATTTTACAAAAACAAGCCTTCAAATGCATTGTTTTTATAATGCATGTAAGACTTAATTATGAATTAGTTGAACAAAGAAAATGCAAAGTAGTACTAACTTGTTTCTAAGATGAATGTCATTCTAAATTGTTTTACACAAACTAAAAAATAGAATGAAGGAGAGTAATAATTTGACAATATTAATATTACATTAAAAATATAAAATGATATTATTAGAAATATTAGTTAAAAATAATTAATATTGAAAGTAATAAGTTAGTTGTAGAAGGGGTTGCATAGTACTATAAGAAAAAAAATTTATTTTTTTGAAAACTTTCTCTTAAGAAGCTTTAAAGAGAGTATTATGAAGGTAGATGGTCTAACAAACTATCTAATACTCTAAAATAGGTTCACAAATATATTTTAACAAAAAGCTTGAAAGTAAAACCAACAAGTTAGGATAAATGTTGTAATAAAAGGCGGAAGAAAATATTTTTATACTAATTCACTCCAACTGTGCTATGCCCAATTCTATTCCAAGCAATTTTTGGAAAGTTTCACTATATATCCATTTTGATGTACAAGACAAGTATGCTCATTACCGCTCTTGACTTACAACAAGTTCATAAATCAATCCTAATTCTACCCTTAAACTCTCCTAAGTTTAAGATTGAGTTTTCTTTTAACACAAACCATTTCTGAGTTCGATGAGTATTTTTTAAACACTAATTCAATATTAGCTTACAACCCAAAGGTTACAAAGAGGTTTGTGTTATATAGACTAACTCTCACAAGAGAGAATATACGATTCACTAAAAAAGAATTACTTCACTTAGTGAAGGATATACAGTTAGACACTCATTATAAGATGGTCATAACACTAGATGGTCTGTGCAAACAGAGTGTTTGCTTCTATTAGATTTAAGATGAAGAACTAAAGTAGGCTTTCTCTTTAATTTATTTTTTCGTCTTTCGTCAAATTGTTCTTCATGCTCTATCTTTCTTTATATAGGATTAAAGACTTACAGCCATTGAGAAAAAGATTCAAACTGTCACATCGAGCAAGTACCTTTTTCGTAAAAGGTGTGGTTTTGCTAAGACTAGGTTGCTTCTTTTAGCTATCATCCTATTCTAATTTTATCAATTTTCTAGATTGAGATTTGAACATTAGGCTTTGGAGTGGCAACCAATAGACAAATCGACTTGGAAGATTGAGTTTCCTTAACCTGATATAAGTTGACGTGAAATTGATGGTGTATCACTTTGTGATGTAACATATTATGACATCATCATGATGTTATCTTTTAGTGATGTGTCATATGATGACATCAACATGATATCATGACGACATCATTATTAATGTTTTTACTAGAGGTTGATAGTAGGGACAAAAAAAAAAGAAAAAAATGCTAAAATATAAGAACTAGAATTACAAAAATAATTATGAGGCTAAAATTAAAACAACTTCAAATTTCAAGTAGCAAAGATATAATTAAACTTTTTAAAAATACTTTAAATTTTGTATTTAAAGATCTTTAAGACTAATTTGCAATCAACATTATCATTAATAAAGGATTAATTTGGCTAAAACCTTCTTTTAAAAATCTAATTGGCTCAACCAAGATCTATCTTATAATAGCTTTTAAAACATTGATTTTTCGAGTCCTACATGTTTATTTATTATTTTAATGTTAGAAATTAAATATAAAACAATACCAACCATAAAAAATAAATTTCCAAGTTAATTCTTAAACTCTTGTATGTTTAGAATGTATTTGGTAAGATATTGTTATTCATTCAAATTAATATGTATTAAATAAATTATTCATTTATAATTAATTTTTTATGTTATTTTATTTCATTATTTATTTTTTTATAAGCCAAATATTAATATTGATAATAATGTTAGATTTTGCTAGAGGTACGAATTGAATCACAATTTCTTTTAACACTCCCTTATTTTTTATTCGCACTCGTGATTGTTTACAATTTTCTCCAAATCTCAAAAACATTGTCACCCTCTTTTACCCTAACATTTTTTACTGAGGATCACCCAACTTCACAGCTACAGGAATCCCTCTACCCACTTCTTTGAAAAACCACGTTAGCTTCTCCATTTTGCACTCTCACCCTTTTCGAATATATATTTTTTTTTCATATAATGCTGGATTAGTGATCCTGAATGCAATAGTGGACTTGGAAATTGTATTCCGGATAGGTTGATCTAAAATGTACATAATGTATTTTAGATCAGTTGATTTAGAATACATTAAGTATATTTCGAATCAACCTATCTGGAATACAACAGTAGACTTAGAAATTGTATTTTGGACAGACTGATCCAAAATATACATAATATATTCTTGATTAGTTGATCTAGAATACATTATGTACATGCCATATCATGTGTTAAGAAAATAAGGTTTATTTGGTACATTTGAGTGTTAAGAAAATAACATGTTTAGTTTCCAAAGGATATGAGAAATGGATTTAGCATAAAAAAATCAAAGAATTTCTCCCTACACCCTCTATAAGTTCTCCCTACACCTCCATAAATTTTTAAATGGCAAAAGCCCCTTAATGAAAACAGTACAAATTTAATCAACACACGTCTCTTTCTCTTCCTCTTTTATCTACACCTCTCTCTCATTTCGCATCTCTCTCATTTGTTTCTCTCATATGGCTTTGTTTTTCTTCTTACTGAAATAATGACTTTCTCTTCTTCTTCTTCTTTGTGCGTTTGTATTCATCCCTTATGTGTTTGTTTTGTTCTTCGTGATTCAGATTTATATTTATCTTCTCTCAGTACATTATGGAATCAAGTTTTTTGCAAAATTTTTTACAAGTCCAGATACCCTTTTCTGGACTTGTAAAAAAATTTACAAATTTTCTTTACCAAGGATTATACTTATTTTTTTACCTATGAGTATTTAAGATTTTTCCTACATTTATGAAGGTGTAGGGAGAAATTCTCAAAGATCAAGTATGTTAATTTGAAACATATTTCAAATCTTTGCAAAAAGAGTTTTGCAAAGCAATTGTTTGATATCGTTTGGAAAACTAATCTTCTATGTCATGATTGTCAAAAAGAGAATTATATTAAAACATCTTTTCTAAACCTAAAAAAATTGTTTTCACTTTTATATCTTAAAAACTATTACACATGGATCTATTTTGACAACCAAATTTATGTTTAGTGGTAAGAAATATAATCCTATCATTGTTGATGATTTGTCTATATACTCATAGGTATACACTTCCTAGGCCATAAACACATGTTTTATAAGCTCTTTGAGATATTTTGCTAACATGTTCAAAATGAAAAAGGGTTTTATATATTTTCTATTAGAAGTAATCATGGAACTACAATTAAGAATTATGAATTTAAATCATTACATGAAAAGAATGGTATCTTTTATAATTTATCTTTATTCAGAACACCTTAGTAAAATAAGTAGTGAAAACAAATAATTAGAGATGAGTATTTGATTTTAAACACGTGAATTACCCGCAAAACTCGCAAGGTATATGAGTTCTAAAATTTTAGACTCATTTAGATATGCAAGATTGATTGAATTACATTCCAGAAAAAATATTATTTTTCGGAACAAAAAAATTTAAAAAACACATCAAATTTAGAATCTATCGTTGTGATAGATGTCAACAATTGTCAACTAATATTTACCGTCAGACTTTGTTTATTCCCATTAGTTGTGATTAACATTAGAACCTAATTCAAATGATAGACCCAACCCCCAAAATAGGAGAGTGTATTCTTCATTGTAAAATCTCATAACTACTATTTGCTGAGATTGAAGAAAGGGAGCCCTCAAAGTAAATGCACATTGAGTATCCACCACTGTGTTTTTGTACCCTAAAGGGGTGTCAAATACTCTAGGTGTATTTTTCTTGCAATAGATATCAAGGTGCATTTTAATCGTCCATGCACTTTTGTCATTTTATATCTAGTTCAAAGTTGATAGGCCTTGCACCCTTACTTGAATTTGAATCTCTCTATCAATGTAGGATACTAGGGAACTTGGTTTGGGCCTACTTGCAAAAAGGTGACTATAAATCTGTCAAAGAACAATGTTGCTAAACTTTTAAGATGGACTTTAAATAGATTTCATAGTTTATTTTTATTTAAAAGGAATACCTATAATCAATTCCATTTTTTTTTCTTCAAAAAAGCAGAAGTCACTCGCTAGTGCACCTCACCTTAGGTTCAAGTTTATTGAATTACATTTCAAAAAAAGATTGTTTTTGGGGAAGAAAATATATAAAAAGTACATATAAAATTTAGAATTTGTCGCTATGGTAGATGTCAATAATTGTTAACTAATATTTTCCATCAAACTTTGTTCATTCCTGCTAGTTGTATTAGAACCTAATCCAAATGATAGACCCAACTCTTGAATGGAAGGTGTATTCCTCATTGTAAACTCTCATAGTTGCTACTAGTTGAGATTGGAGAAAGAAAGTTCTCAAAGGCATTTTCTTATAAATGCAAATTGAGTATCTACAACTATATGTTTTTATACCGTAAAGGAGTGTCAAATATTGTAGGTATATTGTTTCCTCAAAGCCTACAGTGGATTCTAGGGGAAGGATAGAGCTTCACCTTACAATAGGAAGGTCGTCGTTGTTGGCATGAAGTAGGTAAACTTGCAAACTTCCGCATAATAAACTTTTTAACAAAAAAAATTGTATTATTTATTAAAAAAATGGAGTGTTATAAATACAAATATAAAAAACTCAAAATTTTGTAATAACATTTAACAATTGAGATTTGAGATTTTATCTTTTAGTGCATTTATATTTTTTTGTGTATTTTAAATTTGAACTATTTTATTTCATATTTGAGAATTGATATTATGGTTATAATGACATTTAAAATTTAACTATTAATTAATAAATAATTTTATTTTTCGTATTGATTGACTTGTAACATCTTATCTGATACCTTTAAAGTTTTTATAATAACTTAAATTGAGATAAATTTGATTTAAAAGAAATTTTTATTTTATATTTTTATACAGGTTGGTCAACGGGTCTCTACGAGCTTTGTGGAAACTCAAATATAATAAATCTATTTAAAATATTAATTTTACGGATTAAATTTCACATATTGTAAGTTTTATGAGTTTCACCGGTTTAGTTACTTACATACCATCTCTACAGATAATATCTACAAGAAATGACTACCATCTACTATGTTCAAAACACAATATTAATCAAATCTTTGTTCACTAAGACTCTTATAAACTATGAAAAAGAAAACTTAATGATTCGATTTTTAAATTATAGTAACTTTTCAATGGTTGGTATATATTTTAAAAAATTCAATCATTTCAACGTAACAATAATAACAACATCAACAATACCTTAGAATTAAATACGCTTAATTTCTTGTATACATTATATTCAATGTTTTCTAGTGCACTTTATTAATTAACTTAGAAGTTAATTTTAGAGTGGCTTTTATCTATTAATTTATTTATTTTCTTGATTTTGTAAATATGTTATATGGATTATTTATTATTTATTTATCAGTGATGTTTTTTATGTAGGTTTGATATTTTTTTGTGTTAATAGTAATTATAGAATAATAGAAGAATTAATTTTGTCTAAGAAAGCTAAAGTTAAATCTGTCAAAAAAATGAAGAAAAAGGTGGTATGAACAGAAATAGAAGCTATTACCAATGTGGGCCTTTGTTAGTAAAATGTGGGTGAAAACAGTATACCAATTGGGTTAATACTTTTTTGACCCATTAGGAATATAAACAGCTTTTTGCCACGAAATTGGGCCTTTTATACCCAAAACATCTGACTATTGTTGTTTAATATACCTCCTTCATTGTTAATGTACATCCTTTAATATTTCTTTTCAAAAATGCCCATTTCCAAAATTGGTTCAGTCTGAATTTACTTTTCATTGTTAAAATTCACAAATTCAAGACTATTTTCAGATATAAGATCAATTGGACTCTCACATACACAGAGCAATAAAGAGTGAGACAAAGAAGACATTTTTAATAAAAGGTAATGTTAGGAAATCTTTCGCATGCTCTTTTAACAAAATACATAAGTGACAAAGGGAGTTGAGATAGAAAAAAGAAGGTAGAACATAAAGAATAGACACATTAGGCATCGAACAAAGAAGGGGAGAGAGTAGAAAATGAGATTTTGCATAATTTTGCACTTTACCATTTGAATAAATGTTGTGCTTTATATGAACCCTTATTGTAAGGTTGTATGTTGGAGCTTTAGCAAAGCTAGGAGAGGAAGAGAAGAAAATATTCCCAAACCCTTTTCTTAAGCTAGGTGTGGCAAAGGTATGGGAGTAATGACTAATGAAGTGTTTTTCTTTGGATTAGTCATTTCTATGGAGGAGAATAGATGAGTTCTCACTCCCTATGAAAAGCATGGTCTCTAGTTTAATTGATTAGTTCTACAGATAATCGATTATCATCCTACAACTTGCTTCAAAATAGATTTTTTATGCACTTTTCTGAAAAGCTTTCATGATGTTATGCTTTAATGAATAGAAAATGAGAAAATGCAAACAAATTCAAGCAATTTCATACAAATTTCAAACAAGATCAATGATTATCATAGCTCATGTTCATTAACAATATCAGGTTTCCTTCTAAGTTTGTAGAATCTTTCCCTTGGTAGAGGTTTGGTGAATATGTCAACTAATTGAGATTTTGTGTCCACGAATTGAACTTCACAGTCATCTTTTTCTACATGATCTCTTAAAAAATGATGACGAATCTCTATGTGCTACATCCTTGAGTGAAGAATTGGATTCTTTGTCAAGTTGATTGCACTAGTGTTGTCACACTTGAGAGGTATCTTGTTGACCTTGATTCTGAAGTCTTCAAGTTGTTATTGGAGCCATAAGGATTGAGCACAATAGCTTCCATTTGTAATATATTCTTCTTCAGCAGTTGATAGAGCAACATGTGCTTGTTTCTTACTAGTCCAAAAGACAAGGTTGTTGCTAAATAAGTGACAAGTTTCACTTGTGCTTTTTCTATCCAATTTGCAACCTGCAGTCAAAAAATCCTAATAATGAAGGACTTATACCCTTAGGATACCACAATCCGACATCAAGTGTTCCTTTCAAGTACCTTATAATCCTCTTTACTGCATTCATATGTGATTTCTTTGGTGTAGGAATGTTAGAGACTTTACTCTTTTCCAAGCCAAACTTCTCGAGCGATTCTCTAGTATACTTGGTTTGGTGCAAGAATCCCTTTCTCCATGTGCTTGACCTACAATCCTATGAAAAAGTTCAATTCTCCCATCATGGACATATCAAACTCACCCTACATTTTGGAAACAAATGCCTAACAAAGAGAGGTGTTAGTCGAACCAAATATAATGTCATCAACATAAACCTGAACTAAAAGAATATCTTTAGAAGATCTCATGAAGAATAAAATTGTCTACCTTTCCTCTTTCAAAATTTTGAGACAAGAGAAACTTACTCAATCTTTCATACCATTGTCTATGAACTTGCTTAAGTCTATAAAGAGGTTTCTTCGGCTTATAGACATGGTAAGGAAACATGTGATCTACAAAACTAGGAGGTTGAAAAACAAACAGTTCTTCATCCAGAAAACCATTTAAGAAGAAAATTTTCACATCCATCTAGTATAGCTTAAAGTCAAACACACATACAAAAGGAAGAATGAGCCTAACAACTTCTTATCTAACTACAAGAGCATACGTTTCACCAAAGTCTATACCTTCCCGTTGATTATAGCCTTTAGTTACTAATCTAGCCTTATTTCTTGTTATGATTCCTGTTTCATCTAGTTTGTTCTTAAACACCCATTTAGTTCTTATAACATTCATATCATGCCTAAAAGGTACTAATTCTCATACATCATTTCTCTTAAACTGATTTAATTCATAATGCATGGCTAACAACCAAAATTCATCATTCAAAGCATCATCAACACAAGATGGTTCAAGTTGAGATACAAGTGTCATATATTCACAAAATAGGTTTAATAAATGTCTAGTAGAAACTCCCTTTTCAATATTACCTAGAAGGTTGTCTAACGAGAGATCCTTAAGAGTTCTCCATTCTTTAGGTAGGTTGAACTTCCTTTGAGACTTCAGTTCTTTCTTTGTTGATAGTCTTTTTAGTATTTTCAAGATGGACACATATTGTAATTACATCATCATCACATAGAGAAACTTCTTTTTTCTAGGGGTTACTCTCATAAAAACAATATGAAAAGATTCTTCAACACACAAAGATCTATTATTAAACACCTTATATGCTTTGCTACATGCAAAGTATCCTAAAAACATAGCTTTGTTCATTTTAGCATCAAACTTGCTAAGGTTTTTTTTATTGTTCAAAACAAAACATTTGCATCCAAATACCCTAAGGTGAGAAATATTTGGTTTTCTACCTTTGAACAATTCATATGAGGTCAGTTTCAAAAATGGTCGAATGAGAATTCTATTTAGAACATAGCATGTAGTTCTCACAACATCAGCCCAAAAATACTTAAGTAAAGAATTTTCATCGAGCATTCTCCTAGCTAACTCGATAAGTGATCTATTTCTCCTTTCTACAACTCTGTTTTGTTAAGGTGTTCTAAAAGCAGAAAAATTATGATCAATACCATGTTCTTCACAGAAATTCTCAAATTCTTCATTTTTTTTAAATTCTCCACCATTATCACTACTCAAAAATTTAATTTTCAAATTTTTCTCATTTTGGATTATTTTGACAATTTTGAGAAAAACACAAAATGCATTGTTTTTAACATATAAGAATGTGACCCTGTAAAGCGAGAATAATCACCAATAATTACTAAAGCATATAATTTTCTACCTAAACTTACAGTTCTTGAGGGACCAAATAGATCCATATGCAAAAGTTCAAGAGGTTTAGAGGTAGAAACCGAATTAACGGATTTAAAAGAAGTTCTAGCCTACTTTCCCTTTTGACATGCATCACAAATGTCATCCTTTAAGAACTTTAGATTAGGTAGACCATTAACAAGATTTCTAGATGAGAGTTTATTCAATTGTCCAAATTATCCCTAGATTGATGTGTGTAATGTGTCGATGCCAAAATGATGATAAATTATCCCTAGATGATAAACATGTAGTGTTTGATGCAGAATGATCAATATCAAGAACATAGACGTTATTCATCCTCTTAACCAACAAACAAAACGTGATTAGATGTATCACTAATTGTGTAGCACTCATTATCAAACTCAATCTTATAGTTTTTGTCACACAGTTGACTTATCCTAAGCAAATTGAATTTTAGATCATCAACCAATAATACATCATCAATTTGGATAGAATTTTCATTACCAACACTTCTGATACCGAGAATTTGACCTTTATTATTGTCTTCGTAAGTAACAAAACCACCTATTTTTGCTTGTAGAGAGATGAACTTACTTCTATCTCTCATAATGTGCCTTGAGCATTCGTTTTTTAGGTACCACAGGGACTTCTTTGCTTTAAGGTACACCTGCAAAATAGAATTATTGCTCATTTTGGTACCCAAATAGAATTAGGTCCATTTGGATTAGTAAGAATTTTAAAACCTTTAGGAATCCATATGTATTTTCCACTTGGAATTCCAATCTTTCTAATTAAGCAAGTATAGGTTGTATGTCTTTTAAGAAAACAGTAATTGCATGATATGTATGGATTGTTTAGTGTTTTTTTGAAATTGAATGAATTCTTAAAAGCATTTTTCTTAATAGTGTAACTATGTCTAAGACCGGCTTTATTTGTTATGCATCATTGTTTACCTAAAAGAGGATCAATGTTTGCACTTCCCATTGTGAACTTTGATAAGGCTTTTGTAAGATAAACTACCTTAACTTCAAGCACTTTAGAGTTTTCACAATCAGAAGATGAAGCATGATTACAATGAGAAATGTTTTTCAAATTAAGATTTTCATCTTTTAAAACTTTCACTTCTTTTTTCAAATAATCAATTTTAGCTTCAAAAACTTTGATTTTCTTTTTATAAACACCATTGAAACGGCTTATTTTCTTAGCTTCTTCATGCAATTTAATAAAAGCTTCTTGAAATTGATCATAGCCACAATCACAAGAAGAGTCAGAGTCAATTACCTCACTCTCTGATTCAGCTTTTATCATTGAGCAAAGGTTGACTTCTTGGTCACTTTCACTATCACTCGAAGTGGTAGTGAAAGCATTGCCTTCCCAAGCAATGTAGGTCTTCTTCTTCTTATTATTCCTGAACTTGGATTTGGTCTCTTCATTGTTTTGCTTTCTTGATAGAGATGGATAACCAACTTTCATATGACTTATCTTGCCACACTCAAAACAAGTGAACTTAGGAGGGGTAATGTCAACCTTCTTTAATTGCTTTTTTCCATGTGAGTACTTTCCTTTGTCATTCTTCTTTTTCATGAACCTTCGAAATTTTCTGACCATGAGATTTATGTTTTCAGATTTCAAGGATTCACTTTTTGTGCTTTCTCATCACTTGATTTGTCATTTGTTTTCAATGCTAAGCCTTTGAACTTCTTTTCTTTTTGTTCTTCCTCTGTCATCCTAGTCATAGCTATCTCATATTCTTTAAGTTTTCCAAAAAGTTCAGCATTAGTCATAGCAGCAAGATTCTTGTATTCTGTTATAACTGTCACTATGGGTTGCCATTTGCTGTTGAAACACTTAAGTATCTTCATGTTCAGCTCTTCTTCCTCAAATTGCTTTCCAAGCCCTTTCAAATGATTTACTATATGTGTAAATCTCTTTTGAACGTCCATTATAGTTTCACCTTGATTCATCCGGAACATTTCGTACTCTTGAATTAATGTGTTCTTTCTAACACGTCGTACTTTAAGCGTTCCTTCATGAGTAACTTGGATTAAATCCCACGCTTTCCTAGTTTATTGCGTGTTGAAACTTTAAAAAACTCATCACTATTCAAAGCAGAGTGTATAATATTCAAAACCTTAGAATTATTTTTAGCACGTCTTATTTCATCATGAGTCCATTGTTCGTACGATTTTTCAGTTGTTGCATTGTCAACCATATATGTAGGAATTTTATAGTCAATTATCACAGTTTTCCATATACCATGATTTATAGATTCCATAAAGATTTTCATTCAGACTTTCCAAAAAGTATAATTTTCACCAATAAATAATAGAGGTATGTTAATCAAAGTACCCTCACTAAAAGGTAATTGATTCTCATACATATTTTAAAAAAAATTGATATAATCTTGAATATTTCTCAAGATCTCACTCTTGATACCAATTTTTGGTCCTAGGAGAGAATATAGAAGGGGGGTTGAATAGATTCTAAAATATTTTTCAAAAATTTCTTTTGCAAACATCAGAATTTTCAAAAATCACCCCTTAATGAAATTTTCAAAATATACGTTAAGAATTTCCATAACCAATTTCAAATAAAACTTGAAACAAGGTTTGAGAGTCAACTCTTTCTAAGATTTAAAACACCAAGTTTGACTAATGACAATTCCTTCAATAAAGATTTCTAAATCAACACTTAACCAATTTACAATCTACACTTCCAAGATTCAATTTTACAACAAGAGTTTAATCAATACAAAATTCAACTTTTCAATACAAAGATTTAACTTTTCTACAGTAAAAACTATACAAATCTTCCAAGATTAAAATTCAATCAAATCTAAAAGGTTAAAGGATAGAGAGAATTTGCATAAGTTGTTTTATACTGGTTCAGTCAACATGACATACATCTAATTCCAAACTTAACCTTTCGTTAATCTACTTCCCACTAAAAATCATATACATGCACACCACACATACATATTTTTACAAAAGATTCAAAATAACACAAAACAAGAACAAAAAATATTTTTCTTGCACCTCACGAGAGTTTGCTATACCATGACATTTCGTCATTCACAATGTCTCGCTCACAATACGCTGTTGCAATATTTCTGAATAATCTCAAGAACTCATCAAGAGATTATCAAAATATGTGCAAAAACACAAAGAATTGGGTAAAGAACAATATCACCTGTTTGTGATGAATACCTAATACAATAAACTCAATTATACAATCTTTTCTCTTCCAATCAACAATTGTTGAATATCACTTCATAGATTTATAGGTTTTTCTTTGATTTCAAAGGGTTTTTCTCTTGTAAACATGTTTTCTCTTTTTGAAAACCTAAATTCCCTTCATTATTTTGTGAAAAAATTGTTTCAAGATGGTTTTATGTGAGTAAAAGACCAAGGTAATCGATTAGCTTTTGCAGTCACTTAATTACCTAGTAGTTATCTCAAAATAGACCTAGAAAATGCATGTTCTCTATGATAATTGATTAACTCTACATGTAATCCATTATTCCCGAGAGCTTGCAATTGAGATACTAAATTATTTTTGTAGGTAATCGATTAACATTTGAAAAATTCAGCATTTATGAGTTTATGACTAGATCTAGCTAAGGTAATCTATTACCAACTTAAGTAATCTATTACCAATGAGATAATTTAACTCCTAACTTAGTAATTTTAATTCCTTTGCTATCCAAACAATAAACAATCATAGAAGTCAAGAATCAATCATGGAATTGATAGGAAACAAACACTAAAACTACTTATACACATGCTCATTCCTATCTAAATAATCAATACAAGTATCACACCTCTTAAATGTGTTTGGTATCATAAAATGAGTTAACAAGAACTAAAGTTAAGATTACAAAACCAAAACACTAAGGACTTGAGATGCTTTACCAAAGTTGCAGTTGCTTTCCAACCTTCAATCTCAACAGGGTTGAATAGTATGTTAATATAAAACTTTGAAGGAGTTATAAGGTTGGTCTGATGGTAAAGTAGAGAGATGGGGGAGGAAGATGTCACATGTTTGAATCCATCCACTAACAAAAACTAACATATTAGCAACTAACATTTTGGTCCATAAAAAAATATAAAAACTTTGAAAACTTTTCTCAATATGAAAACTTTTGTAGTATCAATGGATATAACTTTATTTGAAAACAACACCATCTAACTAGTGCCTAGGTTTCAAAAAACAAAGTTTTTATTGTACTTTCTATGAAGCAACGTCTAGTTAGTTGTAAAAACTAAAAACAATTTTCATAAATATCTTTTAGCACATTTGTGTGCTCGAGATATACATAGAAGTATAGAACAGAAAACAAGTTAAAAACTTTAAAGAGAAAATTCAAATTTTTTTGTATACGTGTTCACTCAAAATGTCAGTTACATTTAGTTCTTTTAACTACTTGAAAGGTTTTACTATAAGCAATATTAATTAAAAAGCAAGTATTCTATAAGACATTCTTGACACACTTCTTCAATCTTAACCTAAGAATGAAGAAACACAAGTATTCTTTGTAATTAAGCCATTGTTGGCTTTCACAAACAACAGTTGGATTACAAAAAGAAATCTATAATAACTTTTACAGAGAGAATATACAATAAAACATAATACAAATCAAATAACTTTGCTTTTACAAAGGATAATTTTGTGATTTTTTCTTATTTCTTTGATGGTTTCTTTCGACACTTGATTCTTATATTTTCTTGTTTGTTTTTCAATTTTCCAAAATTTTCGCCACCCTCGTTCCTTTTCTCTTGGACATCTCACTTGAAATGAAATCCTTCATTTCGATCTTGTATTAAGTATACTGAACACCAAGCCAATCTCAATGAAGACAGTGAACGTAATTAAACAAACTCGGGTAGCCTTTTAGCTAGCTTTCATCAAAACTAGACAACTTTTTCTACAATTGCATTCTTATCTATATATATCTATATACATAATTTCGTTCACCTTTATGGGCTTCGAAGCGTCATAGAATCTTCTAGTCATTTTTCAACTTCTTGTTGGTATTAGTCAAGGTGTAAATATGACTGTTTGTCAACAGTTGTCCTTGCTAACTATGTATAGTTTCACCATATTCTTTTTAAGAGTATATGCATTTATGTTTTTATGTACTCTAATTTTACCTTGACTCTTTCTTTACCTCTTATTCACATGTATAATTGAAATGATTTATAGCCTTTTTTCTTTTTAGCCACTAGCCAAATAGTCTTCCTATCATTATTATCATTGTTTTCCCCCTTTGAGAGCCTTTTACCCCTTTTATTCATTACCTTATCTATTAAATCTTTGATCGAAAAACTATATTTTCCCCTACCTTAGGAGAGAAAGAGGCTTTGGAATTTTTTTTCGCAATTAGTTAATTAACAAGTGTGGGGGTTTGCCCAATTTGAGTATTAGCGATTGTGTTTTGTTGTTAGTAGTTTTAAAAAAAGAAGAAAAAAATGGGTTTGTGTTGAAAAAAGAAATAAAAAAACATGATATTGTTGATGGAACAAATAAAAAACAAAATGAATTAAAATGTTAAAGAAATATGAAAAATAAAAAAAAATAGAGTTAAAATTTTTGCTCGATACTTTTGCTAGTTTTGTCTCTTTGTTCACATTAGTCTTTTGGGGTTTCTTTCATGCATATTTAGGCTTATTCCCCATTACCCTTCTCTTCTATTTGGTTTATTAGCCTTGATCCTTTTCTTTTACCCAACCTTTCATGTTTTGATCTTTTGTGCATGTGCTTTGAGTGGTTGAATTTAAAGGCTTGTCAAAATTGATTGTACTACTTGCATGATATGTTTGAGATTAAACACAGCCTATACACTTGTTGAGTGAGTGAGAATTAATCATTTGAGGTGTTATAATTTTTTTACCATTCTTATATTTTCCTTATTTGCTTTTTTGCTTCATTGTTAGATAGGATTCATATTGCTAGGTTACCTAGATTTTTTTTTATTATTACATTCTCTACCTTTTGTACTTTTTTGGAGTTCTTTGGATTGTGTTTTGAGTTCTTCCTTTCTCTTTTATTTTGTTACATTTAATTTTCCTTTTTTTATTTTGGTATTCCTTTTATCTTTAGTTTTTCTTCTTTTCTTTTCTTTTTTTCTTTTTTTTTCTTTTCTTATTTCCCCTTTTCTTTTCTTTTTTCTTTTTCTTTCTCTTGTTTTTTTTAGTTTTTCCCAGAAATGCAAATGTGGGTGATTTGATAAAACCTTTGATTATACACATTTTATATCTTTTTTAGTCCTTTTAGCTTTGTGTTTGTTTCTTAACTTTTTGTTTTGTTTTAGTTCATTTCATATTTAGGCCATGTTTTCTGTTTTTTTCATATATTTTGTCTTATTTTATAGGTTAGTTAACTTCATTGGATTGGACTTTTCATTAAGCTATCTGTCTTTCTATTTTGTATTTTCATATTGGTCTATATTTTCATATTTTGTACTTTTGTAATTTTTCTTGAATTGTAAATTTTAGTTTTATTTTCTAGTAGCTTTTATTGGGTTTTTTGGCCAATTACGTTTGGGCCAAAGCCCAATTTAGATCAGAGCGTAAATCATGTTTAGAGACTCATTTTAGTGAGAGAATATAAAGCATCTCTCAACAAATTGTAAGAACTTTTGCTCGTTTTTCTATAATTAGTTCATACTTGTTTTCTCTCTTTCTTTCTCACAAGTTTCATGTTCTCTCTTCTCTTTCTTCCTTCTCACGCAAGCTTCCATGGAAGGCTAAATTCTGAATCGATTTAAGGTCTCCAATGCGATTGCATGGTAGAGTATGAATTCTTATCTCTCTTGTGCGTTCTTTTTTCTTGCAAATTTGTGTTTTATTGCTCTCTTTTCCTCTCCAATTTGTGTAGAATTCTGACTGGTTTGATACAAATTGGTTTGGCATCAATTTAGATCAATCAATCTGAATTGCAAGAGGTTAGGTGATTGATTAGGAACATATTTCAACTTATTAGATTTGTGAAAATTCAAGAGAATTTAGGTATTGTCATTGTGATCTGATTCAATTGAATTATTAATGAGTGTTGATGCCATTTGGCATGAATCTTAGAATTGTGATTACTCCAGCACATTGCTAGTAACCTCATATTGATATTTTCTTTCTCTACTTTCTCTTTGAACCAATTCTTTTGTTCTTTACAATTCTCCTTTTCAATTATGCGAATTCAAATCCGCATATTTTCTAATTGTTTGATAGAATTTAAACCATATATGACTTACTTCTCTATGAAATGACCTAAGTTATGCCCTATATTGCAAAATTGGGGAAATCTAAATTCTGTTTGCTATTAATCTCAACAATCTTTAGCTGTTAGATTGAGGTGGAAAGAGAAAGATAATAGTACTTTCATTTTTCAGACCATCGAGTACAGTGTCTCCATGTTCTCTACAAAGATGAATTTGTAGGAACTTTCTTTTGTCTATTGATTCAACTTGCCTATTCAAATTTCAAACACGTTAGAAAAACAAGACAAATAAAAGAACAAGAGAATAAGAATTTTTGTGGTAAAATATAATCCTCATTCAATAATATAATAAGATATTATTGATCATTAAATAATTAAGATCAATAAAATATGAAGAGAGGATTCATAAAACATTTAAGACACAAATAAGTAATTTTTTAGAGTGTATTATTGATTCAAAATAGGATGAATCTTGTTCACTTTGAACGTTGTCACTTTGGACATGCTTCATCCGTACCAGAAACTCCATCTTTGAACTCATGTTGTGTATATTAGATACTTGATATTTTAGACACATTCATAAGTATATCAAATGCTTGCTATTTTGGATGCATTGATAATCACAATTAACTTTTGTTGGTGATCTTCTATCCTTAATGTTCTTATATGTTTTTAATAAGTTTGTTCTTGTAACACTTAGATGAAAATATTAATAATATAAAATTATAATATCTTTGTTATCATAAAAACCTTAGGATTTTAGAAATATTAACATCATCCTTGTCTTTAGTTTTAACACGACACTTTAAAGGTATCTTATTATAAAGGAATACACACACAAAAAAAACTATTGTGTTCTTTATTATCTTCACCAACTTTTAACCTCATCTTCAAACATGAAAGTAAATATCCTATGCAACCATGAATTCTCTATAGTATGATTATACTCCCATCTAAATATTGGTGTAAACACCCTTTGGAATTTCTCAAATCATCAATGTTAGGTCCTAGGTTTATTGTGTAAGGATGAAGGGAAGCTTAAGTGACTAGGCATAAACTAGTTAGTTGATCATCTACCTTATATGATACAATCCTGCCTAGCATGGACCTTAGTTAGGAGGACGGAGGAGGACATGGTAAGGATGAAGTTCGTTGAAAACCTTAGGTCAATAATCCTATGCTTAACCTTAGGCACTAGATTAGGAGTTAGTTAGGCTAATCCCTTGCTTATCTTAGGCGATAATGAATAGAAGGAGCTTAACCTTATTTTGCTCCCCTAATAAAAATTGTTTCACCCTTCTGTTGAACGTATAAACACCCTCTCATTTCTCATTGTAAAGCACACTGGAATGATTGAATAGAAGACTCTTTTAGAAAACAATTCATCTTAGTAAAGTGTCTTGAGAATCCCCTTTTTTGAGGAATTTCTTTTAGTGATTTTTATTAAGGGTCCCCTCCTTTATTGAAAACCTTCAAACTTAAGACTTATCTTCTTTCGAGGAAGTGGCACCTCACCTCCATTCCTTGTCTCTCATATACCATTTCTTGAAGTTTGGAACCATGGGAGAAATATCATGAGGGATGCAAGTCAAATTGCATCATTATACTAAGAAGCTCAACAAATAAACACAAGGATTAAGGATTTCAAGTAAGGAAAGGTAATAAATATGAATACATTTATCCTTAGATAAACATTTATAAATGAAAGACATTGGATAAATAAACAAAAAATGAGTTACACAAGATATGTTATTCCCAAGGTCTCTTACTTAGCAAAGGTTTAACCTCACAAGTTAGAACTTGTGGCTTAGTGAGTCTAAATGACACTTAACAACTATTACAAGTGTTTTAGGCTTGTTCTTTGACCCCTTTCTCTCTTAGCAAACAATATTCTCAAGTAAAATCATCTTTCTTAATAAACATGCTTCTCTGAAATTTCTCTTGCTTGATGAAAGTTTTCTCATTTAACCAAAATAGTTCTTCAAAGGTATTCTTGTTAAGTCAAAATGTGAACTTTCTTATTTGTAAGAAATTGTGAATCTACATTTCCTACACCCTAATTCACCTCCTAATGATCCAAAATTACCATGTATGCATCATTTATGCTTCTATGTGTTTTCAATATTGAGTAAATCCACTAAACTCTTACTATATAATTAATACTTTTTTCTTATCTATTATTGACTTACTTTTTCATACTTTTTTTGTTTTTTATTCATTTGCATAATTATCAGCTTATGAATAGGGGTGGACACAAACTGGTCTTTCAAAAAAACTGCACCGAACGAACCAAATTGTTTAAAACAATTCAGTTTTTAAACTTAAAAAACAAACTATTTTAAGAAACTGGTTTGGAACTGAATTATTTTTATAAAACTGATTCTAAATTGGTTCAGAACTAGTTCGAAATAAACTAGTTCTGAACTGTTTTTTTTTTAGTTCTTTTTTTACAGTGTTCTAGACATAACCACAATAGTGTGAACAACTAGAGGGAGTATTTTTCTAGTAAGCGTGTTTCTCACATGATATTGGAAAGTTTCACAGAGGTGTGGGATACAAAAAAAATATTTTTTTATAAACTAGTAAACTAAACTATTTATAAAACCGGTTCAGTTCGAACTGAATTGGTTTGAAAACAATTCAGTTCAAACCGAACTGATTTTAAAAATAGTTCGATTAATTTTTATTAAACTGATTCGACTCAAAACTAATTCGATTCGGTTCGGTTCAAAACCAATTCGGTTCAAATTAGTTTTTTTGCACACCCCTACTTATGAACGTACAAAAACATAAAGACATGTTATTCACTAATGATCTGCATTTATGTTAGTTTTTAATTTAATGTTATTATTGTATAAATATTTACATAATAATTAATAAGTACATTAAAATTGATTTAATTAATATATTTTATTTTATTGAATAATTTTTTTAAATTAATTTTAAAGGTACATAATTTTCTTTAACTAGACAGGTTGAAACATTTTTTTATAGGTCAAATATTAGTTGTTAATATACTAGTTTTTGTTAGTGGGAGATTCAAACCTATGACCTCTCTCAGCTTTACCTCTTCACTTTATCACCAGACCAACCTTATAACTCATAAACAAGTTATTTAATTTCTCTTCCTGTCTATGAAATTCATAATGACATCAGCACAATGGCAATTTTAAAAAATAAATTAAATAATAGTAACCTATATCAAAGAAGAGAAAAAGCAAGTCAAGAAATATGAAAATTTGAATCTATTTTTTAGGTTAAGTTTTTTATTGAACTTTTGAAAAGAAAAATGTTTTTTTTCTTTTGAATTATTACCAAACATTTGTCATGTTTTTGCTTCTTTTGTTTAGTGGTAGATACTATTATTATTTTCTTGAAAATGTTTTTTTACTACTTTTTCGTGAGAGAAATGTCTTATTATAAGAATGGTTTATGAAGTTTAGTCTATTTATTTCTATTTATTATTTTTTTTATCTTCTAAAAATCTCTATCATTTTTTTATTTTCTCTTTTTCTAAATTAGATGTGTCCATAATTATCAAAATTGCGAGTTAATTAGTAAAATCGTAGGAGTTTATAGGTTTACAAGCTACTTATGAGTTAAATCACATGTAAAACCAAAAGGTAGTAAACTCGGTAAAATCAGAGTAAACTCAGTAAAATCGATAGTAGAATCGGTGTAAACTCGGGAGCAATTTTCTCTGATGTGTCTTCTTGTACTGATTCTAATTTTGAGTGTTTTGAATCTAATTTGTTCTAATGTTTGAAAATGATTTTAAATTATGAGTATTTAGACTCTAATTTATATTTATTTAGAGTAATTTGTACTTATTATGTGGATTTAAGCTTATTGTGCATCGAAAATTACTAATTTTTATATTATTTATAAGTATATTTTTAACAAAATAAATTTTTACTATTCTATAAGTTGGGTTTCCTAACTCTCACGAATTTATGTAAATTCTCTCGTCAGACAATCTTAAATGTATCAAATGATTATAATAAATAACTAAATTTAAATTATTTCTATGAATATTGTAATCGCAAAAAAGTATTCAACAAAATAAAATATACTAGTTAAAATTTTAATGTACTTATTAATTATTATGTAAAATTTATAAATAATAACATTAAATTAAAAAACCAACGAAAAAAACAATTATGAAAATTGTTAGATAATAGCATACTTTTATGCTTTTGTTTAGAGCACTATAATTATGCAAATTAGTAAGGGAAAAAAAAGTGAAGTTAATAATAAATAAGGCGGATTTATTTTCCCTCATTGTTAGAATGAAATTATCATTAATACTTAACTTATAGAATAATTTTATATTTTTTTTAATAAAAATTGAAGATATTCTCAAAATATTTATTATAATTCACACACTCTGTAAACCTTACAGAATAATCCTGTATTTAATAACAACATTATGCAGTCAAGATTTTACATACAAAATCCTTACAGAATAATCCTGTATTTAATAACAACATTATGCAGTCAAGATTTTACATACAAAATCCCCTTTAATAATTTAATAAAATGATAATTTTTCATTTAAAAAATAAATTATAACCCAAGTATTTAATAAAAAATAAAAAAAAAACAGAATGTTAAGAAATGCAGTGATAATATTAAGTTATTAACATACAGCTTTCCCAAACCAAAACTATAAATTGTGCGCACTACATCTGCGAGTGGGGACAGAGTGTGACAGAGACCCTACCATGCGAGATAACAACGTCTACAGGCAAAAGCCACATAAATATTATATTAATAAGCCTAAAATTTTGAGAGAGAGAAAAACAGAGTGAGAAACAGAGAGAGAGAACGCACTTTACCACTTTTATATGTTGCACGCATCCATCCACAGCAGAAAACACAAGGAGGACAAGGGTACTCCACAGACAAGAGAAAGAAAGAAAACCCCATTTAAAGCTTTTTTCTTTTTGTACTGTGCACATCACAAGAAGAACAAAGATGGGTTTTTGAACCATCACATAAGAGAGAGAAGGAGAGAGAAATAAAAAAGAAATTGGTGTGTTGGAGAAAAACAAGGAGAAGCTGTGCAAGTGGAAGAAGATGAAGGAGGAGAATGAATGAGGTGAGGTTGTTGTTATTGTTGTTGTTTGTTGTTGAAATGGGTTTGTTGAAGTTAACTGCATGTGTTTGACAACTAGTGTTTTAAAGTTCAGATCTTTGTCTTTTGTTCTTGCCACAAATTTCCCACATGGTGTTTTTCAGGTGATTAATTTAGGACTGAGGTGTTAACTGTTAAGCGATAGGTTTTGTTAGTTAGTTCTTTTTTTTTTTTTTTTTTTTGTGGGGTGGAGTTTGTGAAAGTACCAAGTTGTTGGGGTTGATTTAGATGAAGGCTGTGCCCCTACCCTTTCAGGAATTTAGAGGGAACGGGGTGTTGGATTTTGGTTCTGGTGGTGGTGGTGCTGTTGCTGTTCCAGATTCGTTGTTTTGTCCACAGCAAGAGCAATTTTTGCAAAGGTGGAACACCAACAAGGAAAACTGTTGCTATGTGGGCATTGAGCCCTCTTTTGATTTGGACCTCAAAAGGAAAACTTGTAGCCCTCCCACATCCTCCTCTACACTGTCTTCCTCACGCAGCGGCGGCCGCGGCGGAGGAGGCTGCGGCTCCACCGATAGTACCACCGCCGCGGCCACGGCGGGTGAGAAGGAGAACAACCCTCCTCAAGCAGGGTTAGAGGTTGGACAGGGAAGATGTGGACTGGGAATGGAGGATTGGGAGAGTGTGTTGTCTGAGGCACCAGGTCAAGATAATTCCATTCTTAAATTGATTATGGGGGACATTGAGGACCCTTCTATGGTATTAACCAAGCTTTTGCAGGGTGGAAGTGGCTCTCAGGATGTTGAATTCAATGGTTTTAGTTTGGTGGATCAAAGTTCTGTTCTTGACCCTATTACTAGTGTTAATTTTGTGAGCAGCATTGACCCTTCTGGTGCTGGGAATTGTTCTGATTTCCCTTTCAATTCCCACAATAATGTTAGCCCCAATGTTAGAAGAGTTGGTTCTGGTGTGAATCCAAACCCTGGTTTCCCTGCTTCTGGTAGTAATCTCCCATCAGTTTCACTCCCTCAGGGTGTGTTTCAGCCACAACAGCAGCAGCATCAAGCAATAGAGCCTCTGGAAGAGAAGCTACAAGCTCTCAATCCCCAGTTCATTTTGAATCAAAATCAGTCTCAGTTTATGCCAAACCCTGGTTTGGTTTTGCCTTTGACATATGGCCAGCTGCAAGAACATCATCAGCTTCTTGCCCAACCTCCAGCGAAACGCTTGAATTGTGGCCCAAATTATCAGGTTCCAAAGGCACCCTTTTTGGACTCTGGCCAAGAGCTGTTACTTCGGAGGCAGCAACAGCAGCTTCAACTGCTTCCTCACCATCTGCTGCAGAGGCCATCCATTGTGGTGGCACCGAAGCAGAAAATGGTGAACCCTGGCGGCAGCGAAGACTTGGCAACCCACCAGCTTCAACAGGCTATAACTGAACAGCTTTTCAAAGCTGCAGAGCTGATCGATGCCGGTAATCTGGAACTCGCGCACGGGATATTGGCGCGGCTCAATCACCAACTTTCTCCCATTGGGAAGCCTTTTCAAAGGGCTGCTTTTTATTTCAAGGAGGCCTTGCAATTCCTTCTCCATCCAAATGCCAATAACAGTTCTTTGACCTTCTCACCCACTGGCCTTTTGCTCAAGATTGGTGCTTACAAGTCATTCTCAGAAATCTCACCAGTTCTGCAGTTTGCCAATTTTACTTGCAACCAAGCACTGCTTGAAGCTGTGGAAGGATTTGATCGCATTCACATAATAGACTTTGATATTGGGTTTGGTGGACAGTGGTCTTCTTTCATGCAAGAGTTAGCACTCAGGAATGGCGGTGCACCTGAACTCAAGATCACTGCATTTGTGTCTCCCTCCCACCATGATGAAATTGAGCTCAGTTTCACTCAGGAGAATTTGAAGCAATATGCTGGGGAGATTAACATGTCCTTTGAGCTTGAGATACTGAGCCTTGAGTCTTTAAATTCTGCTTCCTGGCCCCAGCCACTTCGTGACTGCGAAGCTGTAGTGGTTAACATGCCTATTGGCTCTTTCTCAAATTACCCATCATATCTTCCATTGGTCCTTCGCTTTGTGAAGCAGCTCATGCCAAAAATTGTGGTTACATTGGATAGAAGTTGTGATAGAACTGATGCACCATTTCCTCAACATCTGATTTTTGCACTTCAGTTTTATTCGGGTCTGCTTGAGTCACTTGATGCTGCTAATGTTCACCCAGATATCCTTCAGATGATTGAGAAGTATTATCTTCAACCAGCAATGGAGAAGCTTGTTTTGGGTCGACATGGTTTGCAGGAAAGAACACTTGCTTGGAAAAACCTTCTCTTGTCATCTGGGTTTTCACCATTGACATTTAGTAACTTTACATTGTCTCAAGCAGAGTGTTTGGTGCAGAGGACTCCTGGTAAGGGATTCCATGTTGAGAAGAGGCAGTCTTCCCTTGTTCTTTGCTGGCAAAGGAAGGATCTCATCTCAGTTTCAACTTGGAGATGCTGAGTAGAGCCATTTTGCACCTTTGAACTGCCAATTAATTTTTAAATTCAAAGGTGCTTGATAACTTACTGCTTCTATTGATCTTTCTTGCTTGAATTTGCCTTGGCTATGGTTCTGTGCTAATTCTCTGTTTTTAGGATTTATTATTTCCAGTGAAGCAAGTGAACATATTAATTAGCAACTGAATGGCAATTTATATATCTAGTGTATTACTATAAATATGGGATTCTATTTATGCATTTTGTCCCATTTTCATTGCCTAAATTGATGGGCTTTTCTTGTATGTTTGACAAGTAACACTAATTACCCTGTAAAGTTGAGGCTTGCTTTGATCTATAAGGTCTCTCGTTCTCTTTCTAGCACATGTTGCAAGCTCAATTTTCTCTGTGAAAACTATTCATGTAGTCACTTGAAGATAACACTTGAACAGTTCCCCATACTATTCACTGTGGAATAGGATGGGAATTCTAAAGTTTGTTTGGTAGTTGGAAAAAATTGTATGTCATGTACATTTTGTCTGCTCACTTTTCACCTGGAAAAAATCATATGGAACCAAGTCTTTTCATAATTTTTGTGGTTGCTAAATGCTTATCTGTGTCCTTTTTGCCATACCATTCATCACAGTTTAGTTACAACCGACTGCTCCTGAAATTCAAGTCTTTGGCATTTCAAGTTGACCATTAATTTTTAGGGACTCAGGCTTTGATTGCTATCATCACCTACTCAGATATTAGTGGTTCTATTCTATTCTACATCTCATAGCATAGTCACTTTTTCTTTTGCAATTTTCACTTAGATTATTACCCTCAGGCCTTATTACTAGCTGGCTACTTCAATCAAATGCCATAATTTGTTTATTATTACTCATGAAATCTAAACACAGAAGTCATAGTTAATTGCCATTTGTCACGGCTGATCTCAGGAGATTGAGAATAACTCTAGATACTAGGGTAGTACCCGGTTGCAGCAATACTTTTAGATCCTCTATTCTCTCTCATATCACTATGGAAAGAGTAAGGATCCAAATCTTGCTAAAAATCTAATTGAAAATGAATCTGCATCTTAAATTATGTAACTGCTAGAGTTTTGATATCCACAATTTTTTTGTTTCATCACTTTTTCCTTTTTGATTAATTTTCTGCTATGATTTATTACCAAGTAATGCTTGAAAATTTTTTGGAGGATCGTGTCACCTAAATTCTCTCAAACACCTGTATCAAAGGGTATAACTAATCTTAATTTTATTATTGTCATATGGTCAATCATAATGGGTTAAGTAAGCTGCTAGATTTATTACTCTTAAACCATTATCATCATCTGTATGTGGCTGAATATTTAAGACACTGTGTACCATTTTATTTGGGCATGCCAACGCTTGTATTAGAAATCTATAATAATACATTGAACTAGAAGTTGTTTGGCTAATTATATTTTAATGAACCCCCCTAATGAAATCACATGGGTCTAGTGTGTGTGGACCCCATTTGACATTAGTTTAAACTCTTCTCTATCTTTCACCTTGGAAGCCTTTCATTTAACTATGCTTTCATCAAACACAATCATAATATTTAATGATTGAGGCCATGTTGCATGAGAGAGATGTTTGGCTTCTCATTGCGATTATAATTATGTTGTCTTAATTTTTTTAAAAAAAAAATTATGACAAACACGTCATTTTCATGGACAATAAGGTTCTTTGCTAGGCCAGCAACAGATTTGCAAAATACATTTTTAATACAATCATTAATTTTCAATACTATGAACTAACCAAAGATGGTACTTGATATGGTGTATTACTTGCTTTTCTTAAGCAGGTTGCAATTATTTTAATTATGAGTAACAAATAGACAATTAATACTCATTTTGTTAGCTATGCATGCTAGTGGTCCTTCTTCTGAGAGGGCAGCATTGTCTGCCCCACATAAAATAAATAAATAAATAAAATAAAATAAAAAGAAAATGGAGAGGACCACCCTTCAATCTTGGGCAAGTCATAGTTATAATAATTAAAAAGAGGAATGGAGGTGGTGGGTTCCTTTATCAATTTGTTTCTTTCTTTCTTTGTTATTTATTTTTTTAACTAAAAGAAACTTGGTGGATAATTAAAAGAGTGGTACATGAATAGATAATGACAAGAAAGGAGAAGAAAGGGAGAGATGGCAATGGGAAAGGGTTATTGATGGAATCCTCACCAAAACGTTAAAAAAGATGAGCCAATGTTATGCAGATTTTTTAGTTACAATATCATGGAGATCTATAAGTAGATTTTAATTAAAAATAAAAAAAAATATTCAATGTGTAAATTATTGCAAATATAACGAATTATTGGAATTTAGAAGTAGAAAAGTAGTTTATTGTGAAGATATAAGGAATGTTTTTTTAACAATGGATTCATGTATTTATTTTGTCGTTAAAATTAAAAGAAAATTACAGAATCACTTTCTCAATTTTTATTGAATTACAAAAAAGTTTAAGTATTTGTTTTACTATAGTTTTATAAAATTATGTTAGTATTTAAGGATTTTTTTTTTAATTTTTGAAAAAAAAAATTCAAAAATTGTTTTCAAGAAGAGAAAAAAAATTATTTGTAAATGTTATTCAAAAACTATTTTAAAGATGTGAAAATGAAAAAAAAATGTTTATATTTACATAAATGTTATTATAAAAAATAAAAAATAACATATTTTTGTTATATTTTAAATTTTTAAAACATAAATAGAAAATTGAAAAGTAAAATTATTTAAAGTTGTTCTTGTATTTTAGCTTTTAAAAACTAAAAAATTAGAACTGTTTTTGAAAACTATTTTAAGTAAACACTACCTAAATGATTTTTTAGTTTTTAAATACTGAAAATAGTTTTATAAAATTGTTGGTAAATAAACACTAATAGTTTTATAAAACTATTTTTAATATTTAAAAATAAAAAAAATTATTTGGTTACAAGTTTTTAAAACAGTTTCAAAAAACAAATCTAGTTTTTTAGTTTTTTAAAAACTAAAAAATAGGAATAACTATAAGTAGTTTTATTTTTAAGTTTTCTATTTTTGTTTTGAAAACTCAAAATACAATGAGAATATGTTGTTTTTTTCTTTTCATTAATAAAATTTCAGTAAATATAAATAATTTTTTTTCATTTTTACATGTTCAAAATAATTTTCAAATAACACTTACTAAATAAGTTTTTTTTTCTTTTTTTTCAGAAAACAGATTTTGAAAACTATTTTTAAAAACTAAAAACAAAACAAAATCAATCAAGTATTAACTCTTTTATTTTTATATACTACCATCTCTTTAAATTTTAAAACATAACACTAACACTTTCTATTTATTTTAAAATATTATATTAATACTCGAAAGTAATAGTTAAAAAAAAATAGAACTGTATATGTAATTCTAAAATTAAAAATAAATTTTATAATAGTCTTAAATTTTATTTGACCTTTGAACACCTTTTATACTTCAAAAATTGATTTTTATTTTCGATGAAGGGATGAAAAAAAAAATATACAAAGCTTAAAGCATGGCAAAGCAAATAAGCAATGCAAAACATAGGTAGTTATAAAAATACTAGAGTGGGAATATACATCAATGTAAATTAATTACCTATTTTATTATTCATTGATTTTTATTACATAATTTTATTAAACTACTATAATAACCCATGTCATGGGTATTAAGTTTATAATTTATAATTTTTAATACATGTTTAATTATTTTTAAATTTTATTTAAGTTTATATATAGCAGGTATTTATATAAATATTTTAAAAATATATTAATATGGTTATGAATATTAATAAAATGTTAGTTTTATATTGACATATATCTTATATTAGTATTAATTTATATAAATTTTTGTTCTAAAAATATATCATCATTTGTACACAAATTTTTAGAAGTGGAAGTAATAAATAATACTTTCTTTTAATAAAAATTATAATAGATAATAATTTATATTACATTGCATAATTATTAGTTTTTTCTTTAAAATTATATTTTCATTAAAAGGAAAATAACAAATATTAATTATAATAAAATAAATTTGTGTGTATTTATATGATAGGTTACAGTAAAAAAATTAACTACTAATATAAAAAGATAATGTTTGTATAATATTATTGTTGATCTTATTTTATTTTTTCAATAACTAAGATATCCTTACATTTTCTCTTGTGATTCAGAGTTGGTTTAGTTTTCATATAATATTTCAATTTTATGTATAAAAAATCCGGTCATTCATTTAAGTATCTTAGACTCTTATGCAATTTTTAATCATATGCATCTAAAGTTAAACCTAGTAAACACTTTTTTTTTTTTTTACAGAACCTAGTAAACACATATTCAATGATATGTAGTTAACAATAAAAAAAAATGTAGTTTACAATAAAATGACATAATGTTAGAAAATTTAATTATAAAAAAATCAACAGTGCATATTAATTTGAGTGAGTACTAATATATTGAGAAACACACTTTTAAATATATGTATGGTAAAATTAATTAACTACTCACTTAGAAATGTATTTTTTATGGTTACGGATTCTTTTCTTTTTAATTGCTAATTAAAAGTTGATGAAGAAAAAACTTATAAGTATCTTTGTAAAAACAAAAAGTATAGAACTTGGATGATAGATTATGTGATACTTGTTTTCTTAACATTTATCTCATTTTAGTCCCTAAGATTGGATGAACAGAAAAAATGTTAAAATTTAGAGAACTAAAATAGGACCAAAAAAAAACTTGGGGATCAATTTCATGTTTAAGATAATTTAAAATATAAAAACATACTTTAGCTTTGTTTTTTAGACGAAAAGTGACGTGGAAGATCAGAATCATGATGATAATTGAATCATAAAAAAGATTAATCAATTAAATATTATGTAAAATATAATTATATGGCAATGTTGTGTTTTAAGATGTTGTGTTTAATAGCTTTTACCGTTACAAACCCTATCACCTAATAATAAGTGGGATTTGTCCTACATGAGCTTAAGTGTCATGAAACATTTATAGTTATTCTAACCTTATAATTTTAAATAATCATGCAAGTTCGTATATAACTCTCAATGTAAAATCAATAACAAAAACTTTATTAAAACATAAATTAATTATTTATCAGTACCTAATAAATAGTTGTACGGGGAGAACATAATCTATGTATTAAAACTTAGAAGCTTTCGGTTAGGGATGATGATAATATTTATAGGTATTGCTCTGATTTTATGAGGTATTATTAGTTTTAATTGAATATGAATACTACCTTATTCTAAGTATGAGTGATGTATTGGGTGAGTCACAATTCATATCTGGAAAGATAAGGGAGAGAAATCATGAATTCGAATTCTTTTATTAATAAAATTAATATATTAACAATTAATATTTGACTATAAAACACTTGAGTATGAATATGTAAAACTATCCCCTTCATACTATACTCGTCCATTATAATTATAATAAACTTAAAAATTATATATTTAATTGAAAATTTCACTCTTAAATTTTTATTTATAATTTTTTGTTAGATATTATTCTTTATATATTTTTAAAATTAAAGTATATAATTAATAATTTAATACATAAATTATTTAATAATAAAAAATAAATTAAAATTTTAAAATCAATGTGACAAGTATATATCCAATCTAAAAATATCTAACAAAAATGATTAAAAGTATTATTAAAATTTTATATCATCTCATGCAATAAGAAAGGATGGTACATGAGCTCAATTAAACATCAACATTTTCTAACACACCCAACATATTTAGTATGACACTCTTTCCTCTCTGAGACTATATTCTCAATTGTTCCAACAAATAAGAATGTATAAAAAAAACTTAAAAAAATATAGAATAATGTATTTTATAATAATGATATAATTTTATTTGAATATCTAACTTATCATAACAATATAAAAATTTAAATTTTTATAGATGACTATTTTATTCAATATTTTGTTGCAATTAGAAATAAAAATAAATGATAAAGGTATTTATAATGAAAACATCTATTAAATGTTATATTTATAAGATAAACTTTAATGAATTAATATAAGAGATAAATTTTAATAAAGGTTTTATGAACACTTGTTAAAGAATTTCAAATAGCTAGTACATCGTCTTCAATTAACTAAGTTAATCTTTATTATTTTCTTTTTATGTTAATTTCTTATAAAATTATAAATATAATATTGAAAAATAAAAGTGCTTAATATTATTTATTCTCAATAAAATATTATTGATTCTTCCTTAAAAAAACATTATTTCTTCTCAATAATTAACTTTAATTATGATGTGTAATCAAGGTAACATAACTTTAATATTCAAATAAGTCAACTTTGTAATTTTATTATTTTTTAAAATTATTATTATTTACTGAATATATATTTTAGTTTATTGTTTTATATTAAAACATCTATAGGATAAAAATATGTTTGATAAATTTTTTTTGTTTCATATGAATTATATGATAGTGGAAACACACAATATTATTATGCTTATATATTATAAAATTAAACTCATCTTTAGTGGTGATAGACTTGTGTTAATGATACTTTATTTTTAAAAATTACTAAGTATAAATATATGTATTTTTTGTTAATAAAATATATCTATAATACAGTTCAATTTTATTATAATATTTAAATATAGTTTATTAATAATATATGTAATAAATTTATTTTATTTTTAAATTTAATTAATTTAAAATGTATCTTATGAACTAGTAAATTAATGTTTTTATGAACATTCATAATAAAAAATAAGGATTTTATAGATAAAAAATAGATATATAAATACTATAAAAATAACATTCATTGTTATAATATTATAAAATATATTTTTTAAAAATAATTATTTATAAATATTTAATTAAATTAAAATAATTCATAATATTTTATTTTAATTAATAATTACATATAAAAATATAATTAAAGTTATTTGAACAAAAAATATAATTAATTATAAATTAAAATTAGGGACATGAACATCATTTTTTGCGTGATATTTAAAAATATTAATATTTAGAATATAACTTATGTTGCTTGATAGATTAAAAAATTGAATTAATTACTTTTAGTCCTTTATATTCTTTATTATATTTAGTTTGGTCTATTATATTTTAAAATAGGTACATGCACATTATAAAATTAAATGGTACATGATATTTAAAAATATTAATAATTAGAATATAACTTATGTGTCTTAACGGTGCATGATACTTAAAAATATTAATTATTAGAATATAAATTGTGTCCAGATAGATTATAAAATTGAAATAAATACTTTTAGTTCTTTATATTTTTTATTATATTTAGTTTAGTATATTATCTTTTAAAATGTTCAATTTCATCATTGATGTTTTTAAAGTGAATAAATCACAACAGTCCTTTTAAAATAATGATATTTTGAATTTTTTAATGCAATTTTGAGTTTATTTTTTACTTGTATCATAGATTACATTTACATGAGAATTATAGATTCAACCTTATGTTTAAATAAAAAGATAATAACATGGTGATCTTTTAATTTCAAAGGTATGCATGAAATTTTTTTAATGAGTTTCATAGTAACCAAAAGAAATTATCATATTTTTTCAATCTTTTAATTTTTCTTTATATTCGCTTTCTATGATGACCTTCACGGTATGTTTATGACACTTTTAATTTTAATCTAAATTGGGATTCAGTATTTTGTAGCAAATGAGTTATAAATTCTGTTTTGCATTTGATGTTTTGACTATGTCCAACCGTTACACAGATCACAATCATCCTTCTAAAATAATAATGGTTCAAAATTGAAAATAATAATTTGAAAGATTCATCGTATCATTTTGACTTACTTTAATATCATAAATAATTAAATTGAACTAAAAAAAACTAAATATAATTAAATTTAACAATGCATAGATGATAAAATTTATAATTTAAATATAATTAATTTATTAAAAAAATTCTATTAAACTATAGTATACTAGCACCCCTATAATTAGGATTTGTTACACTCAAGCTCTTTCTTACATTTATTTTACTGTGTAAATATCTAATAAGTGTTTATCATTCCTATTTAACATATTATGTTTATAAAAAGAGAGTCAACTAAATCAGAATGTGATAGAAAAAAAAAACTAACTCACAATTAGAAAGGAACACAATTCAAGTCATAACAAGAACACAACATATCAATGATGTAAAAAAGAATTATAGAATCCAATATCAATTTTTTTTAAAAAAAACTCAATATTATATTAATATTGTCCAAATTTTTCATAAACAAATCAACGACCATAAAAAAAAAGGAGAAAATGAAATTAATCAGAGACGAATTTTGTTTGGTACAATGAGGAAAAAATCATAGTGGTCACCAATAATGAGATTTACTAGTATGTCTTCGAGTTCTCCTATGCTGTCAACCTGCCATGCATGCTCCACCATCCTTAAACTTAGCGTCCACAAGGAGGACTGCATGGTACTGTATTCAACTTGGAAGAGTTTGAAGGGATGAGTACAAGACAAATCAACCATATTGACATCAATGAGGGTTTGGAGGGATGCTTATAAGTGGGATCACCTAGAATAGAGAGAGTAGGGTGGGACCAAGTGTGTGTGCTTGCCAATTGTGTGTGAAAGTGAATGAAGTCTACAAGTCCTTGTTATGTTTGTTTTTGTTTCTTCCTTAAGTTTAGATCATGATAAATTAAACTTATTCTTACCAAGAACACTTCAGTTTATATGTAGGTTGTGTGTGTATGATTTAAGATTATTGAATGTGTAAATCATATGCATTATATTAGACAAAGCACATTTATTTTATTCTTTTATAGTTTCTCAATCTTTTGATACTTGAAGGTTTTTTAATCAAATCAAATCAACTGTTTCAAATTTATGTCCAAGATCTGCACATCCTCGATTATATAAAAAATAATTGTAAAAAACATGAGAAACTAATCTCTGTTCACTAAATTTTTGGGGTAATTTAGAATATAAAAACATTTCTCCACTAATTCTTCTAAAATAACACTCTAACACTTAAATTTAATATATATATATATATATATATATATATTATAAAGTTTTTTTTAATATGATAAAATAATCATATATAACTTTTTTTTTTAACATATTATTATATGAAAAGAGGAAGAAGTGGTGAATTTAAATCTATGTACTAACACATTATAAAAAAACATATTACGACTTGTCAAAGGTTTTTTATACAATAAATTTGAATATAGTAAGTCTTAAATAGATAGGTATGAATATCATTTGCTTCAACTGTGTATAAATAATAAATGAGTCTAATAAGATGTAAAGATCCTAATATGATAATAATTTAATATTTAATAATATTAAAGTATTAATTATTCATCAATAATTCAATAATAAAATTATAATTTTAAAAAATGGATTAAATATGTTTTTGTCTCTAAAAAACAAATTTCAGAAAAGTCACAATCCTAACATTAACACGTTCAGATGACCACTAATAAACAAGAAAACATTACCTAGCAATTGAAATGGAAGAGCTATGTTCTACTGATAAAGCAAACTCGTTCAAAGGCTTTGAAGCTGAACCAAACTCGTTCAAAGGCTTTTCACAGTGATTCTAAGGAGTTAAGATTTGGAGGTTATGATAGATTATGGTTATTTATTTGTAGAGGGAAAAAAAAGTGAAATTCAACGAGCCTGCTGAGGTTAGTCTCTTTTTAAAATATGAATAGCATAAAAAAAAGTTAGAAATAACATTTAAAATAAGAGCATTGTTGTAAAGCAGAAGCTAGCTTTTGAACATTTAACAAAATAAATTACTTAAAACTCGGCTTAACGGAAAACTAAAGTGCATTAATAAACAAAAGAATAACAGGAAAAGACAAACTCTAAAAAATAGACTTCAGATTTCAGTATATTCGAAATCCAAAATATAATACAAACATAAACAGGAAAAGAAATGAAATCCAAGGGATTTCGGCTGAGCCGAAATCCAAACTCCTTCAAAACAAATAAATTAATTAAGTTAAGATTAGAAGATAAAATCAGTATAATCACCAATTACCACCATTCTCCATAAAGCAGATAGACACCTACCAAATACCTACAGGATAAAAGCAAGGTCCACCGGGTAAAAGAAGTACAACCACGATAAAAAGTATTGACTGTCAAGTAATAACCGCATTTTTTACTATAAATACAAGAGAAGAGTTACGTGTCCATTACCTGTTCAGGAAAAAACATATCTCACTTTGGGTTGTTCTCTTTCCCTCTCTTCCTTTTTTGTTCATTGATTAAGTTGAGCGTCTGAGTTCTCTTTTGCAGGTTCTCCCCCCTTTGTGATCTGTTCCAGAAGCAGTTTAGTACATTTCGAAAGGTTCGAAGTGATACAGACTTAGGTACATTTCGGTAAGAACAAAAACAAATTTAAAACGCAAACAACTAAGCATGTTTATATAAAAAGAAGTTATTTTAAAGGTTTCAATATATTTTTAGTATCTCAAATTTGAAGTAAATCTTTAGTCTTGTAAGATGGAAAAAGTTTAAATATGTTTTGCGTTTTCAATAAATTATTTTTTTTTAATTCTTATTAAATTTTTCTTTGTGTTTAATCCCTAATAAAATGCTTTTAAAAAGTGTTTAAAAATAGTTTAAATAGACTAAAAACAAAATAAAAAAGTTATTAGAAACCAAAAACATTTTAAGCATATAAAAATACTTATTTTAGCTCATTTTGTTCCAAACATTTTTTAGGAGTTTTTGTTGCATAGTTAACCAATTACACTTTTTTGGGACAATTATAAATAAATATAATTTTATCTATATAATATCATTTACCATAATGAGATAGTAATTATTTAATTTAAATTTTCAATTATAGGATATGTGTTACACTTTAGCAAAATTATTGCTTCGCTTATGGATTTTTCATTGTTTTTAGGTTATAATTCGTTGCAAGTAAAGATAAATTTATGAATTAAGCATCTCCAAAGTTTTTTCCAAATCTCGTAAAAAAATATAGATATCTATTTACAAATTTGGTTACCTACAAGTATAATTAATTTTTTCTATATAATTAGTCAAATTACTATTTCTTTAGTCAACATCTTATTTATCATAGTAAATATGATGTGATAACCTAATACTACTTTAATATAGTAAATATGATGTGATGACTTGACACTACTTTAATCACGTTATTATTTAATAATTTTTTAAACCGTATAAATTATTTTTAAAATATAAAAATTAAAAGAGATAAAAATAAGAATTATAAGATTGATCTTGTATTAAAGTAAAAAGATAAAAGGAAAAAATTGTGAGTTCAAATATTTTCATTAACTAAAATTAACATATTAATAACTAATATTTAGGCTATAGAAAAAATTACGACCATAAATTTATGTGTATTAAGTGTTTTAATATAATAACAAGAGGAAATTAAATTTAATTCCATAAAAAATATTATAATTGAGCCTTTTTAGTGATGTTTGAGCTAAGTTTTGGTAAAATCCGGTAATGTTTGAGCTAAGTTTTGGTAAAGGACTTTAACAAAACATTAATACAGTCCTATTGTGTTATCTAAACTGATTGTAAAAATTTTGTCAGTTTGAGTAGTTAATTCTATTGAAGATCCTGTTTTATATTGATGGTTTTATATAATTGTATGTGTAAAATTTCATTAAAAAAGAAATTAATTTTAATTTAAGTTTAAGGCTATGTTTGGCAGGGAAGAGATGAAATGAGATGGAAAAGAATGAAACTATAGAAATGAAATGAAATCAGAAGAGATGAAAGAGTCTTGAAAGAATATGAAGTTAAATTTCTTTTAAAAAGAAGAGAATGTAATTAAGATAAAAGTGTTTTGAAATGTAATATTAAATATTTTTGCCATATATCTCTTTTGAAATGCGAGTTAACTTCACACTTTGGAGGATTAGTTTTATCTATACAATTTATTTTTTTTTAAAAAAAAAGATGCTTCCATTCCCTTTCTTCTCATTGTTAGGTGAAATTTAAACTTTTAACCCACTTAAAATTCTCTCATTTCTTAACTTTCACTAAACCAAACAGAGCTTAAGTGAATGAATTAAACTGAATTGATGTCTAAATTTAAATGATTTACGAAGAGTTAAAGTGCAATGGGAACTTGCATATGGTATAAGAATTGACAAATTAAACTATATATAATTAACAACATCTATAAACTTAAGAATTTAAATAATATATATTAATGGTATAAAAAAATTTTAGTTGAATCATAAGTAATCATTTTTGTGATTTTTAAAATATTAATTAAAAAAATTAACATTACTTTAAAATGAATAATTGAGATTAGATGTTATCGTATTTACACCCATGATACATATTAATTCAACTCAAAACTTAATTTCTAGATTCAGCATATTTTGTCAATAGTTAATGCCTAATGAATTCCAACCTATGGTGGAAAAACCCAACAATTTATATATTTAGGTTTGTATTAGGTGGTGAGAAAAGTATTTGGGTTACACTCCTCAGTTTATGAGAAGTGGTTCTTTGCTTTCTCTTGAGTCTTCACCTTCTTAGTAGACAAATTCCCACAGGTAAGCACTCTCCCTAACTTCAGTTTCAATGTCTTCAGTTTTTTTTAGTTATGATGCTTTGTGGGGTGTGTTGGTATATGAGATGTAGTTTCCATAGGGCAAGAATTGCAGAATTAAAAGGAGAGCTCAGTCCTAGGTCTCAAGTTCATCATCATTCACTTCACAAACCAATAGAGGAAAGGGAAGCTCACATTTTCACTTGTTTTATGATGATTTGTAGTGTTGTTGTGGATTTGGATTGATTCATTTTCGTTTTGGAATTGTAGTTTGGCTGTTATTGTTTGAGGGTTAGGGATTGGAGAATGAGAAGTTTAAAATCCTGATTTGAGTCTGTTGATTTGGTGATATAAGTTGTGGTAAATGAAGTTAATGCTTGCAAATACTTCGTTGTTGGTTAAATTTGTTGTTTAAGACTTTGGGTGGATGGATATGTGGTTGGAAAAGCAAATAAATTTGAACAGTAATCAGAAGGCGCGCCACAGTGATGTGCATATTCCCACATGGGTGTGGGAGACGTGTTGAAAGTGAAAAGTGCATCAGGAGATTGACCACAGATGTGTGTCTATTTCCACATGGGTCTGGGAAATATGCTGAAAGAGAAAATCAAAAGTGAATCAAGGGTTCAATCACACGTCTGTGGCTATTCCCTCAAGGGTGTGAGAGACATACTAAAGTGCATTAGGGATTCACCCACAATAGTGTGACTACTCCCACAAGGGTCTAGAACACGTGCTGAAAGAGATTATGTGAGGAGACTTAAGGGATGAGGCCCAAAATTTAAAATTTAAAGTAAATAATTGTTGAAAATGATTAATTCTATATAATGTGGATGGATGTGGAGATGAGTTGATTGTTGGATGTGAAATTCTTTTATGTAGTGATCTGATAAACATTTGCTTCAGTTTTATTTTGAATATTTTAGGTGTCCTTTTGGGTTTATTTTAGATTGAGATTGTTCTTTGGTTTGATTTCTTGTGTAGTTTGATCTTGTAGGTTATGTTCTTGATAAAAGTTCCAGCTTGATTCCTTTTTGCTGTTGATGAAGGTCATGTTTATTTGGTTAATTCAGTGTTTGTTTGTTTGAAAATGTGAAAAATTCGCCGTGGGATGCTTTTCTAAGCGGGAAGTCAGTTTTTTTTTTTTTTCGGAACTGCAATCACTTGTGATTTAGGATGGATTTTAGCTACTTTGTCCACTTTTTCATATGTGCAAATTTAATAATTTAATGAGGATACTGTTTGTTCGTACGAGTGATAGTGCATTTTGTACTCATTTCTGTTATGACAAAGTTTATAATCATTAATGGTTAATGGTGTTTTTCCTATTGGTTGATAATTTTGCGTAGCCATGAATTTCTTGAGGATTGTATTAAGAGTCACAGTGTTCAGGTTCGTTTTTAGTTTAGACTGCATACTCATTCACTTAAACAATTGAACATAATCTGTTTATTGAAATTATAGAAGCCAAATCATTTCTAGCATGTTAGAGAATACAATAGATCTTTAAACTGTGATTGAGTGGTTTATTGTAGATATGTAATCTCCTAGCTCTTAATCAAACTTTTTATTTATCTCTTTCTAAAGTTTTTTTCTTTTTTCATTTTTGCTTTGAACATGTCAGTGGTTGGATTTGTGGATTTGATGTGTGGATTGCATTGGTGTTTCTACAAAAATGTTAGTAACCTATATATCATCATTATCATGAAGGTACAGCTTTTAGTATCTGACATAGTACTGTTTTTATATGACCATATGAAGTATGGACCATGGTTTTTTGCATTTGCCTAATCTCTTGGGTCATTAGAAGACAGAGTAAATCAGAATGGGTTAGGGTGAAACTTGCTTGGTGTTTTGTTTCATTACAGTGTGTGTTGCTTAATAGTTTTCACTTAGCATTAGCAGTAGAAAGTAATGAAGTCCCATACCATGGCCAGAATGTGTAATCCTTTAAATGTTTAATCTGAAAGATTAAGGAACAAATTAAATAGGAGAGTAAGTCTATTTTTTTGCTTCTGTAAATTTATCTCTACAATTGCATAAACACATAGAGAGATTGCTGTTTGAGAATTTTGGTCATTCTTTGATTATTATACTTATTTTTTGAGTTATTGTAAATGGTATAAGTTTCATGTGCAGATCTTGGTATGGTAATGAGTATAGACTGAAAAATGGATGCATTGAAAGCAAGTTATGGTGATGGGTCTTCTGATTCAGATTCTGACTCTGCCCCTTCAATTCCAACCTATGCTCCATCAGCAGTATTCACACCCTTGCCGCCACCTCCTATTGGACTCCTTGATCCTCCTAAATTTCTTGGTATTCTACGTTTAAACTGATTTTATTTACTCATTACTAGAAGGAGAAAAGATGATGAAAATATTTTCTTGTTGGATAAGACAATAAGTTTAGCTGTTCCATTGGGAAATAATAAGAACCACAAATATTACCATCCTCAAAATCTTAGTTGATGGTACATTTTTTTTTTTCTGAATTCATAAACTCATTTCTTACATTGGAAGAATCAACCAAATAAATATTCATTTTTTATTTGTATGCTAGTATGTTATGCTATTCTTGATAAATAATCATTGTTTTGATGGTAAATTGCCTCTAGATCTGCAGATAGGTCAGACAACTAGAGTTAGGAGCTTCCCTCATGTCGATGGTAACTATGCCTTGCATGTATACATACCAAGTAAGTTTAATTATGATTTTAAAAATAAAGTTGCATTTGTTTGAACATACTATTCTATTTTTTTATGCTATGGTTATACTCTTCAGTGATTCTTGTTAAATTTACTGTTTTTGTCTAGGCACATTATAATGCCTCGCCTTTAGATTTACCTGCTGGCTAGCAGATCTGTATATTTGCATGTATATGAATTAGGGAAACTGACCATATAATATGCTTCTCTCTATTGTATAAGGGTCTTGCTTTATACTGTACAAAATTTTTTCTTGTTTTATCCTTGTTATAACGATTTTTTTTTCTTTCTTGAGGAGATGAATGTATAATTATAATCTGAAGTTTGGTTGCAATTGTTCTTGGATGGAATGGGTTTTATCTTACAGGGTATGTTGGATTAGACTTCTTTCTTTGTTACTTATAGAATAATACAAAAAGAAAAAAGAAAACTAAAAGGGGAAGACTTAGGTTGTGTAAGGATGATTCTGCAATAAAGACCTACACAGAGCACAAGCTTACTTCTGATATGAGGGATATTCATAAAAAGGTGATTTCCAAGCAGTTGTAGAAAATATCTACGTCCCGTCCAAATTATTTTAGTTATTTTCATAGAGCACTTGGCAATTAGATGTCCCTGTTGTGACTTGTTGAAAATGAAAAAGTATAAGTTGATGCATCTGCAATGCAACAGGTGCAGACCAAGATGCACATGACCTGACCTTTCAAAGCACTCAATAGAACAGTAAGACTGAGACTAAAGGTGAATCTTCTCATAGTCATTAATAAGGACAAACACCCACACTATCTATTACGGTATTACCTATAACATGGAACCGTTCCATTGTCTAATGCTCATCGGTGCTGTCAATACCTATGCATGAAGTTTCCTCCTTAGAACACTGGCAGATTTTGATGTGGGCACTGGATCACATGCAGGACCTAGAGTTATAGAACAGATATTCTTAAAATTGAAAGGGACATTCTGAGATTCACATATGATATATTTATTAATAAATCCTTAGTCTAACCCAGAGAATGATTTGAAGATACTTGATTTAAAAGGTTTTCCCCCTCCTAACCAGTAGATCTAGTTCAAACATTACATGAAAGACTATTTTGCATTTGCTTCCATACCTGTACATCAATGATTTCTTCATATTTCTTTCATAGATTTCACCATGCCATTAAACTTGTTCATAAGTTTTTTATGGTTTCAGTCACTTGCAACCTAAACTGCAGTTTTTATTTACAGTTAACATTTCATCTCCATCAAAGAAGGAACTAACTGCTTTCTTGAAAAAGGTCTCATCTCGAGAACCAAATCTCAATGTTGTGGATGTTGATGTCCCTCTAAACAGCCTCTGCCAAAATGATGAGAAGGTCAAACAAGTTGCCTTGGGAAGAGAATTTCACATAAGTTTGGGAAGAACTGTTCCAATTCGAGTGCACCAGATTGATTCAGTGGTCTCAATGCTCAGACAGAAGCTTCAAATTCAACGCCAGTCAGTTTTAGTTCTTGCTTTGTTCACTTATATGGAACAGTATATTTGTGTCCCCCTGTTTTATCTTATTGTTGCCACTTGAAGCAGGTATCAAATTGACTTTAACAAGTGGGAGGTTTTTGTTAATGATGATCACACACGCACATTTCTCTCATTAGAGGTTGTTCAAGGAGGCTTAGTAGAGGTATGATTTATAGCCCTTGCTTTTCTTTTTTGCATGCCCCTGATACTTCTGTTACTCTTAAGTCATATTAATGTTGGAATTATGTATTGCTGCTTCAGTGGGTGATGTCTTAAATGTTGGAATCAAGTATTCTATAGTGCTACTGCTGCTGATTTTAAACATATAATATTAATGCTGTCTGGGTAATGGAAATCTTATTATTGGTAATCGAACAATGGAAAGTTAGGAAAATTGCATTTCAAAAGCTGTTTTATCCAAAGTTGTTCACTGACATGACAAATTTGAATTAAAATCAAGGTTTAAATGTAAAGACTTAAATATGTTTCAAATCTCTGGTATATTACCAAATTTTACGTTGAATTGAATCCTTATAAAATTTTTACTTTGTGACAAATTTGAATTAAAATCAAGGTTTAAATGTAAAGGCTTTAAATATGTTTCAAATCTCTGGTATATTACCAAATTTTATGTTGAATTGAATCCTTATAAAATTTTTACTTTGTGTCGGATCCATTCACTTAATGGAATAAGGCTTAGTAGTTGTGTTATTAGGTCCCTAATAAAATTTTATTTTGTTTTGGGTCTAACATAAAGCAAAAATTTTATAAAGATCCAATGCAAAATTTGCCATTGTATTAGGGCTCAACATATTTAAGCCAAATGTAAATTTTCAGAAGCCTTGTACAGGAAATCCTTTAGTACATCTTCCATTGAGGGCTTGAGGGAATTGACATGAAATCTCACGAAATTGGAAAGAAGATTAGAGATGATAGGAGAATATCTGGAAAATAGAGTTTCCTTACATTTTTTTCATCAATGCGCTGGTTGTACATTTGTACTATTTCTCCTCGTTCAATCTAGCTAATTCATTTTCTGTATCAGTTACCAATTTATGTGAAATGTGTTTTTCCTTTCCAATTAATTGCAGATAACGAAGCAAATTGAAGTAGTCAATACAATTTACAGACTTCATAATCTTCCTGAGTTTTACAAGGTCAGTTAGTTTTAACGAGTAAGAATGTTAAAGCCACAACCACTGCATCATAACTTTGTGTCTTATCCTTGTTTCTCAGGAAATTATTAGATGCTCCTCGAATACCACATTATTCATGGTTATGACTAATAATAATTCATCATATATGATTTAATTAGATGGGATTTGCATAATTTTCAAGATAAATTGATTTATTTTTTAAAAAAAAATTTACTAAATTGATTAATTAATTATACATCATTTGAGATAATATGGTGGTTCAGGATTCTGTAATAATTTTGTGTTTCTCTGTTAGTATTTTGAACTTGTAGTGCTCTTTACAGGATCCACGTCCTCACATATCCTTAGCATGGGCCTTAGGTGACATTACTCACTCCCTGAAGAAAGTGGTGGATGAGGAAATGAAGTGTGCTGTTGGAAAATCTTTAAAAAAGTGTATTTTTAGCTGTAAATTCAAAGGTATTGAATGTAAGATTGGCAAGAAAGCATATCCAATATGCAGACTTTCTGATGGACAATAGTATGTGCACTTTTAAGAAAGAGCAAAGGATTTGCAGAAAATTTCGGGCTGCATGGGATTCTGCTTTTATAAAATGGTGGCTTTCTTGGTTATTTGATGGCAACCTGATCATGAATTGCAAAAGATTAGTATTGAGATGTAGCCATATAGGAGTTCATCAAAGCATTTTAGAAGGTTACTTGAATTGATTGAAGCTACTTTAAAAATGTCACTGTAAGTTAATTTCTAATCTTAAGTGATGTAATTGGAATTTTTATTAAGGTATGATTGGGTGAGTTTTTCCGGAAGCTCTTCTAGGAAAAGAAAAAAAAAAAGCATGCATAAGCTAAATATATAGAAGTTCCACATCTTTTATAAAAATTGTGAGTTTATTTATAAGTTAATTTTAGCTGATAAAACAACTTATTTGATTTTTTTTTTCTCTTGGAAGAGTTTGTGGAGAAGTTTATCCAAATAACTCTTCACTGTTCAACAATGTGTAATTTTGTTGGTTGTTGTAAAAGGGGTTAGGATGGTCTCTATTACTCCTCTCTCCATTTTTTTTTTATTATTAAGATTTTAATGGAAAGATCCTATTCCTGTAAAATATGGGCAAGCGGGTATTTGGCCAGTGAAACTTGCAATATGTAAAACTTGTTATGTGAAACTTGCATTTTAAAAGAATTTATTATATTGTTAAGTTTGCACTTGTCATGTAAAGCCAATTAGACATACAGGGCAATCTACATAAAAATTTTTTTATTTCTTAGCAAATTTGTTCTAATTTAAGTTATAACAACTTAATAATTAAGCAAAATAAAAATATTTATTACTTAATAATTAAATCTTAAATTGCATTTCAAACATAATTTTAATTCTTAGGTATAACATAAAATTATTCAAATTTAAAATACACATAAACAAAATATAAATATATTAAATAATAGGCTAAATTAGCACCAGTGTCTCTCTATTTAGGGGGTAGTTCACTTTGTGACCCTTAATTTTTTTTTGCTCACCTTTTGCCCTCGAATTTTTTCAAAAGTTTAATTTTTGCCCTAGATTTAGGGGGTACCATGAGAAGGATTGAACTCAGGTTTTGGGAAAATATAAGCTAAAGTCAATCCAGTAGACCAAAAGTAAGAGTCTATTTTATTTTGCAAAATCAATGTATTTAAACTAATCAATAACAATGTTAAATTTAAAAATATAGAAAATTTGAGAAAGGTTAGAATTGAACCCAAGTCTAAAAGTTTAAATGTTAAAGTCATACCACAAAACCGAAAGCCAATATTAATTTTCTTGTGAGATTCAAATTTAATTAAACTAATTGTGGCAAGATTAATTTTAAAAATATATTAAAATTTACAACTTTTTTAAATGGAGAAATTTTAATCCTTAATTTTAATTTATGTCTTTATTTTTAATTAAATTTTAAATTTTATATTGTTGTTAATATAACTAAATTTTAGTTTTAGTTGTTAACCCTTAAATTTTAATTGTTAATTTTAGTTTCAAAATCACAAATAAAATATATAACATAAAATTACCTACAATAGATTTAAAATTAAAATATACAAATACAATATAAAATCTAATTAAAAATAAAAGATAGACATTAAAATTTAAATTAAAAGTTAAAAACTATAAATTAAAGTAACAACTAAAACTTAAATATAAAATTAAAAATTAAAAAAATAAACTTATTCAAATACATTTAACCTAAAATCGAGCTAAGTAGTTTATAGAATTTAAAAAGGTTTCTTTATTTAAAAAATTTAAAACATAAATGACCAAGAATAGTAAAACAAAACAAAGGAAAAGAGACAATAAAACCAAAATCGGCTTCCTATCTAGTGGTATCGTCTTAAAACTCTCACAGGTCCTAGGTTCAAATCTTACTTTGTCCAATTTTAATATAAAATTAATGTTGTCACATGATTAGTTTAATTAAATTTGAATCTCACAAAAAACTAATATTGACTTTTGATCTAGTGTATGAATTTAGCAATTAAACTTCTAGACTCAGATTCAATTCTAGCCTTGCTCAACTTTTCTATATTTTTTAAATTAACAAAAAGTGCGCAAAAAAAAAAATGAGGCTCACAAAATGAATACCCCTTAAATAGAGGAGTACCAATTTCTCCTTATTACTTATTTTATTTTTTTATAAATAATATAATTTTTTATTAAAAAATTAACTATGTAAATGTTAAAACATCAACTCGTTAAACCTGCTAACTTAGTAACCATACAAGCTATGTAAGTTGTGAGCTTGGCAAATATTCAGAAGTTTAAACTCATCTACGTGGAAATCATACAAACAGACATACATAAACAAACTTTCCTTATTTTCTTTAAAAAGTATTATTATTATATAACAAAGTCAGATAAAGGTAGCAACAATGGACAATACAGATATATAAAGAAAACCAAAGCAGGGATGAAGAGATAGTGGAGTCTGACAAGGCCGACAGGGATTATTTTGAAAAAGTTCAGGACATTGTTAATAACCTTGTTCTTGACTCTTGAAAAAAAGGGAACCAGAGTTGGATGAGAAATATATTTAGGCCTTAGGGTATTGTAGGGTCACAATGTTTGATTTGTACTCTTGTAAATATGGAAGGATATCATTTATCTTGGGACTGCAAATCACAGGAGATTTTAACTTTTGGGTAAAAGGAACTTTACCATCTTAAATATCATTTTAGTTCTGCTTTACACCTCAACAACTCCATTGTAGTTAACTTTTAAATTGATGATTTTGGTTATTAAACTTTAAAAATATGTAAATTCAGCCTCATACTTTTACTTTTGAAAATGTTAGTTTTAATAATAGAATTCACATTGCAACTATTAGAAGATATAGTTTTTTACAATTGATTAGCATATAAGGATATCATTTATCTTATAAAACATTTATTATAAAGTTTATAAGGAGTGTGTTTTGTAAGATCAATAAGCTAGTTATTAACTTAATTGATTAGCATATAAGGTAGTTTTACCAACACAAAAGTGTTTAGTAAGATATTTTAAAGTAATTTATTTTAGGAGTTTTTAAATTACAAACTACAAATTACTTCATTTAGCTTCTGACTTGTAGTTTATTTATTTTTCTTCTTACATTTTAATATATTTTCCTTGCTATCACTTGATTATTTATCATGTATAAATTAATTTTAAATTAATAAAAAACAAATTAACATAAACATTCATACTTTATATATGTGTGTATATATATATATAATTTAAAGAATTACGAAATTAATTAAACTGTTATTTTATTTTTTACTATTTTATGGATTTTTTTATATTGTATTATTTATTTTATCAATTTCACTATTTATTTTAATTTTTAATTAAATATTTTATCACTAAAAAGTTTAATAAGAATTTAATTACTTTTTAAAAACTCTAAAATTGTAATTATATTTTTGTATAAAAAACACAAATTTTATTTATATAATAAAATTTATGTAGTTATGTCCTTTTATGTCATTTTACATTTATCAATTAACTTATTAGGTAGTTTTACAAAACATTTCTGATCTAAAAAGTTGGCTTATCAGCTTGAAACTTACAAGCTAAAGGCTTATTAGCTACCAACTAACTTGTAAACTAGTTTTATCATATAGACTCAAGGTAACATATAATTTCTAGCAACTACAAACCACCATTACAAAATAGGGGTGACAAAACATAATTTTAATAACAATATACTTTTATTTTCTTGACAAAGTTATGATTTTAGAAAAATAAAAAAAAAAAACTAGAAAATGCTTGTAAAGTTGCTTAAAAAATTAACAAGCTGCTTGAAGTAACTCTTCCATTAGAGCAATCTTAGATTGTAATTCAAGTTATATAAAATGTGGATGAATTACTTCACCAAACAACGGTTGCTTATGATTAAAAAAGTAATTTTCACAAAATCCGTACAAATTAATAATAATATAAAACTGAAAAAAATAAAAAATTATAAATTTGTGATTTTCTTGGAATTACTTATAATTTCTTGTATTGGACTAAAATTGAGTATGAGTTGCCTAACAATTATGTGACAATGTAGAAATCACTAAACACTTCTTTTAATACAATAAACAACTTATGAAAATTACTCCTATTGGAGATGCTCCTACATCTTTGATTTTATTTTTTGACAAAGTCACAATTTTACAAAAATAAATATTAAAGATTATAAATTTGAGTTTATTGTCATAACAAAGTCAATTTTAAAAACCCTACTCACTAATTTATTCTATGCTTTAATTACTTTAGTAATTTATTATAGTATTTATTAGAATAAAAAATATCAATAAAAGTAAAAAGTAACTCTCTTATAAGTGAATCTCTCTGTTCTCTATTTACTTAAGCTACACTTATATTTGATTTAACTTATTAGGATGGAAAGTGTAACTAGTGTGATATTTTAGGGGTCACGTTTTTACCCTTAGATTTTCTTGTTCATAATTTGAAAAGAAACTGCAACTTTAGTGAGTGACCATCATAGTTAGCGTTGCACTCAATAAAAAGGGATTGCTATTGTACTCAATTTTATGCTTACTTTATGGTTTCAAGAATATTAATATTAGTTGCCACATGTCGCAGCGATTTTTGTCTTTTAATTAGTTAGGGTTGCACACAATAGAAAAGACATTGTTCTTATACTTAATTTTATGCATACTTTATTGTCTCAAGAATACTAATACTGATTGGTATAAGTGGTAGCGATTTGTATGATCTAATTAAGTGTTTTATGATTAGATTTTTAATAATGTTATTTTGGGTAAGAAGCAAATCATATTAAGAGAAAAAATATCTACTCTATGTGCACTTAAAATTCTTAACAAAATTTAGTTATTATTTTTTATGATGATTAATCCATATAAATACAATGGAAATAGTGGTCTAAAGTATGAGTAACATGTATATCTAAAGGTTCTAAATAGGGATGGAAATGGATTGAGTCAGACTTAGCCTTAATTAAGTTTGACCTAACTTACTTATAATTTTATAACCCAAGACTAACCATGTTATATGTTATAAAACTAATTTTTAGATCCGATTCGATCATTATAATTATCTAGCCCCAACCTCGAACTTGTATGTGTGAAGACATATAAACATTTCTTTATAATTTATCTAGTTATAGTGTTATGTGTCAGAGAGTAAAAAAATATGATAATATTAAATATTGAGATGAATTACTTTGTAATTTCATTAAAATAATTATATTATTATATTGTATTATATATCATATTAATAATATTATTTTTATTAAAATAATGTTATTACTAATTATAGGCCGGCCTGATAAGCTTAATAGGCGTTTTTTTTAAGCTTGTGACCTAGTTTGCATAACTAAAACACTTAAAAATAAACTTAAGTCTAACCATTTTATTAAATAAGCTATAATTAAAACACTTTTTAAAAAAAAACACTTAATTCTAACTTTTTTATTAAATAAACTAAGTTAGACCTAGTAGACCAAACATAGCCTCCAAATGACAACCTAGTTCATTTGCACCCGTAATTCTAAACTGCTTGAAAGAAATTGGTCAAAGTGTATTTTAAGAAAATTAAAATTTTGAAAGTCAAGTGGGCAAGAAATTCATAATATAAAGGGTACGTTTCATTCGCAATGAACAGGAAGATTAGCACACTATCACTGTTTAAGTTGTAAAAAAACTTTTTGTTTTGTGCATTATTTAATAAACAATGGACTGTAAAAGTAAAATAACATAAAATTTACGATAATGTTTTTTAATATTAATATTATTACTACATATTAAAAAATAATATATATATATATATATATGTGTGTAATATATTTATACGCATGATATACATATATTTAATAGTGATACATAAATAATATAGATATATTATAATATATAATATATTATATGAGTTTAATTGGTATATACTTTTAGTGTAAAGATTTTTACACTTACATTCAATCACAACCTTCATTCATGGTAAATTTGTTGACTTTACTACTTTAAAAGTCACATAAATAAAAAATCATAATTGAATGTCAGTATAAAAATTTTTTACACTCACAGTGTATATTAATTAAACTCATATTATATAGCATAAAATATTATATACAATAATATATATCTTTGTTAACATTATCATCTTCAAGGAATTATAAAGTTAGTCGATTGATAAAATCTATATGTATAAAGATAGAAAAAAGAGATATTATAAATTCAAATCCTTTCACTGACAATTAACACTTGTTTATAAAGAAACAAACATTATTATCCTTATGATGTTTCATATTCATTATTTTTTTTTCTTTAGATTTCATAATTTTATTTGAATAAAATTTCTAAGTTGACTAGAGAAATGTGCAGAGGAAAAATGTGGGAGAGAAAAGGATTACAATAAGGGATAATTTTGTACTTTCAGTATTGTGCAGGAGACAAAAAGTTGTCCCTCTAATGTACAAAATTTTCTCGTTTTATTCTGCTTTAAATTTATGCAAATCAATGGGACACTTTTTCTCCAAAATTTCAAGGCAGAGGCTATTTACACCTCCATTTCTTTTTTTAATAAATATGTTCCTAAATTACCCTAACTTTTTTTCTTCCTCTGATAATACAAAACACACCCCTTTCTTAATGGTTCGTTGTGTCCATCAGAATATTCGGCTAAGCATATTGTTGCGAATAAAAAAAATTAAATTACAAAAACATGCGTGAAGTTAAGTATAATTATACATGTAATTTTTATTTTTTTTAATTATTATTCTAAAGAAGTGTTAATGAAAGGTTTGAAAGTTATGTATAATTTGATAAAAGTTGATGGGATGTTTACGTAATTTGTAGGGGTGTTCATGAATGCAAATTGATCTGCGAATCCGTGAATCCTAATTAATCCAAAATTAGATCTATGAATTGATCCAGACATAATGGGATCAAATCCGATTAAATCCGACCATAGACAGATCGGATAACAGATTTGAACTTTGAAAATCCATAAATTTGTGAGTTATCCATTCAATTTAAAGTTTAATATTTGTATCTTATAAATAAATAAACATATATATGTAATTATATATTAATGATTTAAATAGAAGATTTAAAGTTTATATATTATTTATAGATTGAAGATTTAAAGTTGAAAAAGTAATGCATTAAGTAATGCAGTAATAAAGATCCTGAGTTATTAAATTTTATTGTTTTTAGCTTTTTAATATTTATATTTTATCATTTATAAACTACTTTTATGTATAATTTTATTAATATGCTATTTTGAAGAAACAATATATATCTTAATATTTTGTTACAAATTTTTATGTTTCCTATTTTACTTCCTCTGTTTTATAGAAAAAAAATAAATCTAATTTTTTAATCCGTGTATCCAATCCGATCCGTTCTTAATCGGATTGGATCACTAATTTTTTTTTACAAATTTGATCCAATTAAATTAGATAGGATCAAATTTTATTTTACCCCAAATTTGATCTAATCTAATATGTGAACACCCCTAGTAATTTGTACTCTAAAAACATGTGTTTTCTAAGACAAATAATAATTTAGAAATACAAAATGTTAAATGTCACTATATTGGACATTTCTGGAATGATAATTGTGTGTTTTTATCCTTGTTATTGGTTGTTTAGTCAATTGTTTGTGAGCTCTTTATAAAAAAATTGTGTTGATGATACTAATTGGGGGTGTCAATAAAGAGACAAATAAAAAAAATCTTACTATATTTTAATTCTCAAAACATAAAACTTGTTTTTGAAAAGAGATTTGTCAAATGTTTTAAAGAGGTCTTCAATGTTTTTACCTTTTTCATTTGACTAACAATAACTAATAATTGAACTTTTCCAATTTAAAAAGTCAGTATCAATTAAATTGTGCGAGATAGAATTGAAATTCTAGAAAAGAATTTGTAATAAAGATTAATAAGCAATAAGGGATAGAGATTAAAGCTATGTTAACAAGGGATAGAGTTTAAAGTTGTGTTTTGATTGATAGAAACAAATGAGATAGAATTGAATGGAGTAGAATGGAAGATAAATAAATAAAATTTTTATTTTGTTGTTAAGATGTATTAGGATGTAATGAAAAGAATGAGAAATTTTTTCCTCTCAAGCACATGTAGGACAGAGATTAAGGCTATGTTAGTAAGGGATAGAGATTAGGGTTGTGTTTTGATTGATAGAAACAAGTGAGATAGAATGGAATGTAGTAGCATGGAAGACAAAGGAATAAAACTTTTATTTTATTGTTCAAATGTATTAGGATGGAATGAGAAAATTTTTCTATACTATTACGTGTGATTCCACATATCTTATGAATCTTTCTTTCTCCTGCTTAACATTTTTAGTAATTAAAGAGGAATTGCACCTAAAAGAATTATGTGTTTTATTGTATACAATTCGATTTCTTTCTCCTACGGCTGGAATGAGATCCATCAATTCTCATTTCATTCATAATTATGTTTTAATTCAAACAATTGTTTTTAAATTTATTTTATCTTATTATATTTTATTACTTTTTATTAATCCAAACATACTGTGAGTATAACAAATTCAGGCTAGAGGGAGAAAGATGTGAGGGTAGTATAGGTTGGAGAAAAAAAAATAAGGGTATTGATGTGTATAAGTAAGAAAGGGAGGTGCATATAGTAATCGCGGAATTTCAATTGTATCAGACCATTGGCTAGGATTGCTGAGCCCAATTTTGTAAAATGCTTATGCCTTTTTTAAGGTAATCCATTTGTTTATTAGTACAAGGACAACTAAACCTATTAAACCTTTTTTTTTTTCAAAGAAAACCTATTAAACCTGTACACATAATATTTGTTAAAATTAATTTTTTTATTAATAAAATATTATTGTTCTTACTAATGTTAGTTTTTGTTAGCAGTGAGAATTAAATCCATAATCTTTCTTTATCTTCTCTTTTTTTAACCAACTAAATTATCTTATATCTCCATTTGTTAAAATTAAGATGATTAAACAATAGATTTTAATGATAACAAAAAAAAATGCTTATATATTAATGCTTCTAATTAAGAATGTAAATATGTAATATAAATCTTTGGTGCTTTAGCAAATATTGATAAGGAGGTTAGGTGACCTAGTACCTAAATCATAAATCACTTTTCAAATCATGATCTATTTTCACTTGATATTTTCTATTTTTAAAAAATAAAATTATTAAATTTAATTAATTTTAATAAAAAATTTATAAATATTTTATATATAATTTAAAATACATTGTTATTAAAATATTGTTATTAAGTTTATATATAGTTTTGATTTTTAATGAAAATAAATTTTTTTATTTTATATTTTCAATTGATTTTTAAAAATGTTTTTGAAAAAAATATTTTCTGAATTCTAACAAAATCTATATTTACTATTGTTACTCGTGAAAATGGAAAATATGTCATCGATGAAGATATTTTTTATAGCCTTCTTAATTATGATATGATGAATACAAAATCATATTGATTACTTTGTTATTCTTTTATGAGAATTCTTTTTGTTATTTTTTTATGAAAACTTTGTTATTAATACTTGATATAGAGTAAGAATTATATCAAATATTAGAAGAGTATAATGTCAAACCATACATCTATTTGCATTCATTGTTATTACAAGTAAGAAAACAAACATTCATAACTTCACTTACAAAGTAAGAAAACAGGAATCTTTTAGCTAGTCTTACCTTATGTTTTGGACAGAAAATTTTATAAATATAAGAAATTTAAAATACATTGAATTTAAAATTCTTTCAATTTAAATGATTTCATTTTTTAAATATTTTATTTGAATAAGGTAATTTAAATTATTGAATTTTAATTTTGTTGTTTGAATAGAGTATTTTAATTAAAAATTAAAAAATAATATAAAATTTTATTTAAAGATAAACTTTTTGTTTTTCAAAAAAGTAATATTTTTATAATAAATAAATAAAAAAATCACAAAAGTAAACCTTGCATAATTGGTTTTATTTTTTTTGACAATATTATGTTTTTACATAAATAAATGACAAATAAATTTATGGTAAAATTTATTTTATTTTCTTAGCAAATCCATTTTATAAATTCTACTTAATAATTTATTTTATTAATTTATATAAATATTATTTTAAAATATAAAATATAATATTGGTGGATTGGCGGGCCAATCCACCCTGCCTTTGACCCGCTAAATTGAGAAGTTAAACGAGACAGACCAAAACGAGTAAGCGACTGAATACATTAGTTTGACCCGTAAAAAATAGGGTCATTTGGTGGGTCAACCCGCTTGGCCCACTTCATTTTGCTAGCCCTAACCAATATCAAATAAAAAATAACTTCAGTTGATTTTAGTAAAAAAAAAAAAAAACTAAACTTGAAGAATCTAAAATTCTTACTTTTTTTAAAAAATTTGAAATTCTACTATTTTAACTGATCAAGATGCTTTCAAAAATCTTATAATTTTAAATTCTTTTAAAATTCCTCATCCAAACAAGATATTTCATAACAAAGCATTTGAAATTACAAAATAAAATAAATTACTCTCTTAAAATTTTTCATCCAAACACATTATAATCTCTCTAAAGAGTTGAACAATAGTAGCTTAATATAGGACACCTTTATAAAACTCAAAAATGTCAATGTTCCTTTTATTTGCCTCATCCATTAAAAACGAATAAGGCAAAATTAAAACTTGGAACAACTACTTCAAATTCTGATAATGAGCCACTTATAATTTATATTCTAACATTTCTCAACTAGGTTTATACATTAGTAATGATGATCGTTATTTTGAATTTCAAATACGACCATATATAACTTGTTAATTTAAACTTGATAGTGTCACTAAAAATATAATTACACATTAATCATGGCGGTTATATTTAGATTGAATATTTCCAGTATTAGAATGAGTTATATTTTTCTTAGAGAAAAATAGGATTCTAACTTTATTATTTAATATTTAATCCTTTTTATGACTATCTTTAATGTGCAATATCATATAAAAGAAAAATAAATATTATTATAAAGCTCCGACTTTGGTAACCTCTTTAATAAGAAGGTTTTGATAGAAATTGTTAAAAAATAAAATTGACTTTTAAAATTTAAAAATAAATTTTTAAATTTACTTTTAATTTTTAATTAAAATAGAAGTAATAATTTAAATTTTTTTATTACTAAGTTTATAAATAAATGAAATTAAAAATGTTCTAAATAAACATGTGGCATAAAGACTAATTTAACATTGAAGGAGGAAATCTAGGAAGAGAAAATGACAGAGGTGGTTTCGTTTTTGTTGCATACTTTTTTATTTCTTTTATTAGGTTATCTTTTGAAGTGATTAAGATTAGAAGTTCAACCATAAATAAGAATTTTTATAAAAGATGCTTAAACTATACGGAACATGTACCCAAACATAACCTAATATAGTCAATCTCAAATGGATGATGATATGTGATTCATTTACTAACAATAGTTTTTTTTTAAAAAATATTGCAATTTCTGTTATTTTATATTTTGAGTTTCCACAAATACCACATGACAAAATACAATATGATGAAGAGATATAAATAAATGAATTTTAAAAAAATTATTAATTTAATTTTAAATATTATTCTCATTTAAATAATCTTTAAGATGAGATAATTAGGTGGTCAATTGTAGATCATAATTTTTAACCAATAGATTAAGCATTATCAAAGTTTTTTTTAGTTTGAGTAATCCCAACTATCTACTAATTAATATAATTTCTTTCACCATTGTTCCTTGACAATATGTTTCCTCTCGAATAAATATTCAGTAAAAGATGTTAGAAATAACCAATTAAGTCTCTAAAATATTTTTTAATATGTTAGTCTATAAAATTTTTTTAACGTTATATACATGTGTATACACAATATATTTTAGATAATACTTTTAAAACGTTTAAAAGTACTATTTAAAATAGTCAAAGACTAATTTATATAACATATTTAAAATACTATTTTAATAACATAATTATCATAAGACTAATTTACTTAAAACGTTCAGCACCAAAATACTGATTTATTGGTTTCCTTTTTTATTTTCTTCTTTTCTTATCAATTCCACCTTCGTCTCTACCAATCATCTATTACACTTGACACAACAAATTATTTCTTTCAAGAAACCTTCCTTTTTGTCAAAGGTGGGCACTTATCCCAATACATGGTGCTCTAAGGGTTTCAGTTTCATTAAATTCTCCGATGATGGTGAATAAAACAAGAATAAGAATACAACTAAATCAAAGTATATTGAATTATAATGTATAAAAACAATTCAGTTTATTAAGTTAATGACTCAGTAAGTAAACTTTGAAATTTATAATATTTGTATAAAGTTTATTTATAGTTTATTGACAATTTATAAACTTATAAATTTGTAAGAGTTAGTGCAGAGTTTAAAAATTTTAAGATGTATCTATTATTAGAGTTGTTTTAGCTTAGTTAGGTTGAAATTCGAGTTTTCAATATGTAACTACATTAAATTAAATACTAAGATATAAAATTAAGTGTCAATATGAATAGAATTTACTTTACACAAGGAAAAGTCATTTGTGCCCTTATCAATCTTCAAAATAATGAAACTATACAAGTAATCTTCAAACTTTAATTCATTGAAAATAGAAATAGCTTTTTTGTCTAGCTTTCGTGCATTTTGGACGAATAGAAGAATTCATATATTTTAATGAAATAAGCATTTTTTTAATGTGTTTTTCTGAATTATTTTTAATGAAATAAGCAATTTTGGACATCCTATAAGCATTTTTAAATCAAATAATAAAATATTGTATTTGTGTTGCCTAATATCATAAACATTTGATATCTTAAAATAAGCATACTCTAAGAATAAAAACTTGTACACACTTTACTTATTATTATTTTGATGTTTTGTGTTGCCTATATTTATTTTCTTGTAATGTCCTATAAGTATTTTTTTTTTAAAATCATGCAAATATCAAATAATTGTATTTTTATTTTATAGTACCGAAACAAATTTCAGGAAAAAAGCAAATCCTATCATATTATGCACATTTCTCCTCGAGTAAGATTACTATGTTTCTATAAAGAAGACTAATATTTTCAGAAAAAAATTATACAATAATAAAATTATAAAAAATATGAATGAAAAATTCATTTCCATCTATATGAATTAAATTTGTTGATAGTTAGATTATTTCAATAACTTAATCATAACTATTAAATATTCATATATATATATATAAAAATAGTAATTATAATAACTATAATTATAACTATTTTTTTATAATCGATTATTATTTTATCTAACCGATTATCATTATAAATAACTGTTACATTATTTATAATCAGATATATAATTAGATGTATCTAAATCAATTATATAATAAGTTATAAATATATAACCAATTATTAATTAAGTATTTATTTATCTATAAACAGATGAATATTTTGAACAAAAACTCTTAAAACTATTTTTTTTTCTTAGTGAATTTTCCACATGTATGTGGACATTGGCATAGAGATGTGGACAACATTAGAATTTTTTTTTACTCAGTCTGTCATCTACAAAGTTGTGACCTTTTATGACAAAGGTATTAATGGTTTATCGGTAGATTTTTTGTCTTAAAGCACTAATCATAGGGTTGCATACATTGCCACAAAGGTATGTGACCTCTTTCACATATATGTAGACAATATCAGTAAAAGTTTTTCTACTCAATGCGTTATTCACAACAATGATTTGGCTTTTCCCACATAAGTGTGTGGCAACGTTAGCGAATGTTTTTATATTTAGTGCACTTTTCTTAGGAATGTGGTCCTTAACATAGAAGTGTGAACTATGAATTGTTCTTTCACTTAATGCATTATCCACATGGCTGTTTCCATATTGATTATAAATGTGTATATATATATTTATTTATATTTTCTGATAAAAATTAGAATAATTTTATATTTATTTGTATTTTTATTTTTTATAATTTTTTTTTTATTTAAGACTAGAACCAAAAGAATTTGATAATAATTAAAAATAACCAATTATGAAATCAAGTTTAACCATAATCATTTTTAGAGGTGTTCACATATTAGATTAAATTAGATTTGCAGTAAAATAAAATATGGTCCGATCAATTTTAATTGGTCGTAAAAAAAATGTTGCTATCAATCTAATTAAAGAACGAATCATATGAGATTAAATCCACATATTATAAATAATTCTTTTAGAGATCTATTCTTTTTTATAGAACATAGGATATAAAATAGTAAACATAAAAATTTTATAAAACACATTAAACATACAATGTTTCTTCAAAATAACATATAAAAATAAAACTAAATATAAATAATTTATAAAAGATAAAACGTAAATCCTAACAGGCTAAAATCAGTAAAATCTAATAACTAGTAATTTTTGTAATTGCAACACTTAATGCATTCCTATTTGAATTTGAATTTTTGAGACAAAGAGAGGAGACTAGAAGATGTGGATGGAGCCTAAGATCATTGGACTATGTATTGCTAATTTGCTATTTATACCTAATACAAAATATATATATATATATAATAACATTAAACATTATTTTGAAGCATAAGGATTAACGAATTTGTAGGGTTCAAATCCATTAACCATCTGACTAAGAACAGATTGGATATAATTCAATCCGATTATGTTTGAATTAATTCACAAAAATCTAATTAGATTGATTCAGATGAATGACGGATAGATCCAAATTTGAGAGTACCCTAAATTTTTCAATAAAAATAAATTAATTACATCAACCGTATTTATAAAATAGATTATAATTTTGTAACGAGATTAAAATATCCTTGTGAGTTATGGTTATTGTTTTCAATATTGAATTTTTTACATGAATCTTTTCATCTTGCTGAAACAAATTATGTAACATAGATTTTGTTGCTCTAGTTGATATTTTTTTGCTCTATCTGATTGGATGAAAATGAAATAACAATCCAAAATCAATCAATAGGGGCAGATAGTAAAAAGGAAAATCCAAAATTCTTTTGTATGCAACATGTGGGTCACCATGAGAGCGAAATAGATATACAATAAACATTGCTTGGATCGTTGAGAATTTCAGAGACACAAGTTAGGAACAGCATTAGTTGAGACTTGAGGGAATGGAATTGTATTGTGTATATATCGATAACCTTCTTTCTATAATAAGAAAAAAAAATTAGACGAAATTTCTAACTTTGTTTTTATCATACTTATTATTTTCATATATTTTATATTATTTTTAGTCTTCCAAAAATATTAGCGTAGTATTATTTTTTGTTTAAGATGAATCTTATGTAATGAAAAAGTAAAAAATGAAGGTGAATTTATGTAGAATTTAAAAATTGGACGGTTGTTAGATTCAATGAGAATAAATTTTTAGAAGGTTTCTATAATTTATTCTAGCTAAGAGAAATGCTTTTATGACAGCACTCTATTATATTGAAATTTATTAAAAATAAAAATTTAAAGTTTTTTCTAATAAATTTCAACCATTAATAAAACATGTATTTGAGTGTTTTTAGTATGTCATTTTAACTAACTGAAAGTTGAAAAGTTAGTTGAAATAATTTCAACCTTATTTAGTAAGCAAAAACTAATAACTTTTTTACATAGCTATTATAAAACAAGTTGTATGCTAACAGTTTTATAAGACTGTTTTCAGTATTTTAATATTTAAAAACTAGATAACTCGTTTAGATAGTATTTTCTAAGAACAATTTTGATTTTTATTTTTAAAAACTAAAAAATAGGAACAACTGAAATAGTTTTGCTTTTCAGTTTTCTATTGTTATTTTAAAAACTCAAAATAGAATTAGAATATGTCGTTATTTGCTTTTCATTAATAAAATTTTAATAGTATCAACAAGTTTTTCCATTTTTACATCTTCAAAACAGTTTTCAAATAACACTTACCAAACATTTTCTTTTCTTTTCTTTCCTAAAACAGTTTTTAAGAATTATTCTTAAAAACACTGTTTAAAAAACTAAAAAACAAAACCAAACCAATCAAGCTCTTAGTATTTTCTTAACAGTTTGGAGTTTCTAATTTTAAAAACCTAAAAAAGAGGAACAAATGCAAATAGTTTTTCTTTCATTTTATTTTTATTTTAAAAACTCAAAATATAATGAGAATACGTTGTATTTTTACTTTCCATTAATAATATTTTTTAAATATAAACAAATTTTTTTATTTTCATATCTTTAAAATAATTTTCAAATAATACGTATCAAATAATTTTTTTTCTCTTTTTTCATAAAACAATTTTTAATTTTTTTTTAAAAAATAAAAAAACAAAATCAAATTAATCAATCAGTCGATAACTTAAAACTAACCTTTTTTTAAGTAATTTTTAAAACCAAACTGTTACTAATACTCCTCTTATTATAATATTCCATATCCAGAAATAAGTGGTCGCAAATCATGTCATAGACATGTCCACAAGTGTAAGCTACTCTTATTATTTGTAGGCCACACACAAATATTTAGAGGCCATCAAGGTTGGGCAAAAAGAAATAAAAATCTAGAGTAATTGTTATTCCCTTTCGTAAACGTAACTTAGATGTTTTTTTAGTTAATTAATTGCTGTAAAAAAAGGTATTCTTATTAATTTATGCGAGGTTCAATAATAAGCACTAGTAAATAAATTTAATAAGCTTTTATTTACGAAGAAGAGTTTTTAGAAGTTTTACTCAAATAAAATTTATAATAAGCTAACATTTTAAATGAAGAATTGATTTTTTTAGAAATAAATTTACAAATTTTTAAATTCTGACCATGTCAAACAATCTATTTCTAAATGGTAAATTTTTACTTTTTATTTTTTAATAAGATTGTTTTCAATAATGATTTTAAGTTTCACCCTCTAATGTAGTTTTCTACTTTTCTTTTTTACGTTGAATATTTAATTATATTTTTGTTTATACTTTTGTAATTCTACTTCAATTTAATTTAAAATTTAAATATTTATATTTTATAAATTAAAATATCATTTTTAATAAATTATAATATAATTTATTTTTTATTTTAAATCTTAACTATACAATAAAAATAACATGTCCTTATTTTTAATAATTTTTTATGTAATATAATAAAATATAATTATTAATAATTAAAATAATATTTTATTTTTATTTTATATAAATTTAAAATACTTATATATATATATATATATATTTAGTCCTTAACGGTTGTTAATTTTCATAAGATACTGTTCTTTTTACAATTTGCATATGATCCTATTCTTTTTTATTAGAAGGCTTGAGAATCATTAACTGTAGTGAAAGCAGGTGTGCAAAAGTTTGAAATTCTATCTTGGTCTAAAGATAAACTCTCATAAGAGTCAATTCTTTGGAATAAAAGTGAAAGATCAGTGGGTCATAAAGGCATTTATATTGTTGAATTGTGAAAGGGTGACACCCTTTTTAATATCTAGGAATGCCAATTGGTGGGAAGCAGTGGTCTTTGGCATGAAGGGTAGCACTCATAAAATCAATATTGTCTATACTACCCATCTACTATTTCTCTTTCTTCAAACAACCAAAAGGTATTGTTTATTCTATTGAAAAAAAATTTTATGCAATTTCTATGGGCGGAAATGAAAAGTGTAAGAAGATAAATTAGGTGGCCTGATAAACTATGTGTAAATCTAAGATGGAATGAGGTTTGAGTCTTAGGAAAATGCAAGAGTTTAATCTAACATTATTAGACAAATGAAAATCGAGGTTAAAGGTTGATTGTGGTGGGTTGTGGGCGCAAGTATTACACTCCAAATACATGACTCAGTTTGGACATTGGGTGGTTAAAGGAGTGCGATGTTCATGTTGGTGGGAGGATATTCATTTTATAGAGGAGCATACACAAAAAGGATGGTGGTCTTGTCATCTTAAAAAAAAAGTTGGGTAATGGAGAAAATGTTATGTTTTGGGAGGATAAGTTCCTCTTGTGATGAAATAATTTATTTTTTAATTTTAAAATAGATGTAAGAGTAAAATATGTATTTTAGAAAATGAACCTCAAAAGAGAGTATTTCTTTTATTAATAATATAGAAATATATATATATACATATAGTATATAATATAATATCATATATTATAAATTATAGATATAATTGGACAATTATATATATTAGATATAATTTTTTTTTATTAAAATTATAAAATTGTTCTAATAATAAAATTTAGATATATCTCCTTTATTAATGATATGGATAAAAAGTTCAAAACTACAAAAACTATGCATACCAAATATTTTGTTTTTATACAAAGATTATTTGCGTGCACAAAAAAGAAAAAGAAAAATTATGTCCCGAAAATAAAATATTAAAATCAAATGGTCCAAATGCAATTTCGTGTACCCTTCTCCCACTTCCATTACTCCTTTGACTCACTTCGCAATTCGCATAAAACAAAAAACCGAAACCAACCTTCCACTCTCCACAATCAGAGTTGACAAACCAAACCATGGCAACGGTGGCGCCACCGTGTCCGTCGTGGACACGCGGTTCCGTTCCTCTCTCACAGCGCATCACACGGCGTTGTTTCGAAACCGCCACGCCCACGCGGTTCACAACGCATGGTGCTCTTGTTCAAGCACCGCCTCCGTCACCTTCGCCTTCTTCTGACAAAGACCGAAGGTCCATTCAGGTGCTCACCCTGTCACGTGCCAATGACCTGCAAGCCGAGGCCAGAGCCATGACACGTGCCGCCAATGCCACTGTCTACGACCCGCAACTCATTGCTTCGCTTTATAGCTCGCAGCCCGTTAAGGTCCCTTCTTTCGCCCCTTTTCGGATACCCTTTTGGATCTTCTTTAATGAGTGTGGTTTGGTTTGTGGGGATTGGTTGCTTCTTTGTTGGGTTAAATTTGGTTATAGCTTTGGGTATGGAACTGTGTTAAATACTAATACCATACAAAATAAAAATTTGGTTTTAGTCTCTCTTTTTTCAAAATCATCATTTTGTTCCTTTAACTTTGAAACTTCTGCATTGGTGTTTAGTGATTAAAATTTGTCTAAATTTTTTTGTCTTAAAGCATTATATGTGAATATTTTTGTACTAGTTTGCTAAGAAGCCTAGACACACACTTTAATGTCTAAAATATAGGATACATCGGTGTGTACATTTTTATCATAATCTCAGTGTGTCCATTTATATTGGGATGTCAGTATCTAAGTTATATATAAATCTGATTTCAAGTTTTTAAGAAAAAAAAAAAATTGTTAAATACCTAATTTGACATGTGACATACAAGTGTATGAGAATATTCATGTCCAAAACATGTCTGACATGGGGACACATAAAAAATTAGAGGTGTCCGTGATTGGTAGAGAGTTTGTAACTAATAGAACCTCTATATGACATAGTATATAACAGCTAATAAATAAATGTTAAATTTGAATACATTTATGTATGTTTTGTGGTAATTTGCAAGTGTTAGTTACTGTATCTTCAAATTTTCAAATAACTACAATGTAAACTTTGTTAAAAGGCAAAGGACTAAATACATATTTTCATAGTTTCAAGGATCAGATTGATCAATTTGAAAGTACAGGGTTTAACTAAAAAATGGAGGGACAAAAACATAAGTTACACTTCTTTTGATAAATCCAGAGGTTGCATAGACACAGAGATAAGAAGGAATAGAAGAAAAGAGAAATAAGTGATTGATAATATGATGTGATAGTAAGAGAGGGATAGAGAGAAATACGAACTGCTGACGAGTTGTTTATAAATTATGGTTGTTCAAATATAGTTACTTTTCTTTTTGTTTAGGTGGTGCGAAGGACCCTTCAGATTCTGGTTGCATTGGGTTCTTTTGGGATGAAGCTGTTGCTGGATCAGAGGAATGGAGTGCTTGATCGGAATAGAAGACTTCGTGCTTCTGAGCTTAAGGAGATATTCACGAAGCTGGGTCCCACTTTTGTGAAATTGGGTCAGGGATTGTCCACCAGGCCTGATATATGCCCACCGGAGTATTTGGAGGAACTTTCTGAGCTTCAAGTGTTGTGTTCTCTTCCCTTTGTCTCTTTTTTATTCAAAATTAGTATCTTTTATTGTTAGTTGGTCACTGTAGCTTTTATTAAACCAAGAAAATTTATTGAGCATGGCTTAGACGTTGATTAACTTAGCATGATTGCATTAGGTGCCCTGTTTGGAAAAATATTTGAGTAAGGTTCTTTCTGGATGTTTTTCTTCAGGAATTCTTATAGGAGAAGAAAAAGAAAAGTAAAATTTATCAAACTTGTTCCTTAAGTTAAAACCAACCTATGTAACTCAGTCTTTGTAGAAGTTAAGTGAGAGATTTTCAATAGAGTAAAAGTCATAAGAGAAGTTTAATTCATTTTATTTTCTTATTTGGGTTTTCATTAAACAGTTGTAGAGACTTTTTGCTACTAAGGTTTGTATTCAAGAATTAAAAGCAAGGGTAATTTGATCAATGGTGTACTTTACCAGGATGGTTTGCCTACATTTCCTGATGAGGAGGCCTTTGCATGCATTGAGAGGGAATTAGGACTATCTCTGGAGTCCATCTTCTCTTCTATATCATCATCACCCATAGCAGCAGCCAGTTTGGGACAAGTTTATAAAGCTCAGTTGAAGTATTCCGGGAAACTTGTGGCTGTGAAGGTGCAACGCCCTGGTATTGAGGAAGCCATAGGCTTGGACTTCTACCTGATACGAGGTCTTGGGTTTTTCATTAATAAATACGTCGACATAATCACCACTGATGTTGTTGCGCTTATTGATGAATTTGCACGAAGAGTTTTTCAGGAGCTCAACTATGTGCAGGTTAGTTCTTCCGTCAATACCAAATGTATTTTTGTATATTTTTTCGTTGCCTAATTTTTTCTTATAAGCAAATGTTAGTTGTTAATGTGTTAGTTTTGTTAGTGGAAGGATTCGAACCCACGATTTATCCCTCCATTTTCTTCCCACATGTGTCTTTCATTGCTTAATTGGTTTTTTCAAGCAAAAATCTTACAAAGACCAAATGCATTGCCTAATGACTAATGAGTAATGACTAATGTCCTGATACAAGGCTTCAATCTAATTGTTGTTGCTTTTTTAATTTATATTAATGGGGTGTTATGTTCCCTACATGTTAATAATAGAGCTACATATTTGTAAATTATATAAGATTCTTTTTCAGGATTGAATGTAAATTTTGACAGGTTCCTGCAGGAGGGACAAAATGCAAGGAGGTTCAAAAAATTGTATGCTGACAAGGAAGATATCTGTGTCCCTGATGTTTTCTGGGATTACACAAGTGCCAAAGTACTGACAATGGATTGGGTTGAAGGAGTCAAACTAAATGAACAAGAAGCTATTGAGAGACAAGGATTAAAAGTCTTGGATCTGGTGAACACAGGCATTCAGTGCAGCCTCAGACAGCTGCTTGAGTATGGATATTTCCATGCAGATCCCCATCCTGGGAACCTTTTGGCAACACCTGAGGGAAAGCTTGCTTTTCTTGATTTTGGGATGATGAGTGAGACTCCAGAAGAAGCAAGATCTGCCATAATTGGTCATGTTGTTCACTTGGTTAACCGGGACTACGAAGCTATGGCTCGTGACTACTATGCTCTCGATTTCCTGTCTCCTGATGTTGATGTGTCACCAATTGTACCAGCACTACGGGACTTTTTCGATGATGCACTTAATTATACTGTGAGTGAACTTAACTTCAAGACACTGGTGGATGGTCTGGGAAATGTTTTGTATCAATTTCCATTTAATGGTGAGATTACAGTATGCTTTTCATTGACTGCTCATTTTCACCTTGTTATTTTTTTTATATAGTGATTGTTGAGTAATTTCAGCATAGGATAGATAAAGTTCAGAAAGCATGTTGATGATAATGTTAATAATATGTTACCTTTGACAAACATAATAAAACATAAGAAAATAGGTGATGTATTGACAATGTAAAATATTTTACATTATCATTTAATCATAACTTATAATTTATGATAAGTTTGTTGACTTTTATAATAAATGTCTTCAAAGTTATACAAAAGATGAATTGTGATTGATTACAATATAAAATTATTTTACATTGTTAGTATATGACCTTTAAACTTATAAAAATTTTAATTATTTGTCTCAATTTTCATTGTCAATATTTGAGGAGTGATGTAATTATCTACTTCTATCAATATTTTGAAGTCACTTGTACCTGCCATTTGTTGCAGAGTCTGATGGTTTGGGTTTCTGTTCTTTTTTCTTCATCTTCTTTTGGCAGTCCCAGCCTACTATGCTTTAATATTGAGGTCTCTCACTGTTTTAGAAGGTTTAGCACTTTATGCTGATCCCAATTTTAAGGTTCTTGCGGCGTCGTACCCGTATTTTGCTAAGCGGCTCTTGACGGATCCAAATCCATATCTAAGAGATGCTCTTATAGAGTTGCTTTTCCAGGATAGGAGGTTCAGGTATACATTTTGCTATACCCTATACATCATTGGTTGAACATAGTGATAAAATATTTGAGTAAATTTACTTGAATATACATTGATATAGTCCATTGTCCAATGCAGGTGGGGTAGACTTGAAAACCTGCTAGTCCAGGGGAGACTGGACAGAGATTTCTCTGCAAAAGAGGCTTTACAACCTGTCCTGAAGGTATTATTGAGTCCAGATGGTGAAGAACTAAGGATCCTTGTTATTAAAGAAGCTGTTCGTGTAACTGAGGCTTTTACTCTTAGCACAATTTCTGATACATACAAGTCAGCTCCTGATTTTGTGAGGGTTCTTGTTTCCAATGGAAATGCAAATGTACCCATTATAACATCAGAAACCGAAATGGAAGACATGACAGAGCTTAGAGATCAAGTATTCAGGATATGGGGACTTCTGCAATCCTCTAATGATTTTGATCCAGATCTTCTACTACCTATACTACAGGTAAGAATAAGATTCAATGTTTTCTGCATTATTGTATTTCTATAAACTATGAACCATTTACAGACTTTAGAGACATTCTACTGGTGTTAGCTATTAAGTTAATAATTGAACAGATGAGAAATGCTAGCAACATGACACACTTTCTGTGATTGGTTGAAGTTTATAGAAAAATACAAATTCATGTGGGTCCCACTTGTTATTAAATTACCGTCTTCTAATTTTATAGTTTTCAAAAGATTCAAACTAATGATAAAGTGTGTGTTAAAAGAAGTATGTTAGAGACTGAGTTGATAACACTCCTCTTGAACAAATATCTTCATGTAACAAAAATGTAGCACAAATACAACACTGGTGAACAACTTTTGAGTAGCAAAGACTTGACCCTAGTGTGATACAACTCTGATACAAAGATATTGCAAGTATAGAATTTACAGTATAAACAACTACACTGTTTGAATACAAAATATAAAATTAATGTAAGATTAACATTAAAGATATGTCTGAGACAAAAGTACAAATGCTAATATGATATCACTGTAAACATTACTACAGTCATTCTTAGGACAAATCCTAAAATAAAATTAAAAAAGAGATGTTGGTGTTTCAAAAGTCAATATTAGTCATTGTTGATGCAATAAAAGTGATCAACATAAAAGGATGTGGACAAGGATAGTCCAATGGTGTTTAAGTATCTAGCATGCGTGTCTAACACCAATATTGTACTTAAGTGTCTACACTTCCTTAATCAATATTTAAATAAAGGCAATGCCATTAAGTAAGATGATTTTTGAAACAATGAAGTGGATAATTTTAATTAAGAAAAGAAATATTGAAATTAAAGTTAAAAAATGCAATAATTTAAATTTTTTGTATTTTGATATTTGGTTTCAAATTAATTAAAATTTTATAAAAGCTTCTGTTTGCACATGAACAGGTTCTTCAGCAACCTGAGGCACGCAGACTAGGGGAGCGTGTTATGGGTGGAATCACTCAACGTCTTGCAGCGCGCTTTCTGCAACAAGTACTTCGAGTTCCAAATACACCTTCAACATAGATTTCGTGTCACTGTCAACAAATATAGTCTAGATAAGGCATGCATGTTATTTATATATTCTTTGTGCTTGCTTGAAGATAGTTTAATTGTTTTCACCATTTAATGAAATAGTGATTGTTGTTTGTTAATTAGTTCATTTCTTTCCTACAATACCTGCAACATGACAAACTGAGCATGCTGGAAAGATAACAAAGTTTGATTTACCAAGTTTTACTGTATTTGCTGTAATGAAAGATCACTCTGCTAGTGCTAGGTATCTATTTGCAAGAGTGAGAATAGGTGCATGGATTTTAGGTGTGATAAAAGTTCAAGAATGAGAATCATGGAATTTTAGTTTTGAGTTCAACACCTGAGAGCAGTGTTCAGGAGGGCTTTCAGGATCTTCATGGGAAAATTGATAGTGTAAATATTTGGGTTCCATGTAGTCTAGTAAGGCTGAATTTGCTACAAAAGTATGCTATATGTTGATAACCACTAGACCACTTGGGATGATTTGGAATCCCACCATTAGCCTTTTCATTTTAGTTGCACCTTTAAATAAAGTAAGCAACTTAGGAAGGTATTGTTAAATTTTTGTCAGTGAAATGTCTCAATGTTGCTTTTTATTTTTCCCTTTATATTGCTTTCTCATTCAAAGGCCAAACTGTAATAGTAGGAAGGTTTTAAAAAGGTTATCCATTGTCAGTGTAAAATAATTTTATTGTATTAGGCAATCACAATCTATTGTTTGTATGACTTTTAATATATATGTTGATAACTTTATTGTTTATACTATTATTGAATTTTATTTTCTCATCATGCCGCATTATTTGTATAGTAATTGTTCTACTCTTAATTTTTAGTTCATGTTTTGCACTGCTAGTTTAGTTAATTTTTTATTTGAAGGGAATCATATGGCTTAGTCATACTATGGTATCTGCCCTTCCTGCTGTCGCTTATACTATTTTGTCTTTTTTCTGTCAGGTTATTGTGAACAGGGAATAGAGGAGTTACATTCTTACAAAGCAAGAAAAAAGTTTATTCTACCAAAATTGTTTGATTATCTTGTTTGTTTTGGATCCTCTAATTTGCAAAAAGAAAATCTGTATATATTATATACTTAGTATTATTGATGCTGTACTCATCATAATCAGCATCATCATATAACAATAATGTAATAATGTCAATTGAAAAGGCATTGCTCTTGCTCTTTCCCACTTGTTTCTTTCCTTTTTATTGACATTCACTATGACATAACAGGATGACATATTTCTTGCTGTTAACTGTAATAACGAATAAGTACCAATAATAGCATTAATAAATTGATAACATAATTACTAATGAAACTTTCTTTCAGATAATCTTCCTGTGATTTAATTAAGATTTCTAAGAATTTATCCATTCTAATGGGTCCTACAACTGAATAAGGAAAGAGAATCTATAGGACCTATTAAAATTGATTTCTAAGATATTTTAACTCATTATAAGGAGAGTTTATAAAAAAGAATTTTCAAGAAAGTTTCATTGGCACTTCTCATTACTAATTCTGAGGCTTGTTGACACAATTAGGGATCAATTTGTACATTTAATTTACCTACCACATGTCATATAATCATGGATAGTTGGATATCATGACATTGAGATTTTACTGAAAATGTTTTTAAAATAATTTATTTTTATTGAATTTAGTAAATTAAATAGTTAACGAAGACCATCTCCAATTCTTAAAAATTAAAATACTTGCTTTGGATATCTAAGAAAATATTAAATAATATTTTGTCATTTTTACAATGTCATTTCAACTTTAAAATACTACGTACAATTTTGAAAGTTTTTATATTTTATACTGAATTTTTAAATAAGATAATTAATATAATTAGTTGGTTATTTGCTGAAAAATAAATTTTTAATATAAGAGATCGTATATTACAACAAGATACTTATTTTTTTTTTAGAAACACACTTATTAAGTACAATAGTGTTTTTAATTAATAATTTTTTAAAGATACAATATGTTTTTAGACTTAAGTAACTTATAAGAAATTCCTATTAAGGATACTTTTTTTTTATGTTAATAGTTTAATCAATAGTATTATAAAAAATTTTCAGTCATCATCACATGTCAGCTGAAAAGTATTTTATGCATTGTTTTACATGTTTTTACATTTTTATTTTTTATTTTTTGTAAATTAAATTAATTGTTAATTAATGAATTAAAATATTTTCATTTACATTTAAAAATCCTATAAATAAATATCATAATTATTATTTTTTAAAACTATCAATTTTATCAACTAATTTTTAATAATAAATTAATTTTAAAAATTATATCTATTAAAAAAAGGTTCACTTTACTAATTTTCTTATATTTAAATAAAATTTATGATACTTGTTATGAGCATATGTATTTGGGGCATGTCTTGTTTTCTTATAAATGGATTGTTTAGTTGTATTCTCAATTATCCTAGATTAGTTTTTAACTAGTTTTTAAAATTTTCTATTTTTAGAAAAGTATAAAAATTTGAAAAAATATGTTAAGATATTTCTAGTTTTTCAAATTTTTCATTTTCTAATGAATGAAGGACAACGATGGTGAAGGTAAGGAGGTGTGAAAGTTAGGGTGGGAGGTATAGAAGGAGTGCAAGAGGTGGCGACGATGATAGTAAAGAGTTTTTTAATTTTCTGGAAAATCAATCTCCATTTTTCAACAATTTTCTTTGGAATTTGGAAAACTAGAAAATATAGTTCTATTTTCAACTACATAAAGTTCTTATACTCCTACCTTCACCTTTGTCTTTCATGCTCTTTCTGTCTCTTTCACTCGAACCTATGTCATCTCTTCCTTGTCTCATTCCCACCTTTTATGTTCCTTTTGTGTCTTCTACTTTGACTTTTGTCACCTGTCTGCCATCATCTCTCACGAATTTTCTACAACTCTCACTTTGACCTCTGTCACCTCTCTACCACTACTACCGTCATCTCTCACACTCTTTTTGCATCTCCTACTCCTACCTCCACCACCTTTTCATCATTACCATCACCACCTTTTACTCTCTTTCCATACCTCCCACCCCGACATTTACTACCTCTTCGATATTGCTATCACCACCTCTCATACTCCTTCCGCACTTTTCACTTCGAGTTTTACCACCTTTCTACTTTTGTTGCCATTGTCTTCGCCACCACCATCACCACCCATTAGCTGTCGCCACCGCCCTTTCTTTGTTGAAAAATAAAAATTTTGAAAATTGAATGTATCTAAACACATTTTCCTAGGCTCCGTCTTAGATGGTTTTTTGTTTTTGATTTTGAAATTTATTAAAACAAAAACAAGTTTTTGTTTCAAGTTTTCATATTCTTAGAAATAGTATTGTTTTGGTTTCTAAATTTGAAATATTGTTTCCAAATCTGCACAACATTAGAATCTTTCTTTCTTAGAGACTGAAAATCGACAATTAGTAATCAGTAGCTAGAGGTGGCAGCTGGTGACTAGGGGTCAAAAATGAAAATTGGTGACCATTTACTGGACGTGGAGGTTGCTAATTGTCAACCAAAGGTGGCGATCAATGGTCAATAGTCAGAAATGGCAACCGATGACTGTTGATCAGAGGTGACGACCGATGACCGACGATTGAAGGTGGCAATTGGTGACGTTTGTCACAGGTGACAGTCAATGATTGACAATCAGAAGTGATAGTTGCTGACATCAGCTGTTGGAGGTGGCAGCCAATATTCGTCGGATGAAGGTGGTGATTGTTGACCGTCAACCATCGATCGAAGGTGGCAATGGAGATTGTTCATCAGAGGTGATGGTCGGTGACCATCAATTAGAAATGATGATCAGTGACTAATAGTTAGTGGTTGATAGTTAAAGGTAATGACTGGTGATCGTGATCAGATGTAGCGATTGGTAACTGTCAGTCAGAAGTGATAGCTAATGACCACTAGTTAGAGGTAGTGGTCAATGGTGACAAATATATCAAGTAATGAATTTGAATAAAGACAAAAGTAGAAATTTAAAAACGAAGTTTTATTATTTTTGAAATTGAATGAAAATTGTCTAGAAAATAACTAAACCAAATCAAAACTATTTTTATCAAATATAGTTTTATTTTTAAAATATATTTCAAAAACATAAACAAAAACTCAAGACCACGCTCAGCGAGACATTAAATTTTCATATTTTTCTAAAAAAATAAGAATTTTGAAAACTAATTAAAAATTATTAAAAAAAAAACTAATAATGTAACTAAAAACTACTTATATTTTTTAAATGATTTTCTCAATCTTTCTAAAAAACTTTCTAACTAAACGGCCTTTATCTTTCCATTCAAAAATTATATATACTCCATTTTCTAATATATTTAGCATTATTTTAGAGAAATATTTTAGCAGTTTTGGTTTTCTGCTATATAAAAATTATTTTGGATCAATTACATTCATGTAAAAGATACTCCTGATCTCTGCACTTATTAAAAATAACTAAAAGTTAATCATCGTACTTAACTGGCTGGTAAGTTAGGGGAAATTTGCCTGATGTGTTACAAATTTCTTTACATCTGCATCCAATTCGACAAAAAAAAAATAAAATACTGCACTGGTAAAAAAGCTTACATAATTTAATCATAACTCTAACCTCGTGAAGTGATAATGGTACGTTTTGGCGGCTACACAACTTCCTAGGAACACGTGGCTATCGTTTCACAAGGCACTGCCACATGTCCTGTTTGCAGGTGTTACTGGTTGGACACGTCTTGTGGACATTAATGGATAGACACCGAAGGTGTCGTGTGGATGTATGGTTTTTCTCTACTTTGGACATCGTTATTAATCATCTCATTTAATTTGTTCTGGTGATGCACGAACCCTCACCAAACTCATTATGTTTGCATTAAAATTAAAAATGTTAGGTGTATTATGATACAGATAAAAGTGAACTAAAAATTAAAAGAAAAGATACTGATGTTTTTATACAATTATTTTTTCTTAATATTACTAAAACACCTCCTATAAAAAATAAATGAACTAATTCATAAAGCATGAAAGACATGTGGATCTTCTTGGTTTCCTCTACTTTGAATATCACCTTCTCACTCCTCTAAGATGGCATACACATGTCTTTTATGTGCTCTCTTTTTTAATTTGAATTTTGAAGGTGTCATGTGGCTTCCCTCCAAAATTAAAATTCAAATTTAGAGGGGACCAAGATCTTAAAATTAGGGACATGTTTGGATCTTCCTAGAAATTAATCAAGTGCTAATTGGCTCTGGCTCAATTAACACTTGACTAAGCTCTCCTAAGCTCCCCTAATTTGGACTTCACTCTTCTCCCCTCTAAGCCCATTTTATTTCTTATAAATAGACACCTTCACCCCTCTTGTTAATTTTATATTTAATTTTGAATACAAACATATTTTGGTGAGTCTTATTAAGTGTCTTCTTTCTCCCCTCATTTGAGAGCTTCTATGACTTTTATCAAGGGCTCCTTCCCTTGTGGCAAGCTTCTTCCATGGCTTATCTCACCATGAGTTGCGCCTACACCTTCATCTCTTCCCTTGCCACCATTCACTTCTCCAAAGGAACCAAACTAAAAGGTGATCTTGGGAATGACATCAACAAGAATGCATCAAAATCTCCTTAGTTTCCATAGGGTTTTCTACCATATTTTAAACATAAACTTAAATATATCTTGAACAAAAGGGGAGACATATCCTCCTACCCATATATTAGGAGTGTTGAAAAACTTTCAAAAATTTACTTTTTAAAAATCTCTTTATAGGTTAAAATAGATGGAGAATCACTCATTATAATTAATCATATCGAGTTTTTCTAACATTTTTTAATAAAGATATATTTAAAAATGTGTAAGTTCGTTCAATCCGACTTACAAGAATAAAAATATTTAAATTTTTAATCTAATCCAACTCATTATGGTCATCTTGTAAAAGATTAATTAATTATTGAATTTAATTTCTTATTTTTTTAGGTGAGATTTTTTTATAAAAAATATACAAATTATAAATATATTAGAACACATACATATTATGTCATCACCATGTAAATTAAAAATAATATTAAAAAAATCTACATATATAATATTAAAGCAACATGTAAATTAGGGGTTTCATTTTCAGAATTTAGGAAAATTTGGCTTTGATAGTATTAGGAGCTTAACGTTTGGGGGGAAAAAACAAAAAGGAAAATGAAATTAGAAAGAACGTACATGTGCTAATACTAATATAAGTGGGGAAAAAAAACTGAAAATTTTGTGGTAGACCGATGGGTCAGCCTAACCTGACCTGTCTCGACCCATCAAACTCGCACGTTAGGTGGGGTTAGGTTACATAAGTGAGGTTATTTTGTGAAACATGTTTTTTTTTTTTTTTGCTTGATCCAACCTGAACATTTGGTGGTTAGGCTAGTCCAATGTAACATTTCAAATTCCCAATATTTTCTATATCAATTAATCAAATAATCTAATCCAATTTTAATGTAATTTTCAAGCTAAACACTAGAGAATACAATCAATCTAAGATCATTCACCTTTCATGTATTCAAAATTTTAAACAAAATATAACATAATAAACACCAACATCTCGCCTAGCAAAATTGTTGCCTGGCGAGACCCGAGGTAGCTCGTCCAGTGATGACCCTGTATCAGACTGTCCCAGTAATAAAGACTTCACTCAGCGATACATGTCGTTGGGTGAAAACCTTGTTTATTTCTAAACAGAGTATAATTTGTGTTGGGCAAGACATCTCACTAGGTGCAAATATGAAAAATAGGTTAATAGAGGCTAAAGCTTGCTAGACGAAACTTGTCATCTAGTGAGACTTTGCAGATAGCAGAACCTATGCTACCAAAAACAACTAATCTGCTGACATATAATTCTACATTCATATAACATACATATCATATTTCATCTATCTTTTTAAACCATGTTAACATAACTTTCATATAAAATGTAACGATCACATAAACTTAACAACAATGTCTCTAAATTCAAATAATAATATTTCTACACAAATCTCCTATATACATATTCAACAACAAAATAATATCTTTTGAGACTTCCACCCACAATCTGACATACTTCACCCAGACCATTCTACTAGTCCGCATCATCACTATTATTTGCTTTCATGCAAAACACAATCATCACGTTATATAGAAAACATAAACAGTGCATGGGTAAGATTAAATAATATACAATATACCATCATATCAATCATAAAGCATAGAAGTTGCACAACATTTATATTCAGTACAATCAACACACATTCACTAATAGTAAACTATTACACTTACGTTCTCTTGAACTTAAGCAAGCACAACACACAATTGAAACTTTCCAGAAAGACTCACTACATTGAATTTTAATACCAAGATGGTGACACATCTGACTTCCCCCACATTGGTATCTATTCGACTCATCTGATAACCAGTTGAAGTCTGAGCATACTCATATGATACCCAACTAATGTATCCCAAATCTAACATCTAATTGTTATCCAAGTATGTCCTGCTAGTGTATTATCATCATAATCAGTCGTAACACCAGGTGCATTATCACGGTAACCCAGCCTAACATTGCATTGCAATAACCGGGCTTAGCACCAGGATCACTTGTCTTTTTTTTGTGTTATCGCCGTAACCAAGCCTAGCATCGTATCACCTCTACAACACAATTCATTAATGCTCATTATTAATGAATTGAAAACTCCAAACATCCAAATCACAATTTCAAAAACTCCTCACCTCAACATAACATCACATTTCACACACACACACACACACACACACACACACACATATATATATATATATATATATATATATATATATATATATATATATATATATATATATATATATATATATATATATCACCGCAACATGGATCACAACATAATCTATCAACAATTATCTGCCAATTTCTCAAAACAAACATAAACTCAACACAACTAACAACAGCAACATGCATTTCATCAAAATTTCAATCACCAAATCATCATCAAACATTAATTTATCACCGAAATAATTTATAAACATCCATTATTACTTAAATCATCAGTAAATATAAAATATCATCCAAATCTTCAACAAATAACAATACCATCAAAATCATCATTTTCACTACATACACAACTTCTCACAATCATCAAATTCATACTTTAATCACTTTAAACTATCAATTTCACATAACATCTAAATTCAGTTCAAAAGCTAAATAAACCATAATCTGTTAATATTAACACCCTTAAATCATAATATTTTAAAGTTAAAATAGAGATTTAGCTTCCCTTACCTATTTCTCCGTGCAAATGCCTACTCAATGGAAAAGAAAGCTTTGACTCGAAGAAATTCTCAGAAACCTAACAGGATACCCAAAATTAACAAAAACCTAAGAAATTAGAATTTTCAAAGGAATTCCATTATGGGGATGACATGATTGAAAACAAACGAAAAAAGGTTCCATGATTCATGATCAGACTTACCTACAATGGTGATTGCTCAAAATTAGAAACTATGAATAGACCACGTTCGAATCCAACAATCTGAAGTCGACCATGCAAGCATCCAAAGGGAGAGAAAGTGAGAGAGAGAATGGATGATGATTTGGAAGAAATTATGGAAGAAGAAGAAATAACAAAGAGAGAGGAAAAATGAATTTATATAGTACCAATGGTGTATTTAGTGAAATTAGTATGCTAAATGCAACCTGCTTCTGATAACGGATTTTCCGAAAATTTACCGAAATTTCACAAAATTCTTCTGAAACAAAAGAAGAATAATTATTCTCACTTCCCCATCTTTCTACCATCAACCGAATATAACCACATACTTTCAACACAACTAATAAACTCATCACATCTCAAATCAATTAGTAATTTAATTAAAAAATTAAATTTAATTCTCTTCATTATTTATTCTACAAATTTATAACTTATTAAATAAACAGGTTCTTACACCCACCGAATTGGACTCATTTTGACACTTCTAGATATATTACTACTTCTAAATCTCTAATGCTTATTATAAGACATTTAAACATAATTCATATATACCACAATAAATTTTTAAATATTATTATTAATAATTTATTTTTATAAAAGAAAAAATAATTAGAGTATTTAATAAAAAATTAATAAAAACACAAATTAAATACTATATAAAATGGAAAAATTCTTATAAAAAGAAACCCCAATTCTTTCAAATTAATGTCTAATAATAATAATCAGCAGAGGGAGTAAAGTGTTCAGTTTTCCATTTTTCACTGTGGCCACATACGTATATTCATTGGGTTGGGTGACCCAAAAATCTAATCTGACCCAATCTAGCCTAAATAGATTGAGTTAGGTTTTTCTTGGGCAATTGCTTTTAATACCCCCTATCTTATTTGCACCCCCATGCTTTACAATTTTTTTCAAAACCCAAAAAATACCTTCCCCTTTTGTTACCCTACTTGCATAACGAAGTACATTTTGGACAACATGATTCGGAAGGCAAATGGGATTCATCTAGTATATTCTGGACCACATGATCCGGAAGGCAAATGAGATTCAACAAGTATGTTCTGGAAAATATGATCTAGAATGTATTATGTCCATTCCGGATCATTTGATTCGGAATGTATTATGTCCATTCTAGATCAGTTGATCTGAAATGTATTATGTCTATTCCGGATCAGTTGATCTGGAATGTACATAGTACATTCTAGATCAGTTAATCCGGAATGTATTATGTCCATTCCGAATCAGTTGATCCGGAATGTATTATGTACGTTCTAGATTAGTTGATCCGAAATGTATTATGTATATTCCGGATCAACTAATCCGGAAGTGGATCAAATACATATTTTGTACTAGGTTGTCTGGGGTAAATATTGTTAGTTCCGAATCAACAGATCCGAAATACTGTAACAGTCGACGTAGTATGAATAAAAATGCAAACAAAACCTCAATCATAAATCCCAAAACCCTAAACCCTAAACTTTAAATCAAGAAAGCATACCTGAATAAAATTGAGTTTTCCTTTTCAAATAGCGCTTAAATCAACGAATAATACCCTAAAGACTTATAAGAATGATTAGGATTTACAATAGAGCAGAATGTGGAAATTTGTGTTTGACATACAAGAGTAGCAAGAAAAAGCAAAATAAGACAAGAAAATAAAAAAAAATAAATTCAAAAAATTTAAATAAAATAAGGATAAGTGTATGTTAGGAATTTACAAAAAAATATAAACTTTGGGGTGCAAACAACAAATTGGGGGTGTTAAAAGAAAATACCTTTTTCTTGTGATTTGATGAAACCTGACCAAACCCAATCAAACTCAATATATTATAGGTTAGGTGATGAGTTCAGTAAGTTGAACTCAAAGCCTAACCCAACTCAATCATAATATTAAATTATTATATATTATGATGATTATTATTATTATTATTATTATTATTATTATTATTTAAAATTATGTGTTTTGTTATTATGTGTTTCTTTTTATATTAGTTTTTGTTAGTTTGGACAAATTGTGTAGTTTGTATTTATTTGAATGACTTGACTAGTTTTGACAAATTGTGTTTACTTTTATTTTAAACAAATGTTTCTTTAGTTATTATTACTTGAAATTTTAGTTGCATGTTAATTTGAATTATTTTTTAGTTTTGATATATAATTTGTGACTATAATTTATTGTTATTTTATTTTATAAAAATTCTATAGTCTATTTTTTAAAAATATCCTAAAAAAGCTAAGACAATATTCTAAGATTTATTTTTTTTAAAAAAGAATTTTTTAAAAAATATTTTTTAAAATTTTGACCTAATTAAATCAACCTGTTCAAAGACGGATTGTGTTAGGTTGGGTTTAATGAAAAAAAAGCAAAAACCGAATCTAACCACCAACCCAACCTAACCCAATGTATTATTATTATATTTCTTGATTTTCCCATATAAGAACCGAACAGATAAAATAAAAGAATTAAGAGAACATAAAACATGAAAGTTAAGTAATAATAATAAGAATGTTGGCTATCATGTAAAAGGTAGTATGTTAACACATCTTCTTAAATATTTATTTATTTTTTTCAATAGAATATCACATTTTGTGATTTTATAACATTTTTTGTGTCCTTCATAATGCTTATTCTTGAATATTGGATTGAGAAAAGAGATATTAAAAAATTATTTTTTTTTAAATATTTGGCTAATCTTGTTTGTTCTTATAGAAGAATAAGATCTGCACATAGAAATAAACTCTTTTTCTCTAAATTGATCTTGTCAAAATTAGATTTTGATTTAAAGATAGTCTTCAAGAACCTCCACTGTAAATGCTCTTATCAAATTCATCATCATGTAAAAGGTGGTATGTTAATAAAAAAAGTAAGTGGTTATTTTTTTATATATAGGTAAATGTAGATTATTTAAAATGTTATATATATTTTTTTATTTTTAACAAGTTCCTCTCTTCTTAACTATCCAATCATATTTGTGTTTTTAAAATTTATCTTCTTTTTTTTTAATTATAGGTATTCTTCAAGATACTATACGCGATAAACTCTCTTCACAAATATTTAATAAGTTGTATATCCAAAATTCAAGACTTCTAATTAAATTATCACATATACTACCAATTGATCCACGTGGTTGATGATGCATGCTCTTAAAATCCATTTTATATTAATGTTTAACTAATTAATTTGTTAAATATAAATATTATTTGAAGCGAATAGTAATCATTATTTTCTAAAAATAAAATTATGTTTCCCTTTTTTCATGAATTTAGTTAGTAAATCCTAAAAAAATAATTAGTTACTGTATTTTGGTGGGAGGAGAAATACTGTAGAGATGAGTGCATGAATAAATAGGAGGAAGATAATTTCCTTTTTTAAAATATTATAATTAATTAATATAAAGTGTTAGAAAGTGAATAATAAATGTATGTTAACCTTAATTGTAAGATTATACAAGAAAATGAATGTCAACCTTAATTGTAAGATTATACAAGATAAAAGATCCAATGTCTTCATTTGGGACGGAAAAAAATGAACCAAATTGTTTTTTGAACGAAAAAAAAAAAAGAACCAAAATTTTTAATCTTATATTATTTCCTTCTTTCATTTTTAATTGTTGGATTTGTGAAAGATTTTGTTTCTCTTCGTATGCTATTTTCAAAATTGAAGATAACATTAATTATTCTTTTTCCAATTATATCCGTATTTTTATTATTAGTTTAATTATAATTATGTATCTTACATCTAGTTGAACCTTGTGAGAATATTAAGGACAAAAAAATTTCACTCCAAATTTGATACATGCACTCAGTGATTTATTATAAACATATACTTTACTATAATGATTACTTTGTTTACTTTAAATATATTTAAATGATTAACTAACAACTAACAATTTACTCAAAAGTTTATAACCCACACTATGAGTATTCTTATATACTATATAGTTTTCTAAGGAGAAAAGTGAAAGAAATATAAATAACGGCAAAACAACAAGGCATACTAGGTAGGCATTCAAATAAGTGTTATAAAAACATGTCGAGTGAATAATTCGGTCAAGATAGTGAGTTTATGGTTGGATTAGCTGGTTTAATTTAACCTAGTTTATATATAAAAAAACTAATATATATATATAGAGAGAGAGAGAAAGATGGGCGTATCCAGTGAGAAAAAGATTTATTATGAGAAATAAGAGAATCATAATAAATGTAAGATTAAAAATAACGGTTTAGATTTAAATAATTCATTTAAAGATATCATGTACCTCATTTATCCTAACTTACTCTCACCCCATCCTCAACATCACCCATATCGCTGTCACCACCATTGTCGTCATTGCCACCACCCTACGTCGTCACCACCACCACCACCACCGTTGATGATGATGTGGTGGTGGTAGCGATGACGTCATGGTGGTGGTGATGGTGATAGTTGATGGTGGTGGTGATGGCGGCGATGGCAACATAGTGGTGGTGGTGATGGTGACTGTCGACAATGGTTGTAACATCCTCAAATTTTTAAAATAAAAATATCTTATAAAATAAATTAATAAATAATTATTATTGAGATATAAAATAATTTAACTACTTAGTAAATAATAATATTAACTTATTATCTAGTTTAAATAAAGAAATTATTAAAATAAAGATTCATTAGAATTTAAAAGAAAAGAAAGAATTAGTTTGAATATTAAAAAAAAAGAAAATATGAGAAACTCTATATTCAAATTAAAATATTAGGAGTTTATTATTATGAAATTATTGTAATTTAGATAAAATATTTATTATATTTTGAATTGGTAATCCTTAACGATGATATAAATATTTATCATATTTGTTATATATATTAATTCTATATTTATAGAAAATATATTTGATATGAAAAATATACTGTAGAATCTAGATAAGATGATCTTATATTTTATTTAATCTTATATATCATATTTAAGATGATAAAATAAAAATAGAGATAAAATAATATATTAAATTTCTTTAGATAAAATTAATCTGTTAGGGGAATGTTACTTTTAAAATAGAATTTAATTGTGTAAAAGAATTTTCCTGTCAATCACAACTCTTTACTTATATGAATTTTAAAATATTAATTAGTGAAGTAAATAAACTTATTATAATGAAGGATTGTGATTGAATGTCAATATAAAAATTTTTACATTGTTAATGATACTGGTTAAACTCTTTTTAAAATAATAATAAGATAAGATAAGAAACGATTTAATTACCCTCTAAGTTTTAATTAGAAAACTAATCTTTTATAGAGAGAGGAAAATTAATTTCATTAACTTTTATAAATATTTATTATTTTATCAAAATCCTAACAGTTTAATATATTATTTATTAAAATATTTATAAAATTTAATAAAATTAATTTTCTTCTCTCTATAAAAGATTAGTTTTCTTGTTCAAATTTAAAGTGGAATAAAATCATTCCTTATCTTATGTTTCTATATTTAGATATTTTTCATTTAAAAATTCTATAGTTTAATCTTATTTAACGAAATTTAATATATTATTTTATTTTTTTTTCTTTAATTATCTTAAATATAATATATAAGAATAAATAAAATATAAGACCATCTTATCTAAATTCTATATTATATATTCATATTAAATATCTTTTCTATAAATATAGAATTAATATATGTAACAAATATGATAAATATTTATATCATTGTTAAGGATCACCAATTCAAAATATGACAAATATTTTATCTAAATTGCAATAATTTCATAATAATAAACTCTTAATATTTTAATTTTAATATAGATTTTGTCATATTTTCTTTTTTTAATATCCAAACTAATTCTTTCCTTTTCTTTTAAATTCTAATGAATCTTTATTTTAATAATTTCTTTATTTAAATTAGATAATATGTTAATATTATTATTTCCTAAGTAGTTAAATTATTTTATATCTCAATAATAATTATTTATTAATTTATTTTATAAGATATTTTTTATTTTAAAAATTTGAAGATGTTACAATCACTGTCGACCGTCACTATTGCTACCACTACTATGTCACTACCACCACCACCATCGACGATCATCATTACCACCACCATGACGCCACCGCCACCACCACCACATCACTATCGACGGTAGTGGTGGTGGCGATGGCGACAACGATGGTAGGATGGTGACAACGACGATAATGGGGTGATGTTGAAGGTGGAGGTGGAAGTGAGTTACGGTGAATGAGATAATGATATCTTTAAGTGAGTTTGAATCTAAACTGTTATTTCTAATCTTACGCTTGTTATCTATTCCTCTCATCTCTTGTAATAAACATTTTTCTCATTGGATACGATATATATATATATATATATATATATATATATATATATATATAACATCGTAATTTTCACTTCCACATTTGCAAGTCGTATTAAAAAACAAAACGAAAATAAAGAAAGTAAGAAACAATATCGTTTTAATTTTTGAAAAAAAACAAAACAGCCAAAGCTTAACATGACCCGGGTCAACCTGATCTGGGTCACCCGATTTTTCTGGAAGAGGCCAGTTTTAACTGGTTTGAAACAGGTCAACTGCATTTTCGATTTATTGTGAAATTGACCAGATTATATGATGGGGTCCTGGTTAGACTGGTTAAAAAAAGACAATGAATAAGCAAGGCTGATTTATTTTTACAGGTTAAATGTTAGTTATTAATGTATTCCTTTTTGTTAGTAGAGAGATTTAAACCCAAGATTTCTCCCTTCCCTTCTCTTCACATGTCCAATAAGCAACATTGAATGACCCTAGTATAGACAATTTTGTGTGTTTCAAACAAGTGACTCAAAATTTGAATTTTAGTAATGTCACTTTGGATATGGAGAAAACCAATTTGAAAAAGAAATACCAACCTTGTATGTTAACTCAAGATCACATACAAAGTTTAATCAAATATAATTATAAAAAAATTGAACAAAACTATTTATATTTAATACAAAATTGAATTGAATGATCTAAAAATTCAATTAATTAGCTATTTAAATATAACAAACACTAAATCGAGCTATTGAGAGATCAAACTAATTTTTTAATTATTTCACTAAACAATTAATATTGACATAGTAACTAATTTATTATCAATGTCAAGTTTTATAAATATGATTTATAAGATTTTAAGTCCAAAACTAATATTTAATTATAATATAAAATAGGTAAAGTATGTTTGAAATTTCTAATCTTTTCAAAAAAGTATTTGTAATCCTTAAATATTTTTTATCCGAGTAAAGTTCTCTATCTTTTTTTTTTCCTCGGTATTATTAGTCAATCTCATTTTACATTACTATTAAGTAAGTATTTAGTAAAATAGGTGCCGGAATCTTGTACGTCACGAGACGTTTGTTCATTTAACATGGTGATAATTAATAAATTTATTAATTTTATTTAAGTATTTTAAAATAATAAACCAAAAAAATTAAATTTAGAGTTCCTATTTATGAACACAACGTTCCTATTTGCCGCCAAAATGTGACAATTGCTTTTGAAGGGGTGTAGTGCAATGTGATTTACATTTGAAAAAAATGGAAGATGTTGGCCGGAATAAAAAATGTTTAGGAATTAGAATATCTTATAAAAAAAGTTAGTGAACTTAAATATATTTAACCCTATAAAAATTACGAAAATGAATATAGTTTTATAAACTCTAAAATTGAATTGAAATTCAAAATATTTTAGTTGAAAAAATTCAAATAAAGAAAAAAAACTAATGCATTTAATCTTGATTTGTGAACAAAGTAAGGTTTGAAGAATGTAACTATAAGAATTTATATAGTGAGTAATTACTATTTTTAAAAGTAAACCATAATAAAAAACTAATTTGATTTACTAAAAACAAAATTAATAATAAATAATTTTAATTTATATAACTAGTAATTTATATAAAAATAATTATCCCACCATAAGTTAAAATACTTATAAAAATAATTATAATTATAAAATAAAAATAAACTTGGATCGAAGGATCACATGTCTGAATATCTCCCACAAAAAATTAACCTTTTAAATAAAAAATATACCATTATCTTAATAGAATTGAATTTATACGTTCAGTTTTGAAATCAAAATTACAGTTTTTTTACATTTAAGTTTTTCCCATAGTTACCTTTAAAATAATATTTTAAACTTAGTATTCCTCTTCTAGCTATTCTCCTACTCTAATATTAACACCCTCCAAAAACCTAAATTAAAATAACAACACAGAGAGACATATATATATATATATATATATATATATATATATATATATATTATGTATGTATGTGAAAATAATATTTTAAACTTAAAATAAGCAAATATTAATCATCCCATTTCATTAATGATAATATTTCAGAAATATTTTATTCAATGATAATATTTCAGAAATATTTTATCCATGTTATCAAGTTTTAATGGAAATATTTTAAAATAATCTTATAACTGTAAAACAAAAGAAATAAACTTTCCTTAATTCATGCATTAGTTAACTGAATTTTCTTATATTTAGATCTTGAGAACTATTTTTTTAAGAAAGTAAAATCATATTTTATACACTCTTCTCTTCATTTTTACAGTAAAATCTCTTTTTGCACTTGTTTTGCTTATCTTTCCCTCTTATTGGATACACAAGAAATTGAAATATACAAAGTTAGGACTTAGGAGACCACTATTTCTCCAATTTCTCTTACACTTCCTTGTTTTGCAACATGAATATTACCCCTTATTACTGATTCAGAATCTGTTGCATTTAATGCACATTTGTTTATTTGTTACTATAAATACTTGTTCTACAACCCTAAACTCACAATACACTTCTTCTCAGAACTCAAAAGTATAGACTATTATGAGGATACCACTCATACACCATCTTTTCATTTTGTGCATTTTCTTACATGCATGCAGTGCAAGGCTTAGCACTCTACATAATAAGCTAGAAAAGAAATCCTATTTCTTTGTCAAGGTTTGTCCAACTACAAGCATCACATTGAATAATTTAAACGTTGTAGTATCTATTTGTATTCCAGGTATAAAAAATTGATTGACAACCGCATTTTTTTATTTTTAATTTTATTAGTTACATTGCGACCTTAATTGCAGTTACATCAACCATATTTGGTAGTAATTTTATATAATGTCAAACAATTGAGATGAAATTATTTTGTTATCAGTTAAATCATTACTCTGTTAATTTTTCGCAATTTTTTTTTTATTCTTAAACCTTTTTCTTTTCAACCACCAAATCAATTTGTATATCCTTTGTCTTGTAATACCTTGCTTTTATGTAATCAACCCTTATTATTAGATTATATATATGCCTCAAAAGTTTTTATTCCTTTTCACCCAGGATGATGAGACAAACAAATTTGAATCCATTACCAAACATGTTGGAGTGATGACAGGAGGTAAAACTTTGTTGGTTCCTCCAAAGTTAAGGAAAGAAAGAAGCACTGATAAGAAGGTGCTCAATTCTATGAAAAAGGATTCAAGTGGTTTACAAACAAAATCTCTTGCTTCAATTTCTTGGCATGTGTCTCATGAGAAACTTAATGATGAAAATCTTGAGTTTTTCTTGGACTATTCACCACCACATGCACATCCTCCACACAATGACTAAGCAACAAATGAAGCCAACAAAAAAAAAAGTGTTTCTCCAAATCCAACTTTGTTAAGCACTTGTCTGAAGGCCTCCTTATATAAAAGGCCTCCTTATTTATTTATTTATTATTATTTATTTTATATTACATTAATTACTCATTTTATTTATGACTTGTTCTACCTATTGTAATTTTTGGTTGAATGAAGGATTATGAGTTAGAGCATGTTCAAATAAGTTTCTCCCAAAGCATTTTTAAGAGAAATTAAAAATATGAAATAAATTATATAACTTTTTTTACGAATTAAAGCTAACTTATGTATGACTAATTTCTAAAAGGTTTGACATTTTTTATAAAGTTATGTATAAGAGAACTTCTAATTAAATATTACTTTATGTTTTTAACTTACGAGAAAACTCATTTTTATGTTTTTCTCCATATTTCTACTAACTACTTTTAAGAAGTTGATCAAAAGTTTCAAACAGGAATTAGTTTTTTTCTGTCTCTCAAGATTGAGTTATCATAAACTCAATATAACTAATTGAAATAAAATTTTATACAATCCTACCTAGTGTGGAACTAGCTAATAATAATAAAAGGAAGACATAACATAGATGGAGCTTGATGAAGATATTTTAGGCCATAGTGATGCAGTGGAGATGGAATTCCTTAGGTTGAAGAAGGTGGAGATGGAGAGTAAAGATGTGGTGGTGGAGGTGCCACTTCTAAGGAAGATAAGCCTATAATTGTAAAAGTTTGTCACAAAAGAGGAAACACTTGATAAAAGCTAAAAACACTCTCACAATTATAGAGCAAGAGACATGCACAAAGAGTTACTCAAGAGAATTTTTATAAAATGATCAAAGTTGTTTACAAAGGGGTGAATGAGTGTTATATATAGAGTAGGGGAGTGGGAGTGGAAGTTCACTTAAGGCTAGGGAGTGACTAAGTGCAAGATCCAAACATGACCCTAAATTAATAGGTTTATATTCTCTCATGTGACATTAGATCTAAAATGATGGATAGTTCCTATTAATACTTTAAAAGTCATATCAGAGGTGAACACGAATTATGTTGAGTCAGGTTTAGGCAAACCAAAGACTCAATTCAATCATAAAATATTGTGTTGGGAGTGGGAGTGGAAGTTCACTTAAGGCTAGGGAGTGACTAAGTGCAAGATCCAAACATGACCCTAAATTAATAGGTTTATATTCTCTCATGTGACATTAGATCTAAAATGATGGATAGTTCCTATTAATACTTTAAAAGTCATATCAGAGGTGAACACGAATTATGTTGAGTCAGGTTTAGGCAAACCAAAGACTCAATTCAATCATAAAATATTGTGTTGGGTTGAGTTTTCAGTTTTTTTATTAAACCCAACACAACCCAACTCACCCTTGAACGAGTTGGGTTGAGTTGGATTAATGGGATCACAGTTTTAAGAAATATTTTTTTTAAAAAAAATTTAGAATATTATTTTGTTAACTTTTTTAGAATATTTTTAAAAAATAGACTATAAAATTGTTATAGCATAAAAATAAATAATAAATTATTGTTGCAAATTATATAACAAAACTAAAATAAATTAAAATTAACATACAACTAAATTTTCAAGCAATAATAACTAAATAAACATTTCTCCAAAATAAAAGTAAGCACAATTTATCTAAGCTAGCCAAGTCATACTAATAAGTACAAATTACATAATTTGTCCATATTAACAAAATCATAAATAAAAAACAACACATAATTTCAAATAATAATAATATATAATAATTTAATATTATGGTTGGGTTGAGTTCGGTCTTAGATTCAACCAACTCATAATGGATTGTATTTGATTGGATTGGGTTAAATTTCGCCCAATTATAAGAAAAACCCAACCTAATATGATTGTGTTGGATTGAATCGAACTGAGTCTTGGAGTCGTTCAACCCAATAAACACCCCTAAATCATATAAATAAAGGGTTGTGATTAAAAATCAATGTAAAACTCTTTTACATTTATAATTACAATGTATAAGTGTTGAATTCATTTTGTATATATTATATATAATAGTTTTTTAAGGAAAAAAAAAGTAAAAGCAGTCAGGCTTGCGAAATGGAGCAAACTAATTTGAAAAATAAATACTTCTCATGTGTGCTGGGAAAGTTTTTGACGGAGTTTAATTAAATATAATTACAAGGGACTTATAAAATTTGTCTAATAATAAAGTTTTCCTATGAAGAGAAAAAAAAAAAAGTCATGAGTTCTAATTTCAAATCTCCTAACAAAAACTAACACATTTAACCTATACAAAAATTGAACTAAACTATAGGTATTTAAAGAAAAATTGAATTGAATTATATATCTGCAAATTCAATTAAATAAAAATAAAACTAATTGACATAGTAAATAATTTTTGGATAAAAGTCAAATTTTATAAGTATGATTCATTTGATATTAAGTTTTAACCTAATAATAGATTATGATGATATAGTTATAATATAAAAAAAATTAAAAAATGAACTTAGTTTTATAAAGTGTAAAATTAAATTAAAATTCAAACTATTTTTGTTGAAAGAAAAAAGGCGAAAACTATTAATGTATTTAATTTTTTTTAGAAAATTAAATAATGTTTGAAGACTGTAACTATAACAATTTATATAGCGTTGTTATAATTAATTATTATTTTAAATTAAAATACAAATAAAATAAAATAATTAGATTACTAAAAATAAAATAAATAATAAATAATTTTAATCTATATATATAACTAGTTAATTATATATATAAATAATTATCCATCGCATTTCTAGAAGTTAAAATGCTTGTAAAAAACAATATAAATGTTAATTTTAGTATATTATATTTTAATTTTTTGTTTTGATGTACTAAGTTTTAAAAATTTCAATTTTGTCTTTTGTGTTTGCAAAAGTTTCAATTTAGTCTTTTATAAAATTATACATGTAAGTTTGTCCACTTCCAACTTTATTAGTGCGAAACTTTATCTTTATACACTTTATGCCTCACATATACAATTATTGAATACAATTATGGTGATTTTAAAATTCTCTATATCTACCAATTTTGTAGCATCGCTATTTTAAAAAGTTCCTATTGAATCCTAGCAAATTCGCTTGATCATTTTGGATAAGTTTAGCGATAACAAAAATACTCATACTTGTAGATACCTTTCCGAGCAGACCTTGATTTTGACGAGATTTTCTCACTTTGATAGGGTACGGTTTTGCCCGATGCAATAAATGGGTATGAGTACGGATATGAGTATGTAACTACTTGTCCCGTACCTAAATTCATACTTGCCACATTATAATTATAAAAATTATATAATAAATTTAAAATTATATATTTAATTAAAAATTTTAATTCTTAAAGTTTAATTTATAATTTATTGGTATTTATTATTCTTTATATATTTTAAATTAAAGTATAATAAATAACTTAAATATAATTTATTTAATAATAAATAATTAAATTTAAATATAAAAAATAGTAAAACGAGTTACCGATGGGTATATCCAAACTTGAAAATACCCAACGAGAAAGAAGATGGGGATTAAAATTTTATATCTGCTTCTTTTATACTCGAACCCATCTTGAACTTTCCAGGGATGAGGATGTGGATTGTGATAGCTAAACCTATACCTGTCGTCACTACCTTGAAGAGCAGTAGTTTGAGCAATAGTAGTGACATTGAAGATGAATTATGTTGTAAGAATTGATAGTGATTATGGTAAATCTAGTTCTAGAAGATTAATAAGGTTTAAATAAATTATAATCCTTTAACATTTAATTTCAAACAGTGACTAAAGCTTGCTAGCGATACTTGCCGCCCAGCGAAACTCTATAGATGGCAGAACCTCTACTGCAAAATTCATCTACAACCTATCAACATATATACATATCACAACATCATTCATCCTTACACTTACTTGTTAGGTTTAGTACATACATAATTAATCATACAACATTCTAACTCATCTTCATACATAATTACAAACCTCCAAAAGGTGCAGATGTTCATATTCCACACGCAACTTACAAACATCATACTTATATTATATATTATCCAAAAAGAGCATATCTTGACATTCTCTACTTAAATAATTTCTACTCCTGTTGAACCTGACCTTTGTCCCTATCACTTCCATTTGCTCTCATGCCAAGCACGATCATCAAAATCATATATAACATATACATAAGCAAGGGTAAGCATATAATGTCATTAAAATATGTTTAAGCATTCAAAATTATGCATCTAACAATCATTTGAATCCAGTCCAATCCGATGATATGAAAGAAATCACACTTATATTCCCTCAAACATAAGTACATATAAACCTCTAACAGAAACTTTTGGAAAGACTCTATTGAGTTTGGATACCAAGGAGACCTAATAACTTCATCTAATTGGTGTCGGGAGTCTACCTGACCTACTTTAACAATCAATCGAGTCTAGGCATACTCATCTTACAACTAATATGCTAGTGTTTGGCATCAACCTGACCCATATGACAATCTAGTTGTGATTGAGTCTATCCTATAAGTACCCCGACTTCCATATGTACCTCCACTTACATATCTGGTGCTAGTATTTCATTGACCTTAGTTGTATCCCTAACTTAATACACCTCACTCACACACACACTCATATATATATATATATATATATATATATATATATATATATATATATATATATATATATATATATATATATATATATGTGTGTGTGTGTGTGTGTGTGTGTGTACATCATCAAAGCTAAGTTACATCCTGTAACTGCTGACCATCATCAATTTCAAAACAACATCTCATCATCATACATTTAATTCAACAGTTCATCATTATGTATTTAATACAACACCTGACAATCAAGTATTTCAATGCAATTATAATTTATCATAAATGTCAATAGACAAAACACCTAAAATCTTTTACAATTATAATTGTAACATTATAATTAATATATTCACCAACATCATTAATTTCACAAATCAATTAAAATCAATTCAATGACCAAATCAATCACCCCTTATTGATTTGACCTCAACTTCATCATAATAATTCAAAATAAAAGCAAGGCTGTAAGTTTTCTTACCTATTTCTCTACTCAAAATCCTATTAGATAGAAAAAGGAAAAGATTGACCGAAAGAAATTCCTTAGAAAACTGACAAGAATCCAATTAAAAAAAACTCATAAATTAGAATTTCTGAAAGAATTCCCTATTTAATGAAAAGTATAGGATCTAAAACAAACAAAAAAAGGTTTGATGATTCATGATCAGACTTACCTACTAAGAGGATTACTAAGAATCAAGAATTATGAAAGAAACTGCGTCCGATTCCGTCAATCTGAAGCTGATCATGCAAGCAAACACAATTGACAATGAGGGAGAGAGAGAAAAGCGATGGACATGACAAGAAATAAAAGAAATTGAGGAAGAAAAGAAATTTGAGAGAACAAGAAAGATTTAGGACACGAGGGTGTATTTAGAAAGTTTGCCTTGTTGTATTCAAGTTAATTTAAAAAAATGAAAATGAGCATCATATAGTTTTGGAATTACTGAAGTCGTTGCATTATTTTGTATCCAGGTCTAAAACACAACAATGTTTATACAATTTATCTTATATATAATTGGAATTGTGTTTACAAATATGAAAAAATTATGGTAAAAATGGATGAAAGAAACCAGCAGGTTTAAAAAACAAAAAAAAAAGAGAAACTTATACAACGCTTTTTCAAACCAGCGATATACCCACTAATACAATGTTTATCTAAAAAATTGATGTATCCATTTATACAACATTTATCTAAAAAAGTGCTATATCCACTTATACAACGTTTAGCTAAAGAAGTGTTATATCTACTTATACAACGTTTCTAAAAAAGTGTTATCTAAACTTATATTTCACCTACTTATACAACACTTAAAAAAACACTACAAAAGAATAAATTTGGCGTAGTGGTTAAATCACAGACATTAAATGAAAAGGAAAATGAGCATCATATAGTTTTGGAATTATTGAAGTTGTTGCATTATTTTGTATTTAGGTTTGAAACACATAATGTTTATACAATTTATCTTATATATAATTGGAACTGTGTTTACAAATGTGAAAAAATTATGGTAAAAATGGATGAAAGAAACCAGTAGGTTTAAAAAAAAAACTTATACAACACTTTTTCAAACCAGCGATATACCTATTAATACAATGTTTATCTAAAAAAATGATGTATCCACTTAATCAACCTTTATCTAAAGAAGCGCTATATCCACTTGTACATCGTTTAGTTGAAGAAGCGCTATATCTAACATTTCTAAAAAAGTGTTATCTAAACTTATATTTCGCCTACTTATACAACACTTAAAAGAACACTACAAAAGAATAAATTTGGCCTAGTAGTTAAATCACAAACATTAAATCTGGTGTTGATGCCATAGTCCTGGGAAAGGTCTAACCTATATGCATTATTATTCACCCTCCCAAGGACTTGGAAGGGACCCTCATCTATAGGGCTAAGTTTGGACTTCCTCTTACAACAAAGTAATCCTTTCTTAGGTGAAGTCAAACCCAATCCTCTTCCTCAAAGATTACTTCTTTCCTCCCCTTATTTCTAGATGAAACATACCCCTTAGCTTCATTCTCAATATTGGATTTTACCATCTCATGTAATTTTTTAACAAATTAGGCCCTAGATTCCCCATCTTTATGGAAAGATTGGGAATTAAGGAGAGGCAACAAATTCAAAGGAGTAAGAGAAATAAATCCATAGACAACCTCAAAAGGAGAGTGCTTGGTAGTCCAATGAACCACCCTATTGTATGCAAATTCAATGTGGGGAAGATATTTATATCAAGACTTGTAGTTGCCTTTTAATATTACCCTCAACATAGTAGACAGAAATCTACTCACCACTTCGATTTGCCCATCCGTTTAAGGATGAAAAGTGGTAGAAAGGAGGAGCTTAGTTCCTAGCCTTGCCCAAAGAATTCTCTAAAAATGGCTAAGGAACTTAGCATCTCTATCAAACACTATGGTTGAGGTTATTCCATGCAAGTGAACAACCTCTCTAAAGAAAATTCTTGCGATGTGTCTCGCATCATCCATGATGCATGCACGCCTAGCATGGGCTTAAGCTAGGACCAATAAGAAAAGAGCATAACTTGGATGAAACTTCAAGGATCTTAATTTAGTACATGTTTCATTTAATTTATTCATTTAACCATTTTTAGGCTTATATAAGCACCCTTAAGTCATTAGGATTTTAAGGGTGTAGCTAGTTTAATTTTCGACCTTGTATTTTGGCCTATAGGTTCTATTTTCTTTAGGAGGTGTAATTAGTCTCCTTGTGGAGAGTGTTAATTAGTTTGGGCTGATCCAAGAGGATTTGGACGTGTGGAATTTAGTTTATACACCCCTAATTCCTCTTCACACTCTTCTAACCAACACATGAAGCATATAGGAGACATGTGCTTTCTCACTCTTACATGGTTGATTCTTGTTGCTTCTTATTTGAATTTGAATTTTGGAAGTGCCATGTCATTTCCCTCCAACATTTAAATTCAAACTAGAGGGAACATAAATCCATATTTTTAGTGCCATGTTTGGATCTTTAGTTGGATTAAATTAGTATTAGTTGAGAACATGCAAAATTAACACTAAATTAAGCCAACTAACTCTTAATTAAGCATGTTGGACGTTCAACTTGGGATCCTAAGCCCATGGTTCATGCTTTGCTGTATAAATAGAGTATTCCCTCCTTCATGTAATTTTTAACACTCATTTGAATGAAAATAATCTTTTTCTAAAATTGAGAGCTCTTTGTTCTTAGAGAGTGTTCATGTTTTATCCAATATTGTGAGAGTCCTTCATGTTATTATCAAGGGTTCCTTCCCGTGTGGCTAGCTTCACTCATGGCTTATCATCTACAAAGTAGAAGTGTCGCCTACCTCACCTTCATCTCCTAGTCTTCCACTTCCATTTCTTCAACCTTGGAACCTCTATGAGCAAGGATCTTGGGAGCATTCTCTTCATCAAGGAATCTTCAATCTTTCCTTGGGGAGGGATGCATCAATCCACTTTGTGGCAGGGAATAAAATGGGTCATTTTACTAAATCGACCCACCACCATAAAAATGGAGTTTACACCTCATTGGGTTCTTGGAAGCCCAAGGAAAAATTCCATGCTAATGTCTACCCAAGGGGTAGAATGAGTAGGTAAAGGTGTGTAGAGTGCATGAGGCATCACTTGAGATTTGGCTTGTAAGCAAGTTATGCAACTCAAACAATTGCTTCAAACATACTTTTTCATATAGGGCCAAAAGAATTTTTCTTTCAAAAGCAACAATGTATTATTAATCCCAAAATGCCCTATGAGTCCACCTTCATGGCTGTCTTTTGTCAACAATTTCCTAATATCCTTGGGTTACACAAAGTTTGCCATTTTTGTACAGGTAACCCTCACAAAGGTAATAGCCATCTTTGGCTTTGGAATAGGAGGCAACATAAATGGTTCCAAAATCTAGGTCAAAGGGATACAGTTCTCTAAGGTCATCAAACCCCAAAATTTGAGCATTAAGGGTGGCAAGGAGAGAATGTCAAGGCTTAAACAAAGCATCGACCAAGACATTTGTATTTGCCTTTTTGTATTTGATGACATAGGGGAATGTCTCAAGAAATTCAACTCATTTAGCATGTCTCTTATTCAACTTTACTTGCCCTCTTAAATATTTAAGAGACTCATGATCACTATGAATGGAAAACTTCTTGGAAAAAAGATAATGTTCCCAAGTTTAGAGGGCATGGATCAAAGCATAGAACTCTTTGTCATAGGTGGGGTAGTTAAGGTGGACACTATGAAGTTTTTCACTAAAATAGACAATTGGGTGTCCCCTTTGAAACAAAATATCTCCAACACCTACACCTGATGCATCACATTCTAACTCAAAAGTTTTTGAAAAGTTAGGCAAAGCTTGAACATGAGCATGAGTGAGTTTATGCTTGAGCAATTGAAAAGTTTTTTCTTGTTTTTCACCCTAAAAGAAAGGAGCATCCTTCTCCACCAACAAATTGAAAGGTGAAGCAAGTGTGAAGAAGTTAGGCACAAAACGCCTATAAAAACACGCGAGACCATGAAAGCTCTTGATCCCAATCACACTTGTTGGGGTGGGGCCATTCTTGGATGGCCTTCATTTTTTGGGGATCCACTTGGACTCCTTGTGCACTAACTACAAAGCCTAAAAACACTACACTAGAACACAAAAGGTGTATTTTTCTAAGTTTGCAAAAAGATTATTTTTCATAAGAACTAACAAGACTCACCTAAGATGCGTTACATGATCATCTAGGTTGCTACTACAAACTAAAATGTCATCAAAATAAAAAACAAAAAATATAATACAATCTCTTAAAACATGATTCATGAGGAGCATGAAATTTCTTGGAACATTAGTGAGCCAACAAGGCACCACCAACCATTCATAAAGGCTAAATTTGGTCTGAAAAGTGGTTTTCCATTCATCGCCCTCTTTGATTCTTATTTGATGATAATCACTCCTAAGATCAACTTTTTAAAAGACTTGTGCTCCATGCAATTCATGAAGTATATCATCAAGCCTATAGATTGAGTGTTTATATTTAATGGTGATGTTCCTGATGGCAGGCCAATCCATATACATCTGCCAATTTCTATCCTTCTTGGGAACCAACAAGATTGGCACTACACAAGAGTTAAGGCTCTTTTGAACTCAATCCTTCTCCAATAGGTGTTGAACTTGAGACTCAATCTCTTTGATCTCAATGGAGTTTGTTTTATATGCATGCATATTGGGTAAGGTAGTGTCAGACACTAGATCAATTTGGTGTTCAATCCCCTTTAGAGGAGGCAATCCCTTGGGAACCTCTTTAAGGAAGTGATAATCAAATTCTTTCAAAAGATTTTAAACCCCTTTTAGAAGAGACTCAATTTCAATACTAGTAGCAGTGATAAATGATGCCTCTTTGCATAGGATGAAATATAAATGTTTATCAAGCAAGAGAGCATTCTTGATGTCCTTTATTGTAGCAAAATGACTTACTTTCTTGACAACTTCCTTGGAAGAGACACTACCTTCCAACTCTCCTTCCTTACCCTTTCAAGCTTTAGGGGTGGAAGCTCTTTTCTTTTTTGATTTCGAATTTTTCCTCATCCCTTTTATTCTTTATGATGAGTTGATCATCTACCACTTTTGAAGGTGCTAGAGGATGCAACTTGATTTTCTTGTCCTTATGGGTGGGGACTATCTCAGTAGTATGACCATGGTGAATGACTTTTTTATTGAATTGTCATGGTCTACCTAACAAGATATGGTCGACCTCCATTGGAACTATGTCATAGATGATCTCATCTTGATAGTTCCCAATAGAGAATGGCATTTTCACTTGTTGGTTCACCACCATTTCACCCTGTTCATTTAGCCATTGAAGTTTGTAAGGTTTTGAGTGGGGAATTAGTGTTAAGGCAAGCTTTTCTACCAACCTCAAGCTACAATAGTTGCAACAGGATCCATTATCCAGAATAAGAGAATATGTTTTATAAAAAAGTATACATCTTGTGTGAAGATGTTCTCTCTTTGTGTTTGGTCAAGCTCAAAAGTTTGGCTTCCAAGAATAGAATTCCTCCATGACATGCTTATGCTCATGACCCCCTTTTTCCCAACTCTTACTAGAGGAGAAAGGTGAGTGATCCTCATTACTATAAATGTCTTACCCTCTCATGACATGTGGCCTCTCGCAAGACACTTAAAGAATTTGATACTACTAGTCCTAGAGGTAGAACTAGTAGGGAAGTTTTCTCTAACATGTGGAGATTTATGCTCTTTATAAATGCTTTTGGATGGTTCATTTTTAGGGAAACTCTTCGAAGAACTTACCTTGACTCGATCCCTCTTTGTATAAAGATAAGAAGTGTATTCTTTTTGGGAATATTTCTTCTTTTCAATTGATTTTCCACCTTTATGCAAAGTTGGACAAGTCATCTAGGTCTTGATATGGTAAGAGCTCAAATTTATCTCTTATTTCCATGCTCAAACCACTAAGCTACCTTGCTATGGTGGCCCTTAACTCCTCATTAATGATCGCTCTCATCATGAATAACTCCATAGTTTACCTATACTCCTCAACACTTAAGTTGTATTGTTTTAATCTTTGAAGTTTATCTAGGAGTCCTCTTTCATAATAGAAGGAGATGTGCCTTTGCCTCATAGCCTCTTTAAGATCATTCCAATATTAGATAGGAGGGTTATGATGGTAGTGCCTCTCATTAGCAAGGTAGGTCCACCAATACATGGCATGCCCTTGGAAGTTAAGGGTTGCCAATGAGACTTTTCTTCCTTCACTCACATTGAAGAAGTGAAGAATTGTTTTACCTTTATTTTTTGATCAAGGTAGGCTTCTATATCTCCTTTCCCATGGAAATGTGGGAGATAAATTTTTTATTCTTTTTTAGTTTGGTCTCTCCTTCCTCTAGGTCTCTCTCTTCTAGCATTACCTTTAAAATAATCACTCTCACTACTTACTCTTGAATTTGTTGGGCTAGACCTATATCCTCTCTTTCTTTTTCTTTCCTTCTCTTCTTTTTTTGTTTCTCTCTTCTCCTTCCCTCTCTCTCTCACTTCTCTTTCTCTCATTTCTCTCTCTTTTTCTTCTTTTATCCTTTCTTCCCTATCTTCCCTTTCTCTTTTCTTTCTTTCTTTTTCTTCTCTTCTCTTCTCCTTTCTTTCTTTCTTTCTCTTTTTCCTCACATCATCTTTCCTTTCATTACTTTTTTTTTTTCTTTTTCTTTTTCATATCTTCTTTTCTTCTCTCTTGCATCTCTCTCTTTTCTTATTTTTCTTTCTTCTACTCTCCATTGTAACACCTTAATTTACCATTAAGGTTAGTAGATAAAGTATTAATAATTAATTATGTATGTAATCACTTATCAGGCTTGTAGAAGATTTATAAATGAACTTTGTATGTAACCAATTATTGAGGTAGATTAATGACAAGTTAGAAAGATTTTTATTTTAAAAAAAATAAGCTCCTTCGGTAAGAAAAATCTGCTTAGTGAAAATAATTTTGAGCAAAATGTATGGCGGTTTAGAGGGTCGATAAGGCGGTGGAAGAAGTTTCTAGAATGGCGGTGTACAGGAAAAACCACTCAGCAAATCCTAATTCACCCAACGAATGTCTCCCAATCCTAAATTATAAATATGGGCCTTAGGTTAGTGGAAGAGATGCATATTTTCATTGGAAGTTAGAGAGATAAAATGCTTAGAACTAAGGGTTATTGTTTTCTCAAAACATTATTCTGGTCCATTGATATCTCTTAGATAACTTTCTAGTCCTTCATCCAGATAACATTCTAGTCCTATACAATTATTCTTGGTTGACTATAATTGAAGTTGAGGAATTTCATAAATAAAGGTTTTATGAATTAGGTGATCAAAGACATGATTTTAGAAATGTTTATGAAATTATTCTTGAAATGGAGAATCTTGAACTTGTATATATATTTTCAAATGAATAATAAAATTTTTAAAGAATATTAAGATAGGAAGACAACTGAGTATGCTCTGTGGTTGCGGTATAACCCGATCTCCCATATCATAAAGGATGTCTTTTAGTAATACTAATCTTTTGATGAATATTGAAGTTTTGTGAGGTTAAATTACTTTCTGTAAATTCTTATCTGATGCTAATAAGAAGTTTGATTATTCTGTGAATTTATGACACATGAACAAAGTGGTGATACTTGAATTATGATTGATGGTGTTGTGATTCACTATAACTGTTATATAATCTATGGTTGATAAACTAGTATTCCTTAAGAATATGGTGAGATGAGGTGGGGAAAACTTAGTGAAAAGTCTAAGTTCCCTAGTAGTGGCACTGTGCAGATACACGAGTACGATGTTTGAGAAGTCATAGCTTGATACATTGCGAGATGAAAAGCAAGATTGGATATCCTTTGATTTGTTTTAAGTAAATGAATATTTGGATGATTATTCTGAATACTTGGACCGAGAATGTTTCATCAATTAGATGACATTCCAAGGAGTCCATGGGGACGTTGAGTGAAATATTCATTTATTTAAAATTGTCAACAATGCTTAACATCTTATGATTGGTAGAGTATATCTTGCTTGACCTTGGCCGTTTATGAGGGACAAGTAGCCCAAACTCTTGAGAGGATTATCGTACCGACTGGGGTAAGATATTTGACTACTAATCACTTCCCAAAAAAGATCCTTGATGGTTGACATGAATCATCATGGATGGTCATGAATCTATATTTAGAGTTAAGTGTAAATGATTCTAATATTGGGATGAATGAGAATAAATTATATACTAAGGTTATGAGGAACCGAGTCCTAGGATGAATCTAGGCCCTCATTGTCTATATATTTTATTAAGATTAACATTTATAGTTTATAATTATCTCATCTCTCTCTGTGTTTGCTTTGTATGTTTCTTTTCATATGGGTTCAGAATGTGATTAGAATAGGAGCCTGGTCGGTCAACGAAGATGGAAACTGTTGAGGATTTCCTATATGCTTGAAATTCTATTTAATGATGTTATGTATTAAGTTATTGTAATGTTTAATTAGTGTATTTTCTAGCAAAGGTACACTGCTCTGAATTAAGTCAATTTGGGGTAGTGGTTATGATGTATCAAGATATTTTGTATGAACAAAGGATTTTGTAATTAATATTTCTCTCATATTTATATTAAGAAGATTATTTCCTATAATTATGTCATTACATCCATTCACTAATCTCATTCACAAATTTATCCAAAGTGCCTAACTTTGGCGAACCCTCTTAGTTAACACTCCTATTGCTAGATGTGTGTTAAGTTATTTTGAAAGTGCAAGGTTGAAGAACTAATGATGCAAAATGCTCCTCTCTTTTAAGTTTTCTCACCTAAAAGTGTTATGAACCTTTGGAACTCAAATACTTGTCCAAAACTCAGAAAGCAAGAAGTGAACATAAGGCAAAGTTAAGGGACCTAAAAAGTGCTCCTAAAGTATTAGTTAGGTGTATCAATTCCTCCCCCACACTTAAACAAAGAAACTATGACTATTACAAACAAAAGAGGTGACCCTTAAGGGCATCGAACACCTTTAATTAAAATGACATTTAAAACAAAAAAAAATTACACTCAAATAATGCAAAAAATAAAAGAAAGTTATTGATAAAGCTTGCTCCCACTCTGAGTGTTTGCCTCTCAAATGTGTTTGTTCTCAAAACTCCTTTCTTCTCCCTTGGAATGAGCTATTCCTTTTTCCTTTGAATTAACCCTCCTCCATATGCTACCCTTGTGGAAAGCTAACTCAAATCCTTTCCCTTACAAAGAAGAGGCGCAAGCCCAAAAGAGCAATGGAAGTGCAAGAGCAAAAACTAAAAGCAAGAAAAGCTCAAGAAACAAAAGCAAACATCCAAATGGATAGAGTAATTTAGGCAAACTTTAAAGATTGAAAAAAAAGACAATTAATAAAAAAAGTTAGAAATGAAAGTGTGGCACACAAAAGATAACCTAAAAGGCACTAAAATAGAGTAAGGACTAAAATGAAAGTTACGAATTAAACAATTTTTTGTCGTGACACTTAAGCATAACAAGCAAGTTTTAACAATTTGAAACATTCCTTGTACAAGTTTTAGGTAACCTAATTTTTTAAAATTTTTCTTCTTTTAGTATTTTTATCAAAGAATTTTTCTCCTTGTACAATTGTTCTTATTTTCTTTTTATTTATCTTTTTTTGTACTAATTTTCTTGCACCTTTTATCTTTTTAGAAAGTAAATTTAGTGAGGAGTTTAAAAACACTAAACGCTTGATAAAGAAAAGAATGATAAGCCACAAAATTTTGAGTAAAGAATGGAATTCAAGAAGAAGAAATAGCTAAAAAGAACTATCAACTTAAGTGATTTAACTAAGGCACCAAGAACTTGGATTAGCATGTTATGGCAAGCTTGTTTCCACAAGAAAAATAGTCAAAGTACACACCCAATGTGTTCAAGCCTAAGTTCAATATAAAAAATCACCATAACTAGCTAACACAATCAAACTATTCCAAATAGAACAAGAAATAATTAAGAGGAAATTGAGCAATATGTTTTTGGAAGAATTTTATAGAAACATGCTAGAACTAATAGTATGTGAAACTCTTGGATCTTCCTCTTTGATGCTTAATTCCACAAGAATCAATCAACACATTTTTATGGTGAAATTAAAAAGGCTAAACAAAGTAATTTAATATGATAATATAAGGACTAAACAAGAGAATCTAATGACAAAACTTAGAAGAATAAAAATTGAAAATTAAAGTGCAGAAAAATTGAATAACTCACCCCCAACAAGAAGAAAATACACGCCCAAAAGAAAAAGCAAGATTAAGGCAAGAACAAGATGTGATTTCAAGGGTCTAGATCATACTTGGAGACTTCTTTCACAAAATTTATGAAATCATTATCAAAGACCCTTTTAAGATTCACAAGAATAATAACAAATAGGTAAGGTGCAGAAAAATAAAGGAACCTAAAACACACTATAATTAAATGAAAGAACTAGAAATTAAATCATAAAAGACAACTAAATTGCAAGGAATTTAAATGAAAAAAAATTAAAACTACAAGACAATAAACCAAAAAGTCATAAATGGCAATTAAATGACAACAAAGGAGCTGGAAAATAACAAAAAACCTATAGCAGAATAGCAAGGCAAAACAAAAGGAAAAGAAGAAGAAATGAACCTCAATGGAGTAAGCTCTGATACCAAATGACGCAAATGTTTTTGCACTTCCCATTATCAACTTCATCTAAGGTTCTCCACTTCAAGAAAGTGGAGGATAGAAGAAAATAAAATGAGCAATGGTGACACCACTTCTTCTTGGAGAAAAAGATGAGTAAAAATTATGTTACTTGCCATAAGAGGAGAGAACCGTTGATAAAAGTTACTAGGAAGACACTCCTCAAGAGAGGTTTCTAAAAGACGTTTTACTAGATCAAATTCTCAAAATGAGTTTTACTTCATTCATTCAAGTGTGTCACTACACAAGAGTGAGGTGGGTATATATAGGGGGAAAATGGGCTTGGGCATGATTCCCTAGGCAATGTGGAACTTGGCTTAATTAGCTCTTAAGGCTATTAATCAAGTCTTACACTCCCTAATGACTCATGCCTAATCTAATCAAGGAAAAGGGTGCCAAACCTAACCTAGGGGGTGAAGAGAGGAGCTTAAGACGCCTAAGCTAGAAGTCCACTCACTAAATAAACTCCTCAAACTAGCTAAAGGCACCTACATGATCTAAACTAGTGAAAATAGTCGAAATACATGGCAAGAGAAAGATACAACCAAACTAATATTTACAATATTAATTTAAGGAATATGGTCTATGATCTTCACTTCAAGCAAAAGCTAGGGCCTAGCATGCTTCTTCCTAGCCATACCCTCCTCTATCCTCCTAGCCATAGCTCTACTGATAGGACCCTTGATAGGTAAGATTTGCATAAAAAATAGCATCACACCCCTTTGTTGAATGAGGCAGATGAGTCACAAAATCCATATTTACGTTATCCACTTCCATTTGGGTATCTCCATCAATTATAACACACCTCCAGGCTTCTGGTGCTCCACCTTAGCCTTCTAACAAGTCAAACAAGATGCCACAAAAAAGACTATATCCTTTTTCATGTTCTAGCATTAGAAAGTCTTCTTTAAATCTTGGTACATCTTAGTCATACATGGATGTATAATGAACTTACTCTTGTGCCCCTCCTCCAAAATCAATTTCTTTAATTCATTATCATTAGGAATACAAATTCTTCTAAATCTCAATAACCCATCATTTTTCATACTAAAATCTTTTCTCTACTTGGTTCTCAATAAGTCCATAGTATTCTTCATATGAGAATCCAACAACTACTTTTCCTTAATTATCTCTAGAAATTCATTAGTTATGATGAGTGTACCCAACTAATGTGATCAAGGGATAATTTCACACAAAGATCTAAATCCCTAAACTTTTCCACCAACTCTAATTTTTTTCACCATCAAAGCCAAAATTTGGATTAATTTTCCTCTTAATGCATTTGCCACCACATTTGCTTTACCTAGATGGTACATCAACTGAAAATCATAATCTTTCATAAATTTCATCCAGCGTCGCTGCCTCTTATTCAATTCTTTCTTATCAAGCAAGTATTTCAAACTTTTATGATCACTAAACATGTGAAATCAAACACCATATAAATAGTGCCGCCAAATCTTTAAAGCAAACACCACTACCGCTAATTCTACATCATTAGTTGGATAATTTTTCTCATGAGTTTTGAGTTTCCTGGAAGCATAAGCAACAACTTTCTTCTCCTGCATCAATACACAACCAAGCCCTCGGTGTAAGGCATCACTGTATACCTTAAACGACTTAGTCGTATTAGGAATTACTGAAATAGGAGAACTAGTCAACCTTTTGTTCAATTCTTCAAAACTCTTCTCACATTTATTCGTCTAGAAAAAAGGCTAATTTTTACAGGTTAACTATTTTAAAGGCACAACTATCTTGGAAAACCTCTCCATGAATCTTTTGTAATACCCAACCAAAACAATGAAACTCCTTATATCTATGATAGTCCTCAACACATTCCATAGTAACACCGCTTCTAGTTTAATCAGATCTACTGCAATCCCTTGAGCTAAAATTACATTGCCCAGGAATTTCACTTTTTCCAACCAAAATTCACTCTTAAACAGTGTAGCTTACAATTGTTTATCCCTCAAAATTTCTAAGGTTATCCTCAAATGATTCATATGTTCTTCAGGTGTATAAGAATATATTAAAATATCACCAATGAACACCACAACAAAATTATAAAAAAATGTAAGGAAAATTGTATTCATATAATCCATGAATATTGCAAGAGCATTTGTCACTCAAACGACATTACCAAAAACTCAAAGTGTTCATATCTAGACATGAAAGTTGTCTTTTACACATCCTCTTCTTTCACCTGAATTTGATGATATCTTGATCCGAGGTTGATCTTCGAAAACACCTTGGCCCCATGCAATTGATCCATCAAGTCATCAATTCTAGGCAAGAGGTACTTATTCTTGATAGTCAACATGTTCAATTTCCGATAGTTTATACATATTATAGAGCTCCCATCTTTCTTCCTTAGCAAAAGCACTGGTGCAAAAAATAGTGATACATTCAGTCAAATGAATTTGTTTTCTAACAATTCTTCAACTTGCTTCTCCAACTCAGCCAATTCTAGTGATGCCATGTTGTAAGGAGCTATTAATATTTGTCACACGCATGGTTAAAAATTAAAATTAAAAAATAAAAATAAAATAAAGTTAAAAATTAAAAATTAAAAACTAAAAATTAAAAATTAAAAATTAAAAATTAAAAATTAAAAATTAAAAACTAAAAACTAAAAACTAAAAACTAAAAACTAAAAACTAAAAACTAAAAACTAAAAACTAAAATTTAAAAATTAAAAATTAAAAATTAAAAATTAAAAACCAAAAACTAAAAACTAAAAACTAAAAACTAAAAATTAAAAATTAAAAATTAAAAATTAAAAATTAAAAATTAAAAATTAAAAATTAAAAATTAAAAATTAAAAATTAAAAATTAAAAATTAAAAATTAAAAATTAAAAATTAAAAATTAAAAATTAAAAATTAAAAATTAAAAATTAAAAATTAAAAATTAAAAACTAAAAACTAAAAACTAAAAACTAAAAACTAAAAACTAAAAACTAAAATTTAAAAATTAAAAATTCAAAATTAAAAATTCAAAATTCAAAATTAAAAATTCAAAATTCAAAATTCAAAATTCAAAATTAAAAACTAAAAATTAAAAATTAAAAATTAAAAATTAAAAATTTAAAATTTAAAATTTAAAATTTCAAATTTAAAATTTAAAATTTAAAATTAGAAATTAGAAATTAAAAATTAAAAATTAAAAATTAAAAATTAAAAATTAAAAATTAAAAAATAAAATTAAAAATTAAAAATTAAAATTAAAAATTAAAAATTAAAATTTAAAAATTAAAAATTAAAAATTAAAAATCAAAAATTAAAAATTAAAAATTAAAAATTAAAAACTAAAAATTAAAAATTAAAAACTAAAAATTAAAAAATAAAAATTAAAAATTAAAAAATAGAAATTAAAAATTAAAAATTAAAAATCAAAATTAAAAATTAAAAATTAAAAATTAAAAATTAAAAATTAAAAGTTAAAAATTAAAAATAAAAATAAAAAATTAAAATTAAAAATTGAAAACTAAGAATTAAAAATTAAAAATTAAAATTAAAATTAAACATTGAAAATTAAAAATTAAAGATTAAATATTAAAAATTAAATATTATAAAATTTAAAATTTAAAAATTAAAAATTAACTAGGCTATGTAAATTTTTGTAGGTAGGTTAGGTTTTGGTATATTTTAAATCAGAGAAAAATCAAGAGATATTCTCGTGTGTGTGTGTGTGTATGTGTGTGTGGGTGTATGTGTGTGTATATATATAGGAGGGAATCCACCTATTCCAAGAGTAAGTTTAAGAAATACTCGTCATTTTAACCATTCATTTCATTAAAATATAATAATTATAATGAATAATTAATCTTTACCATTAGATTCATGAAAATGAAAAAGTTAAGATGAAGAGTAAGTATCTTAGATATACTTTTTTTCATATATTGTTCCTATTTAAGTGTTGTTTTTGAAATTTAAGGTAATATTATAATAATTCTCACATTCATGACATAATTAAATGACCTAACTTCCTAGGACATTCTAACCAACATATTCTCATCAATCTCATATGTTCCAAACTATAATCAATCAATACAACAGGCATAAAACTTCTTTAAAGGATCGTATCTCAAACTTCCCATTCATTCATACATATACTAGTTTCCCTAAGTTGTATACATACATAGTTTATACAATTCAAAATGCAATCTTTAATCTCTACTACATCCTCGATCTCCTCAGTCTATTCTATCCTGTCTCTGAGAACCAATGTTGTCATCTGCTCCCGTTCATAGCACGATCATCATAGCCATACACAAATACACACAAGCAAGGGTAAGCATATAATGTCAAGAATACATATAAATGTTAAAACTATACAATTTGCACATATTCTCATTCAATACAAGGTTACCAATAGAAACAATCATAGTTATTCTTCCTTGAGATAAGTACTCACAACTACATAATTATAGACGCTTTCCAAAAAAACTAACTACATTGAATTCGGATACACCCATTTTGACTTTCGCTACACTAGTATTTGTATCTATATGACACATCTGACATCCACCTGAAGTCTAAGCATACTCATTTGATACACAATTGATGTCTAATCCACCTGACCCAAATCTGACATCCAGTTGCTATCTAAATACGTCTTGTTGGTGTATTATCGTCATAATCAGGCCTAACACCAAGTGATTAACGCCATAACTAGGCCTAACACTACATCCATTGCCTTAACCAATACTAGGATAACTTAAACCCATCTACATCCCTAATTCAATGTACCACCTAAAGAGCTCTGTTACCTACCCATAACAGTTCATAACACAAACCATTATACTATTAATGAATTACAAATTCCAACATTCAAATCACCATCCATCAACTCATCAAATCAACATCTCATCATTATACATTTAATACAACATCTCATCATCATGTATTTTAATACAACATTTCGTCATCATACATAACACCAACATGCATTTCAGTGCAATTATAATCATCATCAAAATAAATAGATAAAATACCAAAACACTATAATCATCAAACTTTCCAACATAAATAATTTCACATAACAATCAAATTCAATCTAGGATCTCAATCAATTACATTTATTGATTTCACAATTCACAAATTAACAACTCAAAATAAAAATCAAGGTTTTAGCTTACCTTACCTATTTTTCCCTTTTAAGAGCTAACTTTGCCGAACCACGGAAAATCACTCGCAGGGGTCACTCAAGACCTACCAAAAATCCCAAATCAAACAAGAACCTAAGAAATTAGAATTTTAAAAGAATTCCCTTTTCAAAGAGCAATAGGATCGAAAATGAGCAAAAAAAAGGTTTGAAGAAATAGAATCAAAGACATACCTATATTGATCACCACTCAAAATCAGAACAATGGCCAACCATGCAAGAAGAAGAAGATTGGTAGTGAAGGAGAGGAAGAGATAGTGATGAAGAAGAAAGAAGAAAACAATAAAAAGGAAGAAGAAAACATCTAGGGTGAACTCAACAATTCTACTTTGCTACCCATAACCTCCCACTGTCAAAATTTAGATTTCCAAATACTTCATGTAATACTAACCCAGCAACCTTAATCTAAAAGAATCCATTCTTACTCATCCCTTACCCTACTAAACATCACTTTCACATAAACCATCACTTAATTCACTTAAATTTCAATATATATAATTAAATAACCATATTTCATTCAAATAGAATATATATATATATATATATATATATATATATATATAATACTCCAATCACATTTCCGTAATTAATTTATTAATTATGCTTAAATTAAATTAAATTCTCCTTTTATTTATTTCACACACTTATTACCTATTATTTTAAAAAAAACTTACCATTTTCATAAATATATGATACATATATGAAAATTAATTTAACAACATAATAATTTTAAATTAATTACTAAATAATATCATAAATTAAATTATTTATAATTTATTTTATGATTATAGTCTTGCTTGATACGATTATAATAACAACCCATGCTTATTTAAAATTTTTCTCAGCATCATATGAATGGGTTAGCCTTTAACCCAATAAGTTAGGAAACACCTTTTCTATTAATTCAACATTTTAATTTGAACACATTATATAAATATAAATTTTTCATGTTGTAAATCCATATTTACTTATGCGCATTGAATGGTAACTAAACACCTAATATATTTTAAACGTAAACTCAAAAACTAATTTGTAAACTTATAAATAGTATTATGCAAATTTTATTTATTATATAATTACATTGATTATGTTTTTATAAATAAATATATGATACATATCAAAATTAATTAAGAATATATTTTCATGACATAATTAGCTATAATTTATTTTACAAAAAATATTTAAAATATCATTTACCAAAGAAAATTTTATTTGATATTATTTTAGATAAAATCATGATGGATGTCAAAATATTCTCTAAATATATAAGCATATTTATTTATACTTTGAAATATTATAAATTAATTTATTTTTTTCTGAAAAAAAAAATACTTAGAAAACATATAAAGTATATTTACGAATATTTTTAAATAATATTCAATTATGTGATCTAAGTTTTATACTAAAAATAATTTAAATAAAATTAAATAATATATTTATTGCAAATTATTTTTTTTACTTTGTATTTTTAAAAAATACATAATTTGTTTTACTAATATTTATATAATAATATTAAATTTTTCATATAAATAACTAAATGTATGATAAATAATATTTTAAATTAAATTATTTTTAATTTCATGGGAGACAAATCCTACTCAATACTTTTACTAATGATAAAAGATATTTTTGCTAGTATTTAACACAATTGCAGAGTCTTAATAATGTATACTATTTTATAATATTTTATGAATATCAATTATGAGAAACAAGCTTACTTACTTGATATCATTATAGATAAAATTGTTAAAGAGACTAAAGTTCTCTTCTAATATTTAAGAAAGAGTTTAACACTACTCACTAATAGTGTAAAAGAGTTTTACATTGACATTTAATCACAATTTATCATTTATATGATTTTTAAAGTATTAATTGGTAAAACCAACATACTTGTTATATATAAAAGGGTTGTAATTGACTGTCATGTAAAACCTTTTACACTGGCCATGTATAAGTATTTTTCTCTTTAAAAAATTGTATATTAAAAATTTAACAATAATATATATATATATATATATAAAGAATATTTTTAAGAGTTTAATGTGTACGTATCCATTTATGATAAGTTTTTTACTTTAGCAATTAACTCTTTAATAATCATACAAACAACTTATGATTAAACGAGTAAAACTTTTTGACACTGTTAGTAGATACTAATTAAACTCTATTTTTAAACCCTAATATAAGCAAATGTTAACTATCTACACTTTATACAATGATAATATTTTCGAAATATCCCTTAATTTATTGGTGTTTTATTGTCCAAAACTCATTATCACGTTACTACAACATAGATATTTTAGAAATAATCTTATTATTATAAAAAAATGAAAAAAAATATATTTTCTTTATATTAGTAAAATTATATAATATTAATTAATTATCTTAATTCATGCATTAATTAAAGCATCTCTAAGGATAGATCAAGATTTTTTATCTTACCTAACTTTTTTGTAGATTACACACTGCCACATCATTCCAAATATCAACTCCATTTTTTACTTCAACAGAAGATCACAGTTCGTGATATTGGAACACTTTTAGAGGACTCCCCATTGTCACATCATTCAATTTAATATTTATTTTCAGTTAGCATAAAATACTTAAATTAAATATTTATATTAATTAAAGTAAATAGTTATGTTATTTAAGATAAATAATTTATATTAAATAATTATATAGTTTAAATATTTTAATTAAATAATTATATAAATTAAATTATATTTCTTAATTATGAAAAAAATTACAAAAAATAAAAAAATATTTAAAACTGAAATTTAATAAGAGAGAGAAAATAAAATATATTTTTTTTAAGAGTGTTGATCTTAAGTATTGTTCTATAAAAACAAATTTCTATATGGATATCATCTTCATTTACTCCAATATGTATTCTTGATAAGAATTGATATTGACTTCAAAATCAATGTTAAACGTAAGATATTGAGAATTATTTATTTTAAGAAAGTAAAATGGTATTTTGTACTCTCCTCTCTTCACTTCTGTAGTAAAATATTTTTGAATATGTTTTGCTTATCTTTCCTCTTACAGGACACACAAAAAATTAACATATATAAAGTTCGGAATGCCACTACGTTTCTCCAATTTCCTCACAATTTTATATTTTGCAATATGAATATTACACCTTATTACTCATTCAGAATCTGTTGCATTTAATGCATATATTTATTTGTTTGTTACTACAAATACTTGTCTTGCAACCACTGCACTTTCTTAACTCACAATCCACTTGTTCTCGAAACTCAAAAGTGTAGACTATTATGACCATATCACTCACATACCATTTTCTTTTTTTTCTGGGAATTTGCTTACATGCATGCAGTGCAAGGCTTGTCCCTCTACATGGCAAGCCAGAAAAGAAACACAATTTCCTTATCAAGGTTTGTCAAATTACCACCATCACTTTTAGTGTATTAATTTTATAAACAAATATTAATCATGTATTAATTTTTGTTAATAAAAAAATAAAAATTTCGATCTCTCAATCTCTCACTCTTCCTTCAATTCATATAATTTTTTTTATTAGATCAACCTTATAAATGTTTTAGTATATACTTCAATTTAATGTTTAAAAACTTGGTTCACAATTGTATTTTTTTATTTTAATTTGTATTAATTTCATTGAGACTATAATTACATTTACATCAACCATGTTTGTTCGCAATTTTCTGTAATGTCAAAGGATAAGTTAAAATTGTTTTTATTATTGGTCAAATAATTACTTTGTTAATTTTTGTTAAAATGTCATTAAAGAAATTTGAACGTTTCTTTTTTTACTCTTAAACCTTTCTTCTTTCAATTACCAAACCAACCATATATTCCTTGCCAAGACAAAGTTGTGATAGCCATAGCAATTTAAAACATTACTTTTTATGTAATCAAAGTTAATTACTAGTTTATATTATGCCTTTTATGCTTTTATAATTTTGTGTACTCAGGATAATGAGATAAATGGATTTGAATCATTTCCCAAACATGTTGGAGTGATGAATGAAGGTAAAACTCAATTGGTTCCTCTAAAGCCAATGAAAGGAAGAAGTACTAACAAGAATGTGTTCAATTCTATGAAAGAAGATTCAAGTGGTTTACAAACAAAATCTCTTGCTTCAATTTCTTATTGGCATATGTCTCAGAAGGAAGCTACTAATTACGAAGATCTTAGATTTTACTTGGACTATTTACCACCAAAGACACATCCTCCACAACACAACTGAGCAACAAACAAAGCCAACCAAACAAACAAGTGTTTATTCAATTCCAACTTTGTTAACACTTGTGGTAGCTATATTATCATCATCATGTTAGCTATATTATTTTTCTTTTAATATAAATACCTTGAACAATATTTGTCAGTAATAAAGGATCTTTTGTTGTCTCGTTAGTTATTTAGAATATCATAATAAGAATTATAATAATTAATATAAAAGACTTTTTCTATTTATTTATCTATTATTATTATTTATTTTATATTCCGTTAACTATTTATTGCCTTTAAGACTTATTCTATCCATGGTAGTTTTGGCTAAATGAATATTTGGGAGTTAGAATATGTTAAGATAAGTTTATCTCAAAACATTTTAGGAAAAGAAATGCTATAAATTTTTTCACAAATTAAAATTAATTTCATAAACTAATTTGTAAAAGGTTTCCCAATTTTTTATAAAGACTATATAAGAGAAATTCTAATTCTAATTAAATATTAGTTTATGTATGAGATAATGTTAACTTATGAGAAAATTATTTCTTGTTTTTTATTTATTTTTTCAGTAATTGCTTTCAAAAAGTTTATCCAAATAGAATTTAGCCTTCCTTCTATCTTTCAGGTATCAAATTGAGCAACTGTCCACTCAATATAGATAATTGAAACAAAATTGTTGGGCAACAATTTAAATTTTAAATAAATGGATGTAATGGAAATTCAAAAAAAAATTATTTAAGAATTAATTTGTTTCAAATCTTTAGATATTATTTTGATTAAATATTTAGTTAATTTATTTTTTAGATTAATTTAAAGATTTTCTTTTTTTAAAGATTAAAATATTAATGGTTAAATTATATTTTTTTTATTTTTATCTCACTCTATGTATACAACCAATAAATAATAAAATAAATGTGTGATGTGTTACATCAAAAGATCTTTTCAATAAAAGGTGAATCGATACATATTAACATTTATGTTTATGAATATTATATAATGCCTGCATATATGCAATTGTAACTACAATAGAAACTATGATACAGCTTTTTATTAATGAAGGGAATTTTTTGCTTGTACAGTATATATTATCATTATTATTATTACTTACAAATTTTTGTGTTACAGATAGAGACGACAGGCATAGCAATTCATGAATGAATTAACTAGGCTATGGTGTAAATTTTTGTATGCCAGTTAGGTTTTGGTGGAGTTTAGATGAAGGAAAAATCAAGAGATATTACCATATACATATATATATATATATATATATATATATATATATATATATATATATATATATATATTCATGGACCTAAAGATAGAGAAGTAGCTTGGTGGTTTGTGAACAGTTCCGGTAGAGATTGATTATACTAGAATTAGTTTAAAAATATTAAGTCATAAATATCTTTTTTTTAGTCCACATATTTTTTTTTTCAAAACATACATGAAAATGAAAGAATTAAAGAAAGTGTAAAAAAAAGTTATCTTCCAAAATTAATCTTATTTATAAAAAATAAGTCATAAATGTATGCATAATTTTGTAAATTATAATAGTTTTAATTTATAATTTTTCATTTTTTTTCACATTATTTTTCAATAATAAAAGAACTTCAATTGTTATTATATTTTTATTCATCTTTTTTTTTCATAATTTCTTTTTTTTTTTAAGTTAATTTCTTATCTCTCATATATATATATATATATATATATATATATATAAAGAGAAGGAGAAGGACTAATATAAGATGAAATTGCTTATTTTGAGAAATTAAACTATTAAATAGAGAAGAATTTAAAAATAAATATACATATTTTTAAATTAATTATATCATATATTAACGAATAGTTTTTAATCTTAAATCATTATATGTAATTATATGATCTAAATTTATACTAATTCTTATATTTTTATTATGAGAATTAATGTGAGATTAATTATTTGGAATATTAAAAGTACTTTTTTTCCATATTTTTTTTGTTTCTATTTAGGTGTTGTTTCGAAATTTAAGGTAGTATTATAATAGTTTCTTTAAATTTTACATTTATTACCTATTAATCAATAGTAAATAATTATTATTTTTTTAGAAATCTTTCAATGATTTTATTGGTTTTTTCAATATAACCTTAAACGACAGCGATACTTATTTTAATAGGAAGTATATCTCTTATTTATAGTTTATAATTTTAATAAAATAAAGTAAAAATTAATATATAAAAAAATGTGTTACTCATGTTCTTCTTATTTATCCTCGTGTCAAGATATCAAATTGATGTAGGTTTATAATGCATTTGCATGACCATTTTTTTTTTCTATTTTGGACATTCATATTATGTCTTAAACCTGAAGGTTCGGCACTTTTACATTATTATCACCTGGTTACAATTTTTTTTTTCTTTAATCATAATTAGTAATCACTAGTTACAATAATTAAACTCCATTCACCTTAAAGGTACAAGGTAAGTATTTATCTTTTAGTTTGCTCTATACTCAATGTGAGCAATATCTAACTTTTTCTTTGTTTGGAACCTGTTTGACATTGGTTTAAGAATCTAAAAAGGAGAAAATAATTAAGTATTAAAGATTATATGTAAGCAATTTAAAATCATTGATAAGTGTAATTATTTTCATAAAGCAATTTTAGTAAGAATCTTAAGATGATTATTAAGCTCAAAATTCATTCTTTTTAAGATTTTTCATTACAAAGTCTATATATTTGAGGTGAAGATGGGTTCTTCATCAAGAAATGCTAAAACTCTTCCTTACATGTGAGACCAATTTAAAAGCGATCTAAAATTGTTGGATTCACAAGATACTTAAAAAGTTATCAGTTTGTGATCGTAAACTTTCAAAACTTTTCTTTAGTTATAAGGAAAGTAAAAATGAGAAATGAAGTAAAGTAAAAATTAAAGTTATTCCATTGAATGAAAATTATGCAAAAAGAAAAGAAATTAAGTTATAAATCAAAATAATAACAATTACAAAATTATCTATATATTTTTTACTCATGTCCCTGCTACATATTTTACTACCGAACTAGAAAAATAATGGCTTTACACATTTTCATGCACAAAATAACTTTTTACTTTCTACTTTTTTCGACAACCAAACATAGCCTAAACACTGTTTAGCATTTTATTTTAATTCTTTTCGTTGATGGTGGTAGTTGAGTTTCTTAAATAAGGTCAAATTAATGTTAGCAGAAGCTATAGCTTACGTCCAAACATATTCCATGTTTGATGATAACTAGTCTTTTCAATCACATGGTTTGGAACATTTTGTCGATTCAATTAATTGATAGATATGTATATGCATCCTTCTTATTTAAAATGAACAAGTACACGTTTGAAATCTATAACATATATTTTGTGTCTCAATTTGGTTTTTAATTATTTTTTAATAATTATCTATTTAAAACTAAATAAAAAAAAATTAATTGTTTTGTTAATTATGAACCACGAAATTACACCTAATATAAAAAGAAACGTAATAGTACGATGCAAGTTTTGGATTTCTATTTAAAGACTATGTATTGACCACTTCATTAATTGTGACTGAAAAATGTTTGCCTCACGTGATTTTTCTTTTTTATTTATTTATATGTTTTCTAAAATGTCAACGGATACAGGAAATGGGAGTTAAAAATGTTCTTTTCAACGATGTAAAGGTGAATATAAAAAAATAGTATACTTCGGAAAAAAAATATTAAAAAATAGTCTAAGAATGTGCGTTTAACGGTAATATTTTCTAATCTTTGGAGAATTTTTTTCAAATAAGAGGCATTATTTCACCGAATCCACTTTCATTTTTAGAAATGAGAATATAGTGCAAAAATCACATTTTTTAGTATCTTAACAAAAATAAATTTAGTTAGCTTTTAGCATTTTCGTAATAGTTTTTAAATTTTAAAATAAAATTAAAAATAATTTTACTCGGTTACAAATCTACAACATGGATACCTCTAAAGACAGATTATATCATTCAAGTAAGTGTTATTTCAAAAAAATTATACAACGATAAATAATAAAATTTGCATTTCATAATAATCATTAAAGGTGTAAATTGATTAACAGTAAACTTACCTTGATCCACATATATATATATATATATATATATATATATATATATATATATATATATATATATATATATATATATATATATATATATACTACTAATGGATCTAGTTCGGGGCTCTTAGCTTTGTTGATATATCAGTATCCTTAATAGTGTATTTGACTTCTCATTTTAATTGATTAAAATTGAAAAAACTAGTTATAAATATTTAGTAAAACTAACTTATTTATCAATTTAAAGTTATATAATAATAAATAATAATATCATTAATTATTAAATCAATAATTAGGTATTTCAAATAATTATATTTATTTTAATAATATAATTTGATCACATATTTAAATTATAAATTATTTTAATTATATATTTAAATTATAAATTATTATAATTACATTATTTAAATTACAATCATTATAGAATAACAAAGGATAAGTACAGAAGTACAAAAAGTTATAAGATGTGAAGATAGAGAATTAATGGAGAATAATTCATTAATTAATAAAGGATAAAATTATAAAAAAAATTACCTAACTAAAAATATTATAGTTTTTAAAAAAAAAAGAACGAAAAGTTAGTTGAAGTAGTTTTTTAAAAGATCTAGTACTTACCTAAAAAAACTACTAATCTTTTTCTTACCAAGCTACAGGAACGAATTTATTAATGGGAGGATAGGTGCAATTGCCCTTACAAAATTTTTATCATTTTTTAATATAATAGTTATGTGTAGTTATAAATTATCTAAAAAATTAAAATATAGTTAAAAATTTAATTATAAAATAAGTTTTGTCCCACTAACTTACATGGATAAACATTGTCCCACAACTAAAACATCTTGAATTAGTCAGTGTCAAGTGGAGCTAAGAGCGGTTTAGTTACATTTCAACTTATAGCTACCTAAAATGGCAAGCCAAAGAAACTCCTAGCTAAAATAATTTTAGTTCTGATTGATAAGAAAAAAAACTATTTTGTTAGGTAACTAATGGTTTTTTTAAAACTACTCTAGTTAGTTTTTTAAAAAATATTCTATTTTCAACTACCCAACTAATTTTCTTTTACAATTTTTTCCTTTATTAATAGACAACTATATCATTCATTAATTAATTGTCTTTCACTATTTCTCTCTCCTCACACTGTTAACTTTATAATATATTTTTTATAATTTAAATGTTTAATCACCTAATGTTAAGATTATTAAAATATATAATTATAGAGATTTATAATTAAATGTGTAATTATTGTAATTTAAAATTTAATATTTAATTATAGTAATTTATAATTTAAATATATAAATTATAAAATTATAATTTAGATATCTAATTATAGTAATTTATAATTTAAATACTTAATTATAGAAAATTATGATTTTAATATATAGTTATAGTAATGTAGAAATTAAATATATAATTATAAAAATTTATAATTTAAATATGATATAATTATTTTAAATATGTTATTATTGATCTATAATTAATAATATTTTTATTTATAATTTTATTACTTTTAACTAATTTTACCAAATTTTTACAAGTGTTAAGAAACATAATCTAAACACGTTTAAATCATGCAATACATAGTAATTTATCATATTTTCATTAGATTATGATAATAAAATTGTCAATGGAAATATCAAAATAGGATCTGATCTTAAGAACTGCCACTACAAATGCTCTCTTCCACTGTTTTTCTTTGGTGAATTGCTAACCCACCCCTCGAAATCAAATGTCAGATTCATAAAAGCCACAAGAGCACACTTGCACTGTTTCACTGTTTTTCTTTTGTGAATGGAGTTCCACTGTTACTGTTAGTCAATTTTTTATTGAATAAAGAGTTTAATTGGTATACACGATCAATTTAAAAGATTTTTACACTAACATAATAATAAGTAAAGTCAACAAATTTACGTAAATGAAAGATTGTGATTAAATGTCAATGTAAAAATTTATAGTATATACCAATTAAACTTAGTTTTTTGTCTTATATTTTCTGTTACAGTGAGTATTATCATCTATTTTTACAACATATTCAATTTCTAAAGTTTTTATACTTAAGTGTGGCAACAAAACTTGATAATAGACCCCACATTCATTGGTCTAATAAAATATATTTTTTAAAACAAATTAATGTGAAAACATGCATAAGAGAAAACATCACAATATATAAGAGTATCATTATTCAACAGGTATACAATTATAAAGTGAAACAAAGTCCTATTTTATCTAGATATCCTTAAATCTTAATATTGGCATACTCTTAGTCAAATTATCAACTATCATTAACTTAGTGTCAATAGATTCAAAACTCTTTCTCTATTTTAATGTTCATCTGTTTGCTTTAACTTTCACTTTTGTTATTTTTAGTCGCGAACACAATAGTAAAAATTATTGTAGAAAATTCTAAATGACTTATAAATAGGATTTTTTCTCTCTATATTTTCATATTCTTTTAAAAAGATAAAAATATTTTTAGATTAAAAAAATGTACAATAAATTTCTCTTCCTTCTTTTCTATAACATAACAATATGGTGCTCGTGCTTGAGGTTTATTGTTCATTTTTTTTGTCGTTTGTTGCTTTTTATCTTCTTTATTGCTTAATTTGGAATCCCTCTACATCTACCTCCCACTTCATGCAATCAACATAGCCAGTAAGTGCTTTCCTAATTTTATTTTGATTTGTATAGTTGATCTGGAAGTGGAATTCAAGAAAACATTGTGCATCCAGAGGTATCTTTTACAAATCCAGATAACCTAATCTGGACTTTTTTTTTTCAAAGTTTGGATTAGTTAATCCAAACCAAGTTTTCTAACAAGTCCAGATTAGCTACTCCGGATGTTAAAAAAAGTTTTTAACTAGTCTGGATTAACTAATTCGAACTTGTTAACAAACTTGTTTTTTTAACATTCTGATTAGCTAATCCTTAATCCAAAATAAGCAATTTAGACTTAGTCCGATATAGGTAATCCAAACTTAGTGTTTATTGGATTAACAGGTAGTCCAAATTTCACATTTTGGATTCATTCCCCACAAGAGTTTGGTCTTCCCAATACCACACAAACGTGAAGGGAGAATGGATCTCTTAAGCGGCAACATGGGGAAGAAAGAGATGGAGAATGCAATTATAAAGATAGAGGTGTCATGGTTATTAAAAATTTTAACCTAAGGGCATTTTTTTCCTATTTAAAGTATATGGAGGTGTAATGAGAAAATAGGGAGGTGGAAGGAGAAAAAGTCTATCAATAGAATCAACAGTTCTAAGCCCATATATAAACTCTTACATTTTGATTGGATAGAAAATTTTACAAATGTGAAGAATTTGAAATAAATTGAATTTGAAATGTTTTCAATTTAAATAACTTCATTTTAAAAATGCTTTCTTTGAATAAGGTAATTCAAATTTATTGAATTATAATTTTCTTGTTTGGGTAGAGTATTTCAATTCCTACTAAAAATAAAAATTTATTTTAATATTATAAATATTTAATAATTCAAAAGTATCGATCGTTGATTCTTTCTTACCATTTTTTTTGTTGCCGTTCGTAAAAGTTTTTTTTAGTTAACGTCAATTAATTTTAACGATAACAATAGGCCATAGGAGTGTGAACATCAATATACCTCCCATTATACTAGTATGGTATAGGCCATATAACTCTAGAGTTTTACATGCCATATTGGGGTTTCAGAGTATCTCTCAATATTATGATAAGTGCATTAGATCTTAGTATACCTTGCACGTAACTCCCACAACATGGTGGGCCCGATAACAGGAGCGTGAATCTAAATTTGTTCATCAACACACCTACCATAATACCGTGGAATAAGATAAAGTGGTGTAGCTAATGCTATGAAGCTATGTATGCTAAGAAGAACTTTAACGAACGTTAGCAAAAACTCTTAGCAACATAACTTAAAAAAATATTCACAAAAATGGCCAAAAAATAAGTCTAGCTAAAGTCAACTGAAAAATAATTCCCGTCAATGTAAATTGAAAAAACTTTAGTCGATATCAAGCAAAAAATAATATCGGCCAATTTTAGTAAAAGAAAAATACGCATAAAGAATTTCAAATTCTTACTTTTTTTATGGAATTTGAAATTCTACAATTTTAGCTAATCAAAATGTTTTTAGAAATGACTACAATTTCAAATTCTTTTAAAATTTTTTATCCAAACAATGTATTTCATCACAAAACATTTGAAATTCCTAAATGAAATGAATTTTCCTCCGAAAATTTCTCATTCAAACACACAATGAAGGAATCTACAATGTGAAATGCCCTCAAAACAAGAGACAAACTTAACTCAATTGTAGAAGTAGCAACCAAGATATGCTTAACACTTCTCCAAGGAAATAACTCCAATAATTGCCATGAAAATGTACCCTATTTTGATTTGCAAAGTCAACACATCTGAAATTTAATATATACAAGTAGTTATAGTAACCATAACTATAACCATTTTTCCATAACCATTTATAATTTAATATAACCGATTATCTTTATAAATAACGGATTATATAATTGGTTATATCTAAAACTGGTTATATAAATAGAGAGATGGATATTTAACTAGTTATTTATCCATAACCAGTTATATAATCATTTAAATAGCTATATTGAAAAAAAAAACTTGTTTTTAAAATGATTTTTTTCTGATTAGCTCCTTTCCATAGCAGTGTGTAAATTAACACAGAGTTGTGGAAAACATTAGAGCATATTATCCATGGGTGCGGAGTTGAAAATACTATGACTTAAGATCAATTCTTGCTATTTTTTAGTAATAGATAAGTCATTATTAAAGTGTGAAATTAAGAAACATATTAGTGCTAGTAGTCCAATAACGATTCTCAACACAATTACGTTATGCATAAATTCTACTTTAATTTGAAAGACAAGTTGTATTTATATGGACCATAACATTCTAACATTTGAAGCATAAGAAAACACAAGTCCATAAATAAATGTGAAAGTTCCTTCGACACTTTCATTTTAATGAATAACAAGCATTGGTCATAAAATAGTTTTTGATACTAGAACACTCAAATTTGATTATATAACACTTGGGCAAACTGGTTCTTTAGATAGACCAAGGCGAACTTTCATCCCATGATGCATGTCCAATGGTCGGAAAGTCTTAAACTAACGGGATTCTGCAAACATCAATGGCAATGAAAGAGACAGAAAAGTACCAACAACCATGTATCATATGCCAATGAACTAAAAAATTGGTGATAACTAAGATTGCATTCCTCAATTATCATGGAAACTAAATTCACAACAATAGCATCAATTCAATAGTACAAAACTTTAACAAAAAGACAACATGATTTTGAATGTAGATTACTCTTGTTATCCTTGAATCACAAATGTTGCAAATATGTTGTCTATTTGTTTCCTTTCAGTTTCTTTACCCCCAATTTCAATTTGTAATCCAAAGGAAAACAAGTTACATATTAGGGCACTAGATACAATATAAAAAACATACTAAGCATTGCAATTCTCATGACGAGTGACATAGGCTAAGCCAATACCACCATCTTGTGGAGAGACCAAATCTGCAAACAAAAAGAAAAGAAAATACATCTAATTAATATTATTTATCAAGTCATAATCAAACAAGTGATAATACTATTAATTTTTTTTTTTATCTCACATTCCTCAATTTTCTCAATCTCTTCTATATCCTTTATTGAAGGCAATGGTTTTGGTAATCTATTGATCCAATATTCCTACTATTTTAAGTGTTAGGCTACAACGATATGGATCAAACACATAAAGATTTTCTTCAAGTGGAACTTACAAAAAGATTTCATCATTCAACAAGATGATAAATCAGCAAGACAAAGACTACTCTTGCTTTCTTTTCCACATATACACATACTACCCTCGCTCTTAATTCAAAACACTTACGTCTTAACTCTTAAGTGTCAACTTCACCTCTTTCATATATTAATTGGACAACACAATCAATTGTACAAATCAAAATATTATATGATAGAGAATTAACTACATAAGATTTCAAAAACTGGTAATATTTCACATTTCAAAAATAAAAACTAACTGTGTTTATACATTATTAATTGTCGACATATGAGTCTTGGGACGGTGAAAAATAATTTAAAAAATTAGAAAAATCTTCATCAATATTTATTAAGGAAAACATTGAAAAAAAATCTTAAAAAAGAAAAAATGGTCCACAGAACCAAATTTAGAGTTTGGGAGTCAATTACGCATAAGGAAGGTATTAATACCCTACGATATTTATCATAAACATGATTACAATTAATTAAGCAAATTATATATCTTTTAAAATATTTATCTTATCCTAACATAACACAAAAAAAACTAATACAAGACTTTATTATCACCATTATTAGTATTATTATTATTATTATTAGAAAAATATTTCTTATTAAAAATTATCATTATTATTATTATTATTATTATTATTATTATTATTATTATTATTATATTATTATTATTATTATTATTATTATTATTATTATACACCACAATATTTAATGTTATATTTTAGAGAAAAAAAAAGTTATTATTATTATTTATTTATGCAGCTTGACAGGAGCCTGCTCCTACGTATCTTTACGTGTAACTGAGAATGAGATAGTTTATATAGTTCTTCTTAGTATGTGTGTGTTAATATATTTTTATTTTTAATTTTACTTTATTAGCTGAGGATTTCACAGCTCATACATCCTAAAATTTAAAATACATAGAGGTGTATGCCCAAGTAATCTATTGGAATATTTTTATCTCTTTAGGTTATTTTTCTTTTTTTTTAGAAATATAATTTTCACTAGTAATTTATTTTTTAGATATGAGATTTAAGACAAAAAGTTGTCACAACTTATGTCTTAAAATCACAAGATTAAAAAATATGTCACATCTAATTAATTATTTTATCTCTGTTAAAGAAATATTATAAATTAAAAATAGAAAGATGAAACTTAAGATTTTATTATAAACTATTCTTACATTAGAAATTTTATTATAACTAAAATTAAGTAAAGAAGAATTTTTAGTCCACAAAATTGTCATATTTTATATTCTCATGATTTCAAGAGGAAAAAAAATATTACATGAAACTATAAATAGATGAATCCAAATATTTTCATGAGATAAATTTTATGATTTTTTCTTTTTTACAAAATAGAAATATAAATGAATATTATTATCATTGTAGTTGTTTTAGTGAGAACTAGATTTAATTGTTAATTTATTAGCCTATATTTTACATATTTTATCAATATATTAATTACATGAAAACAAATTTTTAATGAAAGAAGAAAAGACGGAAATAAAAAAAAAGAAAATCGTTGACATAAAATAAAAAAAAAATCTCGGCACACACATATATATATAGAGAGAGATGGGTCAATTCAGGTGAGAAAAATGGTTAGAGTAAGAAATAACAAAATATAATAATAATCGTAGGATTTCAATAAATGGTTAAGATTCAATTGTTAATTAAACAACATCACGTGGTTCTATCACATAAAAACCTTTCACACAGAGTTGTTAATTTTATTATTTTGAATTTAGAAAATTTAAAAATAAAAATACATTTTAGATGAGTACACGAAACAGTTACTTATTATGCATTGTTATTGTTATTGAGATATTAAAAAAGTCACGTTTAGTAAATTATTAGGACTTGTAAAAAAACATAATGTCTGGAATCCTCCATAAGGTCTCCACCACCACTATTATCATCAATATCACAATCACCATCGCTACTGATCACACAAAAACCTTTCACCCAGAGCTGTTAATTTTAACATTTTGAATTTAACAAATTTCAAATATAAAAATATATTTTACATGAATACACCAAACAATTACTTATTATGCATTGTTATTGTTATTGATATATCAAAAAAGTCACGTCTAGTAAATTATTAGGACTTATAACAACCTTAGCATGTGGCTCTTCTTGTGACTCGGTCGAATCCTCTACAAGGTCACTATCGTTGCCAACGATGGCGGCAACCACGACGGTGGTGGTGGTATCGACAATGGTAACAGCAGTGTGAAAGGGACATTACTGATGATGGTGGTGGTGTAACAACGATGTGGTGGTGGCAACGACAGTGGTGGTGACAGCAACAAAGTTAGCAGTATCAGTAGGGATGGTGAGGGTGACAACAGTGGTGTTATTTGATACCAAAATAGTTAAGTTATTTATTTAATTTTAACCAAATAAAAATGTTAGGTTAAGAGTTATAACCAGTTATAAACTGGTTATGATGTTTTTCTTTTTTATGTTTGATACAATTTTCGCTTCTCAGTCTCGTGAATCCCTTGTTGCATTTTTCTTCTTCTCTTTTCTCATTTCTTCTTCTCAATTCTCACATTTCGCCTCCCCTTTCTCCCTTCTTGCTCCTTGCTCATGATTCTTTGTCTTTTCAGTTTGATCGAAATGGTTTCAATTATGGGTTAATCTTTGAGCTTTCAATTGAACCCTAACTCTCTAGTTTGTATTTGCTTCACTTCTTTTATTTTGCCTTCTAATTTCCATATTCTCTTTTAGGTTTTAGTTTTTTTTTTTTTTTAATATGGCTAAGAATGTTAATACTCTTCTCACTTGTTCTGCATTTTGTTTTTTGCATATGGACAAATGCATGTTTTTTACACTCATTCTGTTGAACGTGATGCATTTTTGGCAAATAAGACTTTAAGCAATCAGGTTTTGGTAGAAATAGCTTGCTCTAGGTCCTCCGAGCAATTCTTTTCTACAAAGAAGGCTTACAAGTTACCATCTTCTTTATAAGAAGTCGCTTAAGGAGAATTTTTCTCTTCACACAATAGGGAACTTCTGTAAAAATGATAGGGTATAATATAAATTACGTTTAAATAAAAAATTATTAAAATTATATATAATTTTATCAAATTAACTTTTCATTTTCTTCTTTAATATATTATGACATTATAAAAAATTATAACCTTAACTAAATTTTATAAAATTATATTTTATTAATATAGCTACTTTTTTATACTATAAAAGAGATACGTATTATTTTCAAATTATAACTAATATTTAAATAATTATTTAATTTTAATATTTTAACAAATAATATAGCTTAAATTTATGTGCCATAATATTATAAATATAATACATATAAGGTAACACATATAATAAAATATCATATAAATTATTATTAAAATTATAATATTAACTAAATATAAAAATTTATATTATATTTATATAAATAATATTCCTTAAAATTATAAAAAATATATAATTTTTAAATTCAAATAATTTTCTTTAGAAAATATTTAAATATAATAATTTAGTTTTAATATCTATTTAGTCTAATCCACCTTCCTTCTGAAGATAAGAAGAAATACACGAGAAATAGGATAGGATGATAAGTATGATAACCTTGTCATATCTTATTGACCCAACAAACAACCAATTACAACAACCAAAAATTCATATCATATATTGTATTTTGACCACCAAACATGGCACCCAAGGATATATGTTGTGGCATAATGCATATTGTGAAAGATAAATGTTGTGACTCTCTCCAACATTGTTTCTAATACTTTCTTTATCATTTACCGAAATTCATACGAAAGCTTCAATTTGTGAATCCCACTTTAAAATCCAGAGAGGCATTAAATTAATGTTTGGTGGGACATACTAGAATTAATAATTTGATTTAGATAAGTTTCAATCCTTTAAAGTATTAGAAAGAGTGTTTAAGAGAATGTCACTGACATTACTAATGGAAAGAATAAAACTCAAACGAAATAAAATTATAATTATTAATCTCTAATATTTTTTACTATTTTAATTAAAGTCATTAATATATTATATTTTCATTAAAAGTTCTTGTACAATATCTTTGAGTTCAGATTTTAAAGTTCTTAATATTAAGAAACAATGTTAGTTGAGTAACTTTAGTAGTTCAATGATGTAAAATTTTAGTATTGATGCATGTATAATTTATTTAGTTGAGCAACTTTATAAATATATATATATAACTTATTATTTATTAGAAATTAAATATTTAAATACTTGTCAAAAAAATTCAGTCTCCCCTTGTCTACACTCCTGGATTTGTCACTAAGATAGCACATTTTAGGTTAAATTGAGTTTTTAAAGTCTTATTAATTCAAAACAATTTATGATATTATACAAGTTTATAAACCACTAAATATACATGTAATTTGTCCAAGAAAGTTACATTACTTTATCCGTGTCTATTGACCAAATAAAAAATATTTTACAGCTACTATAAGAGAAAAAATTATAAATTAAAGGACTTTAATCAAATTATAATGGAAAAAAATAACTAAATTTACCAGGTGCAAAAAAAAATTATTTAAGCAAATTACATTTACAAAAAAAAAAATAGGGACCAAAATTAAGGTGAAGCGTAGGCAGAAAAGTGTACTTTGATTTTAAACCATAAAATTCTACTTAACTTGTTAATAAAAAGCAATTTAGGACTATTTAGATGTGATTATTGAGAACATTAGTTTTAGCTTGTTTTGAATTTCAACCAAATGAATCCAAGCTGCTGGCAACCAAATTAATAGATTATCAATATATAGAAAGTGATTTAGGGTTTAGGGTTTAGTGGAGATCGGGTCAAGCGAAGAAGGATAAGGAGAATGTTAAAAAATAATGACATTGATATTTGTTTATTTCAGGAGACAAAATGCAGGGAGGTAAAGGAGTGGGAAGTGAAGGAGGTTTTGGGGTCGACAGGGTGCGATTGGAGAATTTTACCGTCAACAGGGCTTAGTGGAGGTTGTCTGACAATCTGGAAGAAACAGTTGTTGGAAGTTGTCTGGGTTATACAAGGATAGGGATTCCTTGGAATCGGCTTCAGAGGGAAGAGTTCTACTGCATTTAATTGTGTGGCTAATGTATATGCTCCATGTTCGTTACAAGGTAAGAAGAAGGTATGGGACGATCTGATGATGACAAAACGAGGCTTCCCGGAGGTTAAGTGGGTACTGGGAGGAGATTTTAATGCGGTGCTGGATAGGAGTGAGTTTAAAGGGAGATCAGACTATCATTCAACAATTGAGATGTCTGATTTCAAATTCTTTATCCACTCCATGGGTCTGTTGGATATTCCAGTCATCAGAAAAGGAGCAACGTGGATAAGTCCGAATGGAGAGTCATCTAGTAGGTTGGATCGGTTTTTATTTTCCCTGGATCTGATGGAGGAGTGGGGAGTTATAACTCAAAGAGTGGGTACTAGAGAGTTCTCCGATCACAGCTGGATACTTACAGAAGTGAATACTCAGAATTGGGGCCCTAAACCTTTCAAGTTTTTTTTTCATTGGTTGCAGGAGCCAGGATTTATGGACCTAGTGAAAGAGTTCTGGACATCAGATCACGGGCACGGATGGAGGATGTATCAGTTGGTGTGTAAGTTAAAAGGTTTGAAGAAGAAGATTAAGATGTGGAAAGAAGAAAATGGGAGTAAAGATGAGAAGTTCTTGGCAGAGAAGGTTTTAGAATTGGAGAGGGCGGATCTCCAGCTAGGCCTAGGAGCCAATGGGAGTGATCAACAGAGACAAGAGATCTTATCAGAGTATTGGGGGAAGGCAAGGAGCATGGAACAGTCCATATTTCAGAAATCTTGGGTAAAATGGGCTCTAAATGGTGATAGGAATACAAGTTATTTTCATAGATGTTTTAAGGAGAGATGTTATCCAAACTCCTTACTGGCAGTTAAATCAGATGTGGGTTGGTTGGAAGGTGTTCAGAATATTCGGGATCATGTGTTAAATCATTTCACAAGGTTCTTTAACGAGGATCGACAGTCGAAACCAAAGATGGATGGGGTGTCTTTTAATCAGTTGAATGATCAGCAGAGACAAAGCCTAGAAGAGCCTTTTTCAGCGGAGGAGATAAAGGAGGCAGTTTGGGCTTGTGAGGGAGGCAAAAGCCCGGGTCCCAATGGTTTTGGCTTTCATTTCTATCAATCATGTTGGGAAATAATAGGGGAAGACGTTGTAAAGGCAGTTCAAGAATTCCATCAGTCAGGCGCTACCAAAAGCAGCGACATCCTCTTTTCTTACACTCATTCCCAAGGTGGCAAAACCGGACAGGTTAGAACAATATCGACCAATCTCTTTAATTTCAAGCATTCAAAAAGATCGTATCCAAACTATTGGCATTGAGAATGAAGAAAGTCATGGGGAACTTAATCTCTAAGTGTCAGTTAGCATTTTTGTAAGGTAGATCGATCCTGGATGGGGTACTGGCAGCGAAGGAAATAGTGGATTGGGCAAAAAGGAAAAAGAAACCATGCTTTTTGTTTAAGGTGGATTTCCAGAAGGCGTACGATTCGGTAAATTGGGATTTTCTAGATTATATGCTGGCTAGGATGGGGTTTGTGAGTACATGGAGAAAGTGGATGTATAGTATTGTAAGGAATAACCAAGTCTCAATTTTAGTCAATGGGAGTCCAACGGAGGAGTTTAAGCCGGGGAGAGGTTTGAAGCAGGGAGACCCACTCTCTCCTTTTTTGTTTCTTCGGGTAGTCGAAGCCGTAGCTGGATTGTTCAGGACAGCTGTAGGGAAAGGGGTGTTTAAAGAGCTCAATTTTGGTGCTCAGGCAAAGTTTTCAATTCTGCAATACGTAGATGATGTTATAATGATGGGGGAAGCTGATCTGCAATCAGTATGGTATTTGAAGGTTATTCTTCGTGGATTTGAGCTGACATCGGGGCTAAAGGTGAATTACAGCAAAAGCTAATTTTTTGGTTTAAATGTAGATGATTCATTTACATGAGTTGTAAAAAATCTCTTGAATTGTGCTGTATCATCACCGCCATTTAAGTTTTTGGGGATTCCAGTGGGAGCGAATCCAAGGAGGGTACAAATGTGGGCACCAATCATCGAACAACTCCAGAGGAAATTGGCAATGTGGAGGGCAAAACAAATGTCGTTCGCAGGAAGGTTAGTTATGATAAATTCAGTATTGTCTAGCCTTCCACTATACCTCTTTTCATTTTACAAGGTGCTCAAGAAAGTCCTAAAAGTCATCACCGGTCTACAGCGCTCCTTTCTGTGGGGAGGGACTGGCCAGGAGAACAAAATTGCGTGGGTTAGCTGGAAACAGGTGTGTCGGCCCAAGGAAGAAGGGGGTTTGGGGGTAAAGTGTCTGTGGAACTTTAATTTGAGTTTGCTTGCAAAGTGGAGGTGGAGGTTATTATCAGAGCAAAATGCAATATGGGCGAGTTTGCTGAAGAATAGATATGGCCAGACATACAAATTTAATCAAAGATAACAGAATTTATCTACAGCTTCGCAGTGGTGGCGGGATCTATGGGACATTGACGGGCCGAAAGCGGTGACACGAGACTGGTTTGTGAATAATGTCATGAAAAAAGTCGGGAACGGAAAGATACTTTGTTTTGGGAACAGAATTGGATAGGAGGTGGACCTCTCAGCTTAAAGTTCCCCAGGTTATATGGGTTAGCGGCAGATAAGGGCACCACTATTAACCAGAAAAAGGAAGCAACAGAGGGGTGGAGTTGGGTATGGAGGAGGGAACTATTTGTTTGGGAAGAAGATCAGTTTCGTCTTTTACAAAGCGTGCTACAGCTAGTGGTAATTGTAGATTACAGGTTGGATAGATAGAGCTGGAAGCCTAGTAGGGATAGAGGTTTCTCAGTTGCTGAGGCTTATGTGGTACTGCGCACGCAACAGAACTTCTATTTTTTTATTTAAATTATTTTAAAATTTAAAAACATTTTAAAAAATACCAAACTATATCTCAACACAATTTTAAATTTATTCAGACATCATATTTTATGGTTCTATTATTCTTAAAAATAAAATTTTTAAGAATATAATAACAAAACTTTGAAACAAGCATCTTAATTACATATCCTAAAACTAAAAATGAGTCAACTTACAAAAGCAAAAACACTATGAAGCCTTGAAGTTCTAAGCACAAACAAACCCAGATGGAATCTTCTTCCCACAAGCATTAACAAGAGAACTAACAGCAACAGGCACTGTGACATTGGCAGGTCCCAACACATTGGCTTTGATAGCAGTGCACAAACACAGTGCTGCTTCCAAATCAGCTAGGCCTTTCACAAGGGTGCAGCATTCCTCACTTGGTTTAGTCCCAATTTGCTCACTTACCAACCCTAACCAACTTCCACAAACACCAAACTTCACTGTGTCTTTGGGGCATTTCTTTGGTTCTGAGGAAGGTGGGATTGTAGATTTTGGAGGGCATGGAAGATTATCACATGCAAATGCAATTGAGCTGAAGAAAAGAAAATTGAGAAGTATAAAAGTGCAAACCAACTTTGAATCCTTTGGATCCATATATTTTTCTTCTTTCAAAAATAAACTATGTTATGATGTGATTACCTAAATTATTAAAAGGGTATATATGGAGATTGCATTTGTGATTTCACTAGCACGTTGGATTTGGTTAGAGGATTAGGCTATATTGAATTTGTGGCCAAGAGTGAACCATGCTTCCATGAATGGATAGTATGATCTAGTTGGCTTTTGTTTTTTTGTCGTTGGTTTTGGCATCAAGCAACAGTAAATTAATCTCATTCATGGTATCCTTGTTCGCATATTATGTATATAACCGACATTATGAGTTAAAATGGTATTAAAAAATAAATGCAATGCACATCTTTTAAGAATGAAAATCCAATTCTATATATCAGTCCATAATCAACTTGGCGAGAAACATCACTACACTGATTAAATAAGGAGATTAATTCACCAAATAAAAAATACACCAAGTAAAAAGTGAAATTAATGTTGGAGAAAAAACACATTACAATCTACCTTCCTTTTATTTATATGTATAAAAAAAATACAACATGAAATAAAAAGTAACAACCACTTAAGAAAAATAAAAATAACAATATTTTTCTTATTAAAGTAATTCACATTTTATACTTACATACAAGTTTTTGAATACAACTCAAAAATGATAAATAATTTCTACTTTTTTTTATTATCATGATTCTCATTTCATGTTTACATCACCACAAAACTCCTTAATTGATCTTTTCATATAAAATTCATATATATATATATATATATATATATATATATATATATATATATATATATATATATATATATAAAAAGATTCACTTATTTCAATAGTAAGTTTATCAAACTTACTTTTTATTCTAACTATTTATTTTTCAAAAATCTAATCATTGTAACAAGTAAATAATCTTAATCATTAGATTTTTAGAAAATGAACGGTTAAGATGAAAAATAAGGGCTTGATTAGTTTTTGAAAAAAGTTTTCAAGAATAATTTTCAAAAACTGTTTTCGGGAAGAAAAGAAAATAAAAACTCGTTTGGCAAGTATTATTTGAAAACTGTTTTAAAGATATAAAAATAGAAAAACTTGTTCATATTTATTAATATTTCATTAATGAAAAGCATAAGACAATATATTGTAATTGTATTTTGAGTTTTCAAAAACAAAAACAGAAAACTAAAAAGCAAAACTACTTTTACCTATTCCTGTTTTTTAGTTTTTAAAAACTAAAAAACCAGAACTATTTTTTAAAGTTATTTTCAGAAAATACTACCCAAACGAGTGTTTTAGTTTTTAAATACTAAAATACTGAAAACAGATTTATAAAATTATTGTCAAACAAGCACTAAGTCTGTTAAACTTACTTGTGGAGTAAATAGATCCTCTCTCTCTCTCTATATATATATATATATAATCTTAAATAATGAACTTTAAAATTTAAAAATTAATCTAAAGATAAAATAATATGTTTTTCTTCTAAACAATATCTTAAAATTCTAAAATTAAAATAATTTGAATTATGTCAACTCTTAATTCTTCTTGTTTACTCAAGGTTCATTTAATAATTAAGGTGTGTAATGACATTTTTCGTAACATAAACTAAATTAATCCAATTCATTAAATTTTAGTTTAATTATTTTAAGTGTCTCTAAATTTTTAAGGATAGACATAAAAATTGAAATTAAATGACCCATTGAACAAGAACATAAAATCATTTTAAGTGGAAGCTAAAATCAAGAATAATCAGCATCACGTCATTGCCGCTTGGTGTTGCACTACTCTAATTCAATGCTCTCTCTCATTTTCAAATTCTCATTCTCAATGCACGATTGTATGTTAAAGAGAACAATATATAGAAATATATAGGTTCAGTAGACTAAAGAAAGAGCAAAGCACTCTTTTATAGAAGAGTTTTGACCATTACAAAGCTCATCTAATGTACAGAACACAAATTAGTGAAATGTAACTCATTTGGTGTAAAACATGTGGACTCCTAATTTTTGGAGAAACCATCAAGGTTTATGGTATATGAACTCTTTTTTCTTTTTCATCGGGTCTCAATTTATATTGTTATTCTAATTAGATCTTATGTTCAATTATAATTATATAAAATTAGCACTAAATTACAACACACTTCTAAGTTTTTATCAAGTTACACCAACTCTTTGCTATAGTTTTCTTTATTAAGGGCTTAGGATGGTGTCATATTATTGTTCATGCTGGTTTTTATTTCTGTAGAATGGGATCAGGTTATTAATGTATATTTGGGAGTAGGTGCTTTGGGTTAGGATTTGATCCTGAGGGAATGGTTCGATGCTTGTGATTCATCTATTGGTAGGATACTTGGTTTGTGGTTTTCTACCTGCCGAATGTTGATCTACGTAAAGCAGTTTATTTATTGGTTTTTTTTTTTTTACAAATACTAATTATTAATATATTATGTTTTGGCTTGTCAAGAGATTTACACATATATAGTTCTGTTCTTTTTTTAATTTTTTACCGTAACTCTTTTTTATGCTTAAAAATATTATATTAATATTTCACACCTTTTGTATGTTTGCAAACTTCTTATGTGTAGGAGTGTTCAGTTTAGATGGATTCAATGAATCCAATCGTCCAAATCAAACCAATTAAATTTGTTTAAATTTTTTTCTTGTTCTTGTCAAAATCGAACTGAACCAATTGAGACATAACCTTAATCAATTTGGTTCATGAATTTAGAATATCAAAATTCAAACCAATTTGAACTAATCAAATGTACTTATTTATATATGAATTTGTTTAGTTGAACATTAAGTTATTAGTCTATGGATTTATTTAATTTGGTGTATTTTTAAAATTTTGGTATTTAGGATAGGCTAAATGTTAATTTTGGTCCATTTTGTTTTAGTATTTTTTATATTTTTTTTTGCATTAAGTTTTAAAAGCTTCATTTAGATTTTTATGTTTTTGAAAACTTTATTTTGGTCTTTCATAAAAAGAAATGTGCATATTCGCCCTTTCCCTATCTCACTTGTGTGAGTATTTACCTATGCATATGTTTTGTGCCACAAAGAAAATTAGGACATCTTCAAGGGAAGCAACCTATTTGGGTTGCTTAATGCATTGAAAACTATTTTGGTGGTCCTCATAGTCTCACATCAGCATTAAGTAATTCAAATACAAATTCACTCCAATAGTAAAAAACTCCAAAAAATTCATCTTTTATATTTTTTTTATTTTCACTCATCAATGTGTTAGGTGGTCTCTATATTAAATATATTATTTTGATGGGAAGCAATCATTGCTTCATCAAGCAACTCAACCTCAACTTTAAATAATTGTTTATGTCATATAGATTTGCTTCAAAGCTACAATAGTAAGCAACTATTGTTTCACTTGAAGAACCGGAAAGAAATTCCTATTAGAGATGCTCTTATTGTGTGTAGCTACAGTGATTTTGATGTTGAAAATAAATTACGTCGTGGGAAGCAGTAGTAGTGATGCTAGATGTGGTTTAAGAAAATTAATAAGATTGAAATAATGACAGTAAAGTTTTTAGCTGCTATTATTTTAATTTATAACTATTTCCAAATATTACCCATGTTTGTTGTAAGAAATGTGGAAAGTGAAAAGTTGCATATGTAGATAAAAATGCATGGAAAGTTGCACTTTTTCTTGTTCGTTGGCAAAAAAAATAACAAGGAAAGTGCCATTAATTTGATGGTCTCACATATTTAACTTTTCACTAAAAAAAACATGAAAAGGAGGAAAGTGCAAAAAAATTGACATTTCCAAAATTATCTTTCTTTATAAAATGGAAATCATAATAAATGGTTAATTTTGTAATTGTAACAACTTTAATTATAACTTTCCACTCTTTTCATACAACTAAACAACTTGAATTCTCATTCTATTTCATCTATCTTTCTTTCCTTTTCTTTCTTTTGCTTTCCTCAAACTTTCTTTCCTTGCAACTCAACGAAGCCTTAAAATTATCGAAAACTAACAGAATATGAAAGAAATGGACCAAAATTAACATTAACCTTTAGGGTAAAATTGTTAATTAGTTTGATTTCACTTAATTTATTATATTTTAAACACTTGTGTTTTTTAATTTATTTAATTATCATATTATTTGTTAATTTTGAATAAAATTGATATTTTTATTTTTTTTTAATTATTTTTTTTAATAAGATTTCTAGTGACCAACCTAATCACCATTTATTTGGATAATAAAAATATTTTACGAAATCCAAACAAAAATCAACTAATTAAATTTAATTAGGTTTGACTTTTTTTAAACCGGACCAAACCAATTCATTAACATTCTTATTTATATGTTTGAAAATATTTTATTAGTATTTACTTCAAATCCAATACTAAAACTCATAAAAATGAAAATGAAAATAGTGGTAAAAAAAACTAAAAATACTTATCAAATTACACAAAATTTCAAAATGTGTTAGTGAAGTTTACTAAAATAATTAACCATATACACTAGTTAAAGTGCAGACATATGATTGATGGTTCTCAAGTGCTGTACAACTAGGTCAATTTGAGATATTTTTACAAAATTTCAGCATCTACATATCATTTAGTACAAATATTCCTTCAAAAACCTCTCACAAAAGTTTGGCTCTACGTCGAGTTAAAACTTTATAAGATCTCACAGTTGCACCAATCCCAAGAAGCACCATTCTCTATTTGCTCCTATTATTAGGTGACTATATATGATTAAGTTTTATAAATATAATTAGAGGTACACAATCACCTAATTAAAAATAGGGTTTAATTGATATACATTGTCGGTGTAAAAAGATTTTTACACTGATAATAAATCATGACTTTTCATTTATGTAACTTTTAAAATAGTAATAAGTAAAGTCAACAAATTTATCATGAATGAAAGGTTGTGATTGAATATCAGTGTAAAAAAATTTACACTAACAGTGTATACCAATTAAACTCTTAAAAATATAACTTCAACAACCTAATTTAAAATAAAAAAACTTAAATATCTAATTAAAAATTTGAAAGAAGTTCAAGGACCAACAAAATAATTTAACCTTAAATTTATTAGAACTATGGGATAGAATGGTAACAAATTAATTTGTATATTGATGAATTGGTGGACAATTTAAAAGCTTAATGGTTATGTACTAAGAGTGTAACTGTCAACCAATCACTTAGGTTTAAATTTTAAGTTTTTTATAAAATTTAATAAATTTATTGTACATAAATTTTTTTATTGGATGACAAAATATATATATATATATACTATTTTTTAATACCTTTTTAATATAAAACACTAGAAAGAATTAGGTGTTTAACAAAAATATAAATAATTTTACAGTATTATAAATATATATATATATATATATATATATATATATATATATATATATGATTATCTTAAAGTTCATATGAATGATGGCATCATATTAATCACTTATACTAAAACTCAATATTACTTTATTCCTTAAATATTACTTAATTTGAACCTTTTAAGAAAGTTAGTTTATTTACTTGAGAACATTACATCCAAATTTACCGTTAACTTTATTGAAACTATTGAAAACAAAGAAGTTGGCACGTTATGTATTTCTATTTAGATATGTTATAATAATTTTAAGATTTTAATTTAATATGTTTTGTATTAATATGATAGAATATAAATAATTTATTGTGTCAGTTTATGTATAATAATTTTAGTTTAGTATGTTTTGAAATATATTTTGTTGATTTTTATATTTTTTTGTTTATGATAACATGATAGAAACATGTGAGATATCAACAAATATGACAGATTTGGAATTTGAGAAAATAGAAAGAAAAAAGAGCTTGAATAGAATTCAAAATATTGTTGTGCGTGTGTATTTGCCTGTGTTTTAAAATAGTTTTTTTCTTAAGATTATCAGGTTAATCTAGTATCAAAGTCTATTTATGAAAAAATAAGGGAGTGAAAGGTCATGGGTTCGAGTCCTATTTTAACAAAGTAGTTTTTTTCATTTTATTTCTTAAAAATAGTACAATAGGTATTTTGAGAAGTAGACATTAAAATTTCCTTAATATTAAGTATAGATAATATAATATAATATTATAACTTATTGATTATACATATACATTATAGATAGTTGAGCAATTATGTATGTTCGATATAAATGTTTTAAAGTATTTTTTTCTTTAAAATTATAAGATTAACAAAGTGGTAATGTCTATATAAGAAAAAATAGAAGAGTAAGAGGTTATAGATTCGAGTTCTTTTTTAATAAAACATGTTTCTCTTTTTCCTTAATTGTTTTCTACATAATTAATTGATATCATTCAATCTTCTTAAGAGAGAGAATATATTTATTTTAAAATAACTAATGATATTTTGGTAATAATAATTAATGCACAAGACAATATGAAAAAAGTCTTGTGAAAAGAGGGGGGCAAAACTTTAAAATTATATCTAGGAACAAAGGTAATAAACAAAAGTTACTAATTTCCTCGTAAATAAGAAATTAAAAAGGATGTACTTGATAAATCCAAGTCACAAAGAGAAACTTACAAATTAGCTAATAAGATAATAAGATAGAAGCTAAGAATAGAAAAATAAAACTCGAGTTTTGATTTGGGTGAGACTATAGATGGCTAATAAGACTACCACTATAAATCTATAACATATATGATTTTTAGTGACATTTCTATAACACTTAATAAAAATGTTACTAAATTAAAAATCTTTGAAAATATTAAAAAGACATCACTAAATATTTTTATCAAATATTATAAAAATGTTTTTAAAGTTTAAAATGTTACTAATATCTCTAGCAATATGAACTATAAACAAAATTAAAAAAATATTATAAAAACATATTAATAATATTTATTTATAATCATTCACATTTTTTAAATGTTAAGAGTTTGATAAAAAAAAACTTTATTCAATCTTACATAAAAAAAATGTTACTAAAAATTGAAAAGAACTCTTTATTATTGTGACGTAAAATAACCGGATCATCATCTTAAAAATTCTCATTTAAAGCTATAAGAAAAATCTCATTTAGAAAATCTGCATTAAAAACAAGCAACTCATAATATTTTCTAGTCCATACATATACACCAAACACAAAACCTTCTTCCACTTGGACTTGGTATAGGCATGGTCATAAAGTGAATAACACGAGAAAGGAGAAATTATTTCACCAGCACTTTCTCAAGACATCAAGGGTTTTGAATTTTAGTTGTCAAGCTCATGATAAATATCAAACAGTCTTAATGTTTGGTCTAATATGTTCTATTAAAGAAGGACAATGTTGTGCCACAGTAGCAACATAAGAACAAACTATTTAAAAAATTCTATCTACCCCAAAAGCCTACTTAAAGCATCTATGATGATGGCAACATGATTTGTTGCCCTTTACTTAGTCACACACGTTACTTAAATAAATCTGATTTTTTTACAAAATAAAATTTTTAATTTTTAATTAAATTAAGTAAATAATAAATAATTAAGAGTTAAATGTACTTTTCATCCCTATAAATGTGTTATTTTTCATGTTTTCGTCTATATTAAATTTTGTTTTGTTTTATATACATATCTTTATAATTTTTTCTCTTTTAATTATGTATTAACATATTTTATATGAGAAAATGGCTTATATATTTTAGTGTAAAAACATCTTACACTAAATTTAATCACAATCCATATAGTAAGTTTATATGGTTAATAATTAAATGTAGCACTAGAAACTAAAATCATTTTCTATCCATATAGTCATTTTTCTCTTTTTATTCCTATTATATCCTATAGTCATTTTATCTTTTTATATAATAAATATATTTTTAAGTTATCATAAATCATAAATTATTTCATATTATGTCCGTATAGTCATTTTTCTCTTTGTATTTAATAAACATATTTTATAAGAAATATGTTTATAGAAAAAAATTGTTTTCAGCGGATATTTTCATATTTTAATTATAATCTTTTTATAATCAAATAAATCAACATATGATAAGTTATTTTCTTTGTTTAACAAGCTGAAACCAGACCAGTCGGTTTGATAAAAAAAAAACCAATCAACTGGACTAGTGTTCACTGTTCAGCATATTTAGACCTTAGAATTGGTCATGCAGAAAATCAATTTCAAAACCGTTAAAAATCGATTGAACCGATCTCCATTAAAAAACTATTTTTTAAATTTTGTAGAGCCATTTGTTGCCTATGGGAATTACTCCAAGAGGGAGATCAATTAGCCCCAAAGTGCCATTTAGCTTAAAAACTAAGATTTCAGCTTCCATGGCCCTTTTCCAATGATCATGCTTGCTAGCCTCAGTGAAAGAAGTAGGTTTCTAGATTTCTGACAGAGAAGCACTATAGACAACATGTCAATTAGATAATTTTTTTAAAAGAAACAAAGGATTTAATAGGATATTTAGTACCTGGATGGGTTCTGTGAGAGGAGGTGGAAGAATTACAATGGTAATCTCTCAAGTAAGCTCGTTTGGTTTTTGAGTTTAATTTATATACATTGTCGGTGTGAAACGCTTTTACACTGAAGTTCAATTATAACTTTTCATATGTGACTTTTAAAGTACTAATCAGTAAAGTCAACAAACTTACTATAAATGAAGAATTATGATTAAATGTCTGTATAAAAATCTTTATATTTGACAATGTATACCAATTAAATTCTTAGTTTTCATTTTCTGGGAGTAGCAAGGGGTGAACCAGCTGATTGAGTTGGTTGTGGATGAGGTAAGGGATTTATAACATCAGTGGATGAAGGTATGGCCACAATGCTGGTTGGTGGTTGTTGCTCATGTGACAGGCTGGTTAAAGGCAAGTGAGAGTGTGGGAAAGGAATGCATTGAGGCATTGCAAAATTTGGAACTTTATGGCATGCAATAAATAAGGAAAAATCAGTTCTTCAAACTCCACATTTCTGGAAACATGAATCTGTTTTGTATTCAAGTTATAAACTAAGTAGCCTTTAGTTCCTTGCCTATATCCAACAAATACACATTTATGTGCTCTAGGATCAAATTTGCCTCTATGAGAGGAAACATTAAAACTGTAACACAAACACCCAAACATTAAAATTGATCTGTGTTAGCACTCTATTGATTAGATGCAAAGCATGAGCAACTGCTAAGCCCCAAAAGATTTTGGGCAAATTTCCTTGAAACAATAAGGCTCTGGCTACATTCAGAATGGTTTGATGCCTTCTTTCTACTCTACTATTTTGCTGGGGCGTCTCTACATGTTTGGTGTAAGATTCCTTATTCTTGGTAGAAGGAATATAACAAGAATTTTGTTCCATTATCGGTTCTAATCATCTTAATTTTGCTGTTAAATTGTCTTTCTATCATTTTAGTAAAGGTCCTTAGAAATTGTTTAGTTTGTAATTTGTGTTTCAAGTAGACAATCCACATATGTCTACTATAATCATCAACTATGGTTAAAAAATATCTTTGATAATGAATTGTCTGAACACTATAAGGACCCCAAATAACCAAATGTATCAATTCAAAGGCTTTGATGGCTCTGAAATTACTAATAGTATAAGGTAATCTTCTTTGTTTACTATAGTGACAAATGTCACATACATATTTCTAGATTTTTATAAATTCAGAACCACAAGATTGTATGTGGCCAGGCTTGAAGAAAGGACATAACATCTTAAGTTTGAAATTCTTGCATTATATAAGATTTGGCCATTCATAAGTGCTTCTCTAATATCAAGTTTTAATTTTTGAAATCAACAAGGATCTAACCAAGTATGTTGAGGGCAATTTTCATTTTTTCTTTGGGGACTATGTTTGGGGTTTTTGTCTCTCGAAGGGCACAAAATTTTTTTCAATTTGAAGGGTTTCGTAGGCTTTCATCCAAGAATGATGTTAACCAGAAAGTTCTTGTGACTCATTCTACCGTGCAACAACAAAGACGAGAATGAAGAATAGATACTCCATTTTACTTTCTTTTGTTAAACATGGAAAAGATGTAACAAGTATAATAATGTGTAACAATATGAATTGTATAAGGTTATGCGAAAGCTAATTTTAACTTATGAAAAAACTAGTTTTATATATTGTATTTTTTATTTTGGTTCCGGTTGAAATTTTTATTGGAGAATTTTTATTGGATCTGAAATTTAAATTGAACTCACTCTGTTTAACATTGGATTGTGGTGTTAAAACAATCGTTCTTTTTGTAGCTGTTTGATTCGTACTAGATAGCAAACCTCTTACATATTTTTTTTTATTTGAATCATTTAAGTTTATGAATATTGAATAGATCTAAAGTGGTATTTTCATCGGTTCTTCCTTAACACTATCAATATTTTTGTTTTAAATAATTTTAAAAGTTTGAGTAGTATTGGAGTTATTCCTTTCAATATTTCAGATTGAATATTATGGATGATATTTTAACTCTAACAATATTTAAATAATTTTCTATCTTTATCCTTTATAAATAAATAATATAATTAATTACAAATAAACTTTGGTTGAAACTCAGAGTGGTATTGAAGAACTAATCTTAAATTTGAGCATCATAAATGAAAAGGTAATCGTTAAAAATCCAACCAAACTAAATTAAAATTAAAAAATTAAAACCTCAAAAGTCGTTTTAATTTTAGTGACTTGGTTTTTGAATGGTCAAATGCCAAGTTCAGTATAACATAGTATTTAGGAAATCACAAAAAGATATATAATTACTTATTACTTTTAAAGTTTCTATTATTTGAATTTATTTTTAATTATTATGTATTAGATTATTAGTTTATGAAATAATATTTTAGTAAAACTATTTATTTTAATTTCATTAGATACAATCTGACAACAACTCATGTTTAAATAAATTAATTATTTTTCTTTTAAATTTAATCATTATTACTTTTATATAATTTTGTTAAAAGCAAGTAATTTTTTATATAATTTTAGAAATAAAAATTTTAAATACGTAATAATAGAATTTTCAATTTAAAATCTAAACCGTATCAAAATGTCTCACACTTTTTCTTTAATTTAATTCAGGCTAATTTTATAAAAAAAATGCACAATAAACATTACTAATAATTGGTGAATTTTTCGTAACACTCATATATTACATTAACGCTCCTTTTTAGTTTCTCTTATGACTTTTCTGAATTACAGAACATAATATGTCAAAACCAATATATACTTCTGAGATTAGGTGCTCTCAATAGTTTAATTTTAGCCACGAAATCTCGTAGAGTCAAATTAATTTGCAATCAAGCATTAAGGTTTGTAGGTTTGAAGCTCGAAAAAGAAAAAACAACCAAATCAAAATAAATATTTTTAAAATCACAAGATCCAAAAAATGGAATAATATATTTGTACCATTCTAGATTAAGTGATTTGACACACACTAATTGTATGTTTTGCACTAATTGAACAAAATGAAAAAAAAAATATTAATCTAATTTAAGTTATCTGAAACTCATTTCACTATTCTAGACACTTGATCTAGAGCAAAATAGTTGTTTATTTTAGATTAATTGATTCAAAATGAATGAAAACAATTTTCGGTTCAAAATCAAATGATCCAAAATAAAATGGGAGGTGCTAAAAGAAAATACTGACTTTTGAACAACCATCTACATGTTTGGGCTTTACAGTCAGGCCTTTCAATGTTCAAACTTTTGAGCGCAAATTGGTGTCAACAAATTATAGGGAAAAAACAATTATAAATAACATTTCAGGACATTTTTTGTTATATGGAAAATCCACAAATTTTAGTTTAGGTTCTGTGGAAACAGTTAAAAATAATCGACATCCCATATGACACCTATTTTATACCATGTTAGCAAGCACTAATAGTAAAAAAAATTTATTTAGCAAAAAAAACATGATTTTTTCCTATAACACTTAAATTAAAGTTATTTATTTATTGACTTAAAAAAATACAGAAATATAACTATGTTAATTTTTTTCTCCAATCAAATTAATAAAACATATAAAAAATTATTAAAACACTTTATTAATATTGAAACTAATGATATTAATATTTGCTTGTGTACCTCACTTCGTAAAAATACGTTGTTACTTTAGAGACATATAGTTCCAACCTCCAATTCAATCCTATGGGGAATTCCACACTTTCACCTTTTATTTTTAATTTATTTTGGGTAGAATTTTCTATTTAGATACGTTTCTTAGAATAGTTGTTTGATTAAATTTAATCAAATTATTAATAATAAAGAATTAAAATAGTCGAGTTAATGTTATTTATTAAATTATGCATAAATTTAAATCATCTTTTAAAATCAAATTCATGCATAGATTTAACGAAATAATTTTTTAAAATCAAATTCATGCATAGATTTAATTAAATAATTTTTAAAATCAAATTCATGCATAGATTTACAAAACAATATATTTAATAAAAAATAAATGTCTTGTATTAATGATAGTTATCCAGAATTATCAAACTCGATAGTATATGTAAACTCGTGAGAGGTTCATAAACTCAACTACAAATTTAATTTATACAAAAATAATAAAAATATCTATAATAACACAATTAAATATTTTAACAACATGATAAATCAAAACAGTAAACCATAAATTTAAGTCTAGCCAACAATGCATAAGATAATAAATTGTAAATGTAATAAAATGGTAGAGTTTTCTTATCCATATTTGGTGTGGTTGAAAAACGAAAGTTATATATTCTTAGATATGGGTGTTCTTTCAATTCTATCATGACATACCAAATGAAAGTATGTTGAATCCTAAAAACAATCAGATTTGTTAACTCGAGAGTACACTCAAGAGTACAGAGTTTATATAGAATCTACACAATTTTGTTCAGAGTTTATCATAAATGAAGGGTAGTAATTGAATGTCAATGTAATACTTTCTACACTGACAGTACATACTAATTAAAATCTCAAATAAATTTATTATATTAGTCATAAATTTAATTTGTAACAATCAATTCATGATTAAGAACTAAATATATCTGTATGTAAGTTTTATTTTTAAAAAATATCAAACTTTTCAAGAAAAAAAAATTAGAACATAAATATTATGCATACATAAGATTTTTGTCCTTAAAGTTTCACCAAAAACCACTTTTGGTCCTTGAAATTCAAAAAAAAAATTTAGTCCTGAAATTAATTTTATTTTTGTATTAACGTTGTTCGTTTATGAGTTCTGGTATATTTGACTGTATCAGATGTGAAATTGAACATTGTAGGGGTTAGGGTTAAGGAGGAGAGTGATTCATGAATACAAAAAATGTGTTTTCTGTCACTTATTTTTTAACGACCTTAACTGCAGAAAAAAGACTAAAAATGATTTAGGGACTAAAAAGATATTTTTAAATTTTAAGGACTAAAAGTGATCTTTGATGAAACTTCATAGACAAAAAAACTTACTTAAGTCTATATATTATTTAGGGTTAATTTTAAATATCGGCTGCTGAAATAAGTTAAAATTAGCTTTAAGTAATCAACTTAACATAACCTTATAATTATTTTTGGTAAAAATTTATACTATAATAATAATAAAGATAATATGTATCAAATAGTAGGAAGAAGACGAAAATAAGAATAATTTTTTTTTAGACAAGAATAAATTTTTTCCTAAAATTATAAAGGCTTATAACTATCGTCCATGTCTCCAAATTTTACTCATGCTAAAATTTTTGTTTCCTAATTTTTAATTCCTGACATTTTTTACCTTTTTCTAAAAATAAAATAAAGATAATATGTATCAAATAGTAGGAAGAAGATGAAAATAAGAATAAATTTATTTTTTTAGAGAAGAATAAATTTTTTCCTAAAATTATAAAGGCTTATAACCACCGTCCATGTCTCCAAATTTTACTCATGGCTAAAATTTTGTCTCCTAATTTTCAATTCCTCACATTTTTTACTATTTAAAAAAAATCAACTTTTTGTCTAACGATTACTTATTAACCGTTGCCTGTTTGTTTGGAGATGTTGACTACCAACATGGAAAACTGTTAATGACATGACAATAATACTAAATAATTGTATTTTGACTTAATTATAGTATGTGACCCTTAATTTTACCAATTACTTACATTTTATCCCTCTAATTTTTAATTACTAACAATTTTAATTCCTATTTATAAAAATTTCAATTTTTGTCCTACTAATACTTATTAACCATTGACCATTTATTTGGGGTGTTAGTTGGTCATATAGAAAGTTGTTAATGACATGACAATGGCAGTAGATGATTATATTTTAAATGGTTTATTTTAACCTGGAATTAGTTTGAGAGAAGACCGCGCACAACAACGAAGATGACAACAAAGACGAAGTCACACTCCAATAAAAGGAAGTGGTGTCTTCAACTGTTCTGAATCTTAACCTCGTATGTGTCATATCTTGTTTATGTGTAGAGTAGAAACTTCAATGGTGACATCATAGACAGAAGAAAACTTAGGGAAGAGTTTCATAGGTATGGTTCTTACAGTGAGAATTTTCTTTTGCTTGTTTGATTAAAGGTTTGTTAAATATTTTTTTAGCTTATTATATGTTTGTTTATTCTATTGGTTCTTACTATTGTCATTATCATTAGGAAAATTTGATATTATGTTAGCAATGTTTATGTAAAATAGTTTATGTTGTCATGATTCATGATATGTAAAGAGACAAAAGCTAAGTTGTTAGCATGGTTTAGTATAATAAGTAACTGTTAGACAAAAATTGAACTTTTTTTAAAATAAGGATCAAAATGTCATCAATTAAAAATAGAGAAACAAAATGTAAGCAATTAATGAAATTGGGCTATGATATGTAATTAATCCAATTAATAAAACAATATAATTTTTTTATTATTATAAATTTAGACCTTAAAATAATAAATATTTATTATGTATCATAAATATTACATAATATTATAGTATACAATAATAGATATTATTATTAAGGGAAGGGATTCACTCGAGAATAAGTAGTGTTGTTTAAGAGTTTAATTAATATGTATTGAAAGTATAAAATAATTTTACATTTATGTTTGACCATAACTCTTTATTTATATGACTTTTAAAGTGTTAATAGTAAAGTTCATAAATTTACCATAAATAAAAAGAGTTGTGATTGAAAGGGAGATTGAAACTCTTTTTAAACCATGTACAATTCTTTTTCTGATTAATTAATCTTCATCGTTTGTTTTCTTTCTTATTACTGTGGGAGAGGCACTTTGTGCCTCTTTTTATATTATTAAATAAAAATAAAAAAATAAACCATGAAAATTGAAAAGAGAAAAAAAAAGAGAAGTTACATAAAATTTAAAATTATTTAAGGACAAAAAAATCCTACTAAATATGAACATCAGATATTTTCATTATAATAACTCGTAAAAACACACACATTGTCGCGTCTGTGTATTTGTATTTTTATTTTTCTATTTGTAATCGAAGTTAAATATATATTAATTATGTTTAAAAAAAGTTAACTTTATGTTATTCAATTAAATTTATTGACTTTACCAATTCATACAAAAAGTGATGTAAATGAAAAAGTTATAATTGAAGGTAAGTAGAAAACTCTCCTACATTCATGCATATTAATTAAACTCTTCTTCTTCTACTTATTATTGTTTTTATTATTATTATTATTATTTTTTATTTTTATTTTTTTATTATTTAACACAAATAGAAAACAAAGTTCAACAATGACAAGTTTTAATATAATAGGTTGACCCTTGGAGAAGGGGATACTTGCCCATCAAAAAACTTTGACCAATAAAAAAAATAAAAAACTTTGACGAATGAAGGCGTGACAATCACGGAGAAACTGAGATTCCTCTTCATCGCATTCGTGTATATAAATAACACTCTCTGCGTTTCTCTTTACCAAACACGCCGCAACCTCAACCCAGTTTTTCATCACATAAAATTTGTCACTATTTGCAGCACATAAAAAAAAAAACATGCGTCCCTTTAAGATAGGGCTTGTGTTCGGGTTTGGAGCCATGTTTGGGGCCCTAATGAATCGACGTTTCCACTGCCACAAAACTGGGCACCGTCCCTGGTGTTGTCACACACATGCGCAGACTCGTACAAAGGAAATTGCAGAAAAGGCTGAGGGTACTCTTGCTAATAATTAAAAGCCAAACAAGTCCTTAAAAGTTATAAGTTTTCGTAGGAAATTTTCATTCAAATTAGACCATTACTTATGGTAAGATCTTGGGTAAATGTTTAGTATTAAAATTATTATTTTAATATTAGTTTCATAAAGTGAGATACTTAAAAATTAGACAGAAATACTTAAATGAGTATTTTTATCTAATTTTTAAACACCTTACCATATAATCTATATTAAAATGATAATTTTAATATTGAACACCCCATCTAAGATCCTAAGATACCCTTAGTATTTGATATTTCTATTTTTATGCAATTTGGTTGTTGAAATATTTTAAAACACTTTGAAAAGTTATTTAAACAGTATTTTAAGAACCAAATAGTACAAAATATAAATATCGAAACTGGTTTATCGAAAATTTCTTTCAGGGGACTTAACTGTTCTTTTTTTTTTTTTTTCTTTTCTGTGTCTGTACTGTTCATGTTACAATTAGCAGTGGTGTTGATGTTCATGTGATTGCGCAATAGGGAAGAGAATTGTGTACAGCAACTTTGGAATTTGATTTAGTCTTGGTGTGGTTTGCAGTTATTTTAATGATATAATAATATTTGTTTTTACTTGATTTTTTGTCTGAGATTGGAATATTTATTTATTTTTATTGAATTACAGGTATAGTTTCATTTAAATGAAAATTAGGGTACATCTCTCCATTTTTATTAAATTACGGGCATAGTTTCATTTAAAATTCACTTATTTTAAAAAAAATTAAAAACATTTTTTTTATCAAATTAACACTTCTGTATATTTTTAAAATACTACCATAGGTAACCTCTCTCCAATCTTATACTACGAAAGTAATGTTAAAAAAACAGAAAATATATATGTAATTATATTAAATTTTAGTTGTGATAATTTTTTCTAAACTAAATTACAAATTTATAATATGTAAACTTTTTATACCGTATAAAAGCATAAAAACAAAATTACCTGAGTAAATAATATTTTTTGTCTCTAAAATTTAGAGCATAGCACTTAGATACTGAATGAAACTTAGTAAATTAGATACTGATAATGATGTTATGCAAATGGATCTTTAAACCACTCTATAACATTTTTAAAAACTTTAAAAATCTTATCTAAAGCATTTTAAAAATAACTAGTATGCATAATTTTAAAAAATTTAAAATCTAACATATTAAAAATATTTTTCAGACGTAACCGTCACCTCTAACATACTTTCAATAACAACTTCAGAAGTTTACTCAAGATAATCAAGTCATAATACAACATAAAGTAAATTAATATATTGTTTTCAATCAGATTTCAAAAGTAAAAGTCAGCAAACTTGTTACATCACTCATTTTCTTTAAAAGCAATACTACAAAATTAATTCATAAATTTGATTTAATCCTCCAAATATATCTAAGGTTTCATATATATATATATATATATATATATATATATATATATATATATATATATATATATATATATATATATATATATATATATATATATATATATATATATATATATGCCATTAATTAATATATATATATATATATATATAAATATTAAAAGGTCTAACTCAGTAAGTCAGTTAAGTATGATGTGCCAATTATTATAAATTTCTTAACATAGTCTTTAATTCTCACTAGGATAAAATATATATATATATATATATATATATATAAACTAGTATAAAGTGTTATTTACAATACATATAAAAACTTATAAATTTATAAGGTTTTATAGGATAAGACACTAAATATATAAGAATTTAAAATTTAGATACATTGAAACCTAATTTTATTCTTATTTAACAAATAGTTTTATGAGTTTAATTAATATATAGCGTAAAATTTTTTATACTTACATTCAATCACAACACTTTATTTATAATAAGTTTATTGACTTTATCAATTTCCTAAGTCAGAACTAGTAAATTATCCAATAGGGATTTTTACTAGTAGATCAGCTTTGTTAAGGTATGGAACCAGTGTCGGTCAGTTATAATATGCCGAAATTAAGCTATTCATTTTTCGGTGGAAGGAGCAATAATATTTTAAAACTCATAAATAAAAATATATGATTAAACGTGAATATGAAAATCTTTTACACTGTCAATGCATACTAATTAAACTCATAGTTTCATAATTATAAATAATTAGTATAAATATTTTTACAATAATATTTAGTTTCAATCACAATTCTTTATGGTAAATTTGTTAACTTTAATATTAATACTTTAAAAGTTATATAAATAAAAAAATGTGATTAAACGTAGTATAAAATTCTTTTACACTAACAATGTATACTAATTAAATTCATATTTTTATTAAAAAAATATTATTTTAATGTTTAAAAATATCTTTGGACCAACTAGGTCATATTCAACATGAATCCAAACCAAGTTGCATTGGATCCTATTGACTCTGGTACATTTTTAATCTAAATAGCAGTTTGATATGGTTAATTGGCGATTTAAAGGTTAATCAAATCAAGTCATTCTTATAACATTGATTTTTACTCTACAATCCAAATATTTACAAGAATAATGTTTATTTGTTGTACTACTGAACCACAAATGTTCTACGGATACACATTCTACAGTGTTTTAAATTCGGTTCAAATGGATTCGAAATAGGTAAACAATTTTATAATTAATGGTTGACATGAATTTATATCTTTCTTTCTATATATTTTTTTAAATCTTGCTCGTTTGCATAAAAAAGTAGGGAGGGGAAAGTTATTTATACATGAAAATAAGAAGAAAATTATTTCTCTAGTTCTAGTTGATAGAAAAAACATCAAGCCAAATTTCACCAATTTAGTAGGTCCTACATGTGCTATTTTCTCTACAAAATTGACCCATTCAAAGTTACCTGTTTATAAAAATTAAGTCAATAAATATATGGGTTTGTAACTATAATAACTTAATTTATAATTCTCTATCCTTTTCATATAATGATGAAAAAATGAATTCAGATCCTACAAGCATAAGCAAAAACACTCTTATGGAAGACGGGTAATTACTCACAAAATGGATATAGGTACGACATGTTCAGACCCGCAAAAATTATATGCAAGTATCGGGGTGGGTATAGGTATTATAGTACCTAACACATCCCTTCCCCACCTTTTATATATAGAGGGACATATATAGTGATATAAGAACAAGAAAAGCAAATCACTAGAGAGAAAATTCGAAAAATCTTATCTATTAAGAGAGGAGAAAGAACGGTTGATATCAATCACTCTTTCTCTCTCTTCCAACATAACCCTTATTATAGTTACTCTTTTTTCTCATTCTCATATAAATTTGGATTTCTTGGATAGGTTCCATTATATATATATATATATATATATATATATATATATATATATGAGAATTTAATTGGTATACACACCAACATCCAATCATGACTTTTCATTTATGTGACTTTTAGAGTAGTAACGAGAAAAGTCAACAAATTCATCATAAATGCAGGATTGTGATTGAATGTCATTAAACTCTCTCTCTCTCTCTCTCTCTATATATATATATATATATATATATATATATATATATATATAATTTTGAGTGAAAATCATCCCGAAAACGTGTGAGGCGTATCATCCCGAAAAAGTGTGAGGCGTGGGCGAGTATAAAGGAAGTGTGAATGAAATTTTAATTTTCATCTCCATCCTCGTCGTATATTTTCAAGTTCAGGTATACCTAGCGTATCTTGTTATATTTTTTATAATTTTTAAATTTATTTATAATTTATTAAATAATTATATATTAGGTTATTAATTATATTTAATTTATTAATTAAATAAATTATATATTAAATTATTAATTATATTTTAGTTTTAATGGTCCATATGTGTGAATTTGTGCACATATATATGGGATTAAAAATATATGTATGAATTTTTATTTAACATAGAAGTGGGACACGGAAAGGGTAAGACCAACAAATTCACCCTTGTCTCCGTCCCTGATTTGTTTAGGCGAGGACGAACAACACGAGTTCTCCCATCAAAACTAGGACAACATCTGCAGGGTCCAATATGATTCCCATCTCTAAAGGTGATTGATCAAATTGGATTTCTTTTATAAAATATTCACCTAAGATGATCTATTTTAAAAATATTCACCTAAGATCTATCTGCAGCTCTCAGCACTACAGTTTCATCTCATATCATCTCTTTACCACATGGTTGTCAGATATAACAGGACGTCAGAGTTGCAGTTTTACATATCAGACTATAAAACTGCAATTCCAACTTACGATTTCATGGTCTATTCCCAAGGCATATGGGGCTAATCAATAAAACCTCCAATCACAACTCATCTTACATTCAATTACTTTTATTTAATTCTAATTTCTAAAAAACCAACTAATATTTGTTTCTTTCCAATTACTATCCTGGTTAAGTAAAAAGAAAATATTAGTAGAATACCAACCGTTATTAAAACGGAAATAATATATACATTAAATGCAAATTTTTTTAGTCGGCAAGAATCAATGTTGTTAATGTAAATATTATTTTCGTTTTAAATATTATTAAAATATATGTGAATGAGAAGAATCATATTTTTCAGTTAAGGTATATATATATATATATATATATATATATATATATATATATATATATATATATATTTGGCTAAATTATTTAAATTAATAGTGTATTAAATAAATTTTATCGATTAAAATTGTTAATTATCAAAATTTAAATTGCTAATTTATTGATGGAAAAATAGGCTAGCAGTAATATTTTAGAATCTATAATCTAAAATAAAACACTAGTAATTTAAATTTTGATAATTAAAATTTTAATCTATAATACATTAAACACGTGGAAGAAATGTTTGTGGTTCACAATGAACCCACAAGATAAAAACTATAGAATTTAAACACAAATGTGAAAGACTAATTAAAACCTCTTTTTTTTAACAACAAAGATGGTCAATATATTATATATCAGTGACAATGTATTAACTTTTTTTTTTTAAAAAACAGACAATGTATTAACTAATACCCTAAGAAGTAGCTTATTCAAATGGATGAAAACTAAAAGGACTTTTTTATTTAAACATAACTTTGCTGTTCATATACTGTTCAACATTTGTCCACTAATATAATTTGTGTTCATCACAATTCACAAAAGGACTTCTCTGATTCTAGTAAAAAATTAGAGAAACAAAATACAAATTACACAGACAATAACAAAAGTATTATACATTACTAGTTAAGATCTTTGAATAATGTCAAGACTACATCTTCCTCTGAACCTGACTGCATTGTTCCTGTTGATGATGATAATAATTAATTATAATGGAAAAATATACTATAAAATATGAAATATTTAGTTAAACTCTCCTTAAAAAGAATTCACGATTCTAGTCCACTTAATATGTATCATTGCTTTTAAATAAAATGCAACTTTTTTTAAAATCGTAGTGGAGGTTCAGACATTTAACTAGAGTTTAACTAAATTTAATAAAATATTATTTTTATATCTTTATTACTAATATAGGTAGAAAATGAATTATATATAATTTATAAGAATAAAAATATAATATATCTTATTAAGTTTATGGTTATGCGTTGCTAATTTTATAATATTATTAATAAAAAAAAGAGAATTCACATATAGGGTTAGTTTTGTTGTAAAAGAAACAAATATGAACTAATTAAATTTAATTGGTTGAGTTTGGTTTGAAATTATTTTCCTGAAATTAACTGAGTTGGTTTGTTTAGGTTCACCAAAATCTAATAAAAAAGTAAATAAGTAAAAATTATTTTTAATAAATCATAAATTAACTAATTCCATTAATTAATGATTAATCTATTAATATAATTTTGTCCCAAAGTAATGTGCACATATGTTAAACACAAATTGTCATATCAAGGCAACTCAATAATAATCTAACAAATAACTAATTACATTTAGTCTAAAAAAAAGAAATGACTATTATTCAACATAAAGTCATAATAAATAAATTTATAATTAAACAAAGTGTCTAACTCAAACAGTAAAAAATAAAGTAAAATAAAAAATACATATATATATATATTTAATTTATTCAATTAAGTTCGTTTCAATTTGGATTGGATTTAAAATCTAAATTAATGAGTTAAACTAAAAATGATTGGTTCTGATTGGTTCGTTGAGTCAAACCTGAACAAGAAAGAAAATCTTAAATTAATTTAATTGATTCAGTTCAAATGATTGGGTTCGTCAGGTCTATCTAAACCCATGAACATGGTTCTTTAGGCCTCTCAAACTATTTTTAAAATAAAGAAATAAAAAATAGTTACAAAAAATTAAGAATAATTACATATTACAAGTTTTGTGGGAGACATAACAACAATTATACATAAGGGTAATTTTTTATATACCAAAAGTTGTAGTTGTCTTTATTAACAGTTATAGATAAAGAGACTAGCAAGTAAAGAGGCTAGCAAATTCGGAAGTCTCATGTGCAAATAATTAATAAGCCTTAAGAATTTTTTGGAAAATTTCTATCAATGTTTTGTAAACCACTCTATTGTATGTTTAAATTATTTCTTAGAAAAAATGCAAAACTCTAAACCATTAAACCCAATGGTTTTGGGCGATTTATCACTAATTCCCTCCCTTCTCCCAGTTATTTAGAACAGACGGATCGAACATTGTTCTGATTCTTAGTTTTTTCGGTTGAACTAGTCGATCTAGTTCAATCTTTATAATTGTGATAAAGTGAATCATTTTTAGTCATTCAAATAATTTTAAGACGAAAATGGTGCATTTTAAAATTAAAAAATAAAAAATATAAAAAAATTTAAAGGACAAAATAAACATTTTATATTTTAAAGGAAAGGAGACATAACATTTTCTTATAAATAAATAAGAGAGTTATTAACAACACTTTGTTCATACACATTTTTTTAACATGTTTTCTATCATTCAGTAAAAATTACTAAAAAATACAAATTTTAAAAGGTCTCACATCTCATATATGTATCAGAAAGGATGAGAGAGTAGTATAGTGATTAGAAAAGATTATGCATTGTGAAAATCATGGCCTAGTTTGAGCTAAAAGAGACAAAATTATAAACTATAAGACAAAACTGAATAATCCTCCTATAAAGGCTTATAGTATAGGACAAGAGTGGAAAACTAATCAAAACCCCTGATATTGAGAGCTAGGGACTAGGAAGGGGCTTTTGTGGTATTGAACAAAAGTGGTAGCTTGTGCTTGAAATGCAAAAGGATAAATAAAGGGTTCTTAGATGTTATGTCATTATATGCTTTTAGGCCAATATGATATCCAATGGGATATGATACATGAAGAGTCACCCTTTTACCCAGAACTTGAAAAGGACAAGTAGCTGTGGCCTTGGCTCAGGTAAGGTGGGTCAAATGGGACTCCACTTGCCAACAAGTAATTAAGACATTTGCAGACTTTCTCCTGTTTGGTGGCATATTCTACTCTTGCCACTACTTTGGACTGCCAAGGCTTCCACAAAACAAACACAAGCCTAACTTTATCAATCATCTTACCATTAATTTCTCTTGGGTCAAATTCATTTCACTAAAACATTCTTAATTAAGAATATATTAAAAAAAATAATTGTGTTATTTTGGTTTTTCTACTTTTAAAATATATCATTATCTTTAATGATAAAATTGGTCTGATGATAAAGTGAAAAAATGAAAAAAGTGAGAGATTGTGGTTCAAATTTTTTCACTAATAAAAATAACACATTTATTAATTAATATTTGACCTATAAAAAATAAAATATATCATTTTTTGTCTTTCAAACATTATTTAAATAATTCTTTATAGTTCAAAAGAGCACTATCAAAAGTACTTGGAAGACAAAAAATAATGCATTTTAAAATTGGACTAAATAAAAAAATTAAGACTTATTTAATATTTTAAGAATTTTTAGAACCCTAAATATATTTTACCCATTTCTCTTTTTTTTTTGGTTAATATTTGAAAGTTTTTCCTTTCATAAAGTCTTTTATGGTCACATAGTATAAATGTTTAATGTTATTTTCAGGGCTTTTAAAACCCCCCATCAACTACAGTGTTGCACTATTAAACATTCATCGTTTAGGTTTTGTTTGGCTGAAAAAATAAAATAAAAGAGAAATAATTATCAGAGTATAATGATATTGACTAACAAACTAAAAAAATTAAGTCATATAGAAAGATAGTTAAAAATTATAAAAAAGGCACGTTTAGTCACATCTCAATAACTTTTTGTACTTTTGTTTACTTAAAGCATTTTTAAAGAAGATTAGTTATTTTATCCTAATTCACTTTTTTGTGAACGCTATAATATCTTGTGATCTATTTATTTTTTATTATAATAAAATATTATATATTGTAATCTTATAATATTTTTAATGGATTATACATTTGAATAATAAATTGAAGAGAACATTAAAAGATATTTTTAATATTGGACTTATCCTTTTTATTTTTATAGAAAAACAAGATCTTTATCTTAATATCAACTCTCTTTTTTTCATAGTTGATGTTAGTTTCAAGATAAACCTCAATAACATACATAATAGATATTCTTAAAGTCTTAAAAAGCACTAAATCAAATCATCTGCCAATTATTTAACTCAAAATGTAATACTTATAATAAATAAGTTAACTTTTATAATACATATCTTAAAAATCATGTAAAAAAATACATTAACAAATTGATAGTCAGGCTTATAAAAAAAAACAAATCGGTAGTTAGAATGATATTAAATTCAATCTCTTTAAGTTTTCGTATTCCTACTTTATATATAAAAATTATAGTCAAAAAGAAAAATCCTATTTAACATGGTTAGTCGAGTATCTCGATGGACAAAATCAATAAATATTTTTTACCAATAGCATGATTAATAAAAAAATATAAATGATACCTCGTTCATTTTATTTTATTGGTCATTTTAAATTTTTTTAATTTTTCAAATGAAAAAAAAAAAACTTATGCACTATTAGTATAAAAAATTTTACAATAACATTCAATTACAATTCTTCATATATAACAAATTTGTAACAAATTAATACTTTAAAAGTTAGGAGTTAATTGGTTAAGTGGCAATGTCCACATGTGGGGAAAAGGTGTGAGAAAGAAGTTGTTAGTTAGAATTTTTTCACTAATAAAACTGACATATTAACAATTAACATTTGTCTAAAAAAATACTTTAAAAGTCATAAATAAAGAGTTGTAATTAAACATAAGTGTAAAACTATTTTAGTGCATAAGTATTTTTTTTCAAATTAACTAACTTTTACTTCTTTCCATGCAATAATTACAAGTTTATTCCAACATTATCCTAAACTAGCGGAAACACAGAAGTTGTCGTACTTGTATATTCGCATTTTTATTTTGATATGTTATAACAATTTTAGAGTTTTAATTTAATATATTTTGTAATAAAATGGCAAAATATAAACAATTTACTGTATCATTTTACATATAATAATTTTAGTTTAATATGTTTTGAAATATATTTTGTTAGTTTTAATATTTCTTTGTTTATGATAACATGATAGAAACATGTCAGCTCATCAACGAATATAAAAGATTTGTAATGGATTTGAGAAAATGGAGAGAAGAGAGAGTTTGAATAAAATTTAAAATGTTGCTGTGTTTGTATATTTGCTTTTTATTAAAAATATTTATGACCAAAGGTATATAAATATTAACGATGTTTAAGGAAGATTGATTTATGGTAAGGTAGAACTTGTGATGATGTACATATATTAATATAATATAATATTATAGCTAGTAGGACAATTATGTATGTTAGATACAATCGATTTAAAATAGTTTTTTTTCTAAAGGTTATAAGTTTGATCTGGTGGCAAAGTACATATATGAGTGAGGGAGACGTCATGAGTTTAAATCTCTCTTTTAACAAAATATTTTTTCTTTGTGTTTTTTAAAAGAATATAATAAGTATTTTAAAAAATGAATATCAAAAGTGAAAATTCATTTATTAATAATATAGATAAGTACCCACGTGAATCTAAATTCTTTTTAGTATTGTGTTTATCCAATTCTTATCTATCACAATTCATGAATATAATGTAATAGACATTTTAATAAATATATTATATTAACTGACCTGTTTATCTTAATATATGTGAGAAAACATTAAATAATTAATCAAATGAAACTAAGAAAATATCTTGTACTCCATGTGTATTCATATATAAAAAAATATTTAAATTCACACATATTAAGAAAATTGGTTATTATTATTTAATTTCACTAATTTCAAGTACAAAACAAGAATATTTCTAGAACATCCTTCATTGAAACTTATATTATTAATAAAAAAGAAGAGTTTAACTAATATGCATGGTTAGTCTGAAGAAATTGAAGGTGATATTTAATTACAACTTTTTATTTATAATAAATTTATTTATTTTACCAATTAATATTTAAAAGTCATATAAATAAAGAATTATAATTAAATATTAATATAAAACTTTTTTACACTGTTTATACATGCTAAGTAAACTAAAAAAATCATAATTGTAATTAAATAAAAGATATTTTAAAAATAATAACATTAAATAAGACAAAAGTAATTAAATTTATTTATATTTAAGTCCAAAACAAAACTTTTTTTTTTCTTATAGATGAGTACAATGAAAGTATGACATAAATAAATACTTACATTAACTGAAATTCTTTTTAATGTTGTGTTTCTCAAATTCTTAGCTAGCACAGTTAACAAAAATAGTGTACCAAACATTTTAATAAATAAATTTTATTAAATATTTTTATAAGTAACTCATTTATGGAGTATCTTAAAACCCATTTTATCCCAATGCCACATAAACTCAAATAATAATGGTGGTAGACAGAAATACCATTTATTTTCCTAAATCTCAGGATATTTATGGTGACGTAAACTAGACAAAAAATCCCCTATTTAATATATATGATTTGAATGGTTGGGCGTTGCATAAAGAAGTAGTAGCAAGTTTTCCATAGGACACCTCAAATGCAGCGCAATGCGATAGGGACAAATAGCAATAAATTAAAGACCACTGTCTTTGAATTTTGTCACTACGCTGCACCAGGAACCATAAACGAGAAGAAAAAAATATAATAGTATAAAAAAAATAATAATAAGACAAATTAAAATGCAGTGCAGACCCAACCCTTGCTATTCTGGGATTACCATAAGATTAGTGTGGGACACACTCCACACTCCACACTCCACACACCACACACTTAGCCACACTTTCTATTCAAAACGTTGCTTTCTCCTTTTTCCTCTTTCAAGTAAACCTAAAAAATTGGCTCTTTCTGCTCCTCCTCCTTATTCCATTTTAAGATTTGGGTTAATCCAATAACCACAAATGGCATCACCCAAAGTCAATTCATCCAAATTACTCTATTTATCACTCTATTTCCTCTTCATTCCCAACATTATATAGCCCTCACAAACCTTACCCAAATTCATAACAACTGTTAAAAAAAAATAAAATAAAATAAAAAAAGCAATCTTTCTAACTTACATTTGTTTAGTACATTGGTTAAAATTGATAATTTTGTGTAAATTTCATTTGTCAACAAATGACTCATTTCCTAATGTTAATAAATTATAACCAATTTGTATGATTTGTGTGATCAACAGTTTCATAGATTCTAATTAAAAGGAATGCTAATGAACTTTCATTTTATATTAATTAGAATTTATTAAAAGAGTTTAAAATATAATTTAATTAGTATGCACAGTATTTCAATCACAATCCTTAACATATAATAAATTTATTAACTTTATCAATTAATATTTTAAAAATTATATAAATATTTTAAAAATCATATAAATAAAAACATATAATTAAGTATTATTGTAGTATTTTTTTACTTTATATACTAATTAAACTCATCATTTAATTAGAATCTACAGTTTGCATGATTTTAAAATATTGATTAACCAAATCAATAAATGTAACCTACATGAGGAATTATTAAACAAAAAATAATTATGTAAAATTTTGTTAAGCATCCAATTAGTTTCTTTTTCTCTTAGTAAAAATCACCTATTTAAGGGTAAATTTCATTTTCAAAAATTAGTCCAAATTTAAATGAATGTGGACAAAATTGATTTTAAATAGTTAATTTTGAAATAATGAAATTTATATTTAAATGTTTATATTATAAAAACAACTTTAAAATAAAATTTAGTGTAAAACTTTTTATCTAACACAAATTATTCTAAATTTTTTTCAAAAGACAAATTTATTTAGAAGGTACAAGATATCAAATTACAAGAAAGTATTTGCTAACTACAAAGACATTAGAGAATAATTCTTCACCCCTTGAAACCAAAAGCAACTCTTAAACCCAGAATTAATTCTTCATTCTGAGTTCTTCTCGGAACATAAAACAAATGTGTCAATCCACAAACAAATTTCAAACCGAATCCAAACACAGAATGATTTCAAATAAATTCCAAGTAATGAGAACAAAAAAATCTAAAATAGTGTGACCAGCATTTTCCTTCTCTTTCAACCAATTAAGAGACATGATGTGATGAGTGAGATACCAAACACCACAATGATAGCATCCCTACTTATGAAAATCACTATCACTAACACTAATCACGAACACATCAATATCCATTCCAGTCAAAGCATTCACAAAACTACAAATTCACCACATAAGACAAATTAACCAAGAGACAAATCCAATTATCAAATTATAAAATTATATACCTACTATAACAGTATCACATGTAATAAAAGACCACATAGAAAAGAAGATAGATAGATACATTAAGCAGAGGGTGATACTCTACAAAACTAGGAGGTTTTTTTTTTTTTTCTTCTAAGGTATTGCAACAAGTTCCAACCCCATAATAACAACATCAAAACATTTAGAATAATTGATAATAATGATAAAATACCAAATGTTTTTTTTTTCTCCTTTCTCTCTCTCATTTCAAACAACCTCCTCTCACCCTCTTGCAAGTTCTTTCCTTTCAATAGAGTGGGGCCCGCTGGGGGTTCCCCTTCCGCCGGTTCATTAGCCCGGCCGAGATTTCCGACACCGGCGAGCACGCCGGGCGGCACGGTTGCCGGAAACCAGCCCCGCCCGCGCCGGTTCGCTTCTTCCTCACAATCTCGGTCGTGGCGGTGCAAGCCAAGGCGGTCCGGCAATCCACGCCGCCGCCGTACCCTCCCGAACCGGAACTCGTCCGGACCGAACCGGCCGGTTCGAGTACCGTGTCCGGGGTCATCAAACCGTCGTCCGGTTCAGGTAACGGCAAGTAGTTACACTCCAACAGATAACCGCATAGCGAACCCGTTGTTCTCATGATATATTTAGTCTGCCAAAAATGTAAAACAAACCTCATAACAGAATCAAAAAACAAATAACAATTATTTAAAAAAAAAAATGATGATAGTGATAATAAAAAAAAAATGATTGTATTAATTGTAATAAAAAGAAGACCTTGCAAGAAAGAGAGCAGAAGTGGTATGGGTCTTGCAGGCTTCTGTCACAGGTGCTGCAGGAATTGCCGGAGCCTCTGAAGTTCCTTGTTTGTGGCCTTTGGTTTAAAAATACCACTTTTGCACTGTTTGTTGTGTAAGACTGTCCAAACAAAAAGCAACCAACTATGTTAGTGAGTGAATCAAATAACATTCACATCACCACCACCACCACCAACAGTTCAGTTGTTGTGGTGGTGGTGGTGATGAAGCAAAATATTTTATATAACCCAATTAGAACAATGTTCAATTACCATAAAAATTGAAATAAAGCAAGACAAACAATGAATTGATGAAACAAACAAACTCACTTGAACAGCATCACAGTCAATTAACTTTTCCGCGTCATCCAGCCTTATAACATCATGGTACACATATCTTCTAATCTGCAAAAAGGCATGCATAAAAATTAAATTAAAATTCAATTAATTATAGCTATTTTGTTATGAAATAGACAAGAAAAGAAAAAGAAAAAGAAGAACCTGTAAGAGTCTATGAGAGCTGTGAGTGTGAGGGGACACGCAGTGAGGGCAAAGACTGATGCAACAATCCAAACAATACACGTTCTTTTCATTCTTCTTTGCCTCTTCATGAATTATGCAAGCGTTGTAGAATTTCTCAGTGAGAAGCACTTGAAGCCACCGAGGAACATGTGATGAAGAAGAAACCTTAACCAGCTGTGCAATTCAATTCAATTAAACAAACCAACCAAAAAACACACACAAAACAAAAAACATCAAGAATTCAAAACAGCACCACCCCACATGATGTTTTTTACTACTTTGTTCTCTTTTTCCTTTGCAATTAAGTGAATTAACTTGAAAGCAAGCAAAAAATTGGAATAGTAAATGAACACATACAAAACAAACCAACAAGCACACAAAACAAAAAACACAAAAAATTCAAAACACCACCACCCCACATGATGTTTTTCACTATTTTCTTTTTTTTTTTTCGTTTGCAATTAAGTGAATTAACTTGAAAACAAGCATGAAAATGAAATAGTAAATGAACACATACAAAACAAACCAACACACACATAACAAAAAACACAAAAAATTCAAAACACCACCACCCCACATGATGTTTTTTACTATTTTCTTCTTTTTCCTTTGCAATTAACTGAATTAACATGAAAGCAAGCATAAAAATGGAATAGTAAAAGAACACATAGTATATAGTTATGTACATAGTTGTTATGTACATAAGCATGTACCCACCATGTTTTTTGGTATAGTAATTTGAATTAGGGTGTGGTATGTTGTGTTGGAGTGAGGAAGGGCTAAGGAGAAAGAATTGTGATGGTTAAGGAGAAGAGTGAGGCATGAAGATGGAGATGATCACAGTGAGAAAAAACTGGATTTTTGAAAAGGAGGAGAGAGAAAGAGAGAGAGAGAGTAAAAGGGAAACGGCGCCTGGCAGCTGAGATACAAAAATTACTGTTACCAAGAAAGAATAGGGCAGAAGGAAAGAAAGAAAGGATGTGGTAAGGTGAGGAATGGTGGGGAGGGTAGCCACAATTAAAGACAATTGAGTCGTACACTACACTTAATTGCAGGACAACCTTGATGAAATAACACATCCAAATGTTTTAAAATATTATTATTTTTATTCTTATTATCATTATAAAAGTAAGTAAATAAATTATCCACAGAAAGTGCTGGAGCTTGGTTGGAAAGAAATTTATTAATTATTTGTTGGTAATTGAAGTGCGTTATTCAACCACCTTTTAGTAAAATTAATTCTAATATGCTTGATTTTGAAAATTATTTTTATTAAAATTATTTTAAAATTATGTTTAAAAATTTTTATGTGAAAAATATTTATATATTATTAAAAACGTTAATAATTAATTATAATTTTTTATATATAATAAATTTATTGTTGATTTTATCATTTAATATTTAAAAAATATAAATAAAATATTATGATTAAATGGGAATATCAAACCCTTTTATAATGATAGTATAAATGATAAAACTTTAACATATAATCATTTTTAAATTGCTTTTAAGGTGATATTTGATAGAGTTTAATTTAAGTTTAAAGTATTTTATGCTTCTGAATATATATTAATTAAATTTAATTAAATATATTGAAATTTATCTAAATTTAATTTTAAATTTATAATAATTTTGTAATGTAAAACTAAAGATAATGGTGTTGTTTGTTTAAAAGTAGAATGTTAAGAAGCTTAACTTAAACCTGATAAAAGTTTTCTGGTTTTTGTATGTAACTTGTTTTTGAGAAATTAAAATTTGTAGTTTATAATTATTTTTAATATTTTTAACTATTTCCATACACTTAATGGTGTAAAAGCAGTTTTTTTTTTCTTGTATCTAAATGAAATTAATCATTTTTAAACAATTTCCTAGCAAACTATTAAATGAAATATGATTATCATGTATAATAATTAGGTATGTGTTTAGTTTTGCGTTATAAAATTCATTTCAAATCAATTTTCAATATATTTGATTTCGCATCGAAAAAAGTTTAAAATTAATTATAAATATGGAATTGATTATGAGTTGAAGTAATTTGGTTTTACATTTTTTTTTGTCATCTTTTTTAAGGATAAGACATAGTTAAAATTTTACAATAACTCATAGATCTTATTCAACTAGTTTATATTTCACATTGAATCAATCATTTTACTCTTTCAATTTTTTTATAATAAAAAAATGCAAACATAAATCGCACTGTCTAAAAATAAATTTAAACTAAATTCAATTTATAAAAATAAATTCGTTCAAAATTTAGTGTTATTCAAATACGTGAAAACAATTTCATTTTTACATAAACTTATTCTTGATGTGCCTTTTCGCTTCTGCTTTACCATTTTTTTCAGTAATATCTTGACGTATTTTGGCTAACATTTATTACTAATAAAAATGTGAATAAAAATATTTTAATGTAACTACTTCTAAATTCATCTTTGAATTAATTGTCAAAATTTATTATTTGAATAATTTTTTATAATATTTTGTAAAAATTAATAATTATTAAATATTAAGTTATTTAATTTAATACTCTATTATACAATAATGAATATATTTAAGTTATTTAATTTAATACTCTATTATACAATAATGAATATATTAAAAAACATTAATTTTATAACAATCAACAAAAACCTGAACATATCTTTTTAAGTAATTATTCAATAATATAACTATCATAGTTAAAAGAATTTTACCCCTACTTTCGATCTCAACTTTAGTATAAAATTTTTTACAATAATAATATACAAGTATTTTTTTATTATTATATTTTTTTGTAATAATTTACAATATTTGTCTCATTATTATATAAGTTAATATTTACCTTAATATCAATTTTTTATTAATTTTTTTACATATCAAATATTAATATTGTTAATAATATTAATTTTTTAACATTAAGAATTAAACTTAGGAATTTTCTCCACCTTCCTCATTTCTTAATAGTTTGACCTTAATACATCATTTATGTTGTATATGATTTTTAAATTAATTACTATAAAAATTAATAAATTTTTCATACATTACAATATATAAAGAATTAATAGCGTAAAATATCTTTTATATTCTGATTTTCTATATTATTTTCTCTAAAATATATTTGTTTTAAAGAAAACTCTTTCTTTTTATAGCTGAGTAGACTCTTATAATTAAAAACAAGGTTTAATTATTTTTTGGTTATTATAATCGTCAGAATTTTTATTTTTAGTTCTTATAGTTTAAAACAACTTATTTTTATTCTTGTAGTAACAAGGTTTAATGTGGACTAACCTCACTTGAGGTGAATATATAAATTAAATGAGTCACGGTCACATTCGTTTCAAAAGGTTTTATGTAAAACTTGATGGCTAGGTTAGAAAAAGTTAGAAATTTCCAATTATAAAAATAAAAATAAGATGTTTTAAAAGGATAAGGATTAAAGTTCTCACTACTATAGGACCAAAGGGTAACTAAAGTTTGAATTCTGTGAATAAATAATTGTGTTTAAAAAGAAGAAAAAATTATTAAAGATGATCAACTAGATCTTTCAATAAAAATTAGTCATTTAAAAAATTGTTAAATATTTCATATCAATAACATAAAAAAATTAATATATGAAATTGTATATAATATAAATAATTAAAATTACTGTCTTATAATAATAAGTAAGGTAAATTAATAGTTTGTAAAAATTAGCATTTAAATTGAAAAGATTAAAAAAAATTAAAGATTGGCGAGTTCAAAATAGTTCTTATGGACAAGAATTAAAAAATAGAAGATTTTAAATTATGTTTCTATATGATTCTTATAAAAATAATAGTAATATTTTAATCAATATTTTAAAGACACTTGTGAGTAAGATTCTTAAAAATTATATTTTAAAGTATAATTACTAATTTTATAATTTTTAAGATATTTATTAAGATAAAGTAACAAATTTACTATGCATAATCATAGTTGAATTACGATAAAAAATTATTTTACACTTTGATTTTTTTTATATTTTATTTTTCTTGATTTATCAACGTGATTTCCTTAAAATCATCAAGCAAAATTGAAGTATTAACACAATTATTAAGTAGTGATTTGCTGACATTTGTGTTTGAATTCTATACTTAAAAAACATAATTCTTAAGTTATATAAATATTTTATTTGAAGCCATTAAAATGATTTTATACTTTATTTGGTTCTAAGGATAAAAATGGAAAGAGAAAAAAAAATAAAATAAGATTGTTTGATACGATGATCATAAATAAGAAAAAATAGTGAAATATACTTCCCATAAAAATTATTATTTTAATATACATCTTTTAAGCAGATTGGCTAGAACCAGAGTTGTTTTATATTTTTTACATTTATCTTTTCATCGTTATTCTCTTTAAAAATCACAATCACATACTATAACTTATTTTTTATATAATTCAGCCTCCTCATTATTATTATTAAATTAAAAAATAAAATGGGTATAAGCATAAAATAATGCAAGTTTCTTTTTGGCATTGGTGTTTACTAAGAGCTCATGTCCCGAAAACCCTAAAAACCCTAACCAAATGGTTCTTTATGAATGGCTGTCTGGCTGGCGCGTTCTCTCTCTCTCTCACAGTGCTAAGTGCTAAATGACAAGACAAGAAACAGTAACTTTTCTCAGTTCTCGGTAGAAAATGCTTCAAAAAGTTCCCTGTGGGAATGGGTCTTCATATACCATTTTCATAATGACTATTCTACCCACCTCTTAATATATTTAATTCCTTCCCATATCTTCATCTCTTTTTTCTCTCCAAACTCATTGGGATAATATGAAAATCATAACTAAGAGACTAAATTATTAATGTATTTTTTACCTTAATTAGAACTCATCTGGACAGGAAAAATAACTTACCTTTCTTAGAATTTATTAAGATCATTTAATTTTATTACTTTAATTTAATCTAAATATAAGTTTATTTTTAAAATATCTTGAAACTTGATATTATTGAAAATAGATGATAAAGTTAGTTATAATTTACTTATATTTAAATCTGAAAGAAATATATATATAAATATAAATATAAATATAAATACAAAGGAGATTTTTTTGTGTCCAATTTTTTATAACTATTTTACCTTTCTAAAAAATGTAACTTTTTTTACTTTTAAAAAAATGTAACTTCTCCTATGAGTAATTTTTAACATCTATCATCTCTCCATTTTTCTCAAATTCGTTGCAAATCTAAAATATTTTTTGATGATCTAAGATGTTTCTACCATGTTAATTTGACATAGTAAATTATTTATATTCTATTATGTTATTACAAAACATATTAAATTAAAATTATTATAAAACTTTAAAATTTTTATGACAACATATGTGTTTTCGCTAGTCGCTTATAATTGAGTTTAAAGACAATAAGTAGTTATTATTAGCCCATATGGCAAATAAATATGTATATGAGGTAATCTCCGAACTCACTCAAAAGTTAACAGGGAACTTGTCCCTGTCCCCCATACTTACCCTTCTGTCCCACCTCTATTTTAATAGCTAAAATGTCACAAACTCTATCCTTTATTTATCATACCTAATTTTTAAAAACCAAATGTCCTCTTAAATCCATGTGTTTTTTCAAAAATTACAATTTTGGGATATCAAGAAAGGTTGATATTTAACTTTAAAAAAGGACAAATTTGACATTTACAAATTATAAATTTTGTGTTTATTAGATAACTTTTGAATTAATACCATCATATTAAAAAAAATTATTTTTTATTGAAAAATTATTTATTTTTGCATGTATGAGACAAGTACGGTATACTATGTACCCAATAGGGACGAAGATGAGACATAAATCTCATAACCATCATGTATGAAGGCAATTAAGAATGAGGAATTTTACAAGTAGGAATGGGAATGAGAATGTCATATTCATCATCGCTTTGCTCTATTGCCATGTGACTAGGAAATTTCTCTTAACAAAATTATATTACCTCTAATCTAAATCTATATATGTTTAAGATTAGTGCACACGAGTTAAGAAGACATTAATTAGTATAATTATAGCTAAAATATCTTTTGATAAGTCTTATGTTCTTACAACTATCATTGGTTGTCAATATTCTCATTAATAGATGTTAGTCACTAACTTGTGTAGTTGTAAAACTTAATATGTTTATAAATATAAATAAGGGTATATTTGAAAATTTTATGAATGTAGTTTAGAAATTTGTAAAACACATATAGTTTTGGAACAAAGCTAAAATGTTAAAATAATCATTGTTTTAAATTTTGAAGTATATAAAAACAAAAAGTAGTTATAGTTTTAAGTTTTAAAAAATTTAAAAACAATATTGTTTTATCTTTCAAATTTTAAACATTGTTTTCAAATTTTAACACCATTAGAAGGTGGAGATCAGTGATCAAAAGTTGAAGTGGCACAGGTGTCGACTAATGACTGTCAGTTAGCGGTGACGACCGAAGACCGTTGATCGGAGGTTGCAGCTATTGATTGGTGGTCAAAGGTGACTGTTGGTTTAAGGTGACAACTAGTGACTATTGTTCTAAGGTGGAGGTTGACAACCAACATTTAGAGTTAACCGTGAACGACCATCAGTCAAAGATGGCAGTTGATGATCGTCTGTCAGAGGTGATGGTGGTTGACAACTGTCAGTAGGAGTCAGTGACTGTCGGTTAAAGACCGATGATCACCCATCATAGGTGGTTATCAACAGTGGCAAGTATATATGTCAAGTTATAAATATGAATAAAAATAGAAGCAAAAATCTAAAAACCACATTTTATTGTTTGTTAAATTTAGTGAAACTATTTTGAAAATAACTAAAAAACCAAATTAAAGCTATTTTTGTTGAACAAGTTTCAATTTTCAAAATACATTTCAAAACAAACACTAAACTCTAAATCACCCGCGACTTTGATACCGAGAGAGTAGTTGTTTATTATTAGAGCATATCCATTAAGAAGTAATTAATTAACATATTTATAAATTAAATAATTTTATTTGATGAGATATGCGTGGTATTCATTTACTAATAAATGTAAATAAGGGCATAATTTAAAATAAATATAAACGTGATTTTAAATATTTAAATAATTATAATTTTAGAATAAAACTGAAATATTAAAACAATTATAATTTTAAAATAAAAAGTAATATTTTAACCTTTAACAAGATAAATATTTCTTCACAACAAAAACTATGACTTAAATATCGAACAATTCCTATACAATAGAGAATTATTTTATTTTAGTTATTTAAAAACACTTTTTTATTCCATACCTTCTTGTCAAGTAATATTGTTAAATGATTATTACAACAATGTCAATAATTCAATTATTTGTTACATGATTTAGGAGTTTAACAAAATAATTATGCATATTTTTTATAATTTTATTTTTAATCTCATACCAACTTGTTTAATGTAATTAACAGGCTAAAACAAACAGGGTATTAAAATAAAAATTTTATCAAAAAATTATATATAATTATTAAATTCCTAAACGATATGATGACTCACTAGTTATCAACATCATTGTTACATTATTAATTAATTTACCTAACATAAGGATTAAATCAAATAAAAATATCTTTAAAGAGCAAAAGATATTTAAAGTCTTGCAAAACTATTTTTATAAAATTAATTTTTTATTCAAGATAATATTTATTTATATAAGATTAAGATTTATAAGGAAATAATATTTTTTATATACTAATTATATATTAAATTTATAATAAATAATTTAAAATTAAGATATAATTTAGTTTTATGTATTAACCGTTTTTAAAAGTATATTGAAATTTAACACAGAAATAAAATAAAGGACAAGAAACTAAAGGATATTCCTTGAAGAACATTAAATATACAAATAAAAACAAAATGTAAGAAGTTTAAAATAGTTTAAATAAGAAGTTTGGTCCTTTCGGATGGCTATGTATTGTGAAAATCTTTAAAACACAGTTCAATCGTTATTTTGCTTTTACATTATTTTTTCATAATACTTTTACACTATTTTTTATTACAAGTGAAAAAAAAAAGTTTACTACTAAATAAAGGACACAACTTATATGCAACTGATCTGTACTGTTTTTAATGTTACTTTTCAGTCATAATAATTAAAGTTTCTCTGTAATAATTAAATTAATTTTAAATTTTTGTATGAATCATTAAAGTAATAATCCAATTACAATTAAATAACTTTTTATTAATAAAAACAGGTTAACAGTAATTAGTTATAATAAAATTTATCTATATAATCTATGATTTTAAACAGACATCACCTCTTAAATCTTGACCATTTATAAGAATTGTAAAGTAAAATATATTAATTTAAACGAATAATACTTTTTCGTTGAACAGAAATGAGAAAATTATACCATAAATAAAAAATGATCCTATTAAAGATAAACGGACAAAACACATAAATAAGTTAATTATATTTTAGAGTTTAATTAGTATACATGATTAGTGTAAATATAATGTTTTTACACTCACATTTAATCACAACCTTTTATTGATAGTAATTTGTTGACTTACTCATTATTATTTTAAAAGTCACATAAATGAAAATTCATGATTGAATGTCAATGTAAAAATCTTTTACACTAACAGTATATACCAATTAAACTCTATATTTTATTATTCAAAAAGTCAATTATATTTTTCATATTTAATTTTTTATGAAATGTTTAAATTTTAGGTGAATTGTAATAAGTAGTGTAGAAATAAATAGAAAACAAGCAATTTTGCCACAATATAATAATATGAGTTAACATTCAGCATAAAAATTAATGAGTTATTATTTATTTAGCTCTTCTTTTATGTTTATTTTTTTTAACATAAGATAATGAAAAGGACAAAACAGAAAAAAAACAATAAGGCCTAAGATACTCTTTCATCAAATATAGTTTGAACTATTTCACAATGAAAAGGGTTGGAATAAACATTCATCTTACAATAACACTTTTACCTCCAACACTAAATTATCACTTATTCACATAGGATTACTACTATCATCATTATTGACAACTTCTTCATCAAATTACTATCGTTGTTAGTTTATCATTTTAGAACACTATCATTATCACAAACCCATCACAATTGTAAACATTATTGTTAGACTATTATTGTCATTATAATTGCAATCGGATCACAACAACCACAAACAACTTTTTTAGACCACCATCACCACCACTAGTTTCACCAAAATCATAACGTATACTCTTAAAATAACTTTGTAATAAAAAATTAAAAACAAAAAATAATTTTTTAAATCTAAAAATTTGTTTGTAGTTTTTGAAAATTTTGACTCACATAATCAAAACCACCAAATAGTTAATAAAATACTAGTTTCATTCCTCTTTTGAACTTGTATATACATAAAATAGTTGTATCTTATATGGTGACTTAAATATAAACAAATATAATTAATTTTGTCTTTTAATGGAATTAGTTACTCTCTTCTTTTTTTTTTTTCTGGTTTCAAGTTTCAATGAATGATATATTAGAAATAACCTTATTTTTTTTCGAGAAAAACACCTATACATGGTTAATGTAAAAAATTTCATACTAACAATTAATTATTATCCTTTGTATATGATAAGTTTGTTGATTTTACCAATTAATATTTTAAAAGTTACAAAATCAAATTATTATGATTAAATAGCAGTGTAGAACTCTTTTACATTGACAGTATATAAGACTATAGTTGTTAAACATTTTTTTTATTAGAAATCACTAAAATTAAATGATGTTAACTAACTAACTTTTTCATTTGACGTGAAATTAATTAGTTATTTTTTTATATTAGATCCAGAGAGAATATTTATTTAGAAAATTGGTTAATATTTTATTGATAATATTTGTTGTACTCAAAAGTCGGTTAATTAGTAATATTAATTTTTCTAACTATTTTCATGTACTTTTCAATATTTTTTTTAAATTATTGAAACTCGTCATTTGTGTCACTTTCTACCTAACTAATTAATATGTTCTAGTTGATGCTACAATAGCCTAGAGGTAACATGAAAATATGTCTTTTTCATCTAAACTAAAAAAAAAATATAACTCATATTTTTAAATTATATATATCATAATTTACAATATAACAATAAAATTAATTTTGTCCCGCATACACCTTCTAAAGTTGTAGCTTTTATTTGGAAGGTGTTGCTTGACACAAATTAGACTATGTAACTTGAAGAAAAAGAATTTAAAAAGTTCTAAGGTTATATCTTTTACTTAGAAGGTGTTGCTTGACACAAAGTATACGAATGTGACTTGAAGAAAAAAAGTTTAGAGGGTCAAAGCATGGATACAAGATGCTTCTTATAATGCAAAAGATAAAAAAGTTCATCACACTTATTGTTTTCATGCAAGTTTGCTATGGATGTGGTGTTACAATAGGAGGCGAATACAACATACAATACCTAATGATGTTGTCGACCACTTCTAGCAACATGGTGCATATCAAAGAAGAAGGTGTGGATATAGTCTCAGTAGCTGCAATTTGGGGGAATATGGCTGCAAAAAGGTAATGTTTTTTTTTTTTTTAACTAAGTTCTAGTGGACACAAAGAAGATCATTCAAGCAATCAAATTTCAATTATGGTCATGGCTAGAAATGGGTTTCTTTCCCAACAACAAATTTTATGAGTCAAGCCTAAAACCCACATATTTAAGAATCAAGTATCATGCATATTGTAAATTTCGTGGATAATTTGTAGACCTGAACAGTTGAACTCAAGTAATGACTTAGAACAAATCAAACAGGTTCACTTTCTTTCTATGAATGATGTATAATTTCACATGAATGCTTGTAGCTATAAGAAGTTATGGGTTGTTGGGTATGTTTAGGATGTATCCTTATTAATGTTGATGTATCATTGCTATTAAAGACACAACCTCTAAAATTATATTTGTAGGTAGAAGGTATATCATGAAGGAGTTAAGATAGGTTAGAATGTATTTGCAAATTGATTCTGTATTGTATTGGCACTCTGGTACGTGTTTTCAGCACTACTGATGCTGCTTTAATGTTATTTGTTTGCTTGAAAGAAAAAAAACCCCATCATCCTACTATGTTCTTAAACAATAGCAAGACATACATTTACATTACAATATAATTTAAGATATTTAAAATAATTCTAACATATTTAAATTATAATGTTTATAATTATATATTTTAATAATATTAATATTAAATAATTAAATTTAAATTATAAAAATTGTATTATAAAATTATAACATGTAAGGAAAGAAAAACAATGAGAATAATTAATTAATGAAAAATAAAATTATAAAAAAATCAACTTATAACTAAAAATACAAAAAAATTTAACAAAATTAATTAAAATAGCTTTTTAAAAAAGCTAAAATTATCTTAAAAAAGCTACTAGTTAAAATAAAAAGTCAAACACATTCCATTAATATTGAATGATTGCAAGTTTTTAACATTGAATTCGATATGTACAATTAAAAAAAAGTGTCATACTTATCCTCTTACCAGTACCACCTTGTTTTTATGCGGTCCATGAGTTGATTTTCCCTGTGTTGAATATTCTAATAATTAAGAATGCCTTCCATATTTATAGACTTCTTGTGTTGCATGATTGTGTTGGGACATTTTACCTGGATAGAAAGGGGCTGAAAATATAACCCATTTTTGTTTGGGTCCACTTTCTTGCAGGGGATAGATACAAATTCAGTGTACGATGCTAGATATTTATTTTGTTTTTTAAAATGACAAGGATGATAATAAGTAGATTTTTCATTACTGAAAAATAGGTGATACACATTATTAATTATTACTCAATTACAGTCAACCAATGTGAAATGTGTTGATTTTTATATTAAATATTTTAAAAGTTATATAAAGTTAAATTAAATCAGAATAAAGTTGTTTTATTCTGTAAATATATGAACTTTGAATTCTATAAGAGAAAATCAGTAAATTTCTAAAGTTAGAGAAAATGAGTAAATTTCTAGAGTGATTCCTGAAATAGGTTAGAGGTGGCTGTAGCTCTTTGAAAAATATTTTATAGCATATTAGTTTCTATTTTTTTAATATGTTATGCTCATTGATTTTTTATGCATTTTAGATAATGTTTTTAAAATATTTAAGAGCTAAGATTATAATTGTTCAATTTTTATAATTAAGGTATTTTAGTTTATTTTAAATTAATTGAATTGGTTAATAGAAATTTAGTCATTTATTATAATTAATTATTTCAAATATGCTAAAGTATATATATATATATATATATATATATATATATTTTGTTATTAGAGAAGATAATAAAATAAATTTTTTGGGAAATAATAATAATAAGGAGAGAGTATATTTATATTGTTTGTAGACAATTAGACATTTTGATATTATAAGTTAGTAGGTTAAGTAAGAAGGTAAAAAATTGGATGAACTAGGCTTATTAGGGTTGTATGTGAGAGTTGAAGGAAAAGGTAGGGTCAATCTTGTCTCATTTTTTCCTAGAATTTTTGGGAGCTTGGGGAAAAAAAGCTATAGAGAGAAAAATGAAAGAGAAAGTCATTATTGCACAAACTCTATGCAGTTTTCGTAATCTCATCACTAGGAAGTCGTTCATTGTTAACCATTCAGATATGCATTTGGAAGTGCTGTATGGGAGAAAACAGTACTGCAACAGAAGCTCTATTTTGGTAAAGATTTGTCTAATCGAGAAAGGAAACTCTTTGTTCATCTTCATTTCTTTATCGAGGTAAAAGAGTGTTATTACCTTGTTGTATGCATGTTAAGGATGTGGGTAGTGAGTGCGAGCCCTAAGTCTCCTTATAGTTGTTATTCCTTTTTCGTAATCATTAGATTTCGTATTATAATTATTGTTGATGATGTTCTATGCACGAAAACCATATTCTTCTTGAGTTATTTGATGGTTGGATTTGTATTTGTTCATATGTGTTTATTTTTTCTTTGAGGTGTTCTTGAGTCTTGTTGATTAGTATGTAAATTATGTTAAATTATATGAGTAAATGATGTGGTTAATCTTATGTTTTGATGAGTTGAGTGATATTTTGATGTGTAAGAGGATGATGTAAATATTGGATGGTTATTGGAATACTACGACTTAAATCTTGGTTGTAAAATCAATTTTGCAATATGAGTATAGAGGGAAAGTAAAATCAGATCAAATGAAGCAGTACAGATGCATATTACTTTTATCTTATGTCTTGCGTCTAATTAACTTTGTCTAGCTAGATTATATTGTGTTTGACTTCATCTAGAGCGTCCACAAAATTCGTTAACTGTTGGATTTAATTTATTTTTGGATAGTAGGTTCGTAAGATATTAATATTTATTTGCAATGGTTGGATTAACAAAATAATGTTTAGAGTGAGAGATACTAAATGTGAGTAATTAACTATGTTTTAGGATCTTATGCTACTTGTAGATTTTAAATGGATGGTTGTCTTCATCTAGGACAGTACCATGGTAACATAGGTTGGCATAATAATGATAAATTCTGTTATTAGCCATAATATATATAAAAATGTTTTTGTTGATAAATGTATTGACAATATGATGTAATGTGGTGAATTCATGTTATGCGAATGACTATAAGACGAATAGTTTCATTTAATTTATAAATACATGTGATGCGTTGAGGATGACAACATGATGTTAAGATAATGTGTGTGATTAAATGTGCATGATTTATAAATGTATGTGATGTATTGATGAACATTAACATAATTTGAGATAGTGTGATTGATGATATGAGCCATAGGTGTTTGACAGGGAGTCATTCCATCTATGGTTGGGAACGAAATTTAATACTATTGTGAGATATTATTTTTATGACTATGACATGAACATGAATGAGCATATTACATAGTTGCAACTTAGGAAGTTTTGTAGGTCAGTCCATTGTGTGGCATTTTGAACCAGTTCTTCTTAAGTTGTGTGGAACCTATGTGTGGTTGACGTGGAAAAGGCTTATGACTATTGGAACATACGTGTGGTTGGCGCAGAAGAGGATTTTTACTATTGGAACCTACATGTGACTGGTGTAGAAGAGACTTATGTCTATTGGAACTTACGTGTGGCTAGCATAGAAGAGATGTATGCCTAAGACGAACCTGCTTGAGTCAACATGTGCATAATTGTGGCACATTTTACATAGAGATGAATTGCATGTGCTTGATGTGTGAATGTTAAACTGTATAAGAGTGATGTTAACATGTCCCTATGCTATTATAAAACTATATGTGATTGAAAAGTTATAAGTGACCGTGTAATTATATAATATGCGGTATGTAAGGAGTGGTGTTATTCCGTGCATGCCTTAATATATGCAAGTCAAGTTCTCACTTCTTTGCTTGTTATGTTGTTTGTTTTCTTTTAGGTTGAACATCCATAGGTTAAGAGGCGTCATAAAAGGTAGAAGTTGGTATTAAGGAAGAGAGTTGAGTTGTTGGGTTACTCTAATAAGCATGTGTCATTGGGGCATTGAGCTATTAGGATGTTCAGTTATGTTTAATTAGTGTGGAACTTATTTATTGTAAGGATTTAATTGTCCTTTTGGTAATTACAGTTTATAACAGTTTTAATTGTTGTTTATTTTGGTAGGAGAACTATGATTTTATAACATTGAGTTTTCTTGAGAATTATTAAAGTGAACCATGTGTTCATGTGAACTCTTTTACTTGTGTTCAATTTTAATTTCCTCTAATTTGTATTATTAAAACCTTTTGAGAAGGGTGTCCTGAAGGTTCCATTTGGACTGGTTTCAAGTTTTTGATTTTTTGTTTTGAAATATATTTTGAAAATAGAAACATGTTTAGTAAAAATGGTTCTGATTTACTTTTTTAGTTATTTTTAAAACAAATTTTTCTCATTTCATAAATAATAAAATTGGTTTTAAGATTTTTGTTTTGTTTTTACTCAAGTTGGTTACTTATTATCACGTGCCACCGTTCGTTTCCATATATGACTATCGTTCATCTGTCGTTACCTCGAACCGTCTTCACTAACCATCACTTTCAATTGTCAATCACCGACTACTAATTCTGATCGTTGGTCAACGATCATCGCCTCCCACTATGATCAACGGTTGTCACCTTCAATCACCAATCATTGATTACTAGTAGTCGATAACTGGTCACCGATTACCTCTCTCAACTACTAGTCACTGACTATCACTTTTGACCCCCAACACTAACTACCACTTCTGGTCACCACTTGTCGATCATTGATTGTTGATCACCAACTGTCACTTGCAACTACCAATCCCAACTGCCACCACAATTCAGGCATAAATAATTAGTCAATGGTCACTTAGCTCACCTTCAAGTATCAGTCACCAATTGACAATTGTTTGTTGTCGATCACTAGTCTTTAAGAACGAATTGTTCTAGTGAATTAAGATTTAACCACAAAATTTTAATGTTGAAAACAAAAACATGGTGGTTTTATAAATCTGAAAACTTAAAATCAAAATTTGTTTTTATTATTATAAATTTGACAACTAAAAACCAAACATTTGTTTGTTTAGGGTTTGACAACTTAAAACCAAAATTTGTTTTTATTATTATAAATTTGACAACTAAAACCACATAAATAATTAATCAATGGTTACTTTTTTTTTTTTTGAAAAACTAAGCATGTATTCATTGAAGAAACAAATTGTTTCTTAGGATACAAAATAGATTATTTACACCTCCATATCCTATTGGAGCATATCACAAACTATTCACCTATGTCATATTTAACAAGCATAATCTGGGGTTGGCATACCAATCCGAAAACCCGCACCCCCTATTAAAACCAAAGAAATATGATAGTCATTGCCACGATATTACCTTTATAGACATAACTATGTCGACTGAGTTCCCTAGTAATTTATAAAAAATAATCTGGTTTCTAATAATCCAGATACTCCAAACCCCAGCCAGCCACAACACATACCTACACTGCTTCTTCCTTTTGCCAACCACCCAAGCTGCCGATGAAAGAAAAAGATGAGACACATCCCCCGGAATAGGTCCTTGAATACCCAGCCAGCTCATAACGTTGTTCCATACATATTGAGCCTTGGCACACCTTAGGAACAGATGATTCGTATTTTCAGTAGCATTATGACAGAAGACACAAAGAGTCTCCTCCCCTGGTATCTGAATGCCTCTTTTCAATAGATTAGCCGTGGTTGGTAACCTATCTAACAGTAGTCTCGATGAGAGAGCAATTACCTTAGATGGTAGTCTATCTTTTCACATTCGTCGCAAATCCCTGGGTTCCACCTCGATTAGTCTAGGCGTCGGCTGTTGCGGGCGCAAAGCCAAATAAGCCTCAGCAACTGAGAATACTCTATCCGTACTAGTCCTCCAGCTCCATCTATCCGAGGTGAAGTCCACAAGCGTCACTTGCTGTAGCCTGCTTTGCAAAATACGAAACTGCTCTTCTTCCCACACAAATAACTGCCTCCTCCATTCCCAGATCCACCCCCCTGATACCTCCCTTTGTCGTAAACAGTGGTACCCTTATCTGCTGCTAACCCATATAACCTGGGGAACAGCAATCTAAGGGATGTATCTCCTATCCACTTCTGTTCCCAGAAGAGAGTATCCTTTCCATCCCCGACCTTTTTGGTGACATTGTCCCGAAACCAGTTTGGTATGGTCGCTTTCGGGCCATCAATGACCCATAGATCCCTCCACCACTGAGAAGCCTTAGATAAATTCGGCTGTCTTTGGTTGAACTTGTATGTGTGCCCATATTTACATTCCAGTAAAGTCGCCCATACTGCGTTTTGCTCTGTTAATATCCTCCACCTCCACTTTGCAAGCAAACTCAGATTAAAGTTCCATAGGCACTTTACCCCCAGGCCCCCTTCTTCCTTCGGCCTACACACATTTTCCCAACTTACCCAGGCTATTTTGTTCTCCTGCCCGTTCCCTCCCCACAAAAAAGAGCGTTGTAGACCAGTAATGACTTGTAGGACTTTCTTGGGCACCTTGTAAAATGAGAAAAAATACAATGGAAGGCTAGACAATACTAAATTGATCATAACTAACCTTCCTGCGAACGACATATGCTGGACCCTCCACCCTGCCAACTTCCTCTGAAATTGTTCTAAGATTGGTTTCTACGTTTCTACCTTTCTCGGGTTCACACCCACCGGAATCCCCAAGAATTTAAAGGGCGGTGTTGAAACGACACAGTTCAAAAGGTTGCTCACAGCACGTGTGAACGAGTCTTCTACATTAAAACCAAAGAATTGGCTTTTGCTATAATTGACTTTTAAACCGGATGTCAGCTCAAATCCACGGAGAATAACTTTCAAGTACCAGATCGATGTCAAATCTGCTTCCCTATCATGATAACATCATCTGCATATTGCAGTACTGAAAACTGTGCCCCAGCACCAATATTGAGCTCTTTAAACACCCCTTTCCCTACAGCTGACCTGAACAAACCCCAATGGTTACTTAGCTCACCTTCAAGTATCAGTCACCAATTGACAATTGTTTGTTGTTGATCACTAGTCTCTAAGAACGAATTATTCTAGTGAATTAAGATTTAACCACAAAATTTTAATGTTGAAAACAAAAACATGGTGGTTTTATAAATTTAAAAACTTAAAACCAAAATTTGTTTTTATTATTATAAATTTTGACAACTAAAAACCAAACATCACCTGAAACAGGCCTAACATGCTTTAAGACTAATATACATGATAACATAGTTAATTAGGACTAATTTTGTTAAAAAAATCATTTAGGATCTAGTGTTTCTAAATTTAAAAAACCATAGTAGTTTACTTAAGAGAAAATAGATGATGTATCGATAGTCATTTTGCACGGTCATTTCAACCAACCTTGCCATTACGGTGAGATTATAGATTGTTAAGATAAACATTTTTAAAAGTGATATAAACAATAAATTATGATTAAATAATATTAAAAATTGTTTTACTCATTCAGCATGTAATCTTTAAACCCAAAATCGGATTTTACATATACTCCCTCCGAATTAAAATATAAGCAATAAAATATCAACGTGCGCCGAAATAAAATACAAGCAAATGTTAATCAATTATCCCCTACCTTTTTATTACATCTACTGCTTTTTATTTTTTTTATATTAATTTTACCTTCCTAAAGAGGGTTAGCGTAATATTATGTTTTATCTAACGATCAGTGTAAGAAAAGTAAAAGTTTGATTGATTTAGTTTTGTCTTTTAGTTTTTAAAAATAGTTTTCAAAAATAGTTTTAAAAAATTATTTTTGGGAAGAAAAGAAAAAAAAAACTTGTTTGATAATGTTATTTGAAAATTGTTTTAAAGATATAAAAATAGAAAAACTTGTTCATATTTATTAAAATTTTATTAATGAAAAGCAAAAGATAACATATCTTGATTGTATTTTGAGTTTTCAAAATAAAAATAGAAAACTGAAAAACAAAACTACTTTTAGTTGTTCCTATTTTCAAAATAAAAAACCAGAACTGTTTTTTAAAACTATTTTCAGAAAACACTACCCAAACGAGTTTTTTAGTTTTTAAATACTAAAATATTGAAAACAGTTTTATAAAACAAGCACTAAAACTTCAGAAAGAGAGTTGGTACAATGAAAATAAAAATAATTAAGGAGAATTTTTATAAGATAAAAAATGGAGAAAAACTAGATATAATAAGAACAAACTTTAGGAAATCGTTCTAATTTAAGGCTTGTTTAACAAAATAAACTGAAAAACTAGTTAAAAACTGAAAAATTAGTTTAAAACTAAAAAACTAGTTGTAAGTGTTTGGCGAAATTAGTTGGTTAACTTAGTTGAAAATTGTAAAATTATAACTAAAGACATCATTAATTGTTAAATCAAACGAAGTATTTAAAGTTACATATTTAAATTATAAATTATTATAATTACATATTTAAATTATAAATTTCTATACTTACATATTTAAATTATAATTACTATAATTATATATTTAAATTATAATTTTATATAATAAATATTTAAATTATAAGTTTCTATTGTTATATATTTAAATTATAAATTATTATAGTTACATATTTAAATTATAATGAAAGAGAGAAATGAAGTGAAAGTACAACGTAGATAAGTTGTGATGTGCAAGGAGAGAATATGTGAAAAATAATTTATTAATTAATGAAAGGTAAAATTATAAAAAACTAAAATATGAGAATTAAAAAAAAAACAAACAAACTAAGGTAGGTTTTTAGAAAAAAAACTAGTGATTATCTAAAAGAGATACTAACATTTTACTTAATTAACAAATCTAAAATCATTTCAACTATCATATCAGTTAATGAAAAATGGTAAGTGAAACTCATTTTTATCCTTAATTTTTTATCACCATGTTATTTGTTAATTTATTAGTATTTTATAAAAAATTATTCATCGAATACTTGTTATTTTTTTCCTTAATCATTAACTCAATTTTGTAACTTTCACAAAAAAAAAAACCTCAATTTTATAATTTTTTTTAATGCTCAATTTTATAACTAATTGCTTTGATAATAGTGATCATAAACTGATTCAAGGAATATAAGAAAATCATTGAAAATAAATAAATATTTTTTATTATGAAATCAGGAGCTATAAAAAATCCAATATAGAACTTCATATTATTGAGAGTTGAGACCATCTTGGCGTGTGAAATGTCAATAAGCCACTTGATTAATTTGGTTCAATATATATATATATATATATATATATATATATATATATATATATATATATAAATTTAATTGGTATATATACCTTCAATCATAATTTTTTATTTATGTGACTTTTAAAGTAATAATAAGTAAAATTAACAAATTTATCCTAAACAAGAGGCTGTAATTTTACACATACCAATTATATATATATATATATATATATATATATATATAGTTTTACTAATGTGAAAAGAAGGTTCAATATGAGAGCATTTAACTTTCTTTCCATGTATAATAAAAAGACTTTCTCTCCTCAATTAATGTTTCCATTAATAAAAAAATATATTATAATGAATTATACTTAATTTTTTATATTTTTTATATAACTTATTAAATGATATAATATTTTTTAATTAATGGAAACAGGAAAAAGAATACAAAATTAGGACATAAATTTCTAAGATGAATAAATAGACCGATTTAACTTATTTAAGTCTAGCTTACAAACCTCACATTTTAAATAAGTCGAATAAATTCGTTCTGTCAAAATATTGTTGTCTATATTAATATAAAATGTTAAATATTTTCAATACTACAAATTTAAAATATCACAATTTATAAAAGAAAATCTAATATTAACACAAACTAATAGTTAAAATGTGGGATTACAAAAATATTGAGAATATTAATTTAAATGATAAATTTATGATTTTGAGTATTAGTTTTTGCACACTTTTGTATTGAGTTTTAAAACTTTTTTTTATATTTTAATTTATTTTTTTTAAAAAATCCCAAATCTGCAGTCTTGAAAGGTCCTTGAATCGGTGAGCAAGCCCCAATCATATTCCCCCTAATAATTTCCATAAAGATGGTTGCAAGGTAGAGCAACCATTGGGTACAAGAATAATGGCATACCAAGATTCTAATTCAAGGATAATCTTGCGAAACACACGATTCCTAGGGCAGGTTCAAAATTCAAACCATGAAGTAGAACCCATAATCTAGCAAAAATGATCGTACTATACTCTCACAACTTAATTATTTGGTTTTAGGAATTAAAATAATGTTTATATTCACGAGTAATACTCTAAAACTTTTCCAGATTATGACCAATATAGGTAAAAGTGTGATAACTGTTGGACTCTTTAAATCGGATATACATACAAGTATGTTGCTATCACTCGAACTAGTCCTATTACAATTATAGTAATCATATAATAATTTAAAATTTTATATTGAAGTAAAAATTTTAATTCTTAATATATTTAAAAATATTAATAAATTAAAATTATATAAATAATATAACGAGTTTTTTTATAGCTCAAATATTAGTTGTTAAATGTGTTGGTTTTTATTAATAAAAGAATTCAAACCCACAACATATCTTATTATCTACCAGTGATATCTTCTAATTATTGTCTAACTTTGATATCTTCAAATTTTAAAATATTGATAAAAATGAAAATGAGTATTAAAATGTTATCCTCCTATCTTATTGACAATACTTAATTATGATTTACTTAGTTGATAGCAATAAATAAATTGTATATTTGTGTTTTCTTCTAAAATCATTATTGTTATGAGAAAAAAGACTTGTGCGTTACAAGTGTAAGAAGTTTTACATTTAAATTTTATTACAACTCTTCATTGATGGTAAGTTTATTGAATTTACCAATTAATAATTTAAAAGTTATATAAATGAAGAGTTGTGATCGAACGTTAGTTCAAAAATTCTTTTACATCTTCAATCCATAATAATTAAGTTTTATTGTTATTAATACTTCATATTGTTAAAATTCATGATTCAAGAGAAAAGGGAGAGACAAAAAAGATAAAACTAAAAATAGAGATTACTCAAATGAGCAAATCAATTTTACATGACATATATAAAATCCTAATACTCTATATCTCTAATATCCCCCTTGCAAGTTGGAAGTCTTATTTAGCATTTTCAACTTAAGATGAGTAACAAATACAAAATAGAGAAAGTACAATGCAATAAGTAATAAAAAATTAAATAAAAATATAAGTTGTAATTACATATTTGAACTAGAAAATGACAGTAATTAAGGTGCATAACTCTTAGAAGTCTTTGTAACGCATCTAATGATAAAAAATATTTATAAAAATGCGAAAGAAAATTTCAAAATTAGTTCTTACATAAAGAAGCATAATCTTCTTATAAACATTGTGAGTCAAATATTTAAATATAAAGTACATTAATTGTTACCACTACCCTCCTTATATGGTCCTAAGTAAGAGCAGTCAACTTCTTACGAATTTAACATTACTCAAGCATCAAAGAGTGATTCATTCCTGAATGCACATAAATCCTTTGAATTTTTCTGCGTCAATTGCTCAACTGGTTCATCTTCTATTCGTACCACGATCATATATGAGAAGAAACACATGAAAGGAAACCACAAAAAGAGTGAGATTTTTATAAACCATCAACATTAATCTTAATAAACCTAACAAACAATGGGGCTTAAAATTTTATCTATGACTCAGTCTCACATGACTCAACATATGGGCTCAACCGTACTCATTTCAACTATCGAACTCAATCCCACATTCCGGTCCCCAACCAGTCACATCATTCAGACCCTTGATCAGTCACAGCATTTGGTTACCTATCAATTAGGCACTTTGCCTATAACAATATATATTGGCCACTTGCCAATTGGGCTAATTACCCATATCAATAAATTAACCACCTGCCAGTTGGGGTAACTACCTATATTAATAAATTGGCTACCTGCCAATTGGGCAAACTACCTATATCAATAAATTGGTCACTACCAATTGGGTCCCCTGTCCATCACAACCAGGTCTTTTGCCCATCATAAACAAACAAAAAAAAATGTTTCTTCACAAAACATGACTTAGCCTTTATGAAAGTTCTAAATCTATGAACATCCCATCTGAGTGCCAACATGGATTACTCTAAATATTCAACCACTTGATGAATATCCTCTGCCCAAATGTCAACGTAGATCATCTTGAATATTCATTCATTCAAAACCATCTTAGAATCCATGTTGATCTTGCCTTTTCATTTCACAGTATACCAAGTCATAACTTCCCAAAACATGATACTCATCTATTTGTATGATACTCTTACAAGGAACCTACGACTTTGCTAATTTCATCTTATAACATCTTAATAAAGTCCCAAATATTACTAAACTTTGACAAACACAAATCACATTGTACTTATATTTCATTATCATTTATAGAATCCTTTATGAATCATCCTCAAAGATTAAAAGATTACAACATATATATACATCGATCATTCATCTCCAATCTCTATATCATGGTTAACAATAAATAATAATCATAATATTACAACTTTTTTATCGCAAAAAGATATTGTTCTGATATGGAAGATTAGGTTAAACTGTAACTACAAAACATACTTAGATTGTCTTTCGCGTTCTTAAGAAGTATTGTATTTGTAATAAAATTTTCTTATCCAAACTTTTCACAAAATCTTTTGAATAAAGTACATATACTTTGTTATGAATATTCAAAATATAACTAGTAATCCTTTGAATGAAATGTAATGCACATATAAAATTATGAGATAGTTATTGATAATTCCAAGAGTAGTGATTTTCATAATTCAAAGTTTGTAGAAATAAAAATTTATCATAATTTAATTTATAATGGATAATTGATACCATAATTCAAAGCAAACTTTGAAGTAAATAACATCCATGAACCATAATGTTTTATACGAAAATAATATGATAAAATAATTTTATTGAAATCGATCCAATATAACTAAAAACAATAAGTTGAAGGATAAAACACTTCATAATTAGTAATAAAGAACCATATTATAATATCTTTAAATAACAATAACAAGATTTAAACTGTAATATCCAAAAAATAATAAGTAAAGGAACAAAAAAAAAAAATAAATATGGGACCAAAAGTAATATATGAAATAATAAATAAAGGACTAGAAGTAGTATCTAGAAATAACAATCAAAGGTAATATAAATAAACGACCAGAATAACCTCTATAGAAAAGAAACAAAGGACCAGAAATAATATTTGGAGAGAATAACTAAGGAACCAAAAGCAATATCCATAAGCAATATTTGGAAAATAATAATAATTAACAAGGGGCTAAAAGCAATCATACATAAGCATATTAAGATTAACACCATAAAAGTTCATAAATCTCACTTCCCCCTTACTTTGGTAAGAAGTTGATAAAGAGTGATGTAGAACCTTTGAAGCTTTAACTTTCTCCAAGAGCCTTCTCCTTTATCCCTCCTAAGAGCTCTCCCTTTCCTCTCCTCCAAAAGTTCTCACTCTCCTCGTTCCCTTTTCACAGACTCTATCTCTATCTCCCCAATTCGCAAAGTGTTGGCCCTTATTTATAGGCAAGATTTTCGTTTATTCGTTGAGCGAATTGTTGCTCGCTAAGTGAACACAAGTTCAAAGCATTTTGGATGAGTGACAAGAGGTTCGCTTAGCAGCGATGTGATTGCCTCACATTGCTAAGCTATGCGAACTTCCGCTGAGCAATGTTCTAGTCCTAATCACTCTTGCTGAGTGACCTATGCTTCGCTAAGCGAATGCTTTTTAGCTTAGCAAATTTCTTCAGAAAATATCCATATGCTACTGCCCTAAATCCATTGAGCGAATTCTATTTCGCTAAGCGAAATTCTCAAAAGAGAATTTTCCAAGTTTTTAGTAGAACATGTTTTATATGCCATAATTAACAAGGGTTACACATGCATAATTAAGTTTCTAACTCTAATATCTAAATTGAAATTATATAATAACCTGATTATGGAAATAGGGGTCTTATAGTCTTCAACCTACTTTTGGGCCCCTTCAAACTTCTTCTTATGTCTCTACAACACTTACTTTAATAGAATCAAGAATCTCAATCAGAAATGCAAAAATAGGCAACCAAAGCTTAAATGTCAACCAAAAACTATGCCTCAAAGTTTAACCACTTCACAAAAGCACAAATCAATTAAATGTTTAACCACCTAAGGTAGAAGTTAACAATCAAGAAAATATTTAACCATCCATAACATAAGCTTAATACAATGCTTAACCATCATGGACAAAAGTTGTCTTCAAAGAGGAGTAAAACTAGACACCTTGAGAGTATATAATGAGGTGCAAATTATTAGAAGAAAGATATCAAAAACTATAAAATAAGTTCTTTTTTATGACATGGACGACGAGATTGATACCTTTCATAAGCGTAGGGAATTTGGAAGCCGACATGGACGTGGCAACTTCACTCTTTGTGCCCTAAACCTCAATATGTGATCGATTGCAAATGGAAGGAAATCGTTGATGATAAAAAAACTTAATCAGGCGAGACTTGAAGGGGGCGTGCCCTGTTGAATGGTTTGTGTTGGCAAGTGAAGAGATTTGAGAGATTTCAACCGTAGCTGGGTTTTGAGATTGGTAGTTCTAGATACAGGCAGTGTCAAAGTATAAACTCGCTAGAATCCATGGCTATGTTGGATGCAAATCCACACATTTCACTTTCTCTCTAATCTTTGTGCAAGATTTTGCTTGATTTCATGTCCGAAAGGCACTTTTGCAGATCAATGTTCGAGGTTCTGAAGCTGAATTCAACGAGTCTGATATATCAAGCTCAATGAGAGAGAGGAATAAATGGTTTTGTTGAGAAAATGAACAATTGAAAATTTGATAAAGAAACGGATAGAAAAAAAATGGATAAAGATGCTCTAATACATGTTAACATCATATGGCTAAACAAGATCATATAATAAGGTGTAAACCTCATCTTACAAACAAGTTTTGTGAGGTTGAGTTAAGCCTAATTTTACAATTTCTAATATGTATTAGAGTTTATTCTAACAGTTTATTATTGTTAGGTCTATTGTGCCACCTGGTATCTAGCTACTCTAAGATCATTCACAAATATTAAACTCCACACTCAAGATGTTTAGTCCTCAGTGTGAGGGGGGTGTGTTGAAAATCTCACATCGACTAGTGATATGATTAAACAAACATATATAATAAGGTACAAATCTTACCTTATAAATTGATTTTGTGAGATTAAATTAAGTCCAATTTCACGATTTTTAATACACATTGCTTTTTTATTATCTCTTCTATTATTTGTTGTTATAACTTCTCTTAATCAAAGATATTATAGTCTAAAGACAATTAAACAGGAAATACTATGATTGAATTTAAAAATGTACAAACAGTAATTTTATCTAGGATCTTAGCAGAATAAAAAGAAACTAGGATCTTATAAATAGAATCACAAATAGAGTATCTTTATATTAAGGGTAAATATGTTTTTATCGAAGAAACATTTTTTTTTTCACTCTTCTATTTAACCAAATAAGTGGAGAAAAAAAAAATTCTTTTTCTTTCTCTTTCTACTCTACTTTTTACAATATTTTTCTTTTAATCTAAACATTATAAAAATCAAGGGTTCTAGCTTATGTTAATTTATTTTTTTTTAGGAAAAAAGAAACATTCTAAAAGCTATTTTTTTTATTCATTATCTGATAAATTTCTCTCTTCTTTTAATTCTTTTAGTTTTTACCCCATTTCAGTATTTCTTTCCTCTTACTTTTTCTTTATCTGGACAGAGCATAATTGGTCTCTAAAGTATGATGCACGTTCTTGTTCACTATTTGGCAGCAACACTGCCGTTGCAGATTTGCAATTTACTTATAGTGTTTTACCCATCCAAAGGTTGGTGAATTCGTGTTTAGGGATTCGAATCGATTCACTGTTTAAATTAATTTAGATCCGTGAATCAATTAAACATAATTAAATTAAATTCGATTTCATATGTAAATTTAATGATCTTGTGTGCTAATCCGAACAATTTAATCTTTAATATTTTCACTTTATATATATTGAGTAAGGTGTAAAAAGAAATATAATAAAAATAAGGAAACAGTTTCATCAATACCTTTAAAGCTTATGATTTTATTTTCAGTTTAACAATGTCAATTTTTATTAATTTGTAAATAATTTTTATTTTTCTAATACTTAGTTTTATTAAATATATTATTTGCATATTGAAAATAAGTTTGAAAAGAAAAGTATTGTAGACATGAAAATTATTAATTATTTTATTTTATTATTTTTAGTCTATTAAAATTTACATTTTAACTTTTATAAATTACTTTGTATATAGTTTTGAAGAAAAAACAAACGTATGTTTAATATTTTATTTACAAACTTTTATATTTAGCATTTTATTTCCTATGTTTATAAAAAACAAATATTTTATAAAAAACAAAAATAGATTTAAAAGAATTTCTTTATAATTTATGCATATAATCTTATACAATCTGTTTTTAATCAGATTAAATTACAAATTTTTTCTACAAATTCAATTAAATTAAAATTGATGAAGTAAAATTTCATTTTCCTCTAAATCTCATCCAATCCAATTTATAATCACTTCTGGTTTGCATCATATATTTGTTGTTAGATGCACATAGGCAAGTGACTTTATGCAATTGTGCATAGGCTTGATTGTTAGATGCACATAGGCAAGTGACTTTATGCAATTGTGCATAGGCTTGACCGAAGGTCTAAAATGAGATATTGAAATGTTCAAGATGACATTTTTTTTTTACTTTGTCTAAATGGTCGAAAAGTGAGATACCTACAAACACACTTCTACACTCAAAGTTAATTTTTTCTCCAACTTAGATCATGGGAATAGAGTTGGACATGGAAGATAATATAACATAGTTTTGTGGAGTGGGTGATGAACTCATTCATATTTTTGTGTTACATGAGTAGAGGTTTGATTTATGTTATTTTATGCGAGGAGCAATCTACTCTATCATGATTTTTACTTTGTTTGGATACTTTTTGACTTGATTTGGAAGACATGTTGTGTGCTTTCCTAGGTAAGTATTTATAATATTTTGGTTTAAATTATAAAAAATAAGGTGGCCTGATTTAAAGCAATAATAAGTGTATTAAATGATAATGAATAGTGAACATACCTTAGGATTAGTTGTCTTACTTATAGGTGTCTTATTGGGTTTCAAATCTTATTGATGAAAAAAAATCATATTCCAAAATTTGCACAGTAGACAAAATATATGTAAAAAGCAAATACATGTACTTGATTGAAGTTTCATGATCTTAAATTTTCCTTTAGAAATGTGAAGGTCCCACGTGTATCCACACCAAGACTATTCTTTACTCGCCAATACTTTGACCGCAAACTTTTTTTCAGCAGAATTCAGAAGAGATGAAACTAAGGGTTTGATTGATTTTATTTTATTTTTTAGTTTATGAAACGAGTTTACTAAAAAACAGGAACAATTATAAGTAGTTTTATTTTTTAGTTTTCTATTTTTTTTTTGAAAACTCAAAATAAAATGAGAATATATTTTTTTTTGCTTTTCATTAATGGAATTTTAGTAAATATAAACAAGTTTTTTCATTCTTACATCTTCAAAATAGTTTTTAAATAACACTTACTAAACAAGTTTTTTTTATTTTATTCTAGAAAACAATTTTTGAAAACTATTGAAAACTCTTTTCAAAAACTAAAAAACAAAACCAATTTGAAAACATTTTTTTTTCTTTTCTGATCTCACACCTGTTCAAATAATATCAATATTATTTATATAAAATAAAATCTGAATATACATGATTTGTGACGCTCAGTTGAGACCAATTCCAAATATTTGAAATTGAAATCAAAATTAACAATTTGAACATGACTGACAATATACTTTTATTTCTTAAATCAATATTTCAAATTAAAACAATAATTTCAAATTGAAATAAAATCTGCTACTACCTTTATTCTAAATAGAGTGGATATTATTTGTATTTTTTGTGCTACCAAAAAATACAATAATATTTCATATAAGAAAAAATAATTATCTACTTGATAATATTAACTTCTTTAATTTAAGTATCAAATAACAATTTTTGTTTCTTTAGCTTGTTAGTGTGTGACCCGTAGTTGTAGGTTCAAAACTAAATTTGTAATAAATTAACAACATTAATTTATTAATCAATGTTGGCATCTAGCAACACTCCTTAATGCTCAGATAGCATGAAATAATATTTTATGTTTTCAAGAACCTATTAGAATTAACATAATATTTCCTTCCATCTCTTGAACTCTAAATTAACTTTAGAACACGGTTTAATTCTCAAATTCTATAAGTTAATCTACGACGAAAAAGTTCAAGAAACTCTTTTCTTTATTCTTTCAACTAACTTGGCTTATGTATTTATTTTCATTATAGAACTCAAACTCAGTAATCATTCAACTAATACCTTAAGGTACTAGGTGTGTCTGAAATCAAAGTCTAATAAATATCTTGTTAATTATTACGATAATCTTAAGTCTAAGAAAATCATTATACTTCTTCATAAGAATTTTCTATTGACAATTCTAAGGTAATATATAACTATTAGGAATTCTCCTTTTGGGTCAGTTCAATAGTCATCCTTATATGCGCTATTTATATGTGTAATTTAATAAATAAGATTTATTAATCATTATCCAATAAAGATCATTACACGTATATTGATCAATCCGGATTAATGATCTCTTATCCTCAATAATCCTATGATCAAGAACAATTTAGATAAAATTATAAAGGACTTATTTCTCATTATTATAATCTTTATTATAAATAATAAGTCTCTAATTTTACTTAAGGACTTTATCGCATTAATTATTTCACAAAGAATGAATACGATAACAAAACAATAGAGCATGATTTTATTAATGCAAATATGATAGATTGGATATTAGGCATGCCTCATATTCCTACCCATAAGCTTTATCCAATGCTTACAACTTAGGTAATACATAGATATCTTATCTTTGTAATTATGTCCTAATTGGTGCTAGTTATCATTACACAGTAGTTCCATGAGTTTATGGATCACAAAATGGACTCAGACTTATAGGTACTGCAAAAAACCTCTCATACGATGATGCGAGACATGTATCTGCAAATTGAGTTTGGGTACAGAGCGAGCCTAGTTTTGCAAAATTATGGGGGTATGAATACTATAGTACCTAACCCCTCCTGCCTCGCACCTTATATATATATATAAAATGTATACAATTAAAAATAAAATGACAAAATATACATAATAACAAAATAGAGAAACAAAAAATATAATTTATCCTTTTATATAAGAAACAAATCTTAAAAAACCCACTCCGAGATTTTTTTTCGAGGCACGTTTTTATTGTTAAAAACCATTTCTTCCGAAACCTATAATTTACGTGTTTGGAACGATAAATCTCACATTCCAAAGTTCAAAATGAAGTAAGCTAAGGATGTCATTGCGTTGAAAGTATACTCATTTGGAAATAAATTTTTTCCAAAGCCACACTTATTAAGTATCATTATTTTCTGAAAATAGAAATTAAAAAATTAATGCGTATTTCAACTAATGCTAGTAAAATTGATTTTAAATATAATTTTTTATAGGTTAAAGTTAATATTGTTAATATTAATATTTATTAGTAGTGAGATCAAATCTACTACTTTTTTTTTTATATTTTTTTTACTATTTTAACCAACCGAACTATCTTAAATTTGATTTTTGATTAAAATTAATTTTAAGATAACTTAATCTATATTTGATATTTTTACTAACATGATTATGTTCTTTTCCATATGTTCGGTGGGAGATGATCCTTATGGGACCTACCTGTCAAGTGAATTCCACAAAAATCATTTATTTTTTTTTAAATATAATTGATGTTTTCAAATTTTTTAAATTTTAAACATTATGTTTCTAATGATAAAATCGTTACATATGTTTTCAAAATTTAAAAATATGTAAAATTGATATTCTAAATTTTTTTTTACATATGACTATAAACATATTCAGAATTAATAGTTAACATCAATAACTTAAAAAGATTATCAGTTTACACTTTTTTTAAATTTAAGAGTATAATATTACGTATTTAAACTCTTACAATATAATGTCTAAAATTAAAAGAAAAACATAAATTATATATATTTAAGCCTATATTTTTCTCTCCTACCGAATTCCGCTGGTTCTGTAAAGGATTTTTTCCACCAATCCTATATCGTGAAAGAAACATGATGATAAAATATGTTGTAACCTATTTTGATGATTTTTTTTCATGGCATGAGTGAAAGAAAAGACAAGTGGAAAAGGGAGGGTATGGTAAAGGAGAATAGAAGATGATAAAGAATTAGGAAGGAAATAGTTAGGGATATGATGGGAAGAGGAGGTGCAGAAAAAGAGGGGAAGCATAGAGCATAGAGCATAGTGCATAGTGAATAGTGCAAACTATGCATAGTGCATAGGGTGAGACAAGTAAAGTAAGGGAAGAGAATGTGAGGACCGTACAACACACTTGGCATCAGCAGCTGTGGCAGAACTGATGCATTGCATCGCAATAGACACAGACACAGCAAAGCAATTTTGCATACATATCATAGCCATGGCTTCTGTCTCAGCACAGTGCAACATTACCTCTGCCTCAGCCCAGCTTCACCTCTTCCCACTTTAGGAGTAATCATTGTCTTTTGGTATTTTTTGGGTAAGTTTTTCAACAAAGAATGTAAGCAGTTACACCTTTTTAACACACCCTTTTTCATATAATTACAATTTATTATTAAAAATTATAAAATTAAAGAATAGTGAAGATTCAAATTTATATAAATTTGTGATTTTAGTGTGTTTAGAAAAAATTATATTCCATTTTTAAGAATGTAAAGGGAGTTGAGTTTATTTACTTGACTAACGTCTGTGAACTGTTGTCAATTTTTAAGAATGTTTTCGATTTCTATTATGATAAAATAAAAGTTAATTATGTTTGTGCAATTGACTCAAAGTAAATTTAATTAATTTTATCTTATTTAATATTATTATTTTCAAAACACAATTTAATTAGAATTATAATTCTTTTTATTTGACATATTAGAAATAAAGGGTGTTCTTAAAAAAAAAAATTCAAATAAAGGGTATTTTAAAAATAACCCTATTTGCAGTAAAAAAATTATTTTATAGTTGATATTAGTGAAATTATATGAAAATAACTACTTTTCTTTATAGGTGTGAATTTGTGTGTTTTTGCGTTTTTTTAAAAGGCAAAACAACATGTGTATATTAATTAAAAGAATGAAACAAAAAGTTATATTAGTTAAAAGAATGAAACAAAAAGTTTCAATAGGTTTGTACAATAGCAAAATAAGAGACAAAATATCTAGAGACGTTTGATTTTTAAAAATAATAGAGTTTTTAAATATTTTTATACTTTATGTTACCACATGCCAAAATAGGAATCTATATTTTTCAACTATCCAAGAACTAGTCATATGAAAAATTTGGGTTAATTCATTAGGTAGAGGTGATTCAATCCTTAACCATGACAAAACCTTATACCAAGCTACCGTAAAAAGAGAGCAAGAAATAAAAAATGCTTATAGTCCTCCAAATGCTCCTTACATAATACATTGCAGTATATCCGGTTGGATTACAAGACTCTTCTTCACAATTTATCCATTATAGGAAGTTTATCTAAGAAGAGTTTTCATTAAAAAAACTAATACTTTTGAAGACATTTTATCTTTCCAAAGTCATCTAAATATAAGAGGAGCATTTGATACACTCCTATTTGTAGCCAAAACTCTCGAAAGCATTCTGTATGTATCTACTATTGAGAACTAGCCATTCGAACTAGCAAACCATACCCACACATTGTGATGTCGCTGAAGTAATACCATATTTTACCTATATATGAGTATAAACAAAGTATAATTTAGAATATATTTTTTAGATTATAATTTATTTCAAAAATAAATTGGATGATTTGAAAGTTAGCTTAATTTAGAAAAAAAAAATCTCTTGAAAAGCAAGTTGTTTTGAAGAGGTTGAAAAAAATTGTAACTTAAGATATTTTTTACGAGCTTTTTATCCTAATATTTTCACACTCTTTTATTTTATAACAACTGAATTTTTGTTGTATTCAATTATCCATATAAGATTAATTACTTTTAAACCATTTTTAACAAATTTATAAAAAAAATTGATTTTAATTATAATAAATTATTTTAGCTTTCATAAATACATAACCTATCATTAAAAATGTGTTAAAAAAATATATCAGATAGTGTGTTGCTAATATTTATGTTAAAGTAAAAGTATTTCCAGGACAAAAGATATAAAACATAAAAAATGTATCATGTGACTTTACTAAAATAGAAAAGACTTTTTTAAAATTATTTTGTAAAAATCATCTTTTTAAAATATTTACAGAAAGTTATTTTGACTTATTTTAATATTTGTTTTATCCGAGAAGTTCTTTATGAGAAACTCACGTATTTTTGCAATCATTCATCCATTAACGGTCTTCTTATCTAGATTTGAGTTTTATTAGTCAGTTATTAATCTAATGATAACAGGAAAAAGGGTATTAATGTCTGTAAGATCCTTGAGTCAAACATCATATTCTATTTTGTATGTTACTGCAATAACCACCTTATAACATAATTATGACTAAATGGCGTCTAAATATAAAATATATTCTGAATTTTTCTTTTATTTTTTATAAAATTATTTTTAGTATATTAATTATTGTTTGACCAAAATATTCTTAATTAGTTTTTACTAAAATATAATTTTAATACACCTTTTCTTTTATTTTTTGACTATCTTACTTTACTGGATTTCTTAATCACATGACAAGAAATTAGATTGCTATATCAGCATCATTGTTAAATTATTAGTTAACACACTGATATTTGAATAAATTAAAATAAAAAATCATTAAAAAATTAAAATAAAATCTAAAATATCCTATTTTATAGGATTACATTGTTATTTTAAAAATTATAATATTATCTTTTTTATAATAGTATTATAGATAATTTTTATTTTTCTTTCTGAAAAAAAAACTTCTACTTAGAGTATTTACAACAAGAGATGCTTGTAAAATTGTTTAAAAAATTAATGAGTTGTTTGAAGCAATTCTTGAATCTTATCTTGCATGACAATTCAATTTATTAAGAAGTGAAACTTTTACTACTTGACTGTTGCTTAAGATTAAAAAAATATTTTTTATCAAATTTTTACAAATTAATAACAATATACAACTAAAAAAATTTAAAAAATTATAAAATTATAAATTTCTTAAAATTACTTGTAATTTCTTTCATTAAAATAAAATAAAATAAAATATAAATTACTTAACAAATACATAACATTATAAATACTTCTTTTAATATAATAAACACTCATTATAATTTGATACTATTAAAAATGCTTTTACGGAACTACTCTTGCTCGTACATAGATTACCAAAATTTTTTATAAATGGTCTCGTGATCTCAATAACCAGTTAGCTAGGTGAATCAATTAATGAAAAAAAAAGGGTGAATTTGTAAGTTTATTTTAAAATTTTAATTTTAACAAGGAATCTACTTATTATAATAAAATTATTATTTATTTCATCACTATTTTTTTGAAATTTAAAATCGATGAAAATAAACGTTGGTGATCAAAAGTAGTTGAATTATTTTACTTTTTTTTTTGTTTTTATAATTTTTTTTAAAACTTCCAAATTTTAGAATTACTTATCTTTATTAAAGTAATATTTTAAAAAGATATTATAACTATAATAAACAAATTACAACTTTTCCTGAATTTTTATCAAATTACACATAACACATACTTTTAATTTTCTTAGAATAACTTCCTTTTAAGTTAAAAATATTACATATTTACACTAACATCTTCAAACTAACACTAAAAAGGATCCAAAAGTAATTGTCACAAAGAGAAAGTACGCATTTTTTGTTAATAATTATTAATTGTTATTTTTTTTATTAATAAGAATATTTCAAACCTGCCACATTTTTTTTCATTATCTTTAACAGGGAATTTTCCTATTAAACCAATCTTATTGTATCTTTAAAAAAATACAAATATAAACCCTAACCCTAATAAACAAAACCTTAAAAATGCTAATCTAACTAAATGATTTTAAAGAGTCTCTAATTTCTTTTCCAGAAAAATTCACTAAAACAGATAGACACTGTAAAACCCACCATGCAATAATTTCATATATGAAAATTTTTCATTTTAAATTGGTATCTTAATCTAGTCTCAATCCATACCGTAAAAGTTATTAAATAATATAATAATTATTAATTACTTAGAACATAAATTTAGTCCCACATACCCAAGAATAGTTTTCTCTCTCATCTCAAACACCTGGGGGATAGAATTTATTTCCGTTTGTAAAAGGGTGTAAAGTTATAAAAAAAAAGGTTAATTAAAAAAGGTGGAATAGAAGAATGAAAATTGGGAAATGAATAAAAGAAGAAGAATAGGTAGGTGTGGATAGGTGTAGAGAGAGGTACAGGGATAGCATAAGTAGGAGAGGGATGAAGCAAAGGCTAGTAGTTTCATACCTAATCTATGTAATCTTCTGATAATGATAATGATATCGTATCCTTGTGTGCCCCAAAGATTTGCTCCTTTGTCACACCAATTGACTAAAGTGAGATCAATTTCTTCTACCATCTTTCCCCAACTCACTTCTTGTCATTGTCACGCATGGTCAAACCAGGATCTACCCTGATTTCCATCCATAAATGTTCAAACTACCTTTCTTTCTCTTTCCATTTCAACTTATCTCCCCCTTTCATTCTTTTTCACATTTATTTTTATTCACATAACATCTTCACTTACCATTCTTCACGCTGCTGCCTTTTTAGTTTCAATTTTTTAAAAATAAGAAATTAGTTTTCTTTTTTAGTTTTTAAAATTTTAAAAATAATATTATTTTGGTTTTTAAATTTAAATATTATTGTCAAATCTTACTTTTCTTAAGATAATTTTTCTTTAGAAATGAAAGATAATTAGATACTAACAAGTGATCAAAGATTGAAGAAGATAATCAATTGTAAAATTGAGGTTAAAGGTAACAAGAATAATCAACATCATAAAAAACTTTAAACGCATAAAATATGAATATTTTTTTTTAATATAATTTGCTTCATACCTAATAACATGATTATAAGTAAAATACAACACCATTAAGAGATATAAGAAGGTACAGTTTGAGTGCATGCATATTCTCTTTAATAAGATATTTTGAGTTTGAATTTGAATTTGTCATATAGAGTTGTATATTCCTACGCAGAATTTTGTGCATGACGGTATATTTAGACAAAACAAAATTGTTTACAATGTAAAATATGTATGGTATAGAAAAAAATTAATTTATTTCTCTTAAAAATAAGTTTAAATGAAAATTATAGCGTAGTCCAAATTAATTTAAAATAAATTTTTATTTATTTTACATACAAACTTGCATAATTGTGATATATATATATAATTTTTATTTATTATATAATCATTTTAATTAATATGTAATGTAATTTACGTTTTATTTATGATAAATTTATTAATTTATTAGTTAATACTTTAAAAGTTATATAATAAAAAATTATAATTAAATATTAATACAAAATTATTTTATACTGTAAGTGAATATTAATTAAACTATAATCATTACTCACATGTTGTTCGAATAATTTGTCTTTAGGCTAACATTTTAATTTTATTTTATTTTTCTATTCCATTAAATAAATGAGGCTTTTTTCTTCTAATTTCTCTTCTCCAGATATTTTTTCTTTACCTAATTTATGTTAATTTTTTCTTCTCTCCATTTTTTTTTTCTGTATTCGTTTTTTACATAGGAATCTGAGTGAACCTATCTAATATTGAAAGCTACGGTAGCAAATTTGGTCGTATTTCACGTTACATAAACAATTTCGGATGTAAAAATTGATTCCATATGATTGGTTAAGTGTTGCAAAAGAATTTAAAATTATTTTTGAAAAAAGTAATTTAGAATAGCTTTTATATTGGATAAAAATTTATATTAGATTTTTCTTATAATTTATTTTTATAATAAAAATATTTAAACATAAATCGTATTATCTACAAGTCAATTTTAATTTATATCAATTTTATTTAAAATCAAGTTTGCCAACACTTATTCAAACATACACTTAAGCATCACTTAAAGTGGGATTGAGAGAAGAGGGTATTAAATCATGTATTCAATTTCTAATTAAGAAAATTTCTCTATTTTTTATAAAGCTAATGAATATTATTGATAAGAAAATAACAGAAAACATAAGAAGTGTTTGCTGGACCATAATACAATATATAAAGAAAGTGTTTACAAAGTATGCTAAACACACATTAATGGATTTAATATTCATTCATCATAAGAATAAGACATTATTTTTACTACATGAAATCATTTACTACATGAAATCATTTTCACGTACTTAATTGGATTGCATGAATATATCATCTACCTCAAAAGTATGGCCTTTAGAAATATGTTATAAACCACCAAACCAAACGCCCATCCCTTTTCACCGCTTTTGCTCCATTAACTAGTCGTAGAAATTGATATCCCATATTATGAAAATCTTTCTATAAAGTTGTGGCTATATCCCACTAGGCACATAACTTGTATCACACCTAAGAAATCAAAGTACAATTCAAAAACAAATGTTGTCATGTTTCTAATATGACATCACAAAGTGTGCAACCTCTTTTGCCTAAACAAGCCCTTTCATGTGTAACTTCTTGCCTGTGGCCAACTTGTTTGCATCCAATTGCTAGGCCAAACATTGGACCTTTAGAGGAATGCCTTTTGCCCAAACTACTTTGAAAAAAAAAATCCTTCTGTTGAGTTGTGCTAATAGACAATTCCTTGTATGCAGATCTTACAGAGTATACTCTTGTCTAGTCTGCTAAACAGAGTCATTCATCGAGGAACCCTTCGTTTAGTTTACACCCTCTAGTTGATATGGAAACACGTTAATGTGATCCTCCTCCCAAGCAAATAACGACCTTTTTCTAATTGCACTTCTACCCAGACCCATTCTCCATCATGTCCTTAATTTTTATGTTCTGATCAATCACTAACAAAAATAATCAATAAAATTTCTAATTGAGTCTACAATCCCCTAACCATCTATCTCTCCAAAACATAATTTGACTTCCATTCACTAATTTGCATTTGCCTTGTTGAGACCACAACCTCTTTGCCTAGTTCCCTATATGGAATGTAAGTCACCTACCATATTGAACGTCACTTGCCTTGAACTACCCATTTCCCATCAAAACTCTCATACTTGGACTTCAAAATTCTTACCTACAAACTATTTGTTTCCACCTTTAGACACCACAACCATTTGCTCAATAATGTCATATTGAATAGTCACATATCTCTTAAACCAAACCTCCTTCTTCCTTGCTCCAGAACACTTTTTCCCATGACAATCAATTCACCTTCCTCCTACCCTCTTTTTCACCCCATAGAAAACTTTTAAATAGGGGTTCAAATTTAGAAATGACACATGAATAAGCCTTAAAGAATGACATGAAATATATCAGTAATGTTGACAAGGAAAATTTCTTAGCATACCTCAATATTTTTTTTCTTACATCCTATTTCACACCATCTCCATCCTCCAAAATGGGATCTTAGAGGAATTCTAGGAGTGTAGGTAGAAAATGCCTCTTCAGGAACAATAATTAAAATATACTTCCCATAATACTTAAAAATATATTTTTTTATTATTTTCTAATTAAGTTTACTTAAATATTCTCATTATTCATTGCCAACAAATTCTTAGATGTAAACCAAATTATAAAGTAATTTATTTAAAGCATAAGGTGAAACCTTTTAAAACTAACGATTAATTATTTTTTTAGTAAGAGAAAAAAAAATGAGATCTAAAAAATTAATAAAAAAATAACATTTAATGTTTTATTTTTGATGGGCCTAAAGTAAGGACTTTATTTTTTCTTAAGTAGGGTCAATCCTACCCTCACCTCCCCTTCCCTTATATTCATTTTAGTATCTCTGATATAGAGTATCTATCAACTTTGCTGATAATTAATATCCATCAGAAAACCTTTAATTGGGTCTCCCATTTCAACCACATTTTTACATTCACAAAACATAAATTCGTAAACTCAAAATTTTAGGTAAAGAAATCAAATCTAGTATTATTCTAACAAGCAATTTGTTGTTACCTCCTCACTTATTTTACTCAAACTTATCTTCGTCCACATTCTCTTTTTAGAATTGATAAAATTAACAATTAAGAACAAAAAGGGAAAAAACACTATTAACCTATTTGTGATTAACACGTATACTCCGTAACATCCCAAAAATACTCACAGTTTTTACAATATTACTTTATAAATAATCATTTCTCATATAATTAAGTACTTAGAATATTGAAGAGGAACAATTATCCACACAATCATCAACTTAGTACAATTAAAACCCAACATATTTAAAACTTTAAATAACTAAGTCATGTACATTGACTCACCAGATGAAGTCAATCATCGAGCAAAACACAGAAACGTCCATCATCGCCTAACGAAGACCTTGATATACAATCTCCCAGTCAAGGGACTTCGCTTAGCGAAATGCTTCGCTAATTGCAAATATAAGTCAACTTTTGATAGAGAGGGATTTGCGTTGAGCAAGACTCTCTCGCTGAGCACAAACCCAATTAAAATTCAATTTAAGACAACTTTGCGTTAGGTGAGACATCTCATTAGGTGCAAAACTACAAATCTAACTAACGAAGGCTAAATTTCACTGGACGAGATCCGTCGCTCAACGAGATCCTACAAATAGTAGAATCTCAACTGCATAATCCAACAATTCAAAGGTACTTCATTCACTCAATTCTCTAGAACATTCCATCACTCAATTCAAAGGTACCCCATTCACTCAATAAAATCATGTAATTTTTTTAAATTAATTAATTTTTTTACAAAGGATTAATTAACTAACTTTCATTAATAAATTATATATTTATATAAAATTAGATTATATTACTATTTAAAAATTTAAATTTATTAAAGACTTTCAATAATAAATTGTTCAAAATTCAAATTTGTGAGAGACCAGTCACTTTATTCGTTATAAAATAAATTAAGGAAAATTTGATATACTCGTGTACAAACAAAATTTTATGATCATAAATAAAAAATTATTTTTAATCCTCTAAATACAGTTTGATGCTTTGATTCCCAATGTTTAAAAGAGATCCAATTTTTATATTATCACTTTATCTTTTCAATTGTTTTTAGGGAAAATTGTTTGCTGTTTTGTACTATAATAAAAGAACGAACTTGCTTATATATATAAAAAAAAAATAAAAAATAAAAGAACAAACTTTTCGGTAAAACAATAAAAGGAAAACCAAATTGATGTAAGTGGTTTGGGTTTACCATATACAAATATAAAAATAATTATTTTGTTATTATCCAAATCATTTTTAAATTATATAATTATGTCATTTTAATGTTGGGTCATCAATACAGATTTTAGAAGGTTTAAGAAAATATTTACTATTAAAGTAAAAGTTAGAATTTCACGTGTGGATACCAAGTTTTGTGTAAGATTTTATAAGATGTGTAAAAATTATAAAATGTCCATACACATTTCTTTCAGATAATATATATATAAAGGCAAAGGAAAATAAGATGATTTTGGTCAAAAGCAAAATGTTCATTTCCTAAAGTGTATATACATCATATTCTCAAAATGCGCACAATCATTTTATTAATTGTGCATTTTGTTGAACGGCTGTTAAATGATTTTATCATTTTCAATTAATTTTAACTTTGTTATATTTTATCATTACAATATTTTTAAATATTAAAAAAATTATTTGGTTATCTATAAATTGACTTATTGATAAAATATTTTTCAACACAATTTCTTATTCTCATTCTCAATATACATGTTAGTATTTTTTTTTATTCCAATGTTATCATTAATTAATGTTAATGTTAAATTATATTTATTTATTTTAAATATAATTTTATTTATTTTAATTTTTAGTTTTTATTAATTTAATTAATTAATTTTACCTTTTAAAATAAATTTAATATTTTATCAAAAAATAAAATTATAAATAAAATTTAAATAATGGAGTCCATCGAAAAACTCATACAAAATATCTTAAGATCCTAAATATGAAATTTTTTATTAGAAGAAAAAAAAAATCTTAAAACAAATGTCACATCATAGAACTCAAAAAAGGTGTTTGAAAATTTTAAATAAGATTTAGGATTGCAGAAGCCCCAAGAGTAACTGTGAGTGAGGAACTATAGTTTGTCCTTTAAAAAAAATAAAGAACTATAGTTTATGTTGAATTTGAGATAAAAAATTTATTATGTGTATGAGTTAGGTAAAAATGGGTTGAAAGTCAAATGGTATCTTTGAGTAGACGGTTAAATCTTTAAAAAAATTTAGCACATTAATTACGTTTTATATATCAATTTCTAAAACATTTTAAAAATATTATTTAAAGTGTTTTAAAGACCATTTATACAACAAAAGTTTAACACCTATTCATTGTTAGTACAAAAGAGTTTTATATTAACATTTAATCATAACTATTCATTTATATGAATTTTAAAGTATTAATTTGGTAAAGTAACTAACTTACTAGATGTAAAAGGTTGTAATTAAATGTTAATATAAAATTTTTTACACCAACAGTATGTAAATATTTTTCTTAGTCTTACAAAAGTCTTTTATAATATTTTAGTATTTTAAAAACCATTTATGCTAGTGTTTTCTTAAATAATTTTAAAAAATAACATGGATAATAGGTTATTTTTTGTTTTCCATTAATGACACCTTCATAATATGAATAAGTTTTTTATTTTTATATCTTCAAAATAATTTTCAATTAGCTTGTACCAAACAAGCTTTTTGGTTCTTTTTGTTTCTCTTCTTCTTTCTGAAATCAATTCTTAGAAACCATTTCTAAAAACTCTTTTCAAAAACCTAAAAAAAAAATAAAAATCAATCAAACCCTTAGTTATGAAAAAAAAAATTTAAATGTGTAGTTTAGTAAAGAAGAAAGTGTAAACATATATAACCTTTCATATAATCCTTTTCGTTATACTTTCTTTTCTGTTGGTTAAACCATTTTTAAAACCTTAAAATCATGTATTACATGACAAGTGATAACAATACAATTTTATTACTTATTCTAATAAGTGTCACATTTTGGAAAAAATTGTATAACGATAAATGTTTATTTATCACTTTAATATAACATTTATGTTAGTTTGGTAATAATAATATATGATCTAGAGTTTGAAATTCTCTACTAACAACAACTAAAACATTAAAAATTAATATCGACTTGTAAAAAAAATATGATAATATTTTTTTTTAATTTATATAAAACAAATACTCATTTTGGAATAGAAATAATATGAGAATTCTACAAAATTGTTTATATAGAGAATAATTTTGTTTTAGCAAAAATGAAATATGAGAATTCTCATTCTTAAACCCATATTTTAGAAAAAAATTTGTGAAGCTTAAAATATGTTTTTCTTTTATTATCAATAATTATAATTACTCAACTCACGAGTTTAATTTACTCTCCATGAGAACTCAACCATACCCACTTCATAAAAAAATATTTTAATCTCATCAAAATGCCTTTAAAGTAAAGAACATGAATGATCATTTAGTTAATTTAAAAGTACTAATGATAAGTGATAATTGATAGAGTTCAATTAGTATACACTAATAGTCTAAAAGAATTTTACACTTATATTCAATCACCACTCATAATTTGTATAACTTTAAAATATTAATTGATAAAATCAACAAATTTATTAAAGAATTATAATTGAATATGAGCTTAAAAGATTTTATATTGATAGTACACAATCCTTTTCTTAATTAATATGTAACACACTTAAAAAAACATCTTATTTCAAGGACTCATTTTTTATTGATGGTCTATTTTATAAAATAAACACAGGAAATGACTCATTTTATGGAAAGTTTACAACATAAAGACAGGAAATGTGTAACTCAATCATAGCAACAACAATTACTAACAAATCCTTGTGTGAGACAATATCCATACTTAAACCTCTTTGCCGCGCAACGTGTATTGCAATCCTGAATGCATTTTTTATCGCAGGGATGATTGCATGGCCCTATACACATAACACCTGGTTCTACATATCCTGTTGCTGGTTCTGTATAACAAAGTTCACAATTTTATTAACAAAATTCCTTATTTATGTTATGTGAAATTTTAAAATTAACATGCAAGTATATATGAAATATTATAGTTTGCCATCTGTTTTAAACAAAAAAGCAAGACAAAATAGAGAATTTAATGAAAGTATGATGTTTCTTTTAATTACCTGCTATTAGTACCAAGGAAACAAATAAAATCGCAAAGAGAAAAGGATGAGACATGCGAAAAGTCATTTTAAGAGAACTTCCGAATTCTGATTTTTCTTTCTTGTGATATATATATATATATATATATATATATGTGGGAACATATTTAGTGAGAAAGCAAAATTTATAAGGGTGAGCGGAACATATTTCAGCCATTAAGAGAGAAGAAAGAAGAATATCTGAAAAATCTCAACCATTGATATATGAAAAAGAAAAAAAATGACAAATAATAAATAATAGTAGAAAGAGAATAGAAAAAAAATAACAAATAATAAATGATAGTAGAAAGAGAATGAGTGAATGCGTAAAGATTTGATCTCAACCATTAATTTTTATTTCAATGACTTGGATTTGTTTCTATCACTCTTGTATAAGATATTTTACTTTCATATGTATATATATGGGGACATATCTATTGAAAAACCAAGTGTATATGGGAATGAGAGTAACAATTATTAGCCATTAATAGAGGAGAGAGAAAAGAATATTTGAAAAAATCAGTCATTGATAGAGGAAAGAGAAAAAAGAGTAACAAATGATAAATGCTAGAAGAGAGAGAATGAATGGATGTGGAAGATTTTATTCCAACCGTTGATTTTTATTTAAATGACTAATATTTGCTCATTCGCTCTTATATAAGATACTTTACTCTCATATGATATGCCCTATATATGAGGACATATCTAGAGAGAAATTCAAATTTATATGAAAGTGAGAAGAGAAAATCTCAGTCATTAATAGATGAAAAAGAAGAATATAAAAAAAATATCAATCATGAGAGACAATAGAGAAAAAAAGTGACACATAGTAAATGCTAAAAGAGAGATAATGAGTGGATGTGTACGATTTGATCTCAACTATTAATTTTTATTTGAATGACTTAGATTTGTTCCTCTTAGTCTCATATAAGATACCTTACTTTCATATGATATACACTATATTGAGACATATCTAGTAAGAAAGTCAAATTTATGTGAGAGTGAGAAGAACAAATCTTAGCCATTAATATAGGAAAGGAAAGAATATCCAAAAATAATCCATCATTGATAGACAATAAAGAAAAAAGAGTGACAGATAATAAATATTAGAAAAGAGAAAATGAGTGGATGTTTACTATTTGATATCATTCATTAATTTTTGTTTCAATGGCTTAGATATACTCTTCTCAGTTTCATATAAGATACCATATTCTCGTATGATATACTATATATATATATATATATATATATACACACACACATACAATGTTGAGGAATATATATCTTGTACTACGAAAACTATCAGATATATGGAACAACATATTGAATAGATATTAAATAAAAATATAAAAATGATAATTTTTTTGTCAAAATAAGTTGACTAAATTTTATCTATTTAATATATCCTTTCTATGATTATTTTTTTTATTAATTTAAAGTGACCAAAATATATATTCAATTTATCATATTCATTTATTAATGATTATTTTTATTATATGCACATGGTTTTTGAGAGACCATAACCCTTTTGCCCATGCCTGGTTCCCTTGGAATGCAACTCAACCCACCATCTTGAACCTCACCTTTCTTGAACTACTTATTTGCCATCAAAACTCTCATACTTGGACTTTATAATTCTTACCCACAAACCATTCGTTTCTATCTTTAGACGCCATAACCATTTGTCCAATAATGCCCTATTGAATAGTCGCATATCTCTCAAACCCAACCTCTTTCTTCCTTATCTCTGTACACTTTTTTCATTGACAATCAATTCACCTTCCTCCTACCCTCCGTTTCACCCCAAAGAAAACTTTTAAAATAGTGTGTCAAATTTAGAAACAATACCTAAAAAGCCTTAAAAAATGATAAAAAATATACCAACAATGTTGACAAGGAAAATTTCTCTATATACCTCAATATTTTTTTTATATCCCATTTCACACTCTCTACATCCTCCAAAATGGGATGTTAGAGGATTCTTAGGAGTGTTGGTAGAAAATGCCTCTTTAGGGACAATAGTTAAAATATATTTCCCATAATACTTAAACTTTTTTTTTATTTTCTAATTAAGTTTACTTAAATATTCTCATCCTTTATCGTCAACATATCCTTAGACATAAACCAAATTATAAAATAATTTTTTTAAAGCATAAAATGAAACCTTTTAAAACTAATGAGTAATTATTTTTTTAGTAAGAAAAAATAATAAAAAAATGACACCTAAAAAATTAACATTTAATATTTTATTTTTTATGTACCTAAAGTAAAAGCTTTATTTTTTCTTAATCACGTTCCCTTTTATTCTTTTTAATATATATGATATTGATGTAGAGTTTCTATCAACTTGTTGATAATTAATATTTATCAGAAAACTTTTAATTGGGTCTCCTATTTGAACCACATTTTTACATTTACAAAGAAGTGGTAATCTTAATGTTAGTTAAAGAAATAAAAGCTAGTAGTATTCTAACTAACGATTTGGTGTTACCTCCTCACTTATTTTACTCACACTTATCTTGAATCACATTCTCTTTTTTGAATTGATAAAATTAACAATTAAGAATGTAGAGAAGAAAAAAAAGAACGCTATTAATGAAATAACGGATTCCTATCTGTGAATAACAATTAGAATTTAGAAGTTAATTTAATAGAATAAAAAATTAACATTTATATATGATCAATGTAAAAGAGTTTTAGAATATGAAACATTTAATTATCTTCTTATTAATGGTCAATTTTATAAAATTTAATAATATGATATTTTTGAAATAAACTTTCAATCCAACAGTGAATTTTTAAAATAAAAATATGTACACTTTATCTAAAGTTATGTCAATTTATCCCTCTTCAAACCAAATATATAATATTATATCACATATTTAAAATTTAAGTCATAGGTTAAAAACAAAATGTCGTATGAGCCATCACCACAAAAACGTCTAATGTATTATTGGACTGGAATCTGTCAGGTAAGAATTATTTTTATGAATATTGGGCTCTCATCAAAATTTACGTTGCATTGTAAATTAGGCAATTGTTTTTAATACCCCTTATCTTCTATTCGCACCCCCAGGCTTTACAATTTTTTTCAAAACTCAAAAAACCCTCTCCTTTTCTTACCCTACTTGCATAACGAAGTACATTCTGGACAACATGATCCACAAGACAAATGAGATTCAGGTAGTATGTTATGGACCACATGATCCGGAAGGCAAATGAGATTCAACAAGTATGTTCCAGACAATATGATTTGGAATGTATTATGTCCATTCCGAATTAATTGATCCAGAATGTATTATGTATATTCTGGATCAACTAATCTGGAAGTGGATCAAATGCATATTCCCAGCCTAGGTGGTCTGGGGTAAATATTGTTAGTTCGGGATCAACTGATCCTAAATATTGTAACACTCGATGCAGTACGAATAAAAATGCAAACAAACCCTCAATCATAAATCCCAAAACCCTAAACCCTAAACTTTAACTCAAGAAACTCATATCTGAATAAAATTGTGTTTTCCTTCTCAAATAGTGCTTAAATAAACGAATAATATCCTAAAGACTTATAAGAATGATTAGGGATTTACAATAGGGTAGAATGTGAGAATTTTTGTTTGACACATAAGAGTAGCAAGATAAAGCACAACAAGATAAGAAAATAAAAAAATAAATTAAAAAAATTTAAATAAAATAAGGATTAGGGTATATTAGGAATCTATAAAAAAAGATAAACTTGGGGTGCAAATAGAAAGTGGGGTGTGTTAAAAGAAAATGCCTGTAAATTATTGAACTTCCTTCGATGCTATCTGGTCAACTACAAGCAATTTCTTTTTGCAGCCCCCGAATTGCTATTGAAAGCGCATAGAAACTTACGAAAACGCAAAAAGACATGTTTTCTTAAACTCTCAAATAAAAAAAAAAATAATAATTCCATATCAACAGATTTGGAATTATGCTTAGTATTCAAAGTAGCTTGATCTGAAACATACTAATAATATATTTCGGATAGTTACTCTAAAATGTAAAAATAATATTTTACTTTTATATCAATTCATCTCGAAAATAATATTTTATTTTCATATCAATTCACCTGGAACTATTATTATTGTTTCTAATATATTGATTCAAAACATGGTAGATATGTATTATATATAAAAGAATGTTATTAATATATTATTTGACACACTCCTTCTAATACACTTTCTATTATCGGTTAAATTTATTAAAAATTATAAAATTAGAATGAGAGTCGTTTAATGATAAATGAAATAATTTGTAGTTTTCAATAAATCAACTGTGTGTTAAGAAGAATGTGTGAAAGAGTACACTACTACAATTTTTCTTATATATAAGTTTATCTGAAACTTAAGTAAAAAACTATACCATTTTTAAATTAGTTTATCCAAATTGCGCTTTTTTTTATTTGACTAAGTTTTGGGGGATCCGGAATTTCAATTAGTATGACATATTTGAACTTAGAAGTTTATGGTTTAAAATATGTTACCATTTTTTTTTTGCTTAATCTCCACCATTTTTTTAAGTTAATCGTATTTTATTATATAATAAAATCTCTATATTTGTAACTTCAACAAAACTCCAGGCTACACGAATCTCCTGTCCAGCTCTGCCATTGCATGAACTATTTATAATTTTGTCTATATTTCACAAATTAAAAAATTGTCTCAATTTATTTTTAATTTTTTAAAAATTTGTACATATAATTTTTATAAAAGACTTAAATTTTTTTATGATATAAATATTATATAAATTATTTTCAAAAATTAATTTTGCACAAAATTTTTATTTTATAAATATAGTTTTATGATAGACAATAAAATAAAATTTATCAAAAAATTTTTAATTTAAAATATATATTTTTAATTTAAACTAAAAATAAAATCTGACAAACAATTTATATTTGTTTTTCTATGTTTTAATTTTTTATTTTAACTTAAAAAGAAATTTTTAAGTTTAAAATAAGCTTAGACCAAATGGTACTGAGTGAAGAATAATATTTTTGTTATGAAGGAATGGATTAAATTATATATTTTTACATAAGCTTGAAAAACAATATATTATTAGCACCACATAGAAAAAAGGAATATAGTTAGAAGGCTAAAATGATTGTCTTTCAGACCTAACAATCACTAACACAGTAAAGTAGTTATAGGATTTGGTTTCTACACCCATCGTTTTAGTTTTTGCACTTGTCTATTTTCAAAAAAGCCTAATATAACCTTTGCGTTTTTTGCGAAAACCACCACATTTTATTATATTTGGAAAAACCCATTCTAGAACGTAAAAAACAAATTCCTGAATTGTGATTAAAACAAATTTTATTGCAAAACACCATCTGAAACCTAAAAGTACAGAAAAAAAATGGCTGTTTCTAAATATAAAAGTTATATTCCATTTTTGGAATGTGCAATAGAAAATGCATCTCTAAAATAAAGTTGGTCAGGATGACTTTAGATATTGAATGTTTAGGATTGATAAATAAACTCTTATGGGTAATCTGAATCTGGTTTGAAGTTGGACGAAAAATTTTCATTTTGACTGAGTTTAAATGTGAGTACAAAAATTAGATTTTTTAAGTTAGAGATAAAGATGAGATATAGATGTCTTTCCTGTCCTTGTATCCGTTTTTAATTGAATGATTAAAATACACAAAATTCTTATATTTAATTTTTAAAACAAATAACTCTTTAGATTTCTATTTTACTGTAAAAATTATAACTTTTAGATATTAAGAAAGATTTGACATTCAAATTACAAATTTTATATTTATTAAAAACTTTTAAATTAATGTAATTATATTCAACACTTTATTTTTTATTGAAAAATTATAATAATTGTTTTGGATACAGGATGAGTACTAATATACTTGACACTCAACGAAAATAAAAATGAAACTTAAATCTTATAATCGAAATTAGAGACGGAAAGTAAGATGAGTTTTAGAAGTAAAAAATGAAGATTTTATACTTATTCCGGTTCATTTTCACTGCTATGCCTATCAATGTTGAACTCTATAATGTTGCAACAAAACATGTTTGCATGATGTATTTACTTTCCATTTGCGTTTAGCTGCCTTTATTTGTGGGGGTGTATTTTACGGTACATTCCGGAATTTAAATGCGTTATGAAATGTTCATTCCAATGTTTGTGTTTTAGGTTCCAAATTATAATTTGAAATGTATATTTTTTCAAATTCATTCATTTAAACATTTAAACATGTATTACATTTCAGAATGAATGCTTTGAGATGTAATAAAATGTGCCCGTTTATAAAAAAGACGGTTTTATGTACTAAAATAAGTGGGCAAGAACCAAAGCCATGGCAATTGCTTTTTAACACCTCCAAATTTACTATTGGCATAAATCCTAATTACTCATACTACCCTTATCTCCCTCGAATGCCACCCTTCATAACCACCACCGTGCCCCCTATGTTGGTGCGCTTCCATAAACCCAAACCACAAATATATAATTTCATTTGTGTACTTAAGAATAAGAAAGATGACTCTTATGTAAATATTACAGAATAATGTAAATATTATAGAATAAGGTTTGGTCCTACTCATAGGGATTTTGTACCAAATCCTTATAATTAGAATGAAAAAAACTGTTTTTGTTTATTATAAATCAACTGAACCAAAACATGCTATCAATGTGTTTGAATTAAGTTGTTCAAAATAGTAAAATGGGTTCTAGATCATTTGATCCAAATATAAAGTAATATATTTTTACATCCTTAATCAAGTGATCTATAACATAAAACTAGTGTGTTCTAAATTACTTGATCTGAAATGGAAATATATATTATTCTATTTTTGGATAAAGTGATCCGAAAGCTTTGTAACTATTACAAAAACCTTGATTCGGAACATACTGATTTTATGTTTCAGATTAGTTAATCTTGAATGCACATAAAAATTATGTCATTTCCATATCAAAGTGATTCAAAATGTACATTTTTTTATTTTATTTCTTTTTATGAAGGTGGGAATGTGTGAAGGAGGGGAATGTCTTCAGTAAAGTGTGGTGGCGGAGGGAAGAAGGTGTAGAGGTATCGGATGGGATGAGAATAGTAGGAGGAAAAGAGGATAAAAGGGGAATTCAAATTTATTGGGAGGTTCTAATATCAAAATGGGGGTTCCAAAAGTAATTTCCGCAACCAATAGTAAGAAGGAGAAATTTCTGGGCCAAATTAGATTGGGTGAGAAGAAGAACCATGGTTGTCCGTAAGACTAAAATATATAGGCTAATTTTAGGACTACTTGAAATAAATTAATTTTAGTTTTTGAATTAGAATGTAAAAAAAAAATAATTCATTTTTGGTATTATGAACAACTTGATTCAGAATACATTGGTTGAATACTCTGAACTTAATTGATCAAGAACACCTTAGCTAAGGGTTGTGAATCATTTGATCTAGAACACACCAATATGAAATGTAAAAAATAATTATCCAATTTTTAGTTTTTCAAATAATATAATCCAAAACACATGTTTTTTTGGGAAAAAAAGTATTATTAATATTAAAAGTGAAATAGAAAGTAGGATGATAATTATATCCGCCCTATGGGTATTGCCTCGTTCCCGCTTCGATTTTGATGAAAAAAACCTGTATTGTTGGTCTTCGTTCCATCCCTGTTCAAGATAATCAGGGATGGCGACGAGTGTGGGTTGTTAGTTCCCACCGTACTTCTATATTTTTCATATAATTATATTAAATAAAATCTTACATGTCTGTGTATAAGTCTACATTTTTGTAGACCATTAAAACTAAAATATATATTAATAACTTAGCATATAATTTGTTTAATCAATTAAATATAATTAATAATTAACATATAAATTATTAAATAAATTATAAGTAAATTTAAATATAAATTATAAAAAATAATATTACAAATACTCGTGAGTATCTGAACTCAAAAATATCTTACGGAGATTAAAATTTTATATCTGTTTTCCTTATACCACGCCTGCTTCGTCTCACCCTATTGTCACCCCTAATAGAAAATCACAATATATGTTTTCCACTAAAACAAAAAAGAAAACATAAAACAAATTACTTCAAAATAGATACAATAACTCAACCCGTAAAACACCAAACATTGAATTCAGAGGTCTTTCCACGTACGAGAGCATTGTAATATAAAACATACTAATGTAAGTTCCCAAGCTAAACCAAAATTCCAACCATAAGTGATTAAAAATAACAATATAAGATCCCTCCAGGACTACTTATTCACAAAAGGAAATAAACTAAACAAGGGAATGCCTTAAAATTATGAACCAAAAGAAATTTATCTTTATTCTCTTCAAACTGCCGTTTGTAATAAATAATATATATACATATATTCGAAGATAAAAAAAAACTTATGTATTACATCTCATCATAAAACTTATCATATAATTATGGCATTATCACATATCATATTGTTGTAATAATTTGTAAAAAATAATAATTCTTTATGAGTTTAATTAGTATGTCATGATGGTGTAACAAAATTTATAAATGAAATATTGTTATTGAATGTTAATATAAAAATCTTTCCACTGAAAATCCATACTAATTAAACTCATTTTTTATATTCATGTAGTTTTTTAAAGTTAATTAACTTTTTTTTACAAAGGATTAATTAACTAACTTAAACTAACAAATTATAAATTTATATAAAATTAGATTATATTACTATTTTAAAATTTAAATTTATTAACAAATTTCAATAATAAATTGTTTAAAATTTAAATTTGTGAGACACCAGTCACTTTATTAGTTATAAAATAAATTAAGAAAAATTTTATATACTTATGTACAAACAAAATTTTATGATCATAAATAAAAAATATTTTTAATCGTCCAAATATAATTTGATACTTTGACTCCTAAACTTAAAAAGAACTGGTCTAGAATGGAAAAACCTTACAAAACTCCCTAAGGCCACTACAATATGCTCATTTATGCTCATGTGTCATAGTTTTAACAACAAGATCTCACAATGGTATTAAACTCTTTTCCTAATCACAACTGGAATGACACCTTGTCAGGTAGTGCTGAATCATACCATCAATTGCACTATCTTAAATCATGTTCATGTTCATGTTCATCAATATATCACATACATTTATAAATGATACACATTTATAAATCACACACATCGTCTTAACATCATATTCACATCCTCAATACATCACATGTATTTATAAATTAAATAAAACACTTCATCTTATACTCATTTGTAGAACATAAATTCACCATACTACAAGACACTCTTAATACATCTATCCAGAAAAGCATTTTTAACATATATTATTACTAATAATAGAATTCATCGTTTATAATCACAACCTAACTCACCATGGTATTGTCCTAGATCAAGACAACCATCCATTTAAAATCTACAAGTAACATAAAATCCTAAAACATAAGATCAAGACAAAATATTTTATTTATGTTTGGAGTGAGAGGTAATAAAATGCGAGTAATTAACTATGTTTTAGGATCTTATGTTACATGTAGATTTTAAATGGATGGTTGTCTTATGTGTATGATTTATAAATATATGTGATGTATTGATAAACATGAACATGATTTGAGATAGTGTCATTGATGGTATGAGTCAAGGGCACCTGACAGGGTGTCATTCCAGTTGTGGTTGGGAGTGAAGTTTAATACCATTGTGAGATATTGCTGTTAAGACTATGATATGAGCATAGATGATCATATTGCATAGTGACAACTTAGGGAGTTTTGTAAGGTTAAGACTATGACTATGATTAGCAGATAGTCAATCCATTCCCAAGATTATGTCCATGTCTTGAGATGCAAACAAATCAAATCTACCTTGAAATTAGGCCCTTTAATTGTAATTGGACATCCCACACAAACGGTTGTAACCAACACTGATTTGTTAGTTGGGGTGGATACTAATAACTCACATGACTAGTCACACACAGGCAAGTTTAACTCATTCACACAATTATGGGACATAAAAGAGTGTGTCGCTCTAGAATCAAATAATACTTTAACAATTTTGTCAAACCAGTGCATGCACCTTTAATAAATCCATCGAACTGAGAAGCTTCAGCTTCACTAATGGCAAACACTTGTCCTACCATCCTAGGTTTGTTGTCACTATTTTAACCTATTAATTGCCTTTACTGGTGGAAATTTTGAATCTCTATGAACAATCTTTGGCCAAATGTCCTGGTTTATGGCATATATAGCACAAAGGCAGAAGAGCACACTTACGGGCATAGTGTAGTCCATCACATTTGAAATATCTGATACCAGACTTCTCTTCCTATTGTTGTTTCGCAACTCCACCTTTAGAAGATTGTTGTTTGCTATAAGGCTTTTCCTAAAAATGTTTCTTTCTGTTTCATGTAAATCCATCTCTTTGAGTCTTCACCATCTTGCCTCCACATTGTAATCTTTCCACTGTCATAGCTTTTTCTACCAACACTGCAAACTCCCGAATGATCATAGGCATAATCATCTACTTCACTTTATATTTAAGACCTTCTTCAAATTTTTTGCACTTCTAGGCATCTGTTGTTGCTTGGGAATAAAATTGGGCTCGGTGTTCAAACTACTAGCAGACTGATAAACATATAACTCCTTTTGCTCCAGCTCCAAGAATTACACTTCTTTAGAACATCTAACACTTTCTGGAAGTACTTCTCTAGGTATCTCTCTTTGAAATTATTCCAGGTCATGGGTTCTCCCCTAGCTAGCATCATTTGTTGGGTTCCCTGCCACCATAATTCAGCTTCTTTTGTTAAAAAGAAAATTGCATAAGTTATCTTTTTCTCTTCAAGACACACCATGACTCTAAAAATTTATCCACTTCTCTTATCCAATGGTTAGCTAGATTAGGATTTGAATTCCCATAAACTTGGGATGATTATTCTTCATGAACTTTGTTAATCCTAAATACTTTGGGGGCATAACATTACGTGCAAACTCCATTGCTTGGAACTGATGCTGCATTGTTCCATTTTGTTGCTAAATTGCAGAAGCCATGACCTCAATGCCATGAGCTACCTGAGCCATCTCCAATAACTGTTGAGGAGGAGGTGTAGGTAGGCTAGGTGTCATCCTATATTATAATCAAATTATAGTTATGGCATAATACTAGATTCCCCATACTACACATACCCATACTACACTACACACAACATGCTTATTGTCCACAAGTCCGTGAATAGGAACAAACTGTTCTTATACAATTATTGTAACATCCCAAATTTATAATACAAATCATACTAGTAATATTAAACCATTTAATTCCCTTTACTTAAACTGGTGTCATACAATCAAATTATACACGCACATACTCCAAATTATTTACCAAAATCATAACATACTATTTAGATAAAACATTTAATGTCCTTTTCCCAAAAAAACATGTTAAAACATAACTCATTTAAAACAAATACATAACCTGTCAATTCTCTCTTAAAACTTAATTATTACACAATTCAAATATATAACATAACTTTAGTAATTCAAACTTAGTCATTCTTAGCAAATCTGGTACATACTTATGACTTAGCTACTAGTTCAGTTAATCCATGCATTTAGCAATTTGAACTTTCTAGCTTATATACATAGACATACTCTAATACATAAACAATTTTAAACACAAAATGAGTAACTTCACCACTGCCATCACTGATATCTGTTCTCGTGCAAAGCACGATCATCATAGTTATATAGAATATACAAACAATGCAAGGATAAGCATAACAATACATAAAATTGATAGCATAGAAAACTTAAAAATCACAATATCATCAATCAAATCAATTATACTTATATTCCTCTGAATACAAGAATTCCATACTATAGCATGTTCAGACTCAATATATTCTTGAATATCTAGATTGAGTTCGGATACCAAGGCGGCTTAAGACCCCTTTCAATTTGGTAACAAACGTCCAAGCTACCTGTGTTACCACCAATTTAAGTCTAAGCAATACTCCTATTACAACCACAAACTAATGTCTAGAGTCTACCTGACAGCCTGTGACACACATTCGTTGTCTGAGTATGTCCTTTAGGCACCCATTGCATATCTAGTACAAGGACCACAATGTAAATTACAGAAATATCGCCTTGCATATCTGATACTCTGGATTACATTAACCCCAGCTATGTCCCTAACATCAATGTACCCCACCAAACATATCATCCAAGGCTAAGTTACCCAACTATAACCGCTCGCAACCAACAACATAAATAAATATATCCTCATTACGCATTCCAATCATATGCATTACACCACAATTCCAAATAAGACATTGCCATTCCAATAAATTCAATTCCTATTACAGAAAATCAATCCTACCAATATCACTCATCCATTACCACAATAACAAATTTCACATAACATCCAAAATCATTTCAAAAGTTAAATCAATCACAATTAACAACCTTAATACTATTAAAATCATAGTTTTTCAAAGTTAAAACCAAGAAAAAGCTTCCCTAGCCTATTTATCCTATTCAAAGATAACTCAAAGAAAATAGAGAAATTCGCCTAAAGAAATTTCACAGGAACTTGACAAAAATCCCAAATTAAATAGGAACTTTAGAAATCAAGATTTTCAAATAAATTACCTTCTTAACGAAAATGACAGGATAAAAAATGATCGGAAAAAAGTTCGTTGATTCAAAATTAAACTTACCTATAATAGAGATCACTTAGAAACAGAATTTATGTAAAAGACTGTGTTAAAATCTGTCAACCGAAAGCTAGCCATGCAAAGCACGGAAGAAAATGGTGAGAGGGAGAATTGAAATGGCAAAGAAGAAAAAAAAAATGAAGAAGAAGAAAGAAAAGAAAAGAAAAAAAGAAGAAGAAAAGGGAGTGAGGTGAGTTTAGTGAGTTTCGACTTATATTTGCATCTCCTCCTAAACAGATTTCCGAAAACTCCTTGAAACTCAATCAAAATTCCCCAAAACAAGATATAATTGTTATATTTCACTCTCCACCTCCCAACTATTCTATCAAATTAATTAACTAATATTGATATAAAATCAGTTATTCTCCTACTGCTATATTAATCTAAGATAATTAAATATTTAATTCCCCGTAACATTTATTTCCTTTCCACTAATAATCTATTAATTAAAACGATTCTTACAGAAAGAATTTTGAAAAATAAGAACTTACTTTGTTAGGAAAGGAAAAACTTTAATCTCATTGAATATTTTAATTAGATATTTATATAAAAAATTTGGCAACTAAAATTATGATTTAAATTTTTTCTTTATTTGACATATGTTTCTTTTTTATACTTGATACATGTTTCTTTTATGATTTATCTAGTGAGAATGAGTGGATGTGTATGATTTGATTTCAACCATTGATTTTTATATCAATGGAAAGGAAAAATCATTGCTAATAAGCACTTACTTTCTTAGGAAAGGAAAAACTTTAATCTCATTGAATATCTTAATATGAGATTTATATAAAAAAATTGTTAACTAATATCATGATTTTAAATTTTTCTTTATTTGATACATGTTTCTTTTTTACAATTAATACATGTTTCTTTTATGATTTATCTAGTGAGAATGAGTGGATGCCTATGATTTGATGTTAACCATTAATTTTTATATCAATGAAAAGGAAAAATTGTTGCTAAATTACTTTCTTAGGAAAGGAAAAACTTTAATCTCGTTGAATATTTTAATATGAGATTTATATGAGATCTTTCAGTAGAAGATAAAAACAAAAAAGATCTTAAAACATATGCGGCATTATAGGTCCTAAAAAATGGTGTTCTAAGATCTCAAATGAGATATAGGGATAAAGATGCCCTAAGAGCGACAATGAGTAGGAAACTAAGTTTTTCCTTTGAAAAAAAGAGAGAACTATAGTTTATGTTGGATTTCAGATAAAAGTTTGTTATGTTTAGGAGTTAAGTGAACATTGTCACAAACTCAAATGGTATCTTCCAGTAGACTGATAAATCTGTAAAACAATTTAGCACATTAATTTATCTTATATATTAATTTCCTTTGAAACTAAGTTTTTCCTTTGAAAAAAAGAGAGAACTATAGTTTGTGTTGGATTTCAGATAAAAGTTTGTTATGTTTAGGAGTTAAGTGAACATTGTCACAAACTCAAATGGTATCTTCTAGTAGACTGATAAATCCGTAAAACAATTTAGCACATTAATTTATTTTATATATTAATTTCTAAAATTTTAAATAGAATTTGAAAAATATTATTTGAAGTGTTTCAAAGACCATTTATACAACAAAAGTGTAATATTTATGTACTGTTATTGTAAAAGATTTTTACACTGACGTTTAATCATAATCATTCATTTATATCAATTTTAAAGTATTAATTGGCAAACTTAACCAACTTACCATATATAAAATATTGTAATTCATTGTCACACAATGTATAAGTATTTTTCTCATAATTTTATAAAAGTGTTTTATAATACTTTAGTATCTTAAAGACCATTTATGTCCGTGTTTTCTTAAAATAATTTTAAAAAACAATAAGGCAAATAAGTTATTTGTTGTTTTTCATTAATGAAAATTTCATAAATATGAATAATTTTTTATTTTCAAATCTTCAAAACAATTTTCAATCAAGTACTTACCAACAAGTTTTTTATTATTTTTTTCTCTTCTTCTTTCAGGAAACAACTCTTAGAAACTATTTCTTACTAGAGTTTGAATCTCTCCACTAACAACAATTGTGTTGACATCAAATCATACACATCCACTCATTCTTAGTAGATAAATCATGAAAGAAACGTGTATCAAGCATAAAAAAAGAAACATGTATCAAATAAATAAAAATTTAAAATTATAATTTTAGTTACCAAATTTCTTATATAAATCTCAGATTAAAATATTCAACGAGATTAAAGTTTTTCCTTTCTAAGAAAGAAAGTACTTGCTTATTTGGCCACAATTTTTCCTTTCCATTGGTATAAAAATTAATGGTTCAACTTATTTTTGCTAGATAAATCATAAAAGAAACATGTATCAAGCATAAAAAAGAAACATGTATCAAATAAAGAAAAATTTTAAATCATAATTTTAGTTACCAAATTTTTTATATAAATCTCAAATTAAAATATTCAATGAGATTAAAGTTTTTCCTTTCCTAAGAAAGTAAATGCTTATTTGGCAACAATTTTTCATTTCTATTGCCATATAAATTAATGGTTGACATCAAATCATACACATCAACTTATAACATTTATGTTAGTTTGGTAATAACAATATTTGATTTAGAGTTTGAATCTCTCCACTAAGTAACAACAACTAACATATTAACAATTAACATTTAAACTTTCTCTCTTTATGATAATAACTTTTTTTAATTTATGTAAAACTAATACTCATTTTGGAATAAAAATAATATGAGAATTCTACAAAATTGTTTATATTGAAAATAGTCTTTTTTTGGCATAAATTAAATATGAGAATTCTCATTCTTGAACCCATATTTATAAAGAATTTTGTGAAGTTTAAAATATATTTTTTTATTAACAATAATCATAATTATTAGGCTTGGAGTTTAATCATATTCAAAACTCTTCACCTCTCCATGAGAACTCAGCTACACCCACTTGATAAAAAGAAAATCTATTTATCCATAAAAATGTCTTCAAATTAAAGAATACAAATGAGCATTTAATTAATTTAAGAGTACTAATGATAAGTGATAATTAGTAGAGTTTAATTAGTATTCACTAATAGTTTAAAAGAATTTTGCACTTATGTTCGATAACCACTCATCATTTGTATGACTTTTAGAGTATTAATGGATAAAAACAACAAAATTTACCTTAAGCAAATGATTGAAATTGAATGTAAGTGTAAAAAATTTTACACTAATAATGCATAATCATCTTCTCTAATTAATATATAACACACTAAAACAAAACATCTTATTTCGAGGACTAATTTTATTGAAGGTCTATTTTATAAAATAAACACAGGAAATGACTCATTTTATGGAAAGTTTACAACATAAACACAGGAAAAGTGTAACTCAATTATAACAACCACATTTACAAAGATATCCTGGTGTGGTGATACAATATCCATACTTAAACCCGTGTACAGCGCAACGTGCATTACAATCCTCAATGCATTTTGTATAACATGGAAAAGTGCATTGCCCTATACACTTATCATTTGGTTCTGCATATTCTACTGCTAGTTCTGTACAACAATGTTCACAGTTTCATCAATAAAATTCCTTATTTATGTTATGTGAAAATTCAAAATAAAATTGACATGCAAGTATATACAAAATATTGTAGTTCTACCATTTGTTTTTAACAAAAAAAGAGATAAAATAGACAAATGAATTAAAGTATGTTCTTTCTTTCAATTACCAGTTATTCGTACCAAGTAAACTAATAAAACCACAAAGAGAAAAGGATGAGAGATGCAAAATGCCATTTTAAGAGAACTTCTGAATTCTGATTTTTCTTTCTTATGATATATATATTTATATTGTACTCTACACAACTCATTATATATAGGACATATCATATGAGAGTTGATATTTTATATGAGAGTCAGACAAGGAAATTTTGGCCATTGAAATAAAAATTAATGTTGAGATTAAATTATACACATCCACGCATTCTCTTTCTTCTATGATTTATTATCTGTCACTTTTTTTTCTCTCTCCTCTCTCAATGACAATTTTTTTTCTGGATATTCTTTTCCTTCCTTTATTAATAGCTGAGATTTTTTCCTTTCACTTCCATATAAGTTTGGCTTTCTCATTAGATATGTCCCCATGTATATCTTATATGAGAGTGAGGTAAGTAAATCTCAGCATTGAAATAAAAATTAATGATTCAGATCAAATCATACATATCCACTCATTCTCTCTTTTCTAGCATTTATTTTCTTTCACTATTTCTCCTCTCTCTCTCATCTCTCAATGACTTATATGTTTTGGATATTTTTCTCTCTCCTTTATTAATGACTGAGATTTGCTCTCTCATCTCATACAAATTTGGTTTTCTCACTAGATATGTTCTCATATATATTGCATAAGGTATCTTATATGAGAGTGAGATGAGGATGAAAAAAAATTATGGTTGACATTAAATCTTATACATTCACTCATTCTCTCTCTTCTAGCATTCATTATCTATCACTTTTTTTCTTTATTGTCTTTCAATGGATGATATTTTTCAGATATTCTTCTCTCTCCTCTATTAACATATGATATTTGCTCATCTCACTCTCTCATATAAATTAGGACTTCTCACTAGATATGCCCCCATATATATAGCATATCATGCGAGAATAAGATATCTTATATAAGAAAGAAAGGAGCAAACGTCAGCCATTGAAATAAAAATTAATGGTTGAGATCAAATTGTACACATCCACTCATTTTCTGCTAGCAGATATTATTTGTCACTTTTTTTCACTCTTCTCTCTTAATCACTGATATTTTGGCTTATTGACCTAAGTTAGTTATTTTTAAAAAATAATTACCTCAATGAGTCTGTTTTAAAAAAATTATCAGGGTAGGTCTATTTTGTGGTTTGACTTGGTCAAATCACAATTCACAATTGCAGTTTTAGTGTCATGTCAAATATGTGCTTACTTGACATCTAGGTGGGCAGAAAAGTTTCACTAGATATGCAACTCGCAGTTGCGGTTACACCAATCAACTATAAAACTGCAACTCGTAGTTGCGAGTTGACCAGTCAGCCATAAAATCGCAACTCACAGTTGCAGTTTGACTGCTCTTTGATCAGTGTCTTATCTCTGTCCAATAGTTACTAATTGATGTGCATTCCCAACACAATAAACCGCAATTATGAGTTGCGGTTTGTCTATTTTTTTTCCGGTCCCATGCTTTCCCCAATGGATTGTTGGCACAAGCTTTTACACAGGTAAAATCGCAACTTTGAGTTGCGGGTTATGCAAATTTTCATTACAGCTAATATAATCAGAAGGGTATGTGGCGTGTGATTTTCATTATAGCTAATATGAATTCACAAAGTTAGAGGTTCACACTCCCCGAAATGATGAATTAACTCTTCACTTCATGTCCCTTTTACCATTTCTAATCATTTTATATTGACCAACACAAATATTAATCCTTATAATTACTTTTGTCCTTTTATTTAATAAAAATAAAATATTATTCATTTATCTTAACACTTAACCGTATTTAGATTATTATACTAATATTTGATAGGTTAAATAATTATTTTTTATATTAATAAAATAAAAAGAGAATGTGTTTTTAGAAAGACCACAAAAAATAGTTTTAATAAAGTTAAATAAAACATTTATAAATGAAAAATTACTAATTAAGATGAAATGAATTCATGCTTGCGGTGTAAATTTATCTCGTGGTACATGCATATAGAGTGTATATATGATGTATATTTGGGTTAGCACTTTATTATAATGAAATTCATTAGTAATTTGGTTTATTTATAACTTTATATTAATTTACTCAAATTTTGAATATGAAAATAGGTGATAATAAACTCGCACAAACCACAATTAAGAGTTGCAGTTTTACCTGTGTAAAAGTCTGTGCCAACAATCCATTGGGTAAAGCATGACACTAAGAAAAAAACAAGACAAACTGTAACTTACAATTGCAGTTTCAGTGTGTTGGGGATGCGCACCAATCAGTGACTATTGAACAGAGATAAGACAATGGTCAAACACTAGTCAAACCCCAACTATCAATTGCCATTTTATGGCTAACTTGTCAAACTGCAATTGCGAGATTTTTTTATATAAATCTCATATTAAAATTTTCAACAAGATTAAAGTGTTTCCCTTCCTAAGAAAGCAAATGCTTATTTGACAATAATTTTTCCTTTCCGTTTATATAAAAATTAATGGTTGACTAAAATCATACGCATAAACTCATTCTCATTTCTCACTAGATAAATCATAAAAAAAATATGTATCAAGCACAAAAAAAAAAGAAACATTATCAAATAAAGAAAAAATTTCAATCATAATTTTAGTTACCAAATATTTTATATAAATATCATATTAAAATATTCAATGAGATTAAAGTTTTTCCTTTCCTAAGAAAATAAGTGCTTATTTGGCAACAACTTTTTCTTTCCATTCATATAAAAATTAATGGTTGACATTAAATCATACACATTCACTCATTCTCACTAGACAAATCATAAAAGAACATGTATCAAGCATAAAAAAGAAACATGTATCAAATAAAGAAAAATTTTAAATCATATAGTTACCAAGTCTTTTATATAAATCTCATATTAAATTATTCAACGAGATTAAAGGAAAAAATTACGTTCCTACTAACTGTCGCTCTTAGAGCATCTTTATCCCTATATCTCATTTGAGATCTTAGAACACCATTTTTTAGGACCTATAATGCCGCATATGTTCTAAGATCTTTTCTGTTTTTGTCTTCTACTGAAAGATCTCATATTTAGGATGTTAAGATATTTTGTATCAATCCTACAATAGACTCCACTATTTAAATTTTATTTTTGAAAAAATATTAAATTTTTTTTAAAAGGTAAAATTAATTAATACATTAAATTAATAAAGAAACAAAAAATTAAAATATCCAAAGTTCTCTTTCGAGGTATTACTTAGAGTTTAATCATATCCAAAGTTTTTCATGAGAACTCAGCTACACCCATTTGATAAAATAAATCTTTTCATCCATAAAAATGTCTTCAAATTAAAGAATTGAAATGACCATTCAATTAATTTAAAAGTGTTAAAGATAAGTGATAATTAATAAAGTTTAATTTGTTTGCAACAATAGTGTAAAACACTTATATTTAATCGCAACTTATAATTTATGTAACTTTTAGAGTATTATTAATCCGTAAACTCAATAAATATATTATAAATATATGATATTTTACTCCGATAAGTTTTCCCTGATTGATATATATGACAAACTCAAAAAAACATTTTCAAGAAGTCATTGAAGGTTTATTTTATAAAATAAACACAGAAAATGACTTATTTTATTGAAGGTTTACAACATAAATATAAGAAATGTGTAACTTAATCATGAACAACAACATTCACTAATAGATACTTGGTGATGCAATATCCACACTTAAACCCCATTGTAGTGCAATATATATTACAATCTTAAATGCATTTTTTATTGCATAGAAAATAACATGTCCTAAACTATAAATTCTGAAATCTTAAACTCTAAACCCTAAAATTAATGACTATCTAAAAATCTTGTTATTGCTTCTGTACAAGTTCACAATTTCATTAACAAAATTCTTATTTATGTTATGCAGGTATATACGAAATATTGCAGTTTTTCCATCTGTTTTAAACAAAAAGATAAAGATAAAAAAGAGAAATTAATAAAAGTATATTCTTTTTTCAATTACCTGTTATTAGTAGCAAGGAAACAAATAAAATTCCGAAGAAAAAGCAAGAGAGATGCCAAAAGTCATTTTAAGAGACTTCTCAATACTGACTTTTCTTTCTTGTGAAATGTATATATTTTGTACCTACCAAACTCATTTATATTTATATATATATATATATATATATATATATATATATATATATATATATATATATTTATTTTGTATATTCGTATCCTCCATTAACTATATTAGTTATAGGAGAAGTTTAAATTTAATATATTACTATTAACAACTTAAAATCCTCAACAGTAGACAATTAACCTAACATAACGTGATTCTTTAAAAATATCATGCAATTCATTAATTTAATTTGTAATTTTATTTAATATTAATTTAAAATTATTTGTTATAAAACCTATCTCGTTTAATTAAGTTTTATATGTTCATTAATATTTATATTTTTTTTTCCTACGTCCAAACTAATCTTGCTTGTGATTGGTGGTTATTGCTAACTTAAGGATTTTTTGACGTAAAAAGAATTGAATATGATTTCTCTTACTAATAGTTTTTGACATGTCACTCAAAAACTCAATAAATGGGAATGTGATAACAATTAAGAGAAGTACAAGAGTAGAGAAGTACTTCATCAAGAAGAAGATGCATCACATGATAACATAGAGACAAAGCTTATTAAGGATAAGTCACAATGAAGAGAGATTTAGATGTTAAAATACAATGTAAAATGAAGTAGTTTGGATGGTATAAGAAACATCTTATGAAGATAAGTCACATATTACAATTCAAGTTGAAAATTATGTCTTATCATTTACAAAATCTCATACTCCAAAGACAATTCTATCCTCTGGCATTTATCGCGAAGAACTAACAACTACAATCTTTTAAAAGGGTCATGATTAAGAGTAAAACTTTATGGTAGGATGATCAGACACAACAAATGAGAATGTATATTTTGATTCAAAGCAAAGTACACATACTCATTTTCTTTATTTAATATATATACATCTAATTTCTTAAATATGTATGTTCATTTTCTTAAATGTGTATTTTGTTCCGTGATCGTTGAAGGATTTTACTCTTTTGAATCCATTATCAATCAACTTTGTCATATTTTAAAATTATAATATTCTTAAATATTAAAAAATTTATATGATCATCTATAAATTGACTTATTGATAAAATATTTTTCCATACAGCTTATTCTCTCATTCTCAATATGAATGTTAGTATTTTTTTCATTTCAATCTTATAATTAATGTTAATATTAAATTATCTTTATTTTAAATAAAATTTTATTTATTTTAATATTTTGTTTTTTTATTAATTTAATGTATAATTAATTTATCTTTTAAAATAAATTTAATATTTTGTCAAAAATAAATTTTAAATAAAATTTAAATAGTGGAGTCTATTGTAGGATCGATACAGAATATCTTAAGATCCAAAATATTAGATCTTTCAGTAGAAAATAAAAAGAGAAATATCTTAGAACATATGTGGCATTGTAGGCCCCACAAAATGGTGTTTTAAGATTTAAAATGAGATATAGGAATAAAGATGCCCTAAGAGCGACACTGAGTAGGAAACTAAGTTTGTCCTTTTAAAAAAATTGAGAATTATAATTTGTGTTGAATTTCAGATAAAAGTTTGTTATGTCTAGGAGTTAAGTGAAAATTGTCAGAAACTCAAATGGTAGCTTACATTAGACTGATAACTCCTTAAAAAATTTAGCACCTTAATTTATTTTATATATTAATTTCTAAAAAATTTTAAATAATATTTAAAATTATTATTTGAAGTGTTTCAAAGACCATTTATACAACAAGAGTTTAACATTTACGCACTGTTAGTGTAAAAGAGTTTTACATTGATGTTTAATCATAACCATTTATTTATATGAATTTTAAAGTATTAATTGGTAAAGTTAACTAACTTACCATATATAAAAGATTGTGATTAAATGTTAGTATATAATTTTTTACACTGACAATGTATACGTGTTTTCTTCATAGTTTTATAATACTTTAGTATTTTAAAGACCAATTATGTTACTGTTTTCTTAAAATAAATAAGATATTTTTTGTTTTTCATTAATGAAACTTTCATAAATATGAATAACTTTTTTATTTTCAAATCTTCAAAACAACTTTCAATCAAGCACTTACCAAACAAGTTTTTTATTTTTTTTTATTTCTCTTGTTCTTTCAGGAAACAATTCTTATAAATTAATTTGTTACTAGAGTTTGAATCTCTCCACTAACAATAATTGTGTTGACATCAAATCATACATCTCCACTAATTCTCAATAGATAAATAATAAAATAAACATGTATCAAGCATAAAAAAGAAACATGTATCAAATAAATAAAAATTTAAAATCATAATTTTAGTTACCAAATTTTTTACATAAATCTCAAATTAAAATATTCAACCAGATTAAACTTTTTTCCTTTCCTAAGAAAGCAAGTGCTTGCTTATTTGACAACAATTTTTCTTTTTCATTGATATAAAAATTAATGGTTGACATCAAATCATACACTTCCAGTCATTCTCACTAGATAAATCATAAGAGAAACATGTATCAAATAAAGAAAAATTTTAAATCATAATTTTAGTTACCAAATTTTTTATATAAATCTCATATTAAAACATTCAATGAGATTAAAGTTGTTCCTTTCCTAAGAAAGTAAATGCTTATTTGACAAAAATTCTTCCTTTTCATTGATATAAAAATTAATGGTTAACATCAAATCATACACATCCACTTATAACATTGATGTTAGTTTGGTAATAACAATATATGATTTAGAGTTTGAATCTCTCTACCAATAACAACTAACACATTAACAATTAACCTCTCTCTATATATGATAATATGAAATAATCTTTTTGTAAAACTAACTTGTTTATATAGAAATAATTTTGGAATAGAAATAATATGAGAATTCTACAAAATTGTTTATATTGAAAATAATATTTTTTAAGCATAAATGAAATATGAGAATTCTCATTCTTAAACCCGTATTTTAGAAAGAATTTTGTGAAGCTTAAAATATATTTTTTTATTAACAATAGTCATAAGCTCAGAGTTTAATCGTATCCAAAGCTCTTCACCTCTCCATGAGAACTCAGCTACACCCATTTGATAAAAAGAAAATCTATTAATCCCATAAAAATATCTTCAAATTAAAGAATACAAATGAGTATTTAATTAATTTAAAATTACCAATGATAATTGATAATTAATAGAGTTTAATTAGTATTCATTAATAGTTTAAAAGAATTTTACACTTATATTCAATCACCACTCATCATTTGTATGACAACTTTTAGAGTATTAATTAGTAAAATCAACAAATTTACCTTTAGCAAAAGATTGAAATTGAATGTAAGTGTAAAAAATTTTACACTATCAATGTATAATCATCTTACTCTAATTAATATATAACACACTAAAAAATAATCTTATTTCAAGGACTTATTTATTGAAGGTCTATTTTATAAAATAAACACATGAAATGACTCATTTTATGGAAGGTTTACAACATAAACACAGAAAATGTGTAACTCAATTATAACAACCACATTTACAAAGTTGTCCTGATGTGGTGATACAATATCCATACTTAAACCCGTGTGCAGCACAACGTGCATTGCAATCCTCAATGCATTTTGTATAGCACGTAAAAGTGCATGGCCCTATGCACTTATCGTTTTGTTCTGCATATCCTGCTGTTGGTTCTGTACAACAATGTTCACAATTTCATTAACAAAATTCCTTATTTATGTTATGTAAAAATTCAAAATAAAATTGACATGCAAGTATATAAAAAATATTGTAGTTTTGCTATTTGTTTTAAACAAAAAGAACAGATAAAATAGAGAAATTAATGAAAGTATGTTCTGTCTTTCAATTACCTGCTATTAGTACCAAGGAAACAAATAAAACCCCAAAGAAAAAAGGATGGGAGATGCGAAATGCCATTTTAAGACAACTTCTGAATTCTGATTTTTCTTTCTTATGAGATATATATATTTTGTACCCAACACAACTCATTATATATAGGACATATCATATGAGAATTGAGATTTTTCTTTCTCTCTTATTTATATTTTTTTTTTATATTTTTTTTTCTTTTATTAATAGTTGAAATTTTCTCTTTTCAGTCCCATATAAATTTGGTTTTCTTATTAGATATGACTCTATATATATATATATATATATATATATATATATATATATATATATCTTGTCTTTCAATGGATGATATTTTTCAGATATTCTTTTCTCTCCTCTATTAACGGATGATATTTGTTCCTCTCTCTTTCATATAAATTAGGTTTTCTCACTAGATATGTGCCCATATATATAGCATATAATGTGAGAATAAGGTATCTTATATAAGAAAGAGAGGAACAAATCTCAACCATTGAAATAAAAATGAATGGTTGAGATCAAATTATACATATCCACATCCACTCAGACTATTGGACAAAGATAACGCAATGGTCAAACACTAGTAAAACTGCAACTACGAGTTGGGATTTTAGGGCTGACTGGTCAAACCACAATTGCGAGATTTTTTATATAAATCTCAGATTAAAATATTCAACAAAATCAAAGTTTTTCCTTTCCTAAGAAAGTAAATGCTTATTTGGCAATAGTTTTTCCTTTCCATTTATATAAAAATTAATGGTTGACATAAAATCATACACATATACTCATTCTTATTTCTCACTAGATAAATTATAAAAAACATATATCAAGCATAAAAAAATAAGCATGTATCAAATAAAGAAAAATTTTAAATCATAATTTTAGTTACCAATTTTTTTATATATATCTCATTAAAATATTCAATGTGATTAAAGTTTTTCCTTTCCTAAGAAAGTAAGTGCTTATTTGACAACAATTTTTTCTTTCCATTCATATAAAAATTAATGGTTAACATCAAATCATAGACATCCACTCATTCTCACTAGATTAATCATAAAAGAAACATGTATTAAACATAATATCAATATTAGTTAATTAATTTTGATAGAATAATTGGGAGGTGGGGAGTGAAATATAATAATTATATCTTGGTTTCAGAGAGTTTAGATTGAGTTTCGAGGAGTTTTCAAAAATTTGTTTAGGAGGGAATGAAAATAGCAAGTCAAAACTCACTAAACTCACCTCACTCTCTTTTCTTCTTCTTTTTTTCCCTTTTCTTTCCTCTTTGTTCTTTTATTTCTTCTTCTTTTCAATTTTTTTCTCTTCTCTGCCGCTTTAATTCCCCCTTCACCATTTTCTTCTGTGCTTTGCATGGTTAGATTTTGGTTAACAGATTTCGACGCAGTCTCTTTCATAGCTCCGGTTGTTGAGAGACCTTTATTATAGGTAAGTCTGATATTGAATTAATGAACCTTTTTTTGATCTTTTTCGATTATTTTGTTCCTAGTAAAAAGGAAATTTCTTTGAAAATCTTGATTTCTAAGGTTCCTATTTAATTTGAGATTTTTGTCAGGTTTCTCTGAAATTTCTTTCGGTTTATTTTTCTATTTGCTTATGAGTTATCTTTGAAAAAGGATAAATAGGTAAGGGAAACATTTTCTTGGTTTTAACTTTGAAAATTTATGATTTTAAGAGTATTAAGGTTGTTAGTTGTGATTGCTTTAACTTCTGAACTGATTTTGAATGTTATCTGAAATTTGTTATTGTGTTAATTGATGAGTGATATTGGTTGAATTGGTTTTTTGTAATGGGAATTGAATTTATTGGAATGACAATGTATTATTTGGAATTGTGGTGTAATGCATATGATTGGAGTGCGTAATGAGGATATATTTATTTATGTTGTTGGTTGCGGGTGGTTACAGTTGGGTAACTTAGCCTTGGATGATATGTTTGGTGGAGTACATTGATGTTAGGGATATAATTAGAGTTAATGTAATCTACAGTATCAGATGTGTAAAGGAATATTTTTGTGATTTACATTATGGTCCTTGTACCAGATATGCAAGGGGGAGCCTAAAGTACATACTTAGATAACGAATGTGCATCACAGGGTGTCAAGTAGACACTAGACATTAGTTTGTGGTTGTCAGACGAGTATTGTTTAGACCTAAATTGGTGGTAACATAAGCAGCTTGGATGCTTGTTACCAATTGGAAGGGGTCTTAAGCCGCTTTGGTGTTCAAACTCAATCTAGATATTCTGGAATATATCGAGTTTGAACATGCTATAGTGTGAAATTCTTGTATTCAGGGGAATATAAGTATGACTAATTTGATTCATGACATTGTGATTTTTAAGTTTTCTATATTATGAACTTTATGCATTGTTATGCTTACCCTTGCAATGTCTGTGTATTTTGTATAACTGTGATAATTGTGCTTTGCACAAGAGCAGATACCAGTGATGGTAGTGGAGATCAAAATTTGCAGCATTGGTGATGAATTAGTGTCAGTTGCGGAGTTACTCATTTTGTGTTTGAAATAGTTTATGTATTAGAGTATGTCTATGTATATAAGCTAGAACTTTTAGATTGCTAAATGTATGGATGACTGAACTAGTAGCTAAGTCCTAAGTATGTACAAGATTTGTTAAGAATGATAAAGTTCGAATGACTGAAGTTATGTTATATATTTGAGTTGTGTAATAGTTAAGTTTTAATGGAGAATTGACAGGTTATGTATCTGGTGTAAATGAGTTATGTTTTAACATGTTTTGTTCAGAAAAAGACATGAAATGTTTTATGTAAATAGTATGTTATTATTTTGGTAAATAATTTGGAGTATGTGCACGTATAATTTGATTGTATGAAACAAATTTAAGTAGAAGGAATTAAATGGTTGAATGTTACTAGTATGTTTTGTATTATAAATTTGGGATGTTACAATAATGGTATTACAATGGTTCGTTCTTATTCACAAACTTGTGGACAATATGCTTGTTGTGTTTTTGTTGTCTGTAGTGTAATATAAGTGTGTGTAATATGGAGAATCTAGTGTTATACCTTAACTATAATGTGATTATATTATAAGATGACACCTAGACCACCTACACCTCCTTCTCAATAGTCATTAAAGATGGCTTAAGTAGCTCATGCCATTGAGGTCATGACTTCTGCAATTTAGCAACAAAATGTAACAATGGTACATCAGTTCCAAACAATGGAGGTTGCATGTAATGTTATGCCCCTGAAGTATTTGGGACTAATAGAGTTCATGAAGAATAATCCTCCCAAGTTTATGGGAAATTCAGATCCTGATCTAGCTAACCATTAGATCAGAGAAATGGAGAAAATTTTTAGAGCCATGGCGTGTCTTGAAGAGAAAAATATAACTTATCAAACTTTCCTGTTAACAAAAGAAGTTGAATTTTGTTGGCAGGGAACCCAACAAATGATGCTAGCCATGGGAGAACCGATGACCTAGAATAATTTCACAGAGAGGTACCTAGAGAAGCATTTTTCCAAAAAGTGTTAGATATGCTAAAAATGTGGAATTCTTGAAGCTAGAGCAAAAGGAGCTATCTGTTCATGAGTACGCAACTAGTTTTGAACACTTAGCCCAATTTTATTCCCAAGCTACAACAGAAGCTTGGAAATGTAGAAAATTTGTAGAAGGTCTAAAATATGAAGTGAAGCAGATGGTTGTGGCAATGGCCATTCGATAGTTTGTAGTGTCGGTAGAAAAAAGCTAAGATAGTGGAAAGATGGGAATATGGAGGAAAGATGGTGAAGACTCAAAGAGATGTATTTAGAGGAAAGAGATGGAAACATTTTCAGAAAAAACCTTATAGCAGACCACAATCCTCTAAAGGTGGATTTGTGAAATAACAACAACAAGAGAAGTCTGTATTAGGTGTTTCAAATGTGATGGACTCCACTATGCTAGTCAGTGTGCTCTTCCATCTTTGTGCTATATATGCCATAAACCAGGACATTTCACCAAAGATTGTTCACAGAGGTTCAAAATTTCCACCACTAGAGACAATCAACAGGTTCAAAAGGGTGACATCAAACCTAGGATGGCAAGACAAATGTTTTCCATTAGTGAAGATGAAGCTTCTCAATCCGATGGATTGATTCAAGGTGTGTGCATTGTGTTTGACAAAATTGTTAAAGTATTATTTGATTCTAGAGAGACACAGTCTTTTGTGTCCCATAATTGTCTCAATGAGTTAAACTTGCCTATGTGTGACTTGTCATCTGAATTATTAGTATCCACCCCAACTAACAAATTAATGTTGGTTACAACCATTTGTGTGGGATGTCTAATTATAATTAAAGGGCTTAATTTCAAGGTAGATTTGATATGTTTGTCATTGCAAGAAAATGGAGATAATCTTAGGAATGGATTGGCTATTTGCCAATCATATTCTTATTGATTGTACCTATAAAGAAATAGTTTTTCCCATTGAAGAAAATGTATGGATTTCTACAAAAGAGATGAAGACATCATTGAGAGAAGGTGCATACTGTTTCATGATTCTGTCCAACCTAGTGGTTGAGAAGAATGTAGATGTAAAAGATCAGGAAATGGTGAAAGAATATCTAGATGTTTTCCCTAATTAAGTTCCTAGTCTACCCCCAAAGAGAGAAGTTGAATTCTCTATTGATTTGATTCCTAGAGCAGGACTAGTGTCAGTAGCCCCTTACCGTATGACACCAGTAGAATTGATTGAATTAAAGAAGCAAGTGAAAGATTTATTAGAGAAGCAATTTATCAGACCAAGTGTATCTCTATAGGGTGCACTTGTGTTATTGGTAAAGAAGAAAGATGGCAATGTGAGAATGTGTATTGGCTATCAACAATTGAATAAATTAACCATTAAGAACAAGCATCCGTTTCCTAGAGTTGATGACTTATTGGATCAGATGTATGGTGCTAAAGTATTTTCTAAGATTGACCTGAGATCGGGATACCATCAAATCAGAGTGAAGGAAGAAGATGTGCAGAAGATAGCCTTTAGATCCCGATATGGGCATTTTGAGTTTTTGGTGATGTCGTTTGGAGTGACAAATGCTCTTGCTATATTCATGGATTACATGAATAAGATATTCTGTCTGTTCGTTGATAAATTTTTTGTTGTTTTCATAGATGACATTTTAGTGTATTTCTGTGCCCTTGAGGAACATCGACAACATTTAAGAGCAATCTTGGAGATTTTGAGGGAAAAGAAGTTGTATGTGAAGTTGTCTAAATGTGAATTCTAGTTGGGTGAAGTAAAGTTTCTGGGTCATGTGATTTCAACTAGAGGAATTGCAGTAGATCTAGTTAAAGTTGAAGCAGTGTTACTTTGGGAGAGACCGAGAACTTCGACTGTGGTCATAGGTTTTGTAGGACTTGTTGGGTATTATAGGAGGTTTGTTGAGGGATTCTCTAAGATAGTTGTATCCTTAACATGACTTGTAAGAATCACCCTTTCATTTGGAAGGACGAATGTGAAATTAGTTTTAAAGAACTGAAGAAAAGGTTAACTAGTTCATCGATTTTGACGATACCTGCTCTGAGTGTACCTTTCGAGGTATTTTGTTACGCTTCATATCAAGGATTAGGTTGTGTATTGATGTAGAACAATAAGGTTGTGGCTTAGGTCTCAAGACAACTTAAGACTCATGAGAAGAACTATCCTACTCATGATCTAGAGTTGGTAGTAGTGGTTTTTGCTTTGAAGGTTTGGAGGCATTATCTATATGGAGCAAAGTTTGATATATTCAGTGACTAGAAAAGTCTAAAATATTTGTTTGATCAGAAAGAATTGAACATGAGGTTGAGGCGTTGGATGGAGTTTATGAAAGATTATGATTTTCAGTTGAATCATCCAGGTAAAGTGAATGTGGTAGCTAAGGCATTAAGTAGAATCTCGATTCAGATGTAAAATTTGATGGTGAAAGAGTTGGAGCTTGTAAAGAGGTTTAGAGATTTGAAACTTGGAGTGGAATTTTCTTTTTATCATATTAGTTACGGTATGTTCACTGTGACTAATGATTTCCTGAATATGATCAAGGAGAAACAATGATGCACTCCCTTGATCTCTTTAACTAAGGTTCCTTCCTCTAAGAAGATGGCGGATGGTGAGGTTAGGAAACAGGGAGGGATACGCCATTTTTTTTAAGCAGAAAGATGTGTACAAAATTTTATGAGGCTTGTCACAAGGGAAAAATTCCTTGATAAAAAATTTTAGGAAGAGATTCCTCAAGAGAGAGGATTCTCAATGACACTCAACTAAGAACAAATAGTTCAAAGAGAAAAATGTTCATTCATTCAAGTGTGATGATTACAAGAGAGGGTAGGTGTATATATAGCCCAAAGAGAAGGCTAGGCACTCTAAACTAAGCAATATGAGACTTTAGGCCTAATCAGGATTAGAATCACTAATTCCATTTAGGCCCACTAATGTAGCGCCTAACTCAAGCATAGAGGGGTGTCATGGCCTAATTAATAGGGTATGGGAAAAGATCCAACACCTTTGGGCTATTAGGACCTCTAATCTCCTCGCCTCCCTTCTTAAGCTAATTACAACTTTTAATCTAAAAAACTAGCATAAATGGCTAAATACATGGCCTAACAAGGAATTAAAAACTAGCTACTATTACAGAGGTAACTCTATGGATGGCCTAATGAATTCTATCTCCATCATGAGATGAGGTCTTGCTAAGTCTTTCTGGGCCAAGTCTTTCTCTATCCTCCTAACTATGGTCCTAGTGAAAGGGCCTTTGGTAGGTAGGATTACATTATCTCCTCCCCCGTCGGAAGGATTTTTCCTCAAATATTAAGGGTTGTCCGCTTCCACAAAACATTAAAAGTGGTGCTAACTCCGTATATCCTCGGGGAGTGCTTAGTGGTTCGATGGACTACTCTATTATATGCAAATTCAACGTGGGGGAGGTATTCATCCCAAGACTTGTGATTTCCTTTTAAGAGTGCCTTCAACATAGTGGATAAGGATCTATTAACCACCTCGGTTTGACCATCTGTTTGAGGATGACAATTGGTAGAAAAGAGAAGCTTAGTTCCTAGCCTTTCCCAAATAGTTTTCCAAAAATGGCCAAGAAACTTAGCATCCCTATCACAGACTATAGTCGAGGGTATTCCGTGCAAGCAAACAACCTCATAAAAGAAAAGTCTTGTGATGTGAATCACATCATCCACTTTGTGGCAAGGAATGAAATGAACCATTTCACTAAAGTGGTCCACTACCACAAACATGGAGTCTACACCTCATTGGATTCTTGGGAGCCCAAGGACAAAGTCTATGCTAATGTCTACCCAAGTTATGGAAGGAATGGGTAAAGGGTGTGTAAAGTCCATGAGGCACTACTCGAGACTTAGCTTGTAAACAAGCTAAACAACTCAAGCAATGTCTTTGGACATCCTTTTTCATATAAGGCCAAAATAATTTTTCTTTTAAAAGCATTAAGGTTTTATCAATTCCAAAATGCCCCATGAGCCCACCTTCATGACTCTTTTTTGTTAGCAACTTCCTAATTGATCCTTGGGGTACACAAAGTTTGCCATCTTTATACAAGTACGCCTCACATAGGTAGGAGCCATCTTTGGCTTTGGGAGATGAAGCAACATAAATGGTTCCAAAGTCTTGGTCAGAAGGATATATTTTCTTTATGTCATCAAATCCCAAAATTTGAGCACTAAGGGTGGCAAGGAGAGAATGCCTTCTTGAAAGAGCATCGACCACCACATTTGTTTTTCCCTTTTTATATTTGATGACATAAGGGAAAATTTCAAGAAATTAAACCCATTTAGCATGCTTCTTGTTAAAATTTCCTCGCCCTTTTAAATACTTAAGTAACTATGGTCACTATGAATGACAAACTCCTTGGAAACAATATAATGTTCCTAAGTTTGGAGAGCACAGATCAAGGCATAAAACTCCTTGTCGTAGGTGGGGTATTTGAGGTGGGCACCATTGAGTTTTTCACTAAAATAAGAAATTGGGTGCCCCTCTTGCAACAAAATAGCTCCCATACCCACTTTCGATGCATCATATTCTAGCTCAAAAGGTTTTTAAAAGTCAGGAAGAGTTAGAACGGGTGCATTAATGAACTTATCCTTAAGCAGTTGAAAAAATTCTTGTTTTTTACCCCACAAGAAAGAGACTTCCTTCTTCACCAACTCATTGAGTGGTGAAGCTAGTGTGGAGAAATTAGTCACAAAGTGCCTATAAAATCCCACGAGACCATGAAAACTCTATCTCTATCACACTAATAGGGGTGGACCAATCTTGGATGACCTTGATTTTTTGGGGGTCTACTTGGACCCCTTGAGCACTAATGACAAAGCCCAAGAAAACTACGCTAGGAACACAAAATGTGCATTTATCTAGGTTTGGAAAAAGTTTATTTTCTCTAAGGACAGATAGAACTTCCCTAAGATGTCCTACATGTTCATCTAGGGACCTACTATAAAAGAGAATATCATCAAAATAAACAACTACAAAACCAATGCAATCCCTAAATACATGATTCATGTGATGCATGAAATTTCTTGGAGTATTGATGAGCCAAGAAGGCATCACCAACCATTCATAAAGACCGAATTTGGTCTTAAAAGTGGTTTTCCATTCATCTCCTTCTTTGTTGATGATCACCACTTCTAAGATCAATTTTTGAAAATATTTGGGCTCCATGCAATTTGTCAAGCATATCATCTAGTCTAGGGATTGAGTGCCTATACTTAATGGTGATGTTGTTGATGACACTACAATCCATACACATTCACTATTTCCCATCCTTCTTGGACACCAATAAGATAGGAACCGCACAAGGGTTGAGACTCTTTTGCACCCAACCCTTCTCCAACGAGTCTTGAACTTGAGACACAATCTTTTTGATTTCAATGGGGTTTGTCTTATACGTGGGTCTATTAGGTAGACTCGTGCCAGGAACAAGATCAATTTGGTGCTTAATTCCCCTTAGAGGTGGTAATACTCTTGGAACTCCTTGAGGGAAAAGATCATCAAATTCTTTTAAAAGGTTTTGAACCCCTTTTGGAATCTGATAATAACATCAAATTAGTTTGGTAATAACAAGATATATCTAGAGTTTGAAACTCTCCACTAACAACAACTAAAACGTTAAAAATTAACATTGACCTATAAAAAAAATGATAATAACTTTTCTTAATCTATATAAAACAAATACTCATTTTGGAATAAAAATAATATGAGAATTCTACAAATTTGTTTATATAGAAAGTAATATTTTTTTAGCATAAATGAAATATGAGAATTCTCATTCTTAAACCCATATTATAGAAAGAATTTTGTGAAGCTTCAAATGTGTTTTTTTTATTAAAAATAATTATAATTACTCGGCTCAGAGTTTAATCATATTCAAAGCTCTCCACCTCTCCATGAGAATTCAACTATACCCACTTCATAAAAAAAATATTTTAATCCAATAAAAATGCCTTCAAATTAAAGAACACGAATGATCATTTAATTAATTTAAAAGTACTAATGATAAGTGATAATAGAGTTTAATTAGTATCCACAAACAGTTTAAAGTATTAATTGGTAAAATCAAGAAATTTATCATAAATAAAGGATTGTAATTAAATGTCAGTATAAAATTGTAATGTTTACAATTGAATGTCAGTATAAAAAATTTTATAGTGACAATACATAATCCTTTTTCTCTAATTAATAGATAACACACTAAAAAAAACATCTTATTTCAAGGACTCATTTATTAATGGTTTTTTTTTATAAAATAGTCACAGGAAATGACTCATTTTATTGAATGTTTACAACATAAACATAACAAATGTGTAACTCAATCATAGCAACAACATTTACTAACAAATCCTTGTGTGAGACAATATCCATACTTAAACCTCTTTGCCGCGATTGCAATCCTGAATGCATTTTTTATCGCACGGATGAGTGCATGGCCCTATACACTTAACACATCCTACTGCTAGTTCTGTGTAACAAAGTTCACAATTTTATTAATAAAATTCCTTATTTATGTTACGTGAAATTTTAAAATTAACATGCAAGTATATACGAAATATTGTAGTTTTGCCATTTTTTTTAAACAAAAAAAGCAAGATAAAATAGAGAAATTAATGAAAGTATGTTGTTTCTTTCAATTACCTGTTATTAGTACCAAGGAAACAAATAAAATCCCAAAGAGAAAAGGATGAGAGATGCAAAAAGTCATTTTAAGAGAACTTTTGAATTCTGATTTTTCTTTCTTGTGAGATGTATACATTTACATTATAATTAATGAAAGTATGTTTCTACTCTCGTATGATATGCCTTCTATATATAGAGGACATATCTAGTGAAAAAACCAAATTTATAAGACAGTGAAAGGAACAAATCTCAACCATTAAGAAAGGAGAAAAAAGAATATTTGAAAAATCTCAACTATTGAGAGATGAGAGAGAAAAAAGTGAAAATAATAAATGTTAGTAGGGAGAGAATTAGAGGACATGTAAAAGATTTGATCTCAACCATTAATTTTATTTCAATGACCTGTATTTGCTCCTCTCACTCTCATATAAGATACCTTACTCTCATATATATGCTCTATATATGGGGACATATCTATTGAAAAAGCTTAGTTTATATGTGTGTGAGATGAGTAAATATTAACCATTAATAGAGGAGAGAGAGAAGAATATTCGAAAAAAGAGTGACAAATGATAAATGATAGAAGAGAGAGAATGAACAAATGTGTAAGATTTTATTTCAACCATTGATTTTTATTTAAATGACTTAGATTTGTTCTTTTCACTCTCATATAAAATACCTTACTATCATATGATATGCCCTATATATGAGGACATGTCTAGAGAGAAAATTAAATTTATGAGAGTGAGAAGAGCAAATTTCAGCCATTAATAGAAGAAAAAGAAGAATATCCGAAAAATATAAATTATTGAGAGACAAGAAAGAGAACAGAGTGACATATAATAAATGTTACAAGAGAGAAAATAAGTGGATGCGTACGATTTGATATCATTCATTAATTTTTATTTCAATGTCTTAAATTTGCTCCTCTTAGTTTCATATAAGATATCATACTCTCGTATGATATGCCACATATATATATATATATATATATATATATATATATATATTCACTGTTGAGGATTGTATATCTTGTATTACAAAAACTTAAAGATATATGAAACAACATATTGAACATATATTAAATAAAAATATAAAAATGATAATTTTTTTGTCAAAATAAGTTGAATAAATTTTATCAATTCAATATATCCTTATTTATGATTATTTTTATTATTCATTTAGAGTGACCAAAATGTATATTCAATTTATTATATTCATTTATTAATGATTATTTTTATTATATGCACATGGTTTTTTAGAGACCACAACCCCTTTGCCCTTGCCTAGTTCCCTCTATGGAATGCAAGTTAGCCCACCATCTTGAACCTCACCTTCCTTGAACTACCCATTTGTCATAAAAACTTTTATACTTGGACTTCAGAATTCTTACCCACAAACCATTAGTTTCCACCTTTAGACGTCACAACCATTTTCCCAATAATGCCATATTGAATAGTCGCATGTCTCTCAAACCCAACCCTCTTTCTTCCTTGTTCCTGCACACTTTTTTCCTTGACAACCAATTCACCTTCCTCCTACCCTCCTTTTCACCCCATAGAAAAATTTTAAATAGGGATTCAAGTTTAGAAACAATACTTAAAGAAGCCTTAAAGAATGACAAGAAATATACCAACAATATTGACAAGGAAAATTTCTTTGTATACCTCAATATTTATTTTACATCCCATTTCACACCCTTTCCATCCTCCAAAATGGGATGTTAGAGGAATTCTAGGAGTGTAGTTAGAAAATGCCTCTTTAGGGACAGTAGTTAAAATATATTTCTCATAATAATTTTTTTTTTAATTTTCTAATTAAGTTTACTTAAATATTCTCATTCTTTACTACCAACATATTCTTAGACATAAACCAAATTATAAAGTAATTTTTTTAAGCATAAAGTGAAACTTTTTAAATAATTATTTTTTAGTAAGAGAAAAAAAAGAGACCTAAAAACTTAATAAAAAAATTAACATTTAATATTTTATTTTTTATGGACCTAAAGTAAGGAGTTTAGGTGGCGTTTGTTTTGGGCATTTTTTGTTTTTATTTTCAGAGAAAACAGAAAATATTAGTGAACATATGTTTGGTTACAATTTAGAAAACATTTTCGCTGAAAACATTTTCAAAAAACAACAGAAAAAAATATTTTTTCAGTGTTTTCAAAAGTTAACACTATATGAAAATTTAATATGAATATTGTAATTATAAAAAATAATATATAAATAGTATTTTAAACTATATATATATATATAAATAATTTATAATATTTTTTTGCTAAAATTGATTAAATGTAACAATATCATTTTTTGAAAATAGAAAATATCAAGTGAAAACAAACATATTTTCTAAATGTTGAAAACTTGAAAATGAAAATAGAAAACATTTTCTAAAACCAAACGTCAACTTATTTTTTCTTAAGTAGGGTCAGCCCTCCCCTCACCTCCCCTTTTATTCTTTTTAGTATTTCTTACATTGATGTAGAGTATCTATCAACTTCATTGATAATTAATATCTATAAATGTTAGTTTATTATTTATTAACTTTTTTATATATGTAAAATAATCTATGATGACAATCATTTTAGAATGAAAAGAATATATAAATTAGATGAAAAGAGATTAAATGACAACCATTTAACTAATACTAAATGTTACATAATAATTTTTAATTGAATAATTTTATCTTAAAATCCACCATTGGATTGAAATCTCATTTTACATAAATAATGTCTACCAATATTTTATATTAACTCAAAAATTTTTATTACGAGATTCAATTCATATAGATAAAATTAAACTTAATATATATATTTATCAAAATATAATAAAATATAGATCACTTAATTATCTTCTTATTAATGATCAATTTTATAAAATTTAATAAATATGATATTTTTGAAATAAACTTTCAATCCAACCATGAATTTTGAAAATAAAAATACGTACACTTTATCCAAGTTATGTAAATTTATCCCTTCTCAAACCAAATATGTAATGCTATATCACATATTTAAAATTTAAGTCATAGGTTAAAAACAAAATGTCATATGAGGCAGCACCACAAAAAACTCTAATGTTTTATTGGACTCGAATATGTAAGGTAAGAAATATACATAAGATCAATACAAAATATTTCATTTACGTTCGGAGTGAGAGATAATAAAATGTGAGTAATTAACTATGTTTTAGGATCTTATGTTATTTGTAGATTTTAAATGCATGGTTGTCTTGATCTAGGACAATACCATGGTGACTTAGGTTGTGAGCATAAACGTTGAATTATATTATTAGCAATAATATATGTTAAAAATACTTTTCTGGATAGATGTATTGAGAATGTCTTGTAATGTGACGAATTTATGTTCTACAAATGAGTATAAGATGAAGAGTTTTATTTAATTTATAAATACATGTTATGTATTGAGCATGTGAACATGATGTTAAGACAATGTGTGTAATTTATAAATATGTATGATTTATAAATGTATGTTATGTATTGATGAACATAAACATGATTTGAGTATAAGATGAAGAGTTTTATTTAATATATAAATACATGTGATGTATTGAGCATGTGAAGACGATGTTAAGACAATGTGTGTAATTTATAAATGTGTATGATTTATAAATGCATGTAATGTATTGATGAACATGAACATAATTTGAGATAGTGTGATTGATCATATGAGTCAGGGGTACCTGACAAGGTTCCATTCCATTTGTGGTTGGGAATGGAGTTTAATACCATTGTGAGATATTGTTGCTAAGACTGTGACATGAGCATAGATGGGCATATTGCATAGTGGTAGCTTAGATCTCATACTTTGGATATAATTAAACTCTAAGTTGAGTAATACCACATCAAAACATCATGCAACCAACTCTAGATCATGAGTAGGATAGCTCTTCTCATGAGTCTTAAGTTGTATAACTTTCTTGTTCTGCATCAATACACAACATAATCCTTGATGTGAAGCATCACAAAATACCTCAAAAGGTACACTCAAATCAGGTATCGTCAAAATCAGTGAACTAGTTAACCTTTTCTTCAGTTCTTTAAAACTAGTTTAACATTTGTTTGTCCAAATAAAAGGGTGATTCTTATAAGTCAACTGTGTTAAGCGCACAACTATCTTGGAGAATCCCTCAATAAACCTCCTATAATACCTAACAAGTCCTACAAAACTTTTGATCTCAGTTGCAGTTCTCGGTCTCTCCCAAAGTAACACTACTTCAACTTTAATTGATCTACTATAAGTCCTCTAGTTGAAATCACACAACCTAGAAACTTTACTTCATCCAACTAGAATTCACATTTAGACAGCTTCACATACAAATGCTTTTCCCTGAAAATCTTCAAGATTGCTCTCAAATGCTCTTGATGTTCCTCAAGTGCACGGGAATAGACTAAAACGACATCTATGAAAACAATAATGAATTTATCAAGGAACAGACATAATATACTATTCATGTAATCCATGAATATAGCAAGAGCATTGGTCACTCTAAACGACATCACCAAGAACTCAAAATGCCTATATCGGGATCTAAAGGCTATCTTCTGCACATCTTATTCCTTCACTCTGATATGATGGTATCCCGATCTCAAGTCAACCTTAGAAAATACTTTAGCACCATGCAACTAATCCAATAATTTATCAATTCTAGGAAACAAATACTTATTCTTAATGGTTAATTTATTCAGCTGCTGATAACCAATACACATTCTCGCACGATCATATTTCTTCTTTACCAATAATACAAGTACACCCTATGGAGATACACTTGGTATGATAAACTGCTTCTCTAATAAATCTTCAACTTGCTTCTTTAATTCAATCAATTCTACTGGTTCCATACGGTAAGGGGCTATTGACACTAGTCCTGCTTCACGAATCAAATCAATAAAGAATTGAACTTCTCTCTTTGGAGGTAGACTAGGAACTTCATTGGGGAAAACATCTGGAAATTCTTTCACCATTTCTTGATCTTTTACATCTACATTCTTCTCAACTACTAGGTTGGACAGAATCATGAAATATTGTGCACCTTCTTTCAATGATGCCTTCATCTCTTTTGTAGACATCTATACATTTTCTTCAACAGGAAAAACTATTTCTTTATGGTTACAATCAATAAGAATATGATCAGCAAATAGCCAATCCATTCCCAAAATTATGTTCATGTCTTGCAATGCAAACAGATAAAATCTACCTTGAAATTAGGCTTTTTAATTGTAATTGGACATCCCACACAAACAGTTGTAACCAACATTGATTTGTTAGTTGGGGTGTGATGTGATCTTTGATGATCACTTGCCCAAAGGATCCTTTCTAAGGTCACTTGGAAGGAAAATGGATTTATGGAGAGGAAAGGAATGGGGTGAGGCGCCACAAATACTAGGTTTGATAAGCCAAAGGGGAGAGGCCACAATGGAGGGGTCCCTTGATAACTCTTAGAAGCTCTCACAAAGGAGAAGGGGGGACACTGAAAGGTAAGAACCTCACAACCAATATGGTATCTAGGATTAAATTCAAGTGTAAAAAATACAAGGGAGGGGAGGAGCTCCTATTTATAGAGGTAGCTAACCTCTTGAACAAGATAACCTAAAAAAGAAGGGCTAGGATTAAAAGGAGAGATCTAAGGGAGGAGGATTGAGAAACAATCCCCTCCTTAGATCATCAAACTTGGTGCCTAAGTTTCTCAAACCAAGGGCCAAGATTCCTTCTTATTAGCTTAGGGTTTATGAAGGAAAAGAGGGGTGTAGATATCAAGGCTACCCCTTATTTCCTTCATAAAGGCCCAAAAAGTTAAATCCACTCTCTAAATTCTTAAGACACCTCCTAAAATAAAAATGGGATAAATACATGTCCCAAATTAAATTCCTAATGCTCCTCAAAATTAAAATAAAGGAAAATTACATTTTATTAACTAAAGTCCCTAGCGTAATATCTTCACTCTCCACAGGAGATGAAGTTTTCCTTTGTCTACAAGGGCTAGGTCTTCTTCAATCCTTCTAGCCATGGCCCTAGTGATAGGTCCTTGGCTAGGCATGGTCACATCAGGGTGGATACTAATAACTCACATGACAAGTCACACATAGGCAAGTTTAACTCATTCACACAATTATGTGACACAAAAGAGTGTGTCCCTCTAGAATGAAATAATACTTTAACAGTTTTGTAAAACACAGTGCACACACCTTGAATAAATCCATCAGACTAAAAAACTTCAACTTTAGTAATGCAAACACCTGTCTTCCATCCTAGGTTTGTTGTCACCCTTTTGAACCTATTGATTGTCTCTAGTGGTGGAAATTTTGAATCTCTGTGAACAATCTTTGGCCAAATGTCCTGGTTTATGGAATATATAGCACATTGACTAGCATAGTGCAACTATCACATTTGAACACGTGATTCTAGACTTCTCTTATTATTGTTGTTTTGCAACTCCACCTTTAGAAGATTGTGATATGCTGTAAGCCTTTTCCTGAAAATGTTTCCCTCTGTTTCCTATAAATCCATCTCTTTGAGTCTTCACCATCTTTCCTCCACATTCTAATCTTTCCACTATCTTAGCTTTTTCTACCAACATTGCAGTCATAGGCACAATCATCCACTTCACTTCATATTTAAGACTTTCTTCAAATTTTCTGCACTTCCAGGCTTTTGTTGTTGTTTGGGAATAAAATTGGGCTAGGTGTTCAAACCTAGTAGCGTACTCATGAACAAATAGCTCATTTTGCTACAGCTTCAAGAATTTCACTTCTGTAGCATATCTAACACTTTCTGGAAACTAATTCTCTAGGTACCTCTCTTTGAAATTATTCCAGGTCATCGGTTCTCCCCTGGCAAGCATCATTTGTTTGGTTCCCTACCACCAAAATTCAGCTTCTTCTATTAATAGGAAAGTTGCATAAGTTATCTTTTCCTCTTCAAGACATGCCATGGATCTAAAAATTTTCTCCACTTCTTTAACCATAGCTAGATCAGGATCTGAATTTCCCATAAACTTGGGAGGATTATTCTTCATGAACTCTGTTAGTCCCAAACACTTCGGGGGCATAACATTACATTCAACCTCCACTGCTTCGAACTAATGCACCATTGTTACATTTTGTTGCTAAATTGCAGAAGCCATGACCTTAATGCCATAAGTTACCTGAGCCATCTCTGATGACTGTTGAGGAGGAGGTGTAGGTAGCCTAGGCGTCATCCTATAATATAATCACATTATAGTTAGGGCATAACACTAGATTCCTACACTACACACACCTGTACTACACTACACACAGCAAAATACAACAAGCCTATTGTCCACAAGTTTGTGAATAGGAACAAACTGCTCTAATACCATTATTATAATATCTGAAATTTATAATACAAAACATACTAGTAATATTCAACCATTTAATTCCCTATACTAAAACTTGTTTCGTACAATCAAATTACACATGCACATACTCCAAATTATTTACCAAAACCATAACATACTATTTACATAAAACATTTAATGTCATTTTCCCAACAAAACATGTTAAAACATAACTCATTTAAAACAAATACATAACCTATCAATTCTCTATTAAAACTTAATTATTACACAACTCAAATATATAACATAACTTCAGTAATTCAAACTTAGTCATTCAAAGCAAATCTTGTGCATACTTAGGAGTTAGTTACTAGTTTAGTCAATCCATACATTTAGCAATCTGAAAGTTCTAGCTTATATACATAGATATACTGTAATACATAAACTATTTTAAACACAAATTAAGTATTGCCAATCTTGCTAATTTTGATCTCCATTGCCATAGTATCTACTCTTATGCAAAGCACGATCATCACAGTTATACAGAATACATAAACAATGCAAGGGTAATCATAACAATACATAAAGTTCATAACATAGAAAACTTAAAAATCACAATATCATCAATCATACTTATATTTCCCTTAATATAAGCATTCCACACTATAGTAAGTTTATACTCAATATATTCCAGAATATCTAGATTGAGTTCAGATACCAAGGCGGCTTAAGACCCCTTCCAATTGGGAACAAACGTCCAAGCTGGCTGTGTTACCACCAATTTAAGTATAAGTAATACTCTTCTAACAACCACAAACTAATGTCTAGTGTCTACCTGATACCCTGTGACGCACATTCATTGTTTGAGTATGTCCTTTAGCCACCCCCTTGCATATCTAGTACTAGGACCACAATGTAAATCACAAAAATATCCCCTTGCATATCTAATACTCTAGATTACATTAACCCCAGCTATGTCCCTAACATCAATGTACCCTACCAAACATATCATCCAAGTGTAAGTTACCCAACTATAACCGCCCGCAACCAACAACATAAATAAATATATCCTCATTACACATTCCAATCATATGAATTACACCACAATTCCAAATAACACATTGTCATTCCAATAAATTCAATTCTGTTACAGAAAATCAATTCAACCAATATCACTCATCAATTACCACAATAAAAAATTTCTCATAACATCCAAAATCAGTTCAAAAGTTAAATCAATCACAACTAACAACCTTAATACTCTTAAAATCATAATTTTTCAAAGTTAAAACCAAGAAAAAGCTTCCATTACCTATTTCTCCTATTCAAAACTAACTCAAAGAAAATAGAGAAATCCACCTAAAGAAATTTCACAGGAACTTGGAAAAAAACCCAAATTAAATAGGAACCTTAGAAATCAAGATTTTCAAAGAAATTCCCTTTTTAATGGGAACATGATAAAAACTGATTAGAAAAAGGTTCGTTGATTCAAGGTCAAATTTATCTATAATAGAGATCACCCAGCAACAGAAGCTATGGAAGAGATTGTGTCGAAATCTGTCAACCGAAAGCTAACCATGCAAAGCATGGAAGAAAATAGCGAGGGGGAGAATTGAAGTGGCGGAGAAGAAAAAAAAATGAAGAAGAAGAAAGAAAAGAAGAAAGGGGAAAGAAAAGAAAAAAAAGAAGAAGGAAAGGGAGTGAAGTGAATTTAGTGAGTTTCGACTTGCTATTTGCATCCCTTCCTAAACAGATTTATGAAAACTCCTCGAAACAGATTTCTTTATTTGACACATGTTTATTTTTTATACTTGATACATATTTGTTTTATGATTTATCTAGTAAGAATGAATGGATGTGTATGATTTGATTTGAACCATTAATGTTTATATCAATGGAAAGGAAAACTTGTTTCCAATAAGCACTTACTTTCTTAGGAAAGGAAAAACTTTAATCTCATTGAATATTTTAATCTGAGATTTATATAAAAAATTTGGTAACTAAAATCATGATTTTAAATTTTTCTTTATTTGATACATGTTTCTTTTTTACAATTGATACATGTTTCTTTTATTATTTATCTAGTGAGAATGAGTGCATGTCTATGATTTGATGTTAACCCTTAATTTTTATATCAATGGAAAAGAAAAATTGTTGCCAAATTACTCTTATGAAAGGAAAAACTTTAATCTTGTTGAATATTTTAGTCTGAGATTTATATAAAAAACTTGGTAACTATATGATTTAAATTTCTTTATTTGATACATGTTTCTTTTTTATGCTTGATACATGTTTCTTTTATGATTTATCTAGTGAGAATGAGTGGATATGTATTATTTGAAGTCAACATTAATTTTTATATGAATGGAAAGGAAAAATTGTTGCCAAATAAGTACTTACTTTCTTAGGAAAGGAAAAACTTTAATCTCGTTGAATATTTTAATATGAGATTTATATAAAAAGTTTGGTAACTATAATTATGATTTAAAATTTTTATTTATTTGATACTTGTTTCTTTTTTTATGCTTGATACATGTTTTTTTTATGATTTATCTAGTGAGAAATGAGAATGAGTTTATGCGTATAATTTTAGTCAACCATTAATTTTTATATAAATGGAAAGGAAAAACTATTGTAAAATAAGTACTTACTTTCTTAGGAAGGGAAACACTTTAATCTTGTTGAATATTTTAATATGAGATTTATATAAAAAATCTCGCAATTGCGGTTTGACCAGTCAGCCATAAAATCACAACTCCTAGTTGCAGTTTGACTAGTGTTTGACCATTGTCTTATCTTTGTCCAATAGTCACTGATTGGTACGCATCCCCAACATATTGAAACCGCAACTGCTAGTTACAGTTTGTCTTATTTTCTTTCTAATGTCATGCTTTACCCAATGGATTGTTGGCACATACTTTTACACAGGTAAAACTGCAACTCTTAGTTGCAATTTGTGCGAGTTTATTATCACATATTTTCATATCGAAAATTTGAGTTAATTAATATAAAGTTATAAATAAACCAAATTACCAAATGAATTTCATTATAATAAAGTGCTAACCCAAATATACATCATATATACACGTACCACGAGATAAATTTACACCGCAAGCATGCAGTCATTTCATCTTAATTAGTAATTTTTCATTTATAAATGTTTTATTTAGCTTTAGTAAAACTATTTAACCTATCAAATGTTAGTATAATAATCTAAAGTACGGTTAAGTGTTAAGATAAATGAATAATATTTTATTTTTATTAAATAAAAGGATAAAAGTAAATATAAGGATTAATATTTTGTGTTTGTCAATATAAAATGATTACAAATGGTAAAAAAGGACATGAAGTGAAGAGTGAAGTCATCATTTTGGGGAGACCTCTAAGTTTGTGGATTCATATTAGCTATAATGAAAATCACACACCGCGTACTCCGCTGATCATATTAGTTGTAATGAAAATCTGCACAAACTGCAACTCGCAGTTGCGATTTTACCTGGGTAAAAACATGTGCCAACAATCATTGGGGAAAGCATGAGACCAAAAAAAATAGATAAATCGCAACTTGTAATTTCGGTTTTATTATGTTGGGAATGCACATCAGTCAATAACCATTAGATAGAGATAAGACATTGGTCAAAGACCAGTCAAACCGCAACTGCGAGTTGTATTTTTATGGCTGACTGTCAAATCACAACTGCGAGTTACGATTTATGATTGAATGGTCAAACCGCAACTATGAGTTGCATATCTAGTGAAACTTTTTTGCCCACCTAGACGTCACATAAGCACATATTTGGTATGAGACTAAAACTGCAATTGTGAATTGCGATTTCACCAAGTCAAACCACAAAATAAACCTACCTTGATAATTTTTTTAAAATAGACTCATTGAGGTAATTATTTTTAAAAAATAACTCACTTAGGTCAATAAGCCAAAATATCAGTCATTAAGAGAGGAGAAAAAAAAAGTGACAAATAATATCTGTTTGAAGAGAGAGAATGAGTGGATGTGTACAATTTGAACTCAACCATTAATTTTTATTTCAATAGCTGGGATTTGCTCATCTCTTTCTTATATAAGATATCTTATTCTCGCATGATATGCTATATATATGGGGACATATCTAGTGAAAAATCCTAATTTATATGAGAGTGCGATGAGAAAATATCATCTGTTAATAGAGGAGAAAAAAGAATATCTGAAAAATATCATCCATTGAAAGACACGAGAGAAAAAAAGTGATAGATAATAAATGCTAGAAGAGAGAGAGTAAGTGGATGTGTAAGATTTAATATGAACCATTAATTTTTCTTTTGATGATTAAAATTTGTTCCTTTCACTCTCATATAAGATACCTTATGCAATATATATATATATATATATATATATATATATATATATATATATATATATATATATATATGAGGACATATCTACTGAGAAAGCCAAATTTATATGAGATGAGAGAGTAAATCCCAATATAAAGGAGAGAGAAAAATATCCAAAACATATAAGTCATTGAGAAACGAGAGAGGAGAAAGAGTGACAAAGAATAAATGCTAGAAAAGAGAGAATGAGTGGATGTGTATGATTTGATCTCAACCATTAATTTTTATTTCAATGGCTGAAATTTTCTCCTCTCACTCTCTATAAGATATACATGGGGACATAGCTAGTGAGAAAGCCAAATTTATATCGGAGTGAGAGGAGAAAATGTCAGCTATTAATAAAGGAGGGAAAAGAATTTCCAAAACAAAATATCAATCATTGAGAGAGGAGAGAGAAAATGAGTGACAGATAAAAAATCATAGAAGAAAGAGAATGTGTGGATGTGTACGATTTAATCTCAACATTAATTTTTATTTCAATAGCTGAAATTTGTTTCTCTCACTCTCATATAAGATATCAACTCTCATATGATATGTCCTATATATAATGAGTTGTGTAGAGCACAATATAAATATACATATCATAAGAAAGAAAAATCAGAATTCAGAAGTTCTCTTAAAATGGCATTTCGCATCTCTCATCCTTTTCTCTTTGTGGTTTTATTAGTTTCCTTGGTACTAATAACTGGTAATTGAAAGAAGGAATATACTTTAATTCATTTCTCTATTTTATCTCTTTTTTTGTTAAAAACAAATGGTAGAACTACAATATTTTGTATATACTTGCATGTCAATTTTATTTTGAATTTTCACATAACATAAATAAGGAATTTTATTGATGAAACTGTGAACATTGTTGTACAGAACTAGCAGTAGAATATGCAGAACCAAATGATAAGTGTATAGGGCAATGCACTTTTCCATGTTATACAAAATGCATTGAGGATTGTAATGCACGTTGCGCTGTACACGGGTTTAAGTATGGATATTGTATCACCACACCAGGATATCTTTGTAAATGTGGTTGTTATAATTGAGTTACACTTTTCCTGTGTTTATGTTGTAAACCTTCCATAAAATGAGTCATTTCCTGTGTTTATTTTATAAAATAGACCTTCAATAAAATTAGTCCTTGAAATAAGATGTTTTGTTTTAGTGTGTTATATATTAATTAGAGTAAGATGATTATGCATTGTCAGTGTAAAATTTTTTACACTTACATTCAATTTCAATTATTTGTTTAAGGTAAATTTGTTGATTTTATCAATTAATACTCTAAAAGTCATACAAATGATGAGTGGTAATTGAACATAAGTATAAAATTCTTTTAAACTATTAGTGAATACTAATTAAACTTTACTAATTATCACTTATCATTAGTATTCCAAAATGAGTATTAGTTTTACATAAATTAAGAAAAGTTATTATCATATATATAGAAAAAGGTTAAATGTTAATTGTTAATATGATAGTTGTTGGTGGTGGAGAGATTCAAACTCTAAATCTTATATTGTTATTACCAAACAAACATAAATGTTATAACTAAATATGTATGATTTGAGGTCAACCATTAATTTTTATATCAATATAAAAGAAAAATTGTTGTCAAATAAGTACTTACTTTCTTACGAAAGGAAAAACTTTAATCTCATTGAATATTTTCATTTGAGATTTATATAAAAAATTTGGTAACTAAAATTATTATTTAAATTTTTTTGTATTTGATACATGCTTCTTTTTTTATGCTTGATACATGTTTCTTTTATGATTTATCTAGCGAGAAGGAGTGAAAAAATGATTTAATGTCAACCATTAATTTTTATACCAATGGAAAGGTAAAATTGTTGCAAAATAAGCACTTACTTTCTTAAGAAAGGAAAAATATTAATCTCGTTGAATATTTTAATCTAAGATTTATATAAAAATTTTGGTAACTAAAATTATGATTTAAAATTTTTCTTTATTTGATACATGTGTTTCTTTTTGTGCTTGATACATGTTTCTTTTATGATTTATCTACTGAGAATAAGTTGAAGTGTATGATTTGTTTCAACCATTAATTTTTCTACAATGGAGAGGAAAAATTGTTGCCAAATAAGCAAGCACTTACTTTCTAGGAAAGGAAAAACTTTAATCTCCTTAAATATTTTAATCTAAGATTTATATAAGAAATTTGCTAACTAAAATTATAATTTTAAATTTTTATTTATTTGATACATGTTTCTTTTTTTATGCTTGATACATAGTTCTTTTATGATTTATCTATTGAAAATGAGTGGATGTGTATGATTTAATGTCAGCACAATTGTTGTTAGTGGAGAGATTCAAACTCCAGTAAGAAATAGTTTCTAAGTTTCCTGGAAGAAGAAGAAAAGAAACAAAAAACTTGTTTGGTAAGTGCTTGATTGAAAACTGTTTTGAAGATTTGAAAATAAAAAACTTAATCATATTTATGAAATTTTCATTAATGAAAAACAACAAATAACTTATTCGCATTACTGTTTTGTGAAAATTATCTTAAGAAAACACTAACATAAATGGTCTTTAAAATACTAACACTTTTATAAAATTATGAGAAAAAACACTTATACATTGTGTAAAAAATTTTATACTGATAGTTAATCACAATTTTTTATACATGATAAGTTAGTTAACTTTACCCATTAATACTGTAAAGTCCATATAAATGAATGGTATGATTAAACGTCAGTATAAAATCTTTTACATTAATAGTGTATAAATATTAAACTCTTGTTGTATAAATGGTATTTAAAACACTTCAAATAATATTTTTCAAATGTTATTTAAAATGTTTTAGAAATTAATATATAAAATAAATTAATGTGCAAAATTTTTTTAAGGATTTATCTGTCTATTGTAAGATACCATTTGAGTTTCTAACAATTTTCACTTAACTCCTAGATATAACAAACTTCTATTTGAAATTCAACACAAACTATAGTTCTCTATTTTTTTTAAAGGACAAACTTAGTTTCCTACTCACTGTCCTCTTAGAGTATCTTTATCCCTAGATCTCATTTGAGATCTTAGAATACTATTTTGTAAGACCTACATGATGGAAATAAAAGGAAACCTTAAATCAATAGATACAAGATTATAGTATGTATAGAGAATTAAATATAAAAAGATAAAGGAAAGAGAATCTGTGTACCTCATATATATTGAATTGAAGTTCTTGATCTTCAAGAACAAAAAAACCTATGAATGATTATTGTAGAGATATGAGTTCAATAAGAACTCTTGAGGGTTTTACTACCTACTTTCTAGGGGATTATTTTAGAGAATGTGTATTGTTGTTGTTGTTGTAATTTGCTTAATGGGATGGCAAATTTATAATCTCCCAGGGTAGGCAGAGACCCCTCAAATAGGCTTTTTATGATTGACTCAACCCATCACAGAGTCAATCTTACTATAATCCCATTCAAATAATCATAAAGATATTATAAGATATGATTATCACCAAATCTTAAATTGCCAGATAATGATAAAATATAATTGATTAATACCAATCCACTATTATTTCCAACATTCTCCCACTTGGATGGTATTAATCAATAATACAAAGATAAATCATTAAGCTAGAATGACAATTATAGACAAATCTTATATTAGACAATGAGAAATTTGAGCTACAAAATAATATCCGATAGGGATATATATCATAAATATTTCTCATAAAGTATATAGAATAATGTAGTTCAATAAAATGATACTACATGGTCTCAAGCATCCAAAAATGCTAAGAGATATGTTACTAAAATGATATTACTTCACAGATATCTCATAAGAAAGTTTTCAGACTCCCACTGATCTAAGACATCAAAACTTAACCAAACCATATGAGTTATAAAACTCCAAAGTTAAGTATTTGATAAGTGAATAAAAAAATGTTTAATTAATATATTTTTTTTTTACTTGAGTCCGAAAAATTATATAGGTGAGAAAACATAATTTACATGCATATAATTATTCATCATAGCCCAATAACATATGTAATTACATATATGCTACATAAATGCTCTATAATATTTGACATTTAACTAATCTGAGTTTCAAAAAAGAGTGACTATGTAAGAATCCAAAGATAAGTAAGAAATCCATAAATTCCCTACTAAAACCACATAGACACCTAGTTTATATAAAATGATACTCAGATTATTGTGGCCACAAAATGTCAATTGAGCAAACACTTAGATAATTGGTCCAAACAAAAAAAATTCATAAGTACTTCAATAGTGCAAAATTGTACTCAATAGGAGTACTATCATAATAAGCACTTTTTTACAAAGTAGAAAATCATACTCGATAGGAGTATTGCATCTACAATATACTTATAGAATTTTGACCAAACAAAATGTGAAATTTTGGGTAAAGAAATGCACAATACTTAATTGCATACCAAAAGAATTAATGTGCAATGCCCAACAAAATGCTCTTAACATCCATTAAAGATGTCTATTAAGATACAATGAATTATGTATCTCAATTAAAATAGGACAAAAATAAATAGTCAAGTCCTATAAAGTATGTCATATCACAATTAAATGTTCACAAGAATATATGACAATACAGATAGATAAGTCTCGAGACATGATACAAAATTATATACTTCTAAAATTTTGATCAATATTAAATTTGGGTAAAAGAGATGCACAATGCATAATTTTATGCCAAAAGGATTAATGTGCAGTACCCAACAGAATGACCTTAACATCAGTTAAAGATGTCTACAAAGATACAATGGATTTTATGTATCTCAATAAAAATAGGACAAAAAATAAATAGAGAAGCCCTATAGAATATGTCATATCATAATTAAATGTGCACAAGATTATATGACAATAAAAAATATATAAGTTTCGAGAGATAATACAAGATTATATATACTCCCACTAATCCTTAATATACCAAAAAAAAAATATTAGGATTATCATTAGGGTACACTAGTATTAAAAGTTCTAGTGATAGTGGGATGATGACTTTATAAGATAATAATAAAAGTGAATTAAAATTCACTATTATTCTACTTAAGGAATTAGAAAGTAGTAGAATAACAAATGATTAATGAGAGAAGTGGTTAAAATAACAAGAATATGAAACCTACAAATTCATCCATAAGAATAAATAATTCTCACAAATGGTTTCATAATTAACCACATATTAATCAATCTTTACAAAAATATTGACCCCCTATGAGGATCTTGAAAAAATAATTACATGAGTGAGAAAATAGATCACTTGATAATTTTTTACGTAGAATATGAGATCATAAGAAAGTTCTCAAGTAATCATAAACAAAAATCAAGTGCTACAATAAACAATATTTACACACACTTGAGAATAAAACATGATTACACGCAGCGGAAGAATGAGACCTATTCTTGCATATATTAAGGATATAATAATAAATAGTCTCTAACTCTCATCACAATTTATAATGGACATAGGTTTATTTATATATCCCAAAATAAAGCCTCTAGCTTTTACAAGAATACCATTAACAATATTATAAAATATGGTATGGAGAAATTAATCTCTTCAAATTTGGGATTCCTATATTGTCCTTACAAGAATTTCATACTAATATTGCAAATCAATAGAGAGTTTGTTATACAAGAAAATATTTTACAAGAGACCAATATAAAATCCTTAATATAGATCCCAACAATGTGATCACAAATAATGTGATAAAAAAAATAATTTTATCAAGAACATTTGTTTTTTCACATGTATGATTAATTGGACATTTAAGGTAAAAATCTTATATCACGACAATTTATTTTATAAGATATTAATTAAAATTCTAATATACAAAATCCTTTCACTTGACAAAGAAAAAATAAGTTGACATAACAAAAAAAATACCCAGAGGACTAAATAAAATTCAACTATTTCTTTATCAATATATATATATATATATAGAAAATTTGCACCACAAAAAATGCAATATTTTTTTTTGTTTTGAAGGAAAAAATGTCCAATTAAAGGTTATAAGTCAATATGGAACAAAAGGAAATGAGAGTGTAAATTTTGGTTCCATATAAATATAACTAAACATGATCAAATGAGGGAAATAAACTGAACATTACAAAAATAGGGAAACATTATGTAATTCTAAAAGTTCAGTTAAAAGAGAATCCCTAAAGAAATTACAATGTACTATAACTTATATCAATAAAATCCTAATACCGATAGGGTATTAAAAAATCATTAACATAAGCCAAGAAAAATACATTGTATAACACCAAATTACATTAATAACAATACACCGATAGAGTATAGTTATCATCAATGCAATAAAAAAATAATTATATCACAAAATTCACATAAATGCATATAAAATAGTGAAATTATAATTATGTAAATAAAAAAAGAAATTATGCATATTGTCCAATAAATTTGCATAATTTTAATCATATATATTATATGACCAACATACAAAATTCACATTATTATACCCATGATAGACAAGTAATAATAATGCAAATTAATAAAAAAAATTATACTCATAAGAGAAGGACAATTAAGATTGTGCATAATTAATAAAATAACCTAAAATGAATTTATAAATGATAATTCAATATTAAAGAGAGTACAGTATAATTGGAGAATACAAATACTGTAAAGAATTATCACAATGAAAATAGGTAAAAAAAAATTTAATTTAATCTTGAATTAATCAATTTTTTTTATACTAAAAAATACCAATAATATAAAAATATTAAATAAATATGGTATTTTTGAAAAAATAAGAATATAAAAAATTAGCAACAACATTCAATGCTTTTGAGAATGAATTTAACACACGAATCATCATACATGATCGTATCAAAATGACAAAGTTCTTCCTTGACCAAATCACAAAAATATGGGTATAAAAATGAGTCCATGCAACCCCATTAATACTTTCCAAAGTAAAAGTTAACACAAATATATTATGTTGCCCACACAAATGACTCATATTGGTCAAACATAACAAAAGGAAAACCATTAAGTAATTTTAAAAACAATTTACCCCATAATTATTTAAAAGAAAACTAGGTTTTAAAGGGGTAGCACTTAAAAAAAAAGTTTCAATATTAATTTACCCATGTAAGAGTAAGGGAATGAAACTTTAACATGTTATTTTAACAATAACAAGTAGCGTAAACCCTCATTTTTTGTTGTGAAAAAGATAATAGTGAACTATATTATAAAATTTCACTAATAACACAAAAAATCTTCAATTCAAATTTAATTTTCTAATAGAAAACAACCATAATTCTCTAATAGAAAACAACTATAATATGTATCTAATTTGGCTCTGATACCAATTGATGGAAATAAAAGGAAACCTTAAATCAGTAGATACAAGATTATAGTATGTATAGAGAATTAAATATAAAAAGATAAAGGAAAGAGAATCTGTGTACCTCATATATATTGAATTGAAGTTCTTGATCTTCAAGAACAAAAAAACCTATGAATGATTATTGTAGAGATATGAGTTCAATAAGAACTCTTGAGGGTTTTACTACCTACTTTCTAGGGGATTATTTTAGAGAATGTGTATTGTTGTTGTTGTTGTAATTTGCTTAATGGGATGGCAAATTTATAATCCCCCAGGATAGGCAGAGACCCCTCAAATGGGCTTTTTATGATTGACTCAACCCATCACAGAGTCAATCTTACTATAATCCCATTCAAATAATCATGAAGATATTATAAGATATGATTATCACCAAATCTTAAATTGCCAGATAATGATAAAATATAATTGATTAATACCAATCCACTATTATTTCCAACACTACAATACCACATGTATTCTAAGATCTTTTTTTTTTATCTTCTACTAAAATATCTCATATTTAAGATCTTAAGATATTCTGGATCAATCTTACAATAGACTTCACTATTTAAATTTTATTTAAAATTTATTTTTGAAAAAATATTAAATTTATTTTAAAAGATAAAATTAATTAATACGTTAAATTAATAAAAAAACAAAAAATTAAAATATCCAAAGTTCTCTTTTGAGGTATTACTGAGTTTAATCATATTCAAAGTTCTTTACCTCTTCATGAGAACTCAGCTACACCCACTTGATAAAATAAACCTTTTAAACCATAAAAATGTCTTCAAAGAATAGAAATGACCATTAAATTAATTTAAAAGTGCTAAAGATAAGTGATAATTAATAAAGTTTAATTAATATCCACCAATAGTGTAAAATAATTTACACTTATATTTAATCATAACCCATAAGATTTTTAGAGTATTATTAATTGTTAAACTCAATAAATATATCATAAATAAAGGATATTTTATACCGACAATCATTTTTCTCTCGGTTGATGTATATAACAAGCTGAAAAAAACATTTTTCAAGGACTCATTGAAGGTTTATTTTATAAAATAAACACAGGAAATGACTTATTTTATTGAAGGTTTACAACACAAGCATAGAAAATGTGTAACTCAATCATGAACAACAACATTCACTAACAGAAACTTGTGTGACGCAATATCCACTCTAAAACCCCATTGCAGCGCAACGTATATTACAATTCTGAATGCATTTTTTATTGCGTAGAAAAAAGTATGTCCTAAACTATAAACTTGAAACCCTAAATTCTACGTAATTAATGTCTGGATCTGAATCTTGCTGTTGGTTTTGTACAACAAAGTTCACAATTTCATTAACAAAATTCTTACTTATGTTATGTGAAATTTTAAAATAAAAGTAACATGCAGATATATACGAATTACTGTAGTTTTTCCATTTGTTTTAAACAAAATGATCAAGATAAAAAAGAGAAATTAATAAAAGTATGTTCTTTCTTTCAATTACATGTTATTAGTACCAAGGAAACAAATAAAATTCCGAAGCAAAAAGGAAGAGATTTAAGAGAACTTCTGAATTCTGACTTTTCCATTCATGATATTAGAATTTAAGTTCGATTTTATAGAACAAGCACTTCAATAATAGGGAATACACAACCCGATTTCATTTTTTTAGATATAGATTCCATTGCCTTAAAAAATAATAAACACTTCCTAAAAGAACAAAGATATAGACTCCGTTCAATTTGTTTATTTTTTAATTTTTTCTTCTTTTTATTTTTTTATTAAAAATAGAAGTTGAAGTAAATAGTATTATCTTAAAATTTTTAAGAAATAATTTTATAATGTAAATTTTAATTTTGGTATTAGATAATAAAAAATAATTTATCTTACAAATATTAAATTAAAAATGTTAAACTTTACATATAACTTCTATTTATTTATTTTAATTTTAGGCTAAATTACCACTTGTGCCCCTCTATTTATGGGGTAGAACACTTTGTGCCCCTCAATTTTTTTTTTTTGGCATCTTTTGCCCTCCCATTTTTTCAAAAGTTTAATTTGTTCCCTTCCGTCAAATCTAGGACATTGACTGTTAAAAAGAACGTTGACTTACGGAATTAAGTGAGGTGACATTTAATTTTTGCCCTTCCGTCAAATCTAGGGCATTGACTGTTAAAAAGAACGTTGACTTACGGAATTGAATCCAAGTCTAGAAGTTTAATTGCTAAAGTCATACCACTAGACCAAAAGCCAATATTAGTTTTTTTGTGAGATTCAAATTTAATTAAACTAATCATGTGACAACATTAATTTTATATTAAAATTGGACAAAGTAAGATTTGAACCTAGGACCTGTGAGAGTTGTAAGACGATACCACTAGATAGTAAGCCAATTTTAGTTTTATTGTCTCTTTTCCTTTGTTTTGTTTTACTATTCTTGTTCATTTATGTTGTAAATTTTTTAAATAAAGAAACTTTTTTAAATTCTAAAAACTACTTAGCTTGATTTTATGTTAAATCTATTTGAATAAGTTTATTTTTTTAATTTTTAATTTTATATTTAAGTTTTAGTTGTTACTTTAAGTTATAGTTTTTAACTTTTAATTTAAATTTTAATTTCTATCTTTTATTTTTAATTAGATTCTATATTTTATTTGTATATTTTAATTTTAAATCTATTGTAGGTCATTTTATGTTATATATTTTATTTGTGATTTTGAAACTAAAATTAACAATTAAAAGTTGAAATTAAAATTTAAGGGTTAACAACTAAAACTAAAATTTAGTTATATTAACAACAAAATAAAATTTAAAATCTAATTAAAAATAAAGACATAAATTAAAATTGAGAATTAAAATTTCTCCATTTAAAAAAGTTGTAAATTTTAATATATTTTTAAAATTAATCTTGCCACGATTAGTTTAATTAAATTTGAGTCTCACAAGAAAATTAATATTGACTTTTGGTCTTGTGGTATGACTTTAGCATTTAAACTTTTAGAGCTGAGTTCAATTCTAGTCTTTCTCAAATTTTCTATATTTTTAAAATTAACATTGCTATTGATTAGTTTAAATACATTGAAATTGCAAAATAAAATAGATTCTTAACTCTGGTCTAGTGGATTGGTTTTAGTTTTTTTCCCCCAAGACCTGAGTTTGATTTCTGCCATGATACATGTTTTTTATATTTTTAAATAATTAATTAAACTTTAATTAACTCTTAATTACAATATAACCATGTCACGTCACTTAATTACATAAGTTAACGTTTAAGGACAAAAATTAAACTTTTGAAAAAGTTTGAGAGCAAAAGATGCGCACAAAAAAAATTTGAGGGACACAAAGTAAGCTACCCCTAAATAGAAGGACATCGGTGGTAATTTAACCTTAATTTTAAAACAAATTTTAAATTAAAAAATAAGTTAAAAATGATGACAAATTTTAAATTAAAAAATAAGTTAAAAATGATGACAAATGCTTTCGTCATTATTGAAACTTTCTATGATGATAAGAAAAGATCATGCAAATGAAAACAGTTATTCAGAACGTCAACATTAGTAGGATCTTAGGTGGAGATGTTCTTATATTTTTATTTTGCAACCAAATTAATGAGAAGAAGATTAAAATTAAATGTTGGATCGACGGCAAATGTAATAAGCTATGAGTTTAATTTCTATATTAATGAGTTTTATACTAGTATTTAATCACAACATTTATTTATATAATTTTTAAAATATTACTTGATAAAGTCAACAAATTTACTGTATATAAAAAATGTGATTAAATATCAATGTATTTTACATTGACAATGCATAAGTCATTTTCTCATAAAATATACTTATTTAAATTTTCTTTTTTTAAGGAATTATTAAAATTTTCCTTTTAATTCATTCCATTTTGGACAAGAAAGTTAATAAACTTAGTTTAATTTCTTTTTTACATTTTAATAGGTTCAACCTTTAAGTTTTTCTTATTTTGATTTACATTTTTAATAATTAAGTTTGAACATAATGTATTTGTATTTAATTTTAATTTTAAACTATAAACTAGCATAGGTCATGCTACAGGTTATTAAATTGATTGTGTACACATTTGTGTGTGTGTGTTATAGACAAGAGTATAAAATAAATATGTTTAGAGACAATAATAATAAGAAGAATGTATATTTATATTGTTAGTAGACATTTGCATATTATAAGTTAGTGCGTTAAGTCAGAAGGTAAAGAGTTTGATGGGGTAGGTTGATTAGGATTGTTATGTGAGAAGGAAAGGAAGATCTATGTTCACTCTTGTCTCATTTTCATCTAAAATTTCTTAAAGAGGCCATAGAGAGAAAAACGAAGAGAGAAAGTCATTCTTGGACAAACTCTATGCACTTTTCATAATCTCATCATTGCATAGTTGTTCATTGTTGGATCAAACCAAAAATTGTACAGTAAGTTTTAGACTTGTGACTCTCCATTTTGAATGTCCAGATTTGAATTTGGAGTCTGGTTTGGGAGAAAACAACAACACAACAGAAACTCTATTTTGGCAAGGGCTCATTAGATTAAGAAAGGAAAAATCTTCGTTCGTCTTTGTTTCTTCATCAAGGTAAGGGGGAGAGATTATTTCACTGCATGCATGTTAAGGGATGTCAGTAGTGGGGGCAAGTCCTAAGTTCCCCTGTAGTTGTTGTTTTGTTTTCATAATAATTTGATTTCGTATTATAATTATGTTGATGATTTTCGAAGCATTTCCATTTGATTCTTGAGTTATTTGATGTTGAATTTGCATTTGTTCGTATGTATTTCTGTTTGTTTGAGGTGGTCTTCAATTTTTGTTGATTATTATGTAAATTGTGTTAAATTACATGAGAAAATCATATGGTTAATCTTATGTTTTAGTTGGTTGCGTGATGTTTTGATGTGGTAAGATGATTATGTAAATATTGGATGGTTATTGGAATGCTATGACTTAAAACTTGGTTGTGAAATCAATTATGCAGTATGAGTATAAAGGGAATGTAGAATCAGATAAGATGAAGCAATACAAATGCATGTTACTTTGTCTTATGTTTTGCATCTAATGAACTTTGTCTAGTAGATGATATTGCGTCTGACTTCGTCTAAAGCCTTTACAAAATTCGCTAACCATTGGATTTGGTTTAGTCTTGGATAGTAGTTTGTAGGATGTTAATATTTATTTTTAACAGTTGGATCGACAAAATAATGTTTGAAGTGAGAGATAATAAAATGTGAGTAATTAACTATGTTTTAGGATCTTGTGTTACTTGTAGATTTTAAATGGATGGTTGTCTTCATCTAGGACAATACCATGGTGACATAGGTTGTGAGTATAAACGATGAATTCTGTTATTAGCAATAATATATGTTAAAAATTCTTTTGTGGATAGATGTATTGAGAGTGTCTTGTAGTGCGGTGAACTTATGTTCTACAAATGAGTATAAGATGAAGTGTTTTATTTAATTTGTAATTATATGTGATGTATTGAGGATGTGAACATGATGTTAAGACGATGTGTGTGATTTATAAATGTATGTGATGTATTGATGAACATGAACATGATTTGAGATAGTGGGATTGATGGTATGAATCAGGGGTACCTGACAAGGTGTCATTCCAATTGTGGTTGGGAATGGAGTTTGATACTATTGTGGGATATTGTTGTTAAGACTGTGACATAAGCATAGATGAGCATATTGCATAGTGGCAACTTAGGGAGTTTTGTAAGGTTTTTCCATTGTGCAACATATTCTGGACCAGTTCTTTTTAAGTTGTGTAGAACCTATGCGTGACGAGCGTAGAAGAGGATTTTGCCTATTGGAACCTACACATGAATGATGTAGAAGATACTTTTACCTATTGGAACCTACAAGTGGTTGGTGTAGAAGAGACTTATGTCTATTGGAACCTATGTGTGGTTGTCGTAGATGAGGCGTATGCCTAGGATGAACCTGCATGAGTCAGCATGTGCATGATTGTGACACATTTTGCATAGAGATGAATTACATGTGTTTGATGTGTGAATTTTAAACTGTATGAGAGTAATGTTAACATGTTCTCGCATGCTATTATATATTTGTATGTGATTAGGAAGTTGTAAGTGAGCGTGTAATTATATGATGTGTGAGATGTAAGGGTGGTGTTATTCCTTGCATGCCTTAATATATGCAAGTCAAGTTCTCACCCCTTTGCTTGTTGTTTATTTTCTTTTGGAGTTGAACCCATAGGTCAAGAGGCAGTAGAAAAGGTAGGAACCAGTATTGAGGAAGAGACTTGGTTGTTGGGTTGCTTTAATAAGCATGTGACATCGGTGTAGTGGACTATTATGGTGTTAAGTTATTTTTAATTAATATAGAACATATTTGTTGTAAGGATTTAATTGTTGTTTTGGTAATAACCGTTTATAAGAATTTTAATTGTTGTTTCTTTTGGTAGGAAAACTATAATTTTATAACATTAAGATTTCTTGAGAATGACTAAGTGAAACATATGTTCGTGTGAATTCTTTTACCTATTCAATTTTAATTTCTTCTAATTTTTATTATTAAAATCTCAAGGTAGAAAGGTGTCACATTGTTAAGTACTAAAAAACATAATATCATAAAAAAAATATTAGTTATAGGAGAAGTTTAAATTTAATATATTACTATTAAAAATCCTAAACAGTAGACAATTAACCTAACATAACGTTAATCTTTAAAAATCATCATGAAATCCAGTAATTTAATTTATAATTTTATTTAATATTAGTTTAAAATTATTTGTTATAAAAACTATCTCGTTTAATTAAGTTTTATATGTTCATTAATATTTATATATTTTTTTGTCCCACGTCCAAACTAATCTTGCTTGTGATTGGTGGTTATTACTTAAGGAATTGTTGACATAAAAATAATTGAATATGATTTCTCTTACTAATAGTTTTTGACATGTGATTCCAAAACTCAATAAATGGAAATGTGTTAAGTTTAGAAGGTTCGAATGACCTCATGTATTAAGTAATTTTGATGATAAAAAATAAAAATAAACTTGATTATCTATTTGAAAGATATATACAAATAATAAACAAGTATAAATATCATAAGATGCAGACATTAAAAGGAATAAAGAAGTCTAAATTTGACATAAGAAACAATGAAGCAAATGTTAGATATTATTTTCAAGACATAGACGCAACTACACAAAACTGTTAGATGTAGCTTTTTAAGAGTGAAGTTAGAGACATACTAAGAGATGCATACACAACTTTGTCAAACACAAACATGGTTTTGACGAATGCATATACAAACAAGTCAGACACAAACATTACTTTGGCTAACGCAGATGTGGTTTTCACTGACGCAGATGCAGATAATTCAAACATAGACTCAGGCAAGCCTGACACAAATGCACTCTTGAAGAGAAGGTGCAACTTATGAAGACGCGTCTTATAAAGTGAAGATGTAGGTGCATCTTATCAAGACAGAGGCTTATTATGTGTAGATAAAGATGAAACATATCAAGGCATATACACAAGATGTGAAGAGAAGATATATCTTATGAAGAAAAAAAGATGAATAAGAAGAATGAAGATACATCAATGGGAAAAATAGATAAAGAAAAAGATGTAATGCTTGAAGAATAAATACGAAGTACAAGAATAGAGAAGCAACTCATCAAGAAGAAGATCCAGCCCATGATAAGTTAAGACATAACATTAAGGCAAAGCTTATTAAGGATAAGTTGCAATTAAGAGAGATTTAGATGTTGAAAGACAATGTAAATGAACTAGTTTGGTTGGTATAAGACACTTCTTATGTAGATAAGTCACAGATTACAATTCAAGTTGAAGATAACACCTTATCGTTTACAAAATCTCATACTCAGAAGACAATTCTATCCTCTAGCATTTACCGTGAAGAGCTAACAACTACACTCTTTTAAAAGGGTCATGATTAACAGTAGAACTATTTTATGGAAGGATAGTCAAACACAGCAAATGAGAATGCACATTTTGGTCCAAAGCAAAAGACACATGCTCATTTTCTTTATTTAATATATATTCATCTTATTTCCTAGATACGCATGTTCATTTTATTAAATGTGCATTTTGTTCTGTGATCGTTGGAGGATCTTACCGTTTTCAATCAATTATCAATAAACTTTATTTTACCATTATAATATTCTTAAATATTAAAAAATTTATATGGTCATCTATAAATTCTCTCTCTATATATATAGATAACTTTTCTTAATTTATGTAAAACTAATACTCATTTCGGAATAGAAATAATATGAGAATTCTACAAAATTATTTATATTGAAAATAATATTTTTTTAGCATAAATGAAATATGAGAATTCTCATTCTTAAACCCATATTTTAGAAAGAATTTTGTGAAGCTTAAAATATTTTTTTTATTAACAATAATCATAATTATTCGGTTAAGAGTTTAATCATATCCAAAGCTCTTCACCTCTCCATGAGAACTCAACTACACCCACTTGATAAAAAAAAATCTATTAATCCATAAAAATGTCTTCAAATTAAAGAATACAAATGAGCATTTAATTAATTTAAAATGCTAGTGATAAGTGATAATTAATAAAGTTTAATTAGTATTCACTAATAGTTTAAAAGAATTTTACGTGGATGCTCAATCACCACTCATCATTTGTATGTCTTTTAGAGTATTAATTGATAAAATCAACAAGTTTACTTTAAGTAAAGGATTGAAATGGAATGTAAATGTAAAAAAATTTTACACTGAGAGTGCATAATCATCTTACTCTAATTATAACACACTAAAAAAAACAGCTTATTTCAAGGACTAATTTTATTGAAGGTTTACTTTATAAAATAAACACAGAAATAACTCATTTTATGGAAGGTTTACAACATAAACACAGGAAATGTGTAACTCAATTAAAACAACCACATCTACAAAGATGTCCTGATGTGGTGACACAATACCCATACTTAAACCCGTGTGCAGCACAACGTGCATTGCAATCCTCAATGCATTTTGTATAGCACGTAAAAGTGCATGGCCCTATACACTTAGCGTTTGGTTCTGCATATCCTGCTGCTGGTTCTGTACAACAATGTTCACAATTTCATTAACAAAATTCCTTATTTATGTTATGTAAAAATTCAGAATAAAATTGAGATGCAAGTATATACAAAATATTGTAGTTTTGCCATTTGTTTTAATAGAGAAATTAATTAAAGTATGTTCTTTCTTTCAATTACCTGCTATTAGTACCAAGGAAACAAATAAAACCCCAAAGAGAAAAGGATGAGAGATGCGAAATGCCATTTTAAGAGACCTTCTGAATTGTGATTTTTCTTTCTTATGAGATATACATATTTTGTACACTACACAACTCATTATATATATGACATATCATATGAGAGTTGATATTTTTTATTAGAGTAAGAGAAGCAAATTTTAGCCATTAAAATAAATCGTATACATCCAAACATTCTTTCTTTTCTAGCATTTATTCTTTTTCACTCTTTTTTCTCTCTCTGGTCTCTTAATGACTTATATGTTTTTGATATTTTTCTCTCTCCTTTATTAATGGTTGGGATGGGCTCTCTCACTCTCATATAAATTTGGCTTTCTCGTTAGATATGTCCTCATATATATATATATATATATATATATATATATATATATATATATATATATATATATATATATATATATATATATATATATATATATATATATATATATATATATATATATATAAGGTATCTATCTTATATGAGAGTGAGAGGAGTAAATTTCAATCATCGAAAGAAAAATTAATAGTTGACATTAAATCTTACATATTCAGTCATTCTCTCTCTTCTAGCATTTATTATTTATCACTTTTTCTCTCTTTCCTCTATTAATGGATGATATTTGCTCCTCCCACTCTCATATAAATTAGGCTTTCTCACTAGATATGTCCCCATATATATATATAGTTTATCATGTGAAAATAAGGTATCTTATATAAGAGAGATGAGCAAATCTCGGCCATTGAAATAAAAATTAATGGTTGAGATCAAATCGTATACATTCACTCATTCTCTCTCTTGTAGCAATTATTATTTGTCACTTTTTCTCTCTTCTCTCTTAATGATTGATATTTTGGCTGATTGACCTAAGTGGGTTATTTTTTAAAAATAATTACCTAAATAAGTCTGTTTTAAAAAAATTACCAGGGTAAGTTTATTTTGTGGTTTGACTTGGTCAAATCGCAATTAACAATTGTAGTTTTAGTATCATGCCAAATATGTGCTTAGGTGATGTCTAGGTGGGCAGAAAAGTTTCATTAGATATGCAACTTGCAGTTGAAGTTTGACTAGTCAACCATAAGCTAGAAGACATCCCTCTAATAGTGCATTGTTTATTAAAAGTAAGAAGTATTAAACACTTTATTGCTTTTAATAAATAATATCATGAACATCATTAATTTAATTATACAATCATTATTAAATCTTTTATTTCTCACAAATATTTTTTTTACTTCGCATATATAACATTACAAGTAAAAAAATATCTTATTATGAAAAAAATGAAATGATTTAATGATATTCATTAAATATAATTTTATTGATTTTATGATCATAATATTATTTATTAAAATGATATAACGTGACTTATTTTATCTAAATATACCACAGAATAGCTAGTCTATTAAAAATCTAAATCTCTTTATTCCATTTTTTTCTTTCCAAACACATCACTCACAATTTCCAACACTCGTTTTGCCTCGTTACTCTCTCATTCTTAATTCTAATTCTACAAAATTCACTTAATTCAATGACTCAATTGTGTTTCATATAGAACAAATTTATCAATCACTTTTTTTAAGAGTGTGGTGTTTCATAAAATAAAAATTATTATGTATTGATCAATGCAAAAAAAAAAAAAATTATCAATCACCTTTTTTGTTAACAAAAATATCAACTATTTTTTGTCTTCTTTCATTCAGAGGTAATTCATGTATTGTTAATTGTAGGATAAAAAGAAGAAAGCCTTGTGATTTGGCATAAGAAATGTGATTAGGTTCTTTTTATGTCTTCTTCCACTCAGATATGTGATTAGGTTCTTTTTATATCTTCTTCCACTCAGATATCTACCATAGAAAGATTGTCACAGTCTTTTTGTCTTGTCTAATAACTCTTTTCAAACATAGAAAAAAAAGTACCCAAAAGCCCTTGAGTTTAAAATAATTGAAAATATTCTCATCATAGGAAGGAATCAAATCCAAAATCAAACGTAAAAAAATTTCTGAAAAAGAACATAGAAGTATATATAAGTGCTTTCAATTGATACCTTATAGAAGACGCAAACCACCATGATGAGAACGAGAAAATGACGAGAATAAAGCGCGTAGTGCCACCAATGGGGAGGAAAGAGGGCAAAATTTGTGAAATGAAAGAAGAAAAGAGGAGAGCAAACTTGTAAAATGTTTGGTGCTTATCAAATGCATGCACAATGCTAGTTTTGTGCCTTTCTCTTTTCTTTTCTTTTTTTTTTTGGTTTACTCCTCTAAACTAATTAACCAAGCGAGAAACTAACCAAGTTCAACCTACAAAATATTTTTAACATATTAAATATAGAATTTTTAAGAAAATATAAAAAAATTGTATATTTTATATTTTCTTAAAAATTCTTCTTTTATTATTTTAATATGACATTTAAAAAATTAAATATAAATTTATTTGTGAGACAAAATATATTTCAAAAATCACAAATGTTTTGTATAAAATGTAAATCCAAAGTAAAAAGCACAAATACTTTTATGTCTTAAATTTATATTTAATTTTTTAAATGTCATATTAAAATAATAAAATAATAATTTATAAGAAAATATAAAAATTTGTATATTTTAAAAGTATTAAATAAAAATTCTCATATATTAAAAAATACATAATAATAATTAATATATTACATTTTAAAATTTAAAAATAAATATTAAATAATCAAGAGAAAATTAACAATAATGAAAATATTTAATTAATAAAATTTATTATTTTTCAATGTTTCAATTATCTGAATAGAAAATAAATTTCTGAACTTCCATAAAATTATTCATCTAAATATATTATTTTAAATATATTTTTATTTTTATTTTTATTATTTTTATCGCTTAATTTTTTATGCATTTATGATAAGAGAAAAGTGTTGAAGAAGTATACTAGAAAAAACATCAAATTGAAAGTAAATTTCTCTGTTATTTCTATTATAATAATTTAAGAGAGTGATTTTTCCAATAGTGTCACATTCATTCGATTTTAACAGAAGAGTGTTACATTTATTAAATCAAAAAAGAAAATAATTTAAATTTAATGTCAAATATGATATAAAATAACTTTGTTAAATTTATCTTTTATAACCCTTTATATAACAAACATCGGATAGTTGACCATTATTATATAGTGTTTATGTAAACAACCGTTGTATAAGAATTTTGTTTTCTCTTACATAGCACATATGCAAATAAACACTATATAAGTGATATTAATATACCATCACCTATTTAAATATAAACATTGTATAAGCATTTTATCTTTCTTTATATAATACAGATGTGGATAAACGTATAGCGGTTCTATATATTTATTATTTTGGCGTAGTAATTATAAACAAATTCTTTATTTTTTATTATTAGTATGTATATTTGCATTATTTAATTTTTTTTCCTAAAAATGTTACTTTAAAAAGTTTTTTTCTTTTTTATAATTTCGTGAAAAAACACACATAACCCATCAATCTGTGATGACATGATGTAATGAACCCGGTTGATTTTTTCATAACCCATCAAGTAGTTTAAGTCTTAACTTGTGATGAACCAACTGGTGCAAAACAACCTAGCTGGTTGCCACACACCTACCTAAGATAGCATGAAGCACTAAATTTAATTTGCATGCTGAATTGAAAAAAAAAAAAAAGTTTATGTAGTAAAGGGAATATTGTGCTATAAAAGACCAAATATAAATTGACAACAGAATAAGTTAACATGAAAAGGAAATAAGATAATGAAATTATGTAGACCGAGACACAAGAGACTAGAAACGACGAGGATTAATGAGATAAAAAGGAAAGTAAGATAATGAAACTACGTAGACTAAGACTTAAGAGGCAAAGAATCGATGAAGATAGATAGATAGAGATAAGAATAGCAAGAAGATAGAGAGAAATAAAAGAAATTGAAATAAAAAATACTCGTATTGAAAGAAAAATATTAACTCATGAAATGGCAAAGAGGCAGCAATAGAAATGAAAAAAGCAAAAGCAATAACAAAATTAAATTGCATACAATAAATAGCACGGAACATGTAAAACAAAGTGAAATAAAAATTCTTGAAAAATATAAGGTTGAAATAGATTGCACGGGATATGAAACCTAATTCTCCATCACTCAGTGTGTTTTTAGTTTCACCTTACATAATTGATGCTAAACCCAAATTTGCTTTTAAATAAATTTTGATATATTTAATTTTGTGTTAGAGAAAAATTTAAAATAAATTATAAATTATTAATTAATTTTAGAAGTAAGCAATTTATAGTAGTTTTTCTGTTGGATTAAAAATTTTATAGTAAATTTACTCTTGCTTTTATAATAAAAAACATCTAAATATAAATTACATCATTTTAGATAAATTAGAATAAATTATCTCAATGTTCATTCAAATACACCGTTAGTATAATATAGGAGTTTATGTGTTGTTTAAAATTGTCAGCCTCAATTACAATATAAAAACTAGTTATAAAATTAAAAAAAAAAATTATAACTTGTTAGAGTAAAAACAAAATTAAGATAATAAGTGATTCTGATTACCAAAAAATCACAATTCAACATTGAAATAAACCATAAAAGCACTTCCCAAAAACATTGTTTGTGTATTATGTAATTATAAAGTAATTTTAGTACAGACTCAGACTCTGATTTGGCAAAAATGTATCACATAATAAGGGCTAGAAGTATGGATATGGACTATGGAATGAAAGAATTCCTCAATATTTATCTGTCAGTCTAAAATAAATTTGTAAGAATCCAACACAAATGTCAAGTAACTTATAATAATTTTATTTCCAGTGTTTGATTTCACGATGACACGAATAATAGAACCGTGGTTTAATCAGTTTGACCAGTGAATTGCAATGTCTATGCTCGTTCAATGACTATTCCAAATTATAATAATTTTGTTAGATAAGAGTTATGGCTGCAAAAAGAATCAAAGTTAACTAGTAATGGATTAAGTTGCAGATTAATGTTTTAGACACAAAAACCGATTAAGGAAGAAAGGGCCTTTTAGGATTCATACTTGCACTAACCTAGGTTGAGGTTGGGTGCTTTAGATATTTATATGAAAAGAAAAAATAATGAAAATGGATTATAGTAAAGGTTAAATGTGCAAAATTCTCTTTCTATAATTAATATATTCTTTTTCTATGATTGATATGTTACACCTTTGTGCTTAGTCATTAAGTTTACAATTCTCATGTAAAGTTGCTTTACATTACTCTTTTGGGGGGTTTGGTTTCTTCAGTAAAGTTCTAACTAACTACTTCTAATATTTTGTAACCTGAAGACCCGGATCATCTGATTCATATTCTAAATTAATAAAATACTATATTTGCCTTTGAAAAAAAAAGGGGGAAAAAAAAAGAGAATGAATCTTTCATTTCAAAAACTTGTTCCAAAATTTAAGTTTTTTAATAATAAAATAAAATGATAAAATTTTATGAAAAGTTTCAATTATTTCATATTTATCAAATGTTTTCTAGTGCTCTCTCTTCAACACTCTATGTAATGATAAAAATTTATTGAAAATAACACTCTTTTTTCATTTGAAAATGAAATCTACTAAAATTGATGAGTTTTTTAATAAATTTTAGTTACTGTCTTAGAGATTATTGTTAACATTCATCTTCCACAATTTTATAAACATTATATCAATAGCTTAGTTTAAAATGAAAACCCATGCATACCCCTCCAAAACCTACCATTCAAAATTTCAAACATACCTGCATTATACCTCAAGCAAAGCATATAAACGCCCCAACCAAAGCCTGTCTACTTCATCCTCTTTTCAGGTTGTGTAAGAAAATTGTCCAGTGCTTTACTTTGCAATGTCTTACACAACAATAATAAACCAATAAATGTATAGTTTTAATAATCTATACTTTGCTTTTAGTTAATAAAGGAGTTATTTTTTCTTTACATTATATATATTTTAAATATAACATGTTTCATAATATATATAAATTTTAGCAATATGTTAAAAATAATATATATTCAGGAAATAAAACCAAGTAAAAATCATAATTTTTTTTCGTAACAATCAAAATTGACAAGATATAATTGAGAGTCTCATGTAGTAAAACAAAGAATGAATACCCATTGTGCTTAATAAAATTCCATTTTTGTCACTAAAAGTTATAAATACAGATATTTAGATCTTCAAAAAAAAAAAAGACAAATTAATTTCTAATGATTTTTCGGTTATGCAAGTGGGTTCCTAAAACATTTTATATGGCGCTTTAAAGAGTCATTTAAAGCATTTTAGGGTCTAGAGACTAATCTGCCTGATAAATTCTTTGAAGAATATATAAGTGCAAGTCTACAACTTTCAGGATCAAAATTAAAGTTTACTCCCATTATGCTGGAGCTGGATAGTATTTCAAAGTCCTACACTAAATAGTGATGGAACAACATACATAAAAAGTAAAAGCTAAGTAAATGGTATACTTGCAAATCCCTCATAAGATAGTGAGTGAAACATCCGAACATACAACATATACAAAAGCTAAGTAGAGAATAGTCATCTTATACCTAATTTATATAGGAACTGAGACTTTACTAACTTGACATTGGACTTTCATGTGAGACATTATTTTTGGGTTGAGTAAATTTTTAATGAAAAAAAGACTTATATATTATCCAAACATTCAATCATAACTCTTCATATTTGAAAAATTTGTTGACTTTATCAATTAATACTTTAAAATTCATGTAAATAAAGGACTTTGATTAAATGTGCTAGTACATAAGTATTAAATTCATTTTTTATTTTAAAAAATAAAACAACAGAGGATTGAAACTAGCTGACCATCAGTTTTGAGTTTCACCTGTTCAACCAATTTCTGTTTGTCAGTCCAGTAGGTGAATACTCCCCTTTTTTATCATTGAAATTAAGCACCAAATTTTGTAATGATTGTTCCAAATTGAATTTTTTTAATTGCTTTTTTAAAATACCAACTCAATCATAAGTTTGGCTGGTTGGAATGTTTGGTTTTGGTGCCTTGACTGACGGCTACAGGAATTGCTCCTGATTTTCTGGGTCAAATCAGTTGGTTCAGTTCAAACATTGCATCTAAAAATAAAACTGGGCCCAATCTCAAATCTAGTTCGAATGAACTTATCACTAAGTATTTATAGCAAGCCACTAAAATGAATAAGGAAGACAAAATGAATCATATTTATTGCATAAGTTAAAAAGTTATGCACCTCAACATTTTTCCATAAATTCTCATTTAATTTCTCTGTAAGTGCTTATAAATTTCACAGTTAACAGAATATGGAATAATAGCCTTAAAATTGTCTTAACAGTAGGGTTTCCAATTAAGAAAAACCCCATACATAAGAAAACCAATCAAAAGTTGGCCCAAGTTACAATCAGAACAAAAGTCAACAGGGACAGCTGATGCTATATGTGTAATTTTAGGCAAAAAACAAATCAAAAACAGGTCTTCTAGATTATTATATATACAAAGGAAGTTACTTCACTCTTCTTAAACAGTCACCAAGAAAGGTAAGCAAACTCTTATCATATCCTAGCTTGATCCTCCTTTCAAGGTTGGAATACAGAGTTGCATTTTTAACCTCAAAGTTCCTTTCAAAGATGGTTGGAAGAATGGCTGACTAAATACTTTACATTGAGCCTATTTTTAAAAAGAAAAAAAAAAAAAAAAACACAAATTTTGAAGGGACATGAACTTTAGGTAACAAAGGGGGCATAAGGTTTTTGTGGGGATTGTAAGTTGCACTAGGTCTTATAAAATCAGCCAGAGAGACCCTTCATTCACAATCACATCATTGATCAACACAGCAAAAGATAATTGATACAACTAAATCACATAATAAGAATCCATATATATAGACAAGACCTTTTAACAAACCTTATTAGAAAAATCCAACTGAATTGATACAACTAAATCACATACTAAGAATGCAAAAATATGAAGACAGGACCTTTTAACAAACCTTACTAGAAAGCTTTCAGATCCAAACTGAATGAACATTAGTAAATTACTAATTAAAGAATCATGTAAATCATTAAATGACATTTATCTATTCTATGTTTTTAATAATAGGCCTTACAAGGAGAAAGGTTATAGGAGATTGAACCTCTGCATTCACAACTCATAGCTGACTTGAGGGGACAGCATACATCCATTCTAAATGAAATTTTATATTACAATTATGTATGTTTTCCCTGCAAGATAACTTTTGCATATACTGGAGATTGGAAAGATAAAGTGTTGCTGTTGACTGTTGAGTATTGAGAAAACCATTGTTATTTGTGATATATATATAAGTAATAAGTGATACATGCACAATTTACTGACGTATTTGTTGTTAGAGTACCCAGAATGAGGAATATTCTGTACAGTTAACTCTACACAAGTAACCTAAAACAAGCATAAAAACAAAACTGGGAGAAAAGCATAAAGAGAAAAATACCAACAAAAATACTACCGATCCGATCCTCTTACGGTATTGGCATCAAATACACCATGACTTGAAACCATTGCTACTGCTCCCACTTCAGCATCATAGAAAGAAGAAGCAAACATCTTGAGCCATATACGACAGGCAACATAGGCATTGTGTTGTTTCTCAATCAAGGCATGTTCAAAAAAATTCTGGCAAAACTCTGATGATGGATTTCACTTAAAACTGAAACAAACCACAACACCAGGACCATCAACATGATTGATTCATTTATGATTTATCTCCTGCATATACACACACACATTTGGTGTCCGCAACTTCAAGAGGAACCCTGGTTAAACTACTCTGTACATCTGACATTACTTATATAAACCTGTGATTGAATAACCACCCTCCCAATTTTAAAACCAGGAAGCACAGTGAACCCCACCTTGGCCCTCCCCTTGTTAGGCCAGGTCAACCTCTTAGTCACATCCTCCATGTATATCATAGAAAACTCCACACCCCTCTCCACTTGAAAAATCTCAACTGCGGGATCAAACGCATAGGACAGCTTATGCAGTGTCCAAACAGCACTCGCCATTCCAACAAAGGCCTCATAGAACATGCTCAACGACCTCCACGAGTTCAACACGGCCTCCTTCTCCTCCAAATTCACAAAGATGGAGGACTCCATGGAAGGATGCACAAGCCTCTCATACTTTTGCTCGCAAAATAGCGAAAACTCGCACCCTGGATGGATCCCCAGCAAATCCATCGGATTGCTAGACACATGCTCAAGTAGTTGCTTCAAACAACCATCACCATTACCATTATTATCCTTACCATTATCCATACCATAACCATCACCATCATCGTTACCATTACCATTACCATGGTCATTATCATTATCATTATGATTTGAGATGAACATGTCTTCCATTCCAAAATTGAATGAATCAAAACCATGAAACATACCCAAAGAAACATAAGACAAAAGGGCAAATTGGTTATGACCCTTCTTGGCATAATCAACATTAGGGTGAACAGCATTTGCAGCCAAACCCAAATCCCACCCTGCTTTTCTCATCAACCCAATTAAAATCTTAGTGAACCTATGAATAGCTCTAGAGGCATCATGAAGCAAAGAATCAAACACCTTAACGGTTAACAAAACATCAGAACAAGAGGGGTTGTTCAAAGCGCGGGCACAGAGCTTTTTCGACAAATCCACGTTACCCTTTTGAACAGCGTCGAGTTTGGCTCTGAGAGAAGCCACCTCGTCGTGCTTCTGCTCCAGCTCGAGCTGCAACCGGTTCGAGAAGGTGCCGAGCGTTCGCAACTTGCTCTGATTCTCTTCCACTTGCGCCTCCAAACAAGACCCAAAGGGGAAGGGAAAGCCACGTGGCGCGGCGTGGAATTTTTTCAGGTCAGAGAGTCTTTGCAGATGCGAAACCAACACTTTGTCGGCGCTGGTCACGTGCGCCTCCACGAACGGCACGTGCGCGGTTTGGAGTTGGAAGTAGGAGGCTTCGAAGGCGGAGATTGCGGCGAAGATGGATGAGATCAGAGCGTGGGTTGTTTCTCTGATCTGTGATTCTGTTAAAGATTGAGTCTTTTCGGGCTGCGGCGGCGGAGACGGCGGTGGAGATTTCTGCGGCGGATATTGCGGCGGCGGCGGCGGCGGAGGGGGCGTGAAGTTGTCGGGTTTGATGACAACAACTTTTTGGTCGGGGATGATTTCTTCGGCGGAGTCGAGGAGAGAGAAACCGTCTTCGACGATGTTGTTTTCTTCGGAGAAGAATTCGAAGGTTTTGGTTTTGAAAGCGAGGGCGAATTTCTGGAACATTTCGGAGATTTGAGGGGGTTTGGTTGAGGAGGCATCCATTTGTAACATTGAAGAAGAAGAAGAAGAAGAAGAAAAAAGAAAAAAGTGATTTTTTTTAGAGAAAAAATTGATTTGCTTCAATTTAGTATTCTAGTCTACTATGTTGTTGTTGTGGTGGTGCCAGCTACTAGAGAGAGTGATGATGAGTACAGTGCTGGGGTGGTGGGAATGTGCTTTGGATGTCTTGGAAGGAAGGGCACATGGGGTTAGTTTGGTGGTGCTGTTTTTCACATTTTTTTTATTTTACTTTTATGAGTTAATATTTTCATTCCATCCCAATTTTGAAACTAAGTTTATTTTATTTTAAAGTTTAATTCACATGGTAAATATTACACTCACATTTCATCTATCCTTAATTTATGATAATATTGTTTATGATAAATATTTTAAAATTATATAAATCAAAAAATTGGTTAAACATCAATGTAGAAAGCAAAACTTGCTAGTAGAATAAGATTTCTACTTGTTGCAAGAAATGACAAGCAAAGATTACAAGTACATAATACATAAAAGTAATAAGAATAGTTTAATAAAAATAAAGCAATATACTAATATACTAAGAAGATCTCCCTACTTAGAAATTTATACGGACAAGTTTGTTCTTAATTCGTGTTTTGTTCTATTTTTTGTCTTAATTAATCAGAAACTTTATTGATAAAAATAAAAAAAGAAACACATATGTAAAATAAAGAATGATTTTCATCCTTATATTTTAAAAGATGTGATTGAATGATGGAAAAACTTTCTATTATTGTGTGTGTGAGTTGTTGTTGTTTTTTTAAGGTGGTTTTTGGAAGTGGTGTTAAGGTGTGAAATAGGGTTGTTTAGGTTATGACTTTTGGAAGGGGTGTTGTTGTGTTGTTCTGATTCCCTTTAACGGTAAAATGGAAGAAAAGAATGGCGTGGCTGAGTCGGCAATTCGTTTTGTTCTGACCGTTAGTGTGTGCTTTTTTGCGGAAATGAAATTACGAGTGTGATGTGGAGGACTGTGAAAAGAATAATAGAGTAAGCCAAACTTTGAATTTTGGAGTTATTATTTTATATTTTGTTGGGATGATTTTTTATTTACAGTTTTTTAAATTAACAAAAATAAAATTTAGTTTTGGTTTTAAAATTTTAAATTCGTAAAAACAATTTTAAGTTTAAAATATTCAAATCTTAATTTTACTCAGATCTTTCTTTGTTAAAAACTGAAAATCAATCTCGTCCATCATCGAAGAATTGTGGTTGATACGAACAAAGGAAATAGTGATAGGTAATGGTTAATTAAAGGTAACTCGATAACTCAGGTGACGGTTGTAATTGACAATGATAATAGTGTTTTGACTTAATGTTAAAGATAATGGTTGAAGGTGATGTTCGAAATAATGATAATTGGCGAAGAGTTTTGATTTTTTATAGATATATTTTATTTATATTCGTGACATTAATTAAAGATAAAATAAAAGATAAATTATGTTTTTGTTATATAAATTTTTAAAATTTATGATTTTATGACATTAACCTTAAGGACAGGTATTTTGATACTTGTGTTTATCTTGGATGTTAGCTGAGAATGTGACATTGTGTATATTATTATTTTATTTATTTTCTACACTCCAAAAATAAAATAAAATAATATGTTGCGGTGTTTTGTTGCCAAGGATTCGTAGTATAAGAGGAAAGGAACATTTGAATGCTTGGAGTGTGCATTGCGGTCGTTTCTAATAATTGGTATGCATAAAAAATTGATAGAATGAAGTGATGAAAGTATGAAGTAATTTTGTGAATTATACTGAACTAGACATAAATTATAGTATGTCAATTATGCTATTGAATTGATAGAATGAGAATGAATGTGTACCTGAATTGGCATTCATATCCATGAGCACTATTGAACAGAACTCTCTAGAGGTTCTTCTGGCTACCTTAAGAGGGGTTATTGTAGAGAACAATTCTGATATGTGTAAATTTGCTTAATGGGATGGCAAATTTATAACCCCTCAGGGTAGTCAGGGACCTCTCTTAATTGGGCTTTTTAATCTGATTGACCTAACCCATCACAGAGTCAATCTCACTGTAATCCCAGTTCAATTAACCATATTGTTAAAGATAAGATAGTATCGGTTAAAGATAAGATATTATCGGTTAGAGATAAGATATTGTCGGTTAATGATAATAGATATTGAGTGATACTAATCAACAATTAATTTCAACATTCTCCCACTTGGATAGTGTCAATTAATAATCAACATACAAATCATTAAGCTAAAACGACAATTGCCGATATATCATATATTAATTAACAATATGAAAAAATATGAGCAACAAAATAAATATCCGATAGGGATATTAATCAATTGCATGTAACTAATATTTTTCATAGATGTATGGCATAATGCAGTCCCATAAATGACACTACAATGGTCCAAGCATAAATAAAATGCTAATAAGAAACATGAACAAAATGATGTCAACTAGAGCATGTCTCTTAAAGAAAATAGAGAATCAGACTCCCACTAACTTAATACATCAAAAGCCTTGACTAAACCCATGTGAGTTACATGAATAAGAAAAATTCCAACAGTTAAGGCCTTAGTCAGTGGATCTGCTAACATCTCCTCAGAATCAATGTTTTCAATCCGAGTGTGAAAACTTTGAATTTGCTCTCTAACAAATTAATACTTGATATCAAAATGCTTTGAACGAGTAGAGCTTTTGTTGTTTCGAGAGAAACTCACAGCAGAAGTATTGTCACAGTAAATAACAAGTGGCCTGGAAATGCTTTCAACTATGTGAAAGTCAGATATCAATTTCTTAAGCCACATGGCCTGGCGAGTGGCCTCAAAACAAGCAACATACTCTGCTTCCATGGTAGAGGTAGCTGTAAGAGACTTTTTAACGCTCTTCCAAGAGATAGCTCCTCCTGCCATCATAAAAATAAAGCCAGAAGTAGATCTACGATCATCAGGGCAACCTGCAAAATCAGAATCAGAATAGCCAGTGACTTGAAGTTGATCAGACTTCATAAAAGTCAACATATGATCCTTGGTTCCCTGTAAATATCGCATGACCCTTTTAACGGCTTTCCAATGACCCAAACCTGGGTCGTTCAAGTATCTGCCTAAGGCATTGACGATGAAAGCAATGTCAGGACGAGTACAGACTTGAGCATACATCAAACTGCCAACAGCGGAAGCGTATGGAATTTTCTTCATAGCATCCACTTCTTCATCATTATGAGGACATTGTTTGTTAGATAATTTGTCACCACGTTGCACAGGTGCAGCACATGGGGAGCAAGCATTCATGTTGAACTTCTTGAGAATCTTCTCGATATATCCCTTTTGAGACAATCCAACTATGCCACGTAACCTATCACGAAGAATTTGGATGCCTAGAACAACAGAAGCTTCACCAAGGTCTTTCATATCAAAATGTCTGCACAACATTGATTTTGTCTCAACCAATAGGTTCATACAACTACTAGCAAGGAGAATGTCATCGACATATAATACGAGAATGATGAAATTACTCCCACTAGTCTTCAAGTAAATGCACTGGTCTGCAACATTTTCCTTGAAATTGTAAGTAGTGACAACCTGGTCGAATTTTAAATACCATTGCCTAGATGCTTGTTTCAGTCCATAAATGGACCTTTTAAGTTTACACACCAAATGCTCATTGCCTGCTTCAACAAAACCATCAGGTTGAACCATGTAGACATCTTCAGCAAGATCTCCATTCAGAAAAGCTGTCTTTACATCCATCTGGTGTAGCTCTAGGTCAAAATGAGCAACTAAAGCCATGACAACTCGGAGTGCGTCCTTCGTTGAAAGTAGTGAAAAGGTTTCTTTGTAGTCAACGCCTTCCCGTTGACTATAACCTTTAGCCACCAATCGAGCCTTATACCTATCAACCTTTCCATCTGGAGTACGTTTTGTCTTAAAGACCCATTTAGATCCAACAGGCTTACAACCTGCTGGTAAGTCCACAAGATCCCAAACATTATTATGAGACATGAAAGACAATTCATCATGCATAGCTTTTAGCCAGTCAGAAGCATGAGAACTAGAAAGTGCTTCCTGATATGTGATGGGATCGTCATCATCATGTGGATCATATTCGTGCTCCTGAAGGTATACAACATAGTCATTTGGTATAGAAGGTCGGCGTATTCTCTGAGATCGTCTTAATGGGGTCACATCAACATCATCAAGTTGTTGATCATTGAGTTGTGGTTCATCAACTTGTGGCTCTGTCATTTGTTCATCTTGCCTCTCAACAATTTGTTCATCTGTGTGAACCATTGGGATTGAGATGTCTGTAGGAAGAGAATAAGATGGTAATGGAAGCATGGTTCGATCTTCTCTGAAGGTCATCATTCGAGGTGTGTAACTCCCACTGTCCAAATCATCCTCAAAGAAAACTGCTCGGTCAGATTCAATAACTCGTGTAGAGTGAGAAGGACAATAAAATCTACATCCTCTAGAACCGATACAGTAGCCATTGAAATAACCGCTAATAGTTTTGAGATCAAGTTTCTTTTGTTTAGGATTATAAGGTCTTACTTCTGCCTTACAACCCCATACATGGAAATGTCTCAAACTCGGCTTTCTACCAGTCATTAGCTCAAAAGGAGTTTTGGGCACAGATTTGCTAGGTACCTGATTAAGAATGTACATAGCAGTTCGCAAGGCATCTCCCCAAAGAAATTCTGGCAGAGATGAATGTGATAACATACATCTCACCATGTCCATGAGTGTTCGATTTCGTCTCTCAGCAACGCCATTTTGTTCAGGAGTTCCACGCATGGTGTATTGAGCTTCAATTCCGTATTCATCAAGGAATCGAGCAAATGGACCTAGATTTCTTCCTGTCTCGTCATAACGACCATAATATTCTCCTCCTCTATCAGACCTTACACACTTAATTTTCTTCTCTGTTTTCAGCTCAACAAAGGCTTTAAAGGTTTTGAAGGCTTCAAGAGAGCTTGCTTTATCCTGAAGAAGATATACCCATCCATGTCTGGAGAAGTCATCTATGAAGGTAATAAAATACCTATATCCACCCATAGCAGTAGGTGTAATAGGTCCACATATGTCAGTGTGAATTAATTGTAGCACATCGTCACATCTGTTTGAACTTTTATTCCTGGTTTTGGCAGTGAACTTCCCCTTGATGCAATCGACACAAGTGTCATAATCTGAGAAGTCAAGATCATGCAGAATACCTTCTTTTATGAGTCTTTCAATTCGAGGCCTAGAAATATGCCCCAAACATCTATGCCATAGCATAGAAGAAGATTCATCAATCCTGTTACGTTTACTCCCACTAATGGAGTTAACTGACATATCAGTTACGTTTAACATGTAAAGTCTGTCATGCAAAACTCCTGAACCAACAACAGTTGAATTATAATAAATCACCAATTTTCCATCACCAAAATGAAAGTTGTATCCACATTTCTAAAACAGAAATTGATATCAAATTCCTTCTCATGGAAGGGACATAAACAACATCATGTAATAATAAAGTATGTCCAGAGGATAAACATAAAGAGACGACTCCAATGTCAGCAACGGGTACTCCAGCTCCATCTCCCATAACAATCTTCGTCTCAACATCACTTGGTTTCCTCAGGCTTGTGAACCCCTGTAAAGAATTCACAACATGAATAGTAGCCCCTGAGTCTAACCACCAGGAATTTGGAGGAACATCAACCATATTAGATTCAAAGCAAGTTAGTGCTAGAAGATTACCTCGCTTCTCCTCTTTCTTTTTCAGGATAAAGCAATCTTCCACCTTGTGACCACGTTTCTTACAATACTTGCAAGAACCTTTAAAGAATTTCTTCTTGGGTTCTAAATGTCGTTCTGCTTTCTCTGTACCCTTTTTCTTCTTTCCTTTATACCTGTTAGCACCTGAACTAGAAGCAACGAACTGAATGCTATTAGGCTTATTTTTCTTCATTGACTCCTCCTCTTGGGTGATTATTGCAATCAATTCATCCACTCGATAGTCATGCTTTTGAATGTTATATGAAGTCTTCATGATGTCAAACTGAGAAGGCAGAGATTCCAAGATGCGATAGATTAAAGTGTCTTCACCAACCTCAACCTTGAGAGACTTCAGCTTATTATAGAAATGTACTAACTTCATAATGTGTTCACGTACACCGCTGACACCATCATATTTGGTCTTTTCAAATAAGGAAAGATATTGGCTTTTTTGTGCCTTATCAAAAGTTGTGAATTTTTCACCGATTGCTTTCAGAAAAGCACTGGCATCATCAAGATCTGGAATGCTCTGTCTAATAGATTTCTCCATGGTGAATTTAATCACCTTCAGGCACACTCTGTTAGAGTGTTCCCTTTTCTCATGAGAAATTCGCTGAGCTTCAGAAGACTCATCTGTAAGAGGCGCAGGCCTCGTCGTCCTCAATGCTAAATCCAGATTGCCAATGGTCAGGTAGAGATCTAATGATTCTTTCCAGTCCTCATAATTTGTTCCGTTTAGAGTTTTTACGGAATTAGGGAAGAAAACTGAACATCACAATAAGGAAAAAAATGATTTAAAAGTTCAGCTTAAAATAAATCCCTAAGCAAATTACAATATATTATAACTTAAATTAATAAATTCTAGCACCGATAGGGTACCAAAAAACATTAACATAAGTAAAGAGAAATGTATTGTACAACAACAAATTATACTAATAACAACACACCGATAGGGTATAATTATCACTAATATAATGAATTAATATTTATTCATAAATTTACACAAATGCATCCACGATAGGTGAAATTACAATTATGTAAATTAATAGCATAAATCATGCTTTATTTCATATGATTTTAATTATCATAAAATATGACAAACAAAATTCACATCATCATGCCCACGATAGATAGGTCATCACAATGCAAATTAACAGAAAAATCATATTGTAAGTAATAATTCAATATTCAAAAAATTTGAGAGTAATATGCTAAAATTAATTCGAAATTACATCTCAAAAATTAAATAAATTTCAAAATTATGAAATTTCAAAAAAAAATTATTTATTTAATAATTTTAAGAAAAAAGGCATATTTTATCGGAGAGAGAGAGAAAGACGGTTTTGCGTTTCGAAACAGAAACGGTTCCTACGCAGAACCAGCGCCGGCGGTGTTTCCGCCTTCTCTTCTGGAGCGCCGGCGAACCAGCACCGACGGGATCTTGGGGAGGGGAAGCGCGCGCGGGATAGCGGTGGAGCAGGCGGCCCTGGAGGCGCCGAAACGCCAACATCCGACGGGATCTGGGACGAAAATGCGGTGGAGAACCGCTGGAACGGGCGGCGGAACCGCGACGAAGAGCCGCTGGAGCGGGCGGCCCGGTTGATCAGCGCTGAAGCCCCAAGATCCGACGGGATCTGGGCAGTCGAAACGCGGCGAAGAGCCGCTGGAGCGGGTGGCCGAAACGCGATCTCCGCCGCGACGCGATCTGGGCCGATCTCCGATCTCCGCCCCTCTCTGCTTCAGATCGGAAAGCGGCGGTCGAAACGATCTCCGCCGCGACGCGATCTGGGCGGTCGGTGCGTGGTGAAGAGCCATTGGAGCGGGCGGAACGCGGCGAAGAGGGCGAGGTTCGAAGCGCAGCGGTGGAGCGCCGAAACGCGATCTCCGCCTCTCTTTCCGATCTCCGCTCTTCATCCCGGTGGAACAGTGCCGAAGGCGGCGGCACGGCAGGGCCGGGACCAGCGGCAGACCGCCGGCAGACCACCAGCAGAGCCGTTGGCCGCGGCGGGCGACTCGGCTGCGCGGTTGGCGCATATGCTCAGGTCTCTCATTCGGTCTCTTTCCCTCTCTCAATATGCGTGTTTAATATTAAAATAGGGTTTGTTAAATTGACAACCATAAAATGTATCTAGTTGACTCTGATACCAATTGATGAAAGTATAAAGTAGTTTTTTGAATTATACTGTACTAGACACAAATTATAGTATGTCAATCATGCTATTGAATTGATAGAATGAGAATGAATGTGTACCTGAATTGGCATTCATATCCATGAGCATTATTGAACAGAACTCTAGAGGTTCTTCTGGCTACCTTCTGAGGGGTTATTGTAGAGAACAATTCTGATGTGTGTAAATTTGCTTAATGGGATGGCAAATTTATAACCCCCCAGGGTAGTCAGGGACCTCTCTTAATTGGGTTTTTTAATCTGATTGACCTAACCCATCACAGAGTCAATCTCACTGTAATCCCAGTTCAATTAACCATATTGTTAAATATAAGATAGTATCGGTTAAAGATAAGATATTATCGGTTAGAGATAAGATATTGTCGGTTAATGATAATAGATATTGAGTGATACTAATCCACAATTAATTTCAACATGAAGAACAATAAATAATCAATTGTGTTGAACCTATTTGAGATTTAATTATATCAAAGTACATTTATGATTTGACTTGATGATAAATCTTGAAGTAATTGATGTTCTTGACAAAAGGATTTTTAGCAAGAATACTTGAAGTCCTTGAGTTTAGTTGTTTTATAGTTTTATGCTTTAATGTCTTTAGTTTTGGTTGATTTATCCTTTGCATGACTTATGGTTGATGAGTGCTCTTAGTCTGTATGATTTAATTCATGAAATTAATTGGACTTCATAATAAAATATAACATGAATTTTACAAAAGCTAAAATCAACTAATCAATTATATCTAGTTTCAATCGATTATTTTAAGCACACTTTGGTTTTACATTGAAATTGTTTCTTGCTGAAACAATGTAATGTTTTCATAAGTGAAATTTGTTTCTTGCTAAAATCAACTAATCAATACTTGAAATGATATATCATTTTTAAAACAATAAATTATTTTGCAGCCGAGTCAATTTTGATAAAGTTTTACAAAATCTTGGTGTTTGTTGTTATAATTGATTATTTGACAAAAGAATATATTTTTTTGCATTGTTAATCAATCTCATGTAATATCATTCCATATTCTTTGTAATTTCTTTTTTATTTTGATAATTTTGGAGAGTTTTTAAGGTTGATGTTGTGAGATATGATTTCTCATTGATAAGTATTTCCTTTTTGTAGTGTTTATGAAGTGGTTTTATTCCTGTATATTTTTTTAGTTTTACATAGGGTTTGTAAAAAATTTTGAAATATAATAAAAAATCATTAAATATAGGTTTGCAAATATTAAATTAGTATAAAATATTGTGTCTTATCTCTCTGTTTGTGTATTGATCTTAAATTTTTACATTGAGTTATATTGTGAAATATATTTGATCTTTGATATTTTGATACATAAAATCTTAATTGATTGTATGAGATGATTAATTCTTAACTGTTTTTTTTTTTAGGTAAGCCAAAGAATTTTATTAAACTTGAAAAGTTAAGTAGAAACATAGGATGAGTCTGTCAAACAAATTACACTATTGTAAGATAAAATAATATACATCCCTAGAGAAAAGTTATAAACATATAAGACATATGATTCATAACTCATTCAGTATAAGAATGTGATGTTAGTTTCTGAGCGTGACACCAATCCTAAGTTTTTAGTTGAACGACTTGAACTATATCATCCACCTCATGTAACTTGCTTGTTGTTGAATATTTTATCATTTCTAACTTTCCAAATTCTTGCAAACCAAATGTATGACCATCCACCTCATGCCAACAATTAATCCCATGAACTAGCTACAATGATTCAAATAAGATTATGGAAGGTCGTGGATAACCCTCACCAGACACATAATCTAAACCAAATCTGATAAGATAAGTGACAGTTCAAGAAGGTGTGTTCACCTGTTTCCAGCGCTTCATCACAAAATGCGCAACCTACATTGTCTTATGTTAGTATCTCTTTCCTATGTAGATTGTTTCGTATTGGCAATCTATCTGCTTCTAGTTTCCATGCAAGACATTGAGCCCTTGGAGGAACCCTTTTTGTCCAAATTAGTTTACAGATTTTGTTTGTCTGTTATGACACTGTTGCAATTTGTATGCCAATCATACAGAGTACAACCCTGTTTCTTCTGCATCCATCTCCATTCATCTTTAATTCCTCTTGTCAACCGTACAACTTCCAATTTATGACCTAACTCATGTACCATCTCCTCCTCCCAATTAAACAATTGCATCTGCCACTTCTACTTCTCCCCTTCCTCTCTCTTCAACTCCTTCATTGAGCAATGTTTTTCAACTGTTAGGTCGAAAAGTCTAGGATATTGCTCTTTAAAACTCTGTGTTGCTCTCATCCCCCATCTAACCATCAATGTCCTAAATCCACCAACCTTCTTGACTTGTCTCTCTTCCCTCAATGGTTTGTAAATCCATCCACCACCTAGAACATTTTTGCCTTTTGGTCTCCCACTGTCCATCTTTGTTCTAATACCTGAATTTTAAAGTTCGTTCTCATATCCTATCTCTTTCTATAACTAGCTTCCACTTCCATTTTCTAATAATGCTACATTAAACTTTTGAAGCTCTCCCAGCTCTAATCTCTCTTCCTCTTTTGACCTACACACTCTATCTCAAGACGCCCAAATGGACCCTCTTCCTATCTTCTATCCCTCCTCACAAAAAATTAGATAACAAAGCTTCAAGTTTAGAAATAATACCTTTGGGAGCCTTGAAGAAGGAAAAATAGTAGACAGACAACACAAATAACACAGATTTTATAAGCATCACCCTTCCTACCCTAGACAGAAATTTGTTTTCCCAACATAACAACCTTTTTTGTGCACGATCTCCAATATGGACTTCCACATCTCACACAATGTTGGATTTGTCCCAATTGGTAATCCTAAATCTACCTTACAATTTAACAACCTTGAAACCTTCTAAATCTAATTGACAAATACATTGATTCCTAGAAGATGGCTTTTATAAAAATTTACATTCAGTTCTGATACTAGCTCAAAATTTGTCATAATTGCTTTAATTACCTCCATTGTTTCCCAATCCTTTCGAGCTAATAAGGTAGTATCATCTACGAATTGAGATGAGACACACACACTTTATATGTCTCCACCTGATAACCTTTCCATATATCCAAATCCACTACCTTCTGAACCATTTGACTGAGTCATTCCACTGCCATAAGAAAAAGGAACGAAGATAGGGGATCTCCCTCTCTGAGCCCCCTCCCAGTTCCAAATTCTCCTATTGGGCTTCCATTGACCAGTATTGATATTCTTGACAAACTTCCTTTAACCATCTTATCCATCTTCCTCCAAAACTCATTCTTTCCATCACTTCCCTTGAGAAATTTCTGTTTACTAAATCATATACTTTCTCAAAATCTATTTTCAGACACACCAACTCTTTTCCCATCCTCTTTGTCTCATCCACAACTTCATTAACTACAAAAACACCGTAAAAAATTTGTCTATTTGCTACAAAGGTTGAGTGAGTTTCACATATTAAAATGTGCATGACTTCCTTCATCCTTAATGACAACACTTTCACTATTTACTCCTTTTACAAGTTTACCATTTTTATTGAATTTTTAAAAAATTCACAAAGTCGTCTTTCAATGAATACTAAAACTCCCTTAAGAAACAAAAATTTATACCATCCGACCTTAGGCTCTTGTTGCTAATATTTTTTTAATGTAATTCTATTATTAAATATTATTTTAACAAAAGATAAGTTGAAACCATCCCAGTTGAAAGGAGAAAATTTTAACACTAACATTTTTGGAAAAGTATAAATTCACCCCTCTTAATTTCACCTTCTATTTAAAAAATTTAGACAAAACTAAATCAAAGACCACGGAAACTGTGCAGTGTTCGGTGATCACAGTAACCACCACTATGGAGACTTAAGATTGGAGAACAAAAAGCAAACTTTATCACAGTTAATTACGAAATAATGATATGCAAACAAGAACAAAAAATTGGCTAACCATAATGTGTTTGTGTTTGTGTAAGGGAATAGGCCAGCGTGAGGGCTTTTAGTCATAAAAAATGTAATAAATAAAATATCACTTAACGTTTGTGGGCTTTTTAGTCATAAAAAAATCTATATCAAAATATTAGATAAAAAAATTTGAAATACATTGATCAATTAACAAAAATTTAATCTACTAAAATTATGAATTTTAAAAAATTAATGTAACTTTACCTCAAAATAAACTATATCTATACATAGCTATTTGAGGTAATATATATATATATATAGTAATTAATAATAAATTTGCACCTGCAAAATAAAAATCAACTAGGACGTTTGAGATAATCTGTTATTATTTTTTATTTTTATTATCAAAAACAGTTTTCATTTTCAAGTTTTTAATATTTGATTTAATATTTTAAAAATAAAATTGTTAAATTTAATCAATTTATAATAAAAATATTATAAAATATTTATATTTATAATCTAAAATATATTTATATATATTTTTTATTATAATTAGAATATTGATATTAAGTTTTTACATAGTTTTTATTTTTGAAAACATTGAGATTGTTTTTTTATTTTCTGTTTTTAGTTCATTTTTGTAAATGTTTTTAAAGAAATTTTTTTCTAAATTTTAACTAAAAAGCAACACCTAAAATATCCTTATATTTTTGGATAAATTGACTCATAATTTATGTTTTTATATATTCTAGATTAACTAATTCAAAAAACGTAATCAATATTAGTTTTAGATCAAAACGATCCAAAACGTATCAAAATAAATTTTAGATCATGTTAGCTAGATAACAAAAAGTTGAAAGTTAATTATTTATCAATCCAAAAGTTTCATAAAGAATAAAATTCAAATTAATTGATTCGAAATAACAAATGAAGTGAAAAAATGGATTTGAGACATATTGATTGTTTGTTGAAGAAAGGAGATTATAAATGGTGATTGGAACGTTGTCTGGGGGGTTACGCCACTGCAGAGGAATGTTTTATGAAGGTTGTACAATGAGAGTTAGCACGTTGTAGAGAGGATGGGAAGTGGAGAAGAACGAATGGATATATTGTTGAGATATAATTAAAATTTTTATATCTCATGTTAAAAGTAACAAGAGTGTTTTAGCATTTTTAAAAATATATTAACTCATGGGGTGTTAATAGAAATTATGTGGGTGTTAAAAAATGCCCAACATTGATTTTCTTTATTAGATCGTCAATATTCATCATTGCATTTGACTCTAGTTTACTAACTAAGCAGAATCAAACGAATTTATAGAATAATAGAGTATAAGATTGGTTTAGTGACAAAATCTATATGTGAGAGAGAAGAAAAAGGGAGAGGATGTAGATAGGGATGACAAAATGGATCCAGACCCTATGGTACCCACAAAATACCCTTACGCAAGGTAGGTAATTACCTGAAAAAATAGGTTCAAGTACAGAGCAAGTTCAGACCTACAAAAAAATTGTAGGTATAGGGGTGGGTACCAGTACTATACCTGCCCTGCCCCACACTTATATATATATATATATATATATATATATATATATGTATGTATGTGTGTGTAATTTAATATAATATATAATATTACATAATTATAATTTTGAGCGAAAAATATTGCTAAGAATAATATTTATAATATAATATACGATAAATAATATAATTATAGAATAAAAAGAGACATATAATATATTTTACGCAAATTTACTAAGATAAAAATATAATTTAAAAAAATTGAGTTATTTATAAGATACCTCTTAACAAACTTACATTATTTAATGTTATGGTACAAAAAATCATAAATTTATGTGTCATTATATAAAACTTTAGCGAGTATCTTATAATTTGTTCTATATTTAATGTTATGTTAGTTTGTTTTTTATATTATGTTTATTTATATGTAAAAGATATTGATTTATCGTATTTATAAGTAATGTGTGAGTTGCATGTGTGGGTATGAGTATATCGGTACCCAATGGATACAGGAATGAGAATTAAAATTGTTACCCATGCAGGTATGGGATTGACACGGTACATTTTTTAAATACAAATATGAGGGTTAGTACTATAATACCCTACTCAAACCTTACCTATTATCATATCTAGTTGTGAGTTTGAATCTCTCTACTAACAAAACTAATACAATAACAACTAATATTTATTTATAAAAAAATATATTGATAAAATGGTGCGAAAAAAATTGGTAATAAATATACCTCTATAAAAATATTTCTTTACGAAAACCTCCATAAATATTAAGCATACCTTCCTAATCACTTAGTTCCATACTTCATCACATTTAAAACTTTCACCTCTATCTAAGAATATATAAAGTGAAAATCATATTAAGATTTTTTCTGCAAACACAATTTATATTACCAATTGAGTTATATCAGGATAGTATGCCTCTGTAAATATTTTCAAGTTTTATTTTCTTTTCTTTTTCTTTCTAGAGCTTCATTTTCGGATGTGGTGTATAACGGCAATGTGTGCATGTGGTGCGGGTTTTAATCATTGTAAAATAATCCTTTTTTAAAAGCATCCAATGAAAAACGTGATAGAAATGGAGAAGGATAAAATATAAAGACGCTATGAAAATTATAGTAGTAAATAGTAATAGTATAGTTCCTTCACCCAAAGATTTTTCACTAACAAACACAAAACTTACAAGCAGCAAGTATTCTTTAGTGTCTTTCCAAGTCTTACAACAAGCATTTGACAAAGGTTTATAAGATTGAACTCGTCAAGAAACTATTAGGTTAAGGTCCCATGGTTGTAGAATTGAGATCGAATCAGTATATTATTATTATTAATATAATTATTAATAATAATAACTCATTAAGTTATTATCATAATAAGAAATTATAAGTTGGTCTAATGACAAAGTCTACATAAGATCGTAAGTTCAAATTCTTCTACTAACAATAACTAACATAATTGCTATAATAACATGTTAAGTTAATATCATAATTTTATAATATTAAAAATTAAATAAAAAATAATTATATAAATTGTCAACATCTAAAATACATACACAGATTCAAAACAAATATATATGATAATACTTGAGTTGAAGTTCAATAATATATATATCAATACCAATTTTCTGATTAATTTGATAAGACAGTTCAATCCAAACTTTAAAACAGACATTTAGTAAGTATTTCATTAGTGTCAACTTCCAAGTTTCAGATGATACTTTTCAAGTTGAGAGTCCTCCCAATTTGAGGGGATAATGCAAGATTAGCATAATATTTTTTATAATATTAATATCATATCAACATAATATTAATATCTATAAGAAAAACATGGTAAAACGCATGAAAATATACTATTTCTTGTTGTTACAACAATCTGTCATTGAAGTTAATTTGAATTGTAACTTTCGTCTTTAGGAAGTTTATGATGATATAACTTTATCCCTATCATCAATTGGCATAATGTTTATTATATTCACTGATAAACTTTACAGCATTTCTGTTATTTATTATCATACCCCAACTCTCTAAATAATAGATCAGAGAGGAAGTGCTCGTCTTCAAAATCCAACAATATTAATGCGTTGTAGAATTAACTATGCTTAATTAAGTTCATTAATTTGCTGCCATAGCTTTTCCTTGAGACCTTTATGAGGTTACTTTCTGGCCATTAATTAATTACTTTTCGTTTCTTTAATCCTCTCTTTAGACTAATTAATTATACACAAGTGTGAAGACATCATTATATAATTAATTTCATACTATCACGTCATCTAGTATCTGATTAATAATTATTTACTGATTATATAATTAATAATTTACTTCACCTCCATTAAACAAGATGTATAATCAACAAAATCCAATTCCTTGATATAAAACCCATTTCTTGAATTTATATTTAAGAGCTAGTAACAACAATTGTGGAATTACTACAAAAAACAATTAGAATTTTTTTAATATTGGAAACAATCTAGGTGATATTTTATAGAGATACAAAAATGCTGTAAATATAAAATATTATAATATACAAATTATGAACAAAAGGTCTTGATTGCTAATGACACTATTATATCGTCACTTAATATTGCTTTCGAAAACACATACTCAAACAAAAAAAAAAACTATGATCAAAATGTTTTGTTTCTTAAAAACCAAAATAAAAACTCTTAAATTTTTAATAATCAAATTATTATATTTGAAAATGCAACATGAATAATATACCCAAAAGAAATATTAGGATTATGAAACACTTTTTTTAGAACTTTCTTTATGATTTGTTCAAATTGATTAGAAATCACCAATCTATGAATTTCAATGACTCTCTCAAACTAGAAGTAAAATACACCAACATGATATGATAGTTTTCAATAAATTCTAATCACCCATATGAAAATGTTAGAAAAAATAACATTTCTCAGATACTTAATATAATATAATGGTTTAGCTAGTTGCCTAGTTGGTGAGTAAAGTCAATTAATATACCCCAAAGTGGCTTTTGGGATGCTTTCTTTCAATGATGGCATTGCAATCATTCTTCCTTTTTGCACTTTTGAAGTGTACCCATTAACACTTTATTATGCAGACATTTCAGAGTGGAATCTTCACATGCTACTATGTTGTGCCTTTCACAAAAACAGCCAAAGCCTCACAACCCCTATTTTAAGGAATGAACAAGTCAAACACAAAATGTGATAAACAAAAGAACAATTCCATGTTAAAGATATAAAAATTGACATTAATTCTATATAATTTTTTTTTCTTTTTAATACACACAGAGCTAAATAAACATCTTAAAATTGAATGACATAACTTTTTGTTGCCCCTTTGATGATAAAAAGAAAATCCATAAAAGAACAAATGTTCAGGGAGAAAAACAGTCATGCATATATAGGATGGAGAATGCTTTTGCTGCATTTTCGTTTCTATGTAGTCAGCATGTACTTTTTGAGTCATAATAATGTACACCTTATGCTGAAATTTCTTTAATAAATTATGTATATTGCATTTATTATTGTTTAAGTTTAAAATATCAATATTAAAAGAATTGTTCATTAAAGATTGATGTACGCAACAATATGAATTTTTAAAATAACATATCTTTTGTAAGTATGATTTCTTTAAATTAAAAATTTATTTTTAAAAAAAATAAATTAATTGTATTATTAATTTTATTTCAAACTCAATTAATTAAAAACATATACAAGAAAATGTGATTTTTTAACTTTTTTAACCATTAAAAACAAAATTGTATATACGAGTATATTAAAATTGACATATACTGATCATAAAAAAATATTTAGTATTTTCTAAAATATCTAAAGTTAATATAAACTTTTACGATGAAGGAAGGTTGCATAACATATTCTATCGTAAATTTCACATATGAAGAATCTATATTGTAAGTGTATTGTTCAACAATTATATTGATAAAGTTATCATTTCTTTCTCAATAGCAGCACTAGGATATGGTTGGAGATGCTCTGATAGTTGAATAATTAAAATTATTTTAAAAAATAGAAAATTTTAACATAATTCACACAATTTTTCATTTGTACATGAAATGTCTAAAGAAAAGTTTCCATCATTTACGATAGAATGTTTAGTGGAAATAAAATAAAGGAATAAAATAAGGAAGAAATAAAACAAATGGAGATAGTTGGGAAGTAAATTAAGAATAAGAGTATTTATTAAAGATAAATAAAAATAAAAAATAGAAAGAGAAAGAAATAAAGAAAAATGGAAATACTACCTTTACCCCAATTTACCTTTAATAGCCCCTACGTGATCAAGGCCATAAAAGCCCATTGTTATAAATTTAAAACTTTTCACACAGCCGCTACTTTTCACATTTTTCACCGATTTTCTTGTTATGTCTCATAGAGATATTTTTTTTCAAGTCAATCTCACCACATTTAATTTCTTTCTTATTAATTCTTCTCAACCAAAGTTTCAATTTTTAATATCGTCTCTATTCTATTTTTCTTTTATTTTTTCATTTATTTCACCTCCATTAAATAAGATGGATAATTAACAAAATCCAATTCCTTAATATATAAACCATTTCTTGAATTTAAATTTAAGAGCTAGTGACAGCAATTGTGGAATTACTACAAAAAAACAATTAGTATTTTTTTAATATTGGAAACAATCTAGGTGATATTTTATAGAGATACAAAAGTGCTGTAAATATAAAATATTATAATATACAAATTATGAACAAAAGGTTTAAATAAAAGTTAATTAAGAAATTAAGAGAGAATTATTGAACTAAAAATATTAATAAGGATACAACTAGCTCAACAAAGGTTTAGCTAGTTGTATATTTGTTAGCATCAAGGTCTTTTCAAAAGTGTTGGCATTTGAATGGAGGTTAGTATTGAATGGGTCCAAATGGAAGTTCAATTGTTGAAAAGAAAGATTCTCACAAAATCTAAAAATTTTTGCACATTATATGGGGAAAATCCAAAAACCTCTCATCACAAAATCTGAAAATGTTGAACAATAACATACGGAGACATTTTTATCAACACACTAGATTGGTAAGGAGAGCTAGAGGTAAGATGGGTTGATATATTGCAATGTGGTATAATAGTGTGATAAAATTGACTCATGAGGAATAAGATGATTTTTAAACATAGTCAATGGTGTGTTGATTTTGTACTTGAAATCACTAAGCATAGAGTTTCAGGTAGTCTGGTGGATCAAAGCAAAATTCAAGAAGGTGACTATCTCTTTCTATGATTGATAGTAAAACCTTTGGTTTGTTTAAGTGAGTTAGAGATAAATAAATCCGGTGTTGGAAAGTGTTAACGGTCTATGTAGGTTATAAGTAAATTTGTTAGGAATAGGATAATTTGGTATTTTCCGTATTAGTTGTACTTTAAATCTATCTTGATTTTCATAGCTTGTGACTATTATGTTGAATAAATTTTTAGCATTTTCAAAAAAAAAAAAACTAGCTAAACTCTCTCTAAAATTCCTTTTTAAAACTATTTCTATCCATCAACTTTAAATGGATCTTAATAATAAAATCATGAAAAAGAAATAGTAGTATTCACTAAATTAATGATTTCTACAAAATTTAATTAATCGTAAAAGAGAGTCTATAAACAAGTTTAATTATCACTTATCTTTAATTTTATGCTGATCTAAATGCAGGTGTCATGTGGATCAAATATTTTAATAAAACACAAAAATAGGATCCAAGTGATCAAACTTTAGCTTTTCGATTAGTTGTTAACTAAAAGGGAAAGAGAGTAAAAGATTTGATGTGGTTGGTGCATATGGGAGGCAATGACCCATAATTGTTGGGATTGGTGCCAAGTGTCCATGCAAAAGCAAATTGTTAGCCCAAAATGCGGAACGAGAATCATTGATTATCACATTGTTGTATTGGAGTTCAATGTCATATGAGCGACTAAGAATGAAATTATTATTTTCTTGTTACATTACATCAAACTCGAAAGAAGAAAGAAATGAATTTAAGAATGAAAAAACACTCTCTAAGCAAACTAAAAAAAAAATAGCCTTTTAGCACTCCCCTTTCGTATATGAGATATTGCACTTGTCTCTCTTACATCTTTTTTACATTACTATATATTATACTTTTCTCTCTTACATCTTTTTTACATTATTATATTTGTTTTCTCAGTGAATTTTTGTCTCTCCTTTATTTTGGGATACAATATTTGTCTCTTGCATATCTATTATGGTGTACTACACCTATCTTGAGACACTATTTTTGCCTCCTTTACATAATTTCCATCTAACTCTCATGTACTTGTCTCTCTTACTTCTACTATGTGTTTAGAGGTGTCAATATGGGTTAGTCTAACCCATTTGATTAAGGATATCCAAAATTTTAGTTTGGTCCAATCTACTATGTATTGATAGGTTTGGTGAGTTGACTAACTAGATTTTAAAAAAAAATTAAAATTTCATTTTTTTTCTTTTAAGTGAGATTTTTCATAAAAAATGCAAATTATTTAAATAAATAATATTAAAGCAGCATACTTACATACATAAAACATTCAATCCTAATATTAAATCAACAACATAAAATATGGAATTGGTGAATTATTTAGCAATTATGTATTAAAATATTGAAACAATATACGTAAATGAAAATTATGTAATTAAACACATTCAAAGAAAGTATGCAAATACTTTAATTAAAAAATCCTTAGAATCATCAACATACATATTTAAAGTTTGTAAGCCTAAATAAAATTACATGAAAATTCTAAAATGTAAACATAAATTAAAAAATTATAGGTGTTTTGTTGGTGGTCACGAGCAAGCCTGGCCTGAACTCACCTAACTCCCAGGTTGGGTGGGTCAGGTCACTAAAGTGAGATCGTTTCAAGCATTAGGAAATTTTCTGACCTAACCCGATCACCCTGAGGTAGGTCATGCTAGCTCACCAAACCGAGCCCATTTTGACACTTCTATTTGTGTTACAATATCTGCCTTAGGTTACAACATCTACCTCTCCTGCATCTGGTCTAGTGTACTATGCATGCTCTAGGGTACTTTGTTTGCCTATGCTACATAATTTTCATTTGTCTTTCATGCACTTGTTTCCCGTATTTCTGCCTTCCTTGCATTTGCTTTGGGATACAACTTCTATCTCCCCTGTATATATGTTCTTAGGTACTCGTTTGCACTCCCACCAAACAATACATTACTATGATGTGAGTTGAGCATAAAATTGCAAGTTTGATTTGCAATTTTATAGCTTCACACTGAGTTTACATGCCACATGTTGTTTTATTTTATTTTTCAATTTTTTAAGTTAAAGAAATTATGTAAAAGTCAAACATAGTTTTGACCTGTATTTTGACTCATTCTTCAATCAAAATAGACCCATCTTAGTAAATAATTTATAATAAACCCATTTTAATAAATAATTATAAAAGTAACCCAAATGAGTCAATCAACTATGAAGTAGCAACGTATAAAATGTCATGAAGTAGAATTTTTGAGATGCCAAATTTGAGGTTGTTACATATTAAAGATTACAAATAGTGATCAACTTAAAAATATTTTTGTCATAAAATGTTTTCTTTAACTAATTTTTAATATATTTATCATATATTTTTATGTCTTTAAAATGCAATTATATTAAATACTTATAAAAAAAACTTTATTGTTTATAATGATGTTAAGCATGATAGTCTATTATCAGGGAAGTAATTTAAAACTAATTTTAAAATGTAAAAATAAATAAAAACAAAAAATAGAAAAAATAAGATAAAAGAAAAAAATATAAAGATAAAAAGTTGAAAATAATAGAAAAAAGATAAAAGGATAAAAGAGAAAAAAATGCTAAAATATTCGTAAAATGAACATGTGTTAAACAAATAAAAATGGTTACAATGGTAATTTTGGTAGCCTAATTTTTTAATAAGATAATTAGATTCGATTAAATTTAGATTATAGGTACTGAGAAATACTAATAAAAGAAATAATTATCTAATTAGAAAATTAAATTATATTAAAAAATTATTCTTTTTAAATGTATGTAATGTTTATAAAGATTATTTTCACTTGTAATAAGATCCAATACTTCAGAAAAAACCCAATTACATAATTATCATAAATAGTTAGTATAATTGATAATAATAAATATGTTTTAGATTTATATGTTTTCTGTATATACCATTGTCATTAATATTTTTTCTATTTTAATTTAGTATCATCTTAACCTTTATATTAATTGGAAATATTGTACTAAAAGTAATTAATAGAAATTATAGATTAATTTTTATAAGAATGAACCGTCACTAATTTTATTTGATTTTAATAGGATGGACACAGATGTTATTGATTAAGATTTTTAAAAACAAATATTAAATAGATTTAAACAAAGCAACCCTAAAGCATGGAAACCGACAATAAGGTTTAGTAAGTAGGTTGACTAGGGTGTTTTGTGACACCTGAGTTCAATTCCTATTAGAATATATATGTTATATATTCCAAATTTGTTAATCTAAGAATGAAATATAAATTTTTTCTATTTTGAAAACATTTGATCCAGAATTATGATTATTTTTTTAGACAATTTGATCCAAAACATACTAGTTATATATTTCAGATCAATTGATTCAAAATGTAAAAAAATTAATTTATTTCCAAATCAATTGATTTGAATATAATTATTGTTCGGCATAATTTGATATGAAACAAAATAGATATGTATTTTGAATTAATTTATCTAAAATATATATAAAAATTGTGATATTTTTTAATCAAGTGATCTAGAATGCACATAATATTTTATATAAAGATTGACTAGGGTAGCGCATATTGTGCAGAGCAAGGGATTGGTGTAGAAGGTTTATTTGGTGGGAAGAGATTTAGATTCTCTCTAACATTTTTTGTCTCGTGCTTTCTTTAGCATTAATCTTAGTTGTTGACCTTATTTTAGGAAAAAAATCATACAGCTATACATCAATTAGGTTAACAATAGATTCTTAGTTTGTAGGAGAAAAAACATTATAATATTTTATATAATTTATCATATTAGATTGAGTGTTAAATAGTAATAAATATTTATTTATCAAATTAAATTTAGAGAGCTTAATGTTCAAACACTCTAACAATCTAAAAATGTAAGTTTTTAAGATTTAATGTCTTATCAGTAACAATGTAAAAATGTTTTACATCGTCATTCAACCATAACCCATAATTATTTAATTGATATAAAGTTAATAAACTTATCATATGTAAAAGATTATGATTAAATGAATGTGTAAAAAAATTTATATTGTGTAATTTTTTAAATAGTATATATAAGTATTTATTTATTATAAATTTTAATTGTATATTTAAAAAATTCAAATAAATATTTATTAATATAATTTTATAATATATATTATTTTTAACTTGCAGTGCAACCATATTATTTTTCCTTTCATATTTTGTGAGAGGAAGTAACAATTTTATTTTCTAAAAAAAAAATAGTTTTAACTTTTTATCTTATCTGTTTATTTATATCTTATGGCTAAAAATGAGGTTGGAGAAAGCTGGAGAAGAAACATGCTAGACAGGATCCATTCTCCATAGGGACATTATGGGGTGGGTAGGGGGTGAGATGGGGGGCTACAGGGAGTGGCTGGCACTAGAGGAGGCAGCTAGGAGTGGCGTGAAGGGTGTACACAGGTGTATGATTACCGTAAGTGCTCACATATAAGGTTAATTCAATTTTAGGAGACAAAAAATCCAAATCAAATAAACTTAATTGGTTTAGCTTGGTTTGAATTTTGGAATTTTCCCATTGATTCAAATAATTGATAACTAAGTTGGTTTGATTTATTTCACCAAAATCTATTAAAAATTAAATAAATAAAAACTATTTTAAAAAAATTATAAATACAAATTTTATACACTAAATTAGTCAAATTCATTAATAATTAATATACTAAATTCAATCTCAAAGTGTTTCACACATATACCATACTACAAATTGTCATATCAAAACAACTCAATAATAGTCTAACAAATAACTAATTATACATAATAAGCAAACTAAATTGTCCAAAAAAAAAATGATTGTTGTTCAACATAAAGTCATATAATATAAACTCATAATTAAGTTAAGTGTCTAACTCAGACAATAAAAAATAAGTTAAAATACAAAATAATATAAAAAAATACCTATATATATATATCTAGTTTGGTTTGGATAAAAATTTTAGATCCATTAACTAATATAAATAATTTTAGTTACTTTAGTTAGGATAAGACCCGAAAAAGATAGAAAATCTAAACTAATTTAATTGGTTTATTTGTTTCACATTGCCTGTCTTGTAAGATTGATTGAACCAATTATCACCTATAGAATGCCATGGATGGGTGAAGAGAGAAGAATAAATGAGGATCATATGAGTATTTTATATTTTCTGGAATATGTCAATAATAATTTTAGGAGGTGCCACGTACACACCCCCATTATTCTATTTGCACAGCGTCGAACCTCTTTACCCCGTGTACCCTCATCTTTCTCCTCCCACCCTTCCCCTCCCCCTCCCCCTCCAACCCCCAATTTTGGTGCTGTAAAAAAAAACAAAAAAGCGGTGCAAATAGAAAATGCCTTTGTCTCCTCCCATTAATTTGGCTTAGTTCAAAAAAGAAAAGAGAAGGAGTTTTTAGTTGTTGGAATAAGGGAATTTGAAAAATTAGATTTAATATATTTTTAAGATGAGTTTAGTCTTTGGTCTTCAATAAAAAAAAAATGATTTTAGGTCTTTGTCTAAAACACAGATGAGTTTAGGTTACGCTTTAGAGACAAACTTGATTTAAAGTGATGTATTCTTTTTTTAAAAAAATAATATTTCTAAATAATAATGCATAAATAATACAACTCATTAATGTAAAAAATAATATTTTATAACACATTGATATTATATATCTTTAAATATATTATAAAGTATATATTAATTATAATTTTATATGTTTTAATCTTAAAATATATTACCTTTATATAATGTTATGATTAATATATATATATATATATATATATATATATACACTATTTTAGTGTTTAGTCAAATCATATTGCATATAAAATTAAATTTAAATAAAAAATCTTATTATGTAACCACTTGAGTTGAATCGGGCATTATCTTAACTCTCAAATGTTAGAAGATGTTAATCAAGCTGGATTCAATTTCATGAGAATAATCCTATAAAAATTTTGGATTAGGTAGAAAGATATGTATATACTTTGTCATAATTTGTCCCACAAACACGTGGTGGGACTCCAATGATATTAGGAGACAAGAAAATGAAAACAAACAAATAATACATGCGATTGATAATATGATAAAAATGAGAAAAAAATACAAAAAATAAGATAAAAATTATAACAAAAAATAGACAAATATTTTTAATTTTTACTATCCTCACTCATGTTTTAAAATACTTTTTAATAACATACCTTTTTTTTTTTCTATTCCATTATCTCATCGCTTCTTTATCATATTCAATGTAAATATATATAAAAAAAGTCATAAAATAAACGAGTAGAATTTCTCTCTTAAAATTTGTGAAATTTTCTACCCTTTTCATCCATATAAGGGTTTGTATAGAAAAACTAACTGAAAGCTGAAAAGTTAGTTGGAAATTAAAAAATTAGTTAAAAGTTGAAAAATTAACTATGTGTTTGACAAAACTAACTAAAAGCTGAAAAATTACTTGTAAATGTTTGGTAAAACTAGTAGATCAACTAGTTAAAAAATGTAAAAGAAAAAATAAGGGCATAATTAATCATTAGATCAACAATGAAGTTTAAAATAATTATATTATATTTTAATAATATAAATTAATTGTATATTTAACTTATAAATTATTATAATTATTTATTTAAATTGTAAATTTCTATAATAACATATTTAAATTATAAATTTGTGCAATTACATATTTAAATAATAAATTACTATAATTGATATTTAAACTATACCTTCTATAATTAAATATATAAATTTTAAATTACATATTCAAATTATAATTTTCTATAATTATATATTTATATTATAAATTACTATAATTACATTAATGAAGGAGAGAGAAATGAAGGAGAGAAGTTGTATAATATGATGAGAGAAAATTATTGGGGGACAATGCATTAATTAATGTAATTATAGTCATTTATAATATAAATATATAATTATAGAAAATTATAATTTGAATATGTAATTTAAAATTTTTATATTTAATTATAGAAATTATAATTGAAATATTAATTATAGTAATTTATTATTTAAATATATAATTACATAAATTTATGATTTAAATATGTAATCATAATTTAAATATGTTATTATAGAAATTTATAATTTAAATATATAATTATAATAATTTATAATTTAAATATAATTATAATAATTTAAATATATAATTAATTTATATTATTAAAATATATTATAATTATTTTAAATACCTCATTATTGATGTAACGATTAATGTTGCCCTTATTTGTTATTTTACAAATAAGCTAGTTTTACCAAACACTTATGACTAGTGTTTTAACTTTCAATTATCTTTTTAATTTCAGCTAACTTTTAAGCTTTCAGCCAACTTTTCAGTTTTCAGCTAGTTTTTTTACTTTTTTTGCCAAACACCCTTGGAGTAACTTTTTTTAAAAAGCTACTTAGAGTAGTTTTTTTGAAAAAGTTGGTAGCTCCTAAAAAACCCTAGACTTTTGCTATCAAAAACGCAATTGAAATCATTTCAACTAGTTTTCATCTAGCTAATTAAAATGATGAATCAAACACACTCTAAGTATTGTATTTGGAAAAAAAATACAAAAATAAGTATCTCATTTATTTTTAATATAATATGAATTTTTTAATAATATTATTTTTTCACTAATATTTCTAATAAATTATTTTAAAATGAATGACGTACACATTTATTTTGAAATGAATGGAGTATATATTAGGTAGAACTGTCAAAATGGGTCTGGCCTGCTAGGCCTGCCTGCGGAACTATAAAATGGTTTAGACTGCACTCTAAAAAAAGGGGCCTAAATAGAAACAAGTATTTTTGGCCCGATCTATTTACCCCGATTATGTAAATGGACTTGGAGCAGGTTGGGCTGGTAGGCCATGGACTGACCCAAATACTAATATAAATACATAAATTTTGAAAATACATTTTAATAATACATATAATATATTGTTAAAAAATATATTAAATAAAAAATATACACATACAAGTATGTTTGATTTGAAGTCAATTTATACCTCTTGTTAACATATATATACATATATATATATATATATATATATATATATATATATAAATTACATATAAAAGTACATTTGATGTTTATTTAATGATATATTCTTAACAAATAAAAATTATGTTTTCTAAAATGTATATTAAATTAAAATATACATATATTTTGATATTATTTTAGACTTGATGATGTATCTTTGATTGATTTAGTGTGTTGTTTTGAATTGGTTTGAGCTTGTATTGTAAAATAAGTTTTATTTTTAATAAAAATTTAAATTTTTATCTTTTTTAAAATGGTCTGTTTAGGTCGGTGACCAAATATAGGATTAGGTTGAACTTAGAAATATGCAGTCTGAACAAAATATGGGCCGGCCCGATCCATTTTGTTTGAAAAGTCTGACAAGCTGGACTGATCCGGTTTGTCAGCTCTAATATTAGGTGATGTTTGTTTTAGGTGTTTTTTGTTTTGATTTTTAGAAAAAACAAAAAAACAGTAGTTAAAATATGTTTGGTGATTTAGAAAATATTTTCTCTAAAAACATTTTCAAAAAACACTAAAAATAGAAAATAGAAAAAAGTTATTTTCAATGTTTTAAAAAATTAAAACTATGTAAAAACTTAATAACAATACTGCAACTATAACAAAAATTATATATAAATGTATTTTAAATTATATATAAGTATTTTATAATATTTTTACTAAAATTGATAAAATTTAACAATATTATTTTTTTTGAAAATAAAAAATATGAAAACAAACATATTTTTTAAATGTTAAAAACCTTAAAAATAAAAACAATATTTAAGAAATAAAAATAAAAAATAAAAACAAAAAGTATTTTCTCATATCAAACTCAATATTATGATATAGCATTATTCTCATGTCATGTTCCAAACTCATGTGATACATTTTTTACAATCAAAATCAGAGGCCAAACTCTAAAATCACACTGAAAAATGTTTCTTAGCAACGAGGCAAAGATGATTCTTCTTGTGTCGGGCAAGCCCTGGCAAACTATCAGTGTCAATTTGTTCACTTTTCATGCCTTCAGGCATTTCCCAATTGAATGAATTAAGAAGATTTGCAATAATGAGTTCAACTGTGGCAATTCCTAGTGATATCCCAGGGCAAATTCTTCTCCCTGCACCAAATGGAATGAACTCAAAATCCTGACCCCTGAAATCAATCTCACTGTTCAAGAACCTCTCTGGATAAAACTCTTCTGGGTCTTTCCAGGCCTCAGGGTCCATCTGAATGGCCCAACCATTCACATACACTATTGTCTTGGGCTTAATTTCATACCCTTCTAGTGTGAAGCCTCTAATTGCTTCTCTTGGAATCAGTGGTGTTGGTGCATAAAGCCTTAGTGCCTCTTTTATCACTGCTTTTAGGTATTCAAGCTTTTGCACATCCTCTTCCTCTATGAACTCTTCGTTGCCACAGTGATTTCTGATTTCTTCTTGGGCTTTGGCCATTGCTCTTGGGTTCTTCATCAGTCCAGTCATCACCCACACTGCTGTGGCTGCAGATGTGTCTGTACCTGCTACAAGTATGTCCTGTGATAGTAAAAAATGAGGTAATATCAGAAAACTTTTGTTTACCTTCTTTTCTGTTTTATCATAATTTAATGTTGTTATTTTTAAAGGATCATAAAGTTTGTTTGATGGTAAAGTATGAAAAAAGAGGAAAATATCATAGTTTGAATTGTTTCATTAATAAAAACTAACATATTTATCATTAGAAAAATCCTAACAACATAGAGGAGTGTGTTAGAAAGTATATCGCTGACAGTGCTCCTAAAAGCTAACAATAACAACCCTGTCTCACTAAACAAGATTAACAACATAAACTACAAAATGGCACTAAACAAATGAAAAGCAAAACCACATACCATGATAACAGCTTTGATTTGATCATTGGTGAGGTCAATAGACAATTGACCCTGCTTCTTCAACTGAAGCAACACATCAACAATATCCTCATCATCTTCATTCTGTTTCACCCTATGAGGATCAAGGTGGTCATCAACCACTTCTTGGAAGAACTCATCCAAGGCCAAAAAGGTCTTTTCAAGGCGAGAAACCTTGCCAACAGCCCTATCAATCCACCCCAACACAGGAATAAAATCCGCAACAAAAAAAGACAGCAACATGGCCTGTGACTCACTAAGCAACCCATGAAACCTGCTTTTCTCAGCACCTTCCCCATCATACTTCCTCCCAAACGCGACCCTACAAATGATTGAGCTTGAAATCGCCATCAGAACCTCACTCAAGTTTGTGACCTTGGAATTAGCCATGTGGGCAGAGAGAATCTCCAACATTTTTTTGACCTCAGATTTTCTCACATGTGAGAAAGTTGAGATTTTTTTGGAGCTGAATAAATGGACCACGCAGATTTTTCTAAGTTCTTTCCAGTGCTCAGAGTAGGGAGAGAAGATTAACTCTAAGCCATTGTAGGTTAGTTTGAGAGGGCCAATTGAGGGGGGTCTTGTGCACACATCAAGGTCATGGTCTTTGAGAACCACTTTGGCTAGCTTTGGAGAGGAAACAACTATGGCTTGTTTGTTTCCAATTTTGAGGGAGAAAAGTGGGCCATAGGTCTTTGAGAAGTGCCATAGTTGGGAAGTGAGTTTTGAGTTGTCTAGTTGGTGGAGGTTGCCTATGATGGGAAGGCCTCTTGGTCCAGGTGGAAGAGGGTTGTTTTTGCCTGTGTGTTTGTTCAAGATGATCAATGCCACCATAGGAAGAAGAGCTATGAGAATGTACACAAGTGATATCATTTTGGATGATGATACAAAGCTAGTTGCAAAACATCTCATATTTTTCTTCCCCACCTATATAGACAAAAGTTTCTATATCCAGAACAAACTTTTATTTTTAAAAATAAAAAATAAGTAGTAAAAATATATTTGATTGTAATTTAAAAGATATAATTAAAAACAAAACAAAAGTTATTTTCAGTAAAAATTAAAATTGTATGAAAATTTAATAACAATCTTATAATTATATAAAGACAATATAATATATTTTAACCTATATATAAATAGTTTATAATATTTTTGTTAAAATTGACTGAATTTAATAATATTATTTTTTTAAAATAAAAAATATATTTCTGAATTTTGAAAACTTAAACATGAAAATAATTTTTAAAAAATAAAAAAAAATTTCAAATCAAATATCATCTTAAATTCAATCAAAGTAATACTTTATAATAGTTAAGAGTATATTTGGAGGTTTTTTACCCAAACATAAATTAAGTGTGTAAATTAACATTTTGTTATTTGAATGTCATTGACAACTATAATGCAGTATCATCAATTATTAAGTGATTGATTAGTTGGGGATTTATAAAACTGATTTTAGCATTTAAGTATTTAAAAACTAAAAAAATAAGTGTTTGTTTTGGTAATAATTTTATAAAATTGTTTTTAGTATTTAAAAACTAAAATACTTGTTTACTTAGTGTTTTTTTAAAATAGTTTTCAAAAACATTTTTTAGTTTTTAAAAACTAAAAAAACAGAATAATGATAAATAGTTTTTTTTTCTTCTTCCAGAATACAGTTATTAGAAACTATTTCTCAAAACTAAAAAACAAAATCATCTATTCTTTTTCCAGAAAACAGTTTTTGAAGACTATTTTTTAAAATTAAAAAACAAAATAAAACAAATTAAGCTCTAAGTGTTTTCTTAAAGTGATTTTTAAAAAACAATTTTTTTTAGTTTTAAAAATTAAAAAAGGAAACAACAATGATCGACTTTGTTTTCGAGGTTTGTATTTTTTTAAAGAACTTAAAAATACACTGAAATGAGGTTGTTGTTTGTGTTTTATTTATGACATTTCTATAAACATATGTAAGTTTTTCATTTTCTCATTTTTAAAACAATTTTTAAACCATACTTATCAATCTAGTTTTTTCTTCTATTCTTCTAGAAAATTATCTTTAGATATTATTTTTCAAAAACTAAAAAACAAAAATCAAACCTTAATTTTAAAGTTTTCTTTTAGTAGACAAATGTTAGTTGTTAGTGTGTTAGTTTTATCAAAGAAAAAATTCAAATTCATCACCTCTTTCTTTTTTATCTCTCAACTTTAACAATGATAAAATTGTTTTGGAATGAAATTAAGTTTAGAAAGATAAAATCGAATTTAAGATAATACAATTTATGTTTAAATGATTTTAATTTAAAAGTTAGTTATAAGTAAAATTTAGTGGGGAATTTTGATTAAACAAAAAATTTAATAAAACCAAATATACAAATTTCTAAAGTGATTCATTTAGGTGGCTGGTGTGATTTCTAGAGGTAATTTTTCATTATGTTAGTTTCTTGAATTTTCTGATATTATGTAATTTAGTCTCTAAAATATTTTAAATATCAATTTTAAAGTATTAAAAAATATTATTTAAACTAATTTAAAAATCAACTTACACGACAACGTACATAATCATAAATATTTAAAAACATTATTTAAATTAATTTAAAAACTCACCAATCTTGTAACCCATTGTTTATTTATAATTAAATATATAAAAATTTATCTAAATTTAATTACAAATGAAAATCGTTTCTACCACTGTATTCAAACTCCAAATGATTAACCGAATCTCACCATATATATATATATATATATATATATACACATCTTCTGTGAGTGTTCATATATTGACTGAAAACTTAACGTAACTACGAAAATTGTCTTCTTATGAGATCCACTATGTTTGTTTTAGTGCTTTGAATTTTCCTGTGACAATTCTTTGGCGGCAACACGTAAACTATAAAAAAAAAGAAGAAAAAACGTACAAGTTACTGTACAAGATAGAGAGAGGTTTGTAGAAAAATTTGCCTCCACGTTGCTATAGCAAATCATGTTTAGTTTTAAGTATAAGAAATGGTTCATTTTCACGTCATGTTGTAGAGAAATATAAGTTTGATTCTAGGTCTGATCTTAGGTTCAAGACTTGAAGTAATTTGGAACATTTTTTTATTGGACGAAAATATTTACTTATACCTTGTTTTATACGTGATCTCAAAATCAATTTTAAGTTTAAAATTAATTTAATAATATTGATCCAAACACACATATATTTAATTTTAAATAATATTCTTTTATAAATTAAATATTACTTATTAATATGTTAGTTTTTATTAATGAAAAAATTTAAATTATACCTAGTTTTTTTTTCTCTTACATATGAACATTATTATTGGATCAATATTATAATTTTTTATGTTCAAATATTGATTTTGGATGTAAAATTAATTTTAGATAAAATTTGATATATATAATTTTATGTTAGAGTAAAATTCATAATTAATTTTGGATACATAATTGATTCTAATGTGTTTTCTTTTCTTTTTTTGAATTCAATTTACACTCTTAGCTCAAGATTTTGCGTATTTGATCCAATTGACGAGATTTCATGATGGAGGACCATCCTTGGGGTATCAAATAGGACCCATCACAAGATCCATGGCAAGAAGAATAGAAGAAGAGGAAGGTCATACTACACCACGAGCATTGATGATCATATGTGTGGACTTTGGTGCATCTACCTAGTGTTTTACTTGTTTTCCTTATTTTCCCCTTATATTTTGGGGAACCTTAATCCCTTAGGATTTCATTGTGTATTTTTATTTAGCCTTTGTATTATTTGGGACTTAAACCTTGACTTGTGAGGTCAAAAGTCCATTTCTTTCATTTTCTAGACACAAGGGTATTTTAGTCATTTAAGGGGGAGGGACCTACATTTCATTTGAGGTCCATTTAGGGTTCATTTGAGAGACATTTAGCTCTCAAACTTTCGTGCAAATGGCCTAGAGGCCTCCCACCCTCGCTTTAAATACCCTAGGTTAGACTACATGGAGTCACTTTTGGATATATTGGATATTTGAAAAAGTTTTCCTCATCATTCCTCTTCCTTAGTCATTTAGGGATCTCTTGGCCCCCTTCCTCTCCTCTCTACCTTAGAAGGAGCTTGGGTCTCCTAGGATTGACCTTCACCATCTCCAAGTGAAGTGAGCTAGCCAAAGAGATACCATCCAACCACCACCACCCAAAACACCATTCTTTTGTCTCCATTTTTCATGAACCACTTTCACCCATCATAAGCTCCATTTTTCACACCTATTTCAGTCCTTGAAGAAGATCCATTTCAATATTTCATCTTGGAGAAGAGTTGGTGACACCATGGAGAAGGTAGAGCCATCATTTCAAGAATAAGAAAAACATATCAAAAACATTTTTTAACGCAACTTTTACGTTGATAAAAAAATTAACATTAAAATTTACTATTAAATGGTTTTGTAATAAAAATATTCAAAAATCGATAAAAAAATTTTAAAATTAATTTAATTCAAAATCAATTTTACTGGCATGCATACAAACACAAACTAATTCTAACTTTCTTTTTTTTCTCATTCTTTTTACTTTTCTCACGCACTACTTGTTATATATAATTTCTCTTTTTCCTTTGTTTTTGTTTCGTTGCATTTATCTGCCTACTTACATGGAATGGAATTTATCTTTATAGTTATTAGATGTATCTTTAACTATTGTGTTTGGATATATTATTACAATTTGGTTAGGTTATAAGAATGTCCTACCTTTTTAGTTAGGTTATAAGAATGTCCTATTTCTAGAGTGTGAATCTAACTACTGGTTTCATTTGAGTATCTCTTTCTCTCATGCTAATGTTTCATAAGATATTTTGAATATGATATGACTGACTATTTTGTGAGAAATCTGGCTAACAAGGAACGCTGTGGTATTTAAGGATCATTCCTTTTTTGCTGAGAAAATTTGACAATTATCTCTTCAAAGGGTTTGAATGTGATTAAAAGAGTTGACTATTCAATATTTTTTCAGTTATTTTTTTTAGTGGTCGACTTTTCTAAAATTGTGCTTGAGTAGAATTAGCAAACGAAAACATAAGTCTTTTTAGATGATTATATTATTTATGTTTAATGGACGGATATGTTAGTGGGTGTTTGTGGGGCTATTAGTATAGTTTATGCTTATTTGGCTAGGTATGCACCTAAATTTGGCTAGGTATGCACCTAAATTTGGCTTCCTAAGTGAAGTCTTGTATACTGCTAATCTTCTCAGATATCATGTTTTGTGATTTAGGTGAGTATAATCTTGTTTGAATAAAATTTGGTCTTTAAAAAAAATAAATACTGTAAAAAAATATATAAAGTGGAAGATTGGAAGAGTAAAATAGAGTCTAGTTTTCTCCCATTACTGCACCATGGTAGGTGAGGAAAAAGACATAGAGCTCTTGTTAGATCTTTCAATAAAGATGGATTCCACGTAAGTGTGTGCTTTTTTTATAACATCTAGTGTTGGAGAAAGGAGTTTTTTTTTTTTTTTTTTTTTTTTTTAAAAGATAAATTGCACATTCATTGTAACAGCTTTGGGTATAAATGAACGGAAAATCCAAATTTGGTACTTTTGGTCTCAATTATAAAATAAGAAATAAAATAAATTAGTTTTAAAAATAAGTAAATTTTCATATAAAAAATAAAATTGAGCATATAGTTGTGTTCACTCTCTTATTTTGAATGAAATTAATTAAATATTTGTATAAAAAATATAATTAAATGTTAACCGATTTTATTTGACTAGTTATAAAACAAATTGTACTCAAATCCATTAATAAGGTTTATTAATTACGCGTACATATCACTTTGTTATTTTGTCTTATTTAAGTCAATTTCATTAATAAGTGCTGTGAAATTTTAGTGATAAGACCAAATTGTTTTATCCTCATTTATATTAAAGTTTAATTGATATATACTGTCTGTGTAAAGATTTTTACACTGACATTAAATTTTTTGACTTTATTCGTTAGTATTTTGAAAGTCACATAAATGAAAAATTATGATTTACATTCAGTGTAAAAGTCTTTTACATTGACAGTGTATACTAATTAAACTCTTTATATTATTATGCTTGTAAGAGAAAAATCAATGTTGTCCATAAATTAGTTAAAGTAATTAAATTAGTTAATTTTATTTGGTTTTTGAAAAATATTATTAATGTACCAATTTACCCTTACTAAATACTTTTGAAAATTGATAAATGACACAATATTTAAGAGTTTAAGGGATGTGGGAGATATTTACAAATAAATTCTTGAAATTCTTTTAAAATGTTAATGTTACATAAAAATTGTAAAATACCTTATAAAAGGACCAACAATTACTTCCAAAACTAGGCTTTAGTACAAAGAAGCAAAGAGAGTATTTCTAAAAACAATAGCAAGTTCATGTTGAGGTAGAGGTAGTGCACGAGGAGGGGAAATGGAGCATAGTTGAGGTGAAATGGAGGTTTTATCATCATGAGTTTGTGACTTCATCAAACCGAATGACATACTCGACCAAGTTCACGTTCTTGCTCCATATTGTATTGTGAGGATTTTAAATATGAAAGAGAATGTTCAATGCTTCGTCACTTGATTTCCTCAAATATTACTAATATACCTAAACAATGATTTGGTTTTGTTGCAACTTGTATTAATCTTAAGTGTATAAAATTGTAAACCTTTTTATATGTTCATTTATATTGATTGTTCTAATATATTAATAACTTTAGGGGATGCAAACACAATATCCAAAATTAACGCAAGGGAGGCAGATGCAGTATCCAAAGTAGATGCATTACCTGCATTACCCAGAGCAGACGTAGGGGAGGTGAATAGAGTATCCTAGGGAAGACATAAGGTAGGCAAACATTGTACTCAAAGCAGACACGAGGAAGGAAAATGCTATACCTTAGAGCAGATGCAGGGAAGGTAGACAGAAATTTGGTAGGGGAGATAGACGCAATACCTAGAGCAAACACAAGGGAGACAAACTTAGTACCCCAAAATGGACCAATAAGGCAAATGCAGTAGCTTACACATAACTATGTTGCCATGTATTGAGGGATGCTTTATGAATACTGTCAAGCTATGATTAAAAATACATAGAGACATAAAGATTCATGAGAATATTATTGTCAATAAGTTTAGCAAATGTGCAATGACTCATTTGAAAAATTAACTATTAATTGGGGGTGATTCTTTTATTTGGAGGCGTATTTATCTTTTTGTTCTAGATACTGTGTGACAACATCATTGCTTGTGATCAAAGTCAAATAAGATAAATAAAAATTATTCTTTAGTGTTTTTTTAAAAAAATGTCTTTATTGTTTTTAGATCTTAGGTAACTGTATTATAAGATATGATTTCATCTTGAGACATGGTTCACATTTTATGTTGTGTGTATACTTCACATTTTCTTATTACAAGTATTGACTAGTTGTGTAAGGAGTTTTTTTTTTTTATATTTGTAATTCCTTTTTGTTTATTGTCTTTGTTACTTGATGTTGAAATTTTATCTTATTGAGTCTTATGAGTATTTGTTTTTATTATTTTATTTATTTATTTCTCTCAATAAGTTCTAGTGTTTTTTTCATTGTTTTTATTTGTTGTTTTTATATCTCTTCAAGGGGAAGTCGCATTGGTCAGTCTTTAGAGCTAGTATTCTCAACAATAATACCATAACTTGTTTTAAGACCATTGGTAAATTAGATAATAAGATTTAGGTAGTCTAGTTTACAGTGTTTTAAAGATAGAGTAAAATGATATCACTACTAAAAAATACTTTTATATATATATATATATATATATATATATATATTTTGGTACATCAGAAAGGATAATAGATAGAAACAAAAGAGAAAAGAAAAACAATAATAGGGTTATTTACCTTAAGCAAGAAATCCTCATTTTGTCAACTAATAAAAGAAGACAAAGCTATTCAGGTGGTCCTTCCCAATGAAAAGTCCTTGCATCATTGAGTAGCTCTACATTTTTCCAATCAATCAACATATACATTGATTTCTCGTAAAGTATGTTGGAAGCTTATCATCCATGAACGATGTTGCAAGTCCTTAATAAGCTTAATCAAAAGGAGAATGAGCATGAAATTGTGTTGGAGGTGATGAATAAGTTTGATAGCCTACATAAGGAATCTAACTCACAAATGATATTTTTTAAACCTTGTTGGCAAGCATGATAAAGTGCATGGTAAATGGCTAGAAGTTCTGCTCTTAAGCTCAATGTATAGTCATAAGAAATAGACAGTCTAGTTAACAATTACATACATTATCTCTAAAAACCACGCAAAAGCTAGTAACACCAGGGTTACCAAAACTACTTCTATCTATGTTGATTTTGATGAAATGTCCATATGGCAACTTCCAAGAAACAGAATGGGTGATGATAGCCTTCTAAGGTTTCTGTAAGCAGTTTGTGAATAAAACTAATTTAGACTAGACCTAATTAGCAATGTCCCAAAAATTGCAAACCTTTTTTGGAAGATTCCTTCATTCTATAACTTCCATAGGAACCAATATCTAGTCACAAAAAGTGTGCTATGGTTACTACCAATATTTGACATAAGCCAATTTCGCCACGCAGTAGTGAAGAAGGTAGGGCCACAATCAAAGTGAAGATATTGCCACATTTCTTGAGCAATAGTAACAATCCCTTAATACATGAATTTGTGTCTTTGCTCCATGTCTCCACTTGTCACAAGAAGAATCAAAATTAATTAATGTGCCTAAAGGCATGGAAATTATTAGTAAGCAAGCTACAATGTGTTGTTAGTCAAAGGAAGTGTTTTATATTTTTTGGTAGTTTTAACTTCTAGACCCATATCCAGTTTTTGAGCTAATAATTGGGTGATGGATTCTCGACAATAAGTCATCTTAATGTTGATTTTGCAGTCTAGACCTCAAACTAGTGTATTATCACTATCTTGATTTAACACCTGAATATTAAGAAAGTTGTTTCCTTTCAAAGGAATATCCATAACCAACATATTAAACACAATTTTTTTCATTGAGGTCTTATAAATAAAACGAACAGAGTATGATTAATGTAATTACTAACACGACTTATATAATGAAGACCAAGCTTATGTCAAAGAAAAAAATAAGCAAAGAGTGAGCGTTATCACACATGACCCATGTTGTAATTTTTATTTTATTTTTTTGTCTAAACCACATGTAATGGTAGGACCATTATGGTGACAAAACACTTTCTTCCTCTTATGCCATGATAGACTCTACACTCAAATTATGAAATGATTATCCATACCATAGAATCACCTGAAAAACCAACATTAACCAGATAACACAACAATTCTTCTAAGTATTTAACATAATCAGAACAATTTCATCTAGTTGATTCACACACACTCGGTGGTTTGTAATTATTTTTGTTATTATACTACTAGATGAAGTGTCATGCATGCAAATTCCAACCAAGTGAATCATGCAGACACCCACTTCTTAGCAACAAGACAAAGGGGATTTTTCTTGTGTTGGATAACCCCAGGAAGCATATCAGTGTCAATGTCTTCCCTCTTCATTCCATGAGGCATTTCCCAATCAAATGAAAACAAAAGATTAGCAAGCACAACCTCCACAGTGATAACACCCATATGAATCCCAGGGCAAATCCTTCTTCCAGTCCCAAAAGGAATCAACTCAAAATCATAACCCCTAAAGTCAATTTTGCTATCCATAAACCTCTCAGGGTAAAACTCTTCAGGCTCATTCCAAGTCTCTGGATCCCTATGCACTGCCCAAGCATTCACATACACCAATGTCTTATCAGGAATCTCATACCCTCCAATGTTGCACTTCTTAATTGTTTCTCTATGCAAAAGTAGAGGCAGTGGAGGGTACAATCTCATTGTTTCTTTTATAACTGCTTTCAAATATGGAAGCTTTTCAATGTCTTCTTCCTCTATGAAATCTTTCCCTCCAAACATGCTTCTAATCTCTTCTTGCCCTTTCTTCATTGCTCTCTCATTCTTCATTAGGGCTGTCATGGCCCACACTACTGCTGCTGCAATTGTATCTGTCCCTGCCAAAATTATATTCTGTCATTGGAAACAAAATGGAAACTCCATTGTTAGAACCTGTAACAAATAATCATGCCAACAAAAAACAATTGTCACAGGAATAATGGCAGCAAAAATTATTAGTAATAAGAAAATGTGTAATTTTATTTTTGAAAAGATAAAACAATTTTTTTTTTGTTTTTCTATTTCTAGGTAGACGTACCACCTTATTTTTTATTTAATTAAAAGTTACTTTTAGGGTGAAGTGGATCAAACAGGAATTATATTTAAAAATTAGCTGAATGTGTCAGCAATTAATATTTTTTATAACTGTTAAACGGTACTTAGTCAAATTTTATCTACCTTTTGAAATTGGCTATTTTTATACTCTAATTTAAAAAAAAATTGATGAAAAAAAGTGAAACTAAATTTACAATATTTTTTTTTATTTGAGTACTACGAATGGCTATTACATATTTCGCCCTTCGCCCTTCGCCCTTCGCCCTTCGCCCTTTTCAAATGAAAAGTTTGTGTTGCTTTCAATCAATATACAAAGTAATCAGCATTTCAACTATTGAACATACCAAGACAAGACGTATGGTGCAAGGACTCTCAAATTTGTCTTATTATTTGTTACTGAGAATAGAAACACCTGCTTTAACATGTATTAAATTACACATAATTTATTTATTTATTTATATTAATTCTATTCTAAATTTAAAAATATTATATTAATATTTTTATATATTTAAAAATGTTACATTAAAAATTTGATTGATTTTTTTTAGTTTTTAAAAAGAATTTTTAAAAATAATTTTTAAGAAATTTCTTCTGGAAGAAGAGAAAAACATTTATTTAATAAGTGTCACGTAAAAATTCTTTTGAAAATATGAAAGTTAAAAAACTTATTTATATTTATAAAAATATCATTAATAAAAAATAAAAGAAAATATATTTTTATTATATTTTAAGTTTTCTAAACAAAAATAAAAAGTTAAAAAACAAAAATACTTTTAACTATTTCTCTTTTTTAGTTTTTAAAACTAAAAAACAATATCCATTTTTCAAAAACTATTTAAGAAAACATTGAGCAGACCGAATTTTTAATTTTTAAATAATAAAATAGTAAAAACAATTTTATAAAACTATCATGAGAGAAACACTAACATTAAAGTACAAAAATAATGATTAAAAAGTAAAGAGTCCATATATAATTTACTCTATCATTAATTATAAACAAATGATTAGCTTTAATTTTTTTATAATATTAATTTTAAATAATCTTTTTAATTACTAAATTAATGAAAAAGGTATCACTTTTTCATAAGAAAAAATAAATTTGAATGTATCCAATTTTCATTAATTATATGGTTAAACTACTCAAATGATTAATATATAAGATAGAATATTAATGTTTTGTCGACACTAAAATCTTCTATGCATGTTTAGGTGAGTCTGCATAATTTCTCTTCTTATAGTAGGAAATAAAAAAAGTTAAAAAAACTATTTTATAAATTTTCAAATAATATGCAACTTTTTATAAGTTAATTTATAAAAATTCAATTTTGCATAATTTAAAAGATAATAAGAGAAAATAATTATTTATGGATTTATAGATAAAATAATTTTAACTTAAAAAGTTTATTTCTTAATTTTTTCATATTTTGTTTTCACTTGTTATGTAGAAGATCACCAAAATATATTACTAATATACATCATGAGAGAGAATGATGAAGATAAGGAAGAATTGATGTTTATTGTCATGTATTGAAGAAGATATGGTATAAACAGATAGCACACTATTGTAGATATTTTTATATTTTTTAAAGAGTAATATGCATAGACAGACAAATAGTTAATTTGCAACTAGAGAAACACATCTATTAAGAAAGACGGTTCACAATATATTTTTTAACATATTTTTCTTAAGATAGATTTTATTAAAATTTATTAAAAATATAAAATTATGATGAAGATCGGAAATATGATTGTTTTGAAGAAGATATGGTAGAAGAAGATAGTACTATTCTAGATAGTTTTATCTTTTTGAAAGAGTAATATATTGACAAAATTCCAGCACTAGTGAAAGTGACACACATTGTTTATTTACAAAGAGGATTCAGATTCACAGTATATTTTTTAACATATTTTCTTAAGATACATTTTGTTATTAAAAACTATAAAATTAAGATACAGGGTTAATAAATAAAATAAGAAAATCATATTTCCATTTTGTAATTGGATAGTTTTTAACCAATAAAAATTGTGCTAAAAACTGCATTTGAGAACATATATTACAAGTATATATATTTTACTTCATTCAATGATGAGGATGAATTGATGAATGATGATGCAAAATCATTTCGTTTTTACCTGGTTAACGAAAAGGAGCAAGGATCCTCTCCTAGAGGGAGTTGATGGAGATGGGTGTTTTTTAACATACTTTTTCCCAGTTTATTTTTAGTTTAAAAATAATTTTGTGTTAAAAATGAAAATTAGAATTTTAAAAATAAATATAAATTATTGACTTTAAATTAAGTGAAAAAAATAATAATTTGTAGTTAATTTTATATTAAAGAACTAATTACAATTTAGCTATAAAAACAGTACAACATTCATAAAAAGAATAGCTAATTAACTAGAAAAAATAATCCTATTCATTTGTAGCTAACTTTTAAAAAATTATAGCTATTCTCTAGTTAGTAATATGGAATTTTAACTAGAAAAATTGATATTAGTAGTTAATACATAGTTAATTAGTTTTATAATAGCTAATAATTTTTTTTAATTAAAATTTGTAGCAAATCTGGATTTTTTTTGTAGTGATTTGTCAAATTTTATTTTTTTAGTGTAAAACATATTTTATAAATTATAATTTGTTGATAAATTTTTTATTGTCTAATGAAAAAACATACTATATAAAACAAAACTTTCAAACTAACAGGGTACAAAAATTTTGTACTAACTTTTAATTACAACTCTTAATTTATATGACTTTTAAAGCAGTAGCAATAAGTAGAGTCATCAAACTCACCCTAAATTAAGAGCTTGTAATTGGATGTAAGTGTAAAATTTGTTATACTGACACATATTAATTAAACTCATAAAATAATTTTTTAAATTTTATATATGAATATTGTTTCGCCCAACTTCTTAAAAGTAGCATTTAAGTAAAAAATAAATTAGGAGAAAGGAGATATAAAAGTTGGAAAATTAAGCAGAAATAATGTCCAAGAAATATTAAAAGTAAAGTTAATTAAAAGGTAAGGAGATAAAAATAGAATAACCATCATCAAGGGTTTGATGTGATCCGGGGTAAGATCCATGGAGAAGGAACGATGATTCTTCAATTGAAGCAAGACATCAATGATATCTTCTTCGTTGCTGAGCATTTTCCTTTGTGGGTCAAGGTGTTCATCAATAACATTTTGGTAAAACCCATCCAAAACCTTAAATATTTTCTCAAGCCGACCCAACAAGCCACTAATTTTATCAACCACGCCCCCAACAAAGGGAACATAGTCAGTGTAAAAATTAGAAGCCACCAAATCTTGTGCTTCCTTAAGCAAGCCATGGAACATACTTGTCTCAACCCCTTCCTCTTCAAACCTTCTCCCCAAGGCAGTTCTACACACTATGGCACTAGTGAGGCACATGAGCAACTCGTGCAAGTTTGTGACTTTTGAAGAGGAACCATGTTGGGTTATTTTTTTGACCAATTGGGTCACCTCTTGTTTTCTTATTGAGGAGAACATTAGGACTCGTTTGAGGCTAAGGAAGTGGATTATGGAGAGTTTTCTTGTGTGCCTCCAATAGTCTCTATAAGGTGAAAAGGCCATGTCTAGGCCATTGTATGAGAATTTCATTGAGCCTATGAGGGAGGGTCTTCCACAAAATTCTAGGTCATGGGTTTTCATTATTTCTTTGGCTAGTTTTGGTGATGAGATAACAATGGTTGGCCTTGAACCAAGTTGAAGGGAAAAGATGGGGCCATGCTTTTTTGAGAGTTCATAGAGTTTTACACAAATAGTGGAGCTATCGAATTGGTGAAGGTTTCCAATTATGGGAAGGCCTCTAGGGCCTGGTGGAAAGGTTGAGGGTTTTTTGTTTTTGATGAAGAATAATAGCAAGATTGGAAGTGCTAAAAGAACAAATGTTAAGATGTTTTGCTCCATGAAAGATGATAGATAGAGTAAGATATGATGGTGTAATATGATGAGTGTGAGAGATTTTCTAGATCAGCTTCTATTTATATATTTGTGTGCATCTATAGATTCTTTTGTGCTCAGTTTTTAATACATCCATGTTAGGATGATTATGTGTGTTATTAACATCAACATCAAAGTTTTTAAATTAAAGAATTAATTAGATTCCTCGGCGTTTTATAGACTTAACTTGTTAAATATCAAAATAATAACTACAATTAAACATTTTAACAATATAATAAATAAAAAATCATATATTTTATAATACTTAAATAATTAATTAAGCTTAATAATAAATTACAATTAGATAATAACTTGCAAAGTTGATAATAATGATAGATCATTATCGGTTTAGTGTCATTGAGAAACAAAAAATTGATTCTTTTATTTATGTGAGTTTAATTGATATACACTGTAAATAATTTTTTTTTACACTGTTATTCAATCATGACTTTTCATTTATGTGATTTTTAAAGTAGTAATAAGTCAAGTCAACAAATTTACCATGAATAAAGAGTTGTGGTTGAATGTCACGATAAAAATTTTTACACTGACCGTGTATATCAATTAATCTCATATATTATTTGATCAATTAAGAATCACATATTAAATAAATGTCAAATCATAAATAAGTAAAAAACAACTATAATTTTTGTCTAAATTTTTTTAATTTGTTGAATTATTTACTACTCGGTAGTAAGAGTCTAAAGAGTTTGTTTTTATCGAATATATTAAAAAGATAATTTACATATGATAAATAATTATGTCATCCCAATTTTCTTGTAATTTAAAAAATAGACAAAAGATAGTTACTGTGAAGGGTGGACCTCTATTTGTAGTGAAAAGGCATAATACTATTAAAAGCAGTTGTTTTACTAACTTTTTGCAAGTTTTTTATTTTTCTACTCCTTTCTGCAGTGCAGTTTATATTGACAGGTTAACATAATTTTAATTATTTTTAAATAAATAATAGGATTGTAAGTTTTAAATAATTAGATTTTTTTTCTCAGTTTTTATATCATAATCTTTTCATTTTATTTAGATGAATTCAAATTTAGAAATAATAATGTTTTAAAACAAAAACAGGGTGTTACTCGTGTTTTGCATAGTAAAAAAAATAAAATAATGCAGTCCCAGTTAAAAAGAAATAAAAATAAAAGAAAGTGAGAAAAAATATAAAAAAAGTGCCCAGCCAACACATGACAATAAATAAATAATTTTTATAATCATTATTAATTACATAATAATACTAATACATTAGAATATTACTACATCATCTTAATATAAGAAATTTATTATATTTAGACATCCTTTCATTTTATAAACTCCAAAAAAAACAATCATAGCTCTTTGATGTTACTTTTTAACCAAAAACTTTAAGTGTACCCACTACGAGGGGTTTTTAAGTACTTCTTCGTCCGTGTTTAACTAGATTTGGAAGCATAAAAATATCTATAAAAGAAACTTCAACACTCCAAGTAAGTTAGAGTGATATTCATATAAAAAAGTTACAATAATAAATGTCTAAAATTGTCAATAGTTACCTTGAAACTATATCGTATTTATAATGAATTATTCAGCTTTTACTTGGACTTTACTCACTTAATCATGAAGTAGATAATTTCTATTTAGCTTCTCCTTTAGCTTTTTCTTTATAGGGTCTTCGAAAATGTTCTGGTTCTGCATATATTGTAGATATTTGAGGATATCTTCACTTAAATAACGGTTCATCGATCAATTACTATTCAATATAAAATTTTTATATCCCCTTTAAACTCCACGCACCGTTATTTATATTTTTGCTTACAACGAGGCTGTATGTCTGGTCTCTCCGACCGCTTCTCCTCCTTCTCGATTGAATTCAACATTTTCAATCGACAACGTGTGTTATGCTTCTGTATAAGTTTTCTGTTACTCAAATTTTACTAAAAATTATTTTTACTTTTTTAAATTTAATTTTTTTTGTATTAATTTATTTTTTATTAACATTGTTTGTTTATAAATATAAAATTAAAAATTAAAAGTATTAGAATTAAGGAGAAGAGATTCATGCCACAAAATGTGCTTCAACAATTCCTCTAATAATAATGGTTGTATGGAATTTTTTTTAAGGACAAAATGAAATATATTATGTATAAAAAATAGATGAAATAAATTATTTCATCTTTACACCAACTCAAAAAAATTATACCCCTCCTCTATTATACTTCATCCACATGTCCAAGCCTATTTCAAATTTAACATATATATCCTAGGATTGATACATCAATTAGAAAAAATATACCCCATATTAAATCTAAAAAAATACAATAATCATTTCCACGAAATTAACTTAATGAGCATCAAAATATCTAAAGACTTCACCATCGACATGTCAAAAACAATGAAATTCTTAGATATCTAGATACACCAGCAGCCAACAAGCTATAACACATACTTGCATTTCTTCTTACACCGCCTACCAACCATCCATTTGCTGGATGAAAGAAAGGGTTAGGTCAATTCCCCCAGAAGTGGTGATTGTACCATAGTCGTTGGATTTTTGGGCACATTAAAAGGGATAATTTCTATTCTTTACACAATTCTTACAAAACACGCATATTGAATCAAGTAAATGATTGTCAACTCCTCGTCTTAACAGATTATCAATGGTGGGTAGTCTGTCTAAGAGCAGCCTCCAAGAAAATGCAATTACCTTGGATGGTAATTTATCTTTCCACATTTTGCGCAACACATGTGATTCAACATCTATGATTCTTGAGGAATTTGTTTCTCCTCTTAAAATCTTATATGCATCTACCACTGAAAATCCCCCCATCGTAGTTGTATTCCAAACCCACTACTTGATCCATGAGAACCACGTTTTGCAACAACATTTCCAAAGCGTATAACAAATCTACCTCCCACACGAACAGTTCCCTCTACCATGCCCACTTTCATACTGACGTTGCTATCGTCAAGCCATATTTATCTTTGACTATGATAAACTTATCTTTCGCTATTCCATACAACTTGGAAAACGCTGCACTTATCGTCCTACCACGTATCCAACTTTGTTCCCGTAACAGAATATCCTCTCCATTTCCTACCCGCCTCATAACACTATTAGCAAACCACCCTGGTGTTACCACCTTTGGTTCATCAATCTCCTAGATGTCGTTCCACCACTAAGAGGTGTTAGAAAATGATCTGAGCCTCTCTACGAATTTCTAGAAATCCTCATACCTACTTCTCAGCAGCAATCCCCATATAACCTTTTTGTATGTTAATATTCTCCACCTCCACTTTGCCAGTAGACTCAAATTAAATTTCCACAAGCACTTCACTCCTAAGTTTCCTTCTTCTTTTGGGCGACACATCTTGTCACAGTTTAACCATGCGATTTTAGAGTGTTGCTCATTTCCTCCCCATAAGAAAGACTGATGCATTCGTGTTATGACATTCAACACCTTTTTTGACACCTTATAAAAGGAGAAGAATACAGCGGAAGGTTCGACAATGAATATATAAAACAATTCAAAATTCTACTCACTGCAAGTCTGAATGAATCAACCACATTTAAATCATAAAATTTGCTCTTGTTAAAATTTCTAGTTTAACGAATCATAGAACTTTTTAAAATTCACCTTAGACACATTACACGATCTTTTATGCCTATTAACCCAGTCTAGAATCTCTTACCACCACCTCCGTATTCCGAATGGATCTACCCGGTAAAAAAATATCTAACAAGTAGATAATAGCCCCGGCTGCATAGTATCTGCCATCCTGTACCTCAATATTTGGCATTTTCTTAGTTTGGGGTATTCATTTTCTTAATGATTTGACTTGCATGTTAAATAACGAAGCTAATGGCCACGTACAAATCAAATCAGTCCACGCCATGATGTGAAAGTTTATTCATTAAGAAATGGGCAAAATATGGCTTGTTTGGCACTCCAGAGGGAACTTTTCTTGCCGACAGATATAAGCTATATACAACTCTATCGCATAGATTTAATAGTGGGTTCGGAGTTCATCCAAATGGCACAAGATCATAGAGTACAAGAATTATTAATGGATACATATGAGCAGTTTATAATAAAAAAATAAAAATTTTACATCCTGATTTAAATAATATGCAATAAATATATATATATATATATATATATATATATATATATATATTTAGTTAGTTTTGTAGTTTGATTTTTAATCCCACATTACTTAGTATTATGAGATGGTGTTCTTCACTTTGTTATATAAGCAAACTTATGTAAGGTTTACAAATGCATCAAAACAAATACTTCTTAGTGTTGTTTATTTCTCTCTTCTCTCCTTTAGTGCTTTGTTCCCAACAAGTGGTATCAGAGTCGATGGTTGTGATCGGTAGGTTGACAGTGAATTCCCTTCATCGAAAGTCTTCCTGATAAGGGTTTCAGGAGGCGTGTCCCTTGTGTTTAAGGGCGGTGTGAATAAGGGGTCATCATTAAATGTATGCTTCCGCTCGAGGGAGAGTTTACAATGTGGAAGAGACTCACACTTGAGGGGGAGATTGTTGGAGTACAAGTGTGAGTTGAAGTTCCACATTGGTTAAAAATTGGGAAGTTGAGTAATATATAAGTGAGAAAAACCCATAACCTAATGTCTTAAGGTTTTGGGTTGAAAGTGGTGTTATGTTCTTTTATATATGGGCTCGTGTCCCATGGTTATACCTCTCCCTGGTGTTTAACCCCCTTGGTTTGGACCCAACAAGTGGTATCATAGCCCATTTCTTAGTATGCTCTGTGGTTGCAGCAGTGTCTGATCTTCCACATCAGAAAAATTTTTTTCTCTTGTTCTTGGGAATCTTAGTCTAGAGAACTAGTGGGGGCTTTTCTTCAAAAGCAGTATGAGCAATGGCAATCGACGAAGGCAAGATGAAGGAGGAAGATTGGAGTCTCCTTAATAGACAAGCCCTTGGAACCATTAGACTGGCGTTATCTCGTAATGTTGTTTTCAACATTGCAAAAGAAAGGACGACAGCAGGTCTCATGAAGGCTCTTTCCAACATGTACGAGAAACCATCAGCCTCAAACAAGGTTCACTTGATGAGGCAATTGTTCAATCTGCGAATGTCTGAAGGTGCTTCGGTGGCACATCATCTCAATGAACTAAACATTGTTACAACCCAGTTGAGATTGAGTTCGATGAGGAAGTACGAGCTTTAATACTTTTGTCTTCCCTGCCAGAAAGTTAGAATGCTACAGTCATGGCTGTGAGTAGCTCATCAGGAAGCAATAAGTTAAGATTTGATGATGTTCAAAATTTGATTCTCAGTGAAGAGATCCGGTGGAAAGAGTCGGGTGAACCATCAACCTCTTCAGTATTGGATACAGAGTCAAGAGGAAGAAGGTCAACCAAAGAAAGCAGACATGACAAATCAAAGGAGAGACGATCCAAGTCCAAAAATCATCGTAGTTCCCAAAACTCAAAGACGATCGAGTGTTGGAATTGTGGGAAAACCGGACACTACAAAAACCAGTGCAGGAGTGCAGAAAAGAGTCAAGAAGCAAAGGGTGAAGCAAACATTGCCTCCACCTCAGGAAAAGATAAGGTGTTGATATGCTCTCTTGAAGATAAAGAGGAGTCTTGGGTATTAGACTCTGGAGCATCTTTTCACGCTACCTCACAAATGAAACTATTCGAGAATTATGTTCTTGAAAACCTTGGTAAGGTTTACCTTGGTAATGAGCAGTCATGTGAGATTATAGGAAAGGTACAATAAAGATTAAGTTAAACGGGTCTGTATGGGAATTGAAAAATGTCAGACATATTCCCGACCTCACTAAGAACTTAATCTCAGTGGGCCAGTTAGCCAGTGAAGGCTACACGACAATCTTCCACGGGTGATGATTGGAAGATTTCAAAGGGTGCGATGACAATTGCTTGAGGCAAAAAGAGTGGTACTCTTTACAAGACAGCATGAACATGTCATTTGATTGCAATTGCAACAAATGAAAGTCCCAATCTATGGCATCAAAGACTTGGGCATATGAGTGAGAAAGGGATGAAGGTCATACACTCAAAAGGAAAATTACCAGGTCTTCAGTCAGTAGAAATTGATATGTGTGAAGACTGTATACTTGGAAAGCAGAAGAGAGTTAGCTTTCAGACAAGTAGAAAAAACCCAAAGAAAGAGAGGCTTAAGCTCATCCACTCTGATGTTTGGGGACCAATGACTGTTCCTTCCATTGATGGGAAGCAATACTTCATAACTTTTATTGATGATCACTCTAGAAAGGTATGGGTTTACTTTCTGAAACACAAATCTGAAGTATTTGAAGCTTTCAAGATTTGGAAAGCTATGGTAGAAAATAAGACAGGATTGAAGATTAAAAAGCTCAGATCCGACAATGGTGGTGAATATGTAAAAACCAAATTCAAGAAGTTTTGTTATGAACATGGAATCAGAATGGAAAGAACCGTGCCAGGTACGCCTCAACACAATGGTGTAACAAAGCATATGAATCGAACGTTGAATGAAAGAGCCAGAAGCATACGTGTGCAGTTAAGCCTACCAAAGCAATTATGGGCAGAAGCAGTCAATACAATAGCTTACTTGATCAACCGAGGTCCATCAGTACCATTGGAGCATAAAATACCAGAACAGGTATGGAGCGGAAAAGAAGTAAAACTCTCACATCTTAGAGTTTTTGGGTGTATAACTTATGTGCACATTAGCGATTAAGGAAGGAACAAACTTGATCCCAAATAAAAAATATGCACTTTCATCGGTTATGGTGAAGATGAGTTTGGCTACCGTCTGTGGGATGATGAAAACAAAAAAGATGATCCGCAGTAGAGACGTGATCTTCAACGAAGGAGTCATGTACAAGGATAAGCATAATACAAGTGCCAGCAACTCAAAACTGAGTGGGCCAACTTATGTAGAGGTGGATGATGCTGTAGAAAGTCCACCAGTTGAGAGTTCTCAATCAGAGGAAGTAATTGAATCAGGCAGAGAGCAACAATTTACTTCAACTCCTGAATTGAGAAGGTCTTCTCGAGTTCCTGTGCCTAACAGATGGAGGAGAGCCTGAAGACTATTCAAGAAGCATGTCAAACCATAGATGCGAGCAAGTGGGAGCTTGCTATGAAAGATGAAATGAAGTCTTTAATCTCAAATCAAACATGGGAACTAGCAAAGTTACCTATGGGAAAGAAGGAACTTCACAACAAATGGGTGTATCGCGTGAAGGAGGAACACAATGGCTCCAAAAGATATAAAGCTCGACTAATTGTAAAAGGATTCCAACAGAAGGAAGGAGTGGATTACACCAAGATATTTGCTCCAGTTGTGAAGCTCAATACTATCAGATCCGTGTTAAGTATTGTTGTCAGTGAAGAACTCTACTTAGCAATTGGATGTGAAGACTGCGTTTCTTCACGGAGATTTGGATGAAGAAATCTACATGCATCAACCTGAAGGTTTCTTAGAGAAAGGAAAAGAAAACATGGTGTGCAGATTAAAGAAGAGCTTGTATGGTCTGAAATAAGCTCCAAGACAGTGGTATAAGAAGTTTGAGAGCTTCATGCACAAGGAAAGTTTTAACAAGTGCAATGCTGACCATTGTTTTTTCTTCAAGAGGTACAACTCCAGTTATATCATTTTGCTACTTTATGTCAATGATATGTTAGTAACAGATTCAGATATGAGTGAGATCAGAAACTTGAAGCAACAGTTGTCAAAAGAATTTGACATGAAAGATTTAGGACCAGCAAAGAAGATCCTAGGAATACAAATCATGCGAGATAAGCAAAAGGGAACCTTGCAGTTATCTCAGACAGAGTACATCAACCGTGTTTTGCAAAGATTCAACATGGGCAATGCCAAACCAATTAGCACACCTTTGGCTACTCATTTTCGTCTATCAAAAGACCAATCTCCTAAGATGGAGAAAGAAAAAGAATTAATGGCTAAAAGTCCATATGCTTCAGCCATTGGAAGTCTGATGTACGCGATGGTATGCATAATACCAGACATTGGTTATGCAGTGGGAGTTGTAAGCAGGTTTATGTCAAATCCAGGTAAAGCTCACTGGGAAGCTGTGAAATGGATTTTGAGATATCTATGAGGTACTAAGGAGAAGTGTTTGTGTTTTAGTAAAGGTGAATTAAAAGTACAAGGCTACGTAGATGCAGACTTTGCTGGAGAAATTGATCCTCGAAGAAGTACTACTGGCTACATATTTACTGTTGGAACTACAACTGTTACTTGGATGTCATAGACACAAAAGATCGTTGCTCTATCCACTACAAAGTATGAGTATGTAGCAGTAACAGAAGGCTAGCAAAGAATTGATATGACTTCAAGAATTGTTAACAGAGTTGGGATTCATCCAGGAAAAGAGTGTTTTGCACAGTGATAGTCAGAGTGCAATACATCTGGCTAAGAATTCAACATTTCACTCCAGAACAAAGCATATTGATCTCCGTTATCACTTCATCAGATCTCTACTTAAGAATGAAGTACTAACGTTGAAGAAGATACTAGGAAGTAAGAAGCCAGTGGATATGTTGACAAAGGTTGTCACAACAGAGAAGTTTAGGCTTTGTAATGTCTCAACTGACATTCAAGAATGATTGATGATGAAAGCAACTACAATAAGTGATAATCAAACTCCAAGTGAGAGAATTGTTAGTTTTGTAGTTTGATTAAGTTTTATAATTTAATTTTTAGTCCCACATTGCTTAGTATTGTGAGATAGTGTTCTTCACTTTGCTATATAAGCAAGCTTATGTAAGGTTTACAAATGCATTAAAACAAATACTTCTTAGTGTTGTTTATTTCTCTCTTCTCTCCTTTAGTGCCTTGTTCCCAACATATATATATCACATTATAACATTATAGATAAATATAATTTCAAAATTTATTTTTGAACTTCAAATTAATTAATATTAAAAATATAATTTGAGAACTTATTTTTAAATGCAAATCAAATTCGTTTACATTTGTTTATAAATCTAAAAAAATCAAATAAGTTCTAAATTTATAATTACTCATAATTATAAAATCCAATAATAAATATCAACAAGCTCAGTAGAACATATAAGAATGACAAATTTATATTTTTAACCATCACAAAATAGTAATAAATAAAATTTACAACACGAACAAAAACATATAAAATAACAATGAGAATATAATTAATAACATATTAATAAGAAAAAATCATAATAATATTAAATAAAATAATTTTTTATTACTTACAAAAAAATAAAAAAAGAAAGATCGATAGGGTTATGTTCCTGATGATTTAATTAGACTGAATTGATCTTAGTTACACCAAAATAATGATATGATCATTCTGGTAACCAGTGCAATTCAGTTGGATCCTAATACATGATCCAATCGATGAAACTGGCTGAGTTGAGCCAGAATTTTCAATTATGATCTATTGCATGAGATATTATAAAAAAAAATCTCAAAATGATTATTATATTTAATTTTTAATGTAATATTAATTATTTTTTATGAATATCTTTAACAATATCATTTTAGTTTGTTAATATAATATTAATATGAGTAACTCCACAATATTAATGAAAATGTTTAATTACGTTTTTAGGTTATTATAAGTTGACACTTTTTAAATTTTATTCATTATATTTTTTTGACAATTTTTTATTTAGTTTTAGTCTGTAATTTAATACTTTTAGTTTTTCTTTAAATTTAAAAATATTATTTAAAATGCTTTAGAAACATAATTAAAAAATTAATTAGAGAACTAAAAATAGAAAAAAAAAACTTACTGAAAAAAGTCATAACTTACAGGGAATTAAATATATACTATAAAAATAAAAGTTACCTTTTTATAATTCAAAATATACCACGACTGCGTCAAAGTTCAAACCTAGACATTACGTGTGCAATTAACTAAGTCTTTACTCCTTAAAGTTTTTAATGTTCGGTTTTTATTATATCAGCAAATGTTTGAGTAGTCAAATTGTCATATTTTTTATAATTTTTTTTATTTTTTAACAAAAAAATTATCAATTAATATATTTAAACTTTTTTAAAATTTAGTATTTTAGTATTTGAAACTTCATTTAATAAATAAAATTCCTTTTAAATTTTTGGGGACCAATTTGGGGGAGACCAAGAAGTAAAGATATGTGGAAATTGACGATGGATGCATACGAAGGAGATTGTCATTATGAGAGCATAAGCATTTCTCTTACATGGAGGATGAAACTCATTAAAACAATGTCGTCTGCATTACCACTCTATCATCTATCCTTTTACAAAGCATCTAGATATTATCTTTGTTTTTGAAAGTATGTTTAAGCATTTTCTCTAGGATGGTAAACTAGAAGGCAAGAAGGTAAATTTAGTGGCATGAGAGAATATTTGTAAACCAAAGGAGGAAGGGGTTTAGGCCTTAGAAATATGTGAGCATTTAACCTGGTATTGTTGGACAAATGGAAGTGGAGATTAAAGGTAGAAAATGAGGGTTTAAGGGTGTGTGTTGAAATCTAAGTATGAGATGACAGGCAGGAGATGGGTGGTTCAGAGGAACCAATGTTCAAGATGATGGATAGATCTTCATTCTATTGAGGACCATAATCTGCAAGGGTGGTGGTCTTGTCATATTAAAAGAAAGTTGGGGGACTAAGAAGAGAATTTGTTTTGACTTGACAAGTGGATAAGAGGTCGTGTCTAAGTGATAGGTATAACAAATTATTTCAATTTCTAGTTCGCAAGAATATACGATTAAGGAGTTGAAGGGGGAAGGGACTGAGTGGTAGTGGAGATGGAAAAAGAGGTTATTGGGTGGGAGGAGGAGATGCTAGTAGATCTATTTACATATTGGAAGGTCTCACACTTAGTGGGCAGGTCAAGGATGACTGGGTTTGGAGTGTGGATGGGTTAGCGAAGTATTCGATGTCTTTTGCATATAAGGTTGTATCCTTTACCTTGGTGACTTATGCAATCCTACCAACCAAGGGCCCTCTCACTAGGGCAATGGCTAGGAGGATTGAAGAGGACTTGGCCCGGAAAGACTCATCGAGACCCTAGCTATATGATGAAGATAGACATTTTAGGCCATAGTCCTTAGTTTTCCTCTTATAAATATTAATTAGTTTTTAATTTCCTTTTAGGCCATGTATTTTGGTCATTTATGCTAGTTTCTAAAGTTTAGGGTGTAAATAGCTTAGGAAAGGAGGTGAAGGGAGTAGAGGGCCTAATAACTCAAAGGAGTGTGGATCTCTTTCCACACCCCCTTGATTAGGCCATGACACTCCTTAGCTTAACGCTAGGTGCCCCTTTTAATGGGTCTAAGAGGGATTAGTGCTCCTAATTCTAATTAGGCCCAAGTCCCACATTGCCTAGTTTTGAGTGTCTTGTTCCCTCTTTTGGGCTATAAATACACCTAGTCTCTCTTGTACAAATCACACTTAATTGAATGAAGTAAGACTCTTTTTGAGCAATTTATTCTTGAGTGTCATTGAGAATCCTCTCTCTTGAGGAATCTTTCCCTTAAAGCTTTTATCAAGGAATCCTAAAAATTTGATGTGGCAAGCAACATCAAATTTTTGACTCATCTTTCTCCTAGAAAGTGGCGTCAACCCTCTCTCATTTCTAACCTTTCCATCCTCCATTTTCTTAGACGAGATTAAGGGAGTGCATCAGTAACTCCTTAGGATAAACTATTTGACTTATGTTAGGTCAAAGGGGTGCCTCCGAAGCTTAATGTTTAGTTTGGAGGTTGGTGGTAGGTAGGTTGTTAGTTAGGTATAATTTGTTAAGACGTCAGATAATTGGAATAGATGAAGTTGGCTATGTGCTATAAGAAGTGGCATTGGAAATTGGCTTTCATGTATTTTTTTATTGCTCATTGTTTAATCAGGTGTGGTACAAGATCTGCTCGTGCTGGGGTTGTGACAGTTCTCCATAATCAGTGTCATAATCATTATTACCATATGCAAGGTTTAATTAATGGAGCCAAGGCATACTAGGCTTTGGGTCAAGCTTGATCTTATTTGGTATGCTGAAATATGACATATATGGAAGACTGAGAACAATTTGGAGATTGATGACATAATTCAAGCGATCCAATTGAATACATGGGAGTAGTGCTTTGGAGTAAAGTTAACTTCTCAGTCTTTTGCAGAATGAGTCATGAATTACATATTGTGTGCTTAATATTTAGTTTACTTTTTCTTGTCCTTAAATATTTTTAAAAACTTTGTGATTCTGTAATTGAAACTTCTTGTGCATATCAGATTAACGCTTGCATATTTAATAATATTGTTGGCTTATAAAATAAAAAATTTAAACATATGTTTAGAACAAAAATACCAAAAATAAAGAATTTTTACCATTTAAATTGTTGTTCAAGGATCAAGGGTTTTATTAGAAAAAAATTTGAGTAACTTTCACTAGTCAAACTTTTGTTCAAATAATAAAAATAAAAATTCAAAAAAATTTAGGAGCTTAAAATTTAAATTTAATTAAATATTTATATATACATTAAATATATTAATTTAAACTCTAGTACTAACTTGAACCTAGTTATGGAAAAAGAAATTATTTCATTTTTGTAGAAAAAGTTAATCATATTTTTCCATACATACGTACTATTTTAAATTGTTATCTGTGTTAACTTTATCTTTTATTTTTTAACAATAAAAACAATTCAATTATACATATAATGAGTTAAATAAGTTATTTTTATTTATAAAGGATAAAAAGAAAATTAATAAAGTGTAGGAAGTAAATTAATAATTTTCTATTTATTTATAAGAAACTTTTATTATAAACTCCCGTGTTCAACTTTAACAGTATAAAAAGATAATAATTATTTATTTATTTATTAAGAAACTTGTATTTAAACAACTAGAATTGTACTCGTCTATGCACAATTGTTTTAATATTTAAATAACAAGTAACAAATGATTTATTTAAAAGTTTAATTAGTATGTATTGATGGGATAAAAAAAATTTATATTAATATTTAATTATATTTATTTATTTATATAATTTTTAAAATATTAATTAATAAAATTAATAATTTTATTATAAATAAAAAATTATAATTAAATGTAAGTATACTAATTCAACTTTATTCAAAATATAATAAATCATTCAAAATAGACTTTTCTAATTCCTTTCAAAATCTGTTGCATCAATCACCAATAGTTATAGCTGTGCTGTCGCTACAGTATATCTTACCCATCATTTGTAACTTAATTTCAGGAATATTCCTTTGACTTTTAAAACCTCTTATAACCCTATGATATGGATTCTAAATATCCAAAATACCCTTGAGATGAGTAACAATTTGATGTTCTCAAAAAGTTTTGAGAAGAGAAAAATGATTGTACTCTTTTAATTTTATATTAATATTTAATTATAATTTTTTATTTATGATAATTTTATTGATTTTAACTATTAATATTTTTAAAAATTATATAATTTTTTTTACACTTTTCGTGGATCTAATTAGATTGTTTTTCTTTCCGTGCACGTTAGTTGCGCAATCTTTAGTTGTGATGTTGAAATTTTTTATATTATTTGATTGGTTGGGTTTTGGTTTTTACTTTTTGAAAAGAGTTTTCTAGAATAGTTTTCAAAAACTGTTTTTCAAGAAGAAAAGAAAAGAAAAACTTGTTTGATAAGTTTTATTTAAAAACTGTTTTGAAGACGTAAAAATAGAAAAACTTGTTCATATTTATTATAATTTCATTAATGAAAAACAAAAACAACATATTCTGATTATATTTTGAGTTTTTAAAACAAAAATAAAAAACTGAAAAACAAAACTACTTTCAACCTATTTTTTAGTTTTTAAAAATTAAAAAATCATAACTGTTTTTTAAAACTGTTTTTAGAAAACACAACCCAAACAATTTTTTTAATTTTAAAAAACTAGAATACTAATAGTTTTATTAAACTGTTGCCAAATAAACACATATTCTCATAATCCATTTCTCAATGAAGTATTCTTACTGTTTACACCGTTAATTTTCTAAATCACTCTATTTTTAGGGGTGTACTTAACAAAGACGTGAGTATAAATAATAAGTGTCTATTTTGCTTCTTTTTCTTTTATTTTTTATTGAATTGAGCTAAAAGTATTTTATTTTAGGTAAAAAAACCAAATGTCAAATATTAATAAAAATTACAAAATTAAGAAAAGTTTAAGTGTCTACATCAGATATGTTTATTATTTTAAATATAACAAATATTTAAAAAATTTAAATGTAACAAGGTCGCCCATACAAAACAAATGGTAGTAATTTCATATTGAATAAAAAGGATAGAATATGACATTCTTAATAAAATATCATTTAGTTAATTTTTTCATTAAAAATATATTATATATTAATTCATAGATATAATTTCATTTTAAATAGTAAATTTGTTAAAAAATTATGATTTTTTAATAAATTTGTGAAAAATCAATTTCAAAAATATTTTTGTGTGTGGGGTGAAAATCCGAAAGATCCTACCTAGAGTGAATTATAGACATTATATAAAATATAGAATCCAAAAGATTCTTTTACTTTCACATCATAAAAATGAGTATGTAAAGTTGTCAAGAAAAAAAAATTAGAAAATCTACTTTTTTTTTTTTTTTAAGAGGAGGTGAAGCTGCTGATGCAGTGAGCGGTAAAAATGAACTAATAATGAAATATTTATATATAAAAACTCTTTTAATGATGCCTATTTTTTAAAATAAATGGACAAATGAATCATGTACATTCAATAAAATAGTGTTAGTATGCATTATTTCCAAGTTAAGATAGTGAATAAATTTTTAAAAAGTTATAAGATTGGTTTGATGATAAAGTAGGAAAATGAGGAATGAGAAATTATGGGTTTGAACTTTTTCATTAACAAAAAACTAATACGTTAATAATTAATATTTGATCTATTAAAAAAATTATGAATTTGATAAGAGTATAATTTTTATGCACTTATGGTTCTTTTTCTCATTTTTTAATTACTATACATTGTTTAATCATTAATAGAATATTTGTCTCCCGTCACTCCTTATCATTACATAATAGTAGGTTGCGATTGAGTAATTTAGTAAAATATTTTTTTATTGGTGCATAACATTACATTACTCATTTAATATTCACTAATATAAAAATTTATTACTCATTTAAGTTTTTGTGACTATTTGATGTATATTATTAGGTAAGAGGAATGTTATAGAAATTTTCACTGAAGATATTAATGTATATTATTAATGTGGGGATCCAATTTAAATTTCAAATAAAATTTTCAATTCTTTTTATTTTGCTCATAACTCTTGTCACTGTGTTGTCAAATATTTCACTTTGGTTTTTCCTTCAATAACAATATATTTTCATGATATTCAGCGACCAATTTAATTAATAAATCAGCTAATCAAAATTCATGATGATAATAAAAAATTAATAACAAAAAGATATATTTTTGCAACTTAAATCCTGCTCAAAAGAGTGAAAATAAAACTTTTGCCTTCACCGCTAACAAAACCTAATAAAAACAAAATCATTAACAACCCTAAAAAAATAATTTTATGAAATACAAATTGAAAAGTAAATCAATCACAAAGATAAAAAGTGTGAGAGGAACAATAGAGAATGCATACTATAATGTCTCTGTTTATTTAATGGATTATAAATTTTAAAAGTAAATAATGAAAAAAATTAAATTAAAATTTTTTATTTAAATTACTAATTGATTAAGATGTGATGAATTTATTTATTGTATTGGGTTGATGGTAGAAGGATAAGAAAGTGAGAATAATTATTACTCTTTTGTTTCAAAAGGTTTTATTTGAGTTTTAGAAAGTTTTTGAATAATTTGTTATAGAAGAGAGTTGCATTTAGCAAATAAATTTTACTAAATACACCCCAAGGCTATATAAACTCTTTTTTCCTTAATTCTTTCTTTCTTCTTCAAAAATATTCTCTCTGCCACCATTTTATTTTCTTTTGTCATGATGACACTCTCGTTTGCATTGTGGTCTGAACTTTGACGGAATCTGATGCAATCTCTTCCATTACTCATGATTCTAAGAAGTGATCAATATAAGTATGTGTCATTGTAGTTTTATAAAATTTTTTCTATCTTTTTTCAATCATTTCATTTTCATTAAAAAGAGAAATTCCTTTGAAAATTCTAATTTCTTAAATTCTTATTAAAATTGGAATTTCTGTCAGGTTCTGAGAGATCTCTTCAAGTTGATTCTCTCATTTTTTTAGTTAGCTTTTAAAGGAAGAAATAGGTAATGGAAGCCTTTTCATGATTTTAACTTCACAAAAGTATGATTTTAAGAGTATTGAAGTTGTTAGTTATGATTGATTTAGCTTTTGAACTAATTTTGGATGTTATGTGAAATTTGTTACTGTGGTGATTGATGAGTGATATTGGTTCAATTGTTTTTTTAAGACTAGAGTTGAATTTATTAGAATGACAATGTATTATTTAGAAGTGTGATATAATGAATATGATTGAAATGCATGATGATGATAGATTTATTGATGTTATTGGTTGGGGGCAGTTACAGTTGAGTAACTTAGCCTTTGATGATATGTTTAGTGGGGTATATTGATGTTAGGGACACAGTTGAGGTCAATGTAATCTAGAGTATCAAATATGCAAGGAGATATTTTGTGATTTATGTTGTGGTTATGGTACCAGATATGCAAAAGGGTTCCTAAAGGGCATACTTATACAAGAACTGTGTGTCATAGGATATCAGGTAGACACTAGACATCAGCTTGTGTTGTTAGATGAGTATTGCTTAGATTTAAATCGGTGGTAAAACAGTGCAATTTGGATGTCTATAGCCAATTGGAAGGGAGTCTTAAGCCGTCTTGGTGTCCGAACTCAATTTAGATATTCTGGAATATATCGTGTTTGAACATGTTGTGTGAAAATCTTGTATCCAAGGAAATATAAGTGTGTTTGATTTGATTAATGTATTTGTGATATTTAAGTTATTTAAATTGTAAATTTTATATGTTATTATGACTTTGGAAGATGTGAGGTTGTTGGAAAGTAATTTATTGACTTTTGAATTGAATACTATGATTTTATGCGATTGGTTGTTAATGCTTATATTCAGTGAAAGATAAATATGATTGATTTGTTGTGAGTGTTTATGTTCAGGTAGAGTACAAGTGTGATTGATTGGTTGTTATACTTTGAGATTGCATAATTATTATATAATAATAGAATATTTTTATCTTATGCTTACCCTTGAATGTGTGTTTGTTTTATATAACTGTGACAATCGTGCTTTGTGAGGGAACAGATAGCAATGGGGATGTTTGTAGATAGATGAGTTGTAACTGCACTTGGAGACTTGACCAACAATATAAGATGTTTTGTAATGAAGTTTAACTGACAAATGGCGTATTGAGATGAACTTGGTATATTACATGTACTTGTATGTATGTTGAGGTAATGATGTAGAATTGATTTAAGTATGATGATATTTAGTAGAGGATTATGTAGTTGAGTTTTGCAGTCTACATGGGCTTGCTAGGCAGTGAGTCTTCTCAGCAAAAATTCGTCTTTGTTTGAGAATTGTTTGGATTTGGACTCAACAACGTGTCTCGCTAAGCAAAGTTCTTTCACTAGAACAATCCACTTCATGGTCCTCGCTAAGTGGCGGTGGGCATTGAGTGAGTTACCTTGTTACTCGTTGATCGACTTGTCTCACTTAGCAAGCTGTTGTAGTGTATGTTATGAGTTATTTTGTTGAAAAATTTATTATACTTAGATTTATATTATATGAAACTAATATTTGTTGTGATTAATAGTTCAATTTTCAATAGTTTTGAATTTTAAATTTACATGAAATGAATTCAATTTAATGAGTGATATTATCATTAGTATTAAAGACTTTCGGATGTTACATGTTGCATACCATGCTACAGAGATTGAGATAGTGAGAGAGAACAAGTAATGCGAGAGAGTGAAAGAATGAGATAAACCTTGAACGAGAATGAGCTTGAATGAAAGGATTGTGAGAATGACGTTGAGGGGTTCTGAACCAAGCTATATGGAGAAAAGGTTTACTTCTACTTGTGAGAGAAAAAAAATTATAGCTTTTTTGAATGAAAGGATTGTGAGAATGAGGGATTCTGAACCAATGGAGAAAAGGTTTACTTCTACTTGTGAGAGAAAAAATTATAATTCTTTCATTTTAGTAGAATTAAAATTCAACTAAATAAATAATTTAAAATATCCTTTATTTGTGACATAATTTTAAAGTATTTTTAAATTCTCTGTCCAAACAAGTTATTTTTAGATAAAATATTTAAAATTTTTCAAAAAATTAATTGTTTCCATTAAATTGGTTCAACCGACCACACTAGGATATTTTATTAAAAAAGATTTAATAAATAATGGAATTTCTAAAATGATACAAGTAGAACAATTTTTGTTCTAAAACAAAATTATAAACAAAGGGTGTAGTAAAGGACATAGAGAATATTTTTTTTATATAAATATATAAATTTTATCACTATATCAACTTTATAACTTTACAGAGAATATACATAAAATTGTATTAGATGAATATCCAAAGTTTGTCGCACATATTCTTTTTTTTTTTCATTTTCATTTATTTCCAAAACTAATCAATTGAGTCAATTCAGCTATGCTATGAATAGACCATTAAAGGACACTGTGAGTGATGCTAAATGGAAAACTTATAATAGTCGAAAGCTATGCTAAAGAGCATGCATTATTTCTTCTAACAAATACAATGTTTTTCTTTTGTTAGTTTAAGAAACTTTAGTTTCTTAAGTCTTGCCCTTGAAATGGGATAGAAAGAACTCACATCACTTGTTAAGGCAGGCACATGCATTTTAGTTTGACTAGCCAATATAGAAAGCCTTTACGGCTCATTATTTTGCTAAGAAAGAAATCGAACTCAATAACGAGAGATTTTCCAATAACTCACTTACATTGTCTTTCTTTTAAAGGTTTAATTAATATACTTTTTAATAGGTTTGTCCTTTCTTACGACTTACAAGAACAAAATAACATAAAAGTGGTTGAAAACTTGAAAAAAATGAAATGTCCTTGGATTGGTTACTAAATTTCTAAAGTGTGACAAATGAGATGCATGTATAGAAAATAGTAATGATGAGTGATATGAGATGGATGCAGCAAAGATAGACTAAAAATTAAAGCAAAATTTACAAGAGTGGATTAGAGAATCCTTTGGATATTAGTTCCATACAAGTAATGTTAGAGTCAATAACGAAACACTTATATTGCTTTCAGAGTGGACCAACATTGATTTGAGTGGATAAATGTATTTATCATTTTGTGTAAATGTGTTAAAATTTTATATTTTTTACTCTTAATTTTATGAGTTTAATTAATTGATAATGATAATGTAAAAGAGTTTTAAATATTAACTAATAATCCACAAACTTACTATAAATGAAGAATTGAAATTGAATGTTAGTGTAAAATTTTTTTAATTGATAATGCATACTAATTAAACTCTAAATTTATATGTTTAAACCCTTTCTCATATTTTCATATAAAGATAAATAAATGTACCTATTCTAATATTTATACTTCTAATTATTTTTGTGTTTGAATTCATTATCTTTTTTATATGTTTATTATTATTTTATTTATATTTGATTTAGAAACCTATTTTTGTCTTTTAATTTTTCAAAATATATATATATATATATGATAATTATTGTAATTTTTTTTTTAAAATAGATTACTTCTACTAATTTCGAGTCCTAGATCTACCACTAATTGGCTTTCAAGTTTATATATGCATCGGAAAGTATAACACCAAGATGATATTTACAAAAATAAACATTAATAAAAAATTAGATTTTCAAATTAAATACTTTAATAAAATAATAAATAAACAAATCATCTGGGAGGACACCAGGAATATATAAAATTTAAAAATTTACATATAAAAGTTAAAAATTTTCTCAAAGTTAAAAATTAAATACTTTTAAAACTATCTTGTTTTCTATAAAACATAAGAAATAAAATAGAAAAAATAAAAGTACGTAAATAAAATATATATTATTTCTTTAAAATAACATAAAATTAAAATTGGATATAAAAGTAGTCTATAAATGATAAAATGTAATTCTAAAAAGTTAAAAACAATAAAATTCAATAATAACTCATAATTTTCATTACTACAACACTTAATGCTAGGTTTTGGGAGAAATGCACAAATCAAAGAACTGTTAGATTTTGGACGAAACCAAGAAGAAGAATCGAAGATTAAAAAGATATGAGTAAGTGAATGGAATGAAATAGAGAGGCTAGAAGTTGTGATTAGGGACGGCATTGGACAAATAAGTCATGATTTTTTATTAGTAGTATTAAAATTTTTTATTTATACTTGTAAATATATATAAAATAAAAATATAAAACTTTGAATTAAGCATATCTATAAATTTTCAAAATTAAATTTATAAACTGATCTATCTATAATATGATTGAATCAACTTTTATTTAACTACATCTTAATCGATTCACCATCTACTTCATAAATTTATGGATAGATGTAACATCCTTATGATGTGTGAGAGATTAAACAAATGTTTAGGTAGTTAATTGAATGAAAATATATGCTAGGAAAAATAACTCAACACCCATGAAGACGTCATAAAGCATGCTAGTGAAGTCGATCACTTTATGAAATTACAGAAGTGAAGAATGGTGACAAAGAACTTTATCATTAAGGACAGCCTCAACAAGAAGACACGTGTCGTAGACTCTTGTTCCATCTACACATACACACTACAATAATACAAAAAAAAAAAAGAAAAAGAAAAGGAGGAGGTTAATTAAGGACCTCGATTCCTTTCAAAAGCTACTCCATTAATTGATTTGCTAATGCACGTACTTCGAGCCAATGGATGATATTTGGGATTATTTAACTTATGAGTGAACAAGTTCTAATGTTTTCCACTGTTTACTTTAAATAAAGTAAGTTTGATGCATGGCTAGCTCAATATATGGTCAAATTAGTGCAAGAAAAAAAAGTCTATATTAATTAGGATCCCCTGTATGTGATACCACTTATAAAGATATTTGATTCTTGTGATGTCCTTCTACATGGATGTCATCATGTCAAGGAGCTCTTATTAGAAGTTATGTACATAGGAACCTCTAGAACTTGAAGATTGAAAATTCCAATAAATATTATATTATTTAATGATTTTTTTATAAATTATTTTATTTTATTTTTAGTAGAAGTTGTTTAGATAAGTTGTTGAACATGAAAACTATTATTTTAATATAATTCGTCTCATAAGGTGAGTTGCTTAAAAATGGATTAAACTTGTTTATATAAGCAACTCGGATCCAACTCTAATGTATTTCTAAGCATACATATGCAACTTTGACCTATTTTTAAGCAATTACCTTTAATATATTTTAAAGAAATCCACCTTGTGAGACTCAGATTAAAATAATAGTTTTTATGTTAAGAACATCTTTAATGGGAATTGCTTAAATGAGTTACTCTTAAGTCTTGTTTGGATAAACTTATAAGTACTTATTCAATAAGAGTTTTTTATATAAAAGTTTATAATATAAGTTCTTAAATTCAATAAATTATTTGTGTTTTGATATACAGATTTAAAAGCACTAATGTGAAAAGATGGAAGGAGAGAGTTGAAGGGAGTGTTGATTTTAAATAAGCTTAAAAGAATTTTTTACAAAAAGCTACTCTAGATAGCTTATTCAAATAAAATTAAAATAGCGTGTAGACCTTATGGGTGCTTTTATAAATTTATATAAACACTTCTACAAGTACACATATAATAAGACAAGCTCAAAAACCTATAAATAAGCTTTTTGAAGTAAGATCTTAAGTAATTCATCTTAAGTAACTTTCAATAAAGATGTCATTATGTAGTTCTACGGGTGGACATGGATTGGATTTAAAAAAAATCCAATCCACATCCAATATATGTCCATTTAAATGGATATGGATTTTTCCATATCCATTTAAATGGATTTGGATTTTTTAAAATGGATTTGGATTTATTTTTAGAATGGATTTTGATTTTTTTTATAATGGATTTGAATTTTTTTTAATGGAATTGAATTTTTTTATGAGTTCTTAAAACAGATTTATCAATCTCTCTTAACCCACTGCAACACAAAATATGTGAAGTATATATTAGATCATATCCTTCTAAATTTATGAAATTCAAAGAATGTGTTGAAACAAACTAATATTAAATATAAGAGTTATATTTGTTTGGATGTTGAAATAAGGTGGAATTCAACCTATTTGATATTGGATACTTTGAAGCATAAGAAGACATTTTAGGAGCTTGGGTTTTATGATATAAAATATGTTCATGATTTTGATTTAGGAAAAGGAATGAGAGTGCTTTCTTATAATTTTTGAGTATATGTGGGTCTTCTTCAGTTAATGATACCTCGATCCTGAAGCCTTCGGAGTATCTTTTTTATAGGCACCTCTGTCTGTATGGGGAATTCATTGCTGATAGATCCTGCCTAGTGTCCTCCTCCTTCCCCCACCACCTTCCGACCTGCGGGAATATACAATGACAAATTCCGGACACTCATGCCCAATCCTACGACTGCCTCTTGAACGTCCGATGACATGTTGCTCTGACCTGAGCTATGCAACAACGAGATCCCCCTTGATCCTTACCAGATGTGTTGGACGCCCCCCCCCATAATACGCTTACTGGGGGACTTCTTACTCCAATAGTTCCAAGAGTCTCCGCTAGTGGAACCCCGTCCAGTAGACTTCCTGTTTCGTTGTTTATTCTGTCATTCTTGAGTATTTTTATGAAGTTACTTTGTATATCTTTAAGTCATGTTCAATTGTTCATGAGAATTTTTGTATTGTTAGTATCAATGTCATGCTTTTTTTATCCGAGAAAATAATTTTTTCATATCTAATGATAAGTTTAATATGAGGACTTAATATTGTTCTAGGTAACTTCAAACTGAAATTTTAAAAGTTAAAATTGATTTTAAAATTATTTTTAATTTATTTTAAAAAAAATTCAAATCTATCTTTTTTTAAAAAAAAAAATCTAAATTTATTTTTAAAATCCGTATCTATTTAAATAGATACATATTGGATATAGATTGAATTTTCTAAAAATAGATACAGATAAAATTCAATTCATATCCATCCTTACTTATATCATTAAATGAAATGTTTGACCTGTGACTTAAAAAGGTAAATGAGACAATAATTCGAACAGAAAATTTCCATGATATACACTCAAAGCATCCGGGCATCTAAAGCCTAGTAGAATAAATAAATTATTTTCCTGCTAAAGAAAACCATAAACTAACAGATAAATCAGAAAACTAAACTCTGGAGTACTCTTATGCAATGAATTGTATATTTTCCTATATTTGCTAAAGATATATGACTTCTACTTTTCCAATGTTTTTATATATTTTACAAATATCTTGAAGTCCAAATGACAATCTCAGTTTCAAGCATTGACCAAAATTGAACTGTTTAAGTTTTGGCAAACTAGTTCATTCTATCTAATTACAATAATTACCCGACAAGGCTTTATGACAATTCCCCTATTTAGTTTTGGCTTTCGCCCTTAATTTGAATCATTCTTCTTATATTACTTTGGCAACTGTTACTAAATTAAGACCTATAGATGAAACAAAATTAGAGTGATACTTAAAACATAACAATTACAACATTTTTCTAGGTTTAATAAATCTTAGGGATACATATTCATCTAATTCAATTCATGTAACTTGGTAGCATAGCTAAACGCAGAATTTTAAGATAGAACCAATTTATGTTTACTTGGAATCTTTAGAAATCAGTAGAAATCTTTAGAAGGTGGAATCTTATGATAGTTTGTGAGCGAGTAGAATTTTTGTTTGGGCAAGAGGGTGTCTAATGAGAGTGTCTCTTAGTAACATCTAATGGTGGATATCAACTAGTTGAAGCTTTTGGATCGAGTTACTAATGTTTAAGTTTGTTGATCATCTCCTGTATACTCTTACAAAAGCTATTGTTGTAACTTTAGTAGCTTCTAACCTTTACCATTTGTCTTTTGTGTAGAGGTACGTAGGTTCATGTCTAAGGATGGCAAAAACAACCTCACCCGTGGATACCAGCCCAAACCCACCCTAGTTATGACATGTATTACTTGCTTTGACTGAGTACGAGCACATGTATTACCTGATGCAACAAACAAGATACAGGTGTGAGTGTTTAATTACCAGTCTCATACTTGCCCGTATTTATAATATTTTATATAATAAGTTTAAAGTTATACATTTAATTAAAAATTTAAATTCTTAAACTTTAATTTATAATTTCTTGCTATTTATTATTTTTTATATTTTAAATTAAAATATAATTAATAAGTTAATATATAATTTATTTAATAATAAATAAATAAATGTAAATTATAAAAAATAATTTAATGGATTACCCATAGATATACCTGATAGGGGATTAAAATTTCATATTCATTTCTTTTATACATGAACCCACCTTATACTTTGCAAACATGAGGATAAGGAGGGTCAAACCCATATCCACACTGCCTCGTTGCAATTCCAACTTGTTTCTCCCTTGATATGTGCTATCTCTCTCCCTTTCTTGCTCCCTCTCCCCCTCTCTCTCCCTTTCTTGCTCCCTCTCCCCCTCCCTCTCCCTTCCTCCCTCTCCCTTCTTTTCTCTCTTTCCCTTTCTTTTGCTTTCTCTATCTCTCTCCCCCTCCCTCTTTCCCCTCCCCTCTCTCTCAAACAAAACATATGAATATTACTTTTGATTTAAAATTACAAGATACAATATTATTTAAATGGGAAAATAGAAAGAATATAATCTAGAAAAGAAAAGTGAGAAAAAATTGTGAAAGCATTGCCTTACTAACACATTATTAATATTATTAATTGGATTTGCCTTCTCTAAAGTTTGGGTGTGCACTTTAGATGTTACAATGCATTAATAACCATTGATTCGAAAATTAATGGTTGAGATTTAAGATAAAATAAAATGCATATAATTCAAAATATATAATGAGAAAAAGTAGTGTGCACGATCAATGTAAAAGTTTTTACAATAACATTTCATCACAATCCTTTATTTATGGTAAATTTGTTGATTCTACTAATTAATATTTTAAAATTCATATAAATAAATAGTTGTAATTGAATGTAGTGTAAAACCCTTTTACACTGTAAGTTCATACTAATTAAACTCATAAAATTAACTACAATCTCAACTATTAATTTTGAAATCAATGACTACTAATGTACTTTATCCACTAAGATGCATTGTCCACAATTTAGAGGAGCTAATCGCTATTTATTATAAAATAATTTAATTATATTTATAAGAGAAAAACATTTATACACTATCAGTGTAAAAAGGTTTTACACTGACAGTTAATCACAACCTTTTATATATAGTAGGTTTATTGACTTTACCAATTAATACTTTAAAGGTAATATAATCAAAAGGATTCTGATTAACCGCCAGTGTAAAACTATTTTACACTACAATGTATAGGTGTTATATTCTGTTTATAGTATGAGGAGACAACACCCTTAAATTGCAATTACGAATTACAGTTTTAAGGTGACAATTTACCTTCCCCATGCACAACATGTGATCTTAATAAAGTTGTTTCTGACTTTCCTTAAACTGTAATCCGCGTGTGTGTGTGTTTGTGGGAGAGAGATAAGTTTTCTAGGCTTAAAACAAATTATGCAATGATAATGATAATTGAGTTTTTCTAAGATTAAATAATGTTTTGCTACCTATAAAATAAAAATATTTTGATTATTGTATCTAACCTTTATTTATATTAAAATTTTGAAATTTTTTTGTTTTTAAAAAATGCACATGTTATGAGAATGATGTAGATGCTAACTCAATAATTTTAAATTACGTGAACTTAATTATACATCACTTCCGTTAATCAAATCGTCTCTTAAAAGAATACTTAACAATAGGTACTAATTTAAAACATTAAAAATGTTAAGTACTAAAGATAAAAAAGTGAAAATTTAACTACTAAAAAAATCAAAACATGTAATTTATACAGGTCACTAAAAAATATTTAAATCAATATTTTAATACAAAATTAAACAACTATATTTCATTTTATTGCATTTGTTGCTATCTACGCCATATTAGCTATATATAAAAAAAAAAAAATATTAAACAGACAGATTGATTTACCAATCATCAAATTTACATAGTTTAGATTCGTAATTTGATTAAGTTCGGATTTGATCCTATTGAATCTGGTACATTTGAATAAGTTCAGAGATCTAATTTAATTAGATTATTCATTAGGATTTGTGAACACTTCTAAAAGTTGGATATGTTCCGAATCGAATTTTCCTTATGTGTGTAAGTGGATTCAAGAAATTGTCATCATATCCGGATCAAGTAACCAGATGTTCCAGATTGAGTTTTCCATAAATTTAGTGTTTCTTGTTGCTGCTCAACTATGGAAATTGCAATCACTATATGCTATTTGTCTCCACCTTTTCTTATAGAATGGTTTTGCAAGAGAAAGAATATTAAAGGGTTTAACTATTTTACTGGGTGGTCTTAAGATATTAATGTATATATTATTAATATTAATCTTATTTTAAATATGTTTTGGGAACATTGTAGATTAGAAAATTTGCAGTTTCTTTTAGCACCCGCTTATTTGCTATTCAAACCTCCTTAATGTTTACAATTTTTTGCAAAACTCCAAAACAACCCACACTTTTATTCCAAGATTTTTAACAAAGTATCACTTACTTTCACCGCTGCACACACACCTCTACCCACTTCTTTGAAAGAGCACTCTTACCCTTTTTGAACATATATGACAGAGAAAGTTCCTAGAGATAGAGGTGAAAAAATATATATGTTCGAAGGGGGTGGGAGTGCGAAATGAAAAAACTAATGTAATCTTTCAAAGAGATTGATAGAGATGCATGTGTAGTTATGAAGTTAGGTGATATTCTATCAAAACACTTAGGGTCAAAGAGGGTGAGTGTATTTTAGGGTTTGCAGAAAATTATAAACATTAAGGAGGTTTGAATAGCAAAAAAGTGGGTGCTAAAAGAAATTACCAACAAATTTTGTATTGGATCTGCAATAAATTTTTTTTTGTGTTGGGTCTTTAATAATTTTTTTTTTCATTTTGAGTACTTAACATGCTATCTAAGAAAATTTCTCCCTACACTACTATAATTCTCTGTAGCACTATATTAAGCCTCCAGAAAGTTTATTTGGACTAAAAAATACACATCCGAAATGGGATGTGAAAGAAATTTTGAAAGTGTATGGATAATTTTTCGTTATCTAAATCACTTTTTAAAGTATTTTAAAATAATTTTAAGTGTTATAAAGTGTTTTAAGATTAGGGATGTTTATCGGTTCAGGTCAATCAACGAACTCAATTAACTGAACCAATTAGTTTGGTTAAGTTTTTTCACTTGATCGGATTTGGACTCAACTAGAACCAACCATATCTAGTTTGGTTCGTGGTATTCACATTTTAAAACCCTAACCAACTTGAACCAACTCAATAGTATATATATTATATTATTTTTATATATTTATTTTATATTTTAAGTTGGCAAATTTAGTAACCTGTTTTTTTAGGGTTTCGAATTTAAAAACACTGACCCGACCCTATTTTATATTTTAAAATTTTAAGTTAGTAAATTTATTAAATTTATTTTATACGTTAAATTTATACAATTTATTGCTTGTATTATTGTGTTGATTTAATAGTTTAAGTTGACTAATTTAATATATACGAAACACTAGATATTTTGTTATAAAATTATGAATTTAGTAGACTAATGGATTTGACTAATTTCAGGTATAAAATTATTGTTTTACGATTTAATAAAAAAATATTGAATTTTAATTTTTGATAAGTTTTCCCTTAAAATAGGATGTTCATTGGGTTGGGTGACCCGATGTTCCAATCCATCCAATCCAACCCAAAGTGATCGGGTTGGTTTTTTTTTTTTTTTAGATTGGGTGAAACCCAACCCAACCTGATCAAACCAATCTCCTACAAGTTGGGTGATGAGTTCAGTGAGTTGAACCCGAAAGTTGACCCAACCCAATAATATTGTATTATTATTATTTATTATATCAAATTAAAAAAATATGTTTAATAGTTTAATTTACAACTCCTGAGCTGAGACTGTCACACATAGGGATGGCAAAAAAATCCAGCCCCCAGATACTCGTGGATAAAAACCGTGAAAATATCTGCATGATAGTATAAATGGGTACTCGCCACCTACGGGTACGGGTTTTTTTCTACCCGCTTCTTAACGAGCATGGGTTTGGTATCATAGTACCCGTACCCATGGGTACCCGCTAAACTAAAATAATATATATATATATATATATATATATATATAACTTTAAAAAAATAATATTTTTGGAAAATAAATCAAATTAAAATATTAATTATTGAAATTCATTGATATCAATCTTATTTTTTTTATGAAAACTTCATAGTTAATAAAATTATTTATAATAAAAGTGTCAATAATATAAAATAAATATTTTATTTTATTTGTATTAAATATTTTCTTATGATATATTATATTAATCTACTTTTAGATCTAATTAATCTTGTAGAAACTAGTATAATTTTATTTTTATATTTTCAAAAAATAAATGATTTATTTGATAAAACTTCTTATAAAAAATATTTAATTTAAAAAAAATTTTTTTTTTAAATATCCATGGATACCCGTGGGCATTAAAAAAACTCGCAGGTATTTTTATAGTAGGTACCCGATGAGTTTTTAGTGGGTAACAAGTGGCGGGTTTGTGTAGCAGGTCAGGTGGCGAGTAACCGCTACTCTTGCCCGCCTTGATCCGTTGTCATTCCTAGTCACACACTAAGGCAAACAATTTGCACTGCAAGCACACACTTTCCCTCTAAATTGCTAATGTTTTGGTAGATAAAAAAGCAAAAATGACCTCTCAGTCAATAGTTTAAAATCTTCTAGGAATTTATTCTTCACACTATCAAAGAAAATAATTTATTATTTATTTTTATGCTACAACAGTTATATATTATATTCTTCTAAAAAATATCCTAAAAAATATGTTAGAAAAAATTATAAACATCAATTTATTTTTTAAAAAAATATTTTTAAAAATGGTATCCAATTAACCCAACTTGATGAGTTGTGATTGGGTTGAGTCTTGCGTTTACCTAAACTTGAAACAACCCGATCTGTGAACACCCCTACCTTAAACCAAATCAATCCCATTATCATTGGTTCGGTTTTCATTATTTCCAAAAATGGAACCAACTCAAACCGTAAACATCCTTATTTAGAATCCCAAAAAAAATAAATAAATTATTAGGAACTTAGTACAAAACAAGAATTTATTGGAGACACAACACAACACAAAACTTGCTAATATATGAGGTACTAAAACATATTTAATCCTTAGTTTTATTTTAATTTTTCAAAATACTAGATGATGGCATTTGTATAGTTCTTATTTAGTTATTTGGTATTTTTTGGATATATAAGTATATCCCTTTAGCTATCAATGAAAATATCAAAGTTGTTTTTTTATCTTCTTCATAGTTCTCTTTAATGATAGATTTTAGGAGCATTGTAGTAGAGTCTCTTTTAGGAATTGGGAGAAGGGATCCTCTGCGGTGACATTAGCATTCCAGATGATCTTGATTTGTCATTAATTTTTATTAATACAATAATTATTATTATAAAATAAATATTTAAATAAATTGTTAAACTGTAGAACACTATGTGATTTATTTTTATCTGTAAATGATCTCCCCTCTTTTGGTGTCTAACATTTTTCATTTGGAACACTCTCCCTTAGTCTGCTTCAGCTTCTGGTGCTGATATTATACCTCAATTACACTTCCTTCTTTTATTTCTTTGTATATAATGATATGCATTTTTAAATTTGGAAAAACTAAAAAAATATTATTTTAATAATTGATTATAATAAAAATTAATTATTATTTGGATAAATCTACTTAAAAGTGATTTATGATAATTAATTTTTTTAAGTAAATTTGTCTAAAAGCAATTTTAGTAAATTACAAAATGGTACGCAGTTATTTGTTTATATATTAATATTATTTAAAAGTTTATTTGTCTCATTTTTTTCAATTTTCTACTGTGATGCTGAGAAACAAAGAGTAGAACTGTAGAAGGGTATTTTTCAGATATTAAAATTATAGATGGTGCATAAAGAAATTAACTGGGTACAGAAAACAATTGTGTGAGTTGACGTAATATTCTGGGCCTTACCCATATTTTTGCTTCTTAAATTTTCAGTTTGATTGGACTTATATGTTTTCACGTTTACATATATTTTGTTTAATTTGCTTCTCAAGTTTTATGCTCATAATTAGACCAATATATCTAACTTGATACGTGATAGATTTTGTTAGGAACCGATATATCTAACTTTAATATGTTTCAGTAACAAAAATTATAAAAACATACCTTGAAAAATGAAAATGCACTTAATTTGTTTAGTATTTTGAAAATTTTTAATTGGTTTTAATCCTATCAATTTTACAAATAAGTAAATTATCCTTTATTATAATTTTGTTAATATGTAAGAATGTAATAAACATATTGTAGACGCCTAATTTTGTCTAACTTCTTTGAATAATTTATTTTTGCATCTAAAACTAAAACAAAACAATTTAAAAGCCAAATACAACCAAATAGATGTATCTAGAAAAATGTGGTATAGATAACATGTTAAATTCTTTTGGGGCCTTTAAGCAGAAGAGTTACATTTAGTGTGCTGGGAGGTGCAGATAGTAGATCTGAAATGGCAAAAATACCCTTTCTATTTTTATCAATATCCAGTTACAAAACAAAGTGTAGTCTCTACCCCAACCAAACGGGAAATGCTAGAATAAAATAATAATAAAGAAGGGAATACAAACAACGAAGAGGAAAAAAGAAAAACATAGCAACTTGATCCATGCCATTTGGAACTACTTTGTCCATTTGCACCATCCATTTTCCTGGCTTGGATGCTGTTTTGCCCTCCATTCTCTATCTGCATTTCGTATCAGCATCATGCGCATTCTACTCGTCGTGTACAATCACTCCATTCCTCTCAACCACCAACATTTGCAGGTTGCACACAACAACCAAACAACATTTTCATATCAATACAAGTTAGACAATTGTTTTTATGCATAAATTTTTTTTTTAAAGGTGAAGAGAGAGGGAAAGATGAGGAATATAAAAGGAATCAAAGTGCAGGTAGGGAAGGAGGATTGTTTTTCTTTGGAGGGGAAGACAAAACAGAGAAAGGAGCTACAAGAGAGTAAAAAACTCAAAGGCCATGCACATAACCAAAAGACCAGAACAATACCATTGTGAAGAAAAACAGGTAATCATCTTAAATTAATTTCTAATCTGGAAATGAAATCAAACAACACTTAGACAAAGAAAAGGATAGAAAATTACCATTGTGGCCATCAGAGTCAGTTTTGGTGGCAGTGGTTCCTTCTCACCCGCTTTTTTCTTCCTCTTTCTCAAACTGAAACCTATTCGCTATCAGAAAGCTTCATGCCACCGTTAAAGAATTGAACTAGAGTCATGGGTGCACTCCACCTTCCCGTAATCAAAATCATGTTTCCCCATTTCCACCTATCTCACTTCTCTTCACCTTCACGTCCATGCGACCGCACCAAACCTTGAATCCACATGAAATCCCACAACATTATCACAAATTAAATCATGTGAGGCAAGAATCCTATTTTGAATAGCAGATTCAAACCAACCCAAAGCCTTGTGGGAGCTTTTTTTTTTTTTTTCAAAATTGAATCCTTTTGGCCATGAACGAAAGGCTTTATAGCCAAACTCTCAAACCCCAAGCCTTATTTCTCCCTTGTTCTCATGCCATTTAGCATAGAATCTTATAATATATTTTCTACATCTTTTCAAACATTGATTTTCGTGATTTTAGGGTCTGGCAGTTTAGGCATGATGCGACATTGTCTTTTTAGGAGTATTGTCACCTCGAATGCACTTCTGATTTGACAGTTATTCTGAATAATTATCGTAACTACTTTAAGTGTACTTCTAATTTGGTTGTGGTAATAATATTTTGAAACAAACTCAAGAATATTGAAAATTTAATTGCTAATACATTAATCATTTCAAGAACTACGTAAACTCTAATCTCCATTCTGCCTAAAGATATGTAGGAGCGAAAGTCTACTCTTGTCGAGCCCCAAAAAGTAAAAATAAAATAAGTCATTAAAAATAAAATATTAATAATATCTTTTATAAAAAGAAATTTTCCAATAATGATTTTCTCATTAAAATATTAAAACAAAAAATAAAATAAAAGTGTTTGTTATATTTTGAGGGTGAAATAAATATTTTTAAAGTTATCTAGTTTTGTAAGTTTAAATAAAGGTAACTGTCCTTAAGACGGATGTTGTAGGGCGCTAATACCTTCCCTACGCGTAATAGACTCCCGAACTCAAAATTTGGTTTCATACCTCTTTTTTCAATGTTTTCTTAAATAAACGATAAAGCCATTAATCAGAGCAAGTTTATCTTAAAAGGTGATCAATGGTGCAAGATATCAGAGAAAAAGTGACCAATAGTTGGTGACAACCTCTCAGACTCACATTTAATGCAAGATTGATAACCATGTGCACAAGCTAAAATTCATTATTGAAGAGGAGCAATGGTCATAATAGAAGGATCCTATATAAAGCGGTTGAGCTTGAAGAGAAAAAAGAAGAATGAAATTGTAAATATTCATAAGTATTCAAAAGTTTTCTTGCATTGCAAAATGTCCAAGAATCATACCTCACCTTTAATGATAAGAAGTTGTTATATCCTACCTTCTAGTCAGTTATAATTTTTTTTATCCTTCACTCAGAGAAGTTATTCATTCTAAGAGAAAGTGTAAATTCTCTCTGTGAGAATAACCTTTTAACCCTACCTTATTAACCGTTGGGTTTTAAACCCAAGAGTAACTTTTTGTTTAAAGAATATTCAGGTAAGCAAGAAGTGACTTTTTGTTTAACGAATACTTGGGTAAAATAGAACTAGCTTTGTGACAAAGAATACTTGTGATTGCCGAGAGCAACTTAATGTACTTGTTGTCACTCTCAAGGGCAATCAAGGATATGACTAGGAGTGGTTTAAGAATATTTTTTGTTAGATGGAAGTGATAGTAAGAACACTTGTATTATTTCATTTTCAAATAGTGGAACCTTCCAAGAGGTTCTTGGAAGAGACTAGATGTAATTCAACTTGAGTGAACTAGTATAAAAACTGCATTTCTTACTTATTTTTTATTGCAACATTTATACTTGCTAAAATTGATTTTGTTCTGAATAGTTTTACAAGAAGGTTCTTTTATCAAAGTTGTTTCATAATTACGACTGAATGTGCAAAACAAGATCTTTTATAATTGAGTTTTTGTTTTAGAAAAAGACTTTTTCATTAAGTTTATATCTTGTATCTGCCTATCAAAAGTTATAAGTTTCGTGAGAAAGTGTTTTCAACCAGTTTTTAAAAGATACTTATAGCTCTATCAACCCCAATGCTTGAGCTAACCTTTTTATTCCACTAAGAAACATGATTTTGTCATACAAGGAATCTTAACTCTATCGCTTTACAATATGCCTATTAACCAATTGGGGATAGGTCACACCCTAATTGATACGCACTAACTCACACATCAGAAGTTTGTGTTACATCTAATGCAATATTAAAATAATAAAACAATATAATCTTAAAAGAAAGAATGTGCAACAATTAATTAAAAATAAAAAAGAGGGGCTCTATAAAGAGATACATCATCCAAAACAATTATAAGAAAAAGATAAAAAGAATAGCAAAAGGACTTTATAGACAAGGTCCCTTATAACTGACATCTACCCAATGTTACTCTCATCCTTGAGCACACTTCTAAGCTAACGAGTGAACCCTTGGATACTAACACAAGGACCAAACTTGAAACTAAAGAAAAATAAATCTTAAAAAGGAATAAGTCTACTTAGAAAACCTAATTTTTGTTTCATATATAAGTCTAGTGTAATCGTGCTCCTCTTTACATCCATGGGCTTTGCAATGTGGGCATGATTATGTTAAAATAAACATGTTTATGCTCATTTTTTAGAAGCACAAAAATTCAATCATTTTACTCATTTTTCACACAATTTAAATATAAAAACTTGCAATAAAACACAAAATTATATACTTCTAGTGTTAAAACATAACAAAAGACAGAAAATGCAACCTAATATATCCTAAAAAAAACTAATTTGGGGTTTATCACCAAACCCACATTATTTATCTAAATATATAATTTCATCTAAATATACAATTTCACTATTCACATTGAGAAATTGATTGTGAAGGAACCATATTCTCAACATGGATGTTTTTTCTTAAAACTGCTTTTTTTTTTTATACTTTCTATCCTTTTAAAAAACCCATTTTTTCTATCTCATACCCATTTTTTTAACCTTCTTTTAATTTTTTTTTTATATTCTAATTAGATATTTTTAAACATCAGATTTCTTATTTTTAAAATTTAAAATTGTTAAATATATTTTTTAAGTTTCTAAATTTTAAAATTCTATGTTGAAATATATATTTTTTATTTTTTAAATTTAAAATTTCAAGATATAGAATTTGTTAGTATTTTAAAAATTAAATTTTTAATTATTCAACTAATTTTTGTTATTATTTTTTGTAAGTTTTAGATATAAAGTTATTAAATATAGAAAATAATTTATTAGAATGTTTATAAATATTGATAGAAGGAGAAAATATTTTTTTCAAATATTATCATTTGAAATTTAAAACAAGTACTCGTATTACATGAATATGACCAACGATTAAAAGTTGCATCTTGTAGAAGAATGGATACAACTGATAGCTACTGGGGTGATATTTTTGAATGAATATGGCATTTTCTTTTATAATGACTTACATTCTTACACATTGAACATATGTTAGATCATCCAAGTTTTACCATATTTATTTCGTTTGGGCATAGTGATGATTTTAGACGACCATTTTTAGTCTAGATCATGTCTGGATTGGGTAATATATGTGCTCCATACAATTTGGCCAATAATTCATTATGTAGTTCTTAAAAACAATTTGTTTTACACATTAGATATATATTCCAACAAGTATAATATGTACGTAGTGTGTGTCATTTAGTTATTCTTCCAATTATTTTGTAACAATTTTCATCTATTTAATGATATTCTTTAAAAAATTTCCATGTTATTAAAATGTATTTTTCCATCCTCTAATGATCATCATTAACTTAATTTCAATTAATAATTAACGAAGTTAAAATAATAATTAAATTTAAAATTAATAACAACATATATGTTTTACCATTAAAATTTTTTAAAAATTAAAACTAAAATAAAAAACAAAAGATAAATTATGAAATTTTATATAATAAAGTAAATCTTACATTTAAAAAAATAATGGCCATAAAAAATCTTTTTAAAAAAATATGAAAAATACTAAAAAATATGCAACATAAAAAATCATTAAAAATAATTAAAAAAAAGGTAGGAGAGAAAAAAAAAAGCATTTTTTAAAAGAGAGAAAAAAAATTAAAACTCAATTGGAAAATTGGTTTCCTCACAATTAATTTCAATTGATTTTTGAACGTAAAATAGTCTATTTAGGTAAATAATATGTAGGGTGACTTATTTGGATAATTTTATTTTTTTTTATGTAAAAAAAGTCTGAGATTAGTCGATAAAGCGGTCAACAAATTTACCTATCACACATGTAGGGTGAACCAAGCAATACAAACCTATCACACACCAAATTTACCTTCTAAAGGAAAAGAACTAAAAGAGACACCACATCATCATCATAACTCATGGCTAAGAGAAGAAGTTAAATGAAGAGAAATTCAAAAATTTGAAGATGAAGATAGGAAGGAGAAATACTTGTTGGAACAAAAAACCACATAACCAACAAAATTTTCTTTATTCATATTGATAAAAAAAGTATACCGTAAAATAAAATGCAACACCTTCAAATCCTTCTCATTTTTTTGTTCACGTGGCTCGTACTCTATACCTATATCCACGTCAAGTTTTTAGAGAAATCTTATTTATAAACCTAACATCCTAATTTTAAATAAGAAAACAAATATTTATTTTACAAATAATATTTTTAAGATCTAAACAAATCTTGAAGATAAAACAATATCTTTTCTAAACAATATCTAGAGATTTGAAATTAAAACAATTTGAATTGTTTCCCAAAAATCCCTCCCTCAATTAACATTTTTAATTTCATCTTCAATCAACATGGATGCTCGTCATAGTATGCTCCGTTATAAATTTGGAATATGTTTTCTCTCATACTCTTCAAGATATATCAACTAGAATATGCCACTTAACTTTAATCTACCTTCGTTAGGCTCCTTCAATAATCTTCTTTTCTCTGATCATCATCAAACCACATGGTCAAATGCTCTGATACAACTTGTTGGGACAAAAAAACACATAACCAACCAACTTTATTTTATTCATATTGACAGGAAAAATATACCATAAAATAAAATGCAACACCTATAAATCCTTCCTATCTTTTTGTTCATGTGCTTTGCACTCATGCCTATATCCATGTCAAGTTTTTATGGACTATTGGAAAACCTACAAATTCTCCCTCACATCATAATCCTCTCTCACTTAGGGTTGTGACCTTTTCTTCAAGCTAGATGATTCTTCTTATCTTAGAAACCTTATTTATAGACCAAACATCCTAATCTTAAATATGGAAACAAATATCTAGTTTACAAATAATATCTTCAAAATCTAAATAAATCCTAAAGATAAAACAGTATATTTTTTAAAAAAAATCTAGAAATTTGAAATTAAAACTATTTGAATTATTTTTCCTAACACTGAGAACCGATAAACACAAAGAACCAAAAGAGACATCACATCATCCTAACTCATAGCTAAGAGAAGAAGTTAAAGGAAGATAACTTAAAAAATTTGAAGATGAAGATAGGAAGGAGAAAGAAAGAAAGGATAGAAGAAATTTAGGAAAAATTTAGTAGAATCTAACTAGGAAGAAATAGGCTTTGATTTGAAATTAAATTTAATCATGTATATTAGTCTAGAATTTTTTTTAAGACTCAAATTTTAGTTTATGACACCCTAGATTAGGAGATTTGATTTATTGGAGTTTATGTTAAATTTATTGTGGTAGATGTTTATGACTGAATATTATTGTGAAATTTGGTGTTAGCTAGTTTTTGTTAATACTTGATTTTGATGATGGCCATGTAGAGAGTGGTTTGTCCATGAGGAAGAAGAAAGAGGTATGGTGGGAATTTTTATAAAAGTCCAAGGATAAAATACCTTAATTTCATAATACAGCGATGTAGATTGAATTTTAGAAAAAAGATTAAAGTAGAATAAGAATTTCAATTAGTATTTAAGGGCATGATGGGAATATTAGAAAATGTCTAGGGACAAAATTTGAATATAGAAACTATTCAATGGCATAATTGAAATATTAGAAAGCAACTAAGGTCATATGGGTATTTTTGAAAATTTAGGAGTAAAGTTGAAATTAAAAAATAAAATGTTGGGCGGGGGAGGAGGGGAAGAAAAGAATTTGTGAAAAGATTTGAATTTTTTTGTTTTTTTTTTCAAAGACCGTTAACAATAAAATATTAAAAAGAATTTAAGATGTTGATTCAAAAAAATTATAAATAAATTATCAGTAGTGATAAGGTGTCATCTCCTTCACTTATCAGTAGATATTGTTGACGCTATGTTTTGGCTTTGTTAATCGTTCAAAAGAAAAATATCAATGGAATAATGAATTAAAATAATTTTAAAACATTTTAAGTCAAAATTTGCATTGCATAGCAAACTACATATTATGGAATGTTTTCTCAATGAATTACTTGTGTTGTGTGGAATCTTTGTATGAATTTTTATTTTAATTTAATTGAAATTAAATGTTTATTTTTAAATTTTGGAACCCTATATCCTATGGATTTTTATGTCCAAGAATGAAAGGAAATATTAGAAGAATTAGCTGCGGTAATCCAAGGCGATACTATATCTAGGGAATAATTTTCATTTTGTAAAGTATTAGAATTATTAATTTTGAGTAATATATTAAAGTTTCAAACCTTTTATATGTTATAGTACCCTATTAATGTATAATATGTTTTAGTAGAAACCAAATTTTTTCATTTATTAATATTTTAATATGCACTTCAAATAAGTTAGAAAATTAAGGTAATTAATTGTAATTTAGAAGCGGTTACATTATTGTATAAAAGTTCTAGTTTTTTTTATATGTAGAAATCAAAGCTCTAATCATGCATCTTTAGTGTTTGTGAGTGTAGATCTATTAAATTATAGATTATTTAAAATTTTCTTGAAAGGACCATCTACACCTTACAAGATGAAAATACAATGAAAAACAAGTCAAACTTTCAAAATATACAAATGTTTAGAGAATGTTTAAAAAATAAATAAACTTTACAAAGAATGAAAGAAATTTACACTCAAAGAATTTGAATGTTCATCCTCAAGATATCTACACGTCTTCAAAAAAAAAAAAAAAACAAACTTTAGCACTCCATATTTATAGTCTTCATGAAAAGTTTATTATTGTGATTCATGAATATTTAAAGTGTATGCTTAAGCATTTTCCTCTAGTTATTTTGATTGAGCATTAAATGTTTTTCATCAACTAATCACCCTTGGTAGGTTATAGCACTCTGTTTATCTCCTTTTTTGTACTAATTGACTTTTGTTATAGTGGATATTTAAGAATTTTGTTCGATTACTCTAACTGAGATAAGGACTGGCCTTTTGATGCCTTGGACCTGTCTTTTTTACTTCTTATAACAACATTTTTGCTTGTTAAATTTTGTCTCCTGAAAATTAATAAGAAACATTCTAAAAGTCAAACGAATATAGTAAATTTATGTAAGTGATAATTGCATATGCATAAAGATTACCCATTGTGCTTTTTAAAACATGTCAATATTCCTTTTATTTGTTTCAAATTGTGTTTAATACGCATCTTGTTAAAGATAGTTACTTTGCATGCATCTTTCCTTGTATGCTTTCTTTGCGTGTGTTCTATTCATGTGTTTACTCTATGTCTATGTATCTAAAATAAAACACTTAACACACACATAAATTTTATTTTTTAATAACCAAAATTTAAGGATATTAATTTGTATAGTGACTTAACAATTTTATTATTAGTTATTAACTTAGTGTAACAAAAAATAGGGAGAAATTCCACCTAGAAGAGATCATGGAAATACTAGGTGTAATTTTATAAATATGGATGAGGTTTCACTAGCTATGTGAGAGATAATGACTTCCTTAACTTAGCAATTAATAGCTCAACAGCAAGTTCTAATAGATTGAATACCCTAGCCAACTTTAAAAATATTATCCACCATATTTCAGAGGAGAATATGACCCTGAAAAGGTTGAGGAGTGAATTAGAAAATGAAGGACATTTTTATATATCGAATGTCCAAATGAGAGGAGAGTTTCTCTTGTTAGTTTCTAGCTTCTGACCAAACTTATCTTTTCTAATTTCAATTAATGTAAATAACTATCTTTCAAGATTAGAGGATAAACTATTACCTAGGATCTATTTGACATCTTATTCTTTGAGAAATATTGTCGTATTTAGTGAAAGAAATGTTAAATAGTTGGAATTGAATAAGTTATATTAAGATAACGTGACAGTACCACAATATACTAGTACATTTATATCTCTAGAAACGTACTACAAATTAATATTACGCACAGAAAATGTAAAAAGTTTTTTATACCGATGTTTAATTACAACATTTTATTTATATGATTTTTAAAATATTAATTGGTAAAGTTAACAAACTTATCACAAGATCTTATTCTTTGAAAAATATTTTCCTATTAGTGCAAGAAATGTTAAATAGTTGAAATTCAATAAGTTATATCAAGGGAACATGATAGTACCAGAGTATAGTTACGCACGGGAAAGTTCAAAGATTTGTACACTAACGTTTAATTACAACTCTTTATTTATGACTTTTAAAGTATTAATTTGTTAAAGTTAACAAACTTATTATCTATGAAAGGTTCTGATTAAATATCAATGTAAATTTTTTTACACTAACCATGCATAAGTCATTTTCTCAAAATATTATATATATTTGGAATTTACTTTTGATAGAAAATGTAAGCATAAAAAAATTGGGAAAAGACTTAAATATGAGATCAAGAAACCCTACTAGGTATTGAAACTTTCCTAACCATGCAAAACCATAAAAGATATGGACAAGTAAAGGTGTAGGTAAAGGTGGACCGATGCAAACAGGAAAGTCATATCAATCTTATAAACCATATAGTATATGCCTCACAACCACACTTTAAAGGATAGGGAGAAAGGAAAGATAAATGGAGGGGGAACTAAATCATTTTAGGAGCCTTAGTTGAATTTGAAATGCTCAAAGTATGGAAAATGTCACTTAACTTAAGATTGGTCCCTACTTAGTCCAGTGTGCTTTGCTTGTGAAAAATTGGCTTATCCACCTAGAGATTGTCCTTCCAATAGAGCAACACCGGGAGAACAAAGAAATACATCCCATAAACTAATGGCAAAATTGGAACTCGTTGAAACATAAGGGACGATTTACCTTATAATCATGTGCAAATTTGGAATGCAAAACTTTGTACAAAGTTTATATTTTCTAAAAGGTGTTTTTATGCAATATATTTATAAAAATAAAAAAAAAATATTTACAAACAAGAGAAAAAAGTTCTCACAACATATGATATGAAAAGCAATTATGTAAACTCGTCTCACCAAATTTATCCCTTAATTTTTATTAATGTAAATAACTATCTTTCAATAAGTTAATACACACACGTTTATCCAAAAAGAAATAAATCTATAATAATCTATAGAACAACCAACTCTAAAATATCTTTAACTTTAATATAAATATATTTATAACTCAAATTTAAACCGAGAGTTATAAAATTGGTCTATGGTAAAGTAGAGAGATGAGGAGGTACAGATTGTGAGTTCAAATCTTTCATCTTACACAATTATCACATTAACAGTTAACATTTGTCTGTAAAAAAATTAAATATAATAATAACTTGTTATTAATTGTTCTATCATATCATTGAATAATCTTTAAAGACAAACTTTATTTGTCTGTAAAAAAATTAAATATAATAATAACTTGTTATTAATTGTTCTATCATATCATTGAATAATCTTTAAAGACAAACTTTATAAATCAAATTTAATGAAGTTATAAGCATCGGGTGTTTGCAGTGCAGTTTGGTTCGATTTTTACTGTAAAAGTCACCTGAATCAAACAAGAAAAGTAAGTGCGATTTGGTTTACTTTAGTTTGAAAGTATTATAAAATTCTAATCAATCATGAGTGGTTTGATTTGGTTCAGTTTTTCAGTTTTGAAAATATATTATTTAATATGATTTCTAATACTTTTAAGAATAGTTTGTTTTACTTTAAGAATTATTTAAATATGTATTGGTAATTTAATGAAAATTAATGTCACTCCAAAACTACCTTAAAAATAAAATTTCATCACATATTTAACTAGTAAAAATTATACTTGTGTTACTAATCATTATTTATTTCCCGCATGATTATATTTATAACATGAATTATGTCATGTCTTTTATATTTATAGTTTGTTTTACATTAATTGTTCTATCATGACTATAGAAATTATGTATATTGTGGTTGGTTTGGTTCGGGTTGGTTTTCAAAACCTAAATCACAAACCAAACTGAATCACGTTGTTTAGAAATTTAGTAAACTAAAAAAACACAAATCATTTTCATTTTTTATCAATGTTTATTTTTTGGATTGATTTTCGGTTTTTAGTTTGGGTTGGTCTAGTTTTGAACACTCCTAGTTATAAGCAATGTCCATATGTGAGAAAAATGTAGGAGGTTGTGAATTCGAATTCCTCCACTAACATATTAACAAGTACCATTTGTAAAATAAAAAAAAAAATCAATATTAGCACCATGGTTGCTTTCTGTTTTCATTTTTAAAGAAAACAAAAAACAGTAGTGAAAATATATTTGATTATAATTTAAAAAACATTTTTACTGGAAACATTTTCAGAAAAAACTTAAAATAGAAAACAGAAAAAAGTTGTTTCAGTGTTTTCAAAAGTTAACAGTATGTAAAAACTTAATAACAACATTGTAATTATAAAAAAATAATATATAAATGTATTTTAATCTAATATTTTTACTAAAATTGATTAAATTTAATAATATTATTTTTTGAAAATGAAAATATCAAGTGAAAACAAACATATTTTCTAAATATTGAAAATTTAAAAATGAAAATAATTTTTAGAAAATAAAAATAAAAAACATTTTTTCAAACAAAAAGCAACATGAGTTTTCCATTTAAAAATGTAGAATCTTGCTAAAGTTTTGGAATTTTGAATTTGGTTCTAAGCTGTGTTTGTTTTCTTCTTACACATCGTTTTGTACTGAAGTCACGACTCTCATAGAAAACGACATTGTTTTAGGAGTGTGATAATTGATATTTTTAATCACATTTCTATATTTTTAACGTAGAAATTTTTGTTTGATTTTTTAATTATTCTTACTTTTAGTTGAAGTGTATATAAATTACAATTTTAATTAATTAAAACTAATTTCAATAAAAGCTTTTTCCGACCACATGTCCTTAATCCATTGAGTTGGAGAGAAATTCCTCTCAATGTCTAGAATTGGAGACTAATGCTTACGGTGTCTAACTATTACTGGTTTAAGAAAAAATTGTTTAGAAAAAACTTGTTTGATAAGTGTTTTTTAATGTTAAAATTATTTAAAAAATATGAAATTAATAAATTTTCTAATGCGTATATAACTAATGAAAGTATTTTTCTGTATATAAATTCATATTTACTTTTTTTGTTTGACCAATATAGGACCTTATTTGCATCCCAATACTTATTACATTTTCAAAATAAAAATATAAAATGAAAACAACTCACAACTACCCCATTTTAGTTTTAAAAAACTAAAATTATTTTTAAAAATTATTTTAAGAAAAACTAATGAAATAAGTTTTTTAATTTTTAAATATTAAAATACTAAAAACAATTTTATAAAATATACTCCAATCAAAGTGTTTGTTTGGCAGATATTTTATAAAACTATTTTTAACATTTAAAAACTAAAAACTTCATTTGATTAATGTTTTTGTAAGTAGTTTTGCTATTCAATTTTTCATTTTTGTTTTAAAAACTCAAAACAAAAGAGAATAAGTTGTATTTTGATTTTCATTAATAACATTTATGTAAATATGAACAAATTTTACCATTTTCATATCTTCAAAACAATTTTCAAATAACAATTACTAAATAAGTTTTTTTTTCTATTTTTTCTCTAAAACAATTCTTAAAAACTATTTTTCAATACTCTTTTCAAAAACTAAAAAACAAAATCAAACCTTAATAAAATAAAATTTTTACTTTTTTAAATACCGAAATCCTAAAAAAAATATTTATAAAAACTTCAACCAGATAAACACTTAATATTTTCAAGTAAGTAAATAATTAAAATCCTCAATATTCTCTCTTAATCTCTAATTTGGTTTTGCTTTGGACCATTACTGTAATTGTGGTGTGGACACTTGTGGTTCATCAAACTTAGGAGATATCTAGAATTTATGGAGTCACCATCTATTGGACCAGTGTGAGCACGAACTCACACATCACATCGTTATCTTTCAAACCACACACAAGGATAGGAACAACAATATAAATCATTAATTTGATTCCTGAAACATTATTTTTTAAATAATTTTTCAATTGATAAAATTATAGAATTAAATTCATTTTCTTTCTCTATAATTTATGAATGCATAATGTGCTGTATAATTTTTAGTCTATAAAAAAAATCATCGCACTTTTAGTTTATCACGTTTTATAAAGCTTGGCAATTTTAGTTCATTGGTAATGGTAAGATCAACTGTATGATTGATTGCACAATAACTTTCGACAAAAATTACTAAATTTTTAAAATTTAAAACATCAAATGTCTACGAAATTGTTTTAATGACCAAAATTACACATTTATGAAATTATAAAAATAAATTAAATTCAAGAAATCAAAATTATATAAATAATTCCTAAAATATTAAAAGTTATTTTAATTACATAATCTTTCAAGTATTAAAATATATTGACAATGTAAAATATTTCTATACTGTTATTTAATTATAAATTAATATTTTTATTTTTTAAAATAAGTATTATAATAATTAAAATTTTTATCATATATAATGAATCAATTAAATGTCTATATAAATTTTTATACTATCAATACATATTTAGTCTTTTGTTTTATAGTTTATGTATATTAATTTATGGTTAATGGTTTATAATTCTTTTATTCATAAAAGTCGGGAAAAAACATTAGATATTTACAAAATTTATGCAAAAAAATCCTTTTAAAATTTATATTTTATATGTGGAAGGAAATTGACATCCGTGGACCCATAGTTGATGTACCGAATCGTACGTGTGTGTGTGTGTTTTTTTTTTTTGGCTTACCAGCAACAAGATATTTTTCAATTTAATACATTTCAATATACAAGTATGGATCATTTAGTATTTTTTTAATATTTTATTTTAATGTATTGTCATTTTTTATTTGGAAGGGTTGAACTAAGAAGTTTACCACAACTCATATATATTACTATTTTTAGAAAACTTATATATATTAATTTTTTTACAGCTTAAATGTTACTTGTTAATTTATTAATTTTTTGTTAATAGAGGGATTCGAACTCACAATTTCTCTCTTATCTCTTTATTTTGTCATCAGACCGCTCTTATAACTCCATAACTCATATATATTAATTACATAAACAATTAAATTACAACCTTAATACATTATAATTTAAATCTTTAAATTTAAGATAAACTAGTATGGTTTTAAACTTAAAGTTACGTAGACAAAATTAAATTCATATTATTTTATAAAATAAAATAAAAACAAAATAAGTCAAATTTGACAGGCAGACCCGCCAATCCTGTCAACCCGCCTACTTATAGGGTGACCTAGGTCAATTCCTCCACCCCATTTTTGTTGTACCATTAGCGAGATGGGTCTAAATGGATGAAATTTTTTTGTCCCATATGGGTATCTCATTTCTTATCTAATCAATTAATAAACGGTATATCATTTAATGAGTTATATAAAATATAAAAAATAGTTTAATTAATATATACTAACAGTTACACTAACGTTCAATTAATCACCACACTTCATTTATATGACTTTTAAAACAAACAATAAATAATTCTTTTTTCTCTAAAAGAATTATAAAAAAATCATATTAAAATAAAAAATAGATATGAATTTGGCAGAAAAAATTTTCATCCAATTTTGTATTTGCTCGTTCTATAATAAATCCTGATAGAGTCATAGAGTGTGTAGGGCACGTGCCACACACAGTCAGTGAAAAAGGTTCTGCCATTACCACACCGTTAGGAAATTAACGACTCGCCTGCTTGTCCTTATTGCAACTCCTAATCTAGGCGGGGATTAAGGAGCATGTTTAAGTGCTTTCCAAAAAGCACTTTCATCTTCTCCCGTTCAAACTTTCTTCTCTTTTTCAATGGTTAGTTGCAAGTTTCTTCAATTATTGCTCCACTTTTGGGAGTGGACCCTCACACCACTTATGAAACTAAAATTTTACTTATAGATTAAAATGGTACTTTTTTCTCTTCCAATTGGTCTATTATTGAAATAAAATGGTACTTTCTATTCTCAAGTTTAAACAATTGGTCCCAACAGCTTTTGATAAATAAAAAGCTTAATTATAATAAGATCGGTTATTTAGTTATTAAAAATTAAATGAAGTTGTACCATTATTTAAATATACTATTGTTGTGAATGTGTTAGTTTAGTTGATAAAAATAGATATGTTTATATGAGTTTCAATTGAAGTAAAACACAAGAAACTTTTATATTGGATGTGGATGTAATAACCAAGGTAAAACGATCATTTGTCATTGTTATAAATAGGCATTTTTATCCCACTTGCCAATACTATCAAACATAACGTAAAATTGTTTATTTATATAGCTTTGTCAATCAAACTGATAAAGTTAACAAAAAATGGTATGCTTATAATATTATTAAAGGAGATTGTAACACGTAACACTTTTTTTTTTTTATTATTGATTAAAATGTATTGAAACTACAAAATATGAAAAAATAGAACAAAATAACATTTTAATCTTAAAATTTATGCATACCTACATTTAAATTCCTGAAATAATTTTTTAGATAAATTAATCCATAATAATTCTTCCAGTTTAGAGACCAGTTTTCAAGAAAAAAGAAACAACATGACTAATTTGCATAAAAATTCCTTTATCTTATAGTTTTTAAGACTAAAAGAACACTTTAGTCAATAAATATTAAAAGAAATTTGAGATCATTATTAAGAATGTGTCATAAAAAAATATGACAGATAATGTATGATTAACATTTCTCTGTACTAATAAATAATAAGCAAAAAATCTGAGTGGGTACGGTGGTTCTGCTTAACAACAAGCACCGTGACCCACTCTAATCATATTGTTCAGGATTGTAATGTTCACAAAGTATAACTGAGAATCTCAATAAAAAAAAAAAAACCAACGTTATCTCATTAAAATGTCAGAGATTTATTTGTTGAAAATTAATTTACAGTAATATATAATTCATTAATTAAATTTTAAACTATTTAAGATTAATAATAAAGAATTAAAAGTCTTCCTCCTTGTCACTTTCTCCATTCGATAGTTTAAAGCGATATTTTACATTTTATGTAAAATAATTTAATTAAAATTCAATAAAACAATATCTACGTTCATGGAACTTTTCGTCCTCACCTATGCACCACTTAATATGCGGCTGTACCGTAGAATCCAGCTATTACTAATGTACAATTTTTAATTTTTTAGAATGACTTATTCAAATTTTGGTCTTATCCGGGTTGGCCGCCAGTTTCTTGTATTTTTGTATTGAAATTTGTTTTGTAAAAATGGTTATAATTTAGTTTATTAGTTATTTACAAAATCATTTCAACATCTTTTGAAAAATAATAAAATTGGTTTTGAAGTTTTTGTATCTATTTTTATTTAAATTTATTGTCACCCTTTATCATTGTATGTTGTAACTGTTGGTCATTATCATCATCTGATACGATCATTGGTCTTAAGTCATCTTTATTGGTCTTTGGTCGCTATTGTTGATCTCAAGATTAGTATTGTCAATCATCGTTTGTCGTCACTCATCATCACTTGTTCTTACCTTTGATGTCAAATCAATACGGTTGACTACTAATCATTGATCACCATTCTTGATCTCTTATGGCATCTCTCATTGATTATCGTTACTTGCCACCACCCGGTATGACAACTCATTTTCGACAACCACTATGGATCTTCAATCATGGGTGTCAATCTCCAATCATTATTTCTTGTTACTATTTCTCGTTACTCATTGTCACCCATTACCATTGCTAGTCCTTGCAAAGGAGGGATTGGACCAAGATTTGAAAATTATGTTTTGAAATTGAAAACCAAAAAGAAATGTTTTTATAAATTTGATAGTTTGAAGCCAAAACTAATTTTTGTGTTTTATAAATTTGAAAATTTAATACCAAAAACTAATTTTTCAAATTTTAAATTGTTATATATAATTTTTTAGTAATTTTTATATATTATAATTTGGAGTTATAAGGTTAATCTAGTAGCAAAGTTTATATGTGGGGATATGAATGACAATGGATAGGGTCTGGGTAGGGTTCTATAGTATCATCTCCATACCCGCATTTAAAAAATGTATTTGTGCCTGACCTCGTACCTGCGTGGATAACAACTTTGATCTCTGTCCTAGTACTTGTTGGGTACTTATATATTCATACTTGCATCCACGACTAGCACTTTACTTTATATATAGAGATAATAAATCAATATCTTTTACACATAAATAAACATGATATAAAAAGCAAGTCAACATAATGTTAAACATAAAACAAATTATAAAATACTCTCTAATGTTTTATATGATTACACATAAACCTATGTTTTTTTACTATAACATCAAATAATGTTATAAGCTCATGAAGAGATATTTTATAAATAACTCAATTTCTTGTAAATTTTATTTTTATTTATTAAATTTTTATAAAATATATCATTTATCTTTTTTTATTCTATAATTATATTACTTATCATAGATTACAATGCAAATAATATTTTTAGCAATATTTTCCATTCAAAATTATAATTATATAATATAATTATATTAAATAACTTTTTTGGATAGACAAATGTTAGTTGTTAGTGTGTTAGTTGAAAGATTCAAACTCACAACTTCTCCTTTCCCTAACTCACTAAGTTACCACAAGACCAATCTTATACTTATATTAAATATTATATATATAAGGTGCAAGACAAGAAGGGTTGGATACTATAGTACCCATATTGGCCCCATACCCATATAATTTTTGTGGGTTCTGACCCGCCCTATTCCCATACTCATTTTTCAGGTAATTATTTGCCCAGCACGAGGGTATTTTTGTGTGTACCCGTAGCATTTGAGTCCATTTTGTCATCTGTATGTGAGGAGAAGAGGGGAGGGAGAGGTCTTGGATTTGAATCTCCCTACTAACAAAAACTAACACATTAACAATTAATATTTGACGTATAAAAAAAGAGTTTAATCAGTATGCACTGTCAATGTAGAATTTTTTACACTGACATTCAATCACAACCCTTAATTTATGGTAAGTTTATTGACTTTATCAATTAATACTTTAAAAGTCATATAAATAAAAAATATGTATTAAATGTTAGTGTAATATTTTTTTACATTGTTGGTGCATACTAATTAAACTCATAAAAAAATATAATTATGATTTTCTTAAATAATTGAGGGATTAAGATAGTTTTGAGAAGAAAAATAATTTTAGAGATTTAAGAGTTAACATTTGACGAAATTAGGATGAATTTCTATGAAATAAAATTAGAATTTCAAAGAGAGGGAAATTCAAATTAAAATTTTAAAATTGAATTATTAAGCTCGTTGAGGTTAGGGATGGAAAAACTACATATTTGTGGGTATCGTCTCGAATCCATCCTGATTTTGATAAGTATCACATGCTTTGATTGGATACGGGTACCGGTATTACCTGATGTGGTGAATCGGGTACAGATACAAGTATGGGTATGTGAGAAGCCACCGTATATTTGAACTTGTATCCACCCTGCTATAATTTTAATAATTATATAATAAGTTTAAAGTTATATATTTAATTAAAAATTTTAATTCTTAAACTTTAATTTATAATTTCTTTTTTTATTATTCTTTATATACTTTTTAAATTAAAATATAATTAATAAATTAATATATACTTTATTTAATAATAAATAAATAAATTTAAATTATAAAAAGCAGTATAACAGGTCCTTGTCGGTATACCCAAACCCAAAAATATCTGACGATAATAATGATAAAGATTAAAATTTTATACCTGTTTTTTATACCCGAACTCGAACTAGTCCTGCACTTTCTAGGGATGGGAATGGCCAAACTTGCACCCGTCCTGCCCCATTGTCATCCCTAGTTGAGGTAACTTTCTAATTTTCAATATTTTACTTTGAAATTCATGTTGAAAACATAAATGTATTAGACAAAAATAGTTGCATTTGATTTTGTAGTTAATTCTAGAATAGTTTCTACAAAATTTGAAAAATAATAAAATTGATTTTGAAATTTTTATTTTTTTATTCAAGTTTTTTGTTTAATGATTTTTCATCACCTTGCCACCTACTACTCACCATCGTTGTTATTGTCATCAATTGGCTTTTGCCGCTCATCATCATTGGTCTCTGGTCACTGTCGTTAGCAGACTTTGATAGTCATCTGCCAATTGTTGGGAAAACAATTCAAATTATTTTAATTTCAAATCTCTAGATATTGTTTAGAAAAAGATATTGTTTTATCTTTAAGGTTTGTTTAGATTTTATAGATACTATTTGTAGAATAGAGGTTTGTTTCCTCATTTAATATCAGGATGTTAGGTTTATAAATAGAGTTTCTAAGATAAGAAAAATCATTCAGCCTGAAGAGGAAGTCACCACCCTAAGTGAGAGAAGGGGTTATGATGTGGAGGGAGGGTTTTATAGTTTGTCAATAGCCCCTAAAAAAGTTGTTGTGATATAGACATAAGATACAAACAATGTGAACAAATAACGTTATTATGTTTCTTGTTGTTTGTTGTTGTGTATTTTTCTTATAAATATGAATACAGAGAAGTTCGTCGGTTATGTGTTTTTTGTACCAACACCAACTACCAAACTCAAGCTACTGTTACTAATAACCAATTTTCATTTGCCTCCATCAGTCATTAGTTTTCATGTATTGATAAAAAATCGTCAATAACCAATTGTCAACCACTGGTACTCTCCACCCATCACCACTAATCATTGTAGGGGAGAGATTGCAATGGAGTTGATATTTGACAAGAATATTTTTAACTGGAAAGCTTGTTGGAAGATGTTTGACTGACGAAAATGAAGAACTCATATACAATTATGACAAGGTAAAAAATCGATAAGGCTAGCAACAAGTTGGTTAAGAAAAGATATGAGTTTGAAAGAAAGGTCTTTAAATATATTTACAAGTTATAAAGAAGAGTTTAATTGGTATACACTATTAGTGTAAAAGATTTTTACGTTAACATTTAATCACAACTTTTCATTTATGTGACTTTTAAAGTGTAAAAGTGATTGAATATAGTGTAAAATTTTTTATATTAACAGTGTATACCAGTTAAACTCTATAAAAAAAGAGCTTAAACAAGCCATTGACTAATGGGATCACATTCTTCGAGCATCTTTCACTTTCCAACTTATATAGATTTTTTTTCTTGTAGTCTTTCTTTCTTTGTCACACCCAATGCCAAATATACTTATATGTTGTTTTCAAAAACCTATACCCAAAATACTAATGTAATGCGAAATGCATATTTTAATAGAAATTGTTTCCAAAACTAATTTGATAACAAAAAACGCATAGATTTTTCATGAAATAATATATACACAAGCAGATATTCACATGTGAAAAAATAAAAATAATGAAAAGGGATACATTACACAAGCCATGAGATGCCACATGCATAAATTTTTGTACCTTATGGCATTACCACCATCGGTGTATCTAAACAAAGTAGACATACTTATCTACCAAAGATACATCAAAATATGAAGAGGATACATTACACACACCATATATTGGTCATGCACTAAACATTAATTATGCCTAAAAGGAGGGATAACATGTGTGAGCTCCTTAAATTTCTCTTCAACATGACAACAACTCCTTCTAAGATAGGATCCTCAATATAGCAATCATCAATATCCATTATTTATGTGTAATTATATAAAACTTTAGTAAGTATTTTATAATTGTTTTATGTTTAATATTGTGTTAATTTATTTTTTATAGTATATTTATTTATATGTAAAAGATATTAATTTATTATATTTATACATGAGTATAATGTGCGTTGTGCTCAATGGGTATGACCATACAAGAATGAAGATTAAAATGGATATTTACCTAGATATAAAAATAAAACTATAATACCCCTATGCAAATCATACTTATTATCATCCCTATATATCAAAGTCTATCAAAATGAAAAGTTCACATAGTTACATACCCTTGAGGCATCTACAATATTCTTAACATCCTTAACATTTGCTCCCATCACTGTATTGTTTAAGATCATCACAATCACAACTATATGTGCAAATATAATGAAAAAAAGCAAAGTTACAAAAATAATTAAAAAGACTAAGCATGGTTGCCCATTATAGAAACATTCCATATGTATAGTCTAAACAATAGGTGGCATAGAACTAATATTATAAGATGTATTCAAACTCACTCCATAGAGATTTCTTTTCTATTAAGTGATTAATTCAAATTCATTCCTTAACATCAGATTGTGTGGATTAGGATTGTTAAATGTTGATGTATGGAAATGGATAATAGTTTGTCAAGATAGACATAGGTCCAAAATAAATCAACCATTGTATGACTTTTAATATAGGTATTAATATAAACAAGTAAAAGAATATGTGGTTAATGTAAAAATAAACAAATTCTTACTAATAGAATGTAATTGGATAGTATTGTAAAATTATTTTATATTTTCAATATATAATTTTTTTCAATAGCCTTAATTGTATCAAAATATATTTTTTCATAATTTTTAATTAATCAATAATTTATTAACAAGACCGTTTTTTATATAATACATGGATTTTGTTACAAAAAAAGTGTTACTTTATAGATGTTACCAAAAATAAAAATATAATACATGGATTTTATAGATTTGCTTATGCGAGAAACAGAACGTGAGGCTCTCGTTCTCATTTCCTTATTAAATAAATACCACGTTTATCAGGTTCCAATAACAAGATCTACATATATCTAATCTTTTGAAAATTTAATATCTTTTATTTTTAGTTCTTTTAAAATTTATATAAATTTCAGCCCTTAAAATTTATGTCTTGATACTATTTTATTTATGCATTATCACATTAAATTATTGATACGTACAATAAATTAGTTTATTTTTATAATAATTATCTTAAAAATATAATTATTATAATTTTTAGGTTTAAATATATTTTTCGTCTTCATATATTTACATTAGATTTATAATAAATACTTTAAAAATTGATTTAAACTTCAATCATCATTCAAAACAAAATAAACGATTTATTAGGGATTCAACGGAGAGCAAAGATTTACCGGGATCTAATGCAAAATTTATTAATGTATTAGAAATTTTAATTAAATATGTTTAAGGCAAATTAATCAGTTAATAAAATATAATATTCCAATAACACGCATCTACCGAAATTAGTAATCTAACATCAATAATTTTTACAAAATTAACATAAAAATAATATTACAATAACTAAACAATACAAAATCGAAATGCTGACGCCGTTTAAGTGGAAAAATTATTATATAATTCAGGCATCATCAGAATAATGTAATAGATAATTAATTTATTAAATAATTATATTGTAGGTTTATTAGTTGGAATATTTAACTTAGTGATTGAGAACTACATATAATAATTTTTTGTTCAAGTGTTCAACCATTTATGCCTATAACCGTGTAAGTTAGCTAACAAATCTTTCTTACCTTCTCTTATATATATATTAGAACTCTCTCCCTTCTAAAGGGCCCAGAATGTTTTGCACCACTTAACAAATAGCAATGGCCAAACACGTCACTAACTTTCCCTCTGGCCTCCAAAACAAAGAAGACCTGGAGCAACAACCTCGTTAGTTTCATTCCCACGTTTTCCATCACAGGTTTGGATCCTATGCTTCCGCTATGAAACAGAACCACGTTTGAAGAAAACCATGTCTAACATCCCAACATCGCTCTCTGAGATTTGCTTAACCCAATTTCGCCTTGCCATGTCCATAGCAGACCCATGGCCCTTCTCATGAACCCCACCTCACCCTATAGAAACTACCACCTCATCCTCACTCACTCCTTTTCACTTCCATAATTCCCATACAAAATTGATACTAAACTATTGTATATTCCAGCTTAACCAGAAGTCTTGTTCAAGTTTAGAATTCACAATTGTGTTAGATGTCCAGAAGGAGAGTTTGTCATTCACAGAGACACATAATTGCGTCAAATATTGGAAGGTAACGTTTGGAGCTTCATCATGTCTAAGGTTCGTGGATTCAATCTCCGGAAGCGCTTAATCCGGGTCTCGAAATGGATTTTTAAAAAATTTCATATTCGTATCCGACCCAGATATAATCGCCTGGATGACTGTGACAAGTCACAATCACCCATGGCAAAGTTCCTCAAATGGGGACGGAAACTCACAGCGAGTACTAAATCTCGCTTGAGAATCAGGTCTGAGTCGGATTACACTCAATTAAAGTCCAAATCCGACCCGACCATCCCCAAAGGGCACCTCGCCGTCTATGTAGGACAAAAAGACGGCGAGGTGCACCGTGTTCTTGTACCGGTGATATACTTCAACCACCCTTTGTTTGGGGAATTGCTGAAGGAGGCGGAGGAAGAGTTTGGGTTCCACCATGAAGGAGGAATCACCATCCCGTGCCGGTTCACAGAGTTTGAACGGGTCAAGACCCGAATCGCATCCGGATCTCACCGGAGCACCCGTCCGAAAAGATTGGCATGGCACTAGGACTGAGGTGATGCTGAATATTGCTTATTGTTCATGTTGTAACTCAAAAAGAAAATCTAAATTATTGCATTTTAGGATTAATTAATTATGTTTTTAGTATCTAAAATTTTTTGTTCTTCAGTTTAGTCAAAATTCATTAAATTAGTAATGTAAACTTGAAATTAGTGACGAAAAATATTATTTTCGATTTTAAAAACAAGTGAAATTTAATCATATGAAAAACTTAATTAATTTATTAGAATCATTTTTTTGGTGTTGGTAATTTTTTGTTACCTCGTTTTAATTCGTGAGGTAATTTTTAGCTTTCATGTTTGGTGAATGATAATGTCGTGTAAATTAAATACAGAAATGATTTTATTTTCAATGAATGAGTGTATATACTTTTCTACATCGTCTAGCCTATTTTTTAGCACTTTCTCTAAAGACAAAAAAAGTCTAATTTTTAGCACGATTTTTTTATACTCTTTTCGTCCACCCAATTGTCTAGTTTTTTAAATTAAGAAAAAAAGGTAAATTTGAATAATAGTACTAACTAATACATTTTAAATTTATATGTTTTAAAATATTTATTCTTAATATTTTATTTTCTTCTTTTAATTATTTATCATTAGAGTTTATCTTCTAACTAGAAATACTTTAACCTAAATAGACATAAATCAATACAAAAAATAAGAACGTATTCCAAAACAACTATAATTAACTACGTGTTAGTTGAAAAATAATATTTTACAAATTGTTTTATACCACCATGTGAAACAATCTTTTTTATTTTTTTTAATTACGGTTGTAATACAATGAATAGAAAATTTGAAAAAAATATTAATAAGCATTTGAAGTGAAAAAATATTCATGAATAATTTCTAATCTTGAAAATTAGATGTTCATATTTCTCATATTTGTATAAATCTTATCTATTATTCAGATTGTCTAACGTGGCGGTAAGGTAAAGTTAATTAGTTATGGTGATTATGATAGTCTTAAGGATATACTTAAAATAATAACGATGATAATGATATAGAACCGATCCACGCATTTGACTTTTCATTTTCTTTATTAGTTTTCAGTTTTTCTTTCTTTTTAAAAAAAATTAATATTTTAAGATATTAATTGGTATACAGTATACAGAGTCCGTGTAAACAATATTCAGGATTAGATGTTAGTGTCAAAATCACAACCCTTCATTCATATTAAATGGTTGTTTTACTCATTATTACTTTAAAAGTCACATAAATGAAAAGTCATGATTAGATGTTAGTGTGAGAATCTTTTACACTGACCGTGTATACCAATTAAACTCATATTTTAATTTTCCATTAAATTGTTTAGAATTCATTAAGAAAGTACATTTTTTTATAGAAGAGATAGCTTGTATCGTAATATGTACATTTACATTCGTTTCTTGAAGAACATGTAATTAAAATTTTAAGTATTTGCAGAAAAAAATTTCTCTTTGAGAATTTAATTATGGTTAAAAAATTTATATATAATATAAGAAAATTTAAATAATAATTTTACTGTTATATTATTAAGGACATCTTCAAAAGAAACAACTCTAATAAATCCCTTATTGCATTAAAAGAAATGTTTAGTAATCCCTAACATGTCACATAATTGCTAAGTAACTTATACTTAATATTAGTCAAATGGAAAAAATTATAAGCAGTTTCAAGAAAATCACAATTTTATAATTTTTTATTTGTTTTAGTTTATATTATTATTAATTTGTACGTATTTGGTGAAAAATTACATTTTCTAATTATAAGCAACAATTGTTTGGTGAAACAACTCATCCACTTTTTAAGCACTTGAATTACCACATATGATTGCTCTAATAGAACAGTTGCTTCAAGCAACTTATTAATTTTTTAAACAATTTTACAAGTATCTCCTATTGGAGATTATCTAATCAAAATAGAAAACTTGACAAATAGACTTATGCAATTTTCTACATTTACTCGATCAAGCAATTGAATATTTTCAACCACTTTTTATCCTTTTTATTTAATTTTTTATTTCTATTTTTTAATAAGTTCAATAACATTTTTAAAAAGATTTATTTTTACATAATTAAAAATATATTGTATTAAATAAATATTTTTTAATAAGTTCAATAACATTTAAAAAAACATTCAATATTTTAAATAAATCTAATATTACAATTTAAATTATTTATTATAACTTTAAAATATAATTTATATATTTTTCATATTTATTTACTAAAATATATTTTTAATTATGTAAAAATAATACATAATATTTATATAAATATTTTACTTTGTAGTTGCCTACTTCTAGGTGAAGCTTAGTTTATATTATTTTATATGAGAAGTGAATGTTTGTTTTATCTTCTTATGTGCTTTCCAAACTAATCATCTAAAGAAATCGTGTGTGTGAAGGACTTTAATAGAGCATTGCTTGGCAAATGGAGATAAAGGATTCTTAATGGAGAAAATGTATTATGGGTCAAAGTTCTTGAGGTCAAATATGGGGATATCAAGAGCAAGTTGTTTTCACATAGGTGGAAAGAAGGGTCCTAATGATGGCAATATCTAGTGAAGGTTACATAAGAGGAAGGGATTGGAGATTGGTTTGGGGGGAATGTGAAGGCAATAATCGGAGATGGTTCATTATTCAAGTTATGGGACATTGGTTGAGGGACTCGATTAGCCTTCAATCAATTTTCCCTAGATTATATGTCCTCTCAGACCAAAAGGAATCCTTGATTTCTGAGGTTAGAGTCTGGCAGAATAATAAATGAGAGTGGAGACTAACATGGAAAAGATTGTTACTCAGTTGAAAGATTATATGGGTAAGTGAATTGGAGAGAGTTGTTGAAAGAATTCAAATTAATCCCGATAAGTGAGACGACTAGATGTGTGAAAACAATCATGACTCAGAGGTTGCCTTTTCTATAAAAGAAGCTTACCAGATAATCCAGAGTAATAACCAAGTTAATATCTCTCCTTTTTATAAAGGAATTTGGAAAGCAAGAGTTCCTTCCAAAGTTAATGGAAAGGTTGCGAATTCTAAGGATGGTAAAGCTTGTAAAAAGGGGGGTTCAATTTAGGATGTAATATCTGCCCTATCTATCAAGCTAAATCATAATCAGTATCACATCTACTATTCTTGTAAGTTTTCATATCAAGTTTGGATGCATTGTTATTGCTGGCTTGATTAGTTGATGGATTAATGGCTCTACCCTCTGACTGTTTTTCCCATGTGTGGTAACATCTCATTAATGTCAATGGAAAGCTAAAGGAAGCTTTGAAATTATTTGGCTAGCCACTTTGTGATCAATTTGGCTTGCAAGGAATAATCTAGTCTTCAAAGGTGTGAAATTCTGCGAGCTCTATGATATGACAGAAAGCTCTCCCTTTTTTCTTTCTATGATTGGTGAATTCATCTACAATATTGTATTTTCAATTAATTAGTAGAGGAAATATAAGTAGTAATGGAGATCTATTATCTCATATGACATATTATAAGTGTGGAGTAAGTTTGTGTATATATTTTCATACTTTATATGTGTCATATTTTGATGGTGACATTTCTTAATCATTCTTTGAGATTATAATAAGTCATTCAAATGCTGAAAAAAGAGAAATTGTTTGAACCATTTTTGATTAATTTAGTGGAGGGAATTGTATAGTTAATAACAAGTATTAGATTTTAAACCCATTTTAATTATTATGGAAAAAAATAGTGAAAGACTTTAAAATTAGAGACCATATAAATTCAATCTTACAATTTGAAATTTAATTTTAATAATATTTTTATTTTTAACATAGGACGTGTACTCATAAATCACCGCAAATGTTACATAAATCTCTATAAACAACAAGTAGATACTCAAATTTTAATTTTAATTACTAGTAGTTTAGCCCGTTTATTGTATAAAATAAAAATATTTTATATTACTAAAATTTATAATAAATAAATATTTTAAATATATAAATTATTATATTTTTCTGACACTTATGATAAATAGTCTATACAGAGATACATTATTTTTTAATTATTTATAATTTATTTAATAAATATTAAAATTTAAGTTTTAATTTATTATCTAAATTTTATTTACATTAACATTTTTAATTTAAGAAAAAAATGACCATACACTGTTAATGTAAAAATCATTAAATCACAATTTATCATTCTATATTTTAAAATGACTTTATATATTTTAAAAGTTATCTATACAATAAATTTTAGATTGACAATAGATAATCGTTAATCTCTTATCTTAAGGCATTTAATAAATTCCTTTTATTAAACACTCCCCTCTCTCGTTATTGAGGATGACACTATCTTATGATGCTAAAACATGCATTTCTTGTAGTACATAAATGGTAAAAGATGTATTCTCAATTAACTATATTATCATAATCAAGGTATTTACGAAGGAGAAGTGTAAAAGACTTAAATTATATGTGCATTGTTTGAGTTTAACTCGTTAAATACTTCTATTATTTCATGAAATAAATAAATTTTAGCTTGAGTAATACGGAATGGATGAGAACATAATAGAATGAAATAAAATAGAATTGAATGGAGTAAAAATATCATTCCATTGTTTGTTTGTTTGAAAATATAATCGAATATACTTAGGTAATCGTTTGATGAATCAAATACATTTATGTAATCCTAAATAAACTTAAAATAATATTTTAAAAATTTTTAAGTTTAATTCCATTTTAATTGTTCTATCATCTTCTATTCTCTTCCATAATCATTTAAATAAATGGATCACTTATTTCATCCGTTTCATTCTACCATCTCCCATCAATCCAAACATAACCTAAATTAACCAATATTAAGACACACTTAAAATTAATTAAACTTATTTCATGCCGCTTTGATAATGAAGCAAATTATATTAGAAAGAAAAAAATATCCACCTTGTATGAGTTTGAAAGTACATTTTGTTTGATAAAAAGTATTTTCTATTTTTATTTTTTGAAAAAGAATCGTTTTTAAGCTTTTCAACATGTAAAATATATGCTTGTTCTCATATGTTCTGTTTTAAAAATAAAATTGTTAAATTTAATCAATTTTAGTAAAAATACTATAAAAAATTTACATATAATTTGAAACAAATTATATATAATTTTTTTATAATTTCAATATTGTTACTACATTTTAAAAACACTGAAAATATTTTTTTTTGTTTTTTATTTTCAATATGATTTTCGAAAAAAGCATTTTTTAAAGGGTAACTAAATGTACTGTTATCTATGAAAATAGAAAATATTCAGAACAAATAACACTAAAAGTTTTTGAAGAAGTTTAATCATTTTTTTATAAGTCAAAAAATTATTAAAAAAATAAGATGTGAGACAAAAACACAAGTAATGTTTGTCCACGACAATATAAAGTATAAGCCAACAATGCTTATAAAAGAAAAGAAAACATTAAGTGCAGATATGGAGAATTCATAACTTATTCAACCAACCACCAAGATATAAATTTTGCTACAAAACACTATTTCCAAAAACTCAATTGTACAACTTAAATAATATCATTGCTTGAGTAAGTCCTTTAAAGATAATCGTATTTCTAATATTTCATTAAATACCATAATTAAAAAAATATATAAAAAGCCTCCCAAGTCATATGTGGTTGCAAGTTGCAACGTTTTATTGCGGTAGCTAGACACGGCACCGTTCGAAGCTATATTAGGTGGTGATTATAGTTAATAATGATCCCACAACAGCAGCAGCAGCCAAAATTTAAAACCAAATTAGGTTATCTGCACACACTTTTCATTCAAAGTTAATAATTGATTTAAGACGGTTTAAAACGCAATTCGTAGGTAAGAGTAGAATTCTAATAATCTAATAACTAAGTATAAATTATTAATTACCGATAGAAGATGAAGACTGTATTAGGTTTAACTTATACATCTTACTCAATTAATTGTAATAGTCCAAAACTCGTATTAATGGTTGACCCACTACTATGAAAAATATTTAATTTAATTTTTCTAAATATGTTTTTATTATAATTAAAAAAATTATCATTCTTTTCTTTATTTTTATGTTTTTTACATTTTAATATATTAAAAATTAATTTATTAAATATGTTTTACTATATTACAGAATAATTTATCAAATATATTTCAATATATTGCAAAATAATATATTATTAAAAAATATTTTTAAATTACTTTAAGAAAATATCTTAAATTAAAAATTTAATTTATTTACTGTAGAAAAGATAGTATAATTTACTAGAAAAGCTATGTTAATTAATATTTATTAATTTATATAACAAAAACTGTTAATAAGAGAAGTGATATTTAATTTGCTTTGTATACAAACTTTTCTATGGTTAAAATCACTCACACACTATAAGTGAGATTAGTCTTTGACTGTATGGGTTAGAAGACACTAAATAAGACAAAAAAAAAATATAATACCTAGGTACTAATTAACAAAATATAATTTTATTTATTATTATTTAAATAATAATTATAATTATTTTTAATAAATATATGATACATATAAAAATTATTTGAACAAGAAAATTTTTAAATTTATTACTGAATAGATCATAAATAAAATTAGTAATGATTTATTTAACTATAAACATTACAAATATTATTTATAGGAGACAATCTTATTTGACATTATTATAAACAAAACTAGAATGTGTGTTAAAGGTTTATATATGAATATTCAACATTATTTATTTGTATTTTTAAATACTGTAAAATTTTTCAATTTTTATGAAAAATAAATTTTACCTAGAACATGTATTCTTTACATATACATATTTTGTTAACTAATATTTAATAATTATATGATTGAAATTTTTATACTAAAATTAACTTAAAATCTAATTAGAAAATACTGAAAATTATTTTTTGAGTTTGTATTTTAAAAATTTATACTAATTTTTATTAATATTGATATAATATTAAATTTTTATTATAATAACTAAATATATGAGAAAGGCTTTGAGTAAAAACTATCATAAATTAAAATATATATTGTCGACATTCAGCAATGGACTATACACAATATTTAGTGAAAAGTTCCAAAAATATAATAGTAATATTTATTCATAATTGTGATATTTTTCAAATGTTTTTAAAGGTTTTGAGTAATATTTTTATTAAGCGTTAGAAAAAACATGTTGCTAAAGATTACATACACTGTAGTGAAGAGTCAGGCATTCAAATAGCACAGGGCACATAATTAGGCTTTCATTGATAAAGTAAAGACATGATTAAGTTTAGGGTTCAAAGTTTAAATAAAAATTAAACCGGATTTAATTAAATATTATTTTTTATATTTTTTTTCAATAAAATAATATATTAAAAAAATAAGCTATATATAATTTATATAAAACACCAATATAATACATTTTATTGAATTTTAAATATTTTTTTACAAAAATTCCTTGTAAATTTTTTTATAGTCTTAAGTATTTTTACAAAATTTAGTTTAAATATTTTTTTTATTTTGTAATACTTTATTAGAATACTTATTATTTGTGTACTTAAAATATCAAGAACATTATTTATAATTTTTTATCTATTTTTTTTAAAAAAAGGGTCAACCCATGAACCGAACGGTTTTGTGTCGGTTGATATTTTTTTTTCGGTCTCAAAAGCTCTTAATTATTAAGAAATGATAAATTAAATATTGGTTTGGTTCTCGGTTCGATCGGTTGAACCCACTAATCCAATTTTTAAAACCTGGATACTAACTACACATTCAAATAAGTTATGCCAAATTTTAAGTAAAGTTTAAGGCTTATTAATTTTTGTCCCTAAAAAAAATCAAAATTTTCAATTTTGTCTTTGTAATTTTTTTAAATTGCCCATATTATATTAGGTTTTGCGAAATTATCCTTATTGTTAACCAAGTTCATGAAATGCCATATGACAAACTATTGTTTTCATGGAACTTGTTGACATTAGCAAAATACATCATATCGTGGTGTCACATACACATGGACTAAAATAAGAAGCCCAATTATAGGAATTAAAATAAATATTTACAAGGACGAATGTGAAAAAATTGAAAAAATATTATAATGATGAAAAAAATATATATATTGGGACTAAAAAAATGTAATTAACTCATTTACAGAGATAAAAGATGTATTAGGGTATTACATTAATACTTGGTATAACCTTTTCGAAGGTCTAGGTATCAAGAAATTCTACTTGTTGCTTGTCCTATTTAAAAGACGTACTATATAATCTCAATAATTAATATGATTTGGTTTCTCCTATTACAAAACCAGTTACATGTGTAGTATAATAAGGAGAAACTATTTGAAAAGTTAAGTATATCCTATAAAAGCCTATATAAGCCTATATTTATAGGTATGGATTGAACTATATGCATTTGAGGTAGAAAAATGCACCTTCAATATAATACAGTGATATGTATATATATTAAAATTTTATATTTTGCATTTTTAACTTTATATATTTAAATCCCTCCTATATTTTTATGTAAAAATACATAATTGTACTTCTATTTTAATGTTTATACTTTTTATTTATTTGTTTGAACTCATGATTTTTTTATATATTTATTTTTCTTTTATTTATATATGATTTGAAAGTCTATTTTTATTATATATATATATATATATATATATATATATATAAATAGTTATTGGTAGACTTACTTTTTTAAAATAAATTGAAGTCCTAAATCCACCACTATTTATAGGCTTTATAATAAGACGTGCCAGATCATAACCTGCCTTATAACAAAGTACATCAAACTCGAGCATATTAGGAGAGATCAAACTAAAATAAACCTTAAATAAATATAATCTGTTTCAAAACTTTAAAGCTAAAGATGATCTAATGTTTACTATGATATACTTTTAGACGTGACCTATTATTTTTAAAAGGTAAATATAGCTTTTCAAGAATTTTATTAAGAGTCAAACATTCAGGAAAATCACACAAGTATGTAGACTTTTAGACTAACTTAACTTTCAAATAAGTTAGGCCAAACTTTAATGTAATACTTATATATTAGAAAGATTTTCTTATTTCAAGAGTAAACATAAGAGATTTAGGTCTTATTTAGAAAAATTTATAGATAGATAGATGGATGGATAGATAGATAGGGAGAGAGAGGTAGAAAGAGGGAGGGAGATAGAGTGAGTGAGAGAGGGAGAGGAAGAGAGGGAGGGAGGGAGAGGGGATAATGGAGAGGGAGAAAGAGAAAGAGGGAGAGAGAGAGGAGAGAGAGGGAGGGAGAGAGAAGGAGAGGGAGAGGGTAGGAGAGAGAGAAGGGAGGAAAAGAGAGACAGTAACAAGTTTTAACCATGAGAGAGACAAAAAATATGAGAGGTGAGAGTCGAATCAAGTACGAGTTTTGAATAATCTTAAAACAATTTTTTTTTTCAAAAAGCTATTTTAAATAGCTTATTCAAATAAGCTTAAAATAACTTATGAATCCTATATAAATGTTTTTATAAATTTATTCAAATACTTATATAAGTGTTTATATAATAAGATAAACTTAAATAAGTTATAAATAAATTCTTTTAAACGAGGCCTTATTTTTAATGTTTACCATTCATTTTCATAAAATATAATAGTGGTAATACGTAATTAATCTCAATAATTAAATTTTAAGAAAACAAATATCTTTTTCATTTTTCATTTCATAGAAGTATTGAATATGTAAGTTGATTAATTATTATATGTTACGGCCCATGAAACACAAAAAAGGGCATTTAAAAAACCTTACTTGATGAAGAATTTTGTGTAATTTAGACTTAGTGTTGGACTTTATTATTATTTGTTATTTTGTCTTTTTGCTGTATTTTTTTTAGTATTTAAACTGTAATTGAATATTAAGGTTTTATGAATTAAATAGTCATTTTATTTTTTTTTTGTTTTCCTTTCTAATCGGCGTAAGTCCTCTTTAGCATTTATAGTAGCGACCTGATGTAAATCAATCTAACTAATTAAATATATATATATATATATATATATATATATATATATATATATATATATATATTATATCATATCACTGATCAATGTTTTTATAATTCCTTCCTTCACTCATCAAATTCATAGCATATCGATATAAGGTTTAAAATACAACGACCAAAGAAACTAAAGAAAGCTTATTGTAACATAAGTGGCATGTTCGACTTCCAATCCATGCATGGCAACGCTAATTGAGTTGATGATTAAGATATGTTAGACCAACATTTTTCTTAATTTAAAAGATAATTTTAAATTAAACTAAAATATAAAACTTGAAAAAATAGAAGGCGATTATCAATTTTATTTTTTAAATTAAAAGTTGTTTGGTAAATTTTTTAGAAACTTTACTTTTATTTAAAATTATTTATCTAGTCCAATAACAATATATTTTTGTTAAATATTAAAATTTTTATATAAAATTAATTTAATTTACATAAAACTATTTCAACTAAATAAAAATATTAAAATAAAAATATTTAAATCAATAATTGTTAAAATGTTAAAATTTAATTGGATGAATGAAAAATTTATTTTAAATAAATTTTAAAAATTTGGTGTGCACGCGCATGCTGTGTAATAATATGTTGATATATTAAATTAGATCTTAAATAATTTTTATAGAATGCAAATTTTGCCAAATTAGTTGCTAAATCATATAGCATAAGTTTAATATATAATATAATATTTATTAAGAGTTTATAAATATCAGTTATTAGATAACATAAATAAAAAAATTAAATTTAATATACACAATCATTAAGATTTCATAAAATTCAATTGTTGAATTTGTGAAATTTATATATTCTACAAGAAGTTAAAAAGACCTAAGCTATGATCGTAAGTTATCATATACAGTATATTTTACTTCTGATAATATAACTAAATATGTTTAAAAAATCACATGTTACATCAGATGACACAACCCATTACATTTTGACTCTGTTAAAAAAATTATTACAAATATAATATGCTATTATTTTTGTATGTTTTATCTATTTTTAATATCATGTATATAATATATTTTTGTTTTATTTTCACATCTTATTTTTTAGTTGGTTATCAAAAATCATATAATACAAATTACAAAAATTCGAAAAAAGATTCTATCTAGTTTCCTAGACTAGAGAAAATCTTAGTCTTCTCTTTATTTTATTATTTAATAATTATAACATATACAAATAAATACTCATAATGGATAGTTAAGATTTACTGAATTATACACTGATTAGTGCATATGCACAATAACCAGTAGTCTAGAAAACCCTAATTATTAATTAGTACAAAAATGTCAAAATTCCTTTCTTATCTTCCGAGTCAGTGACCTAGCAAAACTTGCCACGGAAAAGGTTCCCAATTCAGGTAGACTTCATTGTCTTAAAGCATTTAGGTAATAAATTTGGTACATGAATAAGTTTCTCTTTGTGTTTTTTTTTTTTTTCTCCTATTTTATTTAATCCATCCCAAAGAAAAAGTGCCAAAGAAAAAACCTAACGGCAACGTTTTCTAACCAGAAGTGTCTTTGTCATTCAAGATAACGAAGGTGGTGGAGAATCTTTGTATTCATATTCCATAAAAAAAGCAAAGCCATTCATAATGAAAAATAAAAAGGGGATATTCACCTCCCACTAGCTTGGTGCAAAAGAGTCAATGACGTTTTGATAATGTCATGGGTCTTTTCCACGAAGAATCAGCAAGAGAGAACCTAGTTTAGGTGGTCCACTAAATTATTAAAAATCTAACCCTAATTAACACGCCTCTCATATTCATGCTTTCATAAGGGTAGGATTAGGACCATACAAGAAAAAGAAATCTATTGTGGTTGTTTCTTATCTTTAATTTCCCTTTAGATATTTTATATGTTAAATGTTAATAGTTAGTAGAGAAATTTGAATTCACGACCTCTCCCTCTCTCATCTCTTCAAGAAAAAATGCTTTTTTTTTTAAAAGCTAAGAATATATTCCTTAAAAGAAAAAAAAAATGTTTCTTAGAATACATACTGATTACATACTCCTCCGTATCCTATTGGAGCATATCATGACTTATCCACCTATTTCATATTTAATAGACACAATCTAGGATTAACATACCAATCCGAGAAGACACACCCCCTATTAAAATCAAAGGAATATGATAGCCATTTTCACGAGATTACCTTTATATACATCAGAATGTCGACAGAATCCACCGGTATGTTATAAAAAACAATCTGATTTCTAGTAATCCAGATACACCAACACCCAGCAAGCCAGAACACATACATACACTTCTTCTTTCGCTTTCCAACCACCCATGTTGAAGACGAAAGGAAGAGTTGATACAAATCCCCTGGAATAGGTCCTTGTATTCCCAGCCAGCTAATGATATTGTTCCACACTGATTGAGCCTTGGCATACCTTAAAAACAAATGATTTCTATCTTCAATAGCACTGTTACAAAAAACACACAGTGCATCCTCACCTGGGATGACAACACCTCTCTTCAAGAGATTATCAGTGGTTGGTAATCTATCTAACAATAATCTCCATGAAAAAGCAATTATCTTGGAGGGCAGACTATATTTCCACATTCGTATCAAATCTTTGGGTTCCACCTCAATTAGTCTGGATGAGGTCTGTTGTGAACGCAGAACCGAATAAGCCTCCGCAACTGAGAAGCCTCCATCCCTACCAGACGACCAACTCCATCTATCAGACCTGTAATCTACAATTACCACTGGCTGCAACACGCTCTGTAAAAGACGGAGCTGCTCTTCTTCCCATACAAATAGCTCCCTTCTCCATACCCATATCCACCCCCCTGATACTTCCTTTTTGTCGTCTCAATAGTGGTGCCTTTATCTACCACTAACCCATATAACCTGGGAAACTTTAGGCTAAGGGGTCCATCTCCTATCCAATTCTGTTCCCAAAAGAAGGTATCCTTTCCGTTCCCTACTTTTCTAATGACGTTATTCCCAAACCAGTCTGGTATCCCCGCTTTCGGTCCATCAATATCCCATACATCCCTCCACCACTGAGAAGTTGTAGATAAATTCTCCGGTCTTTCATTGAGTTTGTATGTTTGGCCATATCTACATTCCAACAAACTCACCCATATTGCGTTTTGCTCTGTTAATAACCTCCACCTCCACTTTGCATGTAAACTCAAATTGAAGTTCCATAAGCACTTTACCCCCAGACCCCTTTCTTCCTTTGTCCGACATACATTTTCCCAACTAACCCACGCAATTTTGGTCTCCTGGTCTTTCCCTCCCCAAAAAAAGGAGCACTGTAATCCGGTAATGACTTTTAGGACTTTCTTGGGCACCTTGTAAAACGAGAATAGATACAGCGGAAGGTTAGACAATACTGAATTTATCATAACTAACCTTCCTGCGAAGGACATATGTTTTGCCCTCCACGCTGCCAATTTCCTTTGAAATTGTTCGATAACTGGTGACCACATATCTACCTTCCTAGGGTTCGCTCCCATCGGAATCCCCAGAAATTTAAATGGCGGTGATGACACAAAACAATTCAAGAGATTGTTAACAGGGCTTGTAAATGAATCATCTACATTTAACCCAAAGGATTTGCTTTTGCTGTAATTCACCTTTAACCCCGAAGTCAACTCAAAACCACGAAGAATAACCTTCAAGTACCACACAGATTGCAGATCAGCCTCCCCATCATAATCACATCATCTGCATACTACAGTATTGAAAACTTTGCCTCATCAACAATATTGAGCTCTTTAAACACCCCTTTCCCTACAGCTGTTCTGAACAATCCAGTTAAGGCTTCAGCTGCCACTAGAAACAAAAAAGGAGAGAGTGGATCTCCCTGCTTCAAGCCTTTCCCCGGCCTAAATTCCTCCGTTAGACTCCCATTGACTAGAATTGACATGTGGCTGTTCCTGACAATACTACTCATCCACTTCCTCCATGTACTCCCGAACCCCAGCCTAGCCAACATATAATCCAGAAAATCCCAATTTACTGAATCGTACGCCTTCTGGAAATCCACCTTAAACAAGAAACATGGTTTCCTTTTGCGCTTAGCCCAATCAACTATCTCATTCGCTACCAGTACCCCATCCAGGATCGATCTACCTGGCAAGAATGCTGACTGACACTTAGAGATTAAATGCCCCATAACTTTCTTCATTCTTAATGAAAGAAGTTTGGAAACAATCTTTTGAATGCTAGAGATTAAAGAAATTGGTCTATACTGAGCTAACCTCTCCGGCCTTGCCACCTTAGGGATGAGGGTAAGAAAAGATGATGTCACTCCTCTTGGTAATACTCCTGATTGATGGAATTCTTGAACTGCCTTTACCACATCGTCCCCTATGATTTCCCAACATGATTTATAGAAATGAAAACCAAATCCATCAGGGCCCAGACTTTTCCCTCCCTCACAAGCCCAAACCGCCTCCTTTATTTCTTTCGCTGAAAAAGGCTCCTCTAGCCATTTTCTCTGCTGATCATCCTACTGATTGAAAAACACCACATCCATCTTTGGTCTCGTCTCTTGTTCCTCCTTAAAGAGCCCTGTGAAATGATTAAGCACATGATCCCGAATATTCTGAACTCCCTCCACCCAACCGACATCTGTTTTTACTGCCAGTAGAGAATTTGCATAACATCTCTCCTTAAAGCATTTGTGAAACTAGTTTGTATTGCTATCTCCATTTAGAGCCCATTTTACTCGAGATTTCTGTAACATGGACTGTTCCATTCGCCTTGCCTTCCCCCAATACTCTGATAAAATACCTTGTCTCTGCTGAGCACTCCCGTTGACCCCTTGGCCTAACTGATGGTCCACCATCTCCAGTTCTAATACCTTCTTTGTCAGGAATTTCTCATCTTTACTCCATTTTTCTTCTTTCCACTCTTTAATCTTTATCTTCAGACCTTTTAATTTACTTGCCAGCTGATACATCCTCCATCGTTGACCCTGACCTGATGTCCAAAACTCTTTTACTAAATCCATAAAACCTTGCTCCTGCAGCCAATGATAAAAAAACTTGAAAGGTTTAGGGCCCTAATTCTGTTTATTCACCCCTGTTACGATCCAGCTATGATCTGAGAATTCTCTAGTGCCCGCTCTTTGAGCTATAACTCCCCACTCCTCCATAAAATCCGGGGAGAATAAAAACCGATCCAACCTACTAGATGACTCTCCATTCGGGGTTATCCACGTTACTCCTTTTCTGATGACTAGAATATCCAATAAACCCATTGATTGGATAAAGAATTTGAAGTCAGACATCTCAATTGTAGAATGAGAATTAGATCTCCCTTTAAACTCACTCCTATCCAGCACAGCATTAAAGTCTCCTCCAAGTACCCAATTAACCTCCGGAAATCCTTGTTTTGTCATCATCAGATCATCCCATACTTTCCTTTTCCCTTGTAGCGAACATGGGGCATATACATTAACCACACAATTAACTACAATTGACATTTTTCCTTTAAAGCCAATTCCAAGGAAACCCTGCCCTTGTATAACCCAGACAACCTCCAACATATGCTTCTTCCAAATTGTCAGACAACCTCCACTAAGTCCATTTGACGGTAGAATTCTCCAATCGCACCCTGTTGGCCCCCAAAGCTCCTTAACTTCCCAGTCATTTATCGTCCTGCATTTTGTCTCCTATAGTAAGCAGATATCAATATCATTATCATTTAGCAGTCTCCTAATCCTTCTTCGCTTGGTCCGATCCTGGAACCCCCTCACATTCAAAGAGAGAATCTTCATTTAGTTATTCCTATCACTCCTCGTTTTCCTTCTTTCCTTCTCCTCCTTATCCCTCGTCTCCATCTTCCTTAATTCCTGTATATATATTTTATCTGATTGATTGCCGGATATCCCGACTTCCTTCATAGCCTTCCATATTTTTTCCGCTTCTTCCTCCTCATTGCCTTTTCCTTTCTCGTCTTCCTTTGCCTCATCCAGTTGCCCTCGCCTCATTAATTCATTCCCATCAAAACTATTCCTTCTTAGTTGCTTCCATATGGATACCTCCCTCCTTTGCCCTTGTTCTCCTCTGTACACTACTTCTCCACCTACTAGTACCCATTTCTTGTAGTCGTATGGTAGTGTAGAAATAGATTCATTTTTTCCGTAATCGCTATTCACCGTAATAAACCCCTTCCCTCCGTGACCAATAGCAGTTTCGGAAAGTTCCCCGCCGTGACCCATATTTTTCCCTGTAATCGGACCCATATTTTTCCGTAATTGGGCCTATTACCTGCCCTTGTACACACTATTTCCGGGCCCAATCGGCTTCCGCATGAAGGCCCGTTGTGTATCCTGATTTTTCCCCGCACGGACCGTTGATCTGGGCCTCCGCCTGCCAGCCCAAAAGATGGCACGGCCCGGCTCCAAAGTTCGGATTTTCAACACGGCCCAGCAGATGGCACGACCCGGCTCCAACGGTCAGATTTTCACCACACTGAGCTAGCGTCTGTTGCTCTGCCCAACACAAAGGCGTGCCTCAAGCCCCGTGCATGGCAGACGGCTCCCTGCAGCCTGTCCCATCCGACAAGACCTGCTGTCAGTCATCAGGTTTCGTGAAGCGTGCCCCGGGTCTTGAAACGCTCTCCCCTCTTCATCTTCCCCACCATTACCGCATAGAGCATACGTCTCTTCAACTTTCTCTGCAAAACTGTCCTCATACTCTATTCCTCCACTGCTGCAGCCCCTACCAAAGCCACCTACTCTCTTCTTCTTTCCCAAATCGGACCCTGAGCCTGTGCGGGAAATCTGGGATATTGTCCCCTTTCCTCTTTCCTCCCCTACCTGCCGGTCCTGACAGTCCTGCTCAGAGCCGTCGTTGATATGGTATACGGCCGCCCCTATCTGCCTCCTCCCGACCTCCGAGGTTCTGCTTCCAGATCTGGAACGGTGTGTGTCTTTGACCACCGTGTCACCTCCTTGCCGGAGACCCGGACCCCGCGTCTAGGGCTCCTCCCATCCCTCTCATCCCACTCCTTCCAGTTTCCCTTGTAGAACATCTCCTGTTTCAGCTCAGCCAACCTTCTTTCCGCCTCAGCCGATTCGTCAAACTCTTCCTCCCCCTGACAGGAGCTCATTTCCGAACTGTAGGTAGTCTGTACTGGACTTTGCTTTAGCTTATTCACCTCTTCCACCTCTGTTATCCTGATGTCGAACTCCCACCCATCAATGGTCACCCGGACAGTGTCATCGAGCTGTTTCATGTCCTTCCTGGACATCACCATCTGTGCAACATCGTATCTTTCTTTTTTTTTGGTGATTTCCTCCATATACAACAACTTGCCGAAGGGTGCAAATAAAATGGAGAAAAAATTTTCTCCCCAAACATGTAACGGGATCCCATGGCAGTTCACCTTTACCCTTCTGTCCGTGTCAACCATTCCCGGCTCCCACTTTTGTATCCCAGCAAACCATTGGTCAAACCACTGTTATTTCCCTTTCATGATCTCTTGGAGTGTCTCCCCCCCTTCCAGCTCCAACAGTACCTTGTTTGCCCCCATGGAGTTGTGCGCACACTGTAGATACCATGAGTCATTAGGAATAACTGCGTCCTGAACGCAGTCCCTCTTTTGCGTACTTCTCCCACATAGGCCCTCTGAAGCCGGGTAACGTTCTCCGCTGGTGCTGTGTACACTAGTTTCATTTCCGCGTCTTCCTTCTTCCTTACCTCTTTCCGCGCATTGTTATTTTTAGACCCCCAGGAGCACATACAACCGATGCAAATGATTTTTTCCGGTTTCCATTATACACACTCTGTCGCCCCGTTTGCCTCGCCACTGTAGGAAAAATGTTTTGAATTTGTGTCTTCTTCCATGTGTTCATCTTTCTCTGATTCTGCTCAATTCGCTGATCATACCTTGGTAGATTGACCCACAGCTTTTCTGTTCCAATGAAGATATTGTCCAGTCCAACCACCAGCATTTTCACATCCTCTACCTCCCTAAACCTGGCAAAACCGAACCTTTGTCCCCTACTGTTCCTCTTGGTTGGAATTACCACATCATGGACTTTTGCATATCTCCCGAAGATCTCCCACATATCCTTTGCCAAATATTCTTCCGGAAAATGAGTAAAAAATACAGAGGTTATACTCCCCTTCCTTTTCCCTACCTCAGTGACTAATTTCCTTCCTCCATTGACATCGTTTCTTCTCCTTACCTCTGTCCACCCATCCTCCATTGGCATCAACTTATTCTTTGTCCCTTTCTTATTCCATGAATTATGGGGTACTATATGATATGTACGCTTCAGTAGTAGGCATGATACTACACTAGTGATACAAGAATTTTTATCTTTGAGCAAGGAAAAATGCTTGTAACACACTCTTTCACACACTCCTCCTAATACACTCTACATGATTGGTTGAAATTTATCAAAAACGGTAAATTATGTGGGTCTTATTTGTCATTAAATGACTATCTCTCGTAATTTTGTAGTTTTTAATAAATTTCAACCAATAATAGAGAGTGTATTAGGAAGAGTGTATAAAAGAGTGTATTGGTAGCACTCTTTCTCTCTGCTCTACCACTAGATCAACCTTATAACTCTTTTGTTAGATTATTTTAAATAATAACAACAATAATAATAATAATAATAATAATAATAATAATAATAATAATAATAATAATAATAATAATAATAAATCTTGTAATTTGAAATGGCTTCAATGAAAAATTATAAATAATATAAAGATTTTTAGGTTTAGAACTATAACTTCCTTCCACTTTTTCACCAAACCAATTAATTTTATAACTCATTTACTAAATTATTTTAATATGAATATTTTTAAGTTTAAAATTATAATAAAGAAATAATATGATGTGTAACATAGTTAATAGATAGTCTTTTTCTTTAAATATGTGATGAGAGATTCAATTTCTAGTCTGTAAGTATATATTTATTTCCTCCCAAACAACATATCTTATTCAAAATGACATACAAAATTAACTAATTAGCAAAGTTAATATTTACACTTTTTTATTTGGGTGACAAACTAGACCACGAATACGTCTAACAAACATTATTTTATAAGTGTTCTTTCGTATGTGAAGTTCTTATTTTGAATAAGTGTTCTACACCACTATAGCATGAGAGTATGCTAATTACTTCCTTAGAGAAATTACAAAATATAATAGATGTGAAAAACATATTATTAAATATCCTATAGATAACTTTTTATATGTTTAAGCCTCGAAAATTATATATGACCCAAATTTAACCATTTCAAACAATTTAAACCCCGTACTTGTCGGGGATTTATAGATCCATAGCTTTGGAGGGAATTTTAACATGTATGACATAACACCCATTTGTCCTCAGTCCACGTGTTTTTTTTTCACAGTTCTTTAATAATTCTTGGACATCAGATTTTTCTAACTCATCTTCAACGTGTTATATAATAAATTGAATGAAGGAGGCATGTCATCATAGTCATATATAAAATAAAAGAATGCTAACGACACTCTTTTAAAATTAAAATATGTTAAAAATTACATTTTAAAATAAATGAAATAAAAAGGAATATTAAGTGAAAAATAAAACTTACAAAAATTGTTGATTTCCATTTTCAATGTATTATAAAGAAAATCTCCTTAAAAAAAGTGCTAGAGTTTATTATGAAACAATAACTTGACACATATCTATATTCAAGAGGGCATCAAATGCGATCCAAGATGTCTCAATTATCTTTTAGTGTACAAAGCAAAAATTACACTAGGTAAGGTAGACAAACCAACAATTGGGCAAAGAGGGGTCACACTCACCCCACTAAACATGATGTTGTACATAATTGGACAAAGGGACACAAACATCAAAAGACACTTCACAAATGCAAAGGTAATCCACATATTAGGAGCATGAAACTTCAATTCAAACATTGGGAACCTCTTTGTTTCATTATTGATTATGAAAGTACTTTTGCAGAGTTCATCTTCACACTAATGAAGAGCATTATTAGTTATCCAAACCCTAAAGACACATATTAAATGAAAGAATACTAATTGTTGAGTCGGTTATTGTTGACTCTGATGATTTTCATCACAAGGAAACATCTGCAAGGTACAAAATAGTTAAAATTATGTACTTAAAATAATTGATTATTTGTGAAAAAAAAAAAAAATCTTCAAGGTCTAGCGTAACCGATTGTTTACTTAAAATAACCAAGTGCGGATTTCAAGATTAACATTAAATTTTTAAAAGTTGAGAGTCGCTATGTGTTAAATTAGAAAAGAGAGTTGGGGGTTTAGAGTTTAAAAAATTTGAGTGTGCTATTAAGCCTAAATTTTAATTGAGTGTTGGAGGCTGTGTGACCCTCCGTACCTAGAATCTTTGCTAATTGATGAGTTTGAAAGTTATGAAGTTAATTTTGTTATTAGTCAAAGAAAGAAGAGATATGTATTTAGAGATGGCATATTTGAATATTTTCACTCATCTTCTTTGGTTTAATTACAAACTAATATTCTCTATTGGAAGTTATTATCTTCGAACTTTGTAGATTATTATGAATGGGACCAGAAACACTTTCAACAATTAGTTATTAATATATTAATTTTTATTAGTAAAGAGATTTAAACTTATGATTTTTTTTTTTTTTATACTTTTGTTACTATATCAACTTTATAACCTCTCTTACTATAAATTAATATACTCTCAGTGGTATTCTCACTTATCTACTAGTAAAATTTAAATTTTTTTTATAAGCCTAAAATATTAATAATTTAATATCGATGAATAAAAACTTAATGGAAAAATTTAGTCAATCAAACATAAATATGTTGACAAAGTATTGTAATTACACAAACCTAACACCTTATGCACCACCAATAACAAATTTATAATAAATACATAAAATAAAAAAAGAAGTTTAATTAGTATGCACAGTTAATATAAAAAAAATTTACATTAACATTTAATCACATAATCACAGTCCTTCATTTATGGTAAATTTATTGACTTTTACTAATTAATATTTTAAAAGTCCTATAAATGAAAATGCATGATAATACTAATTAAACTTTATGATAAAAATGAAAACTTCTTAAATAGGGATAAAATAAGAAAGTGCTATTTTAATTCTGTCAAGTCTAAACAAAAAAGACAGCCTCTTCATTAAGAATAAAAAGGATAATCACATTGCATCATAGTTCCACTTCTCTTATCCCTTGATCACAATTCCTTTTTCTCCCTTAGTATTAGCATTCTAGTGCTTTCATAATTAAAAAGATGAGTGAATTATTTATAATTTTTCTTACTATTCATTTTGATTTAAAATTCATAATATTTTTATTTAGGATAAAAATTGTAAGTGAAATTATTCTATGAAAGATACATAACTTCTTAAAAGTAAATAAATTCTTAAAATTATGTTAATGTAAAAATAACTTTAAATTTATTTTAATACTTCTGCCAATGAAATTATTACACAAAATATTCAAAGAACACTCTTTTTTTTAAATGGCAAAATATTTTATTTAGAAACTTGCAAGACAAGTCTCAATCATAAAACATGATATGGGAAAAGTCTACAAAAAACACTCATTCTAAAGGTATATACAGTCAAATTAACAAAATTAAAATAAATTATTTCTTAGAAAAATCATAAAATAATATATATTGTATAAAAATACAATCTTAATTACTGAAAATCATAAAACTACAAATTTATTATTACTATTTTATTATTATTATCACTGAATGTTTGAGTTAAATTGGATTACCTATGTAAGTCACAACTACGCAATCTATTATTCAACCCAAATGTTAATAGATCTAGTTGAGTTAGGTCCAGTCACATAAAATTGCTATTAAGATTCAACTCAAACTGTTTGGATAGTATTAGATATGATAGAATCATCAAATTACCATATAATATTGATATATGAAGGGGGGAGTTATAAGATAAGTTTAATAACAAAGTTCAAATATAAGGAAAAGAGAAGAAAGAGATCGTGAATTCGAAATTCTCTATTAACAAAAGCTAACATATTAACTATTAATATTTTACGCAAAACAATAATATTTGACTTATAACAAAATTATTAATGCATGAAAATCTTTTATAATATTGATGCTAAGAAAAAGAACTTTGCTATAAATGAATGGACTCTGTTAAGATAACATATAAGATAAACTTTGAATAGTAACATGATTTAGTAAAACACAGGATACTTTTTAATTTATTCAATGGTGGGTTGTCTTAATTCAAATTCAAAATATACTTAGTCAAAGGATGTGACTTAACATATACAACACGCAAATATGATTAACAACAATTATTTAAATAGCTAATGGTGTCTTTACTGTTAACTTTTACTTGATTTGATTGAAGGCAGTTATAAATAATTGCTGAATGATTCCACTATATAGAAGTTGAAGTTTATGAAGTAATGCTGAACGACTTCTTACTAATCATGTTTCTTGAAATTTTTTTACAGATTCCTTATTGTATTCTTTTAGTTAGGTTATTTAGGATTTTTTTCCCCATTGTTTATCCACTCTGACAGTTCTTAAAAGGAGGCTAAGACCGAACCACAAATTAACCCAGAAAGAGTTAACTGTAAATAAAATTATTATACCAAATTGGGAAATGATTATTTAATCTGCAAAGATTGATTCCCAAAGGAATGTTTGTATGTAAACTTGAAAGACTAATTTATGCACATAGTTTTGAAAATTCAGCCTGCCAATTTAACTAGTTAAACCAAGAATCAACTCAGTCTAAAGTTTTCAAATATTTGGCGAAAAAATGAACCAGTCTAGAATCGGATAAATTGACTTAAAACTCGAAGAATTAGTTAGAACCAGCAAGTTCGAGAGTCATATCCTTTTTTCTTTAAAAAAAAGAAAAAACTACAAAAATTAAAAAATGAGAAACTTTAGGTGCACAATTGAGAGATATTCATTAAACCTAAGTTGAAACTTTCCCACTTGCTAGTCTCTTTACCAATCATTTACTATAATTTAGAATATAAATATCTCATTTTAGACAATTTGAGATTTTACCTCTTTGATAAGATGTATTATACTTGTGTACTATAAATCATATATAACTTATTTTTTTCTTAACATATTATTATATTAGTAAAAAAATAATATTTTTATTAAATTCGATTCACTTTAGTTTAACCCCGTTGAAACTTTGAACCCTAAATGCATGCGGTTTAATGACGGATCCGATTTTGAAAATGAAACTATATTATTTGAGTGCTTAAAATCAAATTGAATTGTTTATATTATAGAATCCACATTAAAATAATATTTTTTATGAATTTGGATCTTTCTGCAACTTCTCTCTTTAGCCGTCTCCAACACTATTTCAACCATTGTATGGTGAATAAAAACCTACAGTTTTGAAACAAACTCACAGTCAAAAAAATAGTAAAAACACATTATTTTTAATAGCACAATAAATGATGAATTTTTCTAAATTCTATATAGAGACTTGCTAATCAATATCCTTAGGCACACTAGTTAAGGATAATTAATGAATATTAAATTCCATAAAAACTCACAAAAGTTAACTGTAATATTAAATTATATGTTCTGAGTTGAATAGTTATCTATGCGTTTTAATTTTATTTAAAAAATATCTATAAATATTATCTAGTTTTAATTAATATTTTATTTGATGCTTACAAAAAAATTTAAAAATTAAACATAAAATAATGTTAATGTTGTTTTACTATTTTTTTATTTTAACGCAGTTAAAAATTAAAAAAAAAAAAATTTAACATTTTTACTTTATATTCCTAATATTATTTTTAATTTTAAGCTGCATTAAAATGAAAAGAAAGTTAAACAATGTTAAATTATTTTATTTTGAATTTTTAAGTTTTTTGTACGACAAATAAAATACCAATTAAAAATATAAATAGATATTTTTATCTTTAAATAAAATAAAAATACATTTATAACTATTCAAATCTGATGTCATTTAATAGGACAACTACTATAAAGTTTTATAAAATTCAATATTCATTTATTATCTTAATAAATACTTGAAACTAATTAGCATTCTCCTAAATAAATCTATTTGTTTAGTAATTTTTACACTATTTTTTTTCAATTATATCACTAGAGCAACCTCCACTACGTGAACATTCCATTCATTTGTGAAAGAGTACATCTCAACATTGAGAATGTAGGTGTAATGACCAATGTTACTAAAATTAGATTAGATTGAATGATTCAACTAGTTAGGTTGGAAAACGGTTTAGTGACTAGTTCAAATAAGAGAGAAAATTTTTAAAACATGTAAAAATTAACAAAGAAGTGACAGAGAGATCCCTACTGAAAACATATTTTTAATTTTATATATAAATATATTTTTAGTACGTAATATTACAGTTTTTTATGTAGTATATATCTAAACTTGTAATTTTTTATTTATTTTAGTATCTAAATTTTTTAATATTTTAAATTTGTACTCATTATTGATTGTCTTTCATTAAATGATGTCTTGACTAACTAAAAAATATCAAATCATCATGTTCCCCATTATTACGATTGCTAACTCATACTTTTTGTGACATATACCTTTCGAAAATTTGAATTTTAGGAACTAAAATCCAAAGTTACTTATTTAATAGGTCCTAAAAGATATACAAATACTTATTTATAAGATAATAAATACATATTATTTTATCTATTATTTTTTTTATAAAATATATAATTTACCAATATATATTAATTAATAATTTTCATATATCAATGGATTGTATTTTTTTTATTCAGTAATTTCTCATAATTTGATATTATAAGAATTTATCATTTTATTTTATTTATTTGTAAAATTGTATCATTAATAAATATTTTCTACATTTTATCAAACTTTAAACTTAACTTTATGATATATTTAATTTAAATTTTCATGTATATTATAAAATTATGATATTATCTTTATTTAATATTATTTCATCTATTATTTTATTAATAATGGTTGAAGCACAATTCAACTTATGAACCTTTAACAAGTGCGTTCAACGGTTCAATAATTGATATATTTTAAACATGAGTTTATATTTATATATTGTTAGTGTAAAAGAGTCTTCTTTGTTTAATTTAATTTTAATGAAATCTAATTATTTCTTAAAATAGAATTAATTTCTATGAAAAATTAACACCCAAATGAATTTGTGGTTAATTCTTTTAAGCGTTGGATGATTCAGAGATCATAAAATTCATCTCATGGTGTAAAGATGATTTTATCTTGATTTATTTCATGAATATGCTTGTTATATTTAATTAAAATTGGTTGATTTGTGTGTTAGTTTGAATTTCTTGAAAATTAAACATATTGGTGTTAAATAATTAAAATATATAATGGTAACTTATTATTTAATTAATTATAGTAAATAAATGGACGTGTTTTGAAGTATCAAATCATACATCAATCAAGCGGTCTAATTTTATTTGATTGAGTAGGGTGCGTGAGCGTTGTTGAAAATCACTGTCTTCAACTTATAGAAAACAAAAATCAAATTATACATCAAAAACATTACAGGAATATTGGGCAAGTTGTTGAAAAAAATTTTTACTAAATGGGTTGCACTTAATAGAAATAAAGGTGTGACCAGTAGAAGTGTGGGGGAGTGAGATTTCATTCTTTCATTTTTCTTTTTTGGAATCTATGGTAGAGCTAAGTAAGTACCCACTTCATGGTTTTATTTTTTAAAATCTACAAAATGCTATGAGATGATGTTGTGTTGATAGTGGTTAAAGCGATTCAAGAATGGCTCGTATTCATGGAAATAAACCTTGTATGTTGCTAACCGAAAACTTAATAACATGTTTTGGTGATACTTTAAAGTTGCAATTAATGAAGTAAAAGTAAGTTTTAATTAAGAAAGAACTAAACATGTACTGGATTTATGAAAATTAGAACAACATATAGCGATAAAAATATATGACTATGATGTATGTTGGTAATTAACTAGGAATTTCTAATTCATTTCTTAATTGACTTTGTTAGTTTGAAATGTAATTTCTAAATTACTATCAAAATTGAAAAATAAGTTATTATTTTAGAGAAAGAGTTATAATTTATATGAAAAAATTCATTCATGAGAAAATCTTGAAAAGTGTAGTATAAATAATTAATATTTAAGTATTGTATAGTAAGAATTTTAAAAGTTCACATATGTGCGTGTATTTTTCAAACCAAGTGGTCATAATAAATATTTAAAAAGATTGATATTTTAAAAGAAATAATTATTAGTATCTATAAACATAATTTTGATTAAACTTAATAAATGTTATCGTTATCATAAGCTCTATATTTTTTTTTGAAAAGCTAAGATTTTATTCAATAGAGAAACCAAGAGTTTCTTATAGTACAAAGCACAGACGACATCATACTCCACTCCTATTGGAGCCTGGTGATAAACCCATCTCCGCCTAAGATATGTTTAATAAACACTCTATCGGATTAGCATACCAATCGGAGAATACACACCCCCTATTAAATCCAAAGAAATATGACAACCATTTCCACGAGATTACCTTAATAGTCATCAGAATGTCAACTGCCTCCACCTGTATTCTATAAAAAACAATCTGATTTCTAGTAATCCAGATTCCCCAACAACCATCCAGCCAGAAAACATACCTGCACTTCTTTTTCCTCTTTCCAACCACCCATGTCGACGATGAGAGAAAAAGTTGAGTTAGATTCCCCGGAATAGGTCCCTGTATTCCCAGCCAGCTAATTATATTACTCCACACTGATTGAGCTTTGGTACACGTTAAGAACAGATGATTCCTGCTTTCCATAGTGTTTCTACAAAGGACACATAGTGCCCCTTCTCCTGGAATCTCGACACTTCTCTTCACTAGATTATCAATGGTTGGTACTCTATCCATCAATAATCTCCATGAGAAAGCAATTACCTTGGAAGGAAGACTATCTTGCCACATACGTCTTAATTGATTCGGTTCCACCTCAGAGAGTATCGATGAATTCTGATGCGTGCTCAGTATAGCATAAGCCTCTGCAACTGAGAAACCTCCATCCCTACCAGGCCTCCAGATCCATCTATCCAAGCTGTAGTCCATAATTACCACTAGCTGTAGGACTGTTTGTAATAGACGAAGCTGCTCTTCTTCCCAAACAAATAGTTCCCTCCTCCATGCCCAACTCCACCCCTCAGATGGTTGCTTTTTCTCGCTAATAGTCGTACCTTTATCAGCCGTTAACCCATATAACCTGGAGAACTTTAAGGTGAGAGGACCCTGTCCAATCCAATTCTGTTCCCAAAACAAGGTATCCCTTCCGTTCCCGACTTTTTTCATGACATTGTCCACGAACCAATCTGGTTTCACTACTTTCGGCCCGTCAATGTCCCATAAATCCCGCCACCACTGTGACGCTGCATATAAATTCTGCTGCCTTTGATTATAATTATATGTCTGTCCATATCTACTCTCCAGCAAACTCGCCCAAATTGCATTTGGCTCTGATAGTAACCTCCACCTCCACTTTGCAAGCAAACTCAGATTGAAGTTCCCCAGGCACTTCACCCCCAACCCCCCTTCTTCCTTGGGTCGACACACCTAGTCCCAGCTAACCCACGCTATTTTATTCTCCTGGTCATTCCCTCCCCACAGAAAGGAGCGTTGTAAACCGGTGATGACTTTTAGGACTTTCTTGGGCACCTTATAAAAAGAGAAGAGGTATAGTGGAAGGCTAGACAATACTGAATTTAGCATAACTAACCTTCCTGCGAACGACATTTGTTTTGCCCTCCATACTGCCAATTTCCTCTGGAATTGTTCGATGATTGGTGCCCACATTTGTACCCTCCTTGGGTTTGCACCCACCGGAACCCCCAAAAACTTAAATGGCGGTGAGGATACAGCACAATTCAAGAGATTTTTTACAGCTCGTGTAAAAGAATCATGCACGTTTAAACCAAAAAATTGGCTTTTACTGTAATTCACCTTTAGCCCCGATGACAGCTCAAAACCACGAAGAATGACCTTCAAGTACCATACTGATTGCAAATCAGCTCCCCCCATCATTATAACATCATCCGCGTATTACAGAATTGAAAACTTTGTCTCAGCACCAACATTGAGCTCTTTAAACGCCCCTTTCCCTACAACTGACCTAAACAAACCAGCTAAAGCTTCGGCTACCAGAAGAAACAAAAAGGGAGAGAGTGGATCTCCCTGTTTCAATCCTGTCCCCGGCTTAAACTCCTCCGTAGGGCTTCCATTAACTAAAATTGAGACATGGTTATTCCTTACAATACTCGACATCCACTTTCTCCAGGCACTCCCAAGCCCCATCCTAGCCAACATGTAATCCAAAAAATCCCAATTTACCGAATCGTACGCCTTCTGAAAATCCACGTTAAACAGAAAACATGGTTTCTTTTTCCTTTTCGCCCAATCCACAATTTCATTTGCTACCAGCACCCCATCTAGGATCGATCTACCTTGCAAAAATGCTGACTGACACTTTGAGATTAAGTGCCCCATGACTTTCTTCATTCTTAGTGCCAGCAGTTTAGATACAATCTTGTGAATGCTTGAAATTAAGGAAATTGGTCTATACTGATCTAACCTGTCTGGCTTTGCCACCTTAGGAATGAGCGTAAGAAAAGAAGATGTCACTGCTCTTGGTAGAGCGCCTGACTGATGGAATTCCTGAACTGCCTTTACCACGTCTTCCCCTATTATTTCCCAACATGATTGGTAAAAATGAAAACCAAAACCATCGGGACCCAGACTTTTGCCTCCCTCACAAGCCCAAACTGCTTCCTTTATTTCCTCTGCTGAGAAAGGCTCATCAAGGCTTTGTCTCTGTTGATCATTCAGCTGATTAAAATAGACCCCATCCAACTTTGGTCTCGGCTGTCGATCCTCGTCGAAGAACCTTGAGAAATGATTAAACACATGATGCCGAATATCCTGAACGCCCTCCACCCAACCCCCATCTGACGAGAGTGCCAGTAAGGAGTTAGCATAACATCTCTCCTTAAAACATCTATGAAAGTATCTTGTATTTCTGTCCCCCTTTCGAGCCCATTTTACCCGAGATTTTTGAAATATGGAGTGTTCCATACGCCTTGCCTTCCCCCAATACTCTGATAAGATCTCTTGTCTCTACTGATCACTCCCAATTGCTCCTAGGCCTAGGTGGATGTACGCACTCTCCAATTCTAACACTTTCTCTGCCAAGAACTTCTCATCTTTACTCCCCTGTCCTTCTTTCCACATCTTAATCTTCTTCTTCAAACCTTTTAACTTACACGCTAGCTGATACATCCTCCATCTTTGCCCATATTCTGCTGTCCAGAAGTTTTTTACTAGGTCCATAAATCCTGGCTCCTGCAGCCAATGATCAAGAAACTTAAAAGGTTTAGGACCCCAATTCTGAGTATTCACTTCTGTGATTATCCAGCTATGATCAGAGAACTCTCTCGAGCCCACTCTTTGAGCTATGACTCCCCACTCCTCCATCAGATCCGGAGAAAATAAAAATCGATCCAACCTACTTGATGACTCTCCATTCGGACTTATCCATGTTGGTCCTTTTCTGATAACTGGAATATCCAACAGACCCATAGAATGAACAAAGAATTTGAAATCAGACATCTCAATTGATGAATGATAGTCTGATCTCCCTTTAAACTCGCTCCTATCCAGCACCGCATTAAAATCTCCACCCAATACCCACTTGACCTCGGGAAAGCCTCGTTTAGTCATCAACAGGTCATCCCATACCTTCCTCTTACCTTGAAGCGAGCATGGAGCATATACGTTAACCACACAATTTATTGCAGAAAAACTCTTCCCTCTGAAGCCGATTCCAAGAAATCCCTGCCCTTGTATAACCCACACAACTTCCAACAAATGTTTCTTTCCAGATTGTCGGGCAGCCTCCACTAAGCCCTATAGATGGTAAAATTTTCCACTCGCACCCTGTCGACCCCCAAACCTCCTTCACTTCCCACTCCTTTACCTCTCTGTATTTTGTCTCCTGAAATAGACAAATATCAATGTCATTGTTTTTTAACAGTCTCCTTATCTTTCTTCGCTTGACCCGATCCCTGAATCCCCTCACATTTAAAGAAAGAATCTTCATTTAAATATTCGGGTTACTCCTCATTTCCCTTCTCTCCTGCTCCTCTTTGTCCCTCATCTCCATGTCTCGTAATTGCTTAATATATATGATGTCTGATTGTTGACCCGATATTTCGATTTCCGTTATCGCCCTCCACATTTTCTCCTCTTCATCCTCCATATTACCTTCTCGTAAATCTTGTTCATTTGGTATCTCCGTTTGCCGTCGCCATGTTACTTCACCCTCCTCCACACTATTCCTCCTTACTTGTTGCCATATTGACACATCTCTCCTTTGCCCTTCGCCACCTCCGGACACCTCTTCACCTCCAACTAAAACCCATTTTTTGTAATCATATGATAATGTAGAAATAGAATCATTTTTTCCGGAATCGATATTCACCATGGTGGCCTCCTTCCTTTCGTAACCAATGTCTGTTCCGGAAACTTGCCTGCAGTGTCGAATAGCAATTCCCGTGACTGTATCCGAAGCCCCGCGTGCACTGTTCCTGGCCCCGGCCCAATCTTCTCGCACACCGTCCCCACTTGCTGCTTTTCCCCACTGGCTGCTGAAAATCGAGCCACACGAGGACGCAGTTTGGGCCTCCCACAGCACGCGTCTTGGCCCAGCTCCAACAGTCCAGTCTGTGTTGACCGGTCCGCGTGCCAACTGGTGTAGCTTCTCGAGACGCTGTCCTCGAGCTCCGCGCCACACCCGTCCGACCTCACGAGAGCCAGCCACGCGTCCTGCTGTTCTGACCGACGGAACCTTGTGCTTCGTGCTGACAGACTCCGCTCCCCACGCCAAAACCCGTTCTCGTCTTCGTCTTTGCCATTTTCCTCCCGTGACGCCTCCTCCTCGCCTGGTTTCTCTGAAAAGCCTTTCCTCTTACCCGATTTATCACAACTTCTGAACCTGCCGTTCTCCCCTGATCCCTGCATCTTTCCCCATTCGGTCGACCCTCCTAAGCGTGAAAGATGGGATCTTGCCCCCTTTCCAGTTGGCTCCCCACCCCGCCTCCCCTGAGCTTCCTGGTCTGATTCGTCACTTGTAACGACTGCCGCCGGACATATGCGTCGCTCCCTTTCCGGCGAGGTCCGTCCGCCTGATATGGACCGATTTGTTTCTCTATCAGCCTGATCTCCTCCGGCCACCATATTCACCGTTCCGGAGCTGCGCCTCGTCCCATCCCTTCCATGTTTCATTTTGAAACATCTCCCTCTTCAGCTCAGCCAGTCTTCTTTCCACCTTAGCCGACTCGTCGAACTCCTCCTCCCCCGGACAGGAACTCATTTCGGACCCATAGGTAGTATTATCACCCCAAAAGAAATGAATTTCCATCTATAAATATTACTGATCAATATTTTTTAAAAAAGTTTCAAGAATAAAAAGAGAAATAATAACACATACATGTGTGTTGACTAGAATCAAACAAATAAGTTTGAGTCCATACACTACATGCAAAATTTTTCTGCTCGAATGGTAAACATACTCAAAATTTTGGAGTTCATTTAAAATGCAAACATGTTAGCTCAGTCTTAATCCATAGGTTAAAAGGACTAGTTCGTGTGCCTACAAACTCTTTAAGTATATAATATATATTTTATTATATAGATTGAGTTGTAGTTTAACTTTTAGACACAATTAAGAAATATAGAAAATGTTAAAAGAAAAAAGGATATTTAGATTACTCTTGCAAAAGCTCCTAATTTAAAAACGATAAAGATTATATTATTATATTAAAAAATTTTATTAGAAAAAAATGTAATTTTTTTTTTGCTTGCGAGCTAACCCATTTATTCTGTGGGCTATCTAGGAAGAATACGAGCTCCAAAAACTAGAGTCCATTAGAATTGCAAAGTTTGCAAAACAAACTAGGTAGATTGTAGACTTTGCAGTTTGTGGGTGTAAATAGATAGATTGTTAACTTTTCTAGCTCTAGTCTTACTCTTGAGAATTTATGTTTCTTACACCACATTCTACTATATATTTGTTTGGTGAGAACAACATTTTAAATGCTTAGACTCTTTGAAATTGTTTTAAAATGACTACTATAGAACCTCGATGGACTTGCATTAGTCAAGTTAGACAAAAGGTTAGATCGAACAATGTTGTGTTGGAAACCACAACATGGTGCAGTGTAGACGACTTATGGCATTGTCGTGTGTTCTAAGAGAATCTCCCATGGAAGTAACTTATTAAGGTTGCTTCATGCATTAAAAATTGTGTAATGTGGTTCTCATAGTTTCATGTCAACATTAAGTAACTCAAACACAAATTCACTTTAATGGTAAGAAACTCTAAGAAATTCCAAGAATTCACCTTTTATATTTTTATTTTCACTCATTAAGTGTGTTAGGTAATCTCCATATTAAATATATTATTTTAATATAAAACAGTGGTTACTTTATCAAACAACTCAACCTCAACTTCAAGCAATTGATACTTCCACATAAATATGCTCCAACGGTAAACAACAATTGCTTAACTTGAAGAAACTGAGAAGAAATCCCACTGGAGATGTTGGGGTGAATGACACGAGTGTGTCGGATCCCATGTGTCAGGATAAATAAGTTTTAATTAAGTTATCTATGATGAAGTGGAGGTTATATCTCTTATTGGGTTATGATGATATTGATAGAAAATTTGAAATGATGTAACAATTTTGATCATGATGAGATGATTCATGAGAATATAAAATTATAGGCTAACTATAGGATTTTTTTTATATAAGAGAAAAGAATATAATTAATGTAGCACAAAGCACAAGGCATGTCTGCTTATGTAGGAAACATAAACATAAGACAACTCCTTCAAAATAGTGCTTAAACAAATTTGTTCTATGACACCATTTCTAAGTACTAAGTTGCACATGAATATTACATCGTCAACTCCTGAAATATGTCCTTTGAAGATAATTGCATTCTTTACCTTTCATATATGACATAAATCTACAAACTAGGTCAAAGATTATGCCAATCATAGAATATAAATTGTGTGTTTATAAGTTGTTCGATTAATGAAATTGTTTGATGTTTCCATTACTTTATCTCTTATATATATCTTTGGTGTAAAAGAAAAATGAATTTTCAATATATAAATTAATAGAGTTTTGAAATAATACAAAGTAGAGTTTGTATGATGAGTTTTGGCCAAATATTAATGTATATATGTCTTATGTTTTGTTAAGTTCAACTAAGAAAGATAAAGTTATGTACCATAAGTTGTATATACTTCTAATGACTTCCAATTAGGAGGTATAAATCCATGCAAAATTAATTTGTAAACTTAGCATGAAATCTAAGTTTCCCACTATATTTAAATTTATTATTGGTGGTTGTAACCTATCGTCAATTCTATACTTAGAAGTTTTAGAATTATGCTTCACTCTTTCTTTCTTGTTTTATTTATATATATGTACCTGTTGTATCTATGAAATTTGCTTATCGATCTTCCAAATATGTACCAAGCTTAACTATTTAGTGGACCAGGCTAAGGGCTTAGTCTATAGAGGAAGAGTTTGGGTACTACAATTTTTCGATGCTTTGACTACTACATCAACATCAAGTTATTGTCATTTTCCACCATTGCCACCTAATGTTTCTTCTAAATTTTGCAAGTGTTCTTCTGAAGTAGAACTCTTCATATTCATGTCATGTATCATACCCTCATTATGAATCCAATCACAACTCCTGGCATGCCAATTAGGTTTCATATATACCGGCCTTAAACTGTTGAGATTTATGGAAATATTCATAAAACGACCGTATCTTATCTCCTCTAAGACGCCTATTAATCATATCGTATTATGACATATCTTCTTGAAATCTCATATGTTATAATCTTTCCATATTCTATATATAGATAATAGGGTGTACAAGGGTATAGTTGAGTCATATTGGTGAAAAGTGTCACTCAATCTAATTAAAATTGTTAATATTAAGTTGGATTGAGTTTGTGCAATTTTATTTAGGCAATTTCTTTGAGCATCTTTTATTTTCTATTTGCACCCCACAATATTTAAGATAATTTGAAAAACCTCAACATACTCTCAACTGCTTTAACCTATGTTTTAAGGTGCTCTAGATCATTTGGTCTGAAATGCTTTATAATATATATTCTATATATTATGTTAATTAATGTTTCAGATCAATTAATCCCGAATATAAATATGATATTAGACTTCCATACAAGCCAATTTAAAATGCTAATTGTGTTCAATTCTGGATTCACCTATCTGAAATAAAAATGGGCAAGTGTTGTACAATTCTAGATTACTTGATTCAAAATTTTTATAATGTATTCTAGATTAGTTTATTTGGAATACATTATTTAAATTTTAAATCAGCCTTTCGGAATACAATTGGCCTTGTTCTGTTGTTTTATTCTGAATCAGCTAATCTAGAATTAACATAATATATCCTGGATCAACTAATTTGGAATATACATTTTAAGGTGTTTTATATTAGTTCATCCAAAATGGTTTAAAATGTATATTTTAGATTAATTGATCTGAAATATATTATATTAATTTTGAATCAGTTAATCCAGACTATAACAACAAGACATGACTAATTGAATTTTGGATAGGATGATTCAAATTTGTAACAACACTTGCCCATTTTTATTTCAGACAGGATTATCATTCCAGATTGACTTGTCTAAAAGTATAATATCATATTTATGTTCTAAATCAATTGACCTAAAACATTAATTATTTTGTGTTCCAAATTTTTTGATCCAGAACACTGCAAACAAATCTTAAACCATGAGAAACGACGCCAAAAAAGTTATACTTGAATGAAATTGAGTTTTTTCTTTCTAAATAATGCTTAAATCAACGAACAATATTCTAAATAAAGACTTGGAAGAACATCCAATTATTTGGGATACAATGTGAGAGTTGATATTTGACATACAAGAGGAGCAACCAAGCAAAATCATGTAGAGACACAATAACATAGTAAAAGAAAAAATGAATTTAAGGGTTTAAAAATCAACCAAGGATTTCTGGTGTTTTATGTTTTGAGAGTATCAATAGTAAATGAGAGAGTGTTAAAAGAAACTACCATGGCAAAGTGAGGAGATTAGGAAATGTAGATTGAACATAGGATCATTGGACTATGAATGGCTAATTTACTATTTACACCTTATTTAATATATAAAATAAAAACATTAAACATTCAATTGAACAAATCAATTAATAAGCAAATTTGCAGAGTTTATAAATTTTTGTTTTACATTTGAATCGGTTCATTAATTTAATTGAATTTGTTTGGATAAATAGATTCACGAATCAATCCAAACTGGTGAACCTTCTATTTATATGTGGAGACTCCTCTTAATCGTTTTTTGATAGGCAACTTAAAAAGATCAATATAGTTCATTTTTATATAAGAAACAATAAAAATCGCAAGCTATTTTATAATAATGTTTTTTCTTAGCTTGTTAGACAAAGTGGGGTCTGATATAAATTCACAAGAGAATTGGTCTCCTAGGGTCGAGTTCAACTTTAGAGGTAACGTGTCTTTTGATATCTTAATGTTTCAAATATAACATTGTTTTGCTGGAGATTGTGCAGTTTGTGGAGAATGTAAATTAATACCATTTCATATTCATGAGTTTCTCCTTTGAAACATTGTAGCTAAAAGTTCTCTAATTACATTATTTCATTGTTATCCCTTTAAGGGTCTGTTTGGATGGCAGTTAAAAACTCCATTCAAGGGAAAAACATTTGTTCAAATATAAAAAAAAGTAAAAGCTTGTGAGTCTAGCTTTTTTTTTCAACCCCAAACACACCCTGAGCAGGGGCGAGGAGTTATAGAAAAAGGGTCTATCATGCATGTGATTATGTACTTTTGTGAATAGTAAAAGTGAATTTAGGCAAGTTTTATGGAGTTTGGTCTACATGGGGAAACGAAATTACTGTTATATTCAATTGCCTTTGATAACATCTGACAGTTTGAAACAAACTTCATCTTTTCAATCTGCCACTGCATTGAAAAACCAAATTTTCTTTTTGTTTGTACAGTCCAATAGTATTGGAATCAGCCTTCAAATTATTGTAATTTTTTGGGTATGTGAAGACATGAAAAAAATAGGAATCTCCATTGTTTAATATGTACATGCAAATATTGATTTCAATCTTTATGACCATTTTTTTTATAAGCAATCTTTATGACCATTGACTTGGGACAAAGTTGTCATAAACCAAGCAAAGGTATGTTACTAAAGAAAAAGGCTTCATTCAACAGGCCCAAAAAAACAAGCCACTATATCTCACTCTTTCTTTAATTGTCACATATCAAGGCACAAACAAAACCAAAGGCTCATATTTGTACGAAAAAACAAGCAAACAAAAAAAAATGTTGAGAAGTCTTCAACTACACTGCACTTACAGAATCATCTCAGCTTTGAGACTCTCTTTGCTAATTTTCTTTTCTTCAGTTCTGAGGGCTCATGGCTACCCTTCAAGAGCTCATATGTTTGTATATGCAGTGTGTTCACAGGAAAAATACCAACCTAACTCACCCTTTGAAGGAAACCTTAACAGTTTTCTCTCTTCAGTTATCAGTTCTTCCTCTGATGTAACTTACAATAGCTTTGCTATTGGAAATGGAACCTCAACACCACAAGAGGGTAATGTGTTTGGCTTATACCAGTGCAGAGGTGATTTGCACCCAAGTGATTGCTCAAAGTGTGTAGCAAGATCTGTTAACCAAATAGGCTTGGTTTGTCCCTATGCACTTGGTGCTTCTTTGCAACTTGAAGGTTGTCTAGTAAGATATGAACATTCTGGTGATTTTCTTGGCAAATTGGACACCAGTTTAAGGTTCAAGAAATGTAGTAAAGCTGTGACTAGTGATGTTGAATTCTTCAGGAGAAGAGATGATGTTCTTGCTGATTTGCAAACTGCTAATGGATTTAGAGTCAGTAGTTCTGGCATGGTTCAAGGGTTTGCTCAATGCTTGGGGGATTTGAGTATATCAGATTGCTCCTCTTGTCTTTCAGATGCTGTTGGAAAGCTGAAAAGCTTGTGTGGATCAGCAGCTGCAGCTGATGTGTTCTTGGGGCAATGTTATGCTTTGTATTGGGCTTCTGGCTATTATGATGAATCAGGTCCATTTCATTCTCATTCTCATTCTCATTCTTCTTTTTCTCTATCACTACAATGTTCATTAAAAGAAAAATGCTAGGACACTCAAACATTCTCTTTCTAACACTCTTTTTTTTATTGCTTGAAATTTATTGAAAATCACCAGTGACCTATCAAAATTAGTAATTATCGATAAATGTTAACTAAGAACAAATAAAGTGTTAGAAAGAGAGTGCAGTGTATGGTACTATCAAAATTGGTGATTTTCAATAAATGTTAACTAAGGACAGACGAAGTGTTAGAAAGGGAGTGTATGAGATAGTTTGGTTATTAACATTCCTCTTCTGTAAAATTAGAGGCATTTTCCTATCCAAAGACAAGATATTCTACCCTTGATGTCTTTTATGGCCAATTCTAGCTTGATATATTTTTGAAGATGAGCACAAGTAAAAGAAATGCCTATAACTAAACCAACCCAATTCTTAGGGGAGAGGAGCAAGAAAAGCAGAAAAAGTGGAAATTGTTTTGAATATGATTTGAATTGCTTACAGTTATGCCATAAATGACACCTTTGTAGAAAAGTGATAAAAAATGGAGAGGAAGAGAAGAGGTTACTAACAAAATGTAAAATGCAACGACCAGTAATATTTTTATATTTTTACGAGGGAAAGCATTCAGAACATATGCTTGTATACTTTATTTAAGAAAATGCCCACTTTGTGCCATTCCTCTTTATCCTTTTGTCTTGAATACCTTTTACTAATTAGCATCACATTCTATATTCTTCACCTATCAATTCACTAGTGAACCTCACCACCCCATTGGTTTCATTAATTCAATTAGTGACTTGATTTGCATAAAGTTGAAAAGAAGATAGGAAGGGATTTTTCGAACATCTTTTAACCCCCTTCAGCTAAAGGTTATATATTCTTCCCTAAATTCCTACACTAATGATTTGCTTCCATTATAAGCTTCCAAAATCAATAAAATCTTGCCATGCATTTCATTACAAATTTGAAAACTGTATTTTTTTTCCTATCAAACATTACACATAAGTATTTATATTAGTTTATAGTATACTCAATGATTCTCTTTTCTTTCTTGTTTGCTATCTCAAACAAATACTGTCAATTAAGTGAAAAAATAAATAACCATCTTAAATACTGCTTTCTCTCTTAGTTTGGCACATATTTTGTTCATTTAAATGTACTTTATTAAGGAGAGTCTCATGTTAGATTTGATGCACAATAGTAGGGTAATAGTTATCATAACTTTACTTCAACTTGGTGTTTTGTGCAGATTCCTCCAACAATGACCAAGTGGGGAAATCAGTAGCCATTATTGTGGGAGTTTTTTCAGGTCTTGCTGTTCTAGTTGTACTGCTCTCAATTTGCAAAAAAGCAGCTGGTAAAGGTAAGAAATCATTTTCCAAAAATTGTGATCGTTGTATATACAGCTTATTTTAATATAAAAAATAAAAAAGTGATAATTATCGAAATCATCAATGGCCAGTTATATAAAATAATTCCTGCTGCAATAAATTGCAACACTAAGCAATTTGCATTGTCAAAGTTGTTTTTACTAATCACCATTTTTGTCCTGAAAGATACATGTGAGATCACTTAAATTCCAAAGAACAAAGATATCTAGTATCTGATATTATGTTGAAGTGCAAGTCATTTTTTAAAACACTTTAGATAGAGTTTTTAAAACATTATATAAAATCTTTTAACAACAACCAACTTTCATAACAATATAACCATTAGAGATTAGTTTATCTGAAAAATTCTTACAGTGATATATATACTAAATATTTCAAGAACAAAAATAATGTTTATTTAAAATTTTCATGAAGCTAGTATTTCAATATAATTGATTCAAATGTTAATTAAAAACAGAAAAAAGTAATAATTATCTAAAATTATGGATGGTGTTAGGTAGAATATTATCATTGGGATAATGATGGTGCTCATGATTATTATTATTTCCATGCAGGTTAAGAAGAGAGAGGTGCTAAAAGGAGGAGTAATCATTAGGAAAGCTCCTAAAATGTTTGTTTAAACTTATTGAACACCATGCTTCCACATTTTGATCAATTTAATACATTATGTTTTTCCACCACCAAAGAAAGTGGGTGTTATCTTTTAGTTTATAAAGTAGAACTCTGTTATCCATCAACCTAGAAAGGGCTGTGATTATCTTTGCCTTGGTGATGTCCAACTAAACCCATCATTAATTCTTTTCCATATTTTAATGCATTTGTTGATTATTCTTATGAGCACTTCTTTCTAAATCCCTTTGCCTTTCTATTGTGTTGACTTGTTTGTTAGTGCCCTTTTGGAAGAACAATTCTAGACGAATACTAATGGGAGAGTTCCAAGTTGTACAATGAGTTCTCTCTAAGGAAGTTCCTTTTTTGAAATGATAATCACAAAGTGAACTTAGTTTAGCGCGCAACAATTCAATTTGGTTATGTAATATTAACGGTTTGAAAATTTCAAGTTAACTAACATATAAAATGGACTTTATAAAGAACTGAGTATGAAAGATTAAAGTAATATATACATTTTAATCAAATTTCAATGTCTTCATTGTATTCTGAATAAAAAAAAGATTAAAAAGGAAACCAATTGATACACAATGATGATTAATACTAGAAAATCTTAGAAAGATATTTGCGACACAGCCAATAATAGTTACATAACTAATTAAAATAAAAAAAAATTAAATTATTATGGATAAATTTCTATATATTTAGTTCGGTAAAAATGATTAGAATTGATGTTGGGTTTGATTATGAATTAAAATACCATAAGATAATTTTTATGCTAGATTAACAATTTTATATTAAATTTTATTTATATTTATAATAAAAACATTTTAACATAAATCACATCATCTCAAAATTCATTTTAGTCAAAATAAATTTAAATCAAAATCAATTTTATCAATGTTCATTTAAACATGCACTTAATCTAATTACAAATAATTTCTTTGGTTCTTTTTTATATATTTAAGGTTATTGTATATAAATTAAAAATATTTAATAAACTTAAATATTAAATTTTATTAAAATATTCTTATTTGATATTTAAATTTTTAATGTATATACCGCTAATAGGTTATACTCCTTAAGACAAACATTGAGAGAATAGAATCGGTAAATTATTCAATTATTTGATAAAAATTATTGCTATACTAATTTTATCTTCCTTTAATACTATTGTAAAATACCTATAAAAAATATCAACATTTATTTTTAAAATAATGTCTTATAAAAAATACCGGAGAGAATAATTGTTTATGAAAATATTTTAAAATACTAATTTTAAATTATTTAATAATTTATCCATTCTATTTGTCTCAATATTTTAGTTTTAAGGAGTATCCACCATTAGTGGTATATACATTGAAAATTTAAATATTAAATAAGAATATTTTAATGAAATATAATATTTAATTTTTATTAAATATTTTTAGTCTATATACAATAACCTTAAATATATAAAAACGAAACAAAGAAAGTATTTTGAATTATATTAAGTAAGTGTTTAGATGAATGTTAATAAAATTAATTTAATTTAAATTAATTTTGGTTAAAATTGATTTTGAGATTATTTGATTTATGTTAGAAGGTTTTTATTATAAATATAAATAAAATTTAACATAAATTAGAAATATATTTTAGAAATTATTATATGTTATTTCAAATCATAATTTAACCCAATTCAATTCTAAATTTTTTTTCTACAAATCTAAACATATAAATTTATCATTATCATCATTGTATGAGAATAAATGTTAATGTAAACAGAACTTGTACTCACTAAATTTTATATGACAATGCATTTCTTAGGATTGATATTAATTATAATGATCACCTTGTAGAGATGAAGAGAAGATTTCTCACTTTCTAATGAAATAAGCTCTTAAATATTATAAGGGAAGAAACAGAGAGTTGCATCTTGCATGAGTTTTTATTTTGCATAGAAGTGGCCAAACATCATTAATCTCCATAAATACGTTTTTCCATAACACTTTAATTTTTTTATTTTAATTAATTGCTAAATTATGATTGTTTTTGTATAAGAGTGAATGTGTCTATGCAAAATTTACTCATAAATACTAAGGTTTAGTTTCCATTTGAATAGGCTTACTTTAATCTTTTTAACTTAAATAAATTCTCCTCCTCTTCAGTCTTTTCATATCATGTTATCAGACTCAAACAAATTATCAACGGAATCGACATACTGGGTTATTGATCAAACCAATAGATTATTAGTTGATCTACATCATCTGTTCTATATTAAAAATCTTGAAACAATTTATAACTTATAAACTTTTATATTACAAAAAAAAAAGTATACAGAAAAAGCTAAAAAATATTTTTTTATTTTTTTGCACAATTTAATAATCATTATAACAGACCAGACCTACCCTCAAACTGGACTTACCCACATGGCTGATCCTACCCCCAGTATGGCCAGATATCTCGATTCGGGTAGGGCTTATCATCCCTAAAGTGAAAGGTCAAAACTACCATTTTCAAGTCTAAACCTTAATGACCTAAGCTCAAGTCCAAAAAGGTAAACACTGTAAATAGAGAATAATAAGTACATGTTTGACCACTCGATATTATTTTCACTAACACTTGTACAATATCTTTGACCTGATCTAAGGTTGAGCTCACACCGACTTGAGCATTTTGGAGTGTCACTGTAGGTACTTACCTGTGCACACCTAGCTAGAATACTTATGATGACTAAAAAGCAAAATCTTTTATTTAGAGCTCAAGTGATGGAGCTACTTCTTCCACTTGACATCTTGTCAAAGGTGCAAGTAGTATTGTATTGTAACTAATGTTCTCCATGACTTTACTCTTGGCGTCCAAGAATATTATGGATGTAGATACATTCTACAGACAACGAAAGAGACTTATATGACGTTGATACCTAACCAATATGTGCAAGTACAATCACCAAATAGGTTAAAAACATACAATAATAATTAATAAGATATAATTCTAAATAAATTAACTTCCAAATTCAAAATGTTTTGCATAAGATATGCACTACTATAGTAAGAGACTATATAAACTATTTAAACATAATTTTATTCTTATTTAAAAAGTATCATCATTCATTAAAAAAATTTATGTAATATTTATACAAAAATTTCATGATCAAATTGGGTTGATCTAATGGATCTCCGCTTCAACCCCTAGACTTGCTAAGTCAGGTTATATTGGAAAGTCTTATTAATCATTTAAACCTATTAATTAATAACACTTATTACAAATATTTTTGTTACTTTTTTCGATCAACTTAGTGTTTCGACATAGTAGAGTGGTTTATCATCTTATTAATCAATTAAACCGATTGAGTTGATGAAGTCTTATAATAAATATTTCTGTTACTTTTTCAATTATAAAAAAATACATGTATTTCACGATTTACCCTTTCAAAGTTGGCAATCGTGACACTTATTAGGCATTTACTTTTTTTTTATTTTCTATTTTACTATTGACACTTCTTAATAATTCAAATATAATAAATATTTTTTTCCTTTGTTCCTTTTTAGGGATAACAAATAAACTCTTAATACTAGGCAATTTTTGAACTCGTCCAAAGTTGACAAAAAATCCTTGTTTTGACGAACATGAGGATGGGTATGAAAAATATCCATATTTATTAAGTCGGGAATGAGGACAAGGATGAGGATATACATTCTCATCTCGTCTCTGTCTCGTACCTACCCCCACCTTGCCCTTATTTTAATTAATAAAATACTTCAAATTTTTACCTTGATTTATTATACCTACTTTTCAAACCAAATGACCGATCAAATTTCCATTTTATTTACAAATTACAATTTTGGGATGTCAAGAAAGGTATGACATTTACGAATTGACATTTTTCTTCCAAAAAGAAATTGAATGGTTTGAAATTTAATTTACAAATTTTGCATTTATTAGATAACATTTCATTATATTCAAATAGTTTATTTTTTTATCAATTTTTTTTGTAAGTATGAGTATACTTGACACCAGATAGGGACGAATATGGGGATTAAACATAAATATTATACCCATCACATATAGGGAAAGAGATGAAAGTATCATACATATCCCAGCTCTGTCCTATTGCCATGTTTATTCCCTCTTTTCCACTTGTAACTTGCTACCACTAGCAACCTCCACGGTGGCATGTTGTTCCACCACAAGACTGATCCCCAACTTGACTTCTCCACCACCTAAAATAAAAAACATACTCACCCCTTATCCCCCCCCTCCAAAAAAAAAATTCTCTCCCCCAAAAAATAAGTGTCCTTTACCCAACAAAACCCCTTCCATGAAAAAAGTTCTCGTATCCCCACTATCAAACACTTTCAATGAAAAAATATGTTGGATCAATTATCCATAAATGGTATAATATTTCTTTTACATTTTGGGTCAATGTTGTTTTTTTAAAAAATTAATGACGAGGAGAAGGTGTAATAGCAAGAAGGAGTCACACCAATGTGAAAGAAACATTAAGAAAAAAAAAAAGTAAATTTGAGGGTTTAAAAACATTAAGAACACTTTGTTAAAGTTTGTAAGTGTGAATAACAATTTGGAGTGAAAAAAAAAATTGGCCATACAATATGTTTAATTTTGTGCACTCTTTGGGCTTTGGATCCACTTTTTAGGTTGAATCTAAGACATTTTCTTCTAACAACCCCTTATTTACTATTTGTACCCTTCATGGTTTCAATATTTTAAAACAACCTAACATACCTTCACTCATTTTTAACTCTGGAATTTTTTTTATTGTGTTGCTATTCTATGTTTGCACATGATCATGCTCAGTTGCTTCTCTTATGTGCCAAACATCATGTGTGACATTGTGCTCTATTGTATATCCTTAATGATTGTATGTTCTTGCAAGTCTTTAAGGTATCGTTAGTTGATTTATGCATTATTTAGGAACGAAAAACAAAAATTTGTTTAGGTATGACTTTCTTAAAATTTCTTGTTGATTATTATTGCTTTATAATGTTCTTGGTGCGTTGTTTTTTGGTATTCAACATTGGTTTGCAGTGTTCTACATCAACCAATTCGAAACACACAAAAAAAATAATGTTTCCGGATTAATTGATCCGAAATACAAATTTGCATAGTTCTGGATGAACCGATATGAAATACAAATTTGTATATATTCCAGATCACGTGATCTAGAATGTACATAATATATTCCGAATCAATCGATCCAGAACACAAAAAATTTAGAACTTGATTGGTTTGGTTTTGTTTTTTATTTTTTAAAAAGAGTTTTCAAGAATAATTTTCAAAAACTGTTTTCTGGAAGAAAAGAAAAAAAAAACTTATTTAATAAATGTTATTTGAAAATTGTTTTGAAGATGTAAAAATGGAAAAACTTGTTCATGTTTATTAAAATTTCATTAATGAAAAGTAAAGAGCAACATATTTTGATTGTATTTGGATTTTCAAAACAAAACTAGAAAACTGAAAAGCAAAACTACTTTCAGCTATTCTTGTTTTTTAGTTTTTAAAAATTAAAAAATCATAACTCTTTTCAAAAATTGTTTTCAGAAAACACTACCTAAACAAGTTTTTTAGTTTTTAAATAGTAAAATACTAAAAATAGTTTTATAAAACTGTTACTAAATAAGTGCTTAATATTCCAGATAAGTTGATCCAGAATACGATTTATGCACAGTTTTAGATGAATCCATAATACAAATTTCTCGCAATTCTGGATCACCTGATCTGGAATAAATTACCAAGTCCACTTTTACGTTCCAGATCACTTGATCTAGAATGATTTATGTGAATTTAAAAAAATTACATTTTTTTTTACTTACAAAGAGGAGACATGACAGAGGAAGTTCCTAAAATGAAGGTGAAGTAATATATGTTCGAAGAAGGTGAGAATGTAAAATGAAAAAATCAACATGCTATTTCGAAAAGGTGGGTAAATATGTGCATGCAACTATGAAACTGGGTGATGCTCTAAAACAAACTTAAAATAAAAAAAGGTGAATATGTTTTTGAAGTTTGCTAAAAATTGTAAAGACTGATGGAGTGCAAATAGTAAACGAGGGTACTAGTTACAAGAGTTGAAAATGGTCCTGATCAAGCTTTCGGCTCTAAATCTGAAAACTTAAGGGCAATTGTTCATCATACCTGTCTACTTTGATAAATACCTTCTTTTACTTACCTTCTAAAATATATGTTTTTGTACCCCTTTTGCTATTGATTTATACCCAGCACTTTTTGCAACCCTTTGCGTTATTTATTTGTTAATTTGTTGGTTAAACAAAAATTGAATCAATCTTCTCAAAATAAAATGAGAAAAAAGTTAATGCACTAATTGTATAAAAAAAAATTATATTATCAATTCATTACAAACTTTTATGTATGATAAATTTGTTTCTAACACTTCAAAAATTATATAAATATTGAATTATACGTATGAATATTAAACTCAAATAAAATTATGCGAATCGCAGAAGAATATAGAATTTGTAAAATCAGAAGGAAACAATATTAGATGCACGATGATATCAATTTTGCAGACTACAAAAACTGAGTGAATTTGAGTTAAATTAGTGAAAGTATTGAGTGATTGAAGTGCAACTTCTCTCTTACTCTGCATGCATGCGTGACTTTGTGTGGAGCAATTTCTTTTTTCCTTTCAATTTTATTACTCTTTCATTGCATGTGTTTTGTGGGTTTATTATTATATTCGGATTATATCAATTTTGATTATATTCAGAATTTCACTCAACCTTCTAGGGATTTGTTTTACTTAGAGAGGAAAGAAATTAAAATATGAAGAAGATGGAGGTATAAATTATACTTTTGAAAAAAATAAACAAAAGGATATATATAATTCAAAGAAAGGAAGTATAAATATCATAAAACTATTAAAGTTAAAATATAAACAAACAATCAATTTATTTATACATTACATATTTCTTACTGTCAAATTATATTCAATCAAATTAAATTAAACAGTCTTGTTAAAACATTAATTTACCAACTAATACATATTAATAAAAAGTTTAAATAAATATTAACTCTAAATCATATAAACCTAAATAGAATAATGAGTAGAGTAGTACTCTTACAACTTACCAAAATAATTAAAAGTAGACAATTTAATTTAGTAAGATTTTAATATCTCAAACTGAAATAAATAAATTAAATGCTATTTAAAGATTACAAAAACCAGATCATTCCAAATAAAATGACAGTTTTTTTGCAATCTTTTAATTCAATTTTCAATTTTTTATTTTATAAGTTAAAAATATTAATTATTAATATATTAATTTTTATTAACAAAGAGATTCAAATTCATGATATCTATTTTTTTTTTCTTAATGTAAAGTTTGCAAACTAGAAAAGCTCTAACAAATTATCAAAACTCTAAAAATGAATAGATATCGAAACTACGAAAAGCTTGGCTTCTCTAAGTGTAGTTCCATGATTTCATTTTAAATTAGCTTTGGATCGGTCTTAGCATTCTTAGTCACAGCTAAGAGAATTACAACACTATTTACACGGTCATGTCTAGAGTTTACATCCACGTGGAGCATCCACACATCAGGTTCCTTCACTATACATACTCCAAACTGCAACACACCAAACTGTGCAATTCATTATTCACCACAAACAATGTCTCCATGCGCCACCGCTATGCTTCTGCTCCTAGCGATGGCCACCACCACCCACTCCACCTTCACCAAATCAAAGGAGTTACACATTCTTTATGCGGCCCAAGTCCAGATGGCCCGAGCCAGGACCTGGGCCTCTACCTCTGCAGGTTTGCAAGACCTTATCGATCCACCATGCGTGATAGCATTAAGAGACTGCATCAAGCTTTACAGCGAAGGTGAGTCTCGGCTTTCACGCATGGTGGACGACGTGAACAGCTACACCATGCATGATGCGCTCACGTGGGTGAGTTCGGTGATGACTAACCACAGGACTTGCATGGATGGTTTGCGGAGAAAAGGGTATGTATTAGAAGCTCGGATTTTGGGAAGAAACATGACCACCATGTTGAAGCAGGCACTTGCTGCTTATGCCAATAACATAGACAAAGTTCAAGGTAAAAATTACAGTTCACTTGTTATTGATTTCCACTTTCATTAATTTCATAATATATTCTATATATGAGAAAAAAATATTACATTATCTTGGATTATTATTTCATCTATGATTCCAACCAATTAGCATGGAATATATTTATTTGATTTAAATAATTTAAAAAATAAATTAATGAATTAATTATATATTGCATATTTATTAGTTAGGATCATAAATAACATTATGGTCAGGGACTATGTAATAATTTTACGTAATGACATCATCAAAGATAGATGAAAATACTAATTTGTGTTTCATTTTTTTTTTCACCAATCAACAAAAACTTTGTCATTTAATAAATAAACTACATAAAAGATAAAAAATTTACTAAATGACATAGTATTTCTTGACTAATGGAGAGAAGAAATGGAATGCAAATTACAGTAAAGAATTTTCATCCTATTAAATACAAGTGCATTGAATTTTACGTAGAAGAGGTGAAAATTATTATTGGGTAATACTTATAACATATTTTAGGGTTTTTTTATTAACAAATGTTAATAATTCTTTTTTGTAAATGGAAAGAACTCAAATCCAGGAATAACAAAGGTTAATCATCACTAAATCACACCGATAGATGTTTTAAACTTAAAATTTTTAATAGTCTTAAATATATTTTTTGTGTTACAATGTTTATTGGCAATTTCTACATATGAAAAGAATGTGATAAGAAGAAGTCGTAAATTCAAATCTCTTTACTAACAAAATTGACATAACAATAACTAATATTTATTTGTAAAAAAACTTTAAATATATTTTAAGCTAAATATTAATTCAATTTAGTTTTATTTCTTAGATTCATTTTCTGTAATACTAAACTCTTTATTATTCTCTTTTACTTAGCTTGATGCTAACATGCATAATTATCAAAATAAAAATATGTTAATTAAAATAATTAAATGAAAAAGTTAAATTATTTTTATAAGTATAATTCAATTCAATAATAAATTTATTATTTTAAATAAATTAAACTAATATATTCTTTAAAAAAAATTGTCAAAATACACAATATATTTGTGTGTTTTTTTTACTCTTAAATTCTTACAGTCACTCACACAAACAGAGAAGTCAATCTAGATAGAAAATAGTGGAAGAAATGATGGATAATAGATTAGTGTAAGAACTGACTGAGATACAACAGTTTTGCCTATATATATTGCAAAGGCTACAAGACTAAAAATAACACAAATTAAGACAAAATAATAGTTACAACTAACTAATTAACTATTTAAGGAAGAACTAATTAGTCAATTAAGAGCCCCACAACAAGAGATCTACTCAACATGTATGAGAGAAAATAGTGGAAGAAATGGATGAATATATCACATTAGAAGTATGGTTGAGAAATTCTGTAAAAAAATTGAAATATAAGAGTTTTACCTATATATACTGCTAAGGCTACCCATAATTTTGTGACCATAATTTTGTATCTATTGTTTTATATAAATAAAGTAATCACATATTTATATTTAATTTTAATATATTATAAATAAAAATTACTATTTTATTATTATTTTTAATTTTAATTTATTAAACCACGACCTATTTTCAGTATATGAGTGCTAAATAATTGAAAAGTCAATTTGTAACAACCTTCAGAGATGGTTTTCAACTATTTCATTCCACGATACTTCTCATGGTGTCATTGTACTCAATTCCATGTTGTTCATAATCCTCCATAGATAGTGCTTTCTAAATTGTCTAGTCTTTTTAATTTTCAAGATCAATTACTGACCAACAAACCAATGCAAAGCTTTTTAGTATACTTTGGCTCATTCATACATTTTTTGGAAAATTTTCAAAAGGTCACCCACCCCAAAATTGGTCCAAGTTAAGCATACTTAACTATGTTGTTCTTAAGTACTGTGCTACTAAAAGTAGATGCATATTGTTGATATAGGTACCTAGTGTCAATTAGTTCCTTTAGGTTATTTGTAAATATAGAATTTACACTTATATAGCCTTTGAATCCCTCTCATTCTGATGTATCGGGGGTTTAACAAGCCCTAACTTTTGCCTAGTTCACCCTTAAACCACATCGTATTAGCAAAGGACTTAATCTGACACCATTTGTAACACAACCATTCATATGCAACATTTCAATTCATGTGAATGAAGAAGAAGAAAACAACAATGGCTTGTAGAAAAAGAAACAATAATTAAGAGAAATGCGAAAACAAAATAGTTTTCAATAGAAAACACTATACATACTATAAGAGGTAAAAATGTTGTAAAGTATAAAACTTTGATCCTTTATGTTATTTTATATGTTTATTAATTAGTTCCTAATTATTTCTAAAGGGTTCCAATTGTTTCAAGAAACTAGCATTAGTTTGTATAAGTAGTAGCAGTTTCAGAGTTCAAATCATTTTTTGTCCCTTTGGGTAGAGCTGTCAAAACAGACTCGATCGGCCTATCTGGGCTAGCCCACCTAAAAAATGGGTCAACCTAATTCAACTTATTTTAACTTTCTTACTCAATTTGTTGGCTTGATCCTACCCACCACATGTTAATGGGTTATAAGGTTAGCCCACCAAAAAATAAAAATAAATAAAAATTAGATTTTTAAAAATGACTATTTATTTAAGTATTTATTTAAAATTAAGAAAAAATGTTTCCTATTTTATTATGTAATATAATAGTTTAAAATGCAAAAAAAATGATTATATAAAGTGCAAATTTACAATTGAACCAAACATAGTTAAAAAAATGTTCACTATTTGGTTATATAAAGTACAAACTGATTATGTAATAAAATAAAAATGATGTTGTTTGATAGTGTAAGTGAATGAGGTGAGGTGTAGAATGAAGTGACCTATTTAGGGCAAAAAAAAGTATGGTGTGATGTAAGTAGTAAATGCTAAGTGGATTGAATACGGGTTAGCCCAGTCTATCCTGGCTGAACCCATATTAGTCGGGCCCAAAGTTAGTGGAGTTATATTTCTACCATCATAACTAATCCTTCTTGTTTTTTTGCCCAACCCATATTAATAGTGGTTGGGGTAGCCCACCGATTTGAACCTGTTTTAATGACTCTAACTTTAGGTATAAGCCAAGCCCATTTAAGAGGAAAGTGTCCATCTTATTGTGTCAAGGGTTCCTAACTATATTAGTCATTGTTTTCAACGATGATAATTTATACTAATATCATATATACTGATATCTATAGCTGTACTAGTATTTCTACATATACATATACATAATTTTAAAATGATATTAATAAAAAAAATATCATGTTTTATAATTAGTATTAGTTTTTTCTTTAAAAGTATGTTTCCGCCAGAAAGAAAAAAAAACTAATAATATTATAAAATAAATAGAAGTGTTTTTAAATTTATGGATTCAAATAAGAAAAACAAACGATGAATACAAAGAAAATATAATACTATATAATAATATTGTTGATTTTATATTCTTTTAGCTAATAACAATTAGACACAACTATTTCTCTTCTGATTTTGAGTTGACTAATATTTCCATGTAACATTTTTCATCTTTATATTTATAAAATAATCAAACCTTTAATTTATTTAAGCATCTTAACTATTATTCAATTATTTTTCATACGTATAAATAGTAAAGGTGGCCAATGTTAACTTCAATATCTTAATTTCATGTGCTTATGTGAACTTTTTAAATGCTTTAATTGTATTTATCTTTTAAAATTAGATTATCTGATCTTGATTTATGAATTAAACATATATATATATATGAGCATCAATTAAACATTAATTTTTAGTTAGAAAGTGATTACTAAAATTATGACATTACTAACAAATAATTAAAAATGTTGACAAATTGAATATGTGTGTAATGGTTACAATTAATTTTAAAATATGCATTTAATAAATTAAAAATATTTTTGTAGAAAAATAATATATGAAGTTTTATCTTTTTATTTTTTGAAAGTGACATTATTGATCATTCATTCAAGAAACATAAGAAGTGACCAAACAAGCCTTTCTTTCCATATCTACAAAAGAACTTAATTGGGCACGACATTTTCAGAAGCCTTCCAAACAAAATAAATACATGAATTAAATAAGTGTTTTGTCATTTTTCTAAAAATCACTTTTAGTTCTTAAAATCCAAACATATTTTTTTAATCTTAATTCATTTTTATTTCTTCTTTTCCGGTTAACGTCGTTAAAAGTTGCTGACAGAAGATATGTTTTTATACTCGTGAATCATTATCTTCTTCAGCTCTAGCCCCTCAATCTTTAATTTCACATTCGGCAATCTTTAATTTCATATTCGGTACAACTAAATATGCCGGAACTTATAAACGAATAACATTAATACAAAAAATAAATTAATTTTAAGGACCAAAAATATATTTTTAAATTTCAAGAACCAAAAATGATATTTGATAAATTTTTAAGGACAAAGAACTTACGTAAGCATAAATGCATTTAGGGATAGTTTTTACCTTCCTCAGTTTTGCCTTAGTCAATTACTACCATGTTGGCACTTATTTTGACTCATGGATGTCTCATCAAAATAACTATAAACACTCATTTGACTTTTATTTAGCAAATTAGATATACAATCCTCAACTTTTATTAAATTACACACAATTTCATTCTTTTTATATTACATTAATATTTCTTATATATTTAAAAATATTACACTATTACCATCTTAAATATTTCAATTATGGTTAACAAAAACAGAAAATTATATGTAATTAGACTAAACTTTAGAAAAGTTAGTGTAATTTCCTCTATTTTTTTCTAATTCTTTTTCTTTCACATCACATAACCGATTGCACTCCTTTGTGTCTCTTCTATGTCTTTCTCACATATGGTGTTTGCAATATTTAAATTTTTCCCTATGTTTATGTGTGTAGAACTACCTCAGGAAACATTGTCAGAATCATCAACTAATGGTCTTTTAGCATCATGGAATAGTGAAACTTCTAATGCAGACTTCACAGTGGCAAAGGATGGTTCAGGTACTCACAAAACAATCTCTGAAGCAGTAAAAGCACTTGCTGCTAATAACCGTCCCTCAAGACAAGTCATATACGTAAAATCAGGGGTCTACAATGAGAAAGTGGATATTGGAGCCAATTTGAAGAATGTGATGCTTGTAGGAGATGGCATAGACAAAACTATTATCACTGGCAACAAAAATGCCAATCAGGGTGATTCAACTATAGGCTCAGCCACATTTGGTGAGACTCATTTATTTCTTAAGGAATACTAATAGCACTCTTTCTCTACTGTTGATTGATTGAAATTTAATAACTATGTTAATGAAACTTAGATTTCATTGTTAAATCAACATAGTTATTAATAAAAAGTAAAACTAATCAAAATTGGTTATTTTCAATAGTTTTTAACTAATCACAGAGTGTTAACAAGAAAGTATGCTAACATCTCTATTACTTTCCAATCTCCACATTAAGTCCCAAAGGTTGTTGAAATGTGTAAGACCATGTTTAGGGATCTATTGCAAAATTATGTTTGAGGTAAAAGTAATTTTGTTGATTTGTTTTTAGTTAAATTTGTTTTTATCTATTTGCATTGGAAAATGTATAGCAACATTTCCAACCATAAACGAAGTGTCTATTTGATTTTAAGTTGGAAATATTGCACGCATGTTTCTACGTAAATTTAATGGATAAAAGCAAAATGAAAACAAAAATAAGAATCGCAAATTACTTCTGCTTCAAACTTAAGTTTGCACTTGAGAACCAAACAAGACACAAACATGAACTCATTTTCTGACTGCATTTTTGTGCATTAGAACATGTGTAGCAACATCTCCAACTGCAAAGTTGAGATGTTTCCTTGCGAATTCAACTGATAAAAGCAAAAAAATCAAAACAAAAATAGGGATGGCAAAATTACTTCTGCTTCAAACTTAAGTTTGCACATGAGAACCAAACATGAACTCATTTTCTAACTGCATTTTGTTTGATACAGATGTAGCTGGAGATGGATTTTGGGCAAGGGACATAACATTTGAGAACACAGCAGGGCCAGAGGGACACCAAGCAGTGGCATTAAGGGTCAGTGCAGACCTATCGGTCTTCTACAAATGCAGCTTCAAGGGTTACCAAGACACTCTTCTTGTGGACTCAAACAGACAATTTTTTAGAAACTGCCACATATATGGCACCATAGATTTCATATTTGGTGATGCCTCAGTGGTGTTCCAAAGCTGTGACATCCTCCTAAGGAAACCAATAAACAAGCAAGCCAACTACATCACAGCACAAGGAAGAGATGACCCTAACAAGCCCACAGGGATATCAATCCACAGTTGCCAGGTGAAGCCAGCAAATGACTTTTCCTCTTCTGGGGACTCTACCAACAACTTCCTAGGGAGGCCTTGGAAAAAGTACTCAAGAACAATGTTTATGAAGACTAATTTGGATGGTTTGATTGACCCAAAAGGGTGGAGTGAATGGAATGGAGACTTTGCACTTTCAACTTTGGACTATGGAGAGTATTTGAACACTGGCAGTGGTGCCTCTACACAGCACAGGGTCAACTGGCCTGGTTTCCATGTGTTGAGTAATGATAATGAGGCCACACCATTCAGTGTGAATCAGTTCTTGCAAGGGGAGAAGTGGATTCCAGCTACTGGTGTGCCATTCAGTTCTGGAATTTAGGAAGGCAATTACTTTCACTGTATCAAAGTATCAGAATAATGAGTTTTAAACATTGTAATAATGGCCTCTAGCATGGCCCTACATAGTATTGTACTAGTTTTTTTATCAGTAGATTTTAGTTATTAGTCATCAGTTTTTTCAGTAAAAGTTTTCGAATTGGCGACATTTTCTTCACCCTTTTTTCTTTTACCTTAATTTTTACTGCTAGATCACTTTTATAATTAATTCATACTATGTATTGTACTAGTATCTTACCCCTAATATAGAAAATTAATAAATAGAAAATAAAATAAAATCTTAAAATATTTAAAATTAAAAAGTATACACATTAAAGAAAAATAGTATAATATAAAATTCTTTAATTTTAAATACAAATAATCACATGTATTGCTCTTAACATAACATTGGGTCTTGAACGAAGTGGTCTTCAAGTTCCTTTCTCGTAAGTAAGAGTAGGTGGGTATTTGCAAAGATTTTTTATGCCCAAGTTAGTATAGAGTGATGAGTATAGGATGGAATAGAAGTGACATTAGAGCCTTGTTCTGTGTATTGTATATATAAGGGTTTATCTATAAAGTGAGTGTATGTTTTCAGGAGTTGGTTATATCTTTTGGATTGGTGGGTGTTGTGAGATATTTGGAATTCTGGATGAGGATCTCATATGCGAGATTCCAAGAGTTATGGTATTTTCGAGGGTGGTATAATAATGTTCTGTTATGGTTTGGGTCGAGTTGCTTATAAGTCTTGTGGAGCCAAGGTGGTGTTGGGCCGAGATGGTTGAGAACTTGAGTGATACATAAGCCCCCAAGCTCTTGATGTATCTCGGGTGAGGAGCTTGACTGTATCGTTGATCTAAAGAGGAAAAGGTGAAAATGGTACTAGAGGGTCTACAAATGTCGTCAACAGGTTGAACTTGACCATCCACCACCAGCGAAGCCTCCGACAATGACATTGATGACACCACATACTTGTTGAGTAGGTTGGGTGTGTCACCAGTCTCCATTTCGTTGGTTATCTTGTTGTACGTCTTTTAGGGCATTGTTGTATCGTTAACCATGATCTGACCAATATGTATATTCTTGTGGATTATAGTGATAATGTGGGGTTGCTCCAAAGTTGGATAAGGTCTAAATAAAACGAGTAAGGCGGCCTTGCTGGACGAGTTCTTTTATTTTATCTTTTAGAGAAATTTAATCTTTAGTGGTGTGGTTGCAGTTTTGGTGGTATTGACAACATTTGTTGCAGTTGACACCGTTAGTAGGTTTGGCTAGTAAGGGAAGGTGAAGGATCTCAGTGTAAAATGCTTCTTCAAGGATGTAGGCATAGTATTCAGTGAGGGAAGTATAGGAATTGTTCCAAGGTTGAAGGGTTTGACTCGTTCTTTTGAAGTTGTAGTCACGTGTGGGCCTTACACGATCTCAGTCTCGATCTTTCTTTGTTCTTTTGGGGTTCTTGGCTTTTCGAATTTGTACTTTTTGGGAGGCTAGTTCTTCGATTTGGATGTAGTCAAAGGTGTGTTCTTGGAATTTGTCCATGTTGGTAGATGCTTTTTGCACAAATTATCATAGAATTTGTCAGGCTTGAAAGCACAATGATGGAGTGTAGGGATACACTAGGTTCAAGGTCACAAATTTTAACAGTGGTTTTAGAGAATTGTCGATGAAGTCACAAAGAGGTCTGTTGTCACCCTACTGTAGGTTGACGAGGGCAATCGAGGTGGTTTGATGAGGTTGGCATGTGACATATTAGGCAGTGAGTTTTTTGACCAAGGTGTCAAAGTAGTTGATGGAATGAGGTAGGAGGTGGGTCAACCACTTTAAAGTGGCTCCCTTTAGGGAGGTGGAAAAGATTGGGTAGAGGATTCTGTCGTTGTTGGTGTAGAGATTGACTTGGGTCACATAGGTTTCAGGGTGCTTGTCAAGGTCGATGGTGTCATTATATATGTTGAGATTGATGGGTTTCATGGATGAAAAGGTGTCATTACAAAAGTGGAGGTTTTGTGGTCAAACATCTTTTGTGAGGGACAAAAAGGGCTTTGTCATTGAGAAGGTTATTTCTTATGATTTGTGGTATTACTTTTAGCGTGGTCAGCTTCTTAATGAGAGGGATTATGATGTCCACTGTCATTAGGTTCTAATGCATGGTGTGGGTTGTTATTTCGATTGGAGAGAGCTTGAAGGCAAGCTCCTATGGTCTCATTTTCCGTCAAGCGATTTTGAGGTCAATTGCGTGTTGTTAACAAAGAGCTTGAGGTCATTATTTTATTGTCAGACAGGTTCTTGTAGTCATAAGAGGTTAGGAGTATCTCCCATGGTTGTGTAAGAAGTTGTGCTCCTAATTTCAACCATGAGTTGGTAAGGATCGTGGGAAACTTTTCATCGGTTGCACAGTAAGCACCAAATGTTCTTACCATAATACTGAGTTTTGAATGAAGTGGTCTCTGAGCTCCCTTTTGGTAGGTAGGAGTAGATGAGTCACCTACAGAGACTCGGAGTCCAAGTTAGTGTGTGAGTAATGAGTATAGGATGGAGTATAAGTGATACCTAAGTCTTGTTCTATTTGTTGTATATATGGGGCTTTATCTATAGAGCGAGTGTGATATCTTGGGGGGTTGGTTATATCTTTTGGATTTGTGGTTATGTGTTGTGAGATATTTGAGATTATGATAATGTTATAGTATTTCCAAGGGTGATTATGATAGTATTTCTTTATTGGGCCATGGGGTTAAGTTGATGTTTGGCTGAAATGATTGGAGAGTTAGGTAATACAGTTATATTTAAATTAATTGCATTTTATTTTTTGTTGTCTTTTTAAGATATTATTTTTCATCTTTTTTATAAAAACAATTAAAATTAAAAATCTGTAAAATAATAATACATATTGAGAATTTTTAAAAAAAAATTATTAAGACGCAATACGCAATATTAATAGTTTTATGCCAGCATGGTGAAGTCTACACTATAACAGTTAATCAAGTGCTCCCAAAAGGACCACGCATACTGAATATTATATTATAAAAATAAGATTTATGTCCCTTATTAAATTGTCAAAAAAAATTAACCACAACAATTGAATAAAATATTGAGTTTGTACTGAATGTTTTATTATGGATCAAATTTCGTAATTGTTATGTGTAAAAAGAAATTTAGATACCAAAAATTTTTCCTTTATATGACGTTTGGTTTAGATCAGTTTGTTTAGTCTAAAATTTTCATGTTATTTCTTTTGTTATTCTATTATCGTTTTTTTTTTCTTTAGTTGACTTTCAATCGTAGCATATAATGCCATTATTGACATTAATGTATTTTTCTTAAACTATTTAATACATTTTATTTTTAAATAAAATATTTAATTTATTGTTTTACTAAATATGTGTACCACTTATTATTGATGAATAAGTAAGAAGAATTTTAGGTATTATTTATTATTTTTATTTTGAAATTAATGTTAAAAAATGTTTAGCAAAATATGTTTAAGTCGTTCAAAAATTTTTTAAATATTAAATACGTCTTTGAAAATAAGTTTTGGTATGTATTTTGTCCCTCTAATTAGAGAGTTACAAAATTATTTAAATAGCATATTTGTAGGATTAAAAGTAATATATTTTAGAAATAGAGGAACCAAAATAATACAAATATTTTTTTAAGAATGTATGTAATATATTAAAAAAAAAATTGAAGACTAAAACATATTTTACTATCTATTGGTCCACATTTTTAACATTAATTTCTAAATAAAAATAATAAATAATGCCTACAATTCTTCTTTCTTATTCATGAATAATAAGTGGCACATATATTTAGTAAAAAATAAAAAATTAAATATTTTTTAAAAATAAAAATTTATTAAATAATTTAATAAAAGAGTTTAATTAGTATGCATTGATAGTGTAAAAAAATTTAACTCTTCATTTGTATGACTTTTAAAGTATTAATTGGTAAAGTTAACAAATTTATTATAAATAAAAAGATTGTGACTGAATATTAGTGTAAAATTTGTTACACTCATAGTGCATATTAATTAAACTCCTAAGAAAAATATTTTCTTAATATTAATTTCCAAATAAAAATAATAAATAATGACTTCAAATCTTCTTTCTCATACATATGCATAATAAGTCATATATATATTTAGAAAAAAATGACAAATTAAATATTTTATTCAAAAACAAAAAGAAAATATGTTAACGTATAGAAAAAACAAAATATGTTCAATGTATAAAAAAAAACAATACATGTGTATACTTACATAAAATATGTTCAATGCTTAAAAGAAATTAAAAGAAGTACAAAGAAGAATTAATAGGTTTTTAATCAATAGAAAATGTTCCTTAAATAATAGAAATTAATCATTGGCAAATATCCATCAAAACCACCACACATCAATAACATGATGAGTAAGAAAGAAAAACTTTTATTTGTGACCTGTGCCAATGTTAATTGGCTTCAATAATCAATTAAATAGTATGACAAACAAAACTTCATCTAATTAACATTATTGTGATGAACACATTGAATATGCATACCACACATGGTTATTAACAAGATTGAAATCAATCCCACCAAAGCAAAAACATGTGACCTTAATTCACAATACAAAACAGTGGTTTAGGGTTTGTTGGTGATGCCTCTAGCTTGTGTCTTGTACCTAGAAGCATATCTATGAAAAAAGTTAAGTGCAACACTAGTAACTTCAGCAACATTTTGTGCCTTAACTTTAATAGTAGCAGTTCTCTTACTCATCCTTCTACCACCAGGGAACGATTGAACACAGTAGCTAGCATCTGTTAATGCAGTGCTAACCCATGTCTCCACGTTGCTTATGTGCCACAAAAATCTATCATCTATGATGGGGTGTTTGTTAAGCCTTCTAAGCTCTTTGATGGCTTGGACAAGTTGGTCCACACTATCATTGATTTGGGTCACACAATCTTGCACAATAAGGTACACCCTTTCATGATTATTATGATTCTTGAATTGCTCAAGCTCCTTCACCACTTGTGACAAGTAGCTTCTTGTTTTAAGTGCTCTTGAGAGGCTCACAGAAAGTGCAACATGTGCTAAGTGCTGAGGGCCATCTATGGTGTAGTATTTGGCAAATTTGGCTAGGCAACGGTTGCATAGATCAGGGTAAAGGGTTCCTTGGCATGAGGATTCTATGTAAGCTTTTGTTTGGTTTTGGTTTTGGTTTGGAGGGTTATTGGGCAGAGCCAAACATGGCTCAAGTGGGGCAAGAAATAGAAAGGTAGAAAGGAAAGTGAATATGAATAATAGGTTCATGTTTGGAATGTGATAGACTAGAGTATGAGTTCTCTATTGTATAAAATGATTAGGAAATGTTGTTTATATAGAGATAAAGTTCCCTTGACTTCATGCGATATACATGCTTTTTTTTTCCCTTCTTATTGTTAAAAAATATTACATAGTTTCGTCCGGATGATCATCACATCGTTAATATTCCTGATCCTAGTCAATTAAGGATTAATATATAATTAACACAATAAATTAAATAATTTAGAGTTATAAGGTTGATTTAGTCATAACGTTTAGTTGTTCATGTGTGAGAAGAAAGAAGAGAAAAAATGTCGTAGATTCAAATTACTTTACTAACAAAACAAAACTAATAAACTTAAATATGTTTTTTGTCCTTAATGTTTTATAAAAAATCATTTTTTATCTTTGAAATTCAAAAATTCTTTTTTTTAGTCTCTAAAATTTTTTTTATTAACGTTATCTATTTATAAGTTTCAATGTATTTGATTGTGCTGGATGTGAAAGTAAAGATTGAGGTGGTTAGGATTGAAGAGGAGAGTGATTTACGAATACAAAAACGTGTTTCCCGTTAGCAATTTTTTAGCGGCATTAACTAGATAATAATGACTAAAAGTGAAATAAGGACTAAAAAAATATTTTTGAATTTTAAGGAACAAAAGTGATTTTTTGTAAAACTTTAGGAATAAAAAACTTATTTAAGTCAAACTAATATATTAACAATTAACATTTGTGTATCAAAAAAAGTTTGAGATAATTTAATTAATTAATTATATGCTCTTATTGATTGAAATTACGCATGATATGGTATCTCGAATCATCTAATAGTTTACGTAATAAGTTTAATTAATATACATTAACAGTATAAAAGAATTTTACACTAATTACCATCGACGTGTAAAACAACAAAATTATATATAAATTTTAATATATTAATTAAGTAAAGTCAACAAAATTATCATAAATAAAACGTTGTGATTAAATAATAGTATAAATTTTTTTACACTAACCATACGTACTAATTAAACTATTTTATGCTATTGTTAATTCACGTGCATGCTACTTAGTTGCACCAACAACGAAGAATAGCAATACTTTAAGATAATTTTTTAAGTACGTGGTTTGTGTAGCAAATCGTGGCATTAGCTTTAACTTTAGTTCAGCGTGAATTATATATTAATTAGATGAAGATAACAATGGATTTGGATGATCACTTCTTTTATTTTTCTACACAATGGATTTGGATGGTTAAATTGTACATAATTCTATTTTTTATTTTTCTACATTAATATGTTTTAAGTTTAAAATTATTAATACATAACCATTGTATCACACTATTGTTAGCATACAAGTTTTTAAGTTCATTTACTTTCTTCAAGTTAACTTGTATGTAAACTTTCTTTTTATTAAATTTGATAAATTGTATGAAAACTTTGTAATTTTTCGAGTTTATTCTCAAGTCATTGAGTCAACAAAATAAGTTGTTTTTACACATTTAGGGTTTATGTTTTCATTAGTATGTTGTTCTTAAATAGAAGAATATTTAACTCTCAAAATATCACAACTTCATTTTCCAACAAAATAACACATCATTTAAAATGTTCTAACATTATTACCATATTGATGGTGGAATTTATAAATTACTATTTTAATTATCCATTCAAAGACAAAAGTAATGATTAAAAAAGTAAATGTGTTTTTGTAATTATACAATTTTGGAGGTATTACTATAATTTGGTCTTTAATTAATTTTGTTATAAATTAAAGGTTAATACTTTTATTATTTTTCCATAAAGGAAATAAGGTAATTAAATGGTATACTATTTGTATATGTTCAATGGATCTCCTTCTGACAGCCTATGTATTTTGTTATCATTTCGAATTGGATGATCCACTAATTCAATTGACAGAAAATTATAAATGAATCAATTTTTTTGGTTTTTACTAAAGATAGTTAAACCATTTCTAATAATATATAGACCATATCAAAACATATTGTTTAAGAAGGACCCTCACTAATTAAGTTTAGTGGCACGTGCAATAATTAATACTGGTCAACTTTTTCTTGCCATAAGTTTACAGTTTATTGGTATTGACCTTGGATTATAACATCTCCGACCAAATTGAGAAGAAAGAAAAGGGGTTATGCTATGCTTAGGAAGGAAAACATATATAAAACTAGAATCAATGAGAATTATGATTTAATATACTTTAATAAGTGGCTGCTCATAATATTGTACTCTGAATCATGGTGCAACATGGAGCATACTCGGCGATGCCAACGGGTCTTTGTCCACTACTAAGAGGAATGGTAATATAAAACACATGCATGTAGTTGAACAAAAGATTGACACAACATGAATACATGATTACCCCAAAATCAAGCTAGATAGATAATAGATTAATTCCTGAGATACAATTTGGATGAATATGACTACACAACAACAATAATGTGCCTTTAAATGGTTCATTATTGGATACTTAATTAAGACTTAAGAGTAACATGTGAGCTAGTTAGTCTCTATATTATTTCTTACATTATATTTATGATTGACTAAAATTTATTAAAAATCCATTATTTTAATAATAAGGTACTTTTAAATTAAGATACAAAATAATTAAAGCGATATGAAACCTATCATTTATGATTTATAATAAATTATAGTCAATCATAATGTTAAAAAGATATTTGAGAAAGTATTTGAGAGGATGTAAATAGCATTTCTCATTTGAATATATAAGAAAACAGTTTTAAAAACTAAAATTAATAGGGGAATATTGAAAAATAGGGAAAAAAGGAAAAAATATCATGAAATTAAAGAAATAATGAGGGATAATCGATTGAAACAAATTATCCATTTTTATCGTTTAATTATATTTAATAACCCTACCCAACCAACATGTTTTTATGTTAATATGAAATATGAGTGTTTCCTTTAAGTGTGATTTGTAAAGACAGGGTTCTTCACTTAACAAAAAAAATTAAAAAATTAACTTCATTATCCCTCCCGCTACATAGTTTCTCCCTTACACACTCATCTACCCATCCATTTCTCATGCACTCTTCATAGAGAACCCACACACCCTTTGTTTTTCATCATGACAATACAGACTTGTAACCGCATACATTAATAAAAGTTTGCTACTCCAAATTAGATAATCAAATCCAAATTAGTTAATTCGAATGTTAATAATATATTACTCCTTCAAATTAATTAATTCGAGTGTTCTTCTCGTTAACTAATTTGGATGTTAACAATTTATCGCTCCTTTAGAATAATTAATTTGAATGTTAATAATATATCTTCTAATTTAGTTAAGCTACACCTTCATTTAGAACAGGTGCATGTCCTCCAATTATGTAATCCAGATTATTATAAATCTTTTTAGATTAAAAATTCATCAAGACTCCTTAATACGGAAAGGGTGTGGAACAACATGCAGACACAACTTAATATGGTAATGCTGGAATTTTTTAAAATATAGCGGTGCATGAGAAAAATAACGAGTGCAAGTAGCAACACCCCATTTTCTATTAGATGATATAGTTATATATGCCTTTTTTTATTAGTAAAAGTATTTTTTTTAATACATAGATGAGGCCTTTTCACTTTAAAAAATTAATAATAAATTTTTTTTATTGATGGGTCTAAAGCTTTAGTTTTAGAGTAATTTTTCTTGCACCCCAGAGGTGTATTTTTTATTACCGATTGAACTATCCAGAGATATCATATAAAGGTGTAGAAAGAAATTATGTGGGTGTAAGAAGAAATTTTCTAGTTTTAGTCGTCTAACCCTTTAACTGGCCCTGTATAATGCTAATCGAGATGTATGTCTTTTGCCATTACGAATCTAACCTTGGATATTAAAATTCTGATAAGAGATGTGGTTAAATACCATACATACAGCTTAAAGAACAAGAGAGAAATTCTAAAGAAATAACTTATGATATTGGTTGAATGATGATTATACAAGTGAGACCTCCCACTAGCTTATGAGTGGTATCACTGCAATCAGCTTAAATTACAAACAAGAGGTTAAAAAAAAGGGGAAAAACTTACTTACTATCACTAACTAATAAAAGTGAGGGCTAGATTGAGACGAAGTGGCTGATAGGACATGTTGGGTGTCTTTTTTGGAAGTATTTAGGAGAAAAAAAAAAGGTTAAAACAGCTGAGTTTTTTTTTTTTTTTTAATGATATGAGATTAAGCTAAATTTTTAATAAGTTTTGTATCTTTTAAAAAAGTCATGTAAGAAAGCTTTTACAAATTAAGATTGTTTGTACATATTTTAAAACAATTTATAAAGAAGTTTTTCTGATTTTTTTCATTGTATTTTTTTTTTTATTATTAAAAGTACTTCTAAAATAAGTTATCCAAACATACTTAGTTAGAAATAAGATAGGGGATTGAATATTAAGAATATGTAATCTTGTAGAACTTATTGACATCAGCATGGTTGGCACACACTAAGATTCAAGGGGTCGTCAGATGCTTAAATTTGAAGAAGTACAAACTATGAAATAATCTTGAAAAGGTTAAACTCTTACTATGAGAACTCCAGTGTGATGGTTGGAATATAAACTATCAAATTTCTTAATATAAACTATGTTTAGTTTGGAGTTTGAAAGCTATAACTACAACTAGTTTCTTCTCAAAGCTTTGTTAATATGTTAACACATTTTTTCACTTCCAGTTGAAAGCAAAAAATTCACTCCTAATTTTAGTTGAAGTAATTAATTAGAAACTACAATCAGTTATTTTTCCATCAATTCCAATTAAATTCCACCCAATTCTACTTTCTAAATATTATCCAAATACGCAGATAAAACTTGTCATAAACTAAACTTCTGCAAGTTGGAGGACTTCAAAATTTAAATTGCATAACCTTACTAAAAGTTTTTGTTTTTTCTCCAAGGAAATTCTCCTCTTCTAATAGAAAGGAATCTGAAAATAAGGATTATGTTTTACTCATCTGAAGAAAAAAGGAATCTGTTTTAACACAAAGGCTCCAAATACCATTTTTATTTTATAGAAAACTTATACTTAGACACATGACATGACATGACATGGTACACGTCTCAGTCTGAGACCTCATTCAGCTGAGAAAACAAGAAAAATACATCATGCTCAATTGCAGCAAAGTGTAAAACATAAATGCCACTAACTATAGACCTCATCTGAGCAAACTATCCAAAAAATCATAAAACTGTAACATGAATACTTTATTTTATACTTTCATCACCCTTTTCATCAAACATTTTGCTATTATTGAGTAAAATTCATTCAAGGTCGTGATTATTGTTTACAAAACCAGAAAAATCGCATACTTGTTTATCAGGGTCCTGACGATCACATAAGATTCACTCATTGATTAGACATGGTAACATGGAAATGTCTGCCAAACAATACAATCGCATTATCAGTTGTTTGAAAAGCCAAGTGAAATTTTATTAATGAAATAGTCCATATTGCAGCACAAGGAGTGCCATCAATACAACAAATATACAATAAGGTCTGCTAGCCTTATGCACCAGGTGCGTACTATCCAATTCTAACATGTCTCATTGACAGCTTTACAAGTAGCTTAACCACCCGCTCGCCAAATATTTATTTCTCCCCAAACAAATTTTTCTACCTAAGTTACCCAGAAATCTGCAATAATAATAGAACAAAAAATTACATTTCCACCCTATGAGCTTTTATCAAATTCTACACCAACTTCCTTAAGTTTAAAAATGTACACTAATATCCTTCTATTTTTGAAAACATAACATTAACACCACTCAAAATCTTACACTGAGACTCTAAGAGGAAGTGAAAATAATGATTAAAAAACAGACAATACTTGTGTAATTACATAAAATTTTAGAGGGTATTATTGTAATTGCTCATAATAATAAAAAAATGAAAACATGCCCAGCATCAATAATACAATTATTATGTGTTTATTCCTGTGTGTCTAATGTAAATACAAAACAAAAGCTTATGGCTTAATACACCGTGGCACAGTGAATGTATCCTGCTACCAGAAATGATCATATTGAGTCTATTTTTTGTTGTATATTTCATTCTCATAGGTCACCAAAGAGCTAGATTTTGTCACCAAAAATCCCCTCCTGCAGGTCATCTCTGGCCGAAATCCAATGTTAGGCCAAAAAGTACTTGTAACAAACACCTGCCACTCTATGCATTCCTGACTCAATCACAGCACACACCATGCAGTTTTGCTTGCTACCAGAATACCACCAACCCCACCAGCATCAGTAGTAAACATCAGTTGCTGCAATCCTTGCTCCCTCTGATATGCAGGTCCAAAGTTGTGGCTCCCACATACTGAACCAGAACAAAAGCTATACTGGTCTGATCTGTAAAAAAAAGATATATCAGCTTTTTCTCATCGACAAAATGCTGTCATGATCCCACTTGCTCACTTATGTCTTGGATCTGTTGTCCAACCAAAACACCTGCCCCTTCCTAACCGGACCTTGTCCCTGGAATTTCAACTAGCCTCCTCGCTGACGAGGTGAAATAAACCAACTTGCGAATGGGTAACAAAATTAAATCTTTGACCTCACCCATTGGCCATTGTCATTACCAAACCTGTACTTTCTCCACTATCTCCTCCAAATTTCAACAGTCATCTGAAAACATCCTCTTGTTTCTGTCATTTCATATCACGCCCATATAATGGCAAGCCAAATTCTGTTCTGTTTTGAACTGCCAACAAACATCGCTCTACAACAACAACAGTCAAGCCGTAACCCACTACATACATGAGGTCGGCTACATGGATCACAACACCAATTAGTCCTCTGAACTGACAAAAATTCTCCCTAATATTATTGTGCAGTGCCACCTCAATGCCTTGCCAACTCATGCACTCGACCCACACTCTAGAAAAGTAGTCACACTCAAATGGCTCAAAGATTCTCCCAGTCTCTGACACCCTTAGTATACAGCCTCACCATTGGTTATATAACACTTTGAACCAAATTCTGCATAGTTGGAATTCTGTCATGAGCAATCTTCCACACAAATGCTTGGACCTTTAGCATAGCATAGCTCGACTATAGCAATTTAAAGACTTATCCGATACAAATTCCTTTTTTTTTCTCTTTCTTTTGCCAAAAAGGGTGTGGAAAAGAATCATTACAAGGAATATGATCCCCACTAGGTTGGCACCAAAGACCTTAACTATTGTTTTTAGCATAACAATTAAAGAAGTACAAAACCATGGGGGAAAAACCAAATCCAAGATGAGAAATCATGTAAACCTATGAGAAGGTAAATCAACCTTTTCCAGAAAAAATCATCCCAAATAAAATTGGGGATGAGATCCCACCAAACTGTACCTTGTATGTTGTATCCCATTACTATGTGAGGCCAATTTGTCAGCACAAGAATTGCCCCTGCGGTAAATGTGAGGTCCAAACAGTACCCTCTAAATCAATTCCCTTTGATTCATCATAAAAGTATAAAGCTGCTCCCCACAATGCTCAAATCAGAAACCGAATTCCAAGATTTCAAAATGAACAATACCAAATTAATAAATGGTGAAAATCAAAATAAATGATGAATGAAAAAATGACCAACTTTGTGACAGCTCAATTCACAAAAGCTAATGCATTGTATAACATCTTACAACATCAAGCCCAAAGAATATGTGACAGTGTAGTGAACAAGAACAACTAAAATCATCTTTGAAACTTCTGGGACAAATAATCAACCCATATATTCAATTCTAATTATGTATACATGTGCACTACACTTGGTCCATTTTCTAACCAACAAGCTTGGTCTACTCATAGAGTTTCTCATTCTAATAAACCAATACTTTATGATTAAAAGGTCAAATAAAAATCATAATAAAGCAAACAAAAATTTGCAAAGAATCCTCAAATTCCCTATTTGGTGAAGAAATTCCTCTCAATCTTTGTCAAGCTCCTTATAATAATTCAAAGCATGAAACATGTTTGCCTCCAGGATCCTTACATGAGCAACAACCTTGGAGAAAAACCTAAGAGAGTGCCTTAAATCAGTGTTCTTCTTCTCACATCTGTCCATTGCCACTTTGATCTCCTTCAACAGGGTCATACATTCATCAACCCTTTCCAATTGTTCAAGGACACAATCATGAAAACCCTTTCTCTCTTTCTCCAACATCCCTTCAAACCCAACCTTTAAAAACTCAAGCCTCTCCCCGGAGTTAAAAACCTCACCTTTCAACCTCAGCCAAGCCTCTTCATCAGCGATCCTCGTTTTCCAGAAATCATGCACAATAGGGACCGTCTCTTTGAGCTTCACACGCAAAACATCTTCTTCGAGGGTCCCCTTCTCATCCGAGGCTGCTTCCTCGATGGAAACCACCGATGACAGTGACTTGTTGAGAGACCCATTTCGCCAAAACCCCAGAAAGAGGACCGATGCTGCGGTTATTGTGACAAAGGAGGGAACTTTGCGAAGATGGTTGAAGAATTGAAGAGATTTGGGATCTGGGTCGGACAAGGAAGCCACAATGGAAGATGAACATTGGGGATTGAAAACGAGGGTTGAAGAGGTTGATAGTGTTAGGGAATAGTGAAATGATGAACGTAGAGACTGTGGATGGTGGTTAAGAGGAAAAGCCTCCATTGATGGTGGTTGTTCTTTGGCGGAATTTGCAGTGTCAAAAACTGTGCAGTGATGTGGAATGGTTGATGGTGGTGTGGCCCCCTTCACCTTATGCCTTTGTTTAACTGTTAAATTTTTTTTTTTTTTTATAAACATAACCTTTTATATATATAAGTTTGTTAAACACTTTATTTATTATTAACGAAAAAATAAAATCATACCGAGAATATATATTTCTATTTCTATTTTAATATGATATAATAATTTTAAAATTTTAATTTAATATTTTTTAAAATTTTTATATTTTGATATATAAATTATTATTGATATATTTTAAAATATATTTTATTAATTTTACATTTTTTATGATAACATGATGATGAAAATATGTCAGATAATCAATGGATATATCAAATATACAATGAATATAAAAAAAAAAAATTTTAAATAGAACTCAAAATATTATTGTACATGGGTATACTTACATGTTTATCATGTTTAAGAAAAATTGATACAAGATAAAATAAAAATAGAAATTATGAAAATATATGTGTTAATTTCCAAGACAATTGGTTTTTAACATAAATTTTTAAGTGATATGATTTATGGTTATATATCTTTTATTATGAGTTTAATTAGTATATATTCACCTATGACTTTTCGTTTTCGTAATTTTGTTTTCGTGATTTTTAAAACAGTAATAAGTAACGTCAATACATGTTAATCATGAATAAAAAATTGTAATTGAATGTCCACATAAAAATTTTTAGACCGAAAATATATATCAATTAAACTTTTTTATTATATAGTCATATTAGAGTAAAATTTCCTGTAAACTTTGATTTTGGGATCTAATTCAAAAGATGTTAGAAGTCTCATTCGAGCAAACTCGAGTTTGAACTGAACCACGATGAAACATTTTCTGCCAAACACGTTAGATCAAACTGAAATCAAGTCCCACTAGCTCCAAACTCAAATTCATAGCATAAGGAAACTCCGATTAGAGTTACAATTGTTATTCGGGGATATATGGTACACAGTCGAGGGAGAAGGTGAAAAAATTTCATAATTTTGAATTTTATTGTTAAAAAGGACTATTACTAGTAATATTAATATTTAACATATAAAAAAATATAAGAATTGTTTGTGAAAGTTTTTTAATTTTCAAAAGGTTATTTCATTGGAACTATTATCTGCAGCATCAATCTCAACAGTTTATTTTATTTCAAAAAAAAATATCATACTGTTATATGCTAATTAAATTAATAATAGATTTGATTTAATGTCTAGACACTAATAGTATAAAAAAGTTTTATATTAATTATACTTCAAATAATTTTTTTAAAGTTGATTTTTCAATTATTATGTGTAAAATATTAAATAATAATAAACAATTACTCTTTCAATTTTTATAATAAGATAAAAGTAATAAAAAATTCAAAATGCATAATGATATTTATTTAAAAAATAATGAGAATTACATGTTCAAAACAATTACGTAACAAAGAAGATACATTTTACTTAATAATATAACTAGATACATTAACATTGAAAAGAAATATATAATATTATGTAAAATTAAATATCATTATTTTGAAAAGAAATATATAATAAAGTCACCATAGATTTTTTCTATTTTTTTTATTAACTTATGTTCAACCAAATTTACTTGAAGTTGGTGGTGTTTTTGCTTGTCGTGAAGTTTTACTCTCCTTTGTAAGTATGTAGCATTTGAGGATATTTTGACTATCAACATGTCATTACTGACATTATCATAGTCAATATTATATTGATATGTATGTTGTTTATCCTCAACAATTAGTTATGTAATATGATACATACATAAATTATATTCTTCATAGTATAAGTTTCCTAAAATCGTGATGGACCATCCATATTGGAGCATGCCAAACGTCTGTTCTACGTCCGAACTTGCTTATTCTTGTAACTATGCAAATAATTTTCTTTTTTCTCCTTGTGACGTGGAAATGGTTTTCACAAATGTAGCAAAGTTTGGATAAATTTCATCTACTATAAATAGTATCTCATATTATCTTAAGTTCTATTCACTGTGAATTGTATTGCAAGAGCTTGTCCTGAGAAAACTTCCTTAAACACATTAGACACATTTAATACAGTAATATCATTATTTGAACCTATGGTGCCAAAATGCATGTCAAATCACAAGTCTTGTGCTGCTACAACTTCAAGAATAATAGTTAGGTTGCCAAGATCACCTCAGCAAAATTGACATTTCTATGCAACTGGACAATCTTTCCATTCCCCGTGGATGCAATCAATGAAACCTAACATATTTGGAAAGTCATGTGTCGCTCCGATTTGTAGTAGTCATTTAGTGTCTTTGTTGCTAGGCTTCCTCAAGTACTCTTCCCCAAATATCGCACATACACTTGAAACAAATTTATGCAAGCATTCCATTGTAGTGGTTTCACAATCTGAATATAATTGCTCACACTGTTAGCATATGACTCATAAGACAATATATGAAAAGCGACAATACACTTCTACAACGATGATAGGCCCTTTCTACGCGTTGCATCCCTCAATTGAAAATAGTCATCATAATTTGCAAAGACATCCATAACTTGAAGGAACACATGCTTTTGCATTTGAAACTTTTTTGGAATTGACTCTTTGTGTAAACAAGATTATCAAAGAAATAATCATTAAATAATCAATCATGTCTTTCAGAATTTCGATAACCATTTTTCTCCCTTGTATGTGTCTAGTGCAATTGTCAACATCTTGCTGACTCTCAAGCATCAACCTTAGACTTGTTCTTCAATGTCATCTTCAAGTGTCTCATCTACAAGTTGATCAAGAAGTATCCAAATCACTATTTGGATCCATTACATGTGGAATGAAATGTTTGCAAAGTTAGAGAAGACAATTGCAAAATTTGATAATTGCATATCACAATGAGAAAACATCACATGATTATATAGCCTTATTCATAACCGCTAGTTTTTAACAATTATTTTGTAACGGCTACTTTTTTTAACAATCAATTTATAACAATTATTTTTTAGCAATTAGTTTTTAACAGTTATTTGGTAACAACAAGTTTTTAGTAGTTAATTTTCATCAACTAGTATTGTAACGACTAACTTCCAATAGCTACTTTTGGAAAAACAAAATCAAATAGTGCATATAATTAACAAATACAACAATCACGTACACAGTTAAAATTAAATTAACAAAGACAATATTGACACAAATAAATAAAACTAAATAACATGCATAACAGTGAACGATTCAAATTTAATGACCTCATTTGTCCCTACAATACTTTTCCTAGGCTTAACACTGCTTTAATGACCTCAAATTTAATTACTTCTTATAACTCTAAAAGTTCAGCATTCCTGGAATTTGTTTCCCATAATTCATTCTCGATCTTAGACAAATTAACATTAGGGTCGACACTTGCAGCTCTTTTTCCTTTGCTTTTCCTTTTAGTGGTATTTTGTCCTATGGGACGGTTTCTTGGTGATGATGAGTCAAATTGATCAACTTCAATTAGCATGTTTAGGTTAGAAGATGACAGGTATGCAATTGAAGTTAACACTTTACTTCTTTTTTAAGAGTTTCTCATAAACTCTGCATGTCATTTTGGCTCATCTTTCAACAACAACTAGGCATGTTCAACTTCAAATTATTTGCATGTATCCTAAGTGTAAATCTTATATGTGAAATCCATGACATCTTTCTCTAAGCTCTCATTTTTCCTTTGGTTGATTGCTTATTTGTAGTAATTGATAAACTTTTAAACAAGTGGGTGGATTTGTTTCCATTGAGATTTTAATTGATTGACTTCCATTTTTGAAAATAGTCCCCGCTCTTCATTGTCATTATATGCATATTTTATTCTAACCTGATATGATGTATGCCTAAGGGATTAGCCTAATTTTAGATTTTATATTTTATTTGTAATTTTCGTCACTATGGTGAATTTTCTTATGACCTTTTGTATTCTCTAAGTTGGTTTTAATTGTGATACATAAGCCATTAATATGATTAATGGAGTATTTATTTCACTTTTTAGGAGATATTATTTTGAATAGTCACTTAGTTTATAAATAGGAAAACTATTGTATATCAAATCAGATAATGAGTCTAATGAAAATCAAATTTTCTCACGTGAGAGGTTTATGGAGTTCTAAGTTATAAGAACTCCATTTTAATTTTATTCGGTTACCTTATGGCGATCAATCCCATGACTTATTACTCACATTCTCATCTTTATTGAGTGCGGCGTCAATATCTTTTTCCAAAAAACAAAAATTCACAGTTTTTCAGTTTCTTTCTTTCAAACCAAAATTCAATGCGATCTTGTTTCTGTTTTCGCATCAGTTGGTATCAGAGCTTCGACTTCTTGGAATCTTACATGGAAAAAATTTTTCCCAACTAAATGAATCTCATCACTAGTTTGTTGAAGTTACAACTGCAAAATTTCAAAGATTGATGAAAAAGCGTACAAAAACAATGTGTGAAAGAATTGAGTAGTTTTTAAATCAAAGGCATTATAAAAGATGATAAAGGTAAGAAAAGGAGAGAGTTCAAAGAAAAAGAAGAAGAAAAACAATTACTTGGTGTGATTTGTGGAAGAAAATGAAAGAAAAATGGGAAATAAAGAGAAAGATAATTTGAAATCAAGCAGTGAAAAGAAATGTCAAAAGAAAAATATTGAAATATAAAGTGATGGTTACATTTTCTAATGCTTTTTGTTAAAGTGTTGTTGTTTCTTATATTCAAAGGCATGGTGAAGAGTTTCTCAAGTGGTTTCTTACTAAATAATCATTTGTCATTAATCTACAATTGCATTGTCATGATATTCCACTTCTTGAATAGAAATGCAGTACAAGATTAATTTTATATCACGACATTGACTTATCCCCTCTGTTCATGAAGGAGGTGTACTTTTAAAATTCAATGACGAATTTTTTTGAAGAAAGAAGGAATAATGTATGCCAAAGGAGGTCAACCTAATTTTGGGTTTTATATTTTATTTGTTCGATATTTTATTTGTAATTTTTGTCACTATTTTTTGGTGAACTTTTTTGTGGCCTTCTATTCTATAAGTTGGTTTTAATTATGAACTTAAGTCATTAATATGATTAATGGAGTATTTAATTCACTTTTAGGAGTTGTTATTTTGAATATGCACTTAGTTTGTAAATAGGAAAACTATTGTATTTCAAATTTGATCATGAGTTTAATGAAAATTGAGTTTTCTCATGTGAGAGCCTTATGGAGTTCTGCGTTATAAGAACCTCATTTCGATCTTATCCAGTTAGCCTGTGGGATTAACCTCATGACTTATCACTCACTTTCTCATCTTTCTTGAGTGTGACATCAAAATCCTTTCCCAAACAAAAATAATAAAAGAATCATAGTTTTTAATTTCTTTCTTCCAAACCAAAATTCAAGGCGATCTTGTTTCTGTTTGTATATCACAATATTGTGTATAACATTGATCAACTCCTATAAATTTCATCCTTTCACACATTCAGCCATCGATTTAGAATTATGTGCTTATACTGAAAATGGTTTGTGAGATTTTTTTCTATGTTTAATTTTCTCCATCTTCATCTAGCTAAATATTTTCTAAACCAATTGGTGATTCAAGTTTGATGTTAGGAGATTCTACATTCGATGAAGGAGATCTATACCGTATGTTATAGTTGGTTAAGGGTGGGGGTTACATAAAAAAATGGTGGATTTTGAGAATTGTCACCGGTAGAGTTGGTTAGGGGTTGGGATAGATAAAAAATTGTGAAATTTGAGAATTGTCATTTGTGGGGTGCTTGATTTTGCAAAATATTGTAGTAAAATTTATAATCAAATTGATAGGATCCATTTTAGAGAGAACAAAGAAGGTTGGAACTTTATAACAACAACAAAAATAGAATTATAAGTAGATAAGTGTATGCAAAATGAACTAAATTAAATCAATATTTATATATTGAAATCTAACATATACAAAGTTCCAAATATACATAACAGAATAACCTGTGACATGAATCACAAACAGTAAAATGACATGACAATTGAAACGCTCTTTCCCCTTCCCTTTTTTTCTATTCCCTCACCTCACTCCTCCTTTCTTTTCCCTAACTAACCCACCCTTTCTCTTCACTTTTTTCCCCGTTTTCCCTCCCTCACTTTTTTCACAAAGTTTTTTGTATTCATAACGATCCCTTTCTTCCTTTCTCCATTGATACATATCTAACCTCTATCCCATGCCACTTTTCTCACCTCCACCATTGTTCATTTCACTAGCGCCAAGTATCTCACCATTATTGCATGTCTCGCCATCATCGCACCCTCCACCTTCAAAAGTTTCATCGTTGTTGCACGTCTTTGCCTTCATGTGTCTCACTGGCATTGTGTGTCTCTTCGCCTTTAGGCATCTAGTTGTCGTTGTCATTACTCCGATGCAGCGCCTACAGTTGGCCTTTGCAAACACAAGTTTATCATTGTCTCCATTGTTGGATTTATGATTTCTTTTTTTTTATCTAATATGTAATTTCTTCTTTATTTTTTGTTAGATTTGATATGTATTTTTACATTATCTTGTTAAGAATAATATGTTATAAAACTTGGTTTAATTTGACTAGTTCAATCAATTGATCCTAGAAGCGACCATCCAATCAAGTTTAGCCACCATATAAATTGGCAGTGCTCCAAATTAGTCTAATTTCTTTAGTAAGCTAAACCCAATGCAATTTTATTTGAGTCAATAGGTTTGGATCTAATAGTGACCCGATTGGGTAATTTTTAATTTTTTTCATCAGTTTGTATACCAATAATATATACATTATTTATAATTATGATTTTATTTTTCAAACAATAAAATTATCTTAATAGTAAGGTTGTTAAAACAAGTTTCACTAATAAATAGGTCAAGACACTAGTTCAAGATTCAGGAGTTCAATCATGATTGAATCGATATTAATAAAATAATAAAAATTATAAATAATAGATGAAATATAAAAATTTTCATTAACAATATAAAATTTATATTTAAAATAATAAATTGTTATAATATAATGTTATAAGAAATTAATATATAAATTATGTAAACTAATATAATAAATAAATTATATTTTTTATAAAAAAATTTAAAATAATATATACTTATTTATAATCCTTTAAATATGTATTTACATTTATCTTTAATTTTATATTAAAATTAGAAATTGAATAAGGGACCCATTCTCAGTGTTTTTTTTTACTAATTCGTAGCCAAAATTTGACTTATTTCTACCAGTTCTAAAATCCTTTAATTCTGCATGTTAACAGAAACTATCATTACACTTGTTATTGTGTTCAATCAATCCATCTAATTTAATTTTCAAAACAATTCTTAATAATTTAGGCCCCATTTGTAGTGGTATTTGGCTTACAATTTTCAAATTTATAAAAACCAAAATTAGTTTTGGTTTTTAAGTTTCAAATTTAGAAAAACATAGTTTTGGTTTCCAAATTTAAAATATTGTTGTCAAATCTTAACCCTACTAGCATTCTTCCTCCTCTAGGACTGAAGGTCAAAGTTTAGGGATCAGTAGTTGGATGTCGATGACTTGTGATCGACAATTGGCAATCATTGACCAACAACCAATTATCATTGCCTGACGACCTATAACTAATGATAAGACGTGGCAATTAGTAACTAGTGTGATGACTAAAAACTGGTGACTAGAAGTAGTAGCTAGTGACCAATGGTTAGAGATAACAATGAGTAAGCAACAATCAGAGGTGACGGTCAATGACCGATAGTTGAAGATGGTGACTAGTGATTGTTGTCATTGTGGAAGTTGTTGACAATAGTCAAAAGTAGTTGTAGGTGGTGGCAAGTGACATCAAGCAATGAGCTTGAATAAAAACAGAAATAAAAATCTCAAAACCCAATTTTATTATTTTTTAAATTAGATAAAAACTATTTTGAGAATATCTAAAAAAAACTAAATTAAAACCTTTTTGTCTAACATGTTTTTATTTTCAAAATACATTTGAAAATAATAAACCAAAAACTCAAAACAACCCTGAATAAAATCTAAACTAAATAGTAATTCACATGCTTTTAACTTCTCCATCAACCGTTTATCCTTTGGTTCTTAAAGTTATAAACTCATTTGGTTCTTAAAGTTATAAACCCATTTTATCTCAGTTACACAATTAGAGACCAAGATAGAAGATTTTAGAATGGTTCTTAACTACCATAAGAATCATTCTTTACAAGAATCAATTACTAGTATAAGAAAGAGACATGTTCTCCACAATTGAAGCAATATTCTTCCTAAAGAACTAATTTTTCATTTAATATGTGACCTGTTATAATATCATTAAAAAAACTCAAGTTCTACTGTCAAAGTAAAAATTTATAAAGTGACAATAAGAATCCAAAAAAAAAGTACTTTGAAAATCCACAAATGAGTTTGACATTGTGGATGCTCTAAGATAATAATGTAAGAACACAAAAGGGATTTTCAACATCAAATGAAAATTGATCAACCCCAAATCCAACATCAACATACAAGTTCATTAAAACCCCCAACATTAAATGACTTAATTACACTTTGTGTTCTATTTTTTCAATTTTTGATATTTTTCCTTCTATTTTTAAATCATGAAATTATGTGTCCAATTTTTAAATTGTTGAATTTATGTCCGTCAATGCGTAAGTAACAAATACTGATTGATACATGATAGTAATTTAACTGTAATTGAATGACATAACAAACATTAATGTTATGATTTAAAGGTGATTTGGATAATGAAAAAATAATTATAATCAAATAAATCATAGAATTAGATTTTGTCATGTCATAAATTACTTTTACATGTGAGTCATCAATATTTATCACTTAACAATCAATGTAAATTCACCAACAGATAAACACAAATTCAACAATTTTTTAAAAAAATTGGGAAGCACAATGTCATGATTTAAAAATAAGAGAGAAAATATCAACAAATGACAAACTAAGGAGGCACATAGTGTAATTAAGCCTAGAAAGAAAAACATGTGGTACATGGTCTACAAATAGGATAGAAAGTGATTTTTTTAGTGTAAAATTATGTTTATCCAACTATAAGGGACATTTGTTTCACCACTTGAACTATAATTTCAAGAATGATATTCTAGAGAATACTATTAATAATATTATTCTCATCAATAATAGTTAGTAGACATTTATTATTCATTGAAATATTTATAAATTATTTTAACTTTAAAATAAAAATAAGATGAAATAGAATGAAAGTAAAAAGTAACTTTTCATAATTCCTGTGTGAATATAAGATATCCATCCTTTTTTTATGGGAATGTGCATGATAAAAACATGAGTAATATATATTCCCATAAATGAATCATATCTGATAATATTTTTCTATAACTTGTATCATATATGGGAATGTGACATCTCCATAAATCATTTAAAACACACTTTAAGAGGGCATATGAATGAGAATTGAATTTGGAGAAAACTTCCCTAGAAAATTTAAACACTCTTACTCTATAAATAATAGAGAAAATTGTTTCCTGCTATATGTTAGTTTATAAGGCATAGACATCCCAAATGTGTTCTTTTTTATGTGTCAAACACAACCATGTGGAATACCCCTTAACGATGTGGATCGCGGTCTGCAAATTGTAATTAAATTTAAATATTTTAATAATAATTTTCACATCTTTTAGAGTTCTAATAAGCTAAGTTAACCACATCCTTGAGGATAAAGTCATAAATTTGTGGGGGTGTGTGAGTCAGCATTCAACTTTTCTTATTATGTCTAGCACACCTACATGGAAGAATCTACAAGATTGTGGATGCGGTCATCCCAAATGCATTTATGGATATTCATGTGCTAGTTTATAAGTATGTGGGGTAGGTGGGAGGAGTGTAACAACCTTAATATTAATAATATATTTATTAAAATGTGACAGATTTTCTTTAAAAAAAATTTAACTAGTATTAAAAAAAATTTACATAAAGAACCATAATCATATTATAAACATTATGAGTCAAAATATAGTTATTATAGAACATTATCGTATATGTTACTTTAAACATAAATATATTAATTGTTATAAATATCTTTTCAAACAAGTCAGTGAACTTTTTACAAATCTAACATTACTCGAAAGTATAAAAAAATAAATTGTTTGAGTTAGCACACTTAGACAAAATCATCTAAATCCTTCAACATAGTCTGTTGAACAATTACATCTTCTATTTGCACCACGATCATATATGAAAAGAAACAATGAAAGAAGTGAGATTTTTATAAACATCAATGTCAATCTTAATAACTAACAAACAATGAGGGCCTAAGGTTTAACCTACAACTCCATTTCACTTTACTCAATGTATGTATGATCTTTGATGATTCACTCTAATCATCAAGGATTTTTTTGGGAAGTGGTTGGTAGTTGTATATCTTTCGCATAAAAACATTGGTACAATAATAAATATTTTTTTCAAGAAATCTAGTAATCTTTCGGCCAATAATAGAGAGATACATACTACTCAACCTTGACGGTGTTGAGTAGATATGAAAAGTTTTCAAGTTTGGCCTATGAATACCCTAATTCAGGGCGTTAATCTGGACTATCTGAATATCCACCTACTTGATTAAAACCTTCTTAAATCTTACCCAGTCTCTACATTTCATCTCGCAGTGTACCAAACTGTGACTTTCTAAACATGAACACTCATGTACCTACATAGTCCCAAATCATTACAAGGAAACTTAGGATTTTGCTAAGTTCATCTCACAACATCTCAACGTCACTAGACTTGGTGAATATAAAGATACATAGTACTTCTATTTCAATCATCATTAACAGAATAATTTATAATTCCATAGATAATCAATCTTAAGAAATTAAAAGATAGTAAAAATAATTTTAATAACAAGATACATATACAAATTAATATCTCAGTTTAAAATTTTTACTTCAGAATCAATAATAATAATAATATATCAATATAAAATCAATTCATCTTTAATATTAAAATATATCTTTCATAAATTATTTTTTTAATTATCATATTTATTATAAAATTTTCATAATTTGACTTTACGTACAACCTCTCGAATACTTTATGTTGGTTTCTAAAACTAGATTTTTTTTTTATTTTACCATAAAAAAATAATAATCAAAACTTTATACATGTGATAAAAAAATGAGATGATTATTAATAATTTAATTTAAAGAATGATAGATCATATAAAATAGAAATGTGTAAACCAAAATAATAATAATTTAAATTATATGATATAAAGAAATAAAATTTAAAGCAAAAACATAATAAATAGCAAAGGACCACACTATAATAGTTGGAGGATAAATTAAATAATAAACAATAACAAAGGACCAGACTGTAAAATATGGAGGATAAATAAAATACTAAAAAATTGAGATTATATTTAATTATTTTTTATGATATTTAATATTTAACTATAAGTAATAACTATTATAACTTTACTCAATTATTGCATTGTAATCTAGTAGGGTGACTTTAGATATATATTAAATTGTTATATTAATTGAAAATGAACTTGTTTAGAATACAGTGTTCCAATATAATGAACTTGTTTAAAATACAGGTTCTGCAGATCCAATTTTGCAGGTTTTACAAGTTACAGATTTCATGGGTGAGTTACCCAAAGATTTCGTGGGTGAGTTACCCAAATATCCATCTATTCTTATCAATAACTATTCATAAAGGGAACTTCCTTTTTAGTGTCCACATTTTCTATTCCATAATTACCCTTTCTTTGTGTGTGTATATATATAAAGAAATTTTTTATCTCTCATAAATTTTTAATAATATATAAATGTTGCTAATTTTTAACTACTTTTTTTTTTCTTTATGTTTTCATTTTGAAAACATTTGAGAGGAATGAACTATCTCTCTTTCATCTAGTAATTTATAAAGCATACTATGAAATGCATATATCAATGAAATCTTTGGAGTTAAATAATTTTTTCGTGAAAAATAATGTTTTCTTATCAATTAAAGATTTTTTTTTTGTTTGAGCTTGGTTCTATAAAAAAAATTTTGTCTGATTTTGATTTTAATAAATAGTATTAACTAAGACATAACAATCTTGAGAAATAATCTAATGTATTTTTTACTAAACTGTAATTTAATAACTTATAAATTTATTTTCATGTCATAAACTATTTTGAAAATATAAAAAATTAAAATAATTTATTCTAAAAAATTATATATAATTATCCCCTCCAGAATTCTTAATAACGTAACAAGTTACTGGACTATCAAAGTCATTTATTTAAAATTATTACCTGAAAATATAAACGAAAATCAAATTATTTAAAAAGAGACTAAAACCAAATAAAACATATATGAAAGACCAAATTAAAAAAAAATCTTTAAAATATCCAAATAAAAAAGTAAAAAAAACATAGGTGAAAGGTATGGCGTGGTATGGCAGAGGTTTGTGACATTGCAAAATACCTTCAACTTTAAAACAAAGATTAACTCTTAGTTTATTTATCTCTATGTATTTATTTAATTATTAGCTCTTAGAAATTTTACATTTCACATTTCTAATTAATTTAGACTAATCACAAATGATTAAATTAATTATACTTTACGAAACTTCTACTTCCTTAATTTTATTTCTACTTATACATCTCTTATCTCTAGTTTGCAAATGATACATTGTTGATTGCAAAAAGAGATTAGAAGTCAATGGAGGCGATCAAAGTAGTGCTACTAACTTTTGAGTTAATCTCTGAACTCAAAGTAAATTTTCATAATAGTCAGCTTGTTGGTGTTAATGTGCAACAGTCGTGGCTGGCACAAACAACACTTCTATTGAACTATACAATAGTGTCGTTTCCATTCAAATATTTGGGCTTGTCTGTTGATGGTGCATCAACAACCTTGGCTTTTTGGAAACCAATATTAGAAGTGATGAGGAAGAGAGTGTTTTCTTGGGAAAACAAATGCGTCAATGGCAGGTCGTGTGATACTCATAAAATCTGTTTTGTCTATATTACCAATCTATTTCCTCTCTTTCTTCAAGACTCTTAAAGGTATCATATCTTCCCTTCACTCTCTTTATAAACAATTTCTATGGGGAAGGCAAGAAGGTCATAGGAAAGTTAATTGGATGCCATGGAAAAGAGTATGTAGAGCAACAAAGGAGGGGGTTTGAGCCTAAGGTACATAGGAAAGTTTAATTTGGCCTTTCTTGGTAAAATGATAGTGGTGGTTGAGGGTAGATCGGGAGAGTTTGTGGGTTAGGATAATTCAGTCTATATATAGATGTGTTGATAAGAGCTAAGAGGTTAAAGGCAACTTGAGTTCTACTTGGTGGAATAACCTGAATTCCATTGAGAGTATGAGGTAAGGAGTGGGAAATGGTGGTCTTCGAATGTGTGGCATTGTTTGGGAGCAAGGAAGGGTATTGCATTTTAGGAGGATATGTGGGATGGTGATTGTAGTTTCAAGGAAGAGTTTCCTTTGCTATATGTGATCGCTGAAGACAAAAACATATTTGTTGCTTGCAGAGAAGCAGGTAAGTGGGTATGGTGTAATTGGAAGTGGCACAAAAAGTTATTTTCTTATGAAGAAGAGTTATTAGTGGAGTTAGAGAAGAAGGTGGGTGTGGTTTCAGTATCTCAAGAGCTCCCTGATGGGTGGATATGGATTCTAAAGCAGTCAGAATATGTCCTAGAATCTGGGTATTGCTGCAAATGAATTTCGTAAGCAACTATGGATGCATGGAGTTCCCCCAAAGGTACAACTTTTGGCTTGGCAACTAGAAGTGGATAGATTACTAACACGAAGGAATCTGCTGGATCAAAATATTCTACGGGGGGGAGATGAAAGATGTGGGTTTTACGGAATGTTAGAGTAAACAGGTGCTCATTTATTCCTAACCTACTATTTGTCTTACTTTATTTGGGTTTAGTTATGCTGTTGGTGGGGTCTTTCCACAACCCTTGCAAGTGACGTCAAAGCTCAGTATTTCCAATTTAGGGATTTGGCCTCTGTCTCTCAAAACAAGAGAAAAGTTTGGTCTTATGTGTGGTTTGCAAGCATATGGCAGATTTGGAAAGCTCAAAATGCAGTAGTCTTTAATGTAAAGGAAGCCATAATCCAATATATCGTTATGTTGGAACCAAAGGAACTACATTGAAAACTAGTGGAGTTTTTATTTTGATTTTCTCTCTTTGCTTTTGCTCTTAAATCAATTTTACGGTACCAAACACGTTTATAGGTGTGGTACTTGTATTGTGTGTTTTAGATAAGCTTGAGAATGTGTTTGGGATGGTTTTGGATATATTACATAGGCTGGGTTGTGCTGGAAAAGCTTCAAAAATGGATTTTTAGGTAAGGTAATCGATTACCTAAAAATGGTAATCGATTACCTTGCGAGAATTTTTTAGAACTGAAATTGATGCTCTCTATGGTAATTGTTACCTAATTCCAGTAATTGATTACTCCCGAGAACAAGCACTTTTGGTCCAGTTTTATGCAGGATATCAGGTAATCAAGTGGTATTTGATTACGCTGCATAAAAACTGATATAAAAGCATTTTGAAAACAGATTTAACAACTTTTGATAAGTCTAATCAAGTGCTTGATTCTCACACATGATTTCTAAGAATTCTCTCCAAGATCCAGACGTATTTTTTATTGTTTGAAAGTGCTTCCAATTCAAGATTCAAGGAAGAGACTCCATTGAGTTCTAATCTTTCCATTTGGGTATTCTTCACATCAGGTGATATTGTTCTATACCTTATCTGTGTTTTTCCACTAGGTTTACAATCTCTTGAGGTGTTCTTGAGATTGTGGGAAAATCTTGTAGCAGGGTGTTGCAAGTGAGGCGTTGTGAGTGACGGGGTGTCACGGTGTAGCAAACTCTTGTGGTGTGTAAGAGGAAGCCTCTTATTTTGTGATTTAAATCTTTCCAGGACTAAAATCTGTATGTGTGGTTTGCATGAGATTTTAGTGGAAAGCAGATTAGCGGAAGGCTAAGTTTGTAAACTGGATATAGGTTAATTGGACCGAAACGGTGCAAATTTTCTCTTCCCTATACTCTTTAAATTCAGTCTTTATTGAATTCTTGGAGCACTAACATTTGGTTTTTTGAAGCTGCGTTTGATTCATTTAGATTTCTTGTTGCTGATCTAATTCTTGACACATATTTTCTTGACTTTAAATTTGGGTTCTTGACCCATATTTTGTGGGTTTAAGTTTTGTTCTTCTTACTCCTTTAGATTAATTTTGAACTACTTAATATATAATTCTTGTTAAGTTTCTCTTCTATTTTGTTTGAAATCATAATTGAAGGAATTGATTTAATTCATGGTTTGCCTTAAGGGTTAAATTCTTGAAAACCTATTTTTGCAAAAGAAGGTAGATTCTGAAAATTTCAAAAAAGGGGTTTTTTTTTAAAATACTCTGATACTGTTGAATAGAAATTTTTGAAAAATGACTTGATGAATCTATTCAACCCCCTTCTAGATTTCCCCCTAGGACCAACACGTTAAAGGTACACAATTGTCTGCTTGGGAATGATGTCGTATAACTAAACTCACAACACACTCCTTTGCAAAATGACTAATGAATCCCTGCTTTTGTATTCGTGGGTCATGACCCTGATCTATTTGTTCATCTTTTATCTTGGTTTTACCTATCATATTTTATAACTTGTAGTAAAGACATTTCTTGTGTTTTTCCACTTTTATTAATACATTTCTTTTGCCCATAAAAACAACTTGAATTACTTCTAATTTTAACATAATTTAGTACATAACATATTTCCAATTTAATTACAATGATATTATTAATTAGTAGACTAAAGTTTCTACTTTCTAGCTTTGACTGTTTGACTGTAGTTGACATTTGGTGTTGACTAGGCTTAATCAAGGTATAATCTTTATTCCGCTTGTTTAATTTCTTTATTACAAGATTCCAAATACCAATGTATTTAATTAGGTATATTTCTATTTTTATGGCTATATTTCCATAGATAAAATATTTTTTAACTATAGGTATTTCAAGGTGTTGCCGTTGTTTTAAAAAAAAAGTACAAGAAAAAGTTAAAAGAAGTTATTTTTCACTATTTTTATTAGAAGTCTTCTTGGATCTGGATTGATGGGATAAATTAAATCATTTGAACCATCTAATTAGGTTCACGAATTGATGCAAATGTAATTGAATCAAATTCGATTCAATCTAACTTAATTGGATCGAATTTGAATTTTACAAATCCAATGATATATGAACTGTTTGTAAATTTTAATATGACAATTTTAATTTTATACTAATTTGTAAATAATTTCTAACATTTATTTTCATGTAATATATTATTTACAGTTTAAAAATAGATTGAAAAAATAATCACAAAATATTGAAGTTATAAATACTACTGATTATTTAGTTTTAATCTTTTAGAATTTACTTTTATCTTTTATAGACTTTAATATTTTTTTAAAAAATATTAGTATGTCTTCGGTGTTTTATTTACAAACTTCTAATTTTAATGTTTTATTTCATATGTTTTATAAAAAATAAAATAAATATAACTTTATTCTTTGTAATTTGTAGATCTCCAATCTAATAAGTTTTTAATTAGATTAAATTACCGATTTTTTTATAAACTCAATCCGATTAAAATTGACCAACTTGAATTTCATTCTATCCCAGATCACCCCAACGAACATCCCAAATTTTTGTACAAATTGTTGAAATGTTTAATAGTAATATACTAGTATTGTAAAGTGCTTTATCCTTTTATCCGATCACATATTGGATTTGTATGACATTTATTTTTTTTAAAGCCCACAAACTGCTACAATTTCGTATGAAGGTTTTAGATGGAATCCTTTGTGTTATTGAATAATATTATCTCGTCCTTTTATTCACAGTTTGGCAACATCATTATTGGTAGGAAGTTTAGAATATGAGATTACATTATATGATATGTTGTGCATTGGTCTATTTGCCTTATGAGAAATTCTATTGTCTTTTAGGATAAACAATTTGATGCTTAATTATTATTTTCAATAAATTACAATTACTTCTTGACATTGGTTTTTATACAAGAGCAAAAAGCAATCTGCTATTATTTTATGTCCTTAGTTATCTAATCCTTTGGTGCATTAGATCATTCACTCTTATGACCTTGAGTATTTGTTTTTGTCCTTTTATAAGATTTTTTTTACAGATCTATATGATCTTTTGTAATCCTTGATAGACACCTTCTTCAACCTCTTTTTATTTATATATATATATATATATATATATATATAATATTCTTGTCTTTTAGAAGAAAAAAGATAGTTGTTATAAAAGTTAACAAATTTATCTTAGAGGGTGATTTCTAGTTAAATAACAATATACAACTATTTTACACTATCAAATACATGGTATCTTTCTCATTTTTTAAAACAAAAACAAATTAAAAATATGATAACCATTTTATAATTAAAAAACAAAAATAGAAGTTGTAACACCAAACTCAAACCACCTTGGTTTGGTAAGAACAGAAATATACAAGTCTTTAAATAATGGTTTAATCCCTATAATATCATATTGTTTTCATTTCGATCCTCTTAATTTATTTGTTATTGTGGATGGGGGGTGTGCTTGTTTGCATGAGTGTGCGTGTGTGAGTGGGTGGATGTGTGTATATGCATGTGGGGTGAGTGGATCAGTGTGTATGTGGGGAGGGGGTATGAGTGTGTGGGTGGGTGTGTATGGGTGTAGGTGCATGTGTTTGGGTGTGGGGGAGGGGTTTGGGTGTATAGGTGTGTGTGCATGTGTGGGTGTGGGTGTGTGTGTATGTGTCGGTGTACAGGTGGGTGTGTGTGTGTCCATATGTGTGTCTATGTGTTTGTGTTTGTGTATCTGTATTTGTGCGTGTGCATGTTTGTGTGTGTCTATCTTTGTGTCAGTAGGTGGGTGTATAGGTGTGTGTATGTGTGTGTATGTGTGGGCGTGGATGTGTGTGCATATTTGTCAATGTGTATGTGTGTGCAGGTCTGTGTGTGTATGTGTGCATAGGTGTATGTGTACATATGTGTGTGTACGTGTGCATGTGTGTGTTTGTGTGTCTGTGTCTGTACATGTGTGTGTCAGTGTCTGTGTCTATGTGTGGTTGTGTATGTGTGTCTCGATGTCTATGTATGTCTGTGTCTATTCATGCCTATCTTTGTATCTATACCTGTGTATCTATGTCTCTGTGTGTCTGTGTATTTATATCTTTGTGTTTATGTCTGTGTCTATGTTTGTGTTTATGTGACCGATCCAAATTAGTTAATCTAAAAAGTATATGTGCATCTATGTATTGATCCGGATTACATAATTTGGATGACATGCACACTTCCTGAATAAACTTTTAGATTAAGTAATCCATAAATCATATATGTTGATTTGGATTAAGTAATATGGAAACCATGTGTGTTTATCCAAATTACATAATCCTAATGACATGTTTTCTTCTTGAATGAACTTCTAGTTTAAGTAATCTGAAAAGATATATTGGTAATTTGGATTTGATAATCAGATAGCAAATGTACTTATTCAGATTATGTAATTCAAATGACATGCATTCTTTATAAATGAATTTCTAGATTAAGTAATCCGAAAAGCATATATACTTATTCAGATGACATAATTTTAAAAGTTATTAAAATCTAAAGTTTATTGACATTTGAAAAAAAAATCAATTCATGCAACTAATGTATGAGGAAAAAGACTAGTGTAGGAAAAAACACCTTTTTATAGTCATATTAGTATTTTATTAGGCCAAGAAGATAAATTACTATTTGACTCTCTAACCTACCAACTAGTGAATCAGTCTATTAGTTTTACTAATTACAATCTCTTTTTTTTTTTTACAACACTTATTTTTGTAAGCTAAGGTTCTATTGATTCATATTTGTATTTACTAAGACTTAAATAACTTACTAAAAAACTTAGATAACGAATTTTAAATGCCTAAGTGGTAGTAACTGATATTCTAAACAAGTGGTTCAGTTTGAATCATGGTTATCTCACTTTTAATATGAAGCAAATTATTTCGTATCAATATTAAGGTTAAAAAAAACAATTTTAAAACATCAAGAGTATGTATAAGATAATAAGATATTAAATGAAATTAATAACAATTATTTTAATTTTAATTTCTTCATATCAAACAATTATTTTTATCAAAACTATTAAATCTCTTAAAATATCCCACATAATATAAAAGATGTTGTATGTTATCTCTATAAATATTAAAAAAAAAAGTTGGTAAATAAAAAAATGTGTGTTACAAATTTTTGAAAATTTGTTTTGGCGCACCATTTAACGTAATTCATTATAGTAATAATCCATAATAAAATAGTGAAAAATCGATAATAAATTTGTATTAAAATAAGGTAAGTAAATTCATGAATCCTTACAAAATATAATTTTCAACTTTAGACGTCTCTAAAACGAATGTAAAAGATAATTAAAATAATAGAATTGTTCATCCTAAATAAAAATATCTAAGCTAGGGATTAAATCTTCATGCCTCCTTAGCCTCTACAATTTTTTCCTCTTCTAACTCTAAAAATAACATTTTTCATTAGATGGAAATCTCAGTGAATAAAACGGTTCAAAAAGAGATTCGCAATTAGCGTTGTTCTAAGTTGCGTGAAATTTGGAAAAACAATCATAGTACCGCAGTAATAAAAATATTTTCTTGTATACATAAATTATGATTTAATCCAAATAATTTCTAATATTAATAATAAACACTATAAGAATAGTTTCCAATTTAAAATTCTCATGCAAACACAATCCACAAAGTATAGTGATACTCATGATCACTCACTCCCACTCTTTTGTTTCCCGAATCAGGTTTTCAATAGATTCGTGAAGGTTTATGGGCTCATATTCCATATAATGACATTTCATTATTTTCCTCACCCTATTACTATTGTGGAGGTATCCCAAATCTCTTTACCATTCCAAATATAGTTATCTAAAACTTCTTCCCCATATTAAATGTTGGTATCACATACATCTATCTTACATGGATGTATCTCAAGTTTCATCCCATTACAAATGAAGGTATCTCAATCAATTATAACAATGAAAATAATATAAACTTATTAAAGTGTGATAATTCAACTCGCAGTAAATTAAAATCGTTGGCACATTAATGCTAATTCTTCCTAATCACAGTTCAGTGAATATAAGATTTTGATTCCAATTTGTGCACCCGCAATAACATTTCAAAAACACACTAAGTTGGCCAATTAAAAAAAAGTTAATAATTAGCATACATTAATTAAAAAACTGAGTTCCATCCATTTTAATGTCTTGAATTTTATATATGCTTTGAAAGTATTTCATGGACATTCTAAAGCAATTATTGAAAAGTAAAACCATTCAATTAGATCAATTAATTGTTAACCACATCCTCTGTTAACAAGAGATATTTAACGACAAATATCAAATTGAAACATTAAAAATGTTAAACATTAAAATAAAAAAAATAAGAACTTTAGGTACTAAAATTAAAATAGATAATTTTGATAAGTAAAATTACCGATATTAAAAAGATATTTAAACCTTTTTGAAAATATTTTAAAGGAATGGTGTGGGAATAGAAAATATTGGGGTGACAAAAAATGCCCCATTTTTTATTTACGTGTCACTCTTTTATACATTCCATGTCCATTTGTGTTTTCTTGCACTTGCCCTGTCTCGTTTATTTTGATGTCTGTTCAGAGCGTAGGCGCATGCTCCATTGTGGTTTTAATTGATATGGGTTTAATGTCAAGTAACATGGCAATAAAAAAAATTGTGTACAGGTAAAAAAATTTACACTTGTATTTATTCATATTTTGTTACTAATTAATATTTTTAAATCATATATAAAAATAAAAAATTGTGATTAAATGTTAGTATAAAATTATTAATCTAATTAAACTCAACAAAAAATATATAATATAATATTATACGTAGACTGGATTTATATACATTGAATTTGTTTCGGTATGGTGTTCGTATATATTAATTATTTTCAAAAATAATTGTTGAAGTCCATCATAGGTGAGTATTTCTTTTTTAATATAATTAAGAACCTTTAGTTATTATGTCAACCATGTTGATAGTAAGATTTTAAGACTGATAAAAGACATGAAAACAACTCATGTTTTGATCAACCATCTTATTCATAGGAAATATTTATTTGATCAACTATTTTGATGATCAATCTCTGTTGGATAATCTAGTTAGTCCTTTTTAAGAATTTTTTAATTATATTTTTTTCACTACAAAACTCAAACTCAAAATCTTATTTAAAAAAACTAATCCAGTACATTAGAGTAATGGTGTAGAATCCGAAATTCCTTTTTGACCAAACCAATATAGAATTTCTTGATTGCACTCTAGTGGCATTTGCATAATACCCTCTTAAGAAGGGGTTCACATATCATAATATTGTTACTTGCCATTCCCATCCTAACTAATTATTTGCTACAAGTGCTTCTAAAGGGCAAAAAATAATGAGACAGAAGCTCCCATAATGTCTTTATTATTATTTTTTTTATCATGAATTTATAATAATTAGTGAATGAAAGGTGGTAGTCCCAACATGAAGAGTCTTAATTATTGTGTTGCAATTGAGTCACGGGCACAAATAGGCAAATAGGTCTACTATGAGTCCCATTAAAAAAGGGTCTACTATTGAGGATAAGGACAAGCAATAACTAACCCAAAGTTCACATGCCAGTAAAAGACACATCGATTCAACACTTGGTCCAAGTTACTGCATCGTCATCACTAGGACATTGTTACAATAGATTATTCACAAGTCTCACTTATAAGAGAAGTGAAATCATTATATATGTTGGTTTGCACATAAATGGAGTCATTATTAAATCATAAACACTTTTTGTTTTCGTGAAAGATATAAATATTTGACGCAAAATCGTAGGTAAAAAAGCATTTTGTAAAATAGGGTGTAACTATTACAGTAAAATTATAATTTTTTATTTATATAACTTTTAAAGTATTAATTGGTTAAGTCGATAAATTTGTTATAAATGAATGGTTCTGATTAAATATTATTGTAAAATTTTTTACACTAATAATACATCATCTTTTTTCTCTCATAAATATCTAGTATTATTTGAGTATTTTAAGATGGTATTTAAAGAAATTTAACCATCACTTGCACAATTTCATAATAATTGAGGATTAATTGTTAATTTCTTTTAAGAATCCAAATGTTATTCTTATGACTTTCCAGGATCATGAAATAGTTGTTTATACATGGGAAGACATATATTTATTCTAAAGGTAAGTATAAGAGATTTATTTTTAATTTTTACTGTTTATTTTCTTAAAATTTAATTATAGTAATAATTAATTAATCTTAACTATTAGATTTCAACAAAATAAACTATGAAGATCAAGAGTAAATTTCTTGTACTTACTTTTAGAGTAAGTGAATATCTTTTCTATATAATATTAGTAAAAAATAAGACACTTATATAAAATTAGTGATGGAATACGGTTTTATTAAATTGTTTTTAGTACTTTAATATTTAAAAACTAAAAAGTTTGTTTGATTAGTGTTTTTTAAAATCGTTTTTGAAAATATTTTTTGTTTTTAGTTTTCAAAAAATTGAAAAAGGAAATAATTGAAAGTAATTTTGTTTTTCGATTTGTATTTAAAACTCAAAACACAAGAAGAATAAGTGTTTGTTTAGTAACAGTTTTATAAAACTGTTTTTAATATTTTAGTTTTTAAAAACTAAAAAACTTATTTGGGTAGTGTTTTCTGAAAACAGTTTTGGTTTTTTAGTTTTTAAAAACTAAAAAACAGGAATAACTAAAAGTAGTTTTGCTTTTCGGTTTTCTATTTTTGTTTTGAAAACTCAAAATACAATCAGAATATATTGTTTTTTGCTTTTCATTAATGAAATTCTAATAAACATGAACAAGTTTTTCCATTTTTATATCTTCAAAACAGTTTTCAAAAGAAATTTGTCAAACAAATTTTTTTTTTCTTCCTAAAAACAGTTTTTGAAAACTATTCTTAAAATTTTTTTTAAAAACTAAAAACTATAACTAAATCAATCAAGCTTTAAGTTTTTTGTTTTTCATTAATGACATTTTCGTAAATATAAACAAGTTTTTTTATTTCACATCTCCACAAAAGTTTTAAAATAATATTTATTAAATAAGTTTTTTTTCTTCTTCTAGAAAATAGTTTAGAAACTATATTTCAAAACTCTTTTCAAAAAATAAAAAACAAAATTAACCAAGTACTTATTTTCTTTATATACATATCAAGATCCATTTATACCAAGTATAAGAGTTAATTGATTTATATATTCAACAAGTTTTTGAGATGCAAATTTTACCAATTAAACTATTTAATATTATAACTTTATACTAAAAATTATGTTTAAATTTTTATATGCTATCTGATAATCAATATTTACACATTTTTCATATATCATTTTATATGTCAATATAAAGTAACATGTTTATATGTCGCGTATCAAGGCGAATGGAAAAACGTTCAATTGTGGTTTCAATTATACGTCTCGCGAGGTGAATGCTTTAACTAATGGTTTGTTAAGCTAAGTTTGTCATCTGACCAAGAATATAGTATTTTCACTTCTTTTCCTGATTTATTGTATACTACTTTTCAGCAAGACCTTCTATGTATTTTGAAGACTGATTTTATCAATTGATTTTTTGTAGTTTGGGCTTTTTCCATATCCTTCACCAAGAAAAAAGTTATCGCGTATTGATGCTTGATTAATAATATGATTTCTTTTTTTTTTATTTTTTTACTTTTTATTTTTTATTTTTAAAAGTTCATTCATTGTATGAGTGTCACACCCAGCAATTATAAATATAAATTAATTCTAATTAAGGTCACTTGCCATGTAAGTGTATACATATTACATGCATTACTTAAATTTGTGATAGTTTCTTTATATGTTTTGTGAATTTTTTTTTTAGTAAAATGAACTTGAGATATATTGAAGGTTGGGTCTTATAGAAGTGAACTAGTTTTTCATAACATAAAAAATCAAGAATAGATTGATTTTTTTTTCTTATTCTTTTTTGCTTTCCTTTCCTTCTCTTTTCTTTTGCAGAACATTCTCATTCTCTTCCTTTTTCTATTCATAATTTTCTTGTTTTCATTTCAAGATTACAAAGTTTATTTCAAAATTAAAGAGATAGACATTTAATAGAATTATTTTTCAAAAATAAACTCAAACTCAAAAAAATTTAAAGAAATAAAAAACATATTTTTTTCACTTAATATATAAGAAATAATTTTTAAAAATATATAAAGACCATGATTATCCAAGCGAACATACTCGTACAAATAGACTAATTTATTGTGTGTCTCTTTTCTTATCCCATCAATAAGAAAATATAATGTCATTGAATCGCACCTAATTTTGTCATTATTTTTTTAATATTTTAGAGTATCTCTAGTGAGTTTTTTACCGTTTCTTCAAGAAACAATTATTACTTATCATTAGAGTGAATCTACTTAATACAACTAGTTACTTGAGGTGGAGATCGGATTGTTTGAGAAAAGAAGAATTACTTTCAATTAAAATACTATATTTATATGGAGAATACTTAACAAGTAAAAAAACAAAATATATATATATATATATATATAATTTTAAAATTTTTTACCATTAAAGTGAATTGTGTTTAAATTGTTTAATAATAATATAATACTATCAAAACCATTTAACATAATTTTCAACGAAAAATCGACCGAAAGGTTTTCATCCTTTGTGATAATATGATAAATCAAGATTAGATTTTTTTTGGAAGTGTATTTATATTTATCGTATTTTAAACACAATTGCCTCGAAATAAGACACTTGTGGGAAATTAGATGAAGAAAAAATAATCGTGTCCTTTATATCAATTTTTAATGAAGTGTCATTTTCATATTTTATTTCATTATGGTGAAAAGCAATATAAATATATATATATATATATATTTTGCTGTCATCACTACACAAAAAGAGAGTATGTTGCTTTCATATGGACTAAATAAAGAGTTAAGATGGTATAGTACGTGACACAGTCTATATGGGAAAAAGGGTGAGAGAGAAATCCTTCACTAATATTTTCTCTATCAAAATAAATAAATAAATAAATAAATATAGAGTTAAATATGTATTTATTCTTAAAAAATATACGCATAGTCTCCCATCATTTAACCGTTTAATAGAGTACTAATTGTATATAATTTTCAATAAACTGTTTTTAATTAAGATCATGATCAATTTCACTTATTTAAAAAGATCTAAACGTTAAAATCAAATTACTATACTTTCAACTGAGAAAAAAATTTATACAGATACCCGAGAGTTATAAGAAAGTTTTATACGTGCAATCTTTCAATTACAATATTTTGTTCATTTTATTAATAAATACTTTAAAATTTTATAAATAGTAATTATAATATAATTTTTTTTACTATAACACTGTGTTACCATTAAACTCTTTCGAATATAAAAAATATATTTAATCCTTAAAATAATTTACCACAACTGATCCAATATATGCTGTCTTATATAGTAAGATGTTCTTTCTTTCTTCAATATAGTTTCACTTCCTCTTGTCGTATGCATGGAAAGTTTTTCTGTTTAACCTAAGGGAAAAAGTGAGACACATTTTTAGTGTATAATATAAATAACCAGTAAAACACTTATACACTTTCGACCTAAACAATTTTACACTAAAAAATAATCACAACTATTTATATATAATAAGTTTATTAATTTTATTAATTAATATTTTTAAAATAATATAAATAAAAATTTATAATTAATTACTAATATAAAACTCTTTCATGCTAACAATATATAATGTTAAACTATGAATAATCATGAAAAAGAAAGGGGACATGAATGTTCACAAATAAAGGAATGTGACTCATAAGGTACCTAGGGCATCTTCTCGTGAACCCTTTAATTAGTGAATCGTAATCAACTGAACAAGTTTCTGTCTCAGCAATGCATGCTTTTCAATTATAGAGGCCCCACGAATCCCATCATGTTATCTTAATTTGTGTGTGGCATTACTTTAGTGACTTTTCCTTTCATCTTCATCTTTTGGTTCACATTAAAGTATGTTGTCGAAAGCACCACATCAAAGGCAATGTTCAGAAAATTGTAAATGAATATGAATCGATTAAGCTCATTTTAAAATAATCCCTTTTTTAGAATTATGTGTTATAGATAAAAACATTATTACACTGTTTCGGAACATTATATTATTTAGGATTTCAATCAATAATAATTTACTATTCGTAATTTGATTAGATTTTATTTACATAATGTGTAAGAAAAATTAATTAAGTTCTGTTTTTAAATCTGGTTAAATAGTTCTTTAAAAAAAATCTGGTTAATTAGTTAGAATGATTCAACAATACGTATACTTTTATTTATTTATATATATATATATATAACTAATAGAGATTACACATAACATAATGATTCAAGACCACTAAATAACTTTTTATTATATATATTTTATTTTACAAATCTGATTGGTAAAATAAGATTTACACTTTATTTATTATTTATATATATTATAATTTTTCCACAAATATAAATATATATAGAGAGAAAGGTTAATTGATATACACTGTCAGTGTAAAGAATTTTTACACTAACACATTCAATCATGACTTTTCAATATGTGACTTTTAAAGTAGTAATGAGTAAAATCAACAAATCTATCATGAATCAAGGGTTGTGATTGACTATTAGTGTAAAAATGTTTACACTGACAGTGTATACCAATTAAACTTTTATATATATATATATATATATATAGTATTTAATAGATATGATATCTTTGAAGTTATAAGATTGTTTTAATGAGTAATGACAAAGTCTACTTGTAGAGAAAAGGAGGAACGAAAAGGTCATGAGTTTGAATTCTTTTGCTAACAATAACTAATATAGATGTGATATCTTCAATATGTTTTCCTATCTCGAATTTTAAAGTTTGTAATATGTAGGGTTTGGTATAATTTTCTTGGCTTAATTAAATTTTTTCTATTTTTTTAGAATTTCAATTTTTATCACACTATTATTTTTTTATTCAATTTCATACCTCAATTCTTTAAATATCTTCAATATCATCCAACAATTATTTTTAGATTCAATTTTGTCTCACAATTATTTAAATATTTCAATGTGCTCCCTTTCATCAAATTAAAGCTAATATGATAGCATTAATAATATCTACAATTCTTTGAATAGTTTCATTATCACCCCAAAATGATTTTTTAGCAATAAGATTATTATTAATAGTATATGTTAACTGTGTTGTCATATTAACTTCAATTTAACAGAAGGAATGATAAGGGCTAGATGGGGGGATTTTAATATAAGTGTTTGGTTGGCAATAATTTTATAAAATTATTTCAGTATTTTAGTATTTAAAAACTAAAAAAATTGTTTGGATAGTGTTTTCTTAAAACAACTTTTGAAAACAATTGTGGTTTTTTAGTTTTTAAAAACTAAAAAAAAAAGAACAATAATAAGTAGTTTTGTTTCTCTATTTTCTATTTTTATTTTAAAAACTCAAAATACAATGAAATATATTATTTCTTGCTTTTAATTAATGGTATTTCTATAAATATGAACAAGTTTTTCCATTTTCACACCTTCAAAATAATTTTCAAGTAACACTTACCAAATAAGTTTTTTTTTATCTCTTCTTTCAAAAAGTAGTTCTTGAAAACTATTTTTGAAAAGTCTTCTAAAAAACTAAAAAATAAAACCAATATCTTCTTTAAGGAATTTTTGTGTTGTCTGATAAGGGCTAGATGTGGGGATATTTTGAATGTATTAATGTTTTACTATGTACCTAAGTAGGTTTTTCTCATATCATGTCTTGTGATTAAGATTTATCTTTTAAATTGTTGAATAATATATTTTTCCATTTCTAAAAGAAAAAAAAGGAAGGAATGATATTGAAAATTATTTAAAAAATTGTGAGACAAAATTGAATATAAAAACAAAAGTGGATGACATTGAAGTTATTTAAAAAATTCGAAGATGAACTTGAATAAAAATAATAATAATTGGAAAAAATTGAAATTTTTAATAAATAATGAAAAAAAACATAATTAAGCCAATTTTCTTCCAAACTATTGATTACAAATATTCCACCAATCCATTTGTCATTCGTAACGCGCAATTGTTTTTAGGTACATTTATATTGACATATTTTATCATGGAACAATTTTTATTTTTGATAAGTCAAAGAAATATTATTTAAAAAAAGTTAAGCAAAAGGCACAAGGTGTGCCTACTTAATAGAGTACATCGTCATTAGAAAGTTACATTGGGCAATGAAAACATTAAATGCAAAACATAGAGTTCATAACTCATTTAGTAAAAAAATGAGTTGTTACATTTGTTGTGTGACACCATTTCCAAGAACTCAACTGCACAGCTAATGTGGCTGACCCTTTGAAAATAAGTGCGTTCCTCGCCTTCCTTATTTGCCAGATTCTAGCAAATCATACAAAAAGACTAGACTTGAGTCAAAGCTTTAGTTCCACTAACCAGACCATAGAACTGGTAGCAACAACCACGAAACTCATTATGTAACACCATAATATTCCCCAAGCAAATAATTCACCCAAACTTAATAAAGAGATTGCATAATTCACAAACAAGTGAAGCCAATACTGGTTAAACAGAAAACCAAGGAGTATTTCCAAGAAATATGAAGAGGATTGGGTGAGATCAAAGCTGAATGGAGTTTACTTTGAACATATTTCTTTGGAATAGAGGCAAGAGTTAATTCAGTCATTCTCAAGGGAAGAGGTCAAGCAGGTTGTGTGAGAGTGTGTCCATAAGTGTCCTGGACTAGACGAATATAATTTTTTATTCATAAAATAGTTCTAAGACTTGCTGGAGAATGACATTATCATATACGCTATAGAATTCTATCTTATTGGGAAGTTATCGGGAGGCCTTAATTCTTCATTTATCACATTGGTGCCCTAAGAAGGATGACCCTAAGACACTAAGTGAATACAAACCCATTTCATTAATTGGAAGCTTATATAAGTACTAGCCAGGCTGCTTGCTAAGAGACTGCAAAAGGTACTTAATAGGGTTATTGATCAACGCCAAAGTGCATTCCTAGGAGGGAGAGGATTTCTATAAAGTGCAATGATTGTTAATAAGGTGGTCAACGAAGCAAAAAGGAAGATGAGAAAGTGTTTAATATTCAAAGTCGATTATGAGAAAGTCTATGATTCTGTTAATTGGAAGGTCCTGGTCTATATGCTACGTAGACTTGGTTTCGTAGATATATGAATTAATTGGATGATTAAATGCTTAAATTCAGTTTGGGTGTCCATCTTAATCAATGGCAGTCCAACCACCGAATTCAGTGTGAAAAGAGGTCTACATTAAGGAGATCTACTAGCCTCTTTTCTATTTACCATTGTTGCAGAAGGTTTGACTAAGCTTGTCAAGAAGCTCTAAACAAAGGGCTATACCAAAGCTACAGGTGCAAGAATGACAACACATAAGTAAACATACTCCAATTTACTGATGGCATGGTCTTTCTAGGGGATGCTACTCTGAAGAATGTATTGGCCATTAAAGCTATAATGAGGAATTTTGAGATGATCTTTGGGCTAACAGTCAACTTTAGCAAAAGTTCCTTTAGGGCTACTAGACTACAACAATTGGAAACATGCAAGTTAGTTGACCTACTAAAATGTAAGGTGCTCAAATGTCTTTTCACATACTTAGGTATACCCATGGCAGCCAACCCTAGAATGAGATCTACATGGAAACCAATAATCCAAAAGTTTGAGAAGAAGCTAGCAGCCTAGAAAAATAAAACCTTGTCCCTTAGTGGTAGGGTAAGTGGGTAACCCTCATTAACTCTATTATATCATTCTTGCCTTTGTTTTTCTTTTCTCTTTTTTCTTGCATCAGTATATGTGGTTCATAAATTGACTAGCATTCACACTATTTTTCTATGGGGTGGGGAAATGGGGATGTTAGGAGGAAAATACACTGGGTTAGTTGGAATATGGTATGCTTAAACAAAGAACTAAGGTGTTAGGTATTACACACTTAGAGTGCTTTAACAAGGCATTGTTGGGAAAATGGAGATTAAATTTGTTTCAGGTAGGCAGTAAGCCCTGGTTAAAAAATTCTCAAATCTAAGTATGGGGGTTGGGAAGGGTTGGAGTGGGGGGTAGAGATAATAATGCACCTTTATGTGGAGAGACATAAGGATAGCTTATGGAAGTGAACAACAAGAAGTTTGGTTTCACGGGATGAGAGAATGGAAGATTGGTTATGGGAACAAGACTAGATTGTGAGGTCATGATTGGGAGGGTATGGGTCATGATTATACAACAACTCTAGCTCAAAGGCATTTAGGGATGGGAATACCTAGAGAGGAAATAGAGATACTATGGTCTACAAAGGCTCCACAGAAAGTCCTAATATTCACGTGGTGGTTGCTACTTCAAAGACTACCAACCAAGGATAATTTACTAAAGAGAAATGCCACACTGAGGGAAAACAATACATTGTGCCCATTTTGTGAACTTTATAAAGAGAGCATTCCTCACTTGTTTTTTCATTGTAGGTTAGTCTCTCAAATATGGTAGGTATGCTACTCATGATTAGAAGTGACCCATGTAATGCATCAAGATGCTACAACAAATTTCCTTCAACATATTGGTTGAGGCTACTTAGGAAATAGCAAACTTAGATCGCCACTGGTCTGGATTGCTACTGTCTAGTGTGCCTGGAATCAAAGGAACTCATGCATATTTAAAGGGAAAGTTTTCCACTTAGAGAAGGTTCTGCACCAGATTACTATCATACTTGGTCCTTGTTATCTACATTTGACCTTTCTTTCTCTTACTCCTTCTCTATGTGGTGCTTTAACAAGGTAATTGTATCAATATGAAACTGTGTTAATGGGTTGTATTTATTAGGTATACATTTATGTGGGAATTACTAATATAACCTATGAGTGGTTCTGTATTTCCTGGTTATTTATACCTCTAGATTGGATTTAAATGTAATTTGTATTTTTTATTCTAAGTTATGGTTACTTAATTCTTGGAAAGTTGTTCTAAGCATTAACTAACCATTCTCTTTTGTATGTAATTGTTGAGTATTTCTGGTACCCTTTTCAATGAATTTTGCCCTTAAAAAAAAAACCAAACAAGTGAAGCCTTATTTCCACTAACTCTCCATATAGGGCATACCCAACATCAGTCGCTCGCAAACTATCTCTTATTGGGATCCTATTTGCATTTAGTCTTCAAGCCAAACATTGAACATTTGGTGGAACCCCCCAACCCAAAAGTGTGCGTAAATCACATCCTCACAAAAAGACGTGTCAAAGGACAATACCTTGTAAGTAAAACTAACAACATACCAAAGTCACCTGTCTTTAGCCTCCTTTTTTAAACTCTTATAACCTCTAACCTACACCTTGACTCTGTTAGCTTCTCCTCCCCCTTGCAAATAACCTCATCCTCTAACTTCAGTTCCATCTTGGCTCTCCACCTTTCATATACTTAACCGTTATGTTCTTATTGTTTACTGACCCAAATAATATAAGATACTCATCACATAAAATATGCTCCTCTAGCCACTTATCTTGTTGAAACATAATTTCGTTTCCATTCCCCAATTTTGTGCTAACATTTTGAGCCTACCCATCTTTTTGCCCCTATCATTAAGTATCTATGGAATGTAAATCAATCCATTATTGTGAACACTATCTTCCCTGTACCACTCCGTGTCACACTTCCTATACTTAGACTTTAGGATTCTTACCCACAATCATTACTTTCCACCTTTAGTCTCTACTTTCTAACAGGGTCATATTGAATATGTGTGAGTAGAATTTTTTATTATAAAATTGGGTTTAACCCTTGACTCTATTGACAATTAATTAAACATTTTTATTCTTCTTATGTGGTTTCTCAATGTTTCTTCTCTGTTATGCAATACGTTTGAACATCGTTTTTTTAGTCATAAATAATTAGGAAAGGACCGAAAGGTGAACTTAATTATTGGAACTCTAGATAAAGAACTTAGGAGTTAAATCACGAAAGTAGGCTTAACCTTTTGAGGACTTCATGAATTAGCAAATAACTTAATGAGTTTAATTGAACATAGCTACCACAAAAGTAGGTGTTAATTTACCTTCGTAGAGAACCAACAAATAAAAGTATAAAAGTAATTAAGAATGAATCAATGGACAATCATGCTGTGATACCCCATCTTGAAAGTTTTCTAATTTGAATCTTGAAATCTTGAATTATCATTTCCTTTAATTTTTACCTAAACTTTCCTTATTTTGGAATATATAAAAATCTAAAATATTTGTCTTGATTTCCTTAATTTAGATTTTATCTCATTTGAAACTGTCATCTATATTTCAATTTATAATTCACTTCAATTTTATTTTTATTTTTATTTTTATTTATTTTAGAACTTTTAATTCTTTTCTATTAATTTAAATTATTTATAAATTTAATTAAAATTATAAATAATTATTCTTTTCCAAACATACAGTTCCTATGAAAGAACGATTTTTATATTATAAATTGATAACACTGTACACTTGCAGTTTTCTCACATCACAACCCAATGTCACTTTTGTATGTATAATTTACTTGAACCTTTCCATAGCAATATGGAAAAGAAATGGCAATTATAGTTCTCATTTTGATGTCAAACTCTTTTGTTGGACTTCCATTTAACAACATACACAATATTGTCAAGTCCACACATTCCTTAATTCAACCCTACATCCACCTTGGTCCAAACCTCATCCTTTTCACTACATCCACATATAATGCTAATTGACAAAATCATGTCTTTTCAAATTTCACCTTCAAACACATCATATCCTTATGCATTTTTCTTTCATCCTCCAGCACCTCATTCACTGCCAAAGCACCATTGTCTTCCTCCCATGAAAGTTTATTGTCTCAGATATTAGGGTAAACATAACTCTTTTAACTAAGACTTTTCTAGATCCTTATACACGCATTTATCATGGAACAATTAATTCTCTCTCTTGCTCTACTTTTAAATACAAGACTATAAAAGACAATTCATTAATTCCTTCTTTCTACTTTAAAAAATTATGAGTTTAATTACATTTTTTTCTATTTTTAATTTTTTATTTGCCACTTATAATTTTTTAAAATGTTGAATTTGTTCTCAGGTATGAATTGACATTATTAAGTGACAAATATTAACTAATATGTGATAGTAAGTAATTTAATAACGTGATAAACCTTAATCATAAAATTGAAAGATAATTTGGATAAAAAAGTAACTGTAATTAATAAATTATTTTTAAATAATTAATACTAACATAATTAGAATTTGTTATATCATTAAATTACTATAGCATGTCAATCAATATTTATGGATTAACAATCAACATCAATCTAGTAACAAGTAGACACAGATTTAATAACAATTTTAAAAATTAAAAACATAATGTTATAATTTAAAAATAGAGGGAAAAATGTAAAAAAAATAGAAACACAAAATATAGCTGAACCTAAATTCTGTTCCCACTAACTATTTAATATAAGTGTAATTATGCTTTTCCAAACTTTGAATAATCGTAGAATCTATTCAATTGTTTCCATATATGTAGCTCTATTATTTCATGCCAAATATAGACTATTTCAATCCTTTGCCTTAGGTTACTTTTCATTCCATATTCATTCTTATGAACAGTTTGTCCGTTCAAACATGAAAAAATAAAGCGATTCCATGAAGCAATTTTTTTTTTTTTAGAATAAGAAAACTTTACACAAATAGATTAAAAAAAAGAAATTGCATGCTTATTTACATATTAAAAATTAATTGTTTACAAATTAGCTGAAATAGTCATACCTACGTGAGTGATATTAACGATGTGCTATTTTTTTCAACGAACACAATTTCATAGGCATTTGACATTTGAGCAAGGGAAATGGTACTCTTTTTTGAAAATTTTTCATCCTTCTTTGTAAGTATAGGCCTTATTTGGTCAAAGTCTATGAATAAATTTTCATCAATCTTAAAGATTGATCACGACAACAGATTGTAATAAAATATATATATATATATATATATATATATATATATATATATATATAAAGATGTTAAAAATCTACACTACAAGAAAAATTTAAATTAACTAAAAAAATAGTAGCTAATTTGTAGTTAATTTTTAGTAAAAAAGTGAACTATAATTTAACTATAAAAATACTACAATATTTATGGTAGTGTGAAATGAGTAGTTAGTTAAGAAGGAAAAATAATTTTAACTAATTTGTATCTAATTTTAAAAAAATTATAGTTATTTTCTAGTTAATTTTTAGCAATATATATAGGAAAATTATATCAATAGTTAATACATAAATTTTTAATTAGTTTTAAATATTACTAAATATTTGCAGCTAAAATTTGTAGTAAATCTTGAAAATTCTTGTTGTTGTGTTAAATTGCAAGAAAATTTAAAAAGTTGTCTAAATTTTGACAAGAAATGGGGGTTTAAGGAGAGAATAGGTTAAAATTTTACAAAAGAAATGGAGATTGCAGGGGTAAAAGTAGATCCAATTTGGAAATTAAAAATTGAGAAAATAGAATTTGAAGAAGAAATAAAGATTAAAAAGTGAGAAGGTTAAAAAAGATTCGGAGAAGAAAAAGATAGAGAAAGAGACATAATGCAGTGTAAACTTAAAAGCAAGAATATAAATTAATGAAAACATAAGAATTGGAATTGAAATGTTTGAAAACATTTAAATAACTTCTTGATATATGTTGAGAACCAAGAATATATAGTGTTTAGAAGTTTAAATGATCCTAATTATTAATAACCGCTATAAATTGTAATAAAAATTAATAAAATAAAAAGCCGCTGTAAAAATTTCTCCTAAATTTTGATTGCTGGTAGTTTTTGTCTTCAATCTCCATCATGACATTTGATGTTCCTTTTTTTCCGTATTAATTTGTTTTATATTTATATTTTATATTTTATTAATATTATTTGTATTCATTATTAGTGTTATTTTTAAACAAATTACATTTGTTTAAAAATTATAAACTTTAATTTTTTAAATTATCATTATTATTTATTTAAATAAATTTATGGTAGTCTAAATATTTATTGTAAAGTAATTTTTTTTATTATATACAAGATAGGGAAGAAAAAGATGAAAATAAAGCTTAAAGAAGATGTGGAAGAAAAATATATAAAGATAAAAGAGGGACAAGAAAAGATACAATGAGAAGGTTAATGTAAAAGTTTTATTATCTTTTTCTTTTTCACCCTTCCAAACAAAGTCTTATTATTTATCTATTTCTTGTTGTATCACATTATATTATGTATCGACCAAATTATTTTCTTAATACATTTTCCCTTCTTAATTACTAGAGCATGGATATGAATTATAAAAAAATATTTTTTGCGTATATAAAAATTATGTTGACAATTTTGTTGATTCATATCATTGAACAAAATTTTAAAAACTTGCAATTTTGGCTATCAGGGCCTTAATTTGGTTTCATAATTTTGACAGATTTTAATTTAATTTTTAAAAAAATATTTGTTGATGCATAAAAAGCAAACTTTGCATATTTCTCGAGTGTACGAGAGTCACTCTTAAGTGTAAAAGTAGCGGTGATGGTGGTAGATTCATGGTACATTGTGTGTAAATCATATTTTATTAAATTAGATATAATTTTATTTTTTATTATTTTACATTAAATATTTTTAAATTTTAAAAAATATATTACACTAATACATCTATATATTTAAAAATATTATAATAATAGTCCAATCAAATCTTATATTAACGCATTTTATGATGTAAGATTAATAGTTAAAAAAATAAAAAAAATATATATAATTATATTAAATTAAAAAAATATTGTTGTAATTTCCTCTAATTTACAACTTAAAACTATTACAAATTACTTAAAAAAATATTCAGCAATAAGAATTTTCTACAAATAAATTATAATGTTTATGGATAAAATAAATCTTAAAACTGGATTTATTTTATTTTATTTTTTAGTTTTTGAAAATAATTTTAGAAAATAATTTTTAAAAACTATTGTATGGAAGAAAAAAAAATTTGTTTCGTAATATTGTTTAAAAACTCCTTTAGAGATGAAAAAATTATTTATATTTATGAAAATATTATTAGTGAAAAATAAAAAATAACTTATTTTTCTTGTATTTTAAGTTTTTAAAATAAAAATATAAAAAAAATTTACTTTCTTTTTTTAATTTTTAAAAATTAAAAAAAACTAATTTTTAAAAATTATTTTTAAAAAAAAACTAACCAAACAATTTTTTTTATTTTTAAAATACAAAAATATTGAAAACTATTTTCAAAACAAGTGTAACATTCGTTAAACTAATTTTATATTCATAACTTTTTTGTTGAATACTTTCAAAGTCTACACCTACTTCAAAGCCTGCAGCAGACTCTTGTTCCAAACTTTTCTTGTCACTTTCTTCACCTTTTTTCGTAAACAAACATCAGTGAGACCACAAACCTTCCATCTTCTGACATATTCTCTCTATCCAAACACACCATTTGATCTACTTCACTTCACGTGTTACTTCTCCTTCTTTCACACTTTTTTTTAGAATATATTTTCCATTGAAATTTAAGGATTAATTTTTCGAGATAATAAGATTTATTTAAAGCAATAACACCTTCATGTAACTATTTTTTTCATACATATATAGACTTGTACCCTCTTATGTCTACAAATCATTTTAATTCTCTAAAGCCCTGTTCGAGGTGATTTTTTTTTTCTAGTTTTAAAATTTCTAAAAATAAAAACTAATTTTAATTTTAAGTTTTCAAAATTTTAAAAACAACATTGTTTTTGTTTCCAAATTTAAAACATTGTTTCAAATCTTACCCAAAACACTAGTTGAAAATAGCGACCGTTGAAGGTGACAGTCGGTCATTGGCGATCGCCAGTTGGAGGTGTGGTTGGTGACCGCCGATCGGAGGTGGCAGTCAGTGATCGTCGGTCGAAGGTGGCAGCCAGTGATCGTTGGTCGGAGGCGGCAGCCGGTGATCGCCGGTTGGAGGCGGCGACCAGTGATCGTCAGTCGGTGGCGGCGGCTGGCGATCGTCAGAGTAGCGGTTGGTGACTTTTGGTCAAAGGTGATGATCAATAATGACAAGTGACGTCAAGTAATGAATTTAAATAAAAACAGAAACAGAAATCTAAAAACCAAATTTTATTGTTTTTAAAATTGAGTGAAAACTGTTTCGAAAATGAATAAAAAACCAAAACAGAACCATTTTTGCCGAACAGGTTTCTGTTTTCAAAATACATGTCAAAATTAAAAACCAGAAATTCAGAACCACTCAGAACCACCCCGGACGGGGGCTTTCACCTTTTATTTATTTAAATTTTAATGTTTAAATAAAAATACAAAGATTTGTAGAAATGCTCTTATAAATTCTCTTTTTAAACTTAAAAAAAAAATTAGAAATTACAAATTTTAAGATAAAGTCATTTAACCATTAGGGCAACCAACTAAAATGTTTGGTTTTTAAATTCTAACTAATGAGTGTTTTCCTTACACTCCTAAAAATTACATTATGTTGTAAAATGTTTTAAATGATTACAATCTCATGGAGTTTTTTTTAAAAAAACAAGATTTTATTAGCAATAAAATATAATTCTTAATCACAGGTAATGATGAAAAGGCTACCCACATAAACATTATTATCAAACTCTCGAGTTAACTCTTTAACTCTTACAAGTTTGTGAGTATATTTACTCTGTACGATTAACTTTTGCAAACTCTCGTTTTAGCAAACTCTTGAGTTTACAACAGAATCATCCGGTCAACAAATTGAGTTTTTTTTTATGCACTTGATAAAAAAACTACCCACATAAACATCATTATCAAACTCTCGAGTTAACTCTTTAACTCTTACAAGTTTGTGAGTATATTTACTTTGTCCGATTAACTTTTGCAAACTCTCGTTTTAGCAAACTCTTGAGTTTACAATAGAATCATCCGGTCAACAAATTGAGTTTTTTTTACACACTAGGAATTGAAGATACTTTTATTTAGTGTGTCACTTTTAAATCAAACAACACTTGTTTCTAAGTGTTTTATCATTATTATCACCTTTACAATTTATTTTCTAACAGTGATCCATTGCTAAACTTAATTATTTAAGTATATGAAATTTATGGTTTATTATTTTAATATATTATATTATTGAAATATTTAATTATATATTATTTATAGATATTTTTTATTATTTTTATATAAAATAAGCTCTTACCAATTTCCGAATCAAGTTTATTAAACTCTCGTGCATCTACGTACACTCTAGAGTTTAATAATCATGCACACAAATGATTACTTACCACAACAACAACAATACATAGAATTTAATTAGTCTCCAATATAAAGTAAAAGAATTTTACATTATCGTTTAATCATACATCTTTATTTATATAATTTTTAAAATATTAAAAAATAAAGTTAATAAATTTATCATAAATAAAATATTATAATTAATATACTTTTTACATTAACTATGAAAACTAATTAAACTCATGATAATGTATCTCCTACGGATGAGTTGTCCGTCAAGGCTTAATAAACTATTTAACTTATTTAGGGTTTAAGGTTTTTAATTCAAGTGTGAATCGATTAATACAATCCTCTGCCGTAGTATCATTAAAAAAATAATTTTTTTAAATAGTCCTTAACTCATAATAGAAATTTTAGTGAAACCATCTAATAATTTTTTCAAGGAATAAATAATGGCTTGAGATAACAATGGAAAAATTAAACCATTTAATAATTTCTTTAGTAACACAACTATTTGTGAATCTTATATTACATCTTTGTAAGTTCACAGACCCTTTTCAGTCCACTAAGATCTCCCACTCCATCATAGCAGAACAGCTGCATTAAATAATGTAACTGGCCAGGGACTGAAGCTCCCTTGAACTGATCATGTACATGCTCAAACTCTTGTTAACCTTCTTCCTCACATGGACCTTTTCTCCCTCACTTTCCACCTCCATGACTGAGCTTGACACTCTCATGGCCATAAGAGACTCTCTAGACCCAGAGAACAATGTTTTGATATCATGGACCCTTCATTCAGACCCTTGTAGCAGTGCCTCTTTTGAGGGTGTGGCATGCAATGATAAAGGTCTTGTTACCAATATTTCACTCCAAGGAAAGGGTCTATCTGGAATGATACCTGAAGCTTTGGCTGGTCTCAAGAGCTTATCTGGTCTCTACCTTCACTTCAATGCCCTTAATGGGATATTACCAAAAGATATTGCCACTTTGACTGAGCTAACTGATTTGTATCTCAATGTCAATAACCTCTCTGGTGATATCCCTCATGAGATTGGCAATATGTCAAATCTTCAAGGTGGGTTTGTTCATCATTTTTTTTTTCTTCTTGTAAATTTCTCATGTTTGCTCAGTACCATGAGAAATGTTAAGAACACTTTCTAAGTTCTATAATTGGTTTGAAATTATCAAAACATAAATTTGTATACAGTGATTAAATTACTTTATCTCATAATTTTGTAGTAATTTTTAATAAATTCTAACAAATGATACAGAGGTGTGTTAGGAGGATAGTGTTAGGAACTGTGTACCTAACAGTCACCCTCTACCCTTGTGCATGCGTGTTATAAGTTGTAACATTTTAGGTGCTGTAAAAGAATTTCTATTATGAGTATTTTTTGATTCTCTATATAGTTGGCTATTTGAGTATTTTTTGAGTCACAAGAATCATCACAATAATGTATTTATTTGTTTGCTTTTCTTGGTGGAACTTATATTCTATTATTCTTCACTTGTATTGCATGTATTTCTTCTTTTTATTCTAATCTGTTAAGGGCTCACAGTTTTGCAGCTTTGTTATAACAAGTTTACTGGGAGTATTCCCACTGAGCTAGGAAGCTTAAAAAAGCTCAGTGTTGTTGCACTGCAATATAATCAATTAAATAGTGCTATTCCTGCGAGTTTGGGTGAAGTGGAGACATTGACACGATTGGATCTGAGCTTCAATAACCTTTTTGGTCCAATTCCAGTAACACTGGCTAATGCACCTAAGCTTGAGAGTCTAGATATTCGAAACAATTCCCTCTCAGGTCATGTCCCTACAGGTAATTAATCAATCCTTAGGGGCTGGATTTCTTGTACTAAACTAGTTTGTGTATAAGGCCTATTTCAGATGATTGAGCAGTGCACATGAGTTATTTTAAATTTTCTGATATCTAAATTCAATTCCTATAGATAAAAAAGTAGTGTCTGTTGGAGTGAGTGTTTAATTGTTTATAACATTTATTTTGCAAAATTGGTTTTGGAATGAAGCAATTTGTATTTCTGTGTTTTTATTCTAAAAACAAATCTGTGGTAAAAGTTTAATCAATTTTAAATTTAAAGTTACTTAGACCCAAAAAAATTATGTGAACATTTTACTTACAATTATATTAAATGATATTTCAAAACATGCAGTTAAATTTGTATGCTAATTCCGTTTTTGTTCTCTGTTCTGTGCAGCTCTAAGAAGACTCAAAGATGGGTTTCAGTACATGAACAATCCAGGCTTGTGTGGGACTGAATTCTCCCATTTAGATTCTTGCAAATTAGTGAACAGTTCAGACCCAGTTAGACCTGAACCGTATGAACCTGGAGATATTTCCACCAAATTTGAGCCAAAACCTGAAAACTGTTGCAGTAAAAGGGCATGGAAATCTTCAAAAATTGGTGTGGTTTTTGCTGTGATTGGAGCTATTGTTGCTTCAACTGTTGCAGGTATGTTTCTGCTCTTATGGCACCGTAGGAAACAAAAAATTGGAAGTTCTGATAACCGGCTTAGTGCAAATCAGACCAAGCAAGTGTGGCAGAAAAATGTGACTCCTCTTATAAGTTTAGAGTATTCTAATGGATGGGATCCATTAGCAAAAGGTGGAAGTGGTTACTCACAGGAAGTTCTGGAGAGCTTTATGTTTAATCTTGAAGAAGTGGAACGTGCAACTAATGGCTTCTCAGAAGTGAATTTGTTGGGGAAGGGTAATTTTTCTGCTGTATACAGAGGGGTGCTGAGAGATGGTTCTGCTGTAACTATAAAGTGCATTGCTAAGACAAGCTGCAACTCTGATGAAGCTAAATTCTTGAAAGGTTTGAAGATATTGACCTCATTAAGGCATGAAAATTTGGTTCGCTTGAGAGGGTTTTGCTGTTCAAAAAGCCGTGGAGAATGTCTCCTCATTTATGAGTCTCTCTCAAATGGGAATTTGTTGCAGTATCTTGATGTTAAGAGAAACAGTGGGAGGGTGCTTGAGTGGTCCACTAGAGTGTTCATCCTTCGTGGTATTGCCAAAGGTTAGTTTTTCTTCAAATAAATTTTAGCTGAAGATTTTAAAACTTGGATTGTTAAGGGCTATTGTTTCTGTTTTTTAAAGATCAATTTCATCTTTAAAAGTGTGATCACTGTCAATTTAGTCCTGAAAGTAATAAAATGAATATTTTTCTGGAAAGTTCGTAGTAGTATGTTGTCATTTTTGTCCTTGATTATTTATTTATGCTCTTCTACTCTTCTTGCCTCATTTCTGCTCTTTAAAATCAGTTTTAAAAACCCACAATGAAGTTTTCATTCTTCTCACCCATAATTGTTGAACCTTGGATATATCCAGCTTTTGTTAACTAACCATTGCCCTTTAGTCATAGCCTGAACATACTCAGACTCTGGAAATTTGTAACTTTAACCTCAATTTTCTATAGAGATCTGACCTGTACCTTTTGGTACGTGAAAGCTTATTTTCCTGATAAAAATTTTCTATTGCATCAAAATGCCCAAACAAAAGAAAAATAGAAATGTTAAGTACTGTAGTGATATTAGAGTGAAGTACCATTTTTTTAAGGACCTAAGTGCTGACACTTATAATTTTCAAGAACTAAAAGGATACTTCACTGAGTGATTTTATGTGCAGATTAACACATTTGCTGACTCCATCTTTATGCAGGTATTGGTTATCTGCATAGGAAGAAAGGAAGCAAACATGGTGTAGTTCTTCACCAGAATATATCAGCTGAAAATACTCTTCTAGATGCTCGGTACAATGCCTTACTTGCAGATTCAGGATTGCACAAACTCCTTGCAGATGATGTTGTTTTTTCCGCCCTCAAAGCAAGTGCTGCCATGGGGTATCTGCCTCCAGAATACGCTAAAACGGGTCGTTTGACCGAAAAGAGTGATGTGTATGCATTTGGAGTCATAGCTTTCCAACTTCTCACTGGAAAATGTGATATCAGTAGATTGAATTGCCAATGGGTAGAAAGTGCAAGTTTGAAAGATATAGTTGATGAGAATCTTGAAGGGGTGTTCTCAGAATCTGAGGCAACCAAGCTAGGAAGACTTGCTATGCTTTGCATGCATGAATCTCCACATCTTCGACCATCTATGGACAATGTAATGATAGAACTGGGTGATATTCAGTAGCCGGTCCTCATATGTAGCATCATATTTTTTTCTTGTCTTTGTAGTTGGAGAAAGTAGAGATGTAGGCACTGTAAAATATTATGATTTCCTTAGAAGTAAACTGTTTGTTTATGTGTATTATGGAAAAATTCACATGTTAAATAGAGTGTTCATAGTACGGGTTGGAGTTTTTTACTGTATGGGTGACCCAACCCATTCAAATTTGTTCATGCATGGGTTAGATCAGATTTTGAATGTGTGAACTCAATGTGTTGATCTGTTAATTAATATAAAAATAATTATTATTTATATATGTATATATTTTTTAAATTAAAAAAACAAATATTGTACTTATTTTTGTGTAGCAATGTGTGCTTGTGAGATGTTTATGTAGTTTTAAGCAAACCAACTTAAGTGGTGCACCATTTTAGATTCAGTGTTATGTAAGTTGCATTACACCTTTGAGAATATTGTATTTATATGTATACAAGTATGGAGCATGTGCCACGAGGCTGTTCTGTTTCTTTCTTGAGTTGTATTTTCTAGCTTCAAGTTGTGATTACTTGAAATCATGAAATGTAAAATATCAAACTCAATCCATCAATTACCCTAAATTTTCAATTATTTTGTAAATAATAAGATTGTTACATCAAAGCATTCAAAATCCATATCTCGTGACAACTGACCCTGAACACAGCCAGGACAACAACAGACCCTGAACTTGTAAATAACAAGAGAAAAAAAATATATCACAGGCATTCAATTTAAAATTAGATATATTCTTATATCTGATGAATAAATCTCATTTTTATTGTCTCAACACAATTACCTAATAACCTAGACATCCTCTAACATGACTCCTAAAATGTGGTCACAACTTGGATCTTAACTTGTGTCCATTTGTTCTGCACCTTCGTTTTGATCTTCATTAATCTCATTACCTTTTCCTTCTTTAAGTGTTGAGGTTTCTTTGTCACTTTTGGTGATTTCTTCTGGCGTCATGGTAACAGGGGATGGCAATGTTTTCTTCACCAGCTCTACTATTTCACTGACCTCGTCATCTGGAAAACGGTCCTCACAATTCTCTAGGATCTGTGCAGTTAAAGTAAACAAACTGATTACAGTTCCACAATATTTGATAGCATATTATTAGTCTCATAGATCCAAGTCTTACCTAGGATGGGAGCAAGATCTAGAAATAGAAATAATAATACTCTTAGCAGAAAATTATCAGACATGACACAGCACACTAATTTCTTGGCTTTAATAATTCCTGCAAAGCTACTTTTCCCGTGAACAGTTAACCATGGAAGATGTGCAAATCTGATGATCCCAACATTGATAGACAATTCCAAGACAAACACACATTTAGGCATTGATACATACCAAAAGTACTTCTGATTAGAATGCAAATATGTAGATAGATAACAGTCATATTGGTCCTGAAGAATGATAATCTATAACAGCAGTGATATTGCATTCTATTCTAGAAACAAGAATGACCAATGGAAAGAAAATTACTACATAATTTATTGATAAATTACAACCAGGTGTAAAAAATCATTATCTCAAAAGCCCAATATCCAATGACAACCTTTTAGTCTTTTCGAAGTGCAGGCTATTTCTTTGATATCTTTTAATATTAAATTCAAACTGCATCTTATACAGGAATCAAAGCTAGTCTCTAAGTAAAATTCATGGTTAGAAACCACAAATCAACCTAAAAACAAGTAACAAATGTTCCTCGATCCTCATATATAATTAACCGTCTTGTCCACAAATCAATCAATCAATTTACAATACAAAGATTGGATCTTCTTGTAGATTCAGTCTAGCATGCTTTGCCCATGCTGACTAACAGGCGCACCAAATCAATTCAAAGGTGACACAATGTTCAAGACTCCCACATAGATGTATGCAGCCATACCCCTATGGCTGTAGAGACTGTTTCTGAAATTTAAAACCTTAATTTCTAAGTCACAGGGTGCTGTTTCTGAAATTTGAAACCTTGATTTCTAAGTCAAAAGGCACCACCTTACCATTAAGCCAAGGATGACCCTATAGTTCACTAACAGGTGTATACACTAGCTAATTCACTTTTTGAGACAAAAGAAAGTAAAAGTTAAGTTCAATTGCCTAAATGGTAAATGCTTCCAGCTGTGATATCATCTCAGAATTCTCTGAAAAGCTATTTGGGAATTGATAACAAATATAAACGACAATTCAAAATCAAATTAGTTATAATGTCTGAGACATGGATGATTGAGAAACAACTGATTTTTTTGCCCATTAAAATTTATTAATCATACAAGAAATATGCTTCTAGATTCAGTGATCCTCCCAATTACAGTTTCCTATACATTACTAAGTTTTATTTTGATAGCATCACAGCAAAGTAATTTTTTGTTATTAAACAAAACAGGAATTATGCTATAATACTTGTTAACACTCAGAAGTTTTTTGTTGCTTAATGTTTATATGCTACTTCTGCCCAGCCCAGTTTACAAGAGAGTTTAAAACCCAACTTCGAGCTAAAGCCAAATAACAGAGATAACACAATCCAGAAACTGTGATTACAGATAACAAATGCAGAACTGAGACAACTTCTAACTAAGTACTCAGCTGTAAAAAAATATATGAGAAAATCATAATTTTGATGCTTACTGGGAAAATTTCAACTTCAGCAGCTGGCCTAATGTTTATTATGTTCAGAACCTCAGCTTTTGCCAGGTCATGCTGTTTAGCACTGGTCACGAATTCATTGATATTCTCTCTAGTTTGAACAGAGGCAGCAGTATTAACCAAATAATCATAAACCTGTTAAAGATGCAACACAGTTATCTTCCAATGATATTTTAAAAGCATTCCCATCAGCAAAAACTACCAATAAAGAACAGGTTGTTAATCATCTCTGCAGAATAACAAATCTAACCTTGTATTCACACTGCATTACTTTAGCAATAACCCTTGTTGGATCTTTTGAGGCTCCTTTAGCTCGTAAGAAATCAAGAACTTCAAAATTTGTGAGTGCACCAGCATTGGCCTCTAAGCTATGGCAAAGTTATTAAACGTCAACCATATCCCAATAGAAAGAAAAAATTCTGATTAAAATAAGAGTATTTGGAATCAAATAAAAAATGGTCAAAACATACATCTTCATCTGTATGCAACCAGAGGGCGAGAGAAAATGCAGTAACTACTCAAAGAAAGTATCTCCTTTGCTTCTGCAATAAAACTCATACATAAACACAAAATTACATAATTGAATTTTAGTAAAACACAAATCACACTGTTACCAATATGAACACAAAAAACTATTTCAAGGAGGTGTTTATGCCTTTATGGATTGGACACTAGAGGCAAACAAAATTGACTGGGTTTTCTTTTCCTCTACTAAGAAAAAAATAGCAATGTACCGTAAAAAAATATACTTATCAGTTGTAATTAAATAATTTTTTTTCATTCATCTTGATTTTCTTACGTTCAATATACCACAGGGAAGTTCCATTTTGCCCTCAATTACATATTTTTTAACATCTTCAACCTCAACTTCTTCATCACTTACAAATGGGTTTACTAGTTTACCCGCCTATCTTAGTGTCAGCCTGTCAGGTCATAAAACTGTTTAAAATTTAACAATTTACAATTTATCATTACTTACCAATTAAAATATGTCTGACTATCACAAGTTCTTATTTTTAAAGAGCAGGCAATGAATTAATTTAAGAAACAGAACTACCTAGGAACCAATTTTAACAGAGTAACAAATCACATGTTAAAAAAACAAATATAGACAGATCAAGAAGGAATCACTGAATCACAATTCACAAATTAATTTTCAATCAGTCAAACAATGAAACAGAATAAGTCATTATATATAGGAGAAGAGGAGAAAGATAGAAACTAAAATCCCTTCTCGGCTAATTTTATTCCCCTCCAATTTTTACTCCCTTCAGTGTTGGTGCCATTTGAAGGAAAATGAAGGATGATGATTTAAAACATTTCAATGTAATTACGCAGTAGTAAATTAATTTTTTAAAAATTTCTCCACGCATAACTTCCCTTCCCTTCATTAAAATATTTTTGGTTTTCCTTTGTGAATGAATGAATCAACAAAATAGAACAGAATCACCAAATTACAATAAGCACTCCTCAAGTCTCAAGAACAGAATCAGCACGTTACAATCAATATTACAAATTTACAATATTACGGAGCACAATAAGCATAATCAAACAATCACCATTTCTCAAGAGTCAAGAATAAAATCAATAACAGAAAAAGAAATAGCGAACTGTGAAAATACCTTGAGAGTTGAGATGCAGAAGGAGAATGCTCCAAGACGAAGCTGTGAAACCCACGGCGCCACCCACCACCGTCTGCACAACCAACCACCGTCTGCGCCGCCGTTTGACGGAGAGAGGAGAGGAAGACGAAGCTGCGAAAAACAGGGTCACCAGTGTATCTGGTAATGTTTGTGAATATTTGTTTTTAAAAAATATTAAATTATAAATAATGTTTTAAAAAACTGTTTGATAATGAAAATAAATTATTTCCATTAGGAGAAAAAACACAGTCTCCATGTGGATCCCACACTGTATCTTTCCCTTTCTCACTGATCTCTCCATGAGAGGAATTAGACTGTTTGATACTATAAAAATTGTGATATTGTAATAATAATGATTAGTCTTACACGTTTAATTACAATATTTTTTTATTTATAATAAATTTGTTCATTTCATCATTTAATTTTTTGTTATGATGAGTTTATTTATTTTACTGATTAATATTTTAAAAATTATTTAAATAAAAGTTATAATTAAACATTATTTTATTTGAAATAAAAGTATATCATTTTTAAAGAATATTATTAGATTTCAAAATGAAAGAAAATTAATAATTTAAGGAACATAAATTATTTTTCTTTAAACATAATATAGATGCATTTGAGTATGATGTGATTTATTTTCTGTTTTCACTTTTTAATATTTTGGTGAGTATATCAGAGGAGCCCTCGTGACTCGATTTACCTAAAAATCGGATTTGTGTACAAGGTCAAGCTTACCTTTAGCATGGTCAACATTTCAGATTCAAGTAGGACTGTTACTCCTATAGTGAAATGTCCAAATTACCCTTTTTCAAAAAAACATAAACCTTAATGATACAAGTTCAGACGCAAAAGAGTAAACACTATAAATAATAAAGGATAAGTAGAGGTTTGGCTACTAAATATTTTACTATTTTTCTGCTTACATACTATACTTTTGAGAGCATAGTCAACTCCCTTCTGACTTGAATATTGGAGTGCTTTTGCAAGTATTCACCTGTATGGGCTCAGAGAGACGATTGGATTGAAGGTTCGGAGTGTTGGAGACTTGGAGTAAGATCCAAAGTATCAAGGACGAAGACTCGTTTAGTATGTGTGTAGGAACAATTGTATACCAGAGGAAACCTCCGAATTGGACCTACCCCTAAAATCATATCTGCGTACAAGGCAAGGTCTACCTTCAGCGTGGTCAGACATTTCGGATTCAGGTAGGACCTTTACTCCTATAGTGAAAGGTCTAAACTGCCCTTTTCAGGTAAACCTATACCTTAATAATACAAGCCCAAAGCCAAGCCAAAAAAGTAAACATTATAAATAGTAAAAGACAAGTACAAATTTGACTACTGAATATTTTACTACTTTTTTGCTGGCATACTGGATTTTTTAGTATAAGTGTTCAAAATCAAACCAAACCAAATTGAAAACCGAAAACTGCAAAAAACTGTTTTAGTTTAGGGTGGTTTGGTTTTTATAATTTCCAAACTGCGTGATTCGGTTCAGTTTGCGGTTTGACATCTTAAAATCACACCAAATCAAACTAACCCCAACTGTCCATCCTTAGTTATTTTAGCAAATCCCCAAGAAGGCATATACAATTACTCATTATTTTTTAAGTTTATAAGATTTTGACACAATCTTTAATTAAGATTTTTAATTAGTATGAATTAGTTGATGAATAAATATTTTAGCAAAACTATTAGATTTAATTTTATAGGTTTGACAATAATCACTAGAACGTAATGTTTAATTATTCGGAACCTTTCCAAAAGAAGACTCCTCTTGAGAAGTAGGGTCCCTGGCGGAACCCCCCAAGACAAAGGTGGTGGTAGACCCCTCCTTAATGAGGTTAGGGGTGTCAGCCTATGCTTGCACAATAGGGTCAGCCACCGATGGAGGAAACACCTCCACAACCTTAAAACTCGACTCAGAAGCCATAAAAACCAAAGGAACAAACATAAATAACGGGAGACTCAGAGTACTTGAAGGGAAGCAAGGTGGGGAGACTTAGAGCTTTGGAGCGGAGAGAAAACAGAGTGAAATTAGCAAAGCACCTACTCCCTATTTATAAGGTGAAAGCCCATAGAGGCCCAATGGGCAGGTCAATGATCACTATTAGATCAATTAAGATCTACGACCCAAAGTCACCGTCATTTCAAATTCTACCGAACCTTAAAAATTTGGACATGTATAGTACACAGTGGAAAATGAGGAAAAAAATTGATAACCCTAGGATCAGCTGGACCATTCATGTCAGACTACGATATACCCATCTTGGTTGATCAATCCTTTGTAACACTAGTAATGTCTTCATCGCTTCGCTTCCTGACGCTGGTGGGGTTGTATACTAGATGAGCCCCCCTGCATCGAACGTACCCCCAAAATCGGATTTGCGTACGAGGTCGAGCCTACCTTCAACATGGCCAGGAATCCAGGTAGGACCTTTACTCCTATAGTGAAAGGTCCAAACTACCCTTTTCAGGTAAACCTACACCCTAATGATACAATAAAAGCCTACAAAGGTAAACACTATATATAGTCAAGGACAAGTACATGTTTGACTACTAAATATTTTACTATTTTCCTACTGACATACTGTACTTTTGAGAACACAGTCAACTCTCCTATGACTTGAGCGTCAAAGTGCTTTTACAGGTACTTACTTGTACCAGCTCAGAGAGGCTGTTGGATTGTAAGTTTAGAGTGTTAGAATAAGACCCAAGTATTAAGGAAGAAGACCCGTTTAATGTGTGCATGAACAATGAGTTTTTCAAAATATATGAGAATAGTTGAACAATAATAAACTATAATGAATATAATGAGTATTTTGTTGATGTCTTTCTTTGTCAGATAAATTATAATTTAGTAGTTAAAATGGGGATTAAATTTTTTTGATATTGATAAATTAACAAATTTTACTTTTTGTCATGTTAATTTTTTTTTATATTTGGTCCAATTAATATTTTTTTATTGTCTAAATTTTTTTAGATAGTGTTTTAATGTTAGAAATAAAAATAATTTGTTAGGACCAAGTACAATAAATTTTTTTTGCATAAATAACCGTAATACTCTTACACTAACCTTTAAGGGTAAAAACATTATGTTAATATTGCATATATCTTTAACAATATTACACTGGCACTCTTTTAAAATTTTTCTAAAACCTTACATTAACACTCCTAGAAAGTGTGAAAGTAATGGTTAGAAAAATAGGGGTATAAATATGATTGCACAAAATTTTAGGAAATATTTTTGTAATTTGCTAAAAATTGTAATAAGGACAAAAGAAAAATTTGGTAAAAAATAAAACATATTTAAGGCTTATTTTTTTTATTATACCTCTCGATGAACATATAGCTAAATGTTTATTTATAGTAATTCTATCTTTACCAATTGCAAAGTGAAATTTTTTCTATATTGAAATCAACACGTATGCAATGAATGTAAAATATCTAAAATTAGTCAAAACATATACATTTTATTAAAAATAATATCAATTTAATTTTTCTACTTAAATAACTAGAGATGAAGTGATTGAAATGTATATTTAAGTTAATTTTAATTTTATTTTTATATTTTTCTTTTACTTAATGTAAAACATGTCTTGGGGTGGGTCTGCAATTTGTTTCTTCGGTTCTCAGTTCATAAAGAACATATATTTCTTTTCCTGTGCAGTGAATACATCTTGTGTTCAGTGTACTATTGGAACAAATATTTCATTTATAAAAATAAAAGTGACCGAAAGCATTTAATATAGATAATAAATAAGGTTCTTTTGTCATCATATGTGAGCGAATTTTGGGTTAAATTTAAAATAAATTTTTGTTTTATGTCAGGTCATTAATATTTTTATTTTATTTTAAATCCTTAAAACATATTAGATAACGTTTAATTAAAATGTTTTAAAGTACTTTAAAAAATTATTTAAATAACACTTTAAGGATTTAAAATAAAAAAAATTAGGTTAATTATATTTTTTATCTTCAACTTTTTATTTGTCACGTGTTGATTATCCACTATCGCATATGGAAAAAGATCATCACATAATAAAGAGAATAAAACAGCAGGACATATGAAAAACACAAATAATGTTTTTGTTTAAGGACCAGGTTGGTCTACTTTTTGTTAAGGATTAAAAATGAAGAGTCTAAAAAGTTAAGGAATCCAAAATACAATTAATCCTAAAAAGTTTACTGAAAATCAACCCAAAACAAAAATTTATTAGGATAAAATACAAAATTTACTAATATATTTAAATATATTAAGGATAAGTTGCTCGGTGAGTATAAATACTAAAATATCATGCAGTTACGAAATACAGATGTTAGTTCACTAAGGTTAAATGCTATAAACATATAAGATAGAGTAACCATATATTCTTAGTGTTTTGAGTGAATCTACATGTGGGGTGAGTGATGTAATATTCTTGTGGAAGAAGGATGATGCATATTAGAGTTATGTGGGGTCGTGAATGTTATGAGTTATATATGTTGTTAATATAGACAAATATTATGTTTGGATAAACTTTTTTTAAAATACAAGGAGAAAATGTAAAAAAAAAATCCAAAAAGCTTTTTTATAATTTTTTAAAAATATGTAAAACTTTTTTTAAATTAATTTTAATTAATATATAAAAGTTTTCTCATGCAATTTTTTAAAAATATATATGATTCCGACACTCAAGGTGAGTCTAGTCTTTTGTAATTCTAACGCTAAGTTTGTGTTTTACATGGGACATATCCGACTTTATAGAATTGTCTCAAACTACAGAAATTGAGTTACTGAACTCTAGAAATGTGCCGAGTTGAGAAATTCTGAACGTGGGTAGTACACAAACTTAAAAAATTTACAAATTAGTCATTTTTTTTACCTATTACCATGTCCTTCAAGTAATTTTTATAGAAAATCTCACAAAATTCCTTAAAGTTGTGTACGCAAATTGACACCTTAGTATCTTGTTGTCTTACACTCATTCCATGGAGAAACAATAGCTTGCGAGGATAACACAAACTTTGTAATGATTGATTTGTATGGAGTTTGAATAATGCATCACATAAGTTGATCCCTCTTTCAATTTATCCTCCCATGGCCTATTTATCTTTCTTGACCATTGCATACATTTTTTCACATTGAATAAATATTATTATTAATCTTAAATCTATCTTTAGTTACCTTTTAATTTAATTATAAATAGGCATAACGAACTTACAAACAAATTAAAAAGGGGATCTTGACAATTCATATCCAATAATTGCCTCCAATTATTTCAATATTTTTATCACCAATTAAAATAATTTTATATGTTGCATAGGTGGGTATAACAGATACCCCATAGAATAGTAAATTTAAAAGGCTTCATGAGAGGTAGTTATTATAACTTAATTGTTCTCCAACATTAAACAACAGCATACAATTCCCTTTAAACACGTAATCATCAGCAAACAATTTCCTCTAACTCTTATAGAACTCTAAATACATAGCATAGTGCACAATAAAAATATTTATATTTTCTATCCTAAATAAGATAATATAAAATAAAAACAAAACATTTCACTAACCACTCTCTATACATAACACAATTCGATATAAACACCTAATCATTAGCAAGGTGAACAATTTCCTCTAATTTAGACAAAACTGTAAATAACATAATGAACAATAACATACAATTCCCTCTAAACACCTACACAGAAATTGAGGTTACATTTGGATCGGTAGAAATAAATGGGATGGAAGGGAATCAATTAAAATAGAATGGGTGGAGAGTAACATAATGAAGTAAAACTTTCTGTATTTACATGGTAAGCAAAATAAGTCAATTTATATTTAAAGGTAAATTCTTGTCAATTTCGATAAATTTAGATGAATTTAGATGAACTTAACTTTTAATATTATTTGATAAGTTTTTTTCTATTTTAAATGAACAACACTTGAATCTTATTTTATTATTATTTTGTTAGTATGATATTTTTATTTTTAAATAAGATGATATTTTGTATATCTTTATTATGAATTTTGGTGTAAATTTTAATTAGTTTTTTATGAAATTTGTTAATGATATTTTATACAGCTTTATTATGAACTAATTCCATTTTACATTGACTATATATGGATTTTGATGAAATTTGTTCATAAATTAGATAATATTTTCTTATTTATATATTATGATAGGGAAAAAAATAAATTTTTAATATTATTTTAACATGAACTAAATTCTTACAAATTTACTTATCTCCCATAAATTTATGTAAACTCAGAATTTAAAAACCATGGCAACATATGCTTAATTTATACCGTAAAGAGAATTAATGAAAAAAGATGAAATTATGTGAAACGGACGGGATCTACCAATTCCCATTTCATTCGATCATTTATCTTTAATACAAACAATGATTGTTAAATTTATTTCATATTATTCTTGTCCATTACATTAGTCTCTGTTAATCCAAACATAGCTTTTACTCATATACAAGAATAACATATTTATAAAAATATTTACATGATACATAGTATAAAATTTCCTCTAAGCACCTAGACGAAACTCTAAGTAACTTATACAGAATAATATCTACCGCAATTGTTACTACTATTCACCCTCCAACACAAACATCAAACAACGTTTAAGTTAATTTTTATTCGTTATTTTTTTTTTTATAAATTTAAAATAAGTTATAATTAATAAAACATTGTTGAAGTTAACTTTTAAAAAAATCACAACTTTCTCATAAATTTATTGTTTAAAAACTTGAAATTGCATAAATAATTTTTTTTATTTCTGCATAAATAAATTTTTATAATGTATTTTAATACAAATAAAAATGAATTAAACAACATTCTATAAAAATATACCACATTCCACCTTTTAAAAATAAAAAGAATTTTTTTAAAAAGCACTACATATATTTTGTAATTGGATATTTGATTTTCAAAATTTTTGAAATTTGGTTATAATTTTCTTTTTTAAAATGATTATAATTAATATAAAAATATTTGTAAAATTAATATTTTTACAAATCCATAAAAGAATCTTAATTATATAATCAATTCATTATTTAAAGAACTGAATTACATGAATAAATTAACGTATAATGTATTTTTAATACAAATAAAATTAATTAAGTAACATTCTACCGTTTAAAAAAAAACATTTTTTCTTCTCTAAAAAAATATTTTTTATATAAATTTCACTTCCATTTATTTTATATGTGCAAACTTTTTAGTTTAGAATATTTTTAAATATTTTTACATTTAAATAATAAACATATCTATTTTTATTTGATTATAAAAATATTGTAAAAGATTTAAAATAAAAGTGAGAAAATTTAAAAGTTACTAAGAAGATATTTTCTAACTCACATTTTTTTCACATATTCTATTGTTAGTTTTAAAATTTGTATTTTTTTAATAAAATTCAATATTTTAACATGTGGTAATAAAAATAAGGCTAAATTATTATGACAGGAATCAAACTCAGGTCTTGGAGATTGAAAAGTTAAAGCCAATCCACTAGACCAAAGGTAAGAGTCTACTTTATTATGCAATCTCAATGTATTTAAACTAATCAATAACAATGTTAATTAAAAAATATAGAAAATTTGAGAAAGGCTAGAATTGAACTTAGGTCTAGAAGTTTAAATGCTAAAGTCATACCACAAGACCGAAAGTCAGTATTAATTTTCTTGTGAGATTCAAATCTAATTAAACTAATTGTGACAAGATTAATTTTAAAAATATATTAAAATTTACAACTTTTTTAAATGGAGAAATTTTAATTTTAAATTTTAATTCTCAATTTTAATTTATGTCTTTCTTTTTAATTAGATTTTAAATTTTATATTGTTGTTAATATAACTAAATATTAGTTTTAGTTGTTAACCCTTAAATTTTAATTTCATCTTTTAATTGTTAATTTTAGTTTCAAAATCACAAATAAAATATAACATAAAATAACCTACAATAGATTTAAAATTAAAATATACAAATAAAATATAAAATATAATTAAAAATAAAAAATAGAAATTAAAATTTAAATTAAAAGTTAAAAACTATAAATTAAAGTAACAACTAAAACTTAAATATAGAATTAAAAATTACAAAAAATAAACTTATTCAAATAGATTTAACATAAAAATAAGCTAAGTAGTTTTTAGAATTTAAAAAAGTTTACTTAAAAAATTTACAACATAAATGACCAAGAATAGTAAAACAATACAAAGGAAAAGAAACAATAAAACCAAAATTGACTTACTATCTAGTGGTATCGTCTTACAACTCTCACAGGTCATAGGTTTAAATCTTACTTTGTCTAATTTTAATATAAAATTAATGTTGTCACATGATTAGTTTAATTAAATTTGAACCTCACAAAAAAACTAATATTGACTTTCGGTCTAGTAGTATGACTTTAGCCATTAAACTTCTAGACTTGGGTCCAATTCCACCCTTGCTCAACCTTTTCTATATTTTTAAAATTAACATTGCTATTCATTAGTTTAAATACATTGGAATTGCAAAATAAAACAGGCTCTTACTTTTGGTATAGTGGATTGACTTTAGTTTTCAATGCCCTAAATTTGACGGAAGGGCAAAAATTAAACTTTTGAAAACATGAGAGGGCAAAAAGTGCGCAAAAAAAAAATTTGAGGGACACAAAGTGAACTACCCCCTAAATAGAGGGGCACCAGTAGTAATTTAGCCTAAAAATATAATTTTAAGATGGAGTGTTTAATCTCATTTTACAATACATTAATGATAAGTAGTAGGAATATTTTCTCTAACATAATTTTAATTAGAATTATCCTCAACTAAAAACAATTATCTTTGAATTTGGTGGGATAATTAGAGAAAATAATTTTTTTTAACTATTTAACACAAGTTGTGTATGAAAATTCAAACTCAAAATTTTTGGTTAACCGAAAATAACTTCTATCATATTTACACTTGCGGGTATTTTGCTCACACATGCTATACAATTGGTTTTAAATTTATATTTTTTAATAATATTCAACCATTAATTAATAAATAGGGTGTGGTTGACAAAACTGACTGAAAGTTAAAATTTGAAAAACTAATTTTAAGTATTTGATAAACCTAACTGGAAATTATAAAATGACAAATAAAAACATCATTAATCATTATATTAACAATGAAGTATTTAAATTAATATAACATATTTTAATAATATAAATTGATTATATATTTAAATTATAAACTATTATGTTTATATATTTAAATTATAAATTTCTATAATTATATATTTAAATTATAAATTTATGTAATTATATATTTAAATTATAAATTATTATAATTATATATTTAAATCACAATTTTTTATATTAAATATAAAAGTTTTAAATTATATATTTAAATTAAAAATTTCTATAATTATATATTTAAATTATAAATTAATATAATTACGCTAATAAAACAGAGAAATAAAAAAGAAAAATTGCATCATATAAAATAAATAATGAAAGACATACATTAATTAATGAAAAAAAAAGTGATATTCACTAAATTGTATTGCATAGGATAGTTTTTGCCTTAGTTATATATTTCTGAATTAATTGACTGGACAAACACGTTTTATCAAATTGTTTAGTTTTTCTTTCTCTAATATATAATATTCATTTTACTTACAATAGAAAGTTGTAACAAAAAAATAGTTAGAGGAAAGACTAAGATATATTTTAAAAGTACTACTTAAAATAACTATCTAAAAATATCGTATAAATATGTTTAATTAAGAGTTTAATCTGTATATTATAACCATATAAAAAATTGTGAATAAATGTATAAAAACACTAGTGTGACTCAAGTAACACTATTAAATATGAAGATAAAAAACAAGAACATGTCAAAGCTTAGTTGGAATACTAGTGTAGCAAACGCAGTTGCGAATTTGTGCAGTACACTATCAAAGTGTAACGTGAGTCAGTGACAGCAAATCGAAGAAGAAGAAGAAGAAGAAGAAGAAGAATGCGCAGCGATGGGATCTTAGGAAACAGAGAGGGAAGCGGAAGGAAGAGGGTGAGGAGAAGGGAGCGATGGCTGGTGGCGATGGGCATCGTCCTCCACGCCGTTTACATGCTCAGCATTTTCGACATCTATTTCAAGACTCCCATTGTCCATGGCCTCGATCCCGTCACTCCTCGCTTCGCCGCCCCCGCCAAACGCCTCGTGCTCCTCGTTGGTACTTTTCCAAACCTAACTCACCTCTTCCCTTCATTTTTTTTATTAGGATCCCCAAAATTACGCCTCACTCTGTTTACTTAGTCTGTGTTTTGGGACACAAGTTCACAAATTGATTTTAATGGAATTCATCGTGCATAATTGATTAAGATTAAGATTGATTGTTCACATCATTTATGTTTGGATGTTTTTGTTATAAAAGCTGGTTCAGTGTAAAATCTAGTGTAAAATTCTTGAACTAACCCTAAAGTTACTATAAGTTAGTTTAATGCTGGATCTCAATTCTTCTCCAAAAACAATTGAGTCTAGTCTGAATCAATTTTCTAACGCGAAACCAACCAAACATGCACTTACACGTTTTGGAATTGATTTTGGACCTGAAATTGATTCTTGATATATTTTGTTATGTTTGGTTTAGCATGTATTATAAAATAGTTTAGAATTGATTCTGAGTCAATAATTGATTCTAGGTTGAAGTAACTTGAAGTTGTTTTTGGGTTCGATCAAGAATTTTATACTAGATTTTAATACTAACTTTTTTTTTATAAAAAAAAAATCAATACGTAAATCATATCATCTTAAAATCAATTTTAATCATAATCAATTTTGTAAATCGATTTCATTCAAAATCAATTTTGTTAATGGCCATCCAAACACACAGTGGGTCTACTTACACGTTTTGGAGTTGATTTTGGAGCAAGATTGAATCCAAATAAATTTTGATATATTTGGTTTTGTGTTGGAAAATAATTTAAAATTGATTCTGGCCTTCTAGGTATTATTGGTTGAAGCAACTTGGAGTAGCTTTTGCGTTAGATAAAAAATTTTATACTAGATTTTACTACTAACTTGCTTTAATAATAAAAATATTCAAGCATAAATCATATTATTTCAAAATTAATTTTGTAAAATCAATTTTGTTCAAAATCAATTTTGCCAACGTCCATGTAAATACACACTCAATTTTGTGATTGGATTGCACTTGTGATTCCTGATAAAATTGAAATACTTGGATGAAATATGTTGTTGGTATTTGTAGTTTTGATTAGATTTGTTCTAAGTGCATGGACCTTCAAATTGACTTCAGGGGTGGTTGGGAGAGTTTACAAGGAATATGTTTAAGTTTATTTTATAAAATTAACTTGATAGTGATTTGATGGAAATACATTGTAAAAGGAGTGCTAGCAACACATTTTCTAAGATATTCTTTTTAACGCACACTTCAGTCTCATTGAAATTTGTTGAAATCTACAAAACCAACCAGGTGAGAGAAACATAAAATGAGATGTCAGACCCACAAATTTTATTTTTTTTATAGAAAATTTCAGCTAGTGATAGATATGAGATTAAAAGAGTGTGTTGTTAGCATTTCTCTATGGTGTATATATTTGAATTAAAATAGAGTGAAAGAAGTGAGAGACCCACTATGAATTGTGAAAATTTCTCACCCTTTTTCTCCTATCAAACAAAAATGTTAATATGTGTTTGTGTAGTTTATCAAATTATGGTCAATTTATCTTTTTTTTTTTTTTAAATTTTGATCCTTGAAATTTTAAAATTATGTGAATTTAGTCCCTCGTCTTTAATAGTGTTGGTGCGGGTGCGGTTGGTCACTGTGAGGGACTAAATTGTTGAAAATGCAAGGATCAAATGATCATCAGTAGTAAACCGAAATTTGATTGGAACTATAGAAATCAAAAACCTATTTTTTTATCCTAAAAACTTTCAGGTTTTAGTTTAAGGAACTGATTAGCAAGATCAATATACTTTTCTTATTATCCAAAATTTCAAATTAAATTGCAGCTGATGGTTTACGTGCGGACAAGTTTTTTGAGCTGGACACGGATGGTAATCACCGAGCACCATTTCTGAGGGGCATAATTGAAAAACAGGGTCGTTGGGGGGTTTCACATGCCAGGCCACCCACAGAGTCCAGGCCAGGTCATGTTGCCATAATTGCTGGCTTCTACGAAGATCCCAGTGCAGTTACAAAAGGTTGGTTTGACATGACTAATGTAGTCCTTCTAAGGTTTGAGTTGTGCTCATGTTAAAAGCTGGTTTTGTAAGGAGTTTATTTTGTTCATAGTTTGTGTACTTAAAGAGTGGTTTTGGTTCCTTGCAGGGTGGAAGGCTAATCCTGTTGAGTTTGATTCTGTGTTTAACAGAAGCCGGCATACCATTTCTTTTGGAAGTCCTGATATAGTTCCGATTTTCTGTGGTGCCTTGCAGCATACGACTTGGGATACCTATCCCCATGAGTACGAAGACTTCGCAACGGGTTTGACACCCTCCGTCACTGTTTATGGTTCTTGTTTGGCATACAATATAAACAATAAATTCAGAAAGATAACTTAAGACTATTCTTCGTCCATTCACTGGCATAATTTTCTATTTTCATTTCTTCTCCCTGGTTTCATACTTATTTGTGTCTGGGTTAGATATTAGTGGCATCTTTTTCAATTAAAGGTTTCATGTCAACTTTTTTTTTTCTAGCTAGTAGCTTCTTGATATTTGGACTAATGAATTTCTGATCAGAATTATCTATTTTTTCTACTTTTTCTCTCATAAATAGTGCATCTAATATTCTTAAATGATGTGATTACTTGTTGTTGAGTTAACATAAAATGCTTTAAATTTTGAAACATTGATGATTATGAGCTTCTGAAGTTCTATACTTTTCAAACTTTGATTGTTATTTTATATGAATTTACACTATGCAGATGCTTGGCATGTTATTGGCTATTGTGTACCACTTTTTCTAAAGAATTAGTTGGTGATGCTTTTCCAACCCTACCTACATTTTGTTTCTCTTCTGTTGACTGGCCCATTAGCATGAATATTGAGAAACTTTATTTTTGGGTAAACATTATAAGCTTTATATATTTATTTATGATTTACACATTGTAGACATAAACATCAAATGTGGCCGCCTCTCTCTCTCCACTATAATTTCATGAAGGTACTTAAAAATAACAAGGTCTAATATTTGACCTTGTCTATGCTTTGTAAAATGTGCAATGGTGTGGCCAAAATGCTATATTGAAAATTTTCCCCTGCTGATTAGAAATTTTTGCAATCCTAATAATAAGGTTTAATATTTGACCTTGTCCGTACTTAAGTACTTATTAAATTCTGTAATCCTTTATTTCATTCATTCATCACTTTGGTACTGTTGAATCCTTAATGCAGACGCGTCATTCCTGGACATGTGGTCTCTGGATAAATTTCAAAGCCTTCTCAATAGGTCCAGAGAAGACCCAAAGTTAAAGGAGTTGCTTCAGCAGGATAATCTTGTTGTATTCCTGCACCTTCTTGGATGTGACTCTAATGGCCATGCACATAGGCCCTATTCATCCATCTATCTCAACAATGTTAAGGTTGTTGACCATGTAGCTGAAAGTGTTTACAATCTTGTTCAAGATTATTTCAAGGATAATCGTACAGCATATATTTTTACTGCAGATCATGGAATGAGTGACAAAGGTTGCAATTTTTTTTATCATATATGTTTGGATAATCTTTTACTTCATCTCAAACAAAAATGTTGATTTAGGTGTAGATGTTGAAACTTGCTGAAGCAAGGATTTGTCAAAAGGATGTCTCAATATTAGCTTCTTAATTGTGTGCTTTAGTTGAAAGAAGGAGAGTGTGCAAGAAATTGCCGACACATTCAATTGAGGTGGTCTAAATGGCCACTAAGTAAACTAATAATAACAGCTTAGTCTGAATCAGGATTGCATATTCCAATGAAAAACTAAGGGCACATGTGGGTAACTAGCTTAATTAAGCACTTATTCAACCAGCTCATATCAAATAAGGGTTTTTTTAAGCTTGACTCTGAAGCCTGTAGAAACAATCTAAAGTGAGCTTAGAGGAAGGAAGGTTATAAGTTGCTTTCATGTTCCAAATTCCAATACTTGGATTATTTTTTGCTTCCATTTTCCTTATCCCTTTTAGCTATTGCTTCTCTAAATTCTTAGAAAAACAAAACAAACACCTCATCCTCCTTCATTGCGATCTTCAATTTTCATCAGCCTTTAGGCTGGTGCTTGTCTGTTTTTGCTAAACTTGCCTTCCACATGCTCTTTTTTAGTTTTTTACTTGGAAAGCATGTGATTCAAATAGCTAAACCTGCCTAATTGGAAATCATGTGGTTCCAATTCTTCCCTCCACAACACTAGTTGACTATTTGTTCCCTCATATGGAGATGGGCATGAAAGAATGCATTGAGTCGTTGGTCCTAGAGTTAGTCCTTCCAGTAGACATGAAAGAATCTTCCATTTACCAGGACTTGAGTTTCTTGAGGTTTTTCCTATATTATTCTTATTTGACTGTTCTTTTGAAATAAAATGTATTATAGTAATGGATTTATGTATTTTTGTTTCTTTATGCAATTTCTAATCATAGGAAGCCATGGAGATGGGCATCCTTCTAACACTGACACTCCTCTTGTTGCTTGGGGGGCTGGTGTTAAGTATCCAAGGCCAATATCTAGCAGCAACCATTCTGATTGTGGTTTCAAGTTTGTTGATGACCATGTGCATGATGCACCAACACCAGCTGAATGGGGCTTGCATGAGATAGAAAGGGTGGATGTCAATCAGGCTGATATTGCACCACTCATGGTTGTAAATTTATTTCCTTAAGGATTTCTGTTAATAGGGTAGTGAATATTTCTTCAACCATCCTTAGGTTTCAGTTATCTAATATACTTGATTTTCTGACAGTCTACGCTGCTTGGTCTGCCATGTCCTGTTAATTCAGTTGGAAGTTTACCCCTAGATTACCTTAACATGCCCAAGGTATCTTCCTGTTGGTCTGACTTCTGATTGATAAAGGGTTTATTGTTAAATTTCATGATAGCAGGTTAACATGTTTTATTCATTATTTTCATCAGAATGTTATATTTTTTTATGGATTGTTCGATGTCATACTTGTGGTAAAGCACAGGAAAGTAAAAGTTATCAATGCAGAAGAGTATTAATGGGTGGATAATATGAGATTTAATTTATATTATGTTTCAGGCTGATGAAGTTGAAGCTATTTTATCCAATACAAAAGAAATTCTTAACCAGTTTCTTCGCAAATCATGTATCCTTTTGCTTACGTTGATTATTATCTTTGATATGTACTGATTTTCTCCTTGATTTCAGCATGGCTTCTGTTTCATTTTGTGCCACTGGAATGATTATCTAGCTTTCCAAACTTCTACACACACATTTTGCATAGACAAGAATATACCAAAGGCTTTAAACTTTAATGAGAAAATATGAAGATTTTCTTAAAGCCAATTCATGAGCAAAATGTAATGTGAAAGTAATAACAAAAAAATGTTTTTCTATCGAAGACAATGATAACACAAAATGGATGAAGAATTCCTTGCTGATGTTGGTTTCATTGACAACTTCAGATATTAAGCAGTTGAATTCTTTATACTTTAAACCTTTCAAACCGCTGTCTCATTATTCTTCAATGTTGGAAAAAATTGAGGGTCTGATATCAGCTGGAAATTATGATGCTGCAATGGATCTATCCCAAAACCTCAGAACTTTGGCACTGCAAGGCCTTCACTATTTTCAGACTTACGACTGGTTGATGCTCATGTCTGTAATTACGCTTGGGTACGTTGGTTGGATGATCTATCTTGTTCTTCATGTTCTGCAGTCTTATACATCACTGCCAGGAAATACTTTTGAAATGGAGCAAGCAGTTCAGAAAAATAACCGTGGAAAAGTAATGTTTGTGTAAGCTTAGATTTTCCAAAATGTTATTTATTTATTTCTTAATTTCTTATGAGCTATGCATTGCATGGAGTGAAAGAAAATAAGATATTTTATGGAGAAGCATGTTCATATCATATAAAGGCTAAAATACACTTAGTCCTTTATGCTTTTTATTATATTCAACCTTGTTCCTTATCTTTTAAAAAGTTCAAGTTAGTCTTTATGTTTTTAAAGTGAGTTAGAATAGTCCTTCTGAATTAATAGTTTTTTTTATTTTTTATTATGGGGCAAAAATTTGAACCTTTTTTAACTGAGTTTAGATGTGAAATTTGTCCCATTAGATTTATGTACATGAAAACTATAGCATCTAACTATTTTTCTGCTAAAAAAGTGTCACATGGTGAAAATCTAGTGAAAAGTGAATCCAACGATCTACTGAAAAAATAGAAAAATGTATTTTTTTTCTGATTGTTTGTCAGACTCATTTTCCTGCAAATTTTACCATGTTTATGACCCTTTTTATTTCAAACATAAGTTGGGTTCCATAGTTTTTATACCTAATGAGACAAGTTCCATATATTGAATTAGTAAAAAAAATTTGAAGATTGTGTCCCAAAATATAAAAATGACCATTGTTTCAGAAGGATCAAGTTAACTCAATTTAAAAGCTTAAAGGACTAAATTAAACTTTTTGAAATGATAAGAGACCAAATTGAATATAATAAAAAATATAAAGGATTAAAAGTGTATTTAGCCTTATATAAATGAATATTTACGAGTTATATGTAAAGTCAATTGATTAATATTCTTGGCTGAAAATAATTTATTCTTACTGATTTCATGAGCATGAATTTTCTTTAACTTTAGTTTCCTACAAGTAAATAAAATTTCTTTTGCAGATATATCTATATGGATCTATGGTGACAGGAATGCTCTGTTTGCTTTTGTTGCTGGAGCAGTCTCCTCCTCTTTACCATGCGTACATGATAATGACTACATTTTTATGGATTCAGATAATTAGTGAATACCAATTTATAAAAACACTATGGAAGCACTTATCTGGAAGGAGAGTGAATTATATTATTAAGCTTCTAGTCATCGCCACTATCTCAGTTTTCATTCTTGAGTTCCTGGTAAGAGCGTCTGTCACAATATTCTATAACTTTGTAAGGTTGTAATTCATCTGATAAAGAAACATATGGCTTGCATCGCAGGTTAACAGCTTCACTGAGAGGAAGCTCTATACATGGTGTTTTTTGATTGCTGGGGCAACAGCTTCATTTTATCTTTTTAAGTCATTTCCCTGGAGATCCGGTATACCAATATTTGTTTGCATAGCATGTTGGTTTTTGTCTCTTTTCACATTGATGCCAGCAGAAATTCCTGACAATAATCAATTAGTGTAAGTCAGTTCCACTGAATTTATATTTACCTTCATGCAAACAAATCCCAAAGGACATAATTGTTTTGTGTACTGTTTGTTACTTATTAAACTGAATAGAATAATATTTTTAAATACATATATATATATACACATCTTATTGAATGTTTAGTTGGTTATTCAATTTTTTTTTTACTTTAATAATAATTTTTAATACAATATAACAATTTAAAATATATGCTCGCATCTTCTAAGCCATGATAATTGAGTGAAAACCAATAAAGATTTATGATTTGAAAAGTTGTAAATATAATATAAATTGATTAATATGTCTCCCAGACAAGTTAATCATCACGCTCTGGATTCTGATTTAAATGTTTTATTGTGTGGATGTAATTTGTGTGGAATGACCAAAAAGGATGTACAGAAATGTTATTGAAATTAGTTATTTAAAAAATGTAATTAATTGATACTTTCACAACCCGCTGCCTAATTGGAACATCGTGAAATGGATATTGAAGAAGATCACCATCTCTGTGAGAGAGTAGGAAAGAAAAGAAGGAAAAGAGATATAAAACTAATTGAATGCTACTGTTCTGTTCCACTTGGTTCTAGCCTTTTCTATTGAATCAAATGGTACCACTTTTTGAAGACCTTGTTAACTTCTGTTGTATTAATATAATAAAATATAAAATATACTAAACATAAGATAGAACATATATGGTTTGTTCCATTCTGTGCAAATACTTCTATTAAATGCTACCTTAATCTATCAGCTAAGAAAGATCTTGCACAATTTTTTACTTTTAAATTCTTTGATGTTGAGCTTCTCTGTTTCTTGTACTTAGTTTCTTTCTTTTTTGTGTCCCATAATTTTGTAACACATTCTGAATCCAAAGAACACTGTTAAGCATATCAACTTTATTATGTTTGCAGAGTTAGTAGTGGGGTTATTATTATCATTATAGGAATCACTGCAAGATGGCTAGAGTTGCATGTTGGTAGCAGGAAGTATTGGCAAAGTATATGCAATTTCAAGTTGAAAAGTTCCAATTTTTCATCCCTATTTTACTTACAGGTTCGTATCATGACTTCTCTACCATTTAGTTTGGAAGCTTAGTTATGTATGACAAATCCACTGATTTCCATTACTTGTCTATCACCAGGCCCTTTTGGTTGCTTTATCTTCAGGCATGGTGTATTTATCAACAGTTCACAGAACTGAAAAGCGGGAGTTGCTTGCATCGCACCAATTGATAAATTGGTTTGTTGCTGGTATAGTTTCAAATTTTGTTTTTTTTTTTGTTTGCCTGAATTTATTAGTTCCAATCAGACATTTTTATATAGGTGGTGCCATTATACTTTTTCCTTGTTCCATCTCAAGATACAATACTTTGACATGTCAATTTACCCTATCCTTTTCTCTATATGTATATATGGCATGATGGAAACTGAGAAAATGAGCAATGAAATTGTCTGAATGTGCTTGAGTGTCATTCTCCTACCCGCAGAATAGATTTATTTATATTCAGTAGTATACAAAGATAATTAATGCCAAAACAATGTACAAGAGAACAATTAAGATACCATTACTTCCTTAGATTGTATTGAGCATAACTATACCAAGTATCTGGGCAACTTGGAAAAATAAACATTAAAGAAGCTCTTATCTCCTAAATTATTCCTATTAGTAATGCCCCCCCTCAAGCTGGGGAATAAATGTTTTCCCATTTTCAGCTTGCATACTATTCTCATCACCGTGGTTATCAAACTTTCGAGTTAACTCTTAAACTTTTACGAATTTACAAATCCATTTACCCTCTACGAGTTAACTCGTGTGTAAATTCTCTTTTTAGTAAACTCGGTAAACTCTATGCAAACTTTGTAAATTCTCGAGTTTATTACCGAGTCGTTGAATCAACAAATCAGTTTGTTTTGTATGCGTATAGAGTTTAATATGCTTTTATTTAGTCTGTGATTTTTAAATCGAAGAACAAACACATCTAGGAACATCAAACCTTCATTTTTTAACAATATCAAACATCAATGAGAATGTTCCACCATTATTATCACCTTTGAAATTTATTATTTGATAATGGTGCATTGTTAGACTTAGTTATTTAAGCATTGTGGAATATATGGTTTATTATTTTGCCTTATTATGTTGTTGAAAACTTGAAATGTTTAATTATATGTTATTTATAGATATTTTTCATTATTTTTATATAAAATAAACTCTTACAAGTTTACGAATCGAGTTTATTGAATTCCCACGAATCTAAGTAGACTCTTGAGTTTGATAACATGAAATTTCTAGCCCTACTTGGTCTTTTTGATAAATCAATATGGCTGGAGATGGGGAGTATTGGTTAGCTTAATTAATTTAGATTCTCTATTAGTTTATCAGCAATTATTGTTATTTGTATACACTACACAATTGCCATTTGAAACTTCTAGCTGTTTGATACTCTGCAAGTGCAAGAGTGTAGATACTGAGGATTGTCCGGAACTTACATCTTATATATTTTATATCATTACTTATTTATAATTTATAATTACTTCTACATGAGGTATTTAAATTTGCTGATTCAGTGTCTATTGATTGATATTTTGACCACTTCAGGTTTGTCAATGGTGCTCCCGCTGTTTTCAGAAACTAGCCTCTTATCCCGGTTAACATCCATATTTCTTGGCTTTGCACCTCCATTCCTTCTTCTCTCCATTGGGTATTGTCTCATTCACCAGACTATTTCTTCTGTTGCTTTAGTCTTGTTCATATTCTGCGATTGATTTTACCTTTATTGCTTGAAACTTGTGCAGATACGAAGCTATATTCTATGCTGCTCTTGCTCTAGTACTAATGGCTTGGATACTATTTGAAAATACACTTCTCAACTTAAATGTTGTGAATAAGTCATCAGATTCCACTAAAAGTGTTACAAATCATCTCTTCCATGGATCTGATAATAGATCTTTGCAGTTATCTGATGTGAGGATCCCGTTGGTCTTTGTAAGTTTTATTCTTTTCTCTCTTTTTTCCTTCATACCTTTATTAAATCTGAACTTCCTTGTTTTTGAACTTATATTAAGTTATTGACCCCTCTCGGACAGAGGTTTCACAAAATGACACAAATCAATCTACATCCAAAATTACATTTTTCATCATAAACTTCTACTCTTTTGATTGAGGGTACATTTTATAAAAATAAAAAACATTAGTAAAATTAATTTAATAAAAATAGATGTATGTAATTTTAAAAATTTTAAAAATATCAAATTTTCGTACCATATATTTTTCCCAATTGTATATTAACTTTCTCCCGTCATTTTTGTCTAAGATTGTTTCTTGTATGCGAAATTGAGGTAATCCAGCAACTTGAGTTGTGTGACATTTCAAAGTATAACATTGTTTCCAACTGTTAGCATCCCTAAGGCCTTGATTGAACATGGAGAGAAAATGGGATTTTCAGGGGGGGGGGGGATGATAATATAATTTATGAGAATATATTCTATGATAATAATATTATGATGATATATTTTATGATAAGCTGTATATTTTTTTTTTGTTTTTTTACTTGTTATTACTTATATTTTTAAGATCTTTTAATTTTTTGAATAGAGAATGATTGTCTTAATTTCTCCTTTTAAGGAGAAAAAAGCTAATCCAAACACTTGAGAATCGGTTAAATGGGATGGGATATTCTATTTAACTTTGACAATTAAAATTGTCTTTTTTTACCGAGCTAACTAACCAATGCACCTCATTGTTAGAAGGCTCCTCACTACGTGAAAGTATGAGGGCAAGCCATTGTACACAACCTTAGTCTTATATATGCAAGGTTCAGATTCATGACCAACTGGTTCAAATTTTTTTACGTGGACAGGGATTGGGGACGGGGATGGTTTGGGGTGTCGGGGACAGAGGGTGGGGAGGCTAAACCTGCCCTTGCCTCGCCCTGTTGTCACTCCTAACTAAATTAGAACTCACTCCATGCAACTCTTCAGGTTCTAGAGTTCTAAAACCCCCTCCTTAGTCCTTATCTAAACTTCTCCTTCCCTCCACAAAAATCTTCAGTTTTCAGAGTTCTAGAACTACTCTTTCTATAAACCTTTCTCCTCCCTACCAAAATTGAGTCGTCAGCCTTTACCTGCTTCCTTTCTTGAACAATTTTGGCTTGAATGAACTATTTTGTTTTGAACAATTTATCTTCTTTAAGTTATTATACATTAATGTTTATCCAACTTTTTTTTATTTGCAAATAGCATGTTTTTTAGACATTTAATTATTATATATATATATATATATATATTCTATTTCAACCGCCAAGTGGCTTCCACTATTTGCCCATGACGCTATCCGCTATATCCTATAGTGGATTTTCAGATTTTCATGATTTTCCATGATCCGCTATTGAATATGTAAGCAAGGGTTCTCCTTTTCGATGATCCATTCATCATCTGATTTTTCGCATCGTTGGCGCATGGAATCGCATTGTATTAGATGTATGTATTGTGATACATGAGATACTAACTACATTGCTTAAGGGTATAGTCTCTTTAGGGCTTCATCTTTAGCATGCTCTTTGTTGTTCCCCTGACTTATTGTGATGTTGATTTGGCCTTTGGACCTTGATCATAGGAGGCCCACCTCTGGGGCATCTGTCTTTCTTGGACCCAATCTTTGTGTTGGTGGTCCAAGAAGCAAACCGTAATTGCTAGATCCACATCTAAAGCTATTTGGATTCGGACCTTGCTGTTTGAGTTGAAGGTTCCTCATACAGTTTACAGTTCCAAAGATTCTGTGTGACAACATGAGCGCAGTAGCTCTTGCCTACAATCCTATACTTCATGCTCGAACCAAACACATGGAACTAGATCTATTTTTTGTTTGAGAAAAGGTCCACAACAAGCAGCTTCAAGTGATTCATGTTTGTGTCATTGATCAACATGCTGACATCTGGACAAAGGCTCTCTCCCCTACTTGGTTTCTTGATCTTAGGACCAAGGTCTGAGTGGTGAATTCCTCTGTTTCTCACCCCTCTTGAGCTTGCAGGGGTATTAGAGTATAAAATTTAATCTATAATTTCTGATTGTATACTTTCTATTGTAGAATTATTTTTGTAGGTTGACAGCTGTACACCTAACTAACACAAAGTTATTTGGAGGTTAGTTAGGGTAGTTACATACTTAGCTCCAGCTATATATATAATTGTTGTAATCTTCTTTGTAAGTGTGTAACATTCATTTTATTTGAACATAATAAAATTATCTTTTATTCATTTTCTTCTCTAACATTCATAAACCCTAATAAGCTGTAATACCATTATACAAATGACTTAACCGAGAAAATATACTCAAAAAGAGTTTTCTTTAGAAGATGCCCTATTAGTGTAATGCATCCAGAATTATGCTTAGCTTTTCTTATTATAACCCTAATGTAAATCAGATAAGCTTTCACTAAGTGATTGTTAATAATTTAATATAATTAATACTTGATTTGACATGTAAACAAACTACTGTATCTTGCAGATGGTTTTATTCAATGTTGCATTTTTTGGAACGGGAAATTTTGCAAGTATTGCTAGTTTTGAGATTTCGTCTGTCTATCGATTCATTACCATCTTTAGTGTAAGTGAAAATTGAACTTATTTTGATATTTTTGGTATCTTTAATAAGCTTTTGAACTGATATGTTTCTTCTCTAATGAAGCCCTTCCTGATGGCAGCACTACTCATCTTCAAGTTATTTATACCCTTCATGCTTGTAATGTAAGTGCATTTGCAAGTTTAATGGTAATCTATGGTTTTATAAAATGTGCCTAGCAACCACTTACATTCACTGCACCAGTTCTCTCTGTCTCTCTTGCCTTTTGCTTTGACTGTGCATGAAAAGCACGGTGGGATGGTTCTTATGTTATTTATAGCTGTTCCACAATATTACTTCTTTGAGACTTAGTTTTCCTAAAATTGATGCCTCTTTCACATGATTTCTTGTTCAATGTAATACATCCCAAGTATATGATAATATGGTCATATAAACTTCTAAAGCTATAGATTTTCGCATGGTTTATAATCTCCATTATTATTTTAAAATAAAATGGCAATAATTCTGCCCAAGGCAGATTTATATATTTACCTAAGGACTGATTTTTAGTTGTTAAAGCAGTCACCGAGTATTGTACATAGTATATCTTGAATACATTTAGTTCTTGCATTTTACCATATAGATAAAACTTGCAAAATCTATAGACATTTTTGTTTTGTTAGATTGAGTAGGAGAAAATGTATTTCACTGTTATAATATGTATATTCCAAATTAATATTCAGCTTTATAGTTTAAACTTTTAAGTTTTAACACTTTCTCCAGCTTCAGCTTTTCATTAATATTATTTACCAATGTCAGTTGTAGTAGTTCTAAATGTTTTATACAATTTTCCATCTTATATTGCTTGCAATTGATTGAACTGCAGATGTGCATTCAGTGCAATCACCAAACTAAATCAAGTTCCAAGGTTGGGATGCTATTTTTTGGTTATATTGTTCTCAGATGTGATGACCATTCACTTCTTCTTCCTGGTATACCCACCCTATTCTTTTTAATTTCTTATAAGTTGAAAAAAAAAATTATGTTAATTGTGTATTTTGTGCATTCACTAATCTCCCTTTTATAGGATAAATGAGACTATACTAAAAAAGGAAATAGGGTAATAAAATAAAAGGTGAATAGGGAAATAAAAATCGAAAGATATTCAGAGATAGTTTTTGCCTCCTAAATATCTATGATATTTACAAAACTCCTCAAGTTGGGAAATGAAAATCTATCGTTTCCAACTTCCTAATAGGATCTTGGAATCTAGAACTAGGAAGTCCCTTTGTGAACATGTGCTACTTGAAGCCTTATAGGTATAATGGTATATCCTTTGTAACTAAGGCTACCATCAAACTTCTCTTTGGTGAAGTATCAGTCTATCTGTTTCAATCTGCATGCTGGACTAGAGCAGTGCTAATTGTAGAATTATTATCACAACAATTTCATGGGACTCTCATTTAATTGAGATCATCAAGAATAATCTTCATCTATAATTCTTCATGTATGCCATGTGCAATAGCTCAAAAACTTAGGCCCCGTTCGTGGTGGTTCTGAGTTTCTGGTTTTTGGTTTTGAAATGTATTTTGAAAACAAAAACGTGTTCGGCAAAAATGGTTTGTTTTGGTTTTTCACTCAATTTTAAAAACAATAAAATTTGGTTTTCAGATTTCTGTTTCTGTTTTTATTTAAGCTCATTACTTGACGTCACTTGTCATCATTGAGTAAAAAACCACCTTCGACCGGTCTCTATCTCCAACCGGCGGTCATCGGTTGCTATCTCCGACCGGCGGTCACCGGTCGCTACCTCCGACCGGCGGTCACCGGTCGCTACCTCCGACCGGCGGTCACCGGTCGCTACCTCCGACCGGCGGTCACCGGTCGCTACCTCCGACCGGCGGTCACCGACCGCCACCTCTGACTGGCAATAACTGGTTGCCACCTCTGACTGGCAGTCATCCAACCGCTGCCTCCGACTACCAGTCACCAACCACCACCTTTGATCGTCAGTCACTGACCACCTTCTTTGATCGCTGGTCACCAACCACCAACTTTGAAAACAATGTTTTAAATTTGGAAACAAAAATAATGTTTTTAAAATTTTGAAAACTTAAAACCAAAACTAGTTTTTGTTTTTATAAATTTTAAAACTAGAAACAAAAAACCACCCCAAACGGAACCTTAGCTTTTGCAACAAACAAAGCAACTACATTTGTTTCTTGTTCCTCCATGTTACTCCTTTCTAGATTCCCACCATGAAAGATGCAATAACCGAAAGTGGTTTGTCTATCTGTGATTAACCCAGCATAGTCAACATCAAGTGTATATCTACTGGACAATGACTCTTCCCTTCTAAATAATAGTCCTTTCATTGTGCTTGCCTTCAAATAATGGAGGTTCCTCTCACTTTACCTGAGGGTGACTTTCATGGCATAAATTGTCTGATCACACTAACAGCATAGCTAGTGTGAGATAGATATAACAACTTCCCCGCCACTATTTGGTATTGTGACTTACATACAAGTGGACTTTCTTCGCATCTAATCTTGTGGTTCTGCTCAATGGGAACCCTTGTGGTCTTGCATTCAAGCTTTCTTGTCTTCTTAAGAACAGGTACATATTTCCTTTGAGAAATAAAGATCTCTTTTTCTGGAGTTAGCAACCTCTATTCTAAGGAAATATTTCACCTTTTCCCAGCTCATTCATTTCAAATTGAGTAGCCAACTTTTCTTTCAGAGAAAGTTTCTTTGTTTCCTCGTCAACTGCAATGATCATATGTACTCTTTTTGTATGCTTGGAACACCATGACTTTAGTAAATCTTCCAAACCATGATTGAGGAGATTGTTGGAGGCCATAAAAAACCTTCTTCAACCTATACACTTTGTTCTTTCTGCCATGAGATTTTAAAACGGAGTTCAACCAAAATTTAAATCGTGAATCAGAAGGCCCAATTTTCTAATCATGAATTTAATCATGTTGTTAATTGTAAGATTTATGGTCAATAATAAAACATAGCATATGCAAACCAACGAAGACGTATTAAAGCACATATCATGATCAATAACTTTAAAAATAAGCTTGAAAGGCATGAGTTTTACTATAATAGAATGTTTATAGGTTGAAGAACAAAGTGTTTAATGCTACTGTTTAATAGAATCTATTCTGCTATCAAATTGATTGCATTTTCAAACTGTCCATCAAAAGGTAATGATATCTGCTATAAAGGGACAGCTTTTGGTGCCTGTTTAATGCTACAGCAGATTAAAACAAATAAAATAACACGAAATGTCTGGTTGTTATCGTTGGTGTGTTTTGAATCTTTGATCAATCCTAGTCCTGAAATGTCAAGTTACACACACACATACACGATATCTTATTACCAAGTTTGATGGTTGGCAGGTTAGGAATACTGGAAGTTGGATGGAAATTGGAAACAGTATAAGTCATTTTGGCATCATGAGTGCCCAAGTTGTTTTTGTTCTGCTACTCTTTGCCCTCACAAATACATACACAAAAGACATCCAGTGTAATTCAACAGTACCTTTGACACGAAAGGCGAATTAGGTTTCATCGAAGTGGCTATAAACATGTTACCTTGTCATCGTAGAAATGATTAAATACTTATTCTTGGTGGTGGCTTTGATGGTTTATGATAAACCTGGGGCTATGTTTCTACCCTGGCTAACTTACATTTTTGTGAGCTCCAGTGTCCTCACTGAACTTACTACTGGAGCTGAGATTTTGGCACTCCAACTGATTCTTCATAGCTCTATTCATTTCCATCTATAGCTTTTAAGATTAAGAATTTGAGAGTGATTAGAAACACAGGTAAAGGCGAGCAAACACTGTGCTTCACTAACATATAAACAGAGAACTTCCATATAAATTTTTATTTTTTTCCTTTGTATTACTTAATATTTGATTTTGAACTGTATGAAATTTTTTGTTTGATATTGTTTACTCTGGTCAATGTAACGGCAATGTACTTTTTTCACTCAGATAGATTAGTGAGGGTAATAGTCTAACATTACTTTCTCCTTTCCACTTGAATAAATTTAAATGTCGGGTACAAAGGAAAAAGAGAATTGAGTACAAGTACAAATGTTTGAGCAGTTGTCTATAAGTGTAAAACGAGAAATGGTAAAAGTAGTTGCCCTTTAAAATATTTGATATTTTAAAAGCGAAAGAATTTAATTTCCTAATAGAGAATTAGGTTTCTCATTGAATCTCCCTTAAGAAATATTTTTTTATAAACTTGAGTGTAAATGAGAATTCTGTTCGGTTAACACTTGATTTAAACTAAGAAAAAATTGATAAGGAACAGAGCAGATAAATAAAGTAACAGAAAACAACCACACAAATGAAAAACTTGGTTTAGAAAAACTCTTGATTTAAAGATAGGTTAAAATCTACTTTTACTCCTTTATATTTTTCATTATATTCAACATATTACTTTATCTTTTAAAAAGTTCAATTTAGTCCTTTATATTTTCAGTTAAAATAATTTTTTTCGAAATAATAATTGTCTTCAATATGGGACAGATTTTGAATCATATTTTACTGGTTTGAGATATAAAATTAGTCTCGTTAGATTTACTTGCGATTTTCAGTTTTTCACCATAGGCTCTTTTCACTTGAATATAAGTTAGGTTCTATAGTTTTTATAATATAATAGAATAAATTTTACATGAGTTCAAAATTATATCTCAAAATTAAAAATAATTATTGTTTCAAAATTATTTATTGTGATTATTTGATATTGTCATCATTTAGACTTTTCTAGTGAGTAGAATGTTTGGGTAGCATAATTAAGTTTTCCGTCATTTCACCAACCCACATGCCTATATCATGTTGTGAATCCATAAGTATCCATCCTTTACTATTTTTCATTTATCTCCTTTTAACTCTAAATCAACACTCCCACTTTTTTACTCTTGGTGCCTTTATGAATCAATGTAAACTTATATGGTTTATATTTTTCATTTTTTTTGCATCCCAATATCACAATTTTTATCTTGTTCTTATTTTCGACCTTGTTATCACAATCACAAATCCATTCTTTCTTCCGATGTTTCGAACCTAATCTAGGAATAATCTTTGGTAAAAGAAAAACCCCAGAAATTAATGAGTTAAATAAACAAATGAATATTAATGAAAAGTAATATACATAAACACGTTAAGATTTTATTCAAGAAAAAAATGGATAAATAGGTGTGTGTATATAAACTTATTAGACGTGAGGTCAAGACAAACATACAAGTCAAAGGAAAACAAGTATCTTTAAAATGTGCCTAAGACTAACAAATATTGATCTCATAAACACAAAATACCTCAATGTTTATATTATTACCTATTGTTACGTTGTTTTATCTTGATAGATATAGATAATTGTTATATGCTAAAAGGTAAGCAAAACATATTTATACAAGCAAGTTTGAGTATGAGAAATGAGTTTCAACACATTAAAAGGTACACCTTAAATGAGTTTGACTAGAGAACCTAAATTTACTTACAATGATTACTTGATGTCACAAATCAACAAGGACAAAGAGAGTATAAGTAGATTATTTTATCTTATAAAAGTGGCATGTTGGGGAAAAACAATAAATGTTACATAAAATAACCCAAATGATATCTCTCATGAGTTACAACGGTCATCTCTTTCAAGATCATATATATTTGAAGACTTGAAAGCGAAAAACACTTATTGTAAATTATACCCTTTATATATTCTCTATAAACCTAATTAGATAGAAAAGATCTAAGAATCCAAAGCTCTCTCATACTTGTATATCTTGAAAGTATAGACTTAAGTTTTCAAATTGTATCTGTTTGTTAACGAACTAAGTCTTTGTGTTTTTTAGAAACTACTAAATCTTGTGATTTAACAGGTTTGATATTGAAAAAATACTTGAAGGTTAGCTTGAAAAGACTAACGTAAAATATAACATCATCAAATTTTTAAAATAAAAATTATCTCATAAAATAAATTAATAAATAATGATTATCTAGATGTATAATAATTTAGTTACTTAGTAAATAATAATATTAAGCTATTATCTGATTTAAATAAAGAAACTAATAAAATAAAAATTCATTTGAATTTAAAAGAAAAGAAATAATTAGTTTGAATATTAAAAATAAAATATGATGGAATCTGTATTCAAACAAAAAGATTAGGAGCTTATTATTACGAGATGATTATTATAGTTTAGATAAAATATTTTTTATATTTCATTTGAATACATCTATAATGAATATGAAATTTAGATAAGATGGTGCTATATTTTATTTAGTCATATATCATATTCAAGATAATAAAAGAAAAATAAAGATAAAATAACATATTAAATTTTCTTTGATAAAATAAAAAAAATAATAATTAGATGAGAATCAATCAAATAATCAATAATTAAAAGATTAAAGATAAAATGATTTAAGATAACATTACTTTTAAAATAAAAATAAAATAGAATAAATAAAGATTTGATCTCATATTGAGTTTAAACCATAAAATTAATCCTTTTATAAAAAAGAAAGGATAAAGAGGGGAAAATCAATCTTAAGTTATTATCGAGGGTTAAGTAGTTTCTTTAGAGAAAATTATAAACTAGTTGGTTATTCAAGGGAAGAAAAAGAGAAGAACAAACTAAGGCTATAGAGTTTTGCTTCAACAAGTGAGTAAAACACTCTTCTTTTAAAATCATCCATGACTACTCTAAATTATGTGTCATATAACAAAAATGAGCATATAAGTAAATATATTAGGATGTAAAAATGAACTTTACAAGATTCTCAATTAATAAAACTCATTGAAATATTAAATAATTTATCCACATAATGAAAAACTATTAACTAATTTTCCCTAATCTGATGTCACATCTAATCAGAGCATCCAAACGAAAAAGGTAAACAAAAGTTGAAGTTTCATCATCTACGATATCATCAAGATCTTACTCACTTGAAAATGATATTTAGCCCAAATAAAATGCAACAACAACTAGCAAGGAGGTGAAAATATGTCTCACACATGTTAAGACACATAGAGAAAATGAGTAGTAAACTAAAACACAACAAATGAACACATCACAAATACATACACATAATAACTCAAGACTCTTAACTCATGACAACTTATGCTGTTAACTCTATATGCATGTGGTACCGTAGCTTTTAGCACAAAATCACACATATTGTGTATAAGGTGAAGCACAAACCACTAAGGGCATCCATTTTTAGATCAACGCAAGGCACAAGGGGCACACTAAACACTGGGTCTCACAACACCTTAGGCACATATTATAGGTCAACATATTGCATAGGGAAACCCAAAACATACATTGGGCAACGCAACCACCTTAGAAACCCATTAGAGGTAAACATAAGTCATAGGAGAATCCAAAGCACACCTTGAGCCACATAACCACATTAGGTACCTATTACAGGTTAACACAAGGCATAAGGGACCCAAGATACATGAATGCATGCATCGACTCTCGCACAAAGCATCACACATATAGACACATGACTATGAAAACAATACTTAAGCATTGCTAGACAAAGTCTAGCTTGCACAAATAATCAAGCAAATCAAAGTTTATGCATTGTTAAGCAACACCTTAGACTTAGCTCTTAGCATAAATAATCTCATCATCACTAATTACTCAAAACACAAATTCTCATGGCACAAAATATCATTCATAATATTGAATAAATTCACTTTCTCATATATATGCATAGGATTATTATATTCATAGCTTGCCACAACATTCTCCAATTTTTGAAGATTTTTTCACTTATTTTCTAATAAGTCTTTATGACCTTTGTAGAGTATAAATGTGATATCTGGAGTTTTATTAATTCTATAACATTGTTTCTTAATCTAGTTTGAAATCTAGGACATTTATCTATAACTCTTATGTTGAACTCAAGAGGTAAAACAAACGTTTTCTATGTCAAAACTTAGAGGAAACACGAATTCATCGCTTAATTCTAGCAGGTCGATCTTTAGCCACTAATATGATCATAACTTGAGTTTTAGATATTGTTTTAAGGTGAAACCAACAATATTAGTTAGATAACATGTAGGAATAAAACTTTCATGAAAATCATTCTCGCAAATTTCATCGATTTTCTCATCAAAAGATCATTAACACTGATAGTGAAATATGTGTAATTTTGGCAGTTTGACCTTCGGTCACTAATCTAATCATAACTTGAGTTTTAAGTATGGTTTTGGAGTGAAACTAAAGGAATTAATTAGATAACATCTGGGTCTAAAATTTTCATGAATACCACTTTCAAAAATTTCATTGTTTTCTTACCAGTTTTCTCGTTGAAAGATTATGAACGCTGACAGTAAAATATTCACTATGATTTTTCCATTATTTCTCTCCTAAGGTTTCATTAATCCTCCAAAAACCATTCATGAAATTGTAATGAAATCATTCTCAACCAATGATTAAGATAAAATATATACAAAACAATGATAAGTCAATGATAACCTTATTCTAACTAACCTAATTGTTATAACTAATCACAAGGGACTACAAAAGGGCATTACTCCAATGTTGTATTCAAGAAAACTAATTTCTAGGGTACAAAAGGGAAAAATCTCAATATGCCAACATAATCATTATATTATTCTATTTGACCCAATATTTCATGATCCTTAACAATCCAACAAAATTAATCCAAACTTTCATTAGTTATATTTATGTAACACAAAATACACAAGTCCAAACTTTCATTAGTTATATTTATGTAACACAAAATACACAAGGATTACATAGAGCATAACATTCATTATTTAAATATAACCGATATAATTGTAAGTGATCCAAACAATATATTCATATAGTCACGCATAAAACATGTGTAAATGTTAAAATGTTACAGATTTTGATGATGCCAAAAGTGACAAAGAATATAGATACAAAAGCAAGAAAGCAAAAAGAACAAAACTACATTGACAGATTCAAGAGATTCAAGTTTAATGTTAAGCTAGAAAAATAAATTAACTCTTTTATTGTATAAAAGAATATCTACAAATTTGTATAAACTTAGTTTGGCAAGATATGTTTTTATCAGTTCAAAAGCTTTGAACTGGTAATCGATTACCAGGATATGTAATCGATTACCAGAGAACTTGTTTATTCAAATTCTGAATTCAAAAGTGACAATGGAACAATTTTTAAATCATGTAATCGATTACCATTTTTATGTAATCGATTACCAGAAAGCTGTTATCACAAAATTTCGAAAAGTCACAACCTTTCACGAAAAGGCACAATTTTTTGAATTGAGTAATTGATTACCAGTATATGTAATCGATTACCAGTGGTTGTTACGAAAAGTTTGAAAAGTCACAACCTTCCATGAAAGAACACATCCCTTTGGTTTTGACACTATAAATAAGTGACTTTTCTTCTGTTTCAAATAACAAATTTTTCCTATCTTTTACAGAAAACAAACTCTTATCCAAACACTTGCAAATTCCGAAAGAGTTCTTATAAGATCCTCAAATTGTATAATTTACTCTTTAAGAGAGTTTCTTATTCTTCTTCTTCTTCTTCTAATTACTCACCCATTGTATTCAAGAGAGTTCTTGAAGTGAGAAAAGGAATCTCAAATATAGGGAGAAGGCTCCCAAGGTGATTGAGGATTCGTTCATTTGTAAAGTGATTTACAAAGTTAGTAAAAGCTCAAGTGGGGTTACTTGAGGACTGGACGTAGGCAAGTGGATTGGCCGAATCAGTATAAAAAGAGTTTGCATATTTCTCTTTCCTATACTCCTATCTATTTCTTCTGTTTGCATTTTCAAATACTTCATTTTCATTATTAAATATTCTAATATAAAACAAAAGAGAAAGAAAACTAAGTTTAATTTTTTTTATCTACTTAATTCACCCCACCTCTTAAGTAAACTGAGGCCTTTTGTCCAACAACATGTTATTAGTGCTCATTGCGGGTGTTCACAACCATTCAATGACATACATAAAGCTTATGAAAGCTTAGGGATCACTTCATTATCCATTTTCCCTACACATGCTAGATGAGAGATAATTTTCTACTCCTCCCTCATGTGTGTTGAAGGATAATATTAGATGCAAAGGTTGTGACCCAAAGTCTCTAAATGTTATTCCTCAAGCTTTACGGACAATGTTCCCTCTGTTTCCTTTGCATATTTCTCTCAAACCTCCAAAGTTAGAAATTTGAAACTGAAGTAAAATACTCTGATCCCTCTTAATTACTCTATGTTAACCATTACATTAAGCTTTCTAGCAGTAAACAAATTAACCTTTTTTACTATTTATACCCACATTTATTTTATAAAACAATTCTCAATTTATTCTAATAAACACAAATAATTAAATTAATTTAAGCATATTAATATAAATTACATATTTTTATTAATATAGTATTTCTCTATAAAAACTAAGATGTTATACTTACTCCCACAGCTATCATCATTTGTATGGAATTTTCTTTTTACATTGCTATTTTTGCTATTTACAACCTCCAAAATTTGAATTTCTCAACATGCCCTCATTTCCCTCCTTTTCTCGCTCCTCGTTTGCGCACTGCCATCACCGCAACCGCGCGCCACTTTTAGCCCCCCATCCACTCATTCATTTTAATTAAAAAGTTAAAAATTATTATATTGTTGGATCATGTGATCTGTAAGCTAAAAATTTGCATAAAAAATACATTAAGGATTATATGATTCGCAACTATTAATTACATAATTGTAGATTTTGTGATATAAATTTTTTCCTACACAATTAAAAATCTTGTGATCCGCAATGATATTCTTATGCACTTTTTTTACCATTGCGAATTACATGATTCACAGTTTTGTCAGGCACATTGAGGATCACAAGATCTACAACTATGCAGTTATTAATTTGCAAATCATATAATCTATAACGTATTTTTCTTATGAGTTGGGGGACTCCCACATGCCTACAAAGGTTAGTGATCTACTGCTATGAAGAAAGTTAATGGGGAAATGGTGGCAGACAGTGATGTATCTTTGAAGTTGAAGTAGTTCACCACAACATTAGTCCTCATTTGTATTTTTCAATTTTTAACATTTTAAAATTGGAGAAATAGTTTTTAAAATTAAATTAAAAATCTAAATCTTTAAATTTTAAATTGCCACAAATTGTATTTTTAAATTCAAATAGAAATAAATCATTAGCCTTAAATATATATTTAAAATGAGAATAGATAATTATATTGTTAATAATAAATAATTTATTTCATTAAATTAAATTAATGAATTGTGAATTTTAAAGTTAAATAAATAATAAAATAAATTTTCTTAAGACAACATTTCTACATCTATTATTTTTATTTTTTATATACAGTATTAAAATTCATAAATTTAAGATATTAAAATCTAATTTCTTTTAAAAAATATTTTAATTTACGTGTCAAAATTTTAAATCAAAATGATTGATAGAATTTAATTAAATTTAAAAAAATATTTGATAAAATAAAAGTAAATAATTATTTTTTAGCAAAAAAAAGTAAATAATTCTTAAAAAGGAAACATTATAATTTTTTTTAATCCTATACTTTTTGCTGGTCTTTATATTTTCACAATAATAAATTTAGTCCTTAAATTTGACAGAAAAAACAACATGAATTTAGTCAATCTCATTTTAAAAAAAAATTAAATCCACATAAGTTACTAATTAAAATACACTTGTATATTTTTATTCATAAGTTACTAATTAATTATTTTTACTTAATGATAAGTTATCTATTAAATAATTTTCAATTCTTGAATTTAATTCTTAGGTATAATGTTATATTAAATCTTAAAAATATGCTTGGATCATGTAATATTTAATCTAATTTTTATATAGTTTGATATACATAATTTTTACTTTTATATTAATGTTAAATTATTACAAATTAAATCTTTAAATAAGCTTGGAGGCCAAATCCAAGTCTTCGAAGAATACACCCTTCTCTCTCTTTCCTTAGTCTTCCCGCTTATTGCATCTAATATCATCTTTTTATTCTTAAAAATAAATGTTTTTTTTTTTTACTTTTACATCTCAAAAAAGTTTTTAAATAAAACTTATCAAATAAGTTTTTTTTTTCTAAAAACAGTTTTTAAAAATTATTCTTAATTTTTTTAAAAAAATTAAAAAATAAAATCAAACTAATCAAGTTATAAGTTTTTCTTATCTAAATCAATAAATCCTATTGTATATATAAGAAAATCGGAAATAAATCATGCAAAGTTACCTATATGTAATCTAGATTGACCATCCAAAAAGTTGGATTATAATACAATCATAAATAAACAATTTTTTATTGGATTATTAACTTATTCTTTCAAAGTAGTTGTAACAAGCTAACTTATTCTTTCAAAAACTCATCAAGGGTTATCTATGATGAGTTCCTTTTGATCAAAGACACGCAACAAGAAATAGGTTAGACAGAAACCTTGGAACTTTAAATAGGATTGTTCAACAATCGAATTGGATTGGATTAAATTTACAGTAAAATAAAATCTTATCTAATCAATTTTAGTTAGATTAGATTGAATTAGGTAACAAAAATAGTGATTGAATCTAATTAAACTCAATTAAAAATGGATCATATTGGATCTACGAATTATAAAGAAATTTTTTTAGATCTATGCTTCTTTATAGAACATAGAAAATAAAATAATAAATATAAAAGAATTTACAAATAAAATAATACATACATTGTTTCTTGAAAATATTATATAAAGTAAAACTACAAACAAAGGTAATCTATAAAACATGAAATGTAAAAGCTAAAGGCTATAAAAAGTAAAATTTAATAACCCGTAATTTTCGTGACCGCAATACTTAATACATTCCTATTTTAGTATTGATTTTTGAGTGTCTGGTTACACAGTGACAAAGTGAGAGAACTGAGATATATGGATTGAACCTAGGATCATTGGAGCATGTATGGTTAATTTTCTATTTACACCATATTCAATAGATATATAATAATAAAAATATTAAATATTAAATTGAGTGAAACGATCTAAGGATCAACGAATTTGCAGAATTCTAATATGTAAACCAATTCAACTAAGATTAGATTTAATAGGATTGTATCAGAATTTAATGCAATTACCTTTGGATCTGTTTATAGATCTAATTGGATTGCTTCAGATTAATAGATTCATGAATGAATTTAGATCCGTGAACACTTCTAATAATAAGTTTCCAAAATAGGTAAATGAGAAAAAAAAAATATGGGTGAATCTTTACAAATTGTATGCTCTTAATATATAAACTTTGCATCAAGATTAGCTATTCTAGAACTTTAGTTGTAACTTTTCATATTAGTCTATTCAAAACTTGCTAAAGGTACTTATTGTCTTGAACACAGTCTAGAATGGTAACATGTTTATTAGGAGTATCTTATCAAAATTTAATAAAAAAGTTCCAAATTTCTTAATATGAAAATATCAAAGGGTTAAAAAAAAGTTGCAAAGCCACTTACCTTTTGCCGATGACCACTATGACACACCTCTGTCACTAATAACTTGATTCTTCCTGCTTAGTTCACACTACTAATTATAATATAATATAATGACATAATAGACCAAGGATTTGGAGAGCTTGTTGGAACTATAAGAGGTTGAGATAGGATTTTAATGAGAAGGGAAGGTGATGGCATGAATAGGTTTGACACATAAACATGTAATTTTGGGTAATGTCTGAATCATCCACACTTTGAAGAAAAATGTTTAATTTGACCTAATATAGGTACAGGTAGAAGTAACACCTGATTTGTTAAGTTGGGTACAAAAAAAATAATATACATTTACTCGTCCCCATTAATGGTTTACTAATACCTATTAACTTTTAGGTACAATTAAGCAATAAACATTATTCCCTTATTTCTCTTAGATAAAGAAGCAAGATGCTCAACTTGAGCTTAGGGTTTCAACTTTAGCCCCTCCTCCCATTTATCTCGCTTGTCCGCCTTGTTGCCCGACCTCTTCATTGCCAAAGCTCTCTCTCAACACTAATCCACCTCAACATAAGCCTCTCTCTAGCTTGCCCCATCTAAGTCACAATGAGGGATTTTGGGTGTAGGTATGTTTCTATTGCCTAGAAAAGAAAAATTGTGTCATGGATCTTTCATTCTCTTTTATGTCATGGATATTTGTTGATGATGTTTCCCATCACCTAAGAAGTACAAACACATCTATTGTTTGAAATGTTCTCATTTTATATATGTTTCAGACAACACTCTCCAACACTTGGCTAACACATGTTAAATACTTTTAATTATGTGTCCAATTAAAAAAATTATTTTTTCCTTAAAAACTTTGACTCACATTTATATACAACTTAAATATCTAAACCAACACCTCATATGAATATACTAGATATTATTAAAAAAAATAATATTAAACCTATTTTTTAACTTGTTATCATAGAAAATTTGTTTAAATAGTAAGTATACAACTACTTTAATTAATTTGTCATAGTACTCATATTTTATTAAATTAGAATATCATTATTTATATGCAAATCATTTCTCGTTTTCTATATTTTTGACATTAGTTTGTGTCAATTAATCTCCATATTCATCTTCGTGCTTCTTAAACACAAGGTTCATTAACATAGTGAAATGTGATGTTCCTCATTTTATTTCATTAACATCTCATTATTAATACGCAAATCATCTCCTGGTGTTGTTTTATAGACATTAACTTGGGTCAGCGTGTCTCCTCTCCGTATCTATGCTTCATGGTCAGTCACATGGACCATTGCCATAATGAATTGGAATGAGTCAACATCAACTATGGTTCTCTGTTGCTGTTATTAATTTTTTCTTTTGTTGTACTTGATAATAATTATTCAATGATTTATATTCATTTTAGATTTGTTAGTTTAAGTGGTATTAAACACTAAAAATAAGAGGTCCCATTCCAAACTTAATTTTAGTTCTAGTACATAATCTGAATGAAATATAATATATATATATATATATATATATATATATAAAAAATATCATGCGAGCTTCATGACAGTCCAAATTCGACCAGTTCCGTGATTTGCTTCCACACTATTATGGTTTATACATTTTTTTTTAAGAAAACATTTTAAAAATATTAGATGGAGACAAGTGTACCTGATCTTCGATGGAAATGAGGATGGTGAAAAAATTGATACCAGTCAGATATCGAGATAGGAAATTAGTATGACCAGTTTGTTACCATCCCTAGACAGGAGATATAACTAAAACATTAAGGGCAATTTTGGTATTAAAGAAAAAAACAAGTACATATAACAAAACAAAGACTAAAAACTTGATTGGTTTAATTTTGTTTTTTAGTTTTTGAAAAGAGTTTTCAAAACTGTTTTCAGAAAGAAAAGAAAAAAAAAATACTTGTTTAACAAGTGATATTTGAAAACTATTTTGAAGACGTAAAAATGAAAAAACTTGATAATATTTATTAGAATTTCATTAATGAAAAGCAAAAAACAACATATTCTGATTGTAATTTGAGTTTTCAAAACAAAAACTGAAAAACAAAACTACTTCCAACTGTTCCAGTATTTTAGTTTTTAAAAACTAAACCCAAAACACTGTTTTCAAAAAACATCATCCAAGCAAATTTTTTAGTTTTTAAAAAATACTGAAAACAGTTTTACAAACTGTTATCAAACAAACACTAAGAAAGCAGCCCCTTTCCGCATGCCGATTCCTTACGACTTAAACACTTCAAAACTGGTAACAAAGGCTCAAGCAATTGAGTTGTATTTGCACATCTGAGACCTAAGAATAAAAAAATGACCTTACCAAATATTTTTTAATATAAATAATATTATAAAAATTGTCCAATTGTTGCACCTGTCAATTAGACAATACTTTTGTACTTTATTTCTCACTTCTCTTTATTAACTAATGGTATCTTTTTTACTGTGCAAAACACAGACCACATCCTGGTAATTTTATATTAAAACTTGAGATAACCGCTTCTAAAAAACATTTCAGATAACCAATGTATAATCTATACTATTTATTTACTTTAAAATAAGAGAAGAGTTAAAAAAAACTCTTTTAGAAAATCTTCCTATAATTGATTAGAATTTATTGCAAATCACCAGTTTTAGGAGATAGTCACTTAATAACAAATGTAATCCACCAAATTGATGATTTTAAAAAAATTTTATAGTATAGTTTCAAAAAGAGTTTTTAGGAGAGTTTCCTAACACTCCTCTTAAAATATTATTCAACAGTAAAAAGCTTATTTCTACAGCGTGAACAGTATTTTATTGGGATTTTCCTCACCGTGTGATTGGGTTCGTACTAAAATTAGCCTAAAAATTTCAACACTGACGTATAAAATCATAAATACAAAGGCAATGCCTATTAAGTTACTGTGACCGACAGAAACTTTCACTATACCTCTTTTATAGGTCACATTACAAATTTCAACACTCAAATTACTGGATCTACGAGAAATGAATTAAGATTGATACACGCACCAGTAAATGCTGCAATACACAAAGCCACATCCAATGCTTCCACAAAAGGCAAGCCTAGATGCTGTGCTGAAGTTGTCAATACATGGATGGCTAAATGTGAGATCAACGCCCTGAAATTTTCATGAAACTATGATTCATTCAGTGAAGCAAAGGTTCTATTATGATTGATTTTTACTTCACTGGTTTGTAAGCTTATTTGACCAAAATAAAATGTCTCATTAACGAGCTTATCTCATACTTCATAGCATTTTCCAGAACTTTTCAAGGAAGTTGTTACCGTAGTTGATAACCACAATTTTTCCCCAAATTTATGTTTTTATACAAAACCACCACTATCATTAATATTCATTTCTCTCATAATGGTTTGATATCATAATTTCTTTTTTAATTAGGAATATTTAAATTTAAGAATAATTCATGCAAGGAACTTTATGAATTGAACTTTATACAAACGCCTATGCACCATACATAGATCTTATAAATAGGCTAGAGAAAATGCATTGATTTATTTTTATCCTTGGTATGAAAAAACTCTTTACATTCCTCTTCTTAATTTTAAGAATAGCCCTCACTCTCATCTTCACAATATTCACACCCTCATTAGTCATTGTTACCACCACAGTAGTTTCTTGAAGTTGCTATGAACAACAAAATTATAAACTTGTTAAAACAAAAAAGTATTATATGCAAGTGACTATATTTATTTTAATTTTAATAAAACATTTGATAATTTAAAACAAAAAGGTAGGAATTAAAAATTAATTAAAAACTTAAAAGTATAATAATTAGAAATATATTTTTGTCCACAAAACAATATTAAAACATGAAGAAAAAAAAATTACACATAAATATTTTTATATTATTTTAGATTTATCAACTAATTAAATTTTACAAAACACTTCTATTTCAATACACTCACTTTAAAATCTTTTAGCTAAATATTTACTGTTAACCTTTATTTTTTGCCAAACAAAACCTGTGTTGCATTTGCCATCAAAATAACATGAAATGCATTTAAATAGAAGATTAAAAGAATACCTGTATAACAGATTATCAGTTGACCCTTCTCAATCAGACCTCTCTAGCTCCCGAAATCTTTTATCCCATTCACTAGCTTCATACTCTTGCTCAAGCAAGTCCTTGTCAGTACTATACACAATTTGATCCTGTCCTATAACAGTCTTTTGGGCCATATCCCGAGCACTAAAAAGCTGAAAGCCAGAACAGATAATTTCTCAGGGAGATTATGTGTGACTAAAAGCAATCTTATATCCAAACTTTTGCCCTTCCTCAAACCAGACAAGGGTAGAGCCAGAAAAGGCACTTAAAAGTTCCATGGTTGAACTGAGCATATAATAATGATACACACTTATTGAGTGTGATCGAGTAACATTCAAACAATATAGAAATGAGATTGAATGTATAATATAATGGACTATTCATTCAAGGAATCATATCCAAAATTCAAGTACATTAAATGTACAGGGAGTACTTACAAACAATAAAAAGAATGGTAACATAAATTTTATACAAAGATAGCAAAGAGTTATAGAAGCAAGAATGGTAACTCAACCTTAACATTATAAAGCAAGAAATGAGAGAAATGAAGATCTATAACAGATTCAGCATTTTCTTGATCCTTATTTATTTTTCCATACAGAAAGGCAAGTTTGCCATAAACTTCAAAGGAAAATTCTCTTGAATTTTATGGTAAATAAAAATCTATGAAGGGAGACAATGATATCTATTCTATACGGTCAAGACGACTTTCATAAATCATACCTTCTGCCTTAGTGAAGTGTCAGGTAATTCAAGAATTTGTGCACACTGAAGCCTAGCTTTGTTTCTCTTTTCAATATCAGCATTCTTTTTCTGAATAAAGAACCACCGAACAAGAGGAATTGCAAAGAAGGAACCAGCATAAATCTGCAAATATTACCATACAATGAATAAGACAGTGGTGCTAAACCTATGCTAATAACTATAATTACAAGATTTACCTTTCTCATCCAGGAAATATTTAACATTAGAGCAAGTGCAAAACAGTTGCCAAAGTATAAATATTTTGATCAATAACTTTTATATTTCTCAATGCTTTCATTTTATCTCAAATTTAATTTAATGGTCATGCTCAAGCCAACGCAAGAAAAGCATCGATAACATATTATTTTGATCAACCATTTTTTATTTACTCACTTTCTTCTCATCCTTTAGCATCATCTCATCTATTAAACTTCATATTGATGAAACCCATTTTATCAGGTTAATGTAGTGAAGCTTTGTCACAAACAATTACTGTGATGAAGCAATATGTTAGGGGGCCTAGCCTTACTATAATATAGAGGTTAAGTTATGACTAGAATCTATATTCCTTATCTAAGGGGTTAAGGTTTTGACAAAAGAACAAGCCTTGAATTTGATACTAATTCAAGTAATGCATTTTACTATTCGCTTTATCTATCACATCCTCATACAGTTCTCCATCTTTCTATTTTTTTCTACCTTAAAAAATTACAGACATCAAGAAAGTGAGAACACCAATGCACATAAGTATGTCATTACAGAAAACATAAGTTAAACCCAAATAAGAACCGCCTACCTAATCATGAACTTAACATCTTAAATTTGCAGAGATAAATTGCCATCAAATTCTCAAAATTAGCAATATCATCATCTTATATCAAAATGCTCCTTGTAAAACATAATTTGCAACTCCTTTTCCAATATTGAACAACTAAAAAGTTTCAAAATAGAAATAGTAGTCATTACCTGAAGAAGAGGAAATATGTCGGCTACAAATTTAATGAAGCTACTGGGTGCAACTGCCATATCTCTTTGGGTCAACGAAAAACAGAAGTGAGGGAACTGAAACATCATAAGAGAAAAACTAACTAATGGTCTAATGGATTGTGTGAAGAACATACTTCAACATGGTTCCAAGAATAATAACTCCAAAAAGATTAAGGCCACCCAAGCCAATGACCATTGCTCTCTCTGACATGCCAGTTTTACTGCAATAGAACAAGAACTAATGATTTAATAAACATAAATGGGTAAGTATGACTAAGTCAGAAAGAATACAGCAAAGAACCTGAATTGCCATTTTTTCTCCTTGAAAAGCTTCTCAATTCCTACCCAATCTGCCCATCTCCTACCAACATATTCTTTCCGTTTACTCTTTTGAGAAGCTGTCCTCTGAAGAGATGGAAACCTATACAGAATATTTCCCTGCATAACAATCAATCTGCAAGTATATATAAAAAGAGGGGAAATAAGGGCAAAAAATAATTCTTAGCAGAAATCAGGAAATACTCTATATGTGTATACACAACTGGCAGAAGGTATTATTATATATGAGCAAGAAATTAAAGCCTTCAGTAGAAACAACCACTAAACAATTGTATATTACATCCTTAAAGAAATTAAGTTATGTATGCCAACTAGTGAGTGGCAACAAAGAGCAATTCAAAGGACTATTACAGGATCATCTTCTATACACCATTTGAGAGGAAAATGAGGAAGAGCAGAAGTTATTGTCTTAATATACCTCCTCATCAACATCAGGCTGACCATCAAAACGTAAAAGAACAGGTAAGATATAGGATTCATCCTCCTGTAACCATCAAAAGATACAAGGTTAAAAATTAGGAATGAAAACAGAGAACAATAATATATCAAAAAGCTGGGGAAAATATGCTATGTTGAATGAGAATTTTGGTTTTGGCCCTTGTAAAAGTTTTTCTTTCATTTTAACCCTGCCATCATATGACATTGATTAATTGCTTATGTGTCTTAACAGAAAGCCCTGTGACTGTAAGAATACTCTTCTCAAGATTCCCTCTATATTCTGTTTTATCTTTGTCTTTGTATTGTTAACTGTACAGTATCACTGTCTGTTTTTCTGTTTAGTTGCAAATGTCACTTCAAACAGTTACAAATGCTTCTTGCTTCGCTTCAATCTTTCCTATCAAGTTCGATTCTCTCTAGGGTTTTAGAAGGTGTTCATGCCTGAGATTAGGGACAAAATCCACACCTATTTTTTTAATCATCAGAGAACAACCAAAGTGCGACCATTGCAATATGAATTGTGCAATTCTTTTCTTGATAATTGCCCAGTAAATGAATTTCTTTTTCAATAAAAGCTTTAGTTGATTCACTTTATTTGGTTGATGATCTGGTTTCACCAAAGGAGCACTTAGATGTGATTCTTGAAGGTTTACCTCAAGAATTCGATACTTGATCGAAAGTCATAATGACTCGATCACCATTGAAGAGGTAGATTTGTAGGTCTTATACTGGCTCGGGAATAGCAGTTGCAGAAGTACTGCAAGTGTGTAAGCTAAAAAAGTCACTCTATGGTCTTAACTCTTAAGCAAAGCAATCCCCCTAGCTTGATTTGACAAACTAACAACACAAGTTGTTAAATGGCATGCATTTACCCAACGCAAAAATGACCATATTATGTTCGTGAAGCATTCAAAGAACGAAAGATGAGTATCTTCATTGCCTACATAGAAGCTACATAGAACTACTTTGGAGAACTAAAGCATTATAGTGAAATAATAAGACAAAAGCCAAAAAATGTACATAAAATATGCTAAACATATATATTAAATTACCTTAAGTCCCTCTGTAGAATCTATATCAAGGTATGGAGCAAGTTCTTCAGCAGCAACAACGCCACCATTAGATGCTATGTATTGCCCAATCTGTGCGTAAAACGAGTAAAATGGATCAGAGGAAATACCTATGCAAAGAAAATGAAAGTTGAAAAAAAATTGCACAGCATTTTAACTTGTGGAAAATGGTACCAAATATAAAAAAAAAAATCACAAAGGCAACGGACCACTGAATTCAGTCCTCAATTATTACCAACTTCCATCTCTCTTCTTCAATTCCTTGATTGGGATCACCATCTCCAAATACAAAGGAGAAGACCTAACAAAAAGACAAAATCTTTATCTTCATATTAAAAAAAGCGGGGGCGGGGGGGTGACATGTTATTTCATTTGTACCACACACCGATTCAATGAAGTTCATCTTGTCATCATCAGCTTGTAGCCTTCGCCTCCTATAATAATATGGATCCCAGTACCTTCAATGTCGTAAAAACATTGTCACGATACATTTCTCTCCAAAAGAAATATTTTTTTTTTAGTAGCAAGAAAAATGTTAAGCCTTCGTAGTATATTTACCATGAAAATATTTACATGGTTTGTGTTAATAATATTTTTCCATACTTATTGTTCATTGACTTCATTCTGAATTGTGGGCCATTTTTGACCCAACACGCTCTTAGTAGCATTTTTAGATCATCTTACAGCAAATGAAGAACACTTGCTAACAAGGGACAGCCACTTAGACCTGGTTCTGCATATCTGAGGCTGCTCACTGCCTTTTTGTCTGCTCGGGATTTAGAATTGATGCCACATGGACAAGGGAGATAGAGAAGGATGGCATTTATATTTTAGAAAACTAAATCTTTATTTGGATATATTCACTGATTAGCTTTTATGAAGATAAGAAGGTTAGACAGGTGGTTGTTGTTGCTGATAACGATGACGATGTCGGATGACCGATCAGGTAAAAAAATAAGCTTCAGAATGTTCTTTTTTTAGCAAATCTTTATTTAGCCACTGGTGACCCTATTGTACCAGGCAATTATAAAGATGCACCAATGTTGTTAAATAACCACTATGGCAGTGCAATAGCACCATGGCATGGCGGATTTATTGCCAACCACTATACATAATTTTTTAAGAAATGTCTGCTATAGCGGCGCCATAAGGCGCAATGGCGTGCTTTTATGCAGAATTTCGGCCTTCTGCTGTGTTCTGCCATCCGCCATTGATAACATTGAGATGCTCACAAGAAAAGAAACACCTTGGGTTATAAACTGAATTACAATATGTGAATCACATTCCACCAAAAATTTTCATCTTACTATATTACAGGCTACTGCAAAGGCTGTATATCCAACCCACAGCTCCTATAAACACCTGCACATGAAGCCTGAAACCCCTCACCTACACTGAATCATCTGCATAACCTTTTTTAGAGTAAATTACACTAATTACTCCTGAAGTCTTGAAAAATTAGTCAAATTACACACACTCATTTTTATCTACTCCTACCCTAACCTCCTTAATTTTAGAAAAGTTACACTAAACTTTCATATACATTACACCATGGTAGTCAGAATCACAATCTCGTAAATGAATCTACAATTCTAAGGTTCAGATGTCCATGCTTGGAATCGTTAAAAATGCTGCACTGAATGCCAAGCTCATGGGAACAGCATCTCCATGATTAGAACATTCACTCTAGATGGTTTTTGGATTCTAAAACTTTATACCCACAAGACCAAACCCGTAAAACTTATTAGTTGCTGCCCCAAATATCTGATAAAGTAATAATATAATATGCCCCTGCAACTCACGATTGTCACTATGACATTCTTCTTCAACATCATGGCTTCTCTCCTTTGCTGAACCTCCGCACTGCATCTTCTCTTCTCTGTCTTGACTAGACATTGTTCAGTCACGACCAGAATATGTTCCATTGCGACCAAACCTTGCTCTACCATGGTTGAGCCTTTTGCTCTGCCTCAAACACACTTTTGCTCCACCATGGCTGGAGCTCTTCTCCAATGGCTTACTTGATGGCATATAATAACAGAATAGAACAAATTCAAACCATTTACTATGAAATAACTTTATCAACACAGTGGAGAAGTAATTCATTCCTATTCCTATAAGAGCAACTCCCCATATATGCTATGCTCCTCACCCAAACCGGAATTGATAATGACAACTATTAAAAAATAATAATCAACCATTTATTACTTATACTATAATAGACGCATATATTAAGATTTATATTCATATATATTAATTTTATAAATCTTGTAGAATCTTATGTTTCAAGTTATGATTCCAAAGTTTTACAAGTTGGAATAGAATCTCGAGTTTGAGTACCACCTTGAAGCCTATCCTATTTCTCGTCTTCCTCAATCCTCATCTTTTCTTTCTGTTTTCTTTTCTTTTTCGTAGGCACATTAACATTTAGTGAAACTTCATTTGCAACCAGAAGCAAGTAATTTTCAAATTCTGATCCGCAGAAAATCACGAGAACCAGGAAGAAAAATATTCAACAATTTATGTAGAAAAGACAACTCCCACACTATAAAAGAGAATATTACCAGAATAAATCAACAGGATTAAAGTAGAAAGTGACTCCTGAATCATATGACCTTCCTCCACGCCTTCCACGATTGTCCTCATCACTGTAATTAAACAGCATTACTCTCTCATTCACATCACTAAATTTTTCAGACTAAGTTATAATCATAGACACATCAAACTGATGAAGTACCTTCTACTGCTAGTTACAAGAGCAATTATTGTAGTATAAACTATAACAATAGATGCAATAAGCGCTGTCCCAAAAGAAACCCTTATCAAGTATTCTCCTGCAGCCTGTCAAAGTCAAAGCCATACAACAACCATAGTCAAGTGAGCATCAACAACAACTATCAGCAAAGAAGACAACAATCCTCGTACCTTAGCCTTTTCAAAAAAGGGTTCAGCTTTAATCCTAAATGACTTGGCACCAAGCCTTGATCGATAATCTTTTGGAAATACATACAGAACATCACCTTCCCCTGAAACCTGCAGAGACCCCAGTGGCACAGAAATAGCATTTATTTGTTAGGAGGATGTTCAACAGTTAAGGATCTAAAAGGAAAAGATTTTTTAATGGAAAAACTAATATATTTCAACACCCCCCATTTTATACACCACATCAACACCCATCATTTCTTTTGTATCTCCCTTCCTATCACATCATATTACCTCTCATACGGTCATGCCTATATTTTTCTCTTTTATTTAGCTCTTATGTGTCTAAAAAAAAGCATATTTTCTTGTTGGAATGCATAAAATTACGCTCCCTGTGATTTTTAATTGCGCTTCCATATGATTTTCAATAAAAGTTTTCTTGTTTTAGTTCCTTTCCAGTGCCCATAGTCAACAACACCATATTAGCGACCATAATTCCCATGTACCACACAACTGGAACTTTCCAAAATAAAGAAAAGGAAAGGGTATTTTGTCAAATGAGGAAAGCCTCTCTCTAACACTAACTCTCTTTTCAAGACTCACTCAGTCACTCTCTAATTGGTTGGTTTGTTATTTATTGGACGTAGCCCATTTTGGTATCATTTAATAACTCTCTTTCTCCCTATTTGGAAGTAGAGTCTATCAAATTGATGGTTTCAATTAATTTCAAAAGAGTGTGTGTGAGAGAGTATCTTACCACTCCTCTTCGTGGAATTAGTGAATTACAGAGAATATCCCTCTCTTGTTTATCCTTACAATGACTTTTTTCCCCAAAATATAATTAAAAAAAAAACATGTAGGGATAAAAAAATAGTACTCCCTCCTTCCAAAAAAAATACCAAAAGGTTAGTATTCACTCACTAGGGAAACGTTAATTAGCATACTTGTAGATTAAGATACTCTTATTTTGTAGGTGTTCTGTTGTAGAAACTACCATTAGTTATTGCTATTGCTATTAGCATAATCATCAGTTAGTCATTGCCTTAGAAACTTGTAAAATTTAATGCACTAATAAATATAAATGAGATATAATTGAATCTATAACAATTAATAAAGGGATAACCCCTTTTATTGCACACTTTTTTATTCCCCAATTTACCCTTACACACATACATAATGTGACAACTCATAATCACCTAATAATACAGTTGTTATTGCATAACTTTTAATTTCCTTACCACACCCAATATTCTCTCCATGATTTTGACTACTCTTATTTTCTATTTTTCTTATGTTCTTTCATTTCATTCATCTATCTATATTCTCCATTCACCTAATTTTTAAATGATATAGCAAAATAGAAATACGAACACAAAGGAGCAGGAGCGAAGGCACGTTTTCGCTAGTCATTATAGACGTAATCCTACCAAAACTAAAATATGTTTAACTAGTTTTGGATTGTATCTCTCATAAACTCTTTCTGAAACTCTATGATTGGTTAAATTGGAAATTCATTAAAAGACTTACTCTACTTAAAGTTGATGACTTCCAATTAATTCTAATTGTAACCATAGCCAATCATAGAGAGAGTTTCAAAAGGAGGGTTTTTCGGATAGAGTTTGAGTTTCCCTAGTCGAATTCAAGGGGGATGTGACTCTAAACAAAAGGAAAGGGTACAAAGACCTCTAAGAAGCCATCAGCATCAGCAGCAAGAGCTTGGAGAGCCTTCTGAGCCTGATTCAAGTTAAGGCCAGCACTGCTCGCCACATCCCCAATGGTCACTCTCCCTCCACACCTATCCACGGCATCCATCGTCCGCTTCCTCACATCCGACGGCAGCTTGTCGGTTTCCACCACGCCCCCGGGCCGCGCCGCCAAAACCCTAGAATCCCATAGCCGTCGCGGCGGCGGGCTGTGCACGCAGGGGAATGCCGCCGCCCGCTTCCACGGAAGCAGCAGCCGCGGGGCCCCACAGGAGGGGGCCACGGTGATGCACGTCGAGATGGACGCCATTTCAGGGGTGGGACATGGAAGGTTGTGCTGAGGGTGAGTGTGAGTGTGAGACTGTAACAGGAGAAATTGTGAGGAAGGGGATGGGTTAGAGGAATGGGAAATTTTGTGAGATATTTGGGAGAATAAATAAATAAATAAATAAATAAATGTGGAAAAAGGTTTTATGGTTGACGATTTGGGTGCTAGTGGTTCCAGTAAAATGAAGCCGTATCGGGAGCGGGAGGATGAGGCTTGTCTATTGACGCTTTCCCCCGTACGTTCCCGAACTTCCCTGTAGTTTAAAAAAAAAAATTATTCTTAAAATTTTATTAAATAATATTTTTAATTTTTTATTTCCATCAATTACATTAAAACTTATAGATCAAGTACCCTAAGAATAAAACTCTTGTTATAAACATAATTTTCTTATCTTTAAAGTTTTATAAAAGGGCTCTTGCCAACTTTGTTACAAAAATTTCTGTATTAAATGTGTCAAAAAACACATGAATATATACGAAATACCTTCTTTCGAAAAAAAAAACACAAATAAATTATACAACAAAGACCTAACAGAAACTCATAAAAACCATCTAGAAGAAGAAATTATTCTTTTAGAAAAGATTATAAAAGGGAAAACTAAAATAGATTTCTTAGAAACAAGGCAATCTTCTATACAAAATAATATGATGGGAACAATGGAATGTATTCCATTAGTATGCAATAAACAACAACTAATAACTTTAAAAGTATTAGTAAAATTAACATTTCCAAAAATAAATAATATCCTATCAACAGAAAAAATCATACAAGCATTATTGGACACAGATGCTCCGAAACAGTTATATGTAAAAGTATAACTTCACCACATAACATAATAAAAAGTAAACACGTACAAAAAACCAGAACTATGTCTGGAGAAATTATGATAAATGATGAAGAAGTAAACAATGTTACTCTTCAATTCAGTACAAATTGTGACCTTTTTTGTTATAAAATTTTTATAAAAACAATGAGGGTAGAAAACTTAGTTCCCTCAAAATAAAACATGATAATTGGTTTAGATTTTACTCTAGGTCAAAACAGATCTGTCACAATAAACAAAAATTATGTTATGATTAGTGACAAAACTCAAATGACACCAATAATTACTAGTGATTCATTAAAACAAGATACTTCTTTTAGCGAGTGTCCTTATGAAAACTCAAATTCTCCTGGTACATGCAATTGTACTATAGAATTATCACACTTATTAGATGAAACAATAGAGGATTATTTTTCTTTATCACACATATTAGACAATACAGCTAAGGTTTTTTCCTCAATAAAAATCTCAAAATCCATAAAATTTGAAAACATACAACAAATCTTAGATAGATTAAATAAAACAAATATAATAGGAGAAGATCCTACAAAATTCTGGGATAGAGATCCCGTTACTTGTAAATTGGAAATAATTAATCCAGATTTAATCATTAAAACAAAAGACATTCAATTTAATAATTGGGAACAAGAGGAATGTCAAAATCACATACAAAATTTGTTAAAACTAAAAGTGATAGCACCTAGTGTTAGTCCACACAGAAGTCCGGCTTTTATAGCCAATAAATCTTCTGAACAAAAAAGAGGTAAATCTAGAATGGTTTACAACTATAAAAGACTAAATGATAACACAGTAGAAGATGAATATTCAATTCCATCTAAAGATGTTTTAATAAACAGAATTCAAGATGCCAAGTGGTTTTCTAAATTCGACCTTAAAAATGGATTTCATCAAGTAAAAATGGATCCAGAATCAATAAAATGGACAGCATTTTCCTGTTCTGAAGGCCTATTTGAATGGAATGTTATGTTATTTGGTCTTAAAAATGCTCCTGCTGTTTTTCAGCGAAAAATGGATAATATCTTTAAAGATGTTAAATCCTTTACATGTGTCTATATCGATGACATACTAGTATTTTCTAAAACAAAAGATGACCATTTTCATCATCTAAAACAAGTTTTATACAAATTGAAACATTATGGACTAATAGTTTCAAAATCTAAAATGGAAATTTGTAAAAATTTCATTGAATTTCTGGGAACAGAAATCGGTAATGGGACCATAAAACTCCAGCCTCATATTTCCAAGAAAATACAAGATTTTTTCAGATAAAATGGAAGATATCAAAACACTTAGATCCTTTTTAGGACTTTTGAGCTATGCAAGATGTTTTATTCCATATTTAGGAAAATACACATCTCCTTTATACAATAAAACCACTTTAAAAGGAGAAAGAAAATTTAATTCTAAAGATATAAAATTGGTTCAGAAAATAAAACAAATGGTAACAAAATTACCAATTTTACAATTACCATTGGATTCAGATTATCTAATAATTGAATGCGATGGATGTGAACTCGAATGGGAAGCAATCCTCAAACGAAAGAAAAATAAACACATGCCAAAGGTAAAAGAACAGATATGCAGATACGCCTCTGGTAAATACACAACGAAGCCTAAAATTTACAAAACTAGCACTGACTATGAAGTTAATGCTATTATACATGCATTAGACGCATTTAAATTATTTTTGATAAATAAATAAGAAATAACAATCAGGACAAATTATGAAGCTATAGTTTCTTATGGTAAAAATCAAATTAATAACAACAAAAAGTCTCATAAAAGATGGTTACTTTTTAAAGATTATATAAATTTTTTTGGAAAAATCATACATTTTGAACACATCAAAGGTTCTGAAAATACTTGTGCTGACATTTTATCTAGGTATATCAAGTGAAGATCTCACCCTTATAAAGACCTTTAGGTCACTATGCTTGAGAATACAAAGAAGGGTGTCGTTGGCCCTAAACAAGTAAAGTCTCCATTTATGGCGGACCAATACACAAAGTTCGGCAAACAAGAATTGCCGATCCTTACAAATATCTTCCAATACCCTGGAAGAGATCAAACAAATGTCAAATTAAATGTTTTAATTGACAACATTTGGAATATTTCAAAATACACAATACAAAATTAGCACCAAGTGACAAGGATGAAACAAAGCATCATAAGCGCATTATACAACTTATGTTGCCAAGACAATAAAGGAGTAGCTTTAGCATCTCCTGCCTCTCCTTCTGGAAAAGGTTTTACACATTTTGCCTTGATAATAGGCAAGAACAAAGGTGTTTATACATCGTTTAAAGACCTTAGTGAAGCTAAACAAGACCAGTTTTGGTCCACATATAAAGGCTTCTATTCAAAAGAAGAAGCTGAAATGGCAGTTCGGTTGGAAACAATCGATAAAGAAAATATAAAAACTGCCTTACAATTTGAGCCTCATGCTCAACACCAAACATATGCTACTGCTGCTTGCAGTATCTCTCAACAAATAAATCCGAATATCCTTTTGGGAAAATTCAAATTAATACAAGACTTTCTATTTGAGGTCCACTCCGAAAATACAAACTATAATGGGTTATTTGTTAAAACCCAAACTTACTTCAATACAAGAAACCCTTGTTTAGAGTCATCTGAGTATTGTAAGAAAGTAGACAAAGAATGTATATGCTCGATAAAATTCATTATCAGAAGGGCTCAAATTGATTTGAGTTCCTTTAATTCACAATTATACAGAGATGTATTAATAACTTCCATAATTCTTTTAGAAGCTGGATGTCTTCATTCAATTACTATACCTCCCACATACAGATTTTCTGCTTTGTCCCCTATTCTAAATTCAGTAATTAATGACATCTAAGCCGAACAAATGTCAAATATGGCACTACAAATTACCACTTATCCCAGAAGCCCCACTTAAATTCAGTAATTAATGACATCTAATCCTGACAGTGTAGCTACACATGTCATAAAGCTTTATATAGAAACCAATCCAGAGTATCACACTTCATTTGAGCATGATCCCTTAAAAGGACTGTCTCTTAACAAAAGCAAACTGTATCAATACAACCTCTGGAAAACATCCATAGAAGGGTCAAACTGGAATTTCTCAAAAAGAGATTCTGAAAATTTTACTCGTCTAAAAGAAACACCAAATACTAAATTATATTGGAAAAAAACAATGGGTACCAAATTTCACCCATTTCCAATAGAGTCAAACCTTTCTCTTGTAAAGCATTTTGAAAAAGAAAGGTTGTACAAAGAAATTTACGAAGAGACTGACTTCTATGGCCAAAATACTCCCAGACAAACCTCTTTACCTTCCGACTGTGACGACAATGAAGACTAGAGTCTTCCAGAACAGATGGAAGAAGAAATACAAGATTTGTCTGCAATAATTCGAGTTAGAAGAACAAAATAAACTTTTACCTATGACAAAGTAATTTTACTCCCTCAATGGAGTAATAGACTGAAGGGTAAAATTACCAACAAAATAGGTCGTCAGTCACAAAGTAACCTTTTCAGCAGGTTACCAGTCACAAGGTTACCTTTTGAACCGTTTTCGGTTACACAATTTTTCTATAAATAGGATCATAAGTCTCTTATGCTGAGGAGGTCCCTTACACTCTTTTCTCTCTCTAGGTCCCTTACACTCTTCTCTCTCTCTATCTCTTGTAAATTTTCTTCTCAATCAATAAAATCAGAAGTTTTTCTGCATCCCCCCCTTCCTTTCTTCACTCCCTTTTGTAAGTATTTATTTTAAAATTTGTGCTTTATTTATTTAAAATATGGAGTAGTTTTCCTTTAAGGTATCTTCGGATGCCTTAAGTAATAATTATTAAAGATGCGATTATCATTTAAAGGTTTATCATATGTATAGCTTTATCTTTCAAGTTTATAAGAAGATGTCTAACCGGCTTTGCCAGATTCAGCATCTTATAAACTTGATCCTTGTATAGTTTTTATTTAGCTTTCAAGATTATACGAAGATATCTGACCGGCTCTGCTAGATTCAGTATCGTATAATTTTGATCTTGTATGTTTTTGTATTTTTATTTTCCTTTTTCTTTATTTTCCTCTTTCTTCAATATCGGTTACTACATGCTGAGGAGGATCATCCCAACCTAGCATGGAGAAGGCATACATCAAACATATAACAAGAAAACATTTATAGATCTCTTGCAAACTCAAAAGGTAAGACAAGAAGAGAGAAACCCATATTGCAAGATATCGTGATTTAATGTAGCCAAAAATAATGAGAAAATGAAGGCTTTGGAGACTCAAATATCTACCTTTGTTGCCCTTATGTCCAAAGACCATAAGGCACACTACCTTCATAGAATGAATCAAATTCTAAGGAAGAAGTAAAGACAATGACCACAAGCAGTAAGAGAAAGTTGGAGGATCCAAAGCAAAAAGATAAACCATTCCATAATCGGAAGAAGTGGTTTTTGTAACATTCTTATTTCCATAATCAGGTTATTTTATATAGTTATTCACATTTCAATTTAGATATTGGAGTTAGAAACTTAGTTATGCTTGTGAAAAACTTGTTAGACATTTTAAAAGAATTATAAATTCTCTTTCCTAGTCACTCAGCAAAACGAATCTGTTCAGTAGATCTAGGGTAGAGAAACACATGTTTGTAGAAGAAATTCGTTAAGTGAAGGATCATTCGCTTAGTGATGCTTAGCTCACTCAATGAGAGTGACTTAAACCAAAATCTCGCTCAGCAAAGACTCCCATATGGCTTAGCTATGTGAGACAAGAGTTTGGACCGTCACTAAGCAAACTTATTTTCGCTCAGCGAAGGTACTTCGAACTTGTGTTTGCTTAGCGAGAGACAATTCACTCAACGAATGAGTGCAAAATTTTCCTATAAATAAGGATATCATTTGGTGAATTGGAGGGAGAAGGAAGAGAGAGAAAGAGAAAACTTCTGTGAGAGAAGGAGAGAAAGAGCTCTTAGGAGAGAAGAAAGAGAAAGCTCTTGGAAAGGAGATTAAAGCTTCAAAGGTTCTACATCACTCTTCACCAAGCTCTTACTAAGGTAAGGGGGGAATGAGGTTTATAAACCTTTGTGTTGTTCTCCACTTTCCTCCATGAACACTTTTAGTCATTATTCATGGCCACCACATACTCTACACCAACCAACAGACTTTTTCCAGCAACATCACCTTTTGACAAACAACTACATTTTTTGCACATCTCACTTTCACCACCATCTAATTTTTCTTTGTGGGAATATCAACTGTGGGATTCAAACACACAACATCATCTCTCTTTTCCTCTATTGTCACTGCATACAACAACTTTCTACCTCCAACCACACCAATAGTGGTAGTGTACATCTCCCATGGAGGCATACTCACATGGTTATTGGTGGCCACTAAAGCCACCATTGTCTCCATTAAACACATTATCACGATGGCCACCACCGTAATGACCTCCAACTGCATGCCTTTCTCCTTCATTTAACCTTTACTGATGGATATATTTGGTTTCATCTTTTCCCACTCTCTTGTCTTCACCATCCATGTCATTAAACAATCAAGGATCACAACCATTGAATTCAAAAATGCCTTCTCTCTTCTGATACCCACCCACGTGCCAATATTAATGACACTCTTCTCTCTCCTGCTGCCCAACCACATGCCATCTTTAATGATGCCTTTCTTTCTCCTATGCACCTACTATGTGTCAACATTCATAATGCCCCTTCCTCTCTTACGGAATAATCACATGTCCATATTAATGACACCACCAATCACGCTACTTATTACTTTTCCATGGACCTAGCTATGCGCCACTTTCCTACGCAAAGCGTTCCTCAATCGTTCGATGCCACCACATGCAAATCTTGATCCTCATCAAAAAGCACAATTCATGTGCCTCCTAATGAACCAATCCCAGCTAGCCACCTTTCACCCAACCAACCAGTCAATTCACATCTCACATATAACTGATTCTTAATTCCTTATGTCTGCAAGCCCAACATTCATTACTTAATCATTTTAATTTTTGGCCTATAATTAGTTCTACAAGGGTTGTTGTTATCAATATTCTCAGTGCAATTTTTGAATTATCTCAGGACCTTGAGGACAAGGTCCAAACTGAACTCATGAGTATTGTTAGGATGTGCTATATGCTCAAAAGAAATAAAATTAAATGGTTGAAAGATTATATAAGTTTGTCTTAAATAATAGGATTTCTATTATTTATATTTAAATATTTTTATTTTAATTTCCAAAGATGATGACATGTGTATGGTTGTCATTGAATTAGGTCTAGTTATGTCTATTTAAAGTATTATTGTGATGTATTTTGGGATAGGAAGAAATGAATCATTTTATGCAATATTCTCTTATATGTTTCTACTGTATTTTTAGGTCAATAAGAGTAACCCTAATTTTAGCTTCCTAACAGGTACGAGTATGATTTTCACCCACGGGTACGGGTAGAGAAAACATATATTTGCACTTACTCACACCCTTTGTTATCCCTCTCACAAACAACACAAATAATTTTTCAAAACTCAAAAGTATACACAAGATTTCACAAATTAAGGCATACAATATGTATGTGTGTGAGTGTAGCTCTATGTTTTAGTACCTAAATAATCCATTTTTAAGGTCAAAATATTCATTCATTTTTCATAGTACATGGGGCGCATATGATAAAAAATATTTTTTCATGTAGTTTTTACTAAAAACACCTAAGCTTTTTATTTCATTCGTTTAGACTAAACTTTAGATAAACCAACTATAAAACTTAACAATTTATTAAAACCATTCTTAGATGGTTTCAGCTAGTCTCAGACATAAAGATAAACTATTTTAAAAGTAGTTTTGGAGGGTTATGTTTGTCAAATATGGAGGTTCAAGCATTTGCATAAGTACTAAATTGCAGAATCCTCAAGTTCCCTTTCAACTACTTGGGCATTTCGATAGGGGTTAATCCTAGGAAGGTGGCAACTTGGGACTCCGTAATCAACAAGTTGGAGAGAAAACTGGCAAGCTAAAAATATAGCTACTAATCCTATGCAGGTCGCATATACTTGATCAAATTTGTATTTTCTTTTGTACCTCTATTTTATTGGTCTTTCTTCAAAATGTAAGTGGAAGTTGGAAAAAAAATAATCAGAATTCAGAGGAATTTTCTATGGAAACAAGGTGGTGAAAGTTCTAAGATATCGTGGGTGAGTTGGAAGTCCATATGTGAAACAGAAGAAAAGGGTGGGTTGGAGTTGAAAAACATTTTCCTATTCAATGATGCATTCCTAGGAAAATGGAAATGGTTACTGCCACTTCAAAAAAGGACTTTTGTGGGAAAAGATAATTGATTCTAAATACAATGGATAGAGAGATTTATTGCAAGAGAAGACAATAAGTACATGTCAATTTGATGGAAGGATTTGAGAAAGTGTTGTTGTGTGAAAAATTATCAGAGATGGTTTGACTGATGCTTGAAATGAAAGGTAGGAAATGTGTCCTAATTTAAATTTTAGATGGACAACTGACTGAGGTGAAACATTACATCAGAAATTCAATATTTGTTCATAAACTTAATCAATAAAGATGGGGTAATAAATTCATTTAGACATTAGGAAGAGGGGTTTGGGTTTGGGAATTTGAGTGGCGTAGGCAGTGGTTTAGTTGAGAGGAAACTTTGGTCAATAAATTCAAATGATACATTGATACAGTGATAGTGCTAAATACTGGTGAGGATAGTTAGGTCTGGAGTTTAGACTCATATGGTATATATTCTCACTACTAGAAAAGCAAGATATAACATCACAGTGTTAACATTTGTTCTAACTAGAAGCGATGTTAACAAAAGCGCGGTGGTACTTTTGTAAATAATGTAACCTTTTTAACATTGGTTACCAAATATAACATATGTTGACCAAGTTTAACCAATGTAACATGTACATATGTGTTGAAAAACTTATTAATTTATAATTTTTATTTCTTACTTCATGCCCAGTGACAAAGAATAACCAACCTTATTCTCTTAACGCTCATTCTCTCTTCTATGGTCACTCCTTCATCCTCACCGTCGGTTGTGAGCTACTTCTTCATTGTTGCCATCGTGAACTACTCCTCTACTGTCGCCTTCATTTGCTACACTGTTGCAAATACTTGTCGTCACAAACCTTTGGAATTGTGAGCTTTTTTATCTTGTTGTTAGGTAACCCCATATTCTCTCTTTTTCTCTTTCTAATACGTTGCTCTATTGCCATTGATGCTCTGACCGAAATCATCTTCTCCTCTTTTTTGTCCACCAAAGCCTTTGAATGTCGACTGTTACGATTACCATAGTCATAACCTGCTTTACCGTAATACTTCTTCCTAAAACAAAAATAGCAATAATCCTTCTTCGTTTTCCCCAATCTCCCGTTCTATTTATCATTATCTAAGTTAATAGATGAAACCCTAACCCTCTTTTGTCTTTTATTAAGTTTTAAATACCATTTTGTTATAAAAAAGTATTTAGTTTTAAAATAGACTAAATCAAAATAGTGAAAGTTCTGAGAATCGTAAATGTTGCGAAATGAGAGAACTCATTTAGTAAGTCAGAAACTTATTTTTTTCTTTCTCCTAATTTATTTTCTAACAAAATGATATTATAATTTTACCTTATATTTTTGTTCTGGTGAAATCCATATGAGAATATTCTTTTTTGTGTTATTGTTGGTTGCGCTTGGTTTTTTGTTTTTTGGCCTATGGTGTCGCTGCAATGGTTACTTTTGCCTTTGATTTCATATTAAGTCTAATGAGTTGCAGAGGAAGCGGAAATTTGTTATAGAAACAGAAAGATATTGACGGTTCCAAGTTCTCCATAAATTTTTATTATTTTCAAGTTTATGGCTTGTTTTTATAGTAAGTTGAAATTTTAAAATTTAGCAACGTGTCCCAGCCAGGCTTAACGAATGCCATGACCATGAGGTTGAAGTCTATAACTAGTACAATTGATTTTTAAAACCCAATTGATTTTTAAAACCCAATACCATATTTTCATTCCCTGCTCTATTATATTTATAGTTTTATTATTTTGATTGAGAAATTTGTGCTCAGTACTTTCTGATAGCAGCCACCCCTGCAATATGTAACCAAAGGAAGTAGTAGATAAAAAATTGACATTGTAACCTTTGATTGTCCATTAAATTACTTAGTTCATTCCATAACACTAATCTTAATTTGCAGTAGCTTACAAATTAGAGAGACTCTTAAGCTGCGGTTAGATGTTCAAAGGTTTCTTCATGAACAATTGGAGGCATCTCTTGAATTTCTATAATTTTCTCTTAATGTTTTTATTTTTTTAACACCTCTCTGTCCAAAATTCATTATATGGTTGTAATAAACTCTGCTGGATAAATGTTACTGTAAGGTGGATTTGCTGTTGCCCACTTGTAATAGCTGGTATTGGTAAGGGTTGAGTGTTGCAGGCACGGCCTAGCTATGTTGGTCTGATGGCTTAATTAATTTTGATTACTATTCTTCACAGTGTAATGATTGCTTAGATTAGCTTAATTGGTTATTTAGTATTTATATCATTATTGTCGACTACCTGCACAAATAGATACAAGTGTGTGAATTAAGTTAATAGTGTGTTCTATTTTGTAGTGTTACCTTATCATTGTCAAACTAATTCTATAAGTCTCTAGGATGCAATGATTAAGATTAGAGGTGGTATTGTGAATTAAGTTAATAGTGTGATATTGTGAATTAACAGTGTCTTCTATTTTATAGTGTTACCTTATCAAGTGTGTGGTACTGTTCTATTGTTTTAGTTCTTTCAAATTTCAAGCAGCTATATCTTCTCAATTTTCACCACTTTTCTTTTTTCCTTTAATGCTGCAATGATTTTCCATCCTACTTCCTTTCAATTCTAAAATTTTTCCTCCTTCCGGAGTCAATAGATCATAAATCCGAATAGGGCTACACAATGGGATGTACTAGTGTAAGTATGTCATTTTTTATATAGATTGGAAACCATGACCAGATCTGCTTAATAATTTCTCTCTTTTTCAATTATATTGGTCCCTGCAACCATTTATATGTCATGCTGATATATATGTATATAGAACTCCAATTTATGTGAAAAACCACGTCAACGATGTCAAGGGACATTTTTAGAGTAACCAAAATTAACATTCACTTATTGTAGGAAACTGATAGTGAAACATTGGTCTACAATTTTTTTTTTAAACTAATGGAGCAAATTAAAACAAAAAAAATTAGATGATGGATAAAATTAAATTTTATTTTTTTATTATTTTTATATTGATACAACCAACTAGGTGGTCTACTTTGTGAGTCGTAAGTTTTATCACATTTTTAATGTTTTATTTAATTAAATGAAAGAGTATTAATAAAGTAAATAATATATTAAATTGAATATATATTTACAGCTGAATTGTAGTTATTACTACTATAATTATTTATAAAATATTTCTATTTAAATTTATAATAATTATTTCATTTATAAAGGAAACAAGACACGTAATTAAATTAATAACTAATGTAATTCCATTTTGTTCGGGCATAACTTTATTATGGATTGATAAAAGTTAAGCATTTTGGGCGCTTAATAAAAGAAATATATATATAAGGTTTGAGTTGTGTAAAAATTATTTTTTTGTAAAAACTATTTTTATTATTTGTTGCTTTTACTTTTTTATATAAATGGCTGGAACAAAATAAAAAGAAAAGATAAGGATGAATCTATATATACAAGGTTCAAAAAAATTCTTACAATTTACAAATCTCATTAATGACTCAAAAGTGATTATCTTCAGTCAGGCAAGACACATTTTGTGTGGAAGAGTGTACATAGTAGAAAGAGGGTTATAAATAAAAATCATATTGTACATGTAGTTAACTAAAAAAATGTGAATAATAAAGAAGGAATAAATAACTTAAAAAGAGTCTCTTGCACTTTTCTTAGGTTTTACAACCTAAATTGGATCCAATTAAGGCGTATGACCTATTTTACTTTTTATTCAAAACCCTAATGCCCTTAAAAATAAAGGTAACCATATGAATTAAGAGTTACTTAAAAAATCAATTAATATCCATTTTAAATATGTTCACCCATAATTTGTGCTGCATTTTTGTTGATAACTAATTTATGACCTAATTTTAACTTTGACAGATTTTGTACCTCAATTTTAATTCTTTTTTTACAATTTCTTTCCATGTGTCCTTTTTTAACAAATGGACCTGAGTAGAGATCGTAGAAGTTTAATATTGGAAGCAAAATCTCTCAATTTTAAAAGTGAGTCATAATTTGGGGATCATACAAAAAATAAAGGGGGAAATTGTAATTAAACTTTAATTTCAATAATAATAATAATAATTACTTTAGCAACTTGAACAAAATACTATAAAAGGGAGTAGATAAGTGATGATTCATGTATTTGCAAGGGCAAGGGTTGGATTATATATTTTTCTAACAAGAGAAAGTGTGGGAATTTTGTTCTATTTATTATTATCCACAAGTTTTGACAAAATGTAATCCACAAGTTAAGATAACACTTGCTCATAGAAAGAACCATTAAAAAGAAAGAGAAATGGAAACAATGAGAACCCAGAATTATATAGATAGGTTTGTTTCTTAGATATAGAGAGCTTTAATTTGTAAAAAAATAGAACTTCAATTCACAAAATAGTAGGAAAAATGCAAGCTGTGAAGGAAAAACTACAAGATATAAATGCCCTGCGTAAGGCAAAGGCAGAAATTAAGGCTCAAGAAAAGGTACTTGAACATTATATTGTTGACCCTCATAGTGGTGGGATTAAGAGATATGAGATGAATGATTATTAAGAGATTAACTTTCTTTCAAAATCAAACCTTTCTTCATATATTTTTAATTGCTCAAATCTCCTATAATGTATAAAAGATAATTGATTCTAAATAATTTTCGTGAAGATTTTAGAATTTATTTCCAACAATTTTATCAAATTGCTTATTTCTATATCCATTTCAAAGCAATTTCTTTGACAAAATGCATTTTTAAATTCATTTTCTTGTACCTTTAAAAAAAATATGAAAGAAGACCTTTTAATTGTTCAATAGCATCCTCATTGCATATATCTTTTGATTGTAAATTTTTAGTAACTAGGTAACTGCAACTAATATTTCATATATACCAAATAATCATTCCTAAAAAAATTCAAACCTGTAAGTTTCTAAATGCATAATGACACAATGATAAGAGATAAGAAAAAACAATTGGGTATTGTCTAATGACACTCAAATTAAATATCAAATAAAACAACAAAATTCAAGAAGAACTAAAAAAGTAAGGAGTTGTTAGAGAAAAGAATAAGATAGATGTAAAACTAAATAAGAGGTAAAAAATTATTTAAGTTCTTTTGATTTAACCTATTTTCTTTTAAATTTAACAGTCATTTAAACCATTATAATTAAAACTATTTTAAATATAGTTTTACTTTTTAAAAGTATACTAGTCCTAAAAAATATTTATTGAAGGCCTAAAGCAATCATGGGTCTTAAGTCATCCTTACCCCATTAACACTAATCTACTTTTAGAATACCGAGTCCTCTTTTAAAATCTTTAATATAAAAATATCCTTTTAAAATTCCAATTGAATCCAACCATGTAGTTAAGTCTCATAAGTCATGAAAATAAAACAAAAGTACATTATTGAGATTAATTTTCATTTAATCACATTATTATGTTGTTATACTTTCCATTGTTTCTTGAGAAAAAAGAAACAAAGTGGACATTTTACCTTTACATTTAAAACACTTAAATATGAATATTCATTACAACTGTGTAGGCTGAAAAAGAGATTGCCAAAGCTAGAATGGAAGTAGCTCAGGGGGTTAGGTTTGCAACACAAGCTAACAATGGATCTACCTGTGGAAAGGGCAGGAAAAAGAGTTGAAAAAGAATAGTCAAAGCATGCATGAATCCCCCCAATGCTGCTACAATGGAAGCAACAAATGGACCCATTTATAATTGAAATATTATGTAATCTTGAAATATTTCTAAAACAAATAACAGTAGTTTATTTTAAAGATTTAATTAATTACATTTTTGTAGCTTCAAATATGTCTAAAACAAATAAGAGTACAGAATACTCCACCAATGAAATATTATGTAATCTTGTAAAAAGAGTTAATCATGAAACTAGTTAGTGTGATTCATAAGTACTTTTCTTTTAAAATTTATATTGTTTTTTCTTTATTGAGTATTTTCATTAATTATATTTATTTATGCATGAAAGTCATAACTGAGTTGTCTTTTATTTAATTGTTTATTTTTTTAAATAGTGTTAGAGAAGTCTCCCATGATAAATTGATTAGAATTTATCAAAATAATCCATTTTAACTGAGAAAGTTACAAAATAAACAAAGTTAATTACCAACAAAACAAACAAAGCTAAATGCAAATATAAACAAAAGACAATTGTCAAAATGAAACTTATTTTGACAACTCCATTTCAATTTTACACTAACTGTTGAACTTTGAAATATTTAATTAATTATATAATTATATATCACAAAATAAGTTATACAATCTAGACTCTACTAAATAAACTATAAAATGTCAAATAGTTCATCAAATTAATAATTTTTAATAAATTCTAAGAGAGTTTTAAAAAGAGATTTTTTTTATAAAATTTCTTTAGCATTCTTTTTTTAATGGACTGTTTCTAAGGATTCTTACTAAACAAGTGGATCTTTTTATCATTCGTCATTAGGTAAAAGAATTTTTCTGTCTGCACTTCATAAATTTCTCTCTGCACATAATATATTAAATGACAAAAGTATCCTTGAGTTAGCTTTTAGAATGAATAATTTGGATTTGGTTTTCTCCAAATTAGAATTGTATATTTCGAACACTCATGACAATTTTAATGGATTCGATAATCAAGATTTTCTTTTTTACAAGTTTTAATTACCTAATCTAAACTCACTCTAAAACACTTGATCCAGACTCACCCAGATCACCTAATCTAGAGCAAGCAATTTTTTAATACTACCACAACACTTGGAGGGTCATTTTATATCATATATGCTACAAGCTAAGGAATGTGTTGTTGCATGATTGGTGGTGGTACCTTGGGTGGTGCATGTGTAAGTGGAAGGCATAAGAAGGGATGTGAAACCCTAAAATACCACTTCATGTGATGGGGAAAACAATATGAAGGATACGCTGCAATTACATTAGGAAAATAACATGATTTGCAATATGCTACCATCTGCAATCCATTTTAGATAGAGCAATAGGCTAAACTCTAAACATATATAGACTCATATATTTTGGACATATTCGTATTATAAAAATACCCTCTCCTGCAAATGCAAATGCATATACTCTCCACATCTTATGAAGCTCGAGAATAGAGAAATGACTTGAAATTCCCATGAACCTATGTGATATGTGTATGGAGACCATCTGACGTCATCTAAAGTTAGCTCCTCCAACAATTTCTTGTATGCAGGAAGAGACAAACGAGATCAACCTTTCCAACGCATGGCACAAGGTAATATCTCATCATAGTCTACCATTTGGTTAACCATTTTGATCTATTAAATGCTCATAAACCCATGTTTGCATGAAAAAAACAATTTGGCAAGTTAGGGAGTTAAACAACAACATAGGAATAAAATAGAAAATCACATATGTACCTTAAGAAGTGTGGGGGTAACAACCAACTTGCTTTGTGAAAGCAAAGATAGCATTACTACACATCTCATACATGTTTGTCTGTCTAGTCACACCCCATGCATATTTAGAACACTATGCTATAGGTTTTGAACCAACTTGAGAGTTTTAATGTCAATAAGAAGTGAAGCTCTTGTTGGCAAAGATTGAGCATCCTACTAGATGAAACAAATACACCCTTGTCGCCATAAGCATCTTTGATGAAGGAAAGGGGGACTGTTACACCTTTCTTGAACTAGATCTCCTCTCAGACCTCCTAGCATGATAGTGTGTTTATCCAACTATTGAAAAGTGAAAAACTACCCATCAATGGAATATGGAGCAATGAAAACATGTCATTTAGCATGATTGTCGTCTCAGCGACAGGCAAGAGGAAACTAGATGTCTCTGTGTCACTTCTCGACTAATGCACAAATCAATCCTTTGTCGACATTGTCTACAAGTAGGTTGGTCATTAAGGGATGTATAGGAAACTATATCTACAATCACACCCTTTATTGTTGCATGTGGTTCCCAAACTTTTCTAGCTTTCAAGTGTGTGAAACACACTTCAAAACACCTTATCTTACAAGCATTTAAATTTCAATGTTAAGAATTTAGTCAAGTTTAACATGTATTTTTTTTTTTAAATTAATATTAGAATACCTCTTTGAATCATATCGCACAAGCCATACCTTTAGGTCCACTGGGAAACCCAATAGCATCAAGAACTATATGATGGGGATGCTTGTGATCTTTTATTAATTTGCAAAAATGCAAAAGGGGTTAATTGTGTTTTGCAAACGTTTCGCAACACAATTTTTTTTTGTTGAAATATGATTCACAATGTTTTTTTTAAAGCGAATAAACAATTTAATATTAGTGACAAAAATGAAAACAATATTTTTATATTGGTTCGCCTAAAACCCAAATATTCCAGCCAATTTCTTAGAGGTTGTTTAGTTGCATTTCAAGTTTTCTTAGAATAGTTTTCAGTCAGTTTTTCAAATTTTTTATTTCCTAGAAAAATATAAAAAAATAAGAAAATGTGTTTAGATACATTTAGTTTTCCAAAATTTTCATTTCTCAATGAAGAAAGGATGGTAACCGTGGCAAATAGGTTGCGACAAAGGCAGTGAAAGTCGAGGTGGAAAGGTGGTGAAGGTCGTTGTGGAAGGTGAATGAGCATGGAAGGTTGTAGCAATGATGCTAGAGGTTGAAATAGGAGTCATGGAAGGAAGCGTAGAGGTTGACTGAGGTCAAAATGAAAAGCATGGAAGAAGCATTAGAAATGGTGGTGGTAGCAGCACAAAGGTGGGGGAGGTCGGAGTGATAGGTGTGAAAGGAGGATGGGAGATTGTAGAGGTTAGAGTAGGATATACAGAAGAAGCGTGAGAAGTGAGAGTGGTGATGGCAGAAATGTGATGTAAGTTAGGGTGAAAAACGTGGAAATAGTGTAAGAGATGGAGGTGGAGACGGAAAAAGGGAAAAGGAACTTAATGTGATTGAAGATGAACATGTGTTTTCTAGTTTTCCAAATCTGGAAAACTACTTTTATAGTTGTCTGAAAAACTAGTTTTCCGTTTTCCAACATTTTTCTTTGAAATTTGGTTTGTAAACATGTTTTCCTGTTTCTCCCTTGTATTTCTAGAATATTTTTCTCAATTTTTTTGAAAAATACTTCAACTAAATACCCCTTAGTAACCACTTAGGTTCCACTAATTTATCATATTTTACAAGTATTTTTCCCAAGTCATTTCTAGCTTCTCCCTATGTAGTCTTTTAATATCAAGTCTCTACAAATTTGTTTCTAAATCAAATGATTTAGAGGTTTACAAGGAATAGGTGACTTTACAACGTCTTAACAAATGGATAAATAATGTAAGCTAAAGTCTTACTCTTATAATATACAAATAATCTGAGTGCTTTTTAGAAATAAAGAAAACATTAAAGAGAAAATAATTTTAAATTTTGTACTCAGAAAAAGATTTGTGTAAGTTCTTTCTTTGACAACTTTAGGACTCCATATATAAAGTTTTCATAAAAGTTTATCGTTATGACACATAGATTCACAGGAGCGTTTAATGTAACATTATTTTTTTTTTCACAAACTAGTTATCTTTGGTATGATAGTGCAAGTTACTTATCTTTTCTTTTATACTTATTAACTTATTTGACAATAAATATCAAAACTATTTGTTCATAGCATTGTAAAGATTTTAACACTTAATTAATTTATCATTTGTTTTTGTACAAAAATTATGTAGATATGAATGCTTTCCTAATTGATAATTCAACATCAAACAAGAGCAAAATTATAAGAAAAATTTGTAGAAGAAAAAAAAAAAAAATTGGCGTAAGAAATGGATAGAACAATGCCACAATCCCTAGAGATTGATAAATTGAAGAAAGATTCCCCACTTTGAATATGAAAACTCAAAGATAAGAACCAAGTGCAGTTCCTAAGAGCTCAGAGATTTTCCTCTCACAAAAGCTTATTTCTAATGAAAGTCATAACTGATTACAAACAAAAAGACCCATTACAAACAAGTTGAGAGAAATTCTTTTAACACTTACCCCTAATTACTAAGAACCAAGTACAGTTCCTAAGAACTCGGAGATTTTCCTCTTACAAAAGCTTATTTCTAATGAAAGTCATAACTGATTACAAATCAAAAGGCCCATTACAAACAAGTTGAGAGAAATTCTTTTAACACCTACCATCAATTCTTGTTCCACCTACCATATTAAAAACAAACCTAAAAATATCCAAATTACCCTTAACCTCTTTTAACCTAATTTTACTATTCTTCTTTCATTTTACCATTTCTTGTTGCACACTTAATCCTCTCCCTAAACGAAGCTTCTCCCTTCTCATTTGAATTTGTAAACTTCTTCTTTTCCTCTTTGCTCTCCCAATCTCATGTCTTCTTCGCTTTCTACTCTCTCATTCTTGTCTCATCAAACAACATAGGTATGTATATTTTTGTGCATATTGTTTTCGGTTGGCACTTATTCTACGTAGGGATGACAACATGGTGGGGCAGAGGTAGGTTTGGTCCTCAACATCTCCATTTTTGGAAAGTGCGGGCAGGGAATGGACAAAGGTAAGTATAAAGGAGATAAATATGAAATTTTAATCCTCGTCACTTATTTACAAGTTTAGGTATATCCGTAGGTATCCTGTTATATTATTTTTTATAATTAAAATTTACTTATAATTTGTTAAATAAATTATATGTTAACATATTAATTATATTTTAATATAAAAATTATATCACTACTCACAATACATCTTTCACAACATTGTAGTCTTAACCACAGTGTTGTGGTTCTTGTGGAATCATGTTTTAATAGTCCACATGAGTATAGATTTGTACAAAGAAATGTGAGATTAAAAAATATATGTATGAAATTTTGTTTAACATAGAAGTGGAGTGGGGATGAGGATGGCGTGAAGACCAACAAACCTATCCTTGTCCCCATCCACTGTTTTCTTAGGCAGGGCGAGGGCAAGAACGGGGTGGCGACTATGAATAGGTAATGGGGCGGGACGGGTATGGGTAATGCTAACCCACTATCCACGTTGCCATAAAATATCCGTATCCATTACTTGCTTAAAACCCATCGGGTACCTGTTATAAAAATATCCGAAGGATTTTTTAATACTCGTGGGTATCCATGAGTACTCACAAATACTTTTTCAAAAATATTTTTTTGAAAAAATATTATTTTTTTGCCTAAGTTTATTCAAGTAAATAATTTATTTGTTGAAAAATCTAGAAATAAAATTATACTAGTAAGTTTCTACAAGATTAATTGGATCTAAAAATATATTAATATAATATATATACAAAATATTTAATATAAATAGAATATTCATTTTACTAAACCAATACTTTTATAAAAATAATTCTATGAATTATTCATTTCTTAAGAAAAAGTAACATTGATAACAATAAAATTTGACAATTAATATTTTAAGTTGATTTATTTAACAAATATATTATCTTCTTTAAATTAAATGTGTAGTATTTTAATTTAGCAGTACCGCAGGTACTATGATACCCATACTTGTTCCCATTAAAGAGCGGGCAGAAAAAAACTTGTACCAGTGGATGGCGAATACTCATTACCGATGCATGTATTTTCACGAGTTTAATCTGCAGGTATCTACAGGCACAAATTTTTTTGATATCCTAAGTGGGGACCAATAATGTAGGTTTTCTATCAAAATCGAAGCAAGGATAAGTTAGTACCCGTAGGAGCGGGCCTAATTGTCATCCCTAGTTTTATAGACCAGATGGTTTGTAAAAGGATTAGAAAAAAAAATCACTACAGATCAACTTATATATAGGTGTTTTGAATGAGATACAAACCCACAGGTATGATTTATTTTTATGTTACAAACCAATTGGTCCATAGGTGCATTGTTTTTTGTTGATACAACCCAAGTGGCGTAAAGCTTTTAGTTTTGTTCTACAGATCAATTCATTTTCATTTGTAAGACTGGAAAATATACCTATCGACTAAGTGGTCCATAGAGAACAAATCTTTGACTTCTACAAATCACATGATCCATAACTTTGTAGTTTTGTTCTACAAATCAATTGATCCATAGAAGGAGATGATATACCTACAGGCCAAGTGGTCCTAGACAACAAAATTTTTGCTTTTACATATCACATAATTTGTAAAACATCTCTTTGTTATATGGATTGGTTGATCCGTAGAGTTGTTTTTCTTAGTTGCGGATTAACTGGTCCGTAGATGATTAAATTAAAATTTTATATTTTATTTATTATTATTATTTTACAATTTTTATTGTAAGTGCTAAAATTTGTTTATAAATTGATAAATATTTATTTTTTGTTACAACATTATTGTAAATGTTAATTTTTTTAAAATTGATAAATATTTAGCAAACAATGATTTCTCTTCACCTAACATATGAATGACCAATCCATGTCTCTACCAAAGTATGATTGGGAAACTCACATACTAGTTTTAATATCCAATTATCAAACTCTCGAGTGAACTCTTAAACTCTTATGAATTTAGAGTTCATAAACCCTTATGAGTTAACTAGCATGTAAACTCTCTTTTTAGTAAACTTTTATTAATCTCTCGAGTTTTAGTAATGCATTTATCACAATAAACTCGATAAACTCTGAAGTTTATTGTTATAAATGTATTACTAAAATTAGGAACATTTTCAATAATTTGTTCTAGAAACCTGTATATTTGTCCATCACTGATCATATTTTAATACGACAATCTTGTCAAATATATGCTTTGCAGATTGTTTTGTTGAAAAATTTAAATATTATAAGAATAAATTAATTTGATTTGTAAAGTGTGACTTGAACAATGCATTAAAATATATTGATAAATATTATATATTAAATGTAATTAATTTGTAATTGTGCCTAATTTTTTTTAGTTAATCCTTTTTTATTAAATGTAATTAGTGCCTGCAAATTCAGATATAATATTATATATACGGTGTCTTTGGTTTTTTCACCGGAATACACACCAAATTTTTAGTAAATTCCTAAATTTTAAAGTTGTACAAATAAATAGAAAGATAAAAAAAAATCATATTATTAACTTTTGGTAAACAAAAACTACTTTACTCACAATACATGATAAAACATGACTAGTTCAACTTCTTTAGCCATTGTTATTTATTCTTTCTCTTTTAATAATATACTTGTTTATGATTACTTTCTTTCAAAAATACCGTTCTCAATTTATACCTATTTCATCTACATTCTCTTGGATATTTTGTCGAGAAAAAAAAAAAACGTTTCCATATGCTCCTCATGCATAAATACAAGCCATTATAGTTGGAACCAAGGTTTTCATGTATCCCGAGTTTAACACTTAACAAATAAAAAATATTTTAGCCAAAATTTAAAAAGGCATGTTTGAAATTGCAATCAAATTTATATATAACATTTTGTGTGGTGCTGATAGTTGTGTTGATTATGTTTCTTTGATAAATAAATGGATTTTTTTTTATAAGCCAATCTAGTATTATTATGAATTTTAGAATGATTGAGCAAATACAAGATGTGTCAATTCAAAAGTTGCAAGATTGGGATTATATTCTGGACTAGTCTACTAAAACATTAAATACAGAGATTGAGATTCATAACCCATTCATCAAAAGAATACGAAGTTAATTTTACTATATAACATCATTCTCACACTTGTAATTGAATAGCTTGAATAACCTCATATGGATAAAAAATATAACTTGTAAATATAGTTGTATTTCTCGTCTTTTAAAATTGCCAAATTCCTACATATCAAACAAAGGACTAAGCACGACTCAGAGCATTGGATCCATTGACTAAACCTTACATCTTATAATGATAATAATGACTGTGACACTTATTTTGAAGAGTTATAACAATCCCCACCATGCACATAATTTTATCCATAATTGATGAACAAATACACAATTGAAGAACAAGTGACAACATGTTTCCTTGTCTCCCCGCAAAGAATCATACAGTATCCTCGTCTGCTATAATCTCTCATCTTCGCAAATTATCTCGAATGGGTAACCTGCTTGCATCCAACCTCCAAACAAGACATTGAATCTTTGGAGGAATCCTACTAACCTAACAAAAATCATAAATTACTTCTCTCCTTATCACCATGTTAATTACCATTGTCCTGTAAGTCGAGTTCACTAAATAAACCCCTTACCCTTCCACAATCCAATCACACGCATTCAGATATCCTAGCCTTAATTCCTTCTCTCCTTATCACCATGTTAACTACCATTGCCCTGTAAGTCGAGTTCACTGAATAAACCCCTCATCCTTCCACAATCCAATCACACGCATTCGGATATACTGGCCTCAATTGAGCCCCTTCCAAAAGACCATGTAACTGTTCTCTAACAATTCTTCCTCTCACACAAATAACCTTCTCCTTCACCTCCAACCCAATGGACACCCATTTATTTCCTTAACAGACATGTTTGGATGAGTTGCTAAACCAAATAATCTTCCAAACGAATCATACAAACGCTGATCTCCTATCCACCTGTCTCTCCAAAATTGGGTCTCCTCACCATTCCCTAACTTTTAAAATTACATGACGAGACCACCAACCTTGATACTCCTTATGATTATCCTCGATTAAGTGTAAATTAATCCACCATCTTGAGCACTGCCTACCTTGAACCAGCCAATTTCCATTTACCTATTCATATTTAAATTTTAAGATTCGTACCCACAACCCATTAGTCTCCACCTTTAATTGCCACTTTCATTTGCCCAACAAAGCAAGATTGAAAGCACACATATTACTAGTTTTTCTTCATAGTGTCGTCGGGTATTATCTCTTCCCTTGAAAGTTTGTTTAAGAAATTTTTATGGGGAGGGAACGAGGATTATAAAAAGGTGTATTGGGTATCCTAGGAAACTGTAACATTGATTTAATTAATACAACCCATCATGTCAACAAAAGGTATTTATGATCCTGTGACGTCAAGTTCCTCCGCACTACATCCAACATAAGCTTCAACATTACTTTGTTTGAAGAAGTACCTCCAATAAGCAAACCCAAATATTTAAAAGTAATTTTCCCTCTTTTGCAATTCAACAACCCTAAGGCCTAATCCAGACAGTGATCTGATCTGGCACATATACTGCAGCTAATTGACTCTTATGAAAATTCACCTTCAACCTAGATGCTAATTCAAATAGCTGTAAAATGGCTTTGATTACGACCATATTCTCCTAGATTGGTTAAGCTACAGGAATTGTGTCATCTACAAACTAAAGATGAGGTAAACACACTTTATCCTTTCCCTACCTCATAGCCCCTCCACATCTCCTTAATTACTATGACTTGAATTAGTTAACTTAAACCTTTTGCTACGATAAGAAACAAAAACGGTGATAAAGGATCCTTTTGTCGCAATCTCTGTCCAATCCCAAATTCCTGGGTTGAGCTCCCATATAACAACACAGACAATTGTGCCGACTTCACACATTCCTTAATCCACCGTTGCATCCACCTGGTTCAAAATTCATCTTCTCCATCACATCTCACAAATACTGCAAATTAACAAAATCATAGGTTTTTTCAAAATCCACCTTTAGGCATACCATTCCATTCCATTATTGTATCTATCAGCGTCTTCCACTGCCTTATTGACTACTAACACTCTAGAATCTGTCGCCCTTTTACGAAAGTTGATTGGTCTCTGATATGATAGAATTCATCACTAACCTCAACCTCAAAGTCAACACCTTAGACAATATCTTGTACATACACCCCACAAGACAAATAGGGTGATAATCACCTAAGTTTTGCGGGTTTAGTTATTTTGGCAACAAAGCTGTAAAAGAAATATTCGATCATTCTCTAATTTACCATTTTCATAAAATTCTTCGAAAAAAGCCATAATATCTAGCTTTAATACATGTCAAAATTCCTTAATAAACAGAAAATTGAACCCATCAAGACTGGGATTCTTAAAACTATCACAATTCCAAATTGCCTTATCGATCTCACCTTTAGAGAATGGTGGTAACACTAGCTCTTTTCACCACCAATCGTCAATTGAAGAATTTCATTACCCTTTCTTCTCTTTGTCGCGATGGATTTATGAAAAAACTTATTGTTGACATCACCTTCACTCAACCATTGAACTCTGGATTTTTTACTCAAAACAAAACACTTCCTACCAATCTATAACTTTAAACTTCCCATCAACTATTTATGCCTAACCAAATTTGACTCTTCCAAACCCTCCTCTTCTTCCTTCAAATCCAACTCGAACATTTTCGCCTTTGTCTCGATGATTTGATTATTGATGTCCCCAAAAGTCTTCTTATTCCATTCCTTAAGCTTATCTTAAGCCCTTTTAATTTTTTCTTTAATACAAATGCCTTTCTACCAGATACCTTCATGTTATTTCATTTCGTTTCCACATAAAGTTTAGAATGATTATCGTCCAACCAATAATTCAAAACCCAAACTATGCTTTTTGTTAACATTACTGGGCAGTGAACCCCACCTCCGAATTTCTGAACCATGTGTATCACCTTCCTTGTAGTTGAAGATTAATCAAACCAGACTCTTCTATAAAATCATTGAACATGTGCATTTCCTCCTCTCTGCTATTCCACCCCAAACCCTTCCTCTCATTTTCACTTCTAACCAATTAAAATCACCCATAATGCATCAATAATTCCCGATTTTATGCTCCATGCATGATTTTATTTCGACCCAACATTGTTTTTTGCCTTTATTTCTTTCCAACATTGTTTTTTGCCTTGCCCCGTTCCTTGCAACCCCACAAAATGAGATATTCGAAACATTCTTCTTCTTAAATTTTAATTGTTCCCACATCATTAGCAAACCACCCAACTTCCATGGGATGGTTTGAAACACCAATCCACCATAAAATTTCTCGATAAAAATTTACATATGACCTTATCAATATGCTCTATCTTAGTTTTCTAAACACAAAATATTTCTGGAAAAAAGCACCCCAAATTTCTTCTCTTTTTTTTTTTTTTGTCATAATCCTCGGTTTACCTCTCCTCCTACCCTCCCTCTTCCCTTCTAACCTCTGAAGCCTTTCGTGGCCATACTCAACAGCGACCTCTATGAGCCCCTCTATATCCGACATATGCCCATTCACATCCTTTCAGATCGAGCTACTCCCTACAGCCAAAGAGATGTTCGGTTTCCCCAACAACTGCTGAGAAACATCCCACCTCTCCCCCTTTAAGCGTTCAACATAAGAACACCCTTTAAATACATCTCCAACGACACCAGCAATGTTGCTCAAATTCATAGGATAGACATGTCAAGCAGAATAAACATGAACACTTCCTATCTCTCCGCGACTCCCACAATGTGGACCGTGAATAGCCGACACGAAAACTACATGCTGAGAATCAACTGCCTCCTTTCTAATGTTACCAATATCATCACTAACCAAATGTCGGCTTGATGTGCACAAAAATGCTGTGTGTGAAGACTTAAACATAATAGCACCATCAGATTGCGTCAACACATGTTCCATGCCAACATCCGAATCCTGAACTTTAACATTAGCCCTCGTGAGTTCATGGTTCTCAATATATACTTGCACCACTTCCATAACCAACTTGCATGGTCCTACGAGTATTGGGAGTGCAGGTTGATTTGGTTTTGGATAAAAATAAAAATGAAAATGGAACCAATTAATTTTAATTGGGTTAGGTTATTTTTTAATTCGAATCAAACTGAACCAATAATAATTAAGTTAGTTTGATTCGGTTTTAAAGAAAACCGATTAAAAATTAAAAAAACAATTTTTTTCACTAATTTGTAAAAAATAATTTTATACATAAAATTAGTCAAATCTATTAGTATATTAAATTCATAATTTTATAACAAAGTATCAAGTGTTTCATATATATTAAATTAGTCAAATTAAATTTTTAAAACAACACAACACAATACAAACAACAAATTATATAAATTTAAAGTACTAACTTAAAAACATAATAATAATATAATATATATATTTTTGGAAAAGTTTGGATTAGGTCAAAGTTTTAAAATGTAAAAAACATAAATCAAATTATACATGATCAATTTTGGTTAATTTAAAAAAATTGAATCAAACTAATTGGTTGGATTTGATTTATAGAAATTGTGGGATTGATTTCTTTAATCTTATAGGCCCACTCGGCCCTCCATAACCTCACCCTCCACACTTAATTTTTTGTCCAGCATACCGCGAATGAAACAAGCTTCGTAATTTCCCACCGGCTCACCCTCCGAATTCCTCTCTACACCACCCTGTCTCCAATCCGAATTCCTTCCCTCGTTGCCACCACCAATCCGAGTAAAGTTGCTTTATTCCTTCTTTTGATGTACCTGTAGTGTGTCACGTTAATTCATTTTTACATCTACTTATATTAAATTTTACTAAACTTATTTTTAGATTAAAATAAATTTTCAAATTAAAGTAAAAAATTAAAACTAAGAAATAAATGTGTTATTTCTTGATTTTTTTAAAATTAAATATTTATTTAATTTAAATATTTCTCAAATTTCATTTTTTAACTTAAAAATTTATTTAAGATAAATTTTTCTTTAGAATTAATAAAAAATAGTCTGTTAAATAAAAATTTACATTATAAAATAAACTCTTAAAAATTTTAATATAGATACTTTGTAGTCTACCTTCTCCTTTTTAAAAAAATTAAAAAAATTTACATCAAACATAAAGTTAAAAATTTTAAAATAGTTTAAGAAAGTTTAAGTTGTTAAAATAAAAGTGAGGTGAACTTGATATAAAAGGATGTAGGAATAACAAAACCTAAAAAAACTAATCTTCGGTTGGCCCATTTGGGCATATGTAAATGTTGGTGTACCATTTCTTTCCTATGTTTTACCAACACATTTCTTAACATATCTCTTATAATATATTCTACACTATATAAAAAATAACAGATTATATTGATTTTACTTGTTATTAAATGATTATCTTTCATAATTTATAGATTTTAATAAGTTTTAACCGATCATAGAAAATGTATTAAGAGAAGTGTCTCAACGAGTCTTGTTAGTTATACTCTTGCTTTCGTTTTACCTATTAAAGTGAACCATCATTTTTAGTTTTTGAAAATTATTTACACTAACGTTTAGATTCTTAAAAATAATTTTCAGAAAAATTACTTTTTAATAATTCTTTTGTTGTTGAAATTAATTCTTAAAATATTTTAAAGGCAGCTTAGACAATTAATTTGCAAAAAGATAAAAATATTAATGATTAATTTGTATAATCCGTTTCGAAGAACAAGCTGGATGATTAAAAATCCAATTAAATTTAGAAAAAATTAAAAAAATAATTTAACTAGACATTTATATCTTATACTATTTTTTAGCAACTTATAACCACACTCTTCAACTTTTATCAATTATAAATAATTTCACTTTTTTTTATTTTCTTACACTTATTTCTATGTAAGTTTAAAAATATTATATTAATATCCCTGTATGTTTGAATATTATACTAGTACTAGGGTGTTTATAATGCAATTTGTTACAATTTTTACCATCAAAGTTACTTGAACCAAATAAAAAATTAAGTGTGATTTGATTTGGTTTGAAATTATTATAAAATCCAAACCAAACAAAATCTTTGGTTTGAAAGTATTATAAAATCCAAACCAAATTAAATCAATAGTTAGCCATTTGATTTGATTCATTTTTTCGATTTTAAAAATATGTTATTAAATATTACTTAGTATGATTTTTAATGTTTATAACATGAATTGTGTCATGTCTTCTAAACTAAATATTATTTGGAAAAAAAATATAGAAATTATGAATATTATAATTTGATTTGGTTTAAGTTAGTTTTCAAATCTCAAACCGCAAACTAAATAATGCACTTTAGAAATTTAGTAAACCAAACAAACACAAATTATTTTTGTTTTTATTTATTTTTATTTTTTAAATTGATTTTCAATTTTTAGTTTGAGTTGATTTGGTTTAGAACACTTCTAACTAGTACCCTTTCAAACTTATACTAACATTCCTAACTTAGAGGAATGTGATTGTAAAACACTAAATTTTAGAAGGTTCATGTAATTTACTTATTATTGTTTTTTTTATTTCCTTTTCCCACTCTTTTACTTTATAAAAATGGTTTTTATTGCATCTAAATAATATTAATTGTTTACACTAAAGTAAATTTAGTATACATTATAAATGTAATTAATTATTTTTCTTTTCGTTTCTTAACTTTTAAGGATTAAGATATTATTTCTACAAGCGAATCTTCCCTATATGAAATGCACACCACGCAAAGCATTGTATGACTGAAAAGTTTCAATTATAATCCAACAAAAACAGAGAGATATCATATCAAGATGGCTCTGCCCAAAGCTAAGGAGATCGTTTCGGCCAATTCCGTCGTCGTTTTCAGGTCTCTCTCTTGCGTGTTTTCTCTGTGAATTCTCTTTTGTGAAATTGAGTTGTCGTTTTTATGAAACCGTGGCTTATGAATGATGATTGCGTATGCGTTTTGCAGCAAAACCTATTGCCCTTTCTGCGTCGAAGTGAAGAAGCTCTTCACTACTCTCGGTGTCAATTTCAAGGTCATCGAACTCGACTCTGAATGTGAGTGTCTTTTTTTTTTTTTTAATTAATTCCTATTATTTTATGCCTGTGAGAAAAAAAAAATTATTCATTTTTAGGAATCTTTGTCTGATAATAATAATTGCATGTGATTCATCCTGCTTTTTTTGAACTGAAGTGTGTTTCTGTGTGTGTTTGTCTCGATTTTGTGTTGTCCTTTTCTGTTTTGTTAATCGTGATTATTATATAATCCCTTTTGTTTTATGCCTTGGAAAAAAAATTATTCATTTTTAAGGGATCTTTGTCTGATACTATAACTGCAAGTGATTCATCCTGCTTTTTTTTTTTTTTTCCGATTTTGAACATGAAGTGTGTTACTGTGTGTATGTTCCGATTTTGTATTTTCCTTTTCTGTTTTGTTAATCGTGACTAATTTTGAGTCATTTTGCTAGTTTCTATTTGAATTTCACGGATGTGAAAATAGTTGTTGAGGAAAGCAGACAATCTTTGAAACCTGTCTATTCTGCTTGCATTACAGAGTGGTGGTTTTGTACTTTGATAATTTCTTGAGATGTAATATTGTTGGGAATTACTCATGTGCCAATCTTAGGATTTGATTGGGTAAGTTTCTAGAAACACTTCGAGAGAAAAACATACAAAAAAAAAAAGTCAAAAGTTTTTTCATAATTTCTTTCGAAAGATGTGTGACTTTTCACTGTAAAGTGTATAACATTTTTTAAATTTTTTTTTATGGAAAGCCCCACATCATTTATTAAAACTTTATGGAGAAGCTGTTTTGGCTTTTTTGTTTTTGTATTTTTTTCTCTTAAAAGTGTTTTTGGAAAAGATTATCCAAACTTGTCCATAATGCATTATGCATGTTTCGGGAATTGGTGGAAACACTTTTGGGGCAAAAGTAACTTGGTCTACGCATGAGGACCCCTGTTTAACTGCAATGATTTATTTATAGACTCTGTATGAAGCTAATTGATGGAAGGTTAGAGAGGGATTGAAGTTGGCTTTTCAAATTATTAGTAAATACTAAATTGCCGATCAGGGTTTGATTTGCCACAAGAAATTACAGTTCTCAATTACTTTCCTAATAGTAAATCAGATATTATTTTGCTTCAGCGGTTTGAGAAGCTAATAGCTTGCTTTACATAAATGTATGGAAATCAGTATATGGATTTCCTTCTGTGTGTGATTTTGCCTACTAGTCTCTCCAACAGCTGCATCTGTAGGGATTCAAGTAGAACTCACCTGACAAATGGGTTCTACGTGAGAGGAGAGGTGTCAGGTCTGTGATTTTGTGTGTTAATCAAAGTGGTTGGACATTGTGCAGCTGATGGAAGTGATATCCAATCGGCATTAGCTGAGTGGACCGGTCAGCGAACTGTACCGAATGTCTTCATTGGTGGAAACCACATTGGTGGCTGTGATAGTAAGATTTAGATATTTTAATAAATCTCCTCAAGTTTAAGTTTCTTGATCATTAGGTTTCATTTCATATATTGGTTAAATTGTTTGTGCTGTAATGTTATCCAGAAACAACTGCTCTGCACAATCAGGGGAAGCTGGTACCAATGCTGACATCTGCTGGAGCACTTACAAAATCAAGTGTTTAAAGGAGCATGATTTCTGGATTTCTGTGTTGATTGGGTTAGATAATAAAATCCCTCATCCAATTGGGTTGATTGTAATTCAACTTCCAGAAATTGTTGTGTTGATTTCTTTGTGATTCTCTTTCAACTAACCACAACTCTGTTAAAAGATTGTCTTGCTAGATGAAGTTATAGCTTGTATGAAGTTATAGCTTGTTGAGAACAGACATGTTTTCATAGTGGCATAAAAGGGAGGTGTGGTTTGAATACGACTTTATTTTCTTTAGCTTACTTAGGTTGTCTTTAATAGGAAAAGATGAAAAAGAATGAGAATATGGGGATGAAATGAAATAAGAAGAGATGAAAAAAGTGCAAAAATAATATTTAGTTGCATGTTTGAGATGAAAGTGTTGAATTAATATAGTAGATAAATTATAAATTAAAAAATTAAAAATGGATGAGATGTCCATTTTATATCCCTGTCAATTCATACACATTTTGCTTTATCACCCTCCTTCCAATCTATTGATATGTTGCTCTTGAGATGGCAGTTATATCCTAAGGTGTGTATTTGTAATAAAAAGGATTAAATATAACTAATTACACAGTTACAAATTAATTACGGTTAATACTAATAAAGATTGAATATTATTTAATACATAATAAAAACTTATAAACAATTATAAACATGTTAAATGGGCTTTTAAAGTATATTACAACTCCCACAGCTTGTGACAATATTCCACAACCATGGTGTGTGCTGTGACAAGCTTGTGATGTTTCAAGTATTCATATAATCGGCTTTTGAAACCCATTTATAATATCATTTTATCTTGATTTCACCATGTTTATATCTAAATCATGTTTATTTCTCATTTAGGTAGACATATGTGAAGGTTATAGATGGCATGTAAAAACATTTTACAGTATATCATTTTATTAATTTTTATAATATTGAGTAGTATATTGAATATAATTTGGGTTAATTATGTTTTTGCGGAAGCTGACTAATTATATTTTTAATAGATCTTATCTTTAAAAACACATGTAACTGTTAAATTTTATTATATATTTTTTCCAAGTAATAAGGCCTACATGTTGGTGGGTAAGAAATTTGCATCATAAATTTGGGGGCTGAGGTGACACTAGCTTTTGGAGACATAGGTGGTCAAAGGATAAGAGTCCATCATGACTTCGATTGTGTTTTTAGGTTAGCAATGAACTCAAATGTGTCATTGAGAGACATGTGGGATGAAGGGGAAAGTAAGTTGAATAAGCTTGATGAAGAGGTTTACTTGATTGGGAGATAGATTAATTGGAGGAACTAAGGAATAGAATGGGTACAATTGTCCTATCAGTTGAGAGAGAAGGGATATGTGGATCTGGGAAGCAACAAGATTAGGATCTAATCTGTCTCATAAGCATACAGGCTCCTAGTAGTAGATATAAGATACTAGGAGGATGATTTCTTCAAACTGATCTGGGTAAAAGGAGTCTCCCAAAAGGTCTAATTATTGGCTTGGAGATTGGAAGCTGAAAGATTACCTACATGGACGAATTTGATGAAGCATGGAATCATTCTTAGTGAATATGACAAGTGCAGATGTGTGATGGAATGCTAAACAAGATGTTTTTCTCTTTTATAGTGTCTGCTAGTGTTTGGATGGAATTATGCGCCTAGTGGAGGCTCTCTACGACATTACAAGTCAAGGTTAGAAGTCATGGCTTAAAATTCATAGGATTGGTCAGAGGTAACAACGCAACATGGACAACCTAGTGGTATGTGTGGTTTGCAGTTGGAAGGCAAATAAAAACTTAGTATTCCAGAGCAAGGCTCATAATATTCGTGCTCTTACACTAACTGCACAACTGAGTTCTTAAGAATGAAGTAGGGTAACACTAAGTAAACACAACTTTGCAGAAGGGAATATAAATCTATTTTTTTTTTGTATTTATTGGCAGAGAAATGTATTTTATTTCTTGTGTTTTTTAAAAAAATCAATTTTTCCTTTATAATCCAATTAATTCAAAACCAATCAATTCATTATTAATTGGATTGGATCATATTGGATTTCTTTGATATATATATATATATATATATATATATATAAATATAAATATAAATATAAATATAAATATAAATGTGATCCAATTTGATTAAAATTAATTGTTCAAAATTTTAATTTACCAAAATCCAATTGAATCTCTAAACACTCCTAAAAACTATCATATTCTTATTAAATTGTTTATGGTAATAATTAAGTTATAAAAAATGTTTATAGAAAATTTTTTAGGAATATTTAGGATGAAACAAAGAGATTTTGTCTTTCCTAAGAATATGATTGTCAAGATTCATAGTTCCAGCAATGATGATTCTCACGTGTTAAAAAATTCTATTCTATCAAATGTTCCTAAATGATAAATTATTTGAACTAAGATATTATCTAATTAGGTTTAAAATTGAAAATTTACTTGCACAACTTAAGGTCACCATAGTGATAAAATAATATATTATTATTGATTATGGTCTCATAACACATAAAAAAGGCTTTCTCATCTTCCTAAGGAGTCACACATAGCCATACACTATATAAACAAGGCTCACATAAGATATTCTCTTTTGCCCCATCTTAGGTAAAAACATGTTTCTCCCTTAACTATTGTACTTGATCCCAATTATCATACATAAATCTAGAGAGTTTCTTTTAACAAATATTGATGTTCTTGAAACACCTACTAGCATACAAAAACGACGTTAATGGCCTCATTGTTAATATTTTTTTAAAAAAAAAATCTTCTACAGACAAAGTAGTTCGTAGAACTGCACTTTTGTTCTATGGATCACTTGGTTTGTAGAACAGAAGCCTTAGTTTTACGGACCACCCTGTTTATAGAAGTTTTTTAATTTCTTTATGTGGACAAGGTGATCCATAAAATTGAGTTTTTGTTCCATAGATCAAGTGATCCGTAGAACAAAAGCCTAGTTCTATAGACACCGTGAAAAAAAAAACCATTTTACAAACAAGGTGGAGGAAAAAAAACCTTCTTCTACGGACCACCTTGTCTGTAGAAAGAAAGAAACCTTCTACAGACAAGGTGGTCAGTAGAAGTGGTTTTTGTTCTATGAATCAAGTGATCCGTAGAAAAAAACCCTACTTCTACAAACCACCTTCTTTGTAGAAGGTAAAAAGCATACCTTATGAATCAAGTGGTTTGTAGGTACTCTAACAAAAATCAGCCACAGTCAAATAATAAATGTAACTATGAATCAACTGATCTATAGTGTATATTAACAAATACCATCACGTGTGTCAAAGGAATAAGGAGGCGTGGGTGGTAGAGCTTAGGAAAGGAAAGGAAAAGGAAAGGATAAAGGTATTTTGTATTTTATTTTTTGATAGTGTGTTTTAAAAAATGTTAGTATGTGTTAAAAGAAACACTCAGATTTATATTGAAACACATCCTTTTTGGCCTAAGGATAAAGGGTGTGGTAGTCAACCTCTACACCCATAGCTTTACTCTCTGCACTCACACCTTCACCAACGGAAAAAATCAAAGAATTAAGAACCTCTCACACCTCCATTGATAAACCGAATTGTTACCCCTAATTTTATCATGATTTATATATGTTTTAAGGAAAGAATTATATATTTATTGGTAAAACTCGCTTTGTAGTGTTCATTCTTTCTAAAGACAGGTACTTAAAAAATGGGAAGAAAAATGGACAAAATTGAGCCTTTTCAGAACAATTATTAAAGATTTAGGTCAATACAGTTGTGTTATGTGAGTTTCAAGAAAGACATAAAAAAAACTCAAACCCCTCTTATAAATAAGAGAAAAGAAAACACAAAAGAGGAATTCGCTCTGGCTGAAAATAGGAGATAGATATGTGACCTAAGAGCCAAAAAACAACGAGAAAACTTTGGGTTCGAAGCAATTCAAAGTGCTACATATAGTATTTATTTATTTATTTTATGCACTTTATTATTAAAAGAATGTTTGCCTGTGAATTACCCATGTCTAGCTAAACTCCTTTTTCTAGGGTTGTGATGTAATTCTTTATAATTCTCTCTCACACTTTGCATGATTATATGATGTCGTTCAATGGTTAGTTTACTTCTCTATCTTATCAGTCACATCTTAATTATTTAAACAATCATGACTAATGTTTGAATGATTTATCTAGGAAGTAAGTAGGTTATTTTATTCTATTTATTAATATCTTAATTGTTTGAATAACCATGACCATTGATATTTGAATAATTTATTTGTGAAGCAAATAAGTTATTGTCTCAGTAGAATGGGCCAAATTGATCGGACAACCTCTGATTGGGTAAAAAGAAATCGGTCTTAATTTAGAATCTTATATGATCAAACTGCACGACAAATTGGGATTATAGTGTGGTGTACATGATCAAACTCACTACAACAAAACATGGTAATTTATCGGTAATCATTGAATAATAAAAAATAAGATTGCGTAGTAATAGAGGACAAAAACATTGTAGTGAAATTACAATCCTAGATCTTAATTCATTGGATTCTAAAACCAATCCTTTCTCTTATTTTACTATTTACTCCAAATCTGAATACCCACTAAATCTCATCTCTTTGTTTAACTGCTCTTTATCTTTAAATTGAATTAATTGAGAACAAAATCTGATCCATTGAATACGATACCCGGATTTAGGTCCACTATTACTATTATCAGGCTACACTTGCCCTTAAGCAATATATTTTATGCATCATCCATCAACGAAGAAAATAAGGAGTTAGAGAAACCACATACCTTCCCAGATTTCTCACGTAGTTGCAATCACCGGAAAGCCTTCACCCACTGCTTACACCATGCCAAGCAAAGCAATTGAAGTAGAACCAACAGAGGGAGTTTGGCAAAAAGAAGAAATGCAAAAGACAGATGGAGAAGACAACGCTACAACAACCTACGTCCTCCGTCTTTTATATAGACAAATTGTGAAGAAGCACAAGTTGAGTGAATAGGTGAGAAAGACAAACGTCAGGGGTAGGCAGCGCCTCTTCGGGGGCAGTGACTCATCATGACCTTGGTTTCAAATGCACCAGGTGAATGAAGCACCTAAAATTACGTTGAAGGATTCGACATCTTTCAATCAAAAGACGTAAACCCTTGTAAACTGAAGTGACAAATGACAGTTAATGATAGTGCAACTTCAGACAGGACAGTTTCAGGACATTCTTCCCTTGACTATGGACAAACTCTAGGAAAGGTACCTACCTCTTGATAAACTCAGATACGTTACTCTACTAATGAAACCTACGTCCAAGCCAACCTCTTATCTACTACGAGCTTGAGGTTGAAGGTCATGGATTAAGAGGTTATGAACCTAACCTCAATATAGTAAAGGTCATGGATGATTAGCAGGCTAGCAGTTAGGCCTCGTTCTCAGATAAACTGCCTAGAGGGAGATCGAGTATAAAAGGGGAAAAACCGACCTCAGTAGAGGGACACTTTTTTGCTAGAGCAGTTTGTATTTTGATTTTTAATTTGATTTCACAGCAACAAACAAATAATATTGACTTGTATCTATCTAGCTAAGTAAAATTATCACATTAGTGTTAAAAGTGAACAGCACTGATAATCCTGGTAGATGAGTAGTTTTCAGAAAAGAATGTAAACACTTTTTCAGTTCAGCTATGTTAAAATTTTCAAATAAACAATACAAAGATGTTCCAAGTTCTTCAGCAATAATGGGCATATATCATCTTCCGCAATAATGTTCCAAGTACCATATAGGTTGGTGGGTATTCTAATAAGGTCACAGAAAACATGATTCCAAGTTCCAACTATTAATTGTGGAAGAGAACAGTAGTACCATAAATAAAGAGCTCCTTCCTCTATTTGTTCCTACATTAATCCTGCTTACTTACAGTTTGCTCTGGGAAGCAGTTGAATGGTAGCAGAATTAAACTCAGTTCTGGAAGGTTTCACATTACCATATTGGATGGATATGGGTAATTTGTGAGCAATGAGCATGTAACAAAGCTCAACAATCGACTGTGCAGTTGGGGGAGCTAAATGCAGTTTTGGTGCAGGTAAAACTGCTTTTGGGTCCAAAGGGGTCCAACTTTTGATACCTTTCAATCTTTAGCACTGACAAGAGGAGGGGAACCATTTTGACGATAAATAATGTTTCGTGTCCACGATCAGCTTAAACATGCCATAACATGGAATGTGTAACAATGCAACCAACAAGTACCTACAGGTCATAAAAAATATTGGATTAGGCATTCATGGGGAGAAGGGGAAAAGAAGCACTTGGAAATAATCCAGGATATCATGGTACAAAGGCCATGAGTAGCATGTAAATTTCATTCTTGCTAAACTGGTCACTTCTTTCAGCATTCTTAAGTACATTTTACTGAAAGGTTCCAAAATAAAACCTTATATAAAAACTAACAAATCCACAAGTTTTGCATGAAGAATGAAAATATACAACATTTTACAAATGATAGCCCTGGATGTAAATTCAATCAAGTTTTCCACCTTTTCATTTAATGTGAAATATCCAAATGGGTACTAAGAAAAATGGCATACCACAATGGAGAATAGGGTGATGACAAATCAAGGAATGGGTATGGCCACCTGTAGCAATGATAATTATCACTATTGTTAGTAAAACCACTGTGTGCAAAATTTGACATACAAAAATATTGCGTAACTTACCAAATCCAGATGAAAGCATGAATAGTCCATTGAAAAATGACATATAAACTTGTCCATAACACGAAGAAAGACATTCCAGACCAGTATATCGGCTGAAATGTAGGTTAAACTAATTCAAAATGTCTTATGCAATAACCCCAAATAAGGAATGTAAAAAAATTATGACAATATTCACCAGACAATTTAGAGTTGCGTCTCCAGCTAGGAAAACAACATTTAGAGTATGCATGTTCACTGTCATCTACACAAGATGGAGAACTGAACAGATTAAATCATTAGGAGAAAAGAGGAGAGAAAAGAAATTATCATCAAAATGACCAATGTTATAATATTTATAAAGACGATAATATCTTGCAATGTTAATTTTTTGAAAATCTACTTTATATGTAGGATTATTATTTATTTCTGTAATTAAGAATCCTCAGACTGAGGGTCAAGTCAAGGAACATGATACTTATCATTATAATGGATATATCCATGGTTGCAGTTTAGACATTCAAATATTGATTGTGTAGTATATATACATCAGGCTATAAAAATCTGATGAAAGGGTTAGGAATTATGATCTTATATTGTTTCAAACTACTGACATCCTCAACGTATTTGTTGAGTGACCAAAGATTTCAAATTTGATGTGAATCCGATGATTATAACCACAAAACTTTTTTCTAAGTCACCCATCAGAACAGAATATATTGATTTTTGAGATTCACCGAATATCAAATTTCAAGCATATCACAAACAAACATGTTTTGATAAAAAAGACATACATAACATCGTGAATCATTATTTTGATGTTTGAAGTGCCAATTGAAGGTGAACTCTTGGATTCAGCAATCAAATGTACCTAAAATCTCACTAAATTCAGCAATCATACATTGCTTAACCTAATTATGCTAGGAAAATAATAAAAATATTATACCAACTGGCTCACCATGAGCCCCATGCTGAAATTATAAAAGGTCAATATCACACTTACCAATTAGCTTAGCAAAAAGTAAAGAAAGTTAAGAAACAATCAATTTTAGCACAAAGCAAGCAAGAAAAAAGTACAGAGTACAGAAATCTCTGTAAAGTTTCTACTCACAAAGTTAAAATCATAATCCCTCAGAGTAAGAAATGGAAATATAATGAACCAATAAACGCAATCTGTCAGCATCACCGCCCCTGCATTCATCTGTTTAAAGACATTACCAAACACATTAAAATCTGAGGAAACTAATGCAATATGTATAGAAGTTAAATTCTTGATATTGCAGAGAAAGATGTACAAGTTCAGGTTTATATTATCCAGTTGGAAATCATTAACATTATGATGCAAAAGTGATCTGACTTTTCATGTAATAAGGTCCAAAACAGCTAGAGTTAGTCTGCGTCCATTGTCAACCTAACAAGCTAGTAAATTATGCATAATATCTATAGTGAAATCATGCATTTGAGGAAGAGAACATTATGCAAAGCAAAAATGAAAGAGAAGAAAAAAAAATGTTACACATATAAAGACATCAAAACAATGATTGAGTTTGATTTTCAATTAACAACAATCATAGGTATCTATTTCTCTATAAATCTAAAGGACTTGATTACATGCTAATACCTGAAATAAAATTTGAAATATATAACTCCAGATGGGTGCAACCTGATTCTGGTTTATTTCGGCATGGGGATCAGCAAGGTGTTCCACTCTAGACAGGTTTGTAGTATCCTGCTGTAAAAGAGGCATATATGGTCCTTGCTCTGCATCTATTGTAGCAATAATAACATTAAAGGTGGTGCTTGATTTTTTATGCTGATAACACCCATAGATTGATAGCAAAGATGCACACTACAAGAAGAAAATTCAGCTTGTAAGATTTAAATATAGCAAGACTTCAGAGAGTAGACATTCTGTGACAACTTTCACCAAATTTCTATATTTTTAGCATAAAAAGCATCACAAACTTGCACAATAAGATATATGAACAAAAATGATTCCATTGACGGCCTCTAAGAAAAATTATGAGTCATACCCCAAAATAAATTGTAACCATAGTGAAGGTCCACCTGCAAGAAATTCAAAATTACCATCACCGAAAGAGTTTGAAGGTAATGGTAGAGAAGAAAAGGAAAACATTGAAGTGAAATGGCTTCAATTTCATTTACAGAGCTTACTGCAGAATTTGTTTTCTAGTATACCTTTAAATCACCAACTGGACTACAAGGTAGTAGCTACCAATTCTATTGCACCATTATATGGGCATGTTACAAGACTCATAAATCAAGTAAATATAGAGAAACATCAAGAGAAATGGAATACTTACTGAGTGTAATAATAAAAAATGGAGCCACCATTAACATGAATTTTGGCAACTAGTGATGCCAAAAGACAAGCAAATGCAATAACACGAAAAACTAGCAAACACGCAGGGTGAATTTCTTTAAGGCATGGTTTCCATGCTTCATCACCAGACAAAGTCCCATCTTGCTGATTTTCTCCTTTCCTGGATCTGAATTTCCTTGAACCTCTATCCTTCCATATTGCAAGAAATGCAAGGACAGTAGACAACAAAACACAAGCTGCACACAGAAAGAACCTCCAATTTATCCAATAACTGAGGGTGGTTGTATCAGCACTATCCGACAGCAGCATCCTGATAGATAACCAATGACACTGATATTAAAGTTACACATTTTTGTTTCCAAAATATACCTTTTCTGTAACTGAGAAGGTAGCCACTAAATAACTGTTTTACAGCCAAAGAACAAGCTATCGATAAATCACTACCAAAGTACCAATGCCAGCCAAAGCATAATAAATTTGAGCAAGTAGGTTGATGGATACTTGCAGGGTTTTAAATTGAGCTCAAGAACAACAGAAACAACAAAATTGTCCTTTCTGTGGTCTCTATGATGCAAATTCAATCACATATTACTGCAATTATCTGCAACTACTGTTATTAAACATTGGTTGATAATTCTAAGCATATAGATCTCATTCCCATATACTGCATCAAGAAATTCCTGGGAATTATCATGCTTCCAAGGAATATTATAAAATGATTGCAATCCCATAAAACAATTCCCAAATCATGAATCACTTCTTCACGAGCTTCATTTCTAACACAAAATCAACAGAACAGTGCAGATCAAAATCTAAACTCTCAATTAATCATCTATACTCCATAATTAGATTTCAATATGTGATCCCAACCCAAACAACAAAATAGTGTAAAGCTAGATAGATTTGAACCCAATATTTTCATTTTTCCTATTTATGTGTACCCAGCAATGCTACAATGTTGCTGAGTGAAATAAAAGAAAAATGCAATTATTTCCCCAAATTTGAAGCTCATTTTTGCTAATAACAAAGCAATAACACATATTTCCATTAACAATAAACTGGAAAATGAAAAGACATATTGGAAGCATTAATAAAAGGACAAAAATAATAGAACTTTGAATGTGGGGACATTAAATGTAACAATTTTAATTTCTGGAGAATAATTGTGATTTGGGAAGAAAAAATCATACACACATGGAGGCATTAAATAACTAAAGGGAAAAAGAAAAAGAGAATTTTGAAGATAAGAAACATACGAGAAGATGAAAAGGAGAAGAAGAATGTGGACAATGGAGAAACGTGGGAAGCGGTGAGTTGAGGGTGGGGTTGTCTTATATTTGTTGGTGAAGCTTTGAGTTTGAAGGAAGGTTTCCCTTTTTGGAAATAATTTAAATAGGAAAAACAAAGGCACAAAAATGGGAAGATTGGATTTATGCAATTAATTTATTCCTTTAATCATCAAAGAATATATATGTACTTATATCATAAATGGTACCAAAAATGGTATGTGGTACCAGTAGTACTTTTTTTATTTTAACTAGACATTTATGAACTCAATTTCTGTGTCATAAATGTTATTAAAAAATATACCATTTGGATTCGTGCTTAAAAATTGTTTCAGATTGATTTTAAACATATGTTAATATGTTTGGTTTAGCGGGAGAAGAATTAATTATGGGTTGAAACATTTTAAAGTAGTTATTTTTTATTAATAAAAAAAATTATACTAGATTTTACTATAAATTTATTTTTATAATAAAAATATTTAAAAATAAATTATATTGTTTTAAAATCAATTTTAATCGTATGTAAAATCAATTCAATTCAAAATTAATTTTGTGAATGTTGATGGAAAGCCACATTATATTTATTTACAAAAAACTCTATCTATCTGTTTTTTTAAATTTTTCTCACTTGTTACCAACACACATATTTAAAAGGAAAAGGATATCTAACAAAAATATATAGAAAATAACACATCTTACAAATTATGTCATTAATATTCTTATCAACTAGTCATTATTCTTATTTAGATACTTTGAATATTTGATATGTTAAAAGTTGATTTATTAAATATGCATTAATATATAAAAAAAATTTGAATTATTTTAACAAAATATATTAAGTTAATTTTTAATTTATTTAAGATATATATCAGAATATCATTCACGGGATAAACTATGTTTGATTAATATTTGCTTAATACTATTAGTAGCAAGATTAGTCTTTTTTTAGCTAATAATAATCATACACCATGAGCAAGATTAGTCTTTGATTTAATCGTCTGAAAGACATTCATCCATACCCATTGTCTTTAATCTAACATAGAAAGTTATAATTTTAAATTAATTACTAAATAATATAATAAATTAAATTAGTTTTAATTTATTTTATGACAAACACTACAAGTATTATTTACGAAAAATAATCTTATTTGACATCATTATAGGAAAAAAGAGTGAAATATCAAACGGGTCCCTAAAAGATTGAGACACTAACATCTGGGTTCTTGAAAGATTTTAGATGCATTCAGATCCCTGAATGTTTTTGCAGTTTGCATCCAGGTCCCTACGTGAATGACGCTGTGAAAGATTGTTCCTTTCAGCTGTTAAATGTCAGGATGGCAGGACTTATCTATTATAAGTGACATTCCACGTGACCGATTTAAATACGTGGCAGGACTCATCTTCTTGGAATTTAAAATTTTGTAAAAACGTTTTAGGCTTAAATAAGTCTTTTGTCCCTAAAATTTCACAAAAAATCACTTTAGTCCTTAAAATTAAAAAAAAAAATTTAGTCTAATTCATTTTCAGTTCTTCTTCTCCGGTTAACGTCATTAAGAAATTATTGACAGAGAGCACAATTTTGTATTGTGAATCGCTCTCCTCCTCAACCTTAACCCCCTCAATCTTCAATTTCACATCCGACACAGTCAAATACACCAGAACTTACAAACAAACAACATTAGTACAAAAAACAAATTGATTTTAGGGACTAAAAAATATTTTTGAATTTTAAGGATTAAAAGTGATTTTTTGTGAAACTTTAGGGACAAAAAGCTTGTTTAAGCCAACGTTTTATTATTCATTGGAAGTTGATGTGGTTGTAGAAGTTAAACCACTTTTCCTTTCTCCTATTTTCATTTAGCCTGCGAAAGAGAAAAGTCAAGAGTTGCAAACAAGGATCTCCTGAAACATTGTGAAAGTGAAGACGAGAATTGTAGACAAAGGTTTAAGGAAGACATATTGCAAGGTTTGGAGTCTTGATTGTGAAGGTTCATAGTAGAACGATCATTTGGTTTTCACATTTGTTGCTCTGTTTTTGTTAGGATTTTTTACCAATAGAGAGTTAAGAATTTGAAAATTACGGTTACAGGTGGTTAGAGCAAAAATTACCGAAATGGTGTAGTTTGATCATTTAACGGCCAAATATGTTATTTCGTTCAGTCATGTGCCTAGGGACCCAATACATCAATCTGTTTAGTGTATTTGAAGAATCTAAACTGACAGGATCGGAGTTGTCGACCAAATATGCCAAATAGTTTGGTGTATTTGGAGCCCGTGGTGTATGAGGTTATGCAAATCGAACATGTGGTGTCTTACCAGTACGCATGTGGGAGGGAGGACCTTATCGTGCAAAGCCATGATGTGTCGTTTAAACTGAAGAAAAGGGAGATGCTATTTGGGTACCAACTGTTCGTGACCAACGATTCTAGAATCTTCGAGGATACAAAGGTTTTCGTGGTGCGTAGGTTTATGGGGGAGGGTGAGAAGATGTTGAACCACATGCTTTGGTTGAATGGGAGCGAAACGGAGGAGCCTTCACCAAGTAATAAATAGTGTCCAGGGAAGAATTTGGTGGTGCTGATGTGCAGGTTGTCCATAGTGAAGTTTTTCAGCGTTGCGACACATTTGAGTTTTATTTTACACAAGGTAGGTTTGGTCCCAGTATTACCATCAAGTCCCTCACCAAAGCGTCTGCTTTTTTACTTTTCTATTTTTATTCAAATACGCCAAACAGATTGACATATTTGGTCCTTGGGCACATGACTGAACGAAATAAGCAAAACAAATTTACGTATTTAACCATTGAATGGTCAAACTACACCATTTCAATACCATTTGCGCTGACCACCTTGTAACGGTAATTTTTCAAATGTTTGAATCTCTATTGGTCAAAAAGCCATTTTTTTTATCTTTAAGATAAAGTCCCTATTTTATAGTGTGTGTGTGTGTGTGACTCATTTTCTTGTGTGACTCATTTTCTTGGGTGTATGTCTATTTTTTTGGGAAGTTAGGGTTTAGTCTGTAATGATTTTGAAGTGGTAGGGTTTCAGAATATATATTTTGTATTATAGGATGGTGTTTGGACTTAAATTCACTCTCCACCACAGAGGATGTTTCATCAAGAATAAGGTGGGTTTTTGGAATAAGACGGAGGGAAGATATGTGTTTGGGAAGGTATTGACGAAGATTATATGAATATGTTGTTGTTGAGGGACTTATGTAAGGAATGCAAGTCATATCATGAAGTGGGGGAAACGTTTTTTGTGCAAACAAAGATGAGGATGAAATACGGGTTACACCTCATTGTAAATGACGACGACATTATTCTATTGGTTAACAATTGCTTTGCTAAACCATGAAGAAAGATTGTTGTCTACTTTCATCATTTACTTAACCTACCTAAATTTGTTCATGACCAAAGAATTCTAAAAGGTCCAATTGAAGCAGAAGAAATTAATCCAAAAGATGAAGAAGTCAAGGTCTGTTTTTGTTATTTGATTGGGTTTAGGAATTGCAGGTTTGATTGGGTTTAAGAATTGCATGTTGAATTAGAATTGTAGGTCTAATTTGGTTATGTAGCTAATTAATGCAATGTTTGATTTATTTATATAGTTGATTAATGCATAAGCTAATTTTTTTATTGATTTCTATATCATTGTTTGTGCTAGGGGCTAACTAATATTGTCAAAGAAGTCATGCCTAAAGTAGCACACATGTTTTGTGTCATGCACCTTTGGAAATTTTTTTCAAAACAATGGGAAAATAGATTATGAAAACTAGTTGTTGAAAAGTGTAAGATCCACAATAGTTGCTGAGTTTGAAGTTCCCATGAACATGATCAAGGGAAAAAGTGAAGTTGCATACAAATACCGTAAGAGTAAAGGCTTTGATAGTTTGTCAAAAGCCTACTTTGATGAAGATTGCAAGGTAGATGGCATTGTGAACAACTATGGGTAATATACGAGAAACCAATCTTGACTTGTTTGGAAGAGGTTAGATGTTATATTATGTCATAAGAACAATGAGCAAGAAAAAGTTAAACTTGGCTAACAAAACTAACATATTAGCCCCTAGGCAGCAATAAAAACTTGAGAAGGACAAAGTGAAAAAAAAACTACTAGACACCAATATGGTTAGAGGATGCAGAAGGAAACAAGTATGAAGTTTAGAATATGCAAGAAAAAGTTGACATGAATGTCATTGCCATTAATTATTCACGGGTAACACCAGGTTTTGAATCATTGTTGCTAAGGAATTATTCATTGTTAGTTTCTTTTAATTCTTGTGAACACTAGTTTTTAAAATAACTACGTTATTTTCCACGGTTAATTATATTTTGAAGTCACACTTAGTTGCACTATTATTTTCTTTTAATTAACAAATTATTGACTATTATATTCAACTGATAACATCATTGTTAGTTACATTGGATAAGATCACTAAAAACTCATGTCATTATTGAAGCTACAACAATGTATATAATAAATTGGGCAAAACAAATTCATAAACTCATTACATTAATTAAAAACTACAAAATTGGATATAATCAACGGGAGGCTATATCATGAAACTAAAAAGCATCCATACAAATAAAACAATTACAATTGCAAACATAATACATATGATCAACTTTAACATCTTAAATTCAAATAATAAACTATCTATCATAAACAAAATCTCTAGCTTCCACACTCTGTCATCTTTTTCAACTTTTGAAACAACCCTACCACCTTCCACATTTATAATACTTGACCAAACGAAAATGTGACAATTATTATGGTGATTTTGAAATGAAAAAGCATAAAGTTAATGAAATCAAAATAACACATCTTGAATCAATAAACAAGATGAAAACGCAGATAATACCCTTAGTAAAGAACAAGTGTAAAACAACTTTTCAGGATTTCTTTCAGTCCGAGAAAACCTTATACTAGCTCTACTCCATAGTAGCATAAAGAATGATCCGTGTTTGGCTCTTCCTATGTAAGAGCAGAAGATGTTTGCAATTTGTTAAGCCATTCACCGGCGACGTTTCTTGGTTGCCTCCTTTCAGTCGAACCACTCATATCAAAATAACTCCTAAATCAAACCTGCAAATCAAATTAGGGCTTTCAATAATAACTCTTAAATCACAAATGTCTTACTTCTTATAATTTCCATTTAACCCCTTTTGTAATTCCTTATACACCATTTTCCCTAAAACAAAGAGACAAAGAAAGTAATTTGCCAGTTAAACATATAACGAGAGAAACGAAGACAGAAACGGAGAGAGATACCAACTCTAGACAAAAATATAGATAGTAGATATTTAGTAAAACAAAATAATATTATCAGATTTCACATGGGTGTTAATAAAATAATAATAAAAAATTTACTATAGATGTTTCTTTTAAATCTCACGATGGTGTTAATTAGAAAATATAAGATTTTATTATATAAATTTTTCAAATAGGTGTTAATTAAATAAAAACTATTTTTATTACACAATTTTTATTTATTATTATTTATATAATATATATATATATATGTTAATTATTTTTTTATAAATATGTTATACATATATAAAAATTAATTTGATAAAAAAATTTTATGAAAAATAATTTTAAATAAATACTAAATAATATAATTAATCAAATTTATTATAATTTATTTCACAACAAATACTACAAATATAAATTATATGAAAAAATCTTTACACTGTTATATGCAGAATCATTGTGTGTATTGAAATACTTTTTATGAGTATTTAAAAATATTTATTTTTGCTTTAGAATTATATAAAATAATTTTCATTTTTTAAGGAAAACTCATATTTTGATTAATATATTTCTTCAAATAGTAATTAATATTATATATATAAATATATTTAGTAAATATTTTATCACTAACTAATATTATTAAATATTAGATAAGTGCTAAATGCTAATCAAATAATATTAATCAAGTTACTATATATATATATATATATATATATATTTAAATTTAATGTTGGTGCTAAATAATAAATATAAATTTTATTACACAAATGTCTAGCATTAACATACATTCTAATTAATAAAATATAATTTTATTGCATAAATTTTGTTGATTATTATTTTTGTAATAATATTAACTATTTTGGCTTATAAAAATAATATTAATTATTTTTTCATGATACTTATTTCAAAATTAATTTAAAAAAATATTTACAACAAAATAATTTTAAATTAATTATTAAATGATATCATAAATTAAATTATTTATAATTTTTTTCACGACAAATATTTACAAATATCATTTATGAGAACCTATCTTGACATCCTTATAATGGTGTTAAACCGTCAACGTCAGTATTTAACCGTATCTGTTTATATTTTGAAATTCTATAAAACTATTATCAGTACAATTATTAGACTGCTAAAATTGCTTAAATAGTAAATATTGTTGTTTGAAAGTAGAAACTAAAATTAAAATGTTTGTTAACAACCTGTGATTAAAAACAAATGGAAATATTATTCAAATGACCTAAATAATTTTTTTAAGGATTAAACTTTGTGTCTCCAAATTTTATTAAATTGCGACATTCTGCTCCAAAAGTAAAAAATTATGACATTTTGTTCCAATAATTTTAAAATTTGGCAATTGGTGCCCTTTTCGTCAATTGACACCATTAACTTACTTTACGTGACACAATTAAGAAGGAAATTACCATTAACTTGCTTAAGTAACGCAATGATATGATCATACTAGTTTCAAACATAAATGTAAAAATACAACAATATGATTAATCTAAGAATTGAACTTGGAACTTCTCACCCAAAGTGAGAAACATACGACTAGACCAAATACCTGATTTATGTATTTTTTACCCATTTTATGCTATATATATATATATATTCGTGCATTTTTGTTTTTAAGTATCTATTACATAAATTTTGTTATTATTATTATAAAATTTAACACTAAAACATAATAATAATACACATCATACTGCTACTAAGGTTGGGATATGTTTTACTTACACCCCTCTAAAGGATCAAAATCCCTATCTAAACTTATTATAATTATATATTTGAACTATTTAATATTGAAAGAAACTAAGCTGTAAAAATAAAATGCTTTTTAATAACTTATGTAAATAATTGAAACAAGTTAATTAATAAATTAATTTAAAATGTTTAATAGATGAATTTAAGCAGAAAAATAATTTATTATTTCAATAGAAGTTTTTGAAATTATCATTATTATATAATAATACATAAACCTTTAAAGTACTCCTTAAATATGTTAGAAATAATTAACAACATGCTGTAAAATACTTTTCATTTTTTAATATTTACAATAATTCATGCATTTTATTTAACTAAATGAGTTAAACTCGTTGTCTTTTTCAACTATTCTTAAATTAAATTATTTTGCACTTTATATATATAATAGTCTCTAAAATATTTTAGATGTTATTTTTAAAGTGTACACTATCTAAAAAAATTTAAATATATAGTTTCTAAAATATTTTAGATGTTATTTTTAAAGTGTACACTATCTAAAAAAATTTAAAAACAAATTTATTTAACATATTATTAAAAATTATTTTGTCTAACAATTTTTTAAAAAATCTTGATAATAGAGCCTCTAAATTTTGAAGAAAATGGCATTATTTATTATTGGATAATCAGTGTCCATAAGGCACTGATTAAATCCATAAAAAGAGCTATGATAGATTATTTTTTTTAATAAAAATCATACGTATAACTAAAACCTATAGATGAAGAAAATTTGACGCGTATGAGATTTACTTGTGTTACGGAATCTCTGATGATTTAATTTAAGAATTGACTTCGTAGATTTTTGACACGTCATCGTTGATATGCGGTGCCTCGTGAATGCGGAAACTCGAGCCTAGTTTCGTGCTTTTCAATTTTCATGGCTTGGGCTTTCTTTTTTTTCTTTTCCTTTAACTAAAATGAATTTGAATTGGCATTTTAATTTACATGAAATTCGCAGAGCAAACGTTTTATATAGATGATAAATATTTAATTTTATAAATTAACATGTTTACTATGTTTTAATTAGTTAATTAATATTTGTGTAAGATGGTATCAAGTACATGAAGAATAAAAGGTTTGAACATGATTTTTATTTCTCTCTTTTGTCATGATCTTTTGCTCATCATATTTTAAAATGAAATTTAATAAATTAAGTCTCTTTTTCAAAATATTTACTTAAATGAATTTGTTTTATAAATATTTATTTAATTAGATCATTTTACCCATAGATCGGGTATATCAAACCTCTGTTCAAGTTCGGAATTATGATTTTACCTCTAGATCACATGACTCAAACCTTAGACCTCTTTATAATGCACAAGAGGTTCTACCACTACACCAAATGTCAAGTTTAATTTTATTTTACAATTCAAATCTAGTTAACTTTTAATTAATGTTAGTTTCAAAATTAATTAAAACATGAATGTAAATATACAGTAGGATTAAAACAAAATTAAAATTAAAAAATAAAAATTTAATTCATATATTTATTATAATAAATTCCTAGGATTATAAATTAAGAAAAATGCAGAAAGAAAAAAGGTCTTAACATGGTTTGAATTTGAGACCTCTTTATGGTAAACCATAACTCATACCACTTGTAAGTGTCAAGTTTAATTTTATTTTGCAATTCAAATCTACTTAACCTTTTAGTTTCAAAATAATTAAAACATAAATGTAAATATACAACAGTAGGATTAAAACTAAAAGTTAAAATTAAAAACTAAAAATTTAATTTATACATTTATTAATTATTTATTAATAATAAATTCCTAAGGATTATAAATTAAAAATTAAAAATAATTAAAAACATAAATTAAAATTATTAAAAAATAAAACTAAGAACTAAAATTATTTAACTTTTAATTCTTAATTTTAATTTCTATTTTATTTTTAATTTTAGTTCTTAGTTTTATTTAAATTAAAAGTTAAATTAAATACATTATTTTAATTCTTAAGTTAAATTAAATTTTAATTTTTAATTTAAAAAAATAAAATAGAAATAGAAATTAAAATTAAGAATTAAAATTTAAATTAAAATGTAAATAGAAGTTAAATTAAAATTAAGAATTAAAATTATTAAAAAAATTTAATTTAAATTTTAATTCTTAATTTTAATTTCTATTTTATTTTTAATTTTAGTTCTTAGTTTTATATTTTAATAATTTTAATTTATATTTTTAATTAGTTTTAATTTTTAATGTTGGACAAGTGACCTCAGTTTACTTAAGAGGGGGGGGGGTGAATTAAGTTGATTAAAATTTAAACTCAATTTCCTTTCTCTTTGATTTTATATTAGAGTATTTAAAAATGAAAGTAAAGTATTCAAATATGCAAACAAAATAAATAGATAGGAGTATAGGGAAGAGAAATATGCAAACTCTTTTTATACTGGTTCGGTCAATCCAACGTCCAATCCTCAAGTAACCCCACTTGAGCTTTTACTATATTTGTAAACCACTTTACAAATGAATGAATCTTCAATTACCTTGAGAGCCCTTTCCTCTGTGTTTGAGATTCTTTTTCCTACTCAAGAAGTCTCTCTTGAATACAATCAGTGAGTAATCGGAAGAACAAGAAGAATGAGAATCTCTCTTAAAGAGCAAATGATACAACTTGAAGATCCTATAAGAACTCTTTTTGGAATTTGCAAGTGTTTGGGCAAGAGTTTTTGTTATGTAAAAGATTGGAAGAATTCGTGATTTGAAAAAAGTCACTTATTTATAGTGTTAAAACCAAAGTGATGTGTTCTTTCATGAAATGTTGTAACTTTTTAAACTTTTCGTAACAGCCACTGGTAATCGATTACATCCAATGGTAATCACTTACACAATTCAAAAAATCATGCATTTTCACGAAAGGTTGTGACTTTTCGAAATTTTGTGATAACAACTTTCTGGTAATCGATTACATAAAAATGGTAATCAATTACATGATTTAAAAATTGTGCCATTGTCACTTTTGAATTCAGAATTTGAATAAACAAACTCTCTGGTAATCAATTACATAACCTGGTAATCGATTACCAGTTCAAAGTTTTGAACTGATAAAAATATATCTTGCCAAATTAAGTTTATGCAAATTCGTAAAGATTCTTTTATACAATAAAAGAGTTAATTTATTTTTCTAGCTTAACATTAAACTTGAATCTCTTGAATCTCTGACAATATAGTTTTGTTCTTTTTGCTTTCTTGCTTTTGTATCTACATTCTTTGTCACTTTTGACATCATCAAAATCTGTAACATTTTAGCATTTACATTTAAGCTATAATTCCTAGGAATTTATTATTAATAAATATATAAATTAAATTTTTAGTTTTTAATTTTAACTTTTAATTTTAATCCCACTGTTGTATATTTATATTTATGTTTTAATTAATTTTGAAACTAACAGTAATTCAAGGTTAAGTAGATTTGAATTGCAAAATAAAACCGAACATGACACTTGTAGTTGTGGTATGAGCTATTTTGACTTGGAGTTTTTTATTTAACACCTACTTATTTTTCATTTCCTACCTACTGGTGGGAAAAATACTATTATGCCTTTTATTTTTTACTTTTTGGCTGTACACCACCGGAGAGTAAAAAAATTTGTAAATTTTACTTCAATGGCATTGGAGAAGAATTCGTATGCTAGTGTATATATATATATATATATATATATATATATATATATATATATATATATATATAAATTAATTTCCTCTTTCTTTTCTTTACCAGCATTTGAACCCGGTCTGTTGGAAAGTGGATTTCCAACATTACCATACAGACCAAGAATGCTAGTTTCTGGATGAAGGATTCCTAAACAGAGTAAAGTTTTAACAAGCCCTTTTATTTCCTTAACTATTTCAGTATGCTTTTTGGTCCAAGGCTTGGGATTTTTTCTAAGCCTAGCAAAGAGAGGTTGGCAAGTAATTCTAATATTAGGAATGAAATCTGCAACATAATTAATACATCCTAAAAATCTTTGTAATTGATTTTTAATTTTAATTTCATCAGGAAATTTATGAGCAAATTCAATACTTCTACTTATAGGGGTTATCTTTCCTTGAAATATTTCATGCCCTAAGAATCGTATTTTAGTTTGACCAATTTTTATTTTTCTTTTAGAAAGAACCAGACCATTTTTCTTTATTATTTCTTTAAATATTCTGAGATGTTTTAAATGTTGATCAATAGAATTGGAAAATATTAGAACATCATCCAAATAAACCAAAGCAAATTCGGCATAAGGATTTAATATATTATTCATAATATTTTGAAATGCAGAGGAAGCATTTTTAAGTCCTATAGGCATTACATTCCACTCATAATGCCCAAAAGGAACAGTAAAAGCAGTTTTATATTTATCTTTTTTAGAAACTTTAATCTGGTAATACCCAGATTTTAAATCAAATTTAGAAAAAATTACGGCTTGATATAGTCTTCCTATTAATTCTTGTTTATTAGGAAGCGGATATCTAATCCATTTTAAAACATTATTAAGAGGCTTGTAATTAATAACCATTCTTGGTTCCCCTCTTTCTATTTCAGAAGCATTCATGACATAAAAAGTCGAACAACTCCAAGGAGATTTACTAGGCCTAATTAATTTTTTATCAAGAAACTGCTGGATTTCTTTTCTACAATAGTTAAAAGTTTCTTTATTCATTTGAACTGGTTTAGCTTTGGTAGGGATTTTACTTTCATGAAATCCTTCTATATAAGGTAAATCAATAGTAAAAGAATTTCTATCCCAAAAAGCTGAGGGAATATCAGCACAAATTTCTTTTTCGAAATCATGTTGAATTTTTTCAAAATTCTTTTTTACTAAATTATCATTAATTTGTTCTTCAATTCTTTTATATTTTATTTCTAGTTGTAATCTATTGATTTGACCATTTTTACTTTCAATTCTATTTATAAAATTTTCTTCGGTTAAATCTTTTAAAGTTAAAACTTCCTTTTGCTTTATAGGAGTTATAAATTCGAAAAGATGATTTTTATGCTTAATTCCTTGATTAAAAACTTCGAAAGGATATATTTGGGTTAAAAAAGGGGTTCCCAGGATTATTTCTTCAGTAATATCTTTGGTTAAAATAAAACTATTTTTAAAACACTTTCCTTTATTACAAATATTGGCATTAGAGAGTTTATACTGGACTTTTAACTTAGAATTATTGGCAGTATATAACTTTTGTAAAGATTTTTCATAATATTGAGTGGGAATTAATCCTTCTCTTATACAATTTAAATTTGCACCTGAATCAACTAATGCTATAAAATTTTTATGAAAAGAGTTTCCAATTTTTAAGGCTATTTTAATCTGCCACTTTTGTTGAAGAATTTTTATTTGATTAATTAATTCTGTTTCTTCAATATCATCATGAGAATTAGAGGTTGAACCTATGTTATTGTTAAATTTTTCTTTTAGGTTTTCTAATTCTAATTTTAACTCCTGAACTTCTTGTTTTAGGTCTTTTATTTCTTTTTGAAGATCTTTTATTGTAACCGGCTTATTAGAAGAATTCATTTTTAAGATTTCTGAGAAATTATACCCAGTAAATTTTTATTTTTCTTTGTGATCTTTGACCGTTTCTTGTTCAATCATCATATTTTTTAATTTTAATAAGTATTCTAACTTATCTTCTTCGTTGGCCATTTTATCAACCATTTCAAATGCTAATTTAGTTTCAGCTTTAATCATATTAATTTTAAAAGAACAAGTACAGTTTTCCATATTTTCGCAATTATGAAGATTCTCTTCGCCTTCACTACTGGAAGTTTCTATTAATTCATTGTTTTCAATTAATTCATCTTCTTCTTCTACAGAAGAATCTTCTTCTAGAATTAACAAATTAGCTATTTTTTCTTTTATTTCATCACTCATTTTTAAAGCTTTTATTTTTTCCTTGACTCTACAATCTTTTTTCATATGACCAATACGACCACATTTATAACACACTATATTATTAGGCTTACTCGACTTTTTAGGGATTTTACCGGCTTTACTAACCTTAATAGGTTGGGTATTTTGAACACTATTTTGTTTTCTTAGTTGTCTCTTTCTTTTTTCTGATGGAGGGATAGGTTTTTCATAACCATATTGACTACAAAAATTACCTAATTCTTTAACTCCCATTTCCTGATTTCTTTTAATCTGATGTTGTAATTTAAGGGTATCACAAATTTCTAAACCTATTAACTTTGTGGCAGTACTAAGTCGTCTATAGGTTAGATCTCTTAAAGGGATATCATTATATAGCCTGGGCAGACTTTCTCTTACCTTATCGGCAAAGGTAGAAGGAAGTCCTGCCAGAAACCTTTCTTTCCAGAGGGCTTCTCTACAGTCAGGCCTGGTTAGTACCAAGGTTATGAAATTATCATGGTACCATCTAAAATCTCCTAAGGTTTTACACCTAATTGTGTGGATAATTAAGGAGATCCTTTGATCAAATAACTGTGGGTCTCCTACAAAATTATGGATAATGGCTAAAAATTAAGGTTTCTACCATAAGAGGCATGACCTGATCTGCCTCCTGCTTAACACTGTTCATGATATTAAACCTCTCTTCTTCTGAGAGGTAATGGTCCCACCAACCTTTTAATTGACCAGTGAACCCTGCTACTAGCAGCTTAACCGTAGTAGCCGCATCTTGCTTAGTCCTATAAGCCGAGGCTGCCATGGTCATTTCATTGGTTTTTCTAAGGATTTGTATTTCAGTAAGCCCATCTATGTTCCATTCATAGATACTAGAGCCATCGAAGGAGGATGGTGACTCCAGCTCCCATTCTTCAAACTGAATATCAGGGAGAGTGGGCCTGTTATAATAATTCCTAGTGGTGGGTCTAGGGGTAGGCCCTATAGACGAGCTACTCCTAGCATTTCTTCTTAACTTATTAACTTTATATAAATTATCATCAAACTGTTCTCTATTAAAGTTTTCTCCTAACTCTTCTTCTGGAATTATTATAGTATTAACTTTGCTAATTTTTAAAGCATCTAATTTTTTATTTATCTCATCTAGCATGGAGTCTTTTCCTAATTTTATATGTTTTAACTCTTCTTCTGGAAATTTAAAGGGTTTAATTAAAGATCTTTCTAGCTTCTTTGGGGTTGAATCCTTATCTATTATTTCAGTTGCAATTATATGAACAATTTGATTAGTATAATTTAATTGAGTACGCAGATTTTGAATGTATTTAACAGAAATATCTCTCTTTTTAGTTATCATTTTAAAAGGAGAAGCAACGACTTCATTATTTTGAATATTAGGAAATTTTACTTCTTCTAACGGGGGAACTATACTGATAATTTCTCCTTTAGAGGTTTTCCAAATTTTTTCAGCAGTTTTGAGAACATTTATTTGAAGATTATTAAAACAATTTTCAGAGAACCAATTAAAGAAAGGAATATTTTCTTCTTTTTCTTCTAAATAATTATAATATTTTTCTCTGTATTCTCTTAATTCTTGTTGAGAAAAAGTTTGAAAGAACCATTCTCTTTTTTCTTTATTATCAGGATTCAAAAACTCTTCTTTTAATAAATCTTTATTTATTTTAAATTTTTTAATAACATTTAGTTGATTGAATTCAGACGGGCCAGGGACAGATTCAAAATTTGGAGAATTAGGTTGGTTTTCTGCTTCTTCATAATCTGGTTGGGGAACAGTAGGATCTGACCTAGTTCCCAGGTACTGCAGAGATTTTGGCATTGAAAACCCAGATCTATCTATCGACCTTCTTGCCGTAGCAAAGGAGGTCTGGGGAGATCTGTAGGAAAGGGATCTTCTTAAGGGAGCGAAAGCTATTTCCACTGCCCCATCCCTAAATTCAACAATATTATCAAGAACAGGATTTTCCATCTTTTCAGGAGGAAGAATTTCCTCCAATTTCCATCTGAGGCCTGAAGATATTTCTTCATGTCTCAAAGTTCTAGGAACAATGGCGCTAACCTTTTTTGGATTAACTAGTAACATGGTGGTAACATCTTTAGGGGACATCAACAAGGCTCCTGGAGCCAATTGAGTCTTCATAGCCTTATAGTATAACCTATAGGCTATTGTTAAAGGAAAGGAGCTTTGGTTCCATTTTTCTTCAAGAATTTTTATGGTTAATATTATATTATTGTTGGTCTCATGAAGACTTTTTAAGGAAATAGAGTAATTAGGATAATTATTGATATAAACCGGACCTTGATGAAGATTAGTTTCCATTAAAACGGTTGAAAAAGAAATAGATTTAAAATCTACCAAACAGGAAATTCCCCTAATTTCCAAACAATTAATTATTGAGCATATAAAAGATTTTAGATATCTACATATAGGGTCGATTCAAATTGCGATTAAACCCTTGTTCAGATTATATATATATATATATATATATACCTTTTATTATAATCGCAGCTTCGTCTTATTATATTATATTATAATAATAATAATATTAATATTAATAATAACAATATTAATAATAATAATAATAATATTAATAATAGTAATAATATTAATAATAATAATAATAATATTAATAATAATAATATTAATAATAATAATAATATTAATAATATTTATTATAATCATATTAATAATAATAATAATATTATTATTATTATTATTATTATTATTATTATTATTGTTGTTATTATTATTATTGGATGCATGGGAGGTGGTCATGGGAGGTGGTGTGAGTAATTTTACTGGATGCATGGGAGGTGGTCTTGCATGGGAGGTGGTATGAGTAATTTTACTGGATGCATGGGAGGTGGTTTGAGTAATTATACTGGATGCATGAGAGGTGGTCAGGATAGGTGGTTTGAGTAATTTTACTGGATGCATAGGAGGTGGTGAGAGATTTTATTGGATGCATGAGAGACTTTGACTTCAATAGTATTGGTTGCATGGGAGGTGGTGATGTTTTACGTTGCATGTAAAGGTTTAGTAAAAAAATTGAGTTTCTTATTTAATGTAATATTAGGGTTAAAAGTTGCATGCATGTTAAAATTTGCAACTTAGGTTTTATAATTTTTTAACTAGTTGGATGTTTTAATTGCTTTTATAATTTTAAATTTTTAAACTTATTTGTTAAACATTTATTCAATATTAAATTTATATAATTGAAGTTATTTTGAAAATATAAATTTTTATCTAAATTTTATAAATATTTTATTAAATAGTTGAAGTTATTTTATAAATATTTTAAAAATTTATTAAATAATTTAAGTTATTTAATAAATTTTTATAATAAATTTATTGTTGAATTATATAGTTACTAAAATTATTAAAACTAATTATTATCTGTTACAGTATATTGTTTTATTGAATATATACAATTATTAAAATTAAGTATTATGTTTTAAAGTATATTAAATTTATTGAATTTTTGAAAATAGTTTATGTCCTAAATTTCAAATATCATTTATTATTAATTTTGGAAATTAAAAATATACCCTTAGTTTATGTCTATAAAAACTAACATTTGTATGTTACATTTGTTGATAGTTAGTTGTTCTTTGTCTCCTTCTTCCTTTATTCTTCTCTATATAATCGTACGTACTTCTCGAGGATTTGTTCAGCATCTCTTCCTCAAGTAAGTAAGTTTATTTTCTTATAATAATGTTAACCATAGTAAAAATCTAATTTTAGACAACTAACATTTATGTTGTGTTAACGATTTATATGTGGATTTTGTTGTAAAAAATAATTATATATATACCTTTGTAAAAATTTAGTTGATAATATAAATTATATAAATGTAAGTTTTTAACATTGTATTATAAGTTACAAATATATGAATTTTAAAATATATGTATAAGTTACATAAAATTACATAATATATATATACCTTTATAACTTACGGTATCTGTATAGGTGACATTAATAATACAGTATATATATTTTAAAATTTTATTATAAGTTATATCAAATTAATTCATATAAATTTTATTTTAATATTACAGTAATAATATTAATATAAGTTATATCAATTTAACTCATATAAATTATATTTTAATATTACAATTGTCATCTGAATAAGAGATAAATTGAACAAGATAACATATCCTACCTGGACTTCAATGTGTCCGTCGAAAGAGAAGGTTGAGACCAAAGGTCTGACGCGTCAAGCTGAGAAATTAACAAAGCGTGATCCATCCTATTTTTAGCATGTTGATCATATATTTCAGGTCATGACACTTGTCCATCCCAAAAATCGGCAACATCTGTTGGTAATGAACTTAACATGAAGATTATGTTCATAGATTAATTGCCCATTTTTATGCATCGTTATGTCCAAAGCATAATAGATGTTGTGGCTAACGGTCATTGTGGCTATCGTGCAATTGATAGTCTGATGGGTTTGGGTGAGGATTCTTGGTCTATTATTTGTCAACAGTTGTATAGAGAAATGGGAACATGGCGCTCTGACTACATAACTATATTTGGCAGTGATGACCAATTTCAACATTTACGGAATTCATTACTTGTGATCGACGCACAGTATGAATATACATTATCACTAGTTAACGTTTTCACGTAAGAATTTGTTAATAGTATATAATTATATTTTTTTTGCAGGTCAGTGTTGACAAATGGATGACTTTACCTTACATGGGATATGTCATTGCCACTTGTTATAATGTTGTCTTGATTTCTTTATCTCTAAAGTAATGCATGACATTTTTTCCGTTAAGGAGTGATCCTCCTGCTGATACGTCAAGTCATCAACTCATTTGCATAGCTCATATGAATGAGAATCACTTTGTTCAGGTAAAAACATGCGTTTTTACAATACCCAACCCTAAACATACAACATCCTATATGTAATTAATATAATTATGTTATTATATTTGTTTGTAGGTATTCTTAAAGAATCATTGTCCAATACCAGATGCAAATATTTTGTGGAAAACATATTCTTATTTGATTGCACACGAGTGGTTGACACATTACGGTAGTCACATTCAAGAGTTTTCAAAGTTGTTGTATGTTAAGCGACAATACGTTACTTTAGATGATGATTAAGTTTGTATACATAACATAAAATACTATGAACATAGAGTAAATATAATTTATTTGTAAAGAACATATAATGTCTTGTTGACCAATAACATCACATTATGTTAAAAAAAATAAACATTCATAACTGACGACGTGCTACTGCTAGAAGCTGCTGAATTGTTTCCCAAGCTGGTGTTCCTTGTGGTACCATGCGAAGATCAATCATACGTCGCAGACCTATTACCATCTCTTGCCAAGCTGTATGATGACTCATTTGTTGGGCACAGGACGATTCTGGAACCACTTGAGGGTTACTTTTAGATGGTGGACAAACATATGGATGTGACACTTGAAAGTACAATGACATATAGTCATCAGAACAGTTTGACAGGTCAACCCCAATAGGCTCCCCATACACTAAATGTTGCGTAAAGTTAAGTCACCACTCATTCATTTCTTGACTTGTGATGGTGTGCATCCTAACAAATGTAGGATTTATGGGAATTTTTTGGACCATCTTAAATTGTCAAAAAACTCATTCAGGGAGATATAACTGTGTATATTTACCAGCTCGAATCCAGCTAGAGAACATTCTAATAAGTTGGAATTCAAATGTATTTCTCTGTTCATCATACGGTGACCATATAACAAACTCAAATGTTAGCTGGTCCATCTGCTGCCTGTATTCAAGGGTCGATGGTCTACGTTTAGCAACATTCCAACGCAACGTGCGGGATTCGCCTGATCGAATGCAGTGGCTACTGATCTTGCCCTAATCATCAGAAAATGTTCGTAGACCCAAACCTGCATAAGACATTAACATACTTGTATCAGTTATATGTAATGCATGACAAATTGTATAAAAATACAACATGTTATACAAAGTACTAACCTGAATCAAAGTTGCATAACATGCACATTGTTTGGTGTCGTTAAAACTTGCCTCATCAAGATGATGATACAAATGGGTCAATGCAGCTGCACCCCAAGAAATTGTAGATGTCTCTTGAAGGTTAGTAAACAACGTTAGATATGTTACACAAACAGATGTGTTGATCTTGTCTACAAATATGGTGCACCCAACAAGGTGCAACATATATGCTCGAGCAGCCTGCTCCCAATTGCCTGTTAAACATCTTTGTTGATAGACCTCTCTTAGCCAAGAGAGATGTACAAATCCGCATCTACAAGCAGTAACCTCCTCAAACGCTTCGTCCAGTGATATGCCCAACAAGTCCATCAAAACGAGAATTGCCGTTTCCATGTTCAAGTAACCGTAGTTGGAAAACACACCCATCACTGGTAGATGCAACAAGCATGACACATCATCTAGTGTGATGGTCATCTCCCCGATAGGTAGATGGAAAGTAGATGTTTCCTTATGCCATCTTTCAACAAATGTACAAATAAGAGTTGAATTCACTGTCTCATAAGTGTACCTAACTAACGGTAATAACCCAGAGCGAGTAACATATTCTACAATTCCAACATGAGGCTCTCCAATCATGCGTAATTTTCGTCCGTGTGCTATGCATTTAAGATCAGCACGAACCTGCAAAAACATATTCAATTATACACATAATTAAGTAATTAAATAACTATGTTCAAAATATTATATTAAGTACACTAAAAAATAATTAAACTACCCTTCTAAAAAAACTTTAATAAATTAAATTACTATATGAATAGATTACATGTAATGAATTGCACAAACCACAAATTTAATTAAATTACTATCTGAATATACTACACGTAAATAAAAAAAACAAATTAAATTACTATAATAAAGATTTAATAAGTTAAATACATGAATAGGCTATATATACCATAAATTACACAAACCAAATATTTAACTAACTAAGTATACTAAACACGTAATTAAATAAATTAATATAATAAAAATTTAACAAATTAAAATATCATATACTTACTTCGTTATTCCATATGTGATTTGCTACATGATCAACATACGGTACTAAAAGAGTAGTATCTTATGGTCCTCTTGGATAGCTCATTCTAAAGGGATCTTGGTGCACAATAGGGTGGTCTTCAACCATGTCATTTTCATTTTGTGTCAGAATGCGCCTTCTACGTGTAGTCACAGTCGGTCGTACACGTTCATTATTGACATAAAAATTGTAAACAGTTCTCCGTGTCCTAGGCATATCTGTGAAAACATTATAAACAATATAAAAAATTTAATAAAATAATTTTTTTGGTTTTAAAAAACATTAAACAATTAACTAAAGAAAAACCAACATTAAATATATATTCAATTGAAAAAACAATCAAAATAGCAACACACATATTTTTAATTTTAAACATTTTAAATAATAACTTTACTTAAAATTTTAAATAACTTTAACTATAAAATCATTAAAAATAATATATTCAAAAAAGTAATTTTTGAATACATATTTAAAAGAATATTTAGTACAATTTTCAATTTTAAAACATAAAATTTGAAATTGTTGTATTAATTTTAAATTTAAACCCTAAAATAAATATTGATTTAAATAAGAAGCTTCAACGTTTAAATTTTAAATTTTAAATGTCATGTTTCAATTTTCAATATTTATTATAACATATTTCTATGAATTGCTAATTTTTAAAAGTTCAAATTTTACATTTAAAATTTTAACTTTAAATATTTATTATAACATAATTCTCATCAATTTCTAAGTGTTGAAATTTAAAATTTGATATTTCAATTTTCAATAACTGTTACAACATATATAATTATCAAGTACCAATTTCTAAGCATTCAAATTTTACCTTTAAAATTTTAACTTTAAATATTAAATTTAAATATAACTATGAATTCAAATTTTAAATTTAAGTATTTATTATAAGATAATTTTCATTAATTTTTAAGAGTTGAAATTTCATGTTTCAATTTTAAATATTTGTTACCACATATTTCTATAAATTTCTAATTTTTAATAGTTCAAATTTAAAATTTCAATTTTGATTACTTATTATAACATAATTTTTATTATTTTCTAAGAGTTGAAATTTAAAAAAAATAATAAAATAAAAAATATATACGTCAATAACCAATTTCAAAAAACATAAAATAAAATTTCATAAAATATTTAAAATTAAACCTGACTAAAAAGTTAAACTTAAACTTAAACTAACGATAAAACGTAACGTAAACATAATGGTTTAAATATGAAGTTTCAACGTTCAAATTTTAAATTTTAAATATCATGTTTCAATTTTAAATATTTATTATAACATATTTATATGAATTGCTAATTTCTAAGAGTTCTAATTTTACATTTAAAATTTTAACTTTAAATATTTATTAACATAATTCCCATCAATTTCTAACTGTTGAAATTTAAATTTGATATTTCAATTTACAACATATAACTATGAATTGCCAATTTTTAAGCATTTTAAATTTTACATTTAAAATTTTAATTTTAAATATTTATTATAACATAATTCCCGTTAATTTCTAAGTGTTGAAATTCAAAATTTTATATTTCAATTTTCAATAACTATTGCAACATATAACTATGAATTACTAATTTCGAAGCATTCAAATATTAAATTTAAAATTTCAACTTTAAATATTTATTATAACATAATTTTCATTGATTTCCAAGAGTTGAAATTTAAAATTTCTATGTTTCAATTTTCGATGTTTGTCACAACATATAACTATGCATTGCTAATTTCTAACCATTCAAATTTTAAATTTTAAATTTTAATTTTAAATATTTATTATAACATAATTTTCATTAATTTTTAAGAGTTAAAATTTAAAATTTCATGTTTCAATTTTAAATATTTGTTACCACATATTTCTATAAATTTCTAATTTTTAATAGTTCAAATTTAAATTTTCAATTTTAATTATTTTTTATAACATAATTTTTATTATTTTCTAAGAGTTGAAGTTTAAAAAAAAGCAATAAAATAAAAAATATATACGTCAATAAAAAATTTCAAAAAGCATAAAATAAAATTTCATAAAATAAAAAAACATAAACATGACTTAAACTAATGATAAAACGTAAACATATAAAATAAAACCTAAACAGGATAAAACGTGAATAACATGATATAAAAATAATTGTAAAATAAAACCTTAAAATAAAAAAAAATGTAAAGATATATACTAATGATATAAAAAAACCTAAACTAATAATAAAACTTTAATAAAATAAAAAAACTTAAACACATAAAATAAAACATAAACTTAAACTAATTATAGAACCTAAACCTAAATAAATACATATAAAATAAAAAAATGTAAACATATATATATATATATTAAGGCCAAAATAAAAACATATAAAATGTAAAGATATAAAATAAAAAAGACGTAAATCTAAATAAAAACATATAAAATAAAAAAAGATAAAAGTTAAAATTAGAAAAGCTAAAATATCCAGAGCCCAACCAACAGAATCTTCTCCGGTCGTATCTCGCCGGAAAAGTAAAAAAAAGTAAAAAAAGTTGAAATTTTTTAACTTTTCCGGTGAGATACCGTCGAAGAAGTAAAAAAATTTCAATTTTTTATGCTTTTCCGGCAGTATCTTGCCGGAGAAGAATATCTGCATCCCACCTTACTACGTTGAATTGTGAGGAAGGGTTGAACTGTGAGGAAGGCCCCCGGTGTTCAGACCAACAACTGAACAAATGATCTGGCTGGGTGGCGTGTTTATGCAGGGGGCTGGGTGTGGCGCATTTATGTAGGGGTGTGGTGGCTGTGGTAGCTGGGTTGGTGGCAGGTTGGGAGAGGGAAGACTTAGAAGAGAATGTGGAAAAAATAAAGAAGAAAGAGAGAAGGTGAGAGAAGCCGGTAGAAATAGTAGGTGGAAAAAGGGGAAAGAATGAATATAAAGGTAGGACAAATGTTAGAGGGGTAGAATAGGTATTTTAAAATGTTTTTAAAAAAAGTAAGTGTGAAATTAAAAAAGGGTAGATGTTAATTAAAAACTCTTTGACTTGTGAAGAGGTCTAAGGTTCGAACCATGCTAGGGCATTTTTTTTTATATTTTTCTAATTAAAATTGTCACGTCATCAGATTAATTAATCAAATTATCACGTCACTACTTATGAAGTCAACATTTTAATCCTGACGGTCAACGGTTTGATATTGACGGAAGGGCAATTGCTAACATTTTTTAAACTTAGGAGGCAAAACTGAAGCAAAAATTTAAAGGAGGGCAAAAAGCTAACAAGAACTGAAACCAGGGACACCAATTATAATTTAGCCTATTTTAAAATGAAATTTAATAAATTAAGTCTCTTTTACAAAATATTTACTTAAATGAATTTTTTTTATAAATATTTATTTATGTAGATCATTTTACCCATTAATCAAGTATATCAAATCTCTGTTCAGGTTTCAGAATTATGATTTTACCTCTACGTCACATAAAATTGAATCAGACTTACGATCTTATCTCAGAGATAATAAAACTATAAGTTTGACTGGCGATTTTATGGTCCCATTTTCAAGGTATCATAGGCTAATTAATATGAGCACGAGCCATCTACCTTTCATATGTATTCAATACCATAATTTAATTCTAATTTTTAAACCAACTAATAGCTATTTTTTTAAAAATATACTCAATAACAAATTTAATATATTAATAAAAATGTTTTATTATAGTCATCAAGTTAATTTCGGTGGAATTTCAACTTGTATATTATATTTTAGCGGTTAAAATGGCTAATTATCAAAATTTAAATTGCTAATTCATTGATGAAATAATAGGTTAGAAGTAATCTTCTAGAATCTATAATCTAAAATAAAAATAAAAAAAAGAATCACTATGTTAAAATAACACAGAATTATTACTATAATAAAAAGACAAGAATTATACATTAAATGTAAATTATGTTTTTTGCACATCAATTTATTTAAATTTATAATTTTGATATACAATTTTTTTATTGACCAATTAAGATATATAAACATTTTTTCTGAAGATTTTAAGTATCCTATTTATTTTAACGTTAAGTAATGACAAATTATTTTATTAATTAAAATTTGTAACGATTTTTATTACATTTTTAGCCGAATTAAAAAAATACTATTTCTCACCACACTTCGTATGTAACTTTTTCCACTCCCACCCTCGTCAACCTCTGTGCCCCCTCCACCGCCCCAGACCCTTCACTCATAGACCTCACGCCCAGTACCCCTAAATCCCCAAAATTTGCGTTCAAACAATTTCTCTCTCTTCTTTTTGCGTGCTTGTTCTCGTTCCTATGCCATAAATATCATTTTGTTGTACTCACTCCTTCGAAGAACTCGCTTTTAGATATGAAATCGCAATTTTTTGCGAGATCCACAGTTGTTGCATTCTTCACTCAATTCTCTCACCTTTCATGTTCTTCTCGTGAATTTTCTTATTTTCTCGCTTTTCATCTTTGTTTCAATTTTTTTCATTGTTACTTTTTTGTGGTCCTAATTTATGCGATTTATTTGGTGTGAAGTGTGTGTGAATAGATCTTGAAAATTGGTGCCTCATCGATGTTCACAGCACCACGCAAGTGGCCAGATACCGCAAGGCAATGCTGTCGCTACCACAACACTACTGGACCATAGTGTGGTGGCTCCAGTCTTTCAGCTTGCAGCTCCTTGCCTCTCCCCAATCTTCTCATTCATGTATAATATTTTGCTAACATTAATCTCTTTGGTTTGGAATTTAATGTTCGTCGTTACAATAATACCTAGAGTATAATAGTTAAATAATTATTGAAAATAAACAATATCAATGTCAACACTAATCAAACAATAAGCTTATAAAAAGAGAACAGGAAAGATAAAGACAGACCCCCAAACACATTGCTGTGTCATGCGAATTGAATATCTCCCAACACAGAAGTCTTTCAACGATCCGAACGGTCAGAATGAAGAAACATACATTCTGAACATACTGTCCAAAAACCAGCCCGATCCAACGGTGGACGAATCTGCAATGAAGAATTCACAATTGAAGAGTGTCATGTCTCTTTTTCTCTTTTCAACTCTCTTGATTCGAAACACCTTCTCCACTTAACTTAAATAAGATATCAAGTGGGCTTCTTAATTTGAGCCTCTTCTCCACATAGGAAGGGAGCCCAATACCCAACAGCTTCCTCCTCTTCTAACTCTGAAAACAAAAGTTCTAACTCTGAAAATAAAACTTATTTTTAAAGACAACCATGGTATCCGCAATAAAAAATATTTTTAAAGACAAAATATAATTTATTTAAAATAATTCCTAATATGAATAATTAATAAACACGGTAAGAGAATGATGTTTTAATTAACACCTTTGTAATGCTCACAATTCACAAAATAAAAAAAAAATAGTGATACTCATGATCTCTCACTCTAGAACCAAGGTTTTTAATAGATTCTTCAAAAAGGTCTATGAGGTCATATTCCATACAATGTCATCCCATTTCCTTCCTTACATTATTATGGAGGTATCTAAAATCTCTTCTCCATCCCGGATGGAGGTATCTAAAACCTCTTCCCCGTATGAAACCGAAGTATCTCATACATCCATCCCAGATGTATGTATCTCAAAATTCAAACCCATTCTAAATAGAGGTATCTCAAAACAATTATCAAGGTAATTTGCAAACATTAAGCGTATTAACAACAATTTTTAAAAAACAGACGTTTTACTCACCTCTTGAAGCGAGATGCCACCACTTTAATTTGTTTTTTCTGGCTCCTATGTCCCTCTTTCTCAATCCTATAATCAACTAATCTATGATATTCTGAGGGAACTAGTTAACCCTATATATAATAGCTTAGGGTTGATTTTTCCCTCTCTATATTTTTCATCTTTTTATAAAAGATTGATTAGTTTTTAAAGATTAAATTCAAAATGGTATCAACTATTTAATTATTTTATCTTATTTCTATTTTGAAGAAAATATTATTTAAATCTTGTTATTCAAAAGGATATCAAATCTTGTATTTATTTTATCTTATTTCTATTTTAAAGGAAAAATTATCTTATTCTTATTATTAAAAAATGCTTATAGTTATATCTTTTAATATTTTTTAACAATCTAATCTTCTCTTAGTTGAATGATTATTCGAATATTTGTATTTTAAAATTTGAGGATGTTACATGGAAGGTGTTAACTCATGTCATGCTATTGTTGCTTGATTTATTTCTTCATTTACACACTTATTTATTAATTATTAATTAATTATTTGTGTATGGTGGAAAGAAATTTAATTTGTGGAGGCTAAAAGCCATAAAAAAGTAATAAAATTTTTCATAAATTTTAATTAATAAAATATTAATATATAAAGTGGTATATCATCACTTAACGACTAAAATAAACAAAAGGACTAAAATGTTGGATGAAAACAATGTTTTTATACCTTGACTAGTCAATAAAAAGTTTATGTAATGAAATCATAAATTTAAATAAGTTGATATAAAAAAACATAGTTTACTTTATATTTTAGGATAAGTTATTTAAATTAATAGTGTATTAAATAAATTTTATTGGTTAAAATTGCTAACTATCAAAATTTAAATTGCTAATTCATTAATGAAAGAATAGGTTAGAAGTAATCTTCTAGAATGTATAATCTAGAATAAAAATAAAACTAAGAATCACTATTGTTTAAAAGTTAAAACAACTCAAAGAATTATTGCTACAATAAAAGGACAAGAATTATACATTAAATGTAATTTTAATAATATATAAAGCAGAAATAATATATACATTAAATACAATTTTTTTTTTCATTTTATATATTACATTTATTCTTCTTGACTAAAAAATTGCACTTAAACCTTGGACTGTGTTTTTAAACTTTCAATTTTGGTGTGTCAATCATAGATGGATTTTAGGTAAAACCACAAACACCAACTTTGGGAGAATTTCAAATGCAATAGATTGATCAAGGAGGGAGTAAGGTAAAAGACAAATAAATTATAGATTATAGATTCTAGAAGATATACTTCTAACTTTTTTTTTTATCAATAACTTAATAATTTAAATTTTGATAATTAGAACTACAAGAAAATAATGTATTAACTATGAGTTACACTCTAGCTATTCCCTCTCTCTAATAGTGAGGAAATAATCCTTCACTAAATCTAAGTAGCAAAAGAATAGTCTATTACTCTGGTCGTTGCTAATGCTACACTATGTCGCTCGCCAATTTTCATTAGGTGCCATCATACTTCCTTTGTTAATTAGCCATAACATTTCATTCGCTACTCCCTTGCTAAATGTTTGCAATTATTTTCTCACAATTTTGTAGTTAGCCCTTTGCAAATATATTTCAAGAAAATCCTTCTCCATTTCCTTGCAAGATAGAGCAAAATATGTTTGGTTATCCCTAGCTATTCTGTAGCAACTCTATAGCAAAATGTTTCTAACTATTTGGTAGTAAATTTCTAGCAAAATTTCCCTAGCCATTCCGTAACAAATTCCTAACAAAATCTTCTTAACTATTTTGTAGCAAATTTTTAGCAAAAACATCACTAGCTATTGCATAGCAAATGCCTTACGAAACCTTTGTAGCTATTTTCCGGCAAATTCCTAGCAAGATATCACTAGCTATTCCAAAGCAAAAGCCACATAATACCTCTCTAGTTATTTTGTAGCAAATTCGTACAAAGATATCATTAACTATTCCATAGCAAATGCCTCACAAATTATATGCTATTTGTCGAAAATTAGTCATTATTTTTCTATAGCAAAACCTTCATTATTATGATTTACTTCATACCATTATTCTCCTAAATATTATTTCATATATTAAATTATAGTACAAATGAATATTTTGCATTATCTTGCATAAAAATAAATATATAAATTAAATTAATTAACCTTCAAATATAATGATATTTCTAAATATCAATCTAGAATGACAAGTTTCTAAACTCTAGAAGTATCAACATAAAAAACTTCTGACGATGTCAAGATACAAAGTTAATACATAATTAAAATAAAACTAAAAAACATCTAGTTTCTTAATTCTTTCTAGGTTTTTTAACCGATGATTGATTATGTAATATTTCTTTTTTTTAAAATTTGCAATTATAGTTGCATTTGTTCCTACATCTATTGTTGTAAAAAAAACTTGCATTTTATTTGTGCTTGCAACTGTGCTTGTATATTAGTGTGTGCATTCAATTGTGACTCCATTTGTGCTTGTAGTTGCGCTTGCATATTCTCTTGCATTTGAGACATTTATATAGCTAATTTTGTAGTAATGTCTTATCTCATAGGTGTGGTAGGATTTACATTTGTAAGAGAAGGACCTCCGACTGTTGAAGATGAACCATGTATCATAATGCTAAGATCCAAACTTTGTCTAATGCCATGGACTCTACCTTTCTTATTTGAACCCATTGTCTTTATCCAGACATTAGAGTCAACTACAACATGATTTGTTGTGGTTTTCCCATACTTTTCTGCCATGACATTTTCATAAGATTCCTACAACAAATTAATCATTTAGCTGGATTATGTACATAAATAAAGTTTAATATTTTACAATTAAAGTAATAAACACACTTACAATAAATCTTTTGCTTTGTAATTAGAGACCATATTTTCTTTTATGAATTTTGTTGTAAAGTTCACCATAAGATATTGGATGTTTATATTAGTCTTCTTGTGAAATAACATGCAATTTAGATTACATAAAAAACTAAGCACATCCAATAATGATTAAATATAAAGGCCATATTTTTAGCTAAATTGAGTATAATATATAATATTTGTGCAAGTACTTAACCATAAATTTCATTACTAGATTCATCTCTAAATAAAACATTTTGTAAAATCATGAATTTTTTGAAAAAATAAAATTTATTTTTTAAATGAAATTTTATATTATTAAACAAAACAATGTTTGAAAATTCTAACAAGGTAGCCCACTGCCTGCCAATTGCCAGTGGCTGGGTAGGCCAAAACGTTTGGCCCACCCTAACTATGGTGGGCTAACATGTCTCGACCTATTTCAAAGGGTTAAAGGCGAGGTGGGCCAATACAAGGCATGTCGGCCCATTTTGCAAATCCTATTTTTTATAATTTAGATTTAATTACTTATATTTAATTATGTAAAGAATAATCAATAACAAGAAATTATAAATTAAACTTTAATAATTAAATTTTAATTAAATATATAACTTTAAACTTATTATATAATTTTTATAATTATAACAGATGGATACGGGTTTAGGTGCGAGACGAGTAACTACATACTTGTACCTGTGCTCTACTCGATTTACAACATCAGGTAATACCCGCACCCATACTTGGTCAAAATAAGGAATCCTCGCCAAAATTAGGGCGAGTTCAAGAAGCTACCCATGAGTACGGGTATATTTGCCATCCTTATCTTGTAGAAAGTTGACTATTTGAAACTAAAGTTAACATATATGGAATGAATTATACATGGTAGATGTCAAATTAGTATCAAGCCTAAAAGGGGTGAATCAATGATGGAAAAAGAAGAGAAAATCTTAAAACGATAAGCTGTCGGTTTGGTATCAAGTCATCGGGGAGTTGTTATCCTAGCATTAACATCAAAGTACAACAAATATGTGTAGAGCTTATTCTGATTTAACAATAATTAATTACCTATCTCTTTGATAGAGAAATGATAAATGTTTGAATACCACTTCTACTATGTAGATGATAAGCCAAGAGTGAAGCTAGCCATAAGGGAAGGAACCCTTGATAATAGCATGAAGAACTCTCACAAAAATGGAGAGAACAAGAACACTCTCTCTAAGAGAAGAAGGTACTCTCAAAAGTAGAGAAGAAATTTATCATTCAATTAAAATGAGTGTCCAAAGCTACATGAAGGAGGAAATGCTTTATATATAGAACAATACATGGATCTATGGGCCTAGGCACTAATGAGAACATCCAATATGCTTAAACAAGGGTTAGTTGGCTTAATTTAGTGTTAATTTAGCATGTGCTCAATTAACACTAATTTAGTCCTTCTAATTTGAATTTGAATTTTAGAGGGGAATGACATGGCACCTCAAAAATTAAAATTAAAATAAGAAGGAATAAGAATCAGTCATGTAGGAGTGAGAAAGCACATGTGGAGTGAAACAAAGGGACAAGAGGGTCCATATGTCTCCTACATGCTTCATGTGTTGGTTAGAAGAGGGTGAAAAGGAATTAAGGGTGTAGAAGATCCCACACATCTAAACCCTCTTGGACCAAGCCCTACTAATTAATACACTCCACAAAGAGACTAAACACACCTCCTAAGGCAATTAGAACCTATAGACCAAAATACATGATTGGAAATAAAACTATCTACACGTCTAAAAATAGTTAAATGGATACAATTAAATAGAACATGTCCTAAAATAAGCTCTTTGAAGCTTCATCTAAGTCATGTTTCTTTCTTATTGGTCCTAGCTTAAGCCCATGCTAGGGTGACATGCATCATATCCTCTCCCTTGAGGAGGATTTGACCTCAAATCCTATGGTCTTCTTCCTTTTCTTCTAGTCTTGCAGGAGAATAAGCATAGGAATGAGTAAGTGATTATATACATAGATGTTAAGAGTGGTAGGTCTATAGGGAAACCTCATAGACTTAGGGTGGTAGAGGTATGCACTAAGGTTTAAAAATTGTTTGTTGTGCCTATGCCCCCACACATCAGTTCCCCAAGTGACTCCAAGTTCACTAAAGGCTAGTCCCATCTGGGTAGGAAGTGAGACAAGCTTAGGTGCCTTAGAGAAATCTTCCAAGAAAGCCAAGTAGGCTTTATCTTGTTGTTCACCCTACAAGATGATGATTGAGTGGGCCTTGAGATTTGCTATGGATAGAAAAGGTTTGAAGCCCAATCTCCTAACCACACTTGTCCATATCCAAAAGTAGTATTTGAGGTTGTGTTTCATTGTGCTCAAAAGTTATGGGCACAACATCATTTCCTACTTGCAGCATGGGAAGGTTGTTTTCAATTAGATTTTCCTTGGATGGCAAGGATAAATCTCCTTGAAGAACAACTTCTTTTTCTTTCAAGTGTTGAACTTGGGGTTCTTGTTTGAGCTTTATGAATAAAGGTTCAAGTTCAACACTTGGTTAATTTGCTTCTTTATCTGCAACTAGAGGTTGTGGAAAGATGTGTTGAAATGATTGAGACATAACCTCCACTTGCACTTGTCCTAAGAGAGAAGTTTCTTTAATAAGATCCTCTTTAGGACTTAAGGAGTAATCTTCTTGAAGACCATCTTCTCTCTCACTTTGGACCAAGTTTTGAACTTGAGAATTTTGTTTGAACCTTAAAGCTTGGTGAAGTTCAAAACTTGGTGAAGTGTTTAATAGGACTTCACTTTCACTTTTCTCCAAGAGAAAAGCTTCTTAAGTAAGGTCCTCCTTGGAAACTAAAGAGAAAAATTCTTTAAGCTTGACTTCTCTCTCAACCTTTTCCAAGTATTGGACTTGAGGTACTTGTTTCTCAAATTGTTTTGATACAAGTCCAACACTTGTTAAAGTGTTTGAAGAAGAGTCATTTTCAAGGTGAATTTGAGATTGTGAGACAATATGCTCAAAAGATTTTTGCACAATCTCAAACTCTACTTGTGTTTTATTGGATTGGTTAGAAGATTAACCTAAGCTAGATTTCAAAGCTAGGTCTTGCCTAGGGTCACTCTTCTCACCAATCTTTTTTTCTAATTTTATTTCTTTTTCCAATTTTATCAAACTCTTTTCTAAACGCTCCCAACTTTCTTCTTTTTCCCTTCTCCATTTTTCTCTTCTTTCCTTTTCTCTCTTTTTCCTCTCTCTCTTTATCCTTTCTTTTCCATCTCTCCTCTCTCTTTATCCTCCCTTTTCCATCTTTTTTATCTCCCTTTCCTCTTTGTCTCTTCTCTCTTTTTTCTTTATATCTTTTCTTTCTATCCTCTCTCTTCTATATCTCTCTTTTGTTTTTCTTTCTCTTTTTGATCCCTCCTTTCTTTTTTTTTCAACTATCTCCCAGGGTTTGGCAAAGAAAGGAGAATTTGGATCATGATAAGTAATAATGAGAGGTTTGTTCCTAAAGTAGAACTCACTCATCTCACCCTTTTGATTTTTTTGGCTTCTCACTAAAAATGTATGAGCCTTTGGAACTCAAACACCAACCTAGAAATGGATAAGCATACACAAACTATCCTAAACGATTTCCTACAAGTGTGAGAGTCTTTGGAACTCCGCACACTCTACTAAAAATGCCAAAAACAACTAAGGTAAAGGCAGAACAAGAACTAAAAGAGGTAATGATCTAACGTGCTCCTAAAGGTGTGGAAGGTGGTGTACCACTTCCTCCTTCACACGTTAATTAGCCAGAGACTAGCTAAACACTTAAGAATAATGGTCATTTACAAACCAAGGAAAAGAAAATACAACTAAGAATTAACAATTAAGGAATAAAACTGAAAAAATTATTCAAGTCTCTCCCAAGTAATCTCCCTAAAGGTGTTTCACTCTTTGTCCATGCTCTTCCTTTTGTTCAAGTCCTTTTAGCTATTTCAAGTCTTTCTTAAAAGGCTACCCTTGTGGAGGGCTTTCTTACTCAAGGCTTACCTATACAAAAGTGACACCACACCAAGGCAAGAAGCAAAGAAGGACAACCAAAGATAAAACAAGAAAAAACACAAATTTAAAAGTAAAATTTCCAAGTGGAAGGATTAATTGGAGACAAGACACAAATCGTTCAAGAAGACAAGCTAAAAATAAAGCTAGAAAGAAGGCTAAGCACTCAAAGGAAATCCTAGAAAGGTTCTAGATGAGAATAAGGACTAAAATGCAAAACAACACAACTAATTTTAAAAAATTGCACCAATTAAAATAGGCATGGCCGAATGCTAAAGAGATGGTTTCTAAGCAATTACAATTGATTTTAAGTCCTCTTTTGTAATTTAAATGATTTCCTATTAGGTACACCAATTTTGTCCATTTTTTTTACTTCTTTGTTTTAGTACTCTTTTTTGTTCTTTCTTTTCAAATTGTTTTTTAACTTCTTTTCTTTTCTTTTTTTTTAAAAAATTTCTTTTGGCTGCACCTAATTCAGATTTGGATGGAAAATTTTAGGAGGAATCAAGAGGCATTAAACGCTTGAAGTGATTTAGCAAGCAAGGCCACACAATTTCAAATACAAGTGCAACTAATGAAAAATTTAGTAACTAAAAGATGTACTAAAATTTGAAGTGTTTTAAGGTATGCTTAAGAGTGCTTGATTTGTGCATGAATTAACTTATTTTAGCACAAGTTTTTCTCAATATCACACAGCCAAGGATAAGCTCAAATACAATAGTTTCACTTGAAACAAACACACTAAAAGCTACTACAAAACAACACAAGGCACTTAAAATTTAGAGAAGAAATTGAGCTATAATTTTTTTTTGAAATTTTAATTAAGAACATGCTTAAACTAAAAGCATGTGTGACTGATTAAGAAACTTAAACAAGAGAGAAGAACTCTCTTAGAAGCTCAATTTCAAGAAGTGAACACAACTCTTTTTTTTTTCAAGACACAAAATATTAATAAAACCTAAGGAAATTGATATGACAAAATTAAGGACTAAAACAAAATCTAAATGAAAAATACTTTGAGATTTTAAAACTTAAAATAAATCCTAAAATAAGAAATGGAAAAAAGCACAAAAAACAGACAAGGAAATGCAAAAATGAAGCCAAAACACCTAAACCACAGTGCTGTGGGAAACGCCACACAGGTGTGGGTTCATAGTTTGATGTTTCTTAGGAACTTCATGATGCACAAAATGACTCAAAACAAAAATTTAATGGTGGAAATGAGTCGTAAACATAAAAATACATGATTCAAAGGAAGAATAAACAATATGAACCAATTAACTCAAAATAAAGTGCATACAACATACTAACACCATTAACAATAACAAGCCAATTACACATGACAAGCAAGGAGTATTACAAAACAATATGGAGGTCCTGAAAATAAAAATAGAATGAAGTAGAAGAAGAAGATGAACACAATAGATTGAAAAAATTAAAAGATAGGATAGATTAAAAGCCTCTATCAGAGCCTAAACTTTGATACCACTTGATGCATCCCTCCCCAAGCCATGGTTGCAAAATTATTGGAGAAGGAGATGCCACCTAGGATCCACTTTTAGAGGTATTTGAAGAGCTTTGAAATGGAGGTGTGGAAGACTAGAAGATGAAGGTGCAAGAGGCATCACTTCTACTATGTAGATGATAAGCCAAGAGAGAAGCTAGCCACAACGGAAGGAACCCTTGATAATAGCACGAAGCACTCTTAAAAGAATGGAGAGAATAAGAACACTCTCTTTAAGAGAAGAAGGTACTCTCAAAAGTAGAGAAAAAAATTATCTTTTAATTAAAATAAGTGTTAAAACCTACATGAAGGAGGGAATGCTCTATATATAGAGCAAGGCATTGATCTATGGCCTAGGCACTAATGAGAATGTCCAATATGCTTAAACAAGGGTTAGTTGGCCTAATTTAGTGTTAATTTAGCATGTGCTCAATTAACACTAATTTAATCCAACTAAAGATCCAAATATGGTCCTAAAAATATGGATTTATGTTCCCTCTAGTTTGAATTTGAATTTTCAAGGGAAATGGCACGATACCTCCAAAATTCAAATGAAAATAAGAAGGAATAAGAATCAGTCATGTAGGAGTGAGAAGGCACATGTTGAGTGAAACAAGAGGATAAGGGGATCCACATGTCTCCTACATGCTTCATGTGTTGTTAGAAGAGTTTTAGAAACAATTAGGGTTGTGGAAATAAATACCACATGTCGACACTACTTCTAGCCAAGCCCAACTAATTAACACACTCCACAAAGAGACTATTTGCACCTCCTAAAGAAAATAGAACCTATAGGCCAAAACACAACGTCGAAAATAAAACTAACTACACCCCTAAAGTCCTAATGACATAAGGGTGCTTATACAAGCCTAAAAATTGTCAAATTAATACAAGTAAATGGGAAATGTCCTAAACTAAGCTCCTTGAAACTTCATCTAAGTCATGCTCCTTTCTTATTGGTCCTAGCTCAAGCTCATGCTACGCGTGCATGCATCGTTGGAGGTTCTTTCCTATGTGGCTATAAGCATAAAATATTTTTTGACTCATTTTCCTCCCTAAAAAGGAAGTGACATCTTCCCACCTCCATTTTCTAAAGTTTCCATCATTCATCTTCTTGACTGGAGAACCTTAGTGGAGGAGATCATAGGAAGTGCATCTGAAGAAAAATCATAGCTTTAGCCTTATCTTGCTCAAATGTAGTATTTCATTCTTTAATGGATTCACCAAGAATATAAAAACAACTTCATGCCACTTGATGAAAATTAATGCAAATTCTGGAATAATGTAGACAATTACATATAGTAGAATATTCTAGAATAATACATGATAGCTCTAGAATTACCTATAGATAGAATATTCTAGAATAATGCATGATAGCTCTAGAATTACATGTAGATAGAAAACTCTAGAATAATGTATGATATCTCTAGAATGGTGTCGTTGAAGCCTATAAATAGGCCATGTACTCAACATTTGTAATAAACCTAAGAAACTAGCAAGTCATTTCCAATCAAAGCTATTCCAACTATTTATCTAAGCTAGTTTTCCTTTCAACTAAGTTTATACCACATATTGACCTCCTTATCCTTTCGACCAATCAAATAAGTTTTAATTATTTCATAATTCTAAAACTATTAGTGGCATCAGAGCTACATTCGGTCATCTAATAGGCGTAGAAATATTAGCCCACCATCTCCAAAAATTCTCCCAATATCGTACCCACTTAAAAAATTTTCTAACCCATGCCTAACACCATTCACTCATCTTCTATCCCTATTCCTATTTTTAATGGTGAAAATAATTATTTCTGGAATACAAAAATAAAGACATATTTCACCTCCCATGATTTGTGGGATACAATAGAAGAAGGATTTTATGCTCCAAAAGACACCTCAGTTTTTATTACGGCTCAGAAAAAGGAGTTGAAGGAGAACAAACAAAAGAATTAAAAGGCACTATTTATCTTGCAACAAGGCGTGATAGACACAAAATTTCCAAGAATAATGGGTGCTAAAACAACAAAAGAAGCATGGACTATGTGGCAGGAGGAGTTTGAAGCGAGTGAAAAGGTACGTACTGTAAAACTCCAAACTCTACGACATGACTTTGAATTAAAAATGAAAGAATTTGAGACCGTAAAGAACTATTATTCTAAGATAAAAGAAATAGTTAACCAAATAAGAGCTATGGGGAAAATATTCTTGACAAGAAAATTGTTAAGAAAAAAATTCTAATTACGGTTCCCCGTAAATATTATCCAATCATGACAATGATTGAGCAAACAAAAGATCTATCTATCTTGTTAGTGATAGAACTGATAGTTTCATTTGAAACATATGAGCAAAAGTTGAATAGACATGATGAAGACTTAGTAGAAAATGCCTTTCAATCAAAGTTTAGAGTATGGTGTCAAAATAAAGGGAATACAAAAAAAGGAATAATGGAGAAACTTCTAGAAATAAACAAAACTCTAGAAATTTCTCTAAAAAGTATTAGAATAAATATCCTCTATGCGGCATTTGCAAGAGAACAAATCATGCCGAGAAAGACTATCGATATCGTGGAAAGCCACAATGTCGTCATTGCAATAAATTCACACATATGGAGAAGTATTGTCGTAAGAAAAATAAGCATCAAGCCAACTTTGCTGAAGAGCATGATTGAGAGCAACATCTTTTCTATGCTACCCAAGATTCTAGTAGTGAAACAGGTGGAAGTTGGTACTTGGATAGTGGCTGTAGCTATCATATGGTCAAAGATGCAAGCATCTTCAAGGATATTAATGAATTTGTCAAAGTGAAAGTTCGAATGAGGAATGATATTTTCGTTGAATCAAAATGCAAAGACACCGTTATGGTGGACACAAAGAAAGGCACGAGGCTTATTACTGACGTCCTACTAGTTCCTAACCTCAAAGAAAATCTCTTAATCATTGGCCCAATGATGGAGAAAGGATACACTCTCCATTTTGAAGGAGACACATGTAAAATATATGATAATAAAAGGCTAGAGACTGGTTGAGTAAAAATGGAGAAGAGGAACAAAAGTTTCCCAATAAGGTTAAGACACTCTAACATTGCCATGAAAGCAGAAGTCGATGACTCATGGCTTTGGCATTGAAGATTTGACCACTTTAATACCCATGCCTTGAAGTGATTATATAAAAAAAACATGATGAGAGATCTCCCATGCTTAGGAGAGAATAGTGAAACCTATGAAGGATGTCTCCTTGACAAGCAACATCGACCACTGTTTTCAAGAGGAAAGACATGGAGAGCAAAAGACTTATTGGAGCTAATCCATACAAATATTTGCTGGCCAATGCAGACGTCGTCACTCAACAACATGTATTTCATTCTCTTCATAGATGATTTATCTCGAATGACTTGGGTCTACTACATAAAATAAAAATCAGAAGTCTTTGGAATTTTTAAGAAGTTTAAGGCCCTTGTCGAAAAACAAAGTGGAAACAGATAAAATACTTATAAGTGATTGTGGAAAGAATACATATCCCACGAGTTTGATAAATTCTGTGAAGATGAAAGCATTGAGTGAAAACTTACGGTTGCATATTCTCTGCAACAAAATGGAGTATTAGAGAGGAAAAACCACACAGTAATAGAAATGGCTAGATCAATGTTGAAGATTACCAAACACATTTTGGGCTGAAGCAGTCTATACTGCTGTCTATATACTTAATAGATGTTCAACTAAATTCGTCCAAGATAAGACTTCAATTAAAGCTTGGAGTTGGAAAAAACCATAAGCAAAACACCTAAGGGTATTTGGATTTATTTTCTACATACACATTCTTAAAAAGAAGAGGCATAAGCTACATGACCAATTTGTGCGAGGAATCTTCCTAGGATATAACAAACAGTCAAAAGGCTATTAAGTCTATAACATGCTTACCAAGAAGCTCATGATTAGTCAGTGATCATTATCCCCAAGTAAGGGGCCTATCACTAGGGCCATAGCTAGGAGAATAGAAGAAGACATGGCTAGAGTAGAATGAGGAAGATCTCACCTCCATATGACCATCAAGTTATGCAAGCCATGACTTATTTACTTGTAATTTTTCTTTTAGGAACCTAGGATTTTATTTTAGACATCTATTAGTCCATTTTCTAGGAGGTGTCTTAGTAATAAGAAGGGGTAAGATTAGCTTTTGGGCCTTTATTTAGGAAATAAGGGGGTAGTTTGATAACTACACCCTCTTTTCCTAAATAAAACCCAAAACTAATAAAGGAGTAATCTTGACCATTGGATGATGTAGCTTGGGCACCAATTCTCATCTAAAGGAGGGGATTGATTGTACTTTGGGCTTCAATCCTCCTCCCTTGGTTGACTCCTTTTAATCCTACCCCTTCCTTTCCTTCATGACTTGTCCAAGAGGTTAGCTCCCTCTATAAAATGGTGCTCCTTCACAATTTTGTATTTTTTAAACTTTTTTGAATGAAAACATCCTAGTTGGCCAAATTTCTCTCTTAGTGTCCCTCCCCGTCTCTTTGAGAATTCCTTAGGTTTTTATCAAAGGCTCTATCCCTTGTGGAAAACCTTCCCCTATTAGGCTTATTTTACCCTTAAGTGGCGCCTAACACCCTCACTTCTTATCTCTCCATAAACCATTTCACCAAAGAAGAAAACTTCTAGAAAAAGATCAAGGGAGGCATGCACCAGTCAGGATGTTCAAGTCGATTAAAATGCTGCTTGGAATTGGAATGACAAGAAAATAGAGAAAAACATTTCTATACCAATGTGGCAACCTCAAGGAGTTGAAGAAACCACAGAAGTCCTAGGTGAAACCATTTTTCCTCTAGAACAACAAACTTTATCAGAGTCTACTCCAAGACGAGTTAGATCTTTAGTGGACATATATGAAACCTGTAACTTGGCCATACTTGAACCCGAAAGCTTTGAAGAAGCATCAAAGACGCAAGTATAGGTCAAGGCTATAGAAGAAGAGATAAACATTTTTCAGAAAAATAACACATGGGAGCTAGTAGACAGTCCAAAAGACAAGGATGTCATCAGGGTAAAATGGGTTTATAAGACAAAGCTCAATCCTGATGGAAGTATACAAAAGCACAAAGCTAGGTTGGTAGCTAAGTCTGTTCACAACAACTATGAATAGACTACAAAGAGACATTTTCCACAGTAGCTTGCTTAGATACAATTAGAGCTCTAATAGCTCTTGCTACACAAAAAGGTTAGAACATCTACCAATTAGATGTCAAGTTCGCTTTTCTTAATGGAGTACTACAAGAAGAGATACATGGAGCAACCATAAGGTTTTGTGAGCAAAGGCAATGAAAACAAAGTCTTATTTTAGGATTCAGGAGGTTTCAAGCAAGCTCCTCATGCATGGTACAATAGAATAGATTAGTATTTCATCGATCAAGGATTCAAGAGGAGTAAGTGTGAGCCAACACTATACATCAAGCCCAAGGTTAGTATGACACTCTCATTGTCTCCTTGTATGTAGATGATCTTATCTACACTGAGAACAACATAAAGATGATCACAAAATTCAAAGAAGTCATGATGAAGACATTTAAAATGATCGACCTTGGCATGATGAACTACTTTCTTGGTATTGAAGTTAGTCAAAAGGAAGAAGGGATATTCATTTGTCAAAAGAAATATATAGAAACTTTACTCAACAAGTTCAATATGAATGGTTGCAAGATTGTCACTACTTCGCTCATCACAAACGAGAAACTACAAAAAGATGATGGAGAACTAGAAGATAATGCATATCGCTATAGAAGTCTGATTGGGAACTTACTATATTTAACAGTCACACGACCAGACATTATGTATGTTGTAAGTCTTCTATCAAAATTTATGAAAAGCCCAAGCCAAATTCACTCTAGAGCAGCTAAAAGAATTCTCAGATATTTAAAAGGTACAAAAGAGTTTAGTGTATGGTATAAAACCATGAGCAACTCAAGTTTACTTGGGTACACCGATAGTGATTGGGCAAGATTGTAGAGGACATGAAGAGCACATCTAGCTATGCCTTCTCACTCGGATTGGGAATATTTTCTTGGGCATTAAAGAAGAAAGACGGTTTCACAATCAGTGACAAAGGCAGAATACGTGGCAGCAGCTGAAGCTACAAGTCACAATTTGGCTACAAAGAATACGTATGGGAGAACAACAAGATCGGCCTACTACAGTCTGCCGCGACAATAAATCAGCAATAACAATGGTAAAAAAATCAAGTGCATCATAGCAGGGCAAAACATATAGCAATCAAATATCACTTTATTAAAGAAGCAGTTTCTAGTCAAGCTAGAATATTGCAAGAGTGAAGATCAAGTTGTTGATGTATTCACAAAGGAATTACCGAGACCAAGATTCAAATAGCTTCGCACTATGCTTGGAGTTACCCAAATTTGCATCAAGGAGGAGTGATGAAAATTGATGCAAATTATAGAAAAATGTGGACAATTAGATATAGTAGAATATTCTAGAATAATACATGATAGCTCTAGAATTACCTATAGATAAAATATTCTAGAATAATGCATGATAGCTCTAGAATTACATATAGATAGAAAACTCTAGAATAATGTACGATGTATTTAGAATGATTGTGTTGAAACCTATAAATAGGCCATGTACTCAACATTTATAATAAACCCAAAAAACAAGCAAACTATTTCCAATCAAAGTTATTCCAACTATTTCTCTAAGCTAGTTTTCCTTTCAGTTAAGCCTATACCACTTATTGACCTCCCTATCCTTTCAACTAATCAAAGAAGTTGACAAACCTATAGAGAGACATAGAAATAAAAATAAATAGAAAAAATATAATTAACCAATTAAGTGAAAAGAATGTAATGTACGAATGAATAAAAAGAAATTGACAATAAATACATGTTATAAAAAATATATTAATTAATTTGATGAGCTTGTTATTCTTACAATTCATGCTAGATTTTAGCATGATTTTAAAATGACCTTCATATCCTAATATTATATATATATATTGATTTCAAAGTGTATTAGGAAGAATGAAGTAATGTATAAAACGGAACCATTTGTCTGAAGAAGAGAAATCTCATAATGTTTCTTCGAAATTGTCATTTAGAATGAAGCTTCAGAAGATAGTTTCTAATTAGTACTCGTGATGGCTCATAGTTATGTTTAAACTATGCATTCAAGTAAGAATCTTTTCTCTGAAAAACTCAATCCATGAGATGAAGTTCGCACCTTTCTCCGAAGAACTCGATCATATAAGTTGAAAATATATCAAGAAGGACTTTTTACTCAAAATATCTATCAAATACTATAAAAAGGAATTAGAATCAAGATGACCTAGAGTATATTCAAGGATATAAAAACATCAATTTTATAATAGGTTACAAATGAATTTGTCATGGTTATAACATAACTAGTTCAAAAAACCAATTTACAAGGAACCAACGAAAGATGCATGTGATTGGATTCAATGAAAGATTAGTTGAGAGATGTCCTTGAATTGCATCAGGATGAAAAGTTAAAAGAGTTTGTAGCTCTAAACCAAGGTCATAACATTTAACATAAACAATAAACAACTATATGGAAAAGTTACTTATGTCAATGTATGTTACTTCTAATGTTTTATGCTAGAAATAAGTTGACTATAGAGAAAAAAAAATGATTTATTCAGAAGTCAACAAGATCTCATTGACAAGTGTCCAAAAGATAGGAAAAGATGTATTAATGGAAACTTCCAAGAAGGAAGAGTAAACTTCTTGAGAACGTGTCTTCATGAACCATGATAAAGATTTATGGAGGTCAATATCAAACATCTAGTTTTCCCCTAATTGCAATACAGAGGATAAACCTAGCCATTTGTCGAGGATATAAGACATTATGGTTTAGATTAAATCAAAGGTTAGAGAATTGGCGGTTTTAATTACAAGAAAAGTGCATAGCAAAAAAAAAAAAAATATTCAGAATCAAGAATAGAGAAAGAAAGCACTCATCTGAGGTTCCTAGTGACACACTTGAGTAATCGCAATTCTACTATTTTTTTTTTTGCGAAATTTCATCAACAATCAAAGATAGTTCAATTGAATCGGATCATGATTGCAATCTCAAGATTCTCATGAATTTTCAAAAATCTAATTGGTTAAATTAGGTTTAAATCAATCACCAGCCCTCTTACAATTCAAATTAATCGATCTGAATTCATCCCTAACCAATTGTATCAAAACCCAATCATAATAATTCTACAAGAATTAGAGAGGAAAAGAGAGCAATAAGATGCAAAGTTCACAAAAAAAAAGTATGCACATGAGATCGGAATTCATATTCTTACATGAGACCTCAAATCGATTCGAAAATTAGTTTTCCATGGATATCTCCATGGAAGCTTACATGAGACGCTAGAAGGTGGAAGAGAGAAAATGAAACTTGCAAAGGAAGCTAAGGAAGAGAAATATAAAACCAATTCTAAAATGGTAAAAGTTGTTACAAGTTGTTGTGATAGACTATTTATATTGTCTCCCTAAAGCTTGTAGAGGAAAATAAAACAACCAAGTCTAAAGGTCTTAACTAAATTGGGCTAAGGCTCAAAGGAAATTAGACTAAAAAGAAAAATTGAAAATAAAACTAAAGATTACAATTTAAAGAAAAATTACAAAAAATACAAAATACGGAAAAAAATACGAAACTACAAAATACAAAACAGTCAAATGCAAAGTCTAATCCAAGAAAGTCTACTAACCTGCAAAATAAGATAAAAAATATGAGAAAGGTCTAAATGCAGCCCAAATATGAAAATCAATTAAAACAGAAAATTAAGAAACCATTACAGAGTTAGAAGGACTAAAATTAATATAAAATGTGTATAATAAAATGTTCTATCAAACCACAATGCATTAAAGACCTATTGAGAATAAGATGAATGATGAATATGAAGCTTCTTAAGAGAAAATCATGACAACCATGAAAGACTAGTCCTAAGAACTTTCAACTAACTCACATCAACATTCTAATCAAGTATAATTTAGAAGGAGATTGCAGATGAACATTCAAAAGAAAGCTTTAAATGTTCTTAATGTTCAAATCACAACCTAACTATGATTATTTGCTAAAAAGAACTAACAGGCATCGAAAAACATTTCTTATCAAAACAACATATTTAAGCTCAAAGCATTTAAAATTCCTTACTGAAATAAATTTTTCTCCTATAATTTCCCATTGAAACACAACGTTAGTGATGGAATTCCATAAGCTTGATCCATGATCTTCTCCATTAGCATGGTTCCTTTTGCAATGCCTTGTTGGACGAGACAAGGAGAAATGATGGAAAACGAAACTTCCAAAGAATAAAGATAAGTTTTAGTGATGTTTGCCGCAAGGGAAAAGACCCTTGTAAAAGTAAACAAGATGAGTCTCCTAAAAGAAGGAAACTCAGGACAAGAAATGCTCTCAAAATAAGTCTTATATTCAAATGCTCAAGTGTTCTAATGAATGAGAGGAAAGATCTATTTATAGGAGGTGTGGTTATCCTTGCCTAATCATACAACCACTCATCAAACATGCTAATCTTGCTTCCTTTTCTCTCCTAAAAGGCGCCAACTAAAGGGACAAAAGGGGTCTATATGTTGGTCATGCTTTATGAGTGCTAGAGGGGTGCAAAAACAAGCTAAGGGGGTGGGTGGAAAAGAGTACACGTCCATAACTAGCTAGCCCACCTATTTGCATACCCTTCACACACTAACTATTGGCACCCCATGCTTTACTAATATAGTCGAAATACATCACCCAATAAGAAAAGAAAATACAAACTACTAATTACACCCAAATAATAAAATACAAGTCAAGGACTATGGCTATATGATCTTCATTTTCAACTAGAGTTGAGGTCTATAGTGTTCCCTCCTATCCATGTACTCCTCTATCCTTCTATCCATGACCCTAGTGATGAGGCCCTTGGTAGACAGGATTGTATCAATTAGTCTATGTTAAAAGTTTTGTAGTTCTATCTTTTCATTTACTCCTTCTAAAAATAAAATAAATTTGTGTTAGTTAGCAGAGTCATACACACACATACACATATGTATGTATGCATATATGTATTTATGTATGTATGCATGCACACACAAACACACATGCATACCCACCCACACATGCACGAATGAACACAGACACACACACACAGATAGTAACTCATAAATAAGCACACACAGATAGACAGATGCTCACATGGACGCAAAAACACACATAAAAAGGCATACACATAGACACATACACACACGTGCGCACACACACATGTATGCATAAACACACGTGACAAACACAAACAAACACATATGCACACATAAAGAGACATATACAAACATAAAGACACTTGTGCACACACACATAGACATACAAATACACACATTATTAGCTTGCTATATACCAAACTACTTATGACTTCATAACTTGTATTTATGATTTTTACTTTTTATTAAAAATATTTATTTTGAAGATAAACATCTACTTCAAATTTGTTTACAACAATCTAATGTGCAGTTGCATAGAGGATGAATGATTGAATGATTTTTAATTACTCATATAAAAAGAAAGATTTTAAAAAGATATATTTTTAGTGTTTATAATGAAAAATTATTCAATGATTTAGAATATGAAAGTTCATAGAATTGAGATCTATATTTATACTTTAAAAAATATTATGATATATTTTTAATATGAAAATTTTTGTGTATAAATATTGCTCGCACGACTTGAACTTTCTAGGTCTATCAGTGTTGGTTGGTCATGGTAAAATAAAATGGAAGATGAATTGTGACATTTACAATTTTGAATCTTGAAAGTAAATGATTTGTAATTACATAATCATGTAAAATTATTTAGAGTTGATTACAGTTGCACCCTAGAAGTTTAATGTAATTACATATGCACCCCAATTTTTTTAAACATTACTTTTGCACTCCTTAAGGAGGTGTAAGGTTTGAGAGGAATGCTATGTAAGGTTTTCAAATATGCAGGTCAAATGCAATGAATACATGAAAATAAGAAAGTTATATGTAATGTAAAACAAAGGAGATGGTGCATGTGTAATTTCATTAAATATGAGGAGTTGAATTCGTAATAACTCAATTATTTACATTGTCGGTGGGTCATTATTAAACTTTAATTTTAAACAAAAAGTCAGGAATACAAATTGTTTGTAATTAATGAATGCAATTAATATTTTCAATTTCGTAAAACTTTTCTGAAAATTTTTAATGTTTTACAATTAATGAATGTCAATAAAGCATGAAGTATTAATTAAGGATATGTATTTTATGAAAAGAATACATATTAAGTATGGGAGGTGTGAATACTCTCTAAGAAACTCTTTTGACAACAATTTTATAGAACTGTTTTCAATATTTTAGAACTTGATTGATTTGATTTTATTTTTTAGTTTTTGAAAAGAGTTTTCAAAAATAGTTTTTAAGAACTGCTTATTGAAAGAAGAGAAAAAAAACTTATTTGGTAAGTGTTATTTGAAAAGTGTTTTGAAGATCCAAAAATGAAAAAACTTGTTCATATTTATGGAAATATCATTAGTAAAAATAAAAAAAACAACATCATATTTATTGTATTTTGAATTTTCAAAACAAAATGCAAAACTAATTTCAGTTGTTCCTATTTTTTAGTTTTTAAAAACTAAAAAATTAGAACTATTTTCCAAAACTGTTTTAAGAAAACACTATTTAAACGAGTTTTTTAGTTTTTAAATATTGAAAATAATTTTATAAAACCGTTGTCAAACAAACACTTAGTATTTAAAAACTAAAAACTTCTATTTGGTTAAAGTTTTCTAATTTTTTTTTTGAAAACAATTCTAGTTTTTTAGTTTTTAATTAAAAACTAAAAAAGAGAAATAATTGTAAATAATTTTGTTTTTCAATTTTCTATTTTTGTTTTGAAAACTCAAAATATAGTGAGAATATGTTGTTTTTTGCTTTTAATTAATGAAATTTCTGTAAATATGAACAAGTTTTTTCAGTTTTACATCTTTAAAACAATTTTCAAATAACACTTACGAAACAAGTTTTCTTTTTTCTCTTCTTCAAGAAAACACTTATTGAAAACTATTTTTAAAAACTCTTTTAAATATGAGTTCACTTCATCATCATGATCACCCCTCCCATCTTACAAATCCTTTTACCCTAATGACTACTCCTTCAAAAGAAGCCTTTCCCAACTACTGCTGCCACCATATGGCTTCTGCTCCAAACCGAAAACAAGTTGATACCAAGCATAGCAACCACAACACCACAAAGGCCATATTGGATTTTTTTCAGAAAACTCGATTCAATACAGGTGCTATGGCACCCCTTCAGGTGTGTCTCGCTTTTTTTTTTTTTTTATATTTACAAATGTTTATTTATCAACTTGTTAATTTTTTGTTACTACTATAAATTTGATTCTTTATCTTTTATCTTTTTAGTCACTAAACCAATTTTATAACTTCAATCCTGTGAAAAAGTTATAAAGTTGGCCTAGTTATAAAGAAGAAGGAATAAGAAGAAATTGTGATTTGAAACAACTAATAAACTGATCACTAATATTTACAAATAAAAGAAAAATTCGGTTTCTCTCTATACCAATCATTTACTCTTGGATCTATGTAACCGTAGTTGAAACACTGAAATTAATAGTACTAACAAAGATTTTGTTGTTGTTAACACATGAAACTGCTGTAGAAGGGAACTGACAATAGCAGCAACCACCAGAAGAAGATGGCTAAGATAACCAAAGGCCAGTGGAGTGCTAAAGAAGACAAGTATATATACCAAAACATTCTCAGTTTGATAATCTCATTCTTTCATAAATTTATTTCCTTTCAATTTTTATTAAATTTTCTTATTTTATTTGGAACTTTTATAAAAATTTATTTCCTTTTCAACTCTGGTTATAATGTTTTGTTTGATTCTTCATCTTATTGATAAAAACGGTGAACTCTTGAATTGGGTTTGTTTTAGGGCCTTGTTTCAATTGGTGAAATGTTTTGGGAAGCAAACATGGTCTCTCATTGCTACGGTGCTGAATGAAAGGATTAGTAAACACTGCAGGGATCGATGGCACTACCATATCAAACCAAAAATTATGGTTACTTCCTCTTTTATACTTTTAAGTTTTTAATTTTTCTATCCTACGTATATACAAAATAGCATTACATCTTTTACAATTATTTAAACTTCTTTCTTCGCCAAAATTTCATATTTCTTTCTTGCTGAACATATTGGATAAATACATCATGTTATAAATATTCATATATATATATATGTGATATAAAAAATATATTTAATGATTTTGTTTTATTTTGAACCGAGAATAAAATTCTTTCAAATTGCGATGGATTGTTGGTTTACAACGATTTTTAAATCACCACTAAATCCAGATCTGATGTTTACTGTTTATGTGTTTAAAAAAATTCAGAATTTTATGAGAATTTTAAATTAAATTAGAAAGGATTATTTGAATATTAAATTAAATTAATAAATTCAATTAAATCATAGCATTTATTATTTTTTTCAAAAAAATTATCATAGAATTATTCTGTCATGAAAGCTAATTTATTATTTTAGTTGTATTAAAATATATGCATTTATTTTAAAAAATTAAAAATAAGCTCAATTCCTATAAAAAAAACCACTCGTACCAAACAACATTATTTTTTATCTTTCTCTTTCTTATCACATAATTTATGATTTAGTTTATTTTTAACATTGGTCTCCCAATTTAATAAATAATAATTTAATAAAAACATTTATTGATTATATGTAAAATTATAAATAAAATCTTTTAGTAAAATTAAATATCATTTTAATACTCTATATAAGACATAGAGTATTTTTTGAGAAGGGGATAATATCCTTGCTTTGGCCTTTTAAATTTTTCCACAAATGTGCATTCTAGCAATTGCGTCTTACACAATGCAGAATTGTGGAAGGGCCTTTAGCCCCCTCCCTCTCCCATATTTTTAGATTTATTTTATAAATAAAAACATTAAAAAAAAAAATTATATTTATTTATTTATTATTGAATAATGTTAGTGTTGATAATGATTTCAAGATATGATATAATATTTATATTTGTTTAGTTTTTCAGTAAATCGTGTCAAAGTATGTATTCAAATAATTGTGTAAAAAATGTGACTACCTTAAAATATTTTTGGATCCATTTCTATTTATCATAAAAAAATATTTGCTATTATTTTTTTAAAGGAGGAAAGGTCTTCCTTTATGAACATACTAACAAAAACAAAGGCACTGTCACGCTGATGTATTCACATTTCTATTTGATATGTATAAAAATTTTAGAATTTTAATTTAATATGTTTTTATTAACATGATAGAATATATAAATAATTCATTGTGTCATTTTGTGTACAATAATTTTAGTTTAGTATGGTTTCTTATTTATATTAACATGATAGAAATATATCAAATCATCAACGTATATGTAAAATTCGCAATGAATTTGAGAAGATGGAGAGGGAAAAGAGTTTGAATAAAATTAAACATCATGTCGCACATGTGTATTCATATTTCTGTGAAAAATATTTTGGTCAAAGATATGCATACAATGATGTTTAAGGAAGATTGATTTGTGGTAAGATAGAACTTATGAAGATATGCATTTATTAATGTGAGATAAGTCATAAAATGTGAAGATCAACATGTTTTATTCCCATTATATATTATTATATATATATATATATTATAGATTATAGATAGTAGGTAGTAGAACAATTATTTATATTGGATATAAATATTTTAAAGTAATTTTTTTTTTAAAATTATAAGATTAATCTAGTGGTAAAGTTTACCTTTAAGGAAAAGAGGTTGTGGGTTCAAGTCATCCCTATGACAAAGTAGTGTATTTTTTAATTTTCAAATAGGTATAAAGGTAGGATAGATATTTTCAAAAATGAATACAAAAAAGAGTATTTTCTTTATTAATAATAGTATAGATGACTTATTTAAACTGGTTTTTGTTTTTTTAAATTTTTTGTTAGAACACACTTGAGTGTTGGATCGTACCTGCAGGGTATGCGTCAGTTTAGGAATGGGAACGTGCCATATGGCGGAGGCTATGTGCCTGTGATGGTGAACGTTGTGGAAAACAACCCAATGGATAATGGGCTTGCAATGGAGATGGAACTAGACCTAAACAAGGAAATAGATGTCATGGAACTTGCTCAATAGGAAAGCTTAAGATGCATGGTGTTGGCTCTAATAAAACAATCAACTCTTATTATAAGTTCCTTTCTTCTGTTATATTTTGGTTATAATTTTCTTCGGACATAAATTGAAACTGTAGTTTTAGGTTTAATTTGATTGCTTGCATGTCCTGGATATTATTCTAGTTCAAATGTGGTCTTGGCCTTCTCAAGTGGCGGCCAAACACCACACTGTTTTAATTTCTGTTACATTTACTTGGACTGTAACTAAAGCTTTCATGTTTGAGACATGTATGGATAATAACTGGTTTAGACTTTCCTATGAACAATGGTTTATTTAATAATTTATATGTTTGGGTGTTTTAATTTCAACTGTTGTAATGTCTCTTACCGTTTATATGGATACTGGATAGTCCATCCTTAGTTTTTTCTACTATTTTTTAATTACTCTTATTCTTAGTATTTATATATAAAAAGGTTTCTTATCCAAAAATAGAGGCAATAAAATAGTATTGAGAGAGATGAAAACAAAAGTAGTTCTCTTCTTATTTCTTGTTCTTAAAACTTATTTTCAGAACAAGTTTATACTATAAAGTAATAAATTCTATTATGTTTAAAAAGTTGTTTTTGAAACAAATGTTTTAAGAACCATTGTCTTCAAAATTAGTTTTTAAAACTAGTTTATACTGCAGACTAATTAACTTTTTATTTTTAAATCACTAGTTTAAAAGATTTTTGTTAATACAAATGTTTTTAACACAAAAAAAAAACAAACTAAGATATGTTTCTTTATCTTCTCTTCATCTTTTTTAACACATTTATTAATTTAACATAGTACTTTATGCTTTTTCCATTCTTATTAGACCAACTGTCTTAATTTATGTTTCTTTCTTATATATCTATATTTCACCTTCAATTTCAAGCTTGGTGTGGATCTCTTTCCTTTTCAGATTGTTTTCTAATGTTATATTAGGCAGCAATAGAATAATCTTTTGTGGCTAACAATAGTTTTTTTAAGGTACGGTGTGGATTTGGAGCTGGAATTAGCATCACCCCCTTTTTCCATGGGAAGAATTACTACTAGAAGGTCTAGAGAGTTTAGTTGTTGGTGTTTCCATGGAGGAAAAATGATTTTGCCAACATGATACATTTTAGGTATACTCTACCTTTGTATAATTATTTTGCCCGAAGTTAACCTTGAGTTTGACTCTTCTCTTGGTAACTTTTTCTAATAATTGTAACAACCCATTTTGCTAACCCAATACATTTATGAAAATATGGAATAATTGTCGAAGGCCTCATTTAAGGGAAATCTTCAAAATTAGTTCTTCCATAGAGAACCATAATCTTCTTAAAAGAAGGATAAAACAGTAGTATTCATTATAAAGCCTTTCTCTTACAAAATGTTTCAGAGTACATCATATATTACTCATTATCACTACCCCGATTAATCCTATGCAGAGCAGTGAATCTTTGACATAAAAGCTAACAAAAGTAACTTAATACAAAACATCAACCATAAAGGAAATCTTCAGTAGTCCCTATCATAGTAGGTTGATCCAACTCCTCTTTTATTCATACCCCCAACATAGATGAAAGGAAACACATAGAGCAAACACACACAACAGTAAGATAATTATAAACTATAAATGTTAATTTTAATAAACTATACGGACAATGAGGGCCTAGATTCAACCTAGGACTCGGTTTTTCATAATCCCCACATATAATTTAATCTCACTCATCTCAACATTATACTCAATCCCACTTGACTCCAAATATGGATCCATGATCGTCCATGATGATTTACCTCAATCATCAAGGATTTCATTTGGGAAGTGATTAGTAGTCATATATTCGTGTTGAGGTATCAAGATTGTATCAAAATTAGTAGTCATATATCCAAGATTACATCAAGTGGTATCAAAAGCTTACTTCATGAGGTTCTTTTCCTTTGCTTAAAGTTCTTAAACTTTTGAATTCATACTTTACATTTACTTCATCTTCTTCTTTTTTCTAGTTCATATCTATATTGTTAATTGTTTTTCTTATTTGTCTTGTTTTTACGTTCATTTTGATCCTATGTAATTTATATTGATTTTTTTTTGGTTCAATTTACTTGTTATTCCATTGAATCTCTTGCTCTTGCTTAAGTTTTCATTTTTGTCATTTACCTCATCTTCTCATGGACATCAAGCTCACGAGATCTTAGGCCTAGTCTTCATTTTGTTTTTGGCTATTTTAGCCTTTGATTGCATTTACCTTTTTTAGAGGAGATATTTTATTTTGGTCGTGTATTTTTGGCTCACTTTAGGATTGTTTTAAATTAAGGGTGTTTGTAGTCTTTTTATTAGAGTGTGTTCATTAGTTGGACCTTTTTGGAAGTCATTTGGTGGTAGTTTCATGAATACAACCTCTCCTTCTAATTACACCCAACTAACACATGAAGTATGGAAGAGATCATGTGGGCCCCTTGTCCCCTTAGGTTGGCGCTAAACTTCTCTCTCATGTGAGGTGGTGCCTACTTGGCCAACAAACTTGGATTTGAATTTTGGAAGAAGTCGACATGGCACTGCAAAATTCAAATTCAAATTTGGAGGGAACATAGATCCGTATATTTATGACCATGTTTGGATCTCCTTGAGGTTAATCATATGCTAATTGAGTTTGACTCAACTAACACATAATTAACTCATGCTTGGGATTTGTTTAGTGTTGGACGTCTATCACCCTTCGTTAATCACTCTTAGGCTTATAAATAGGACCTTCCACCTTTTGTATATTTTTACACTTGAATTTTGAGAATTGAGAGCTATTGCTTCCATCTTTTTGAATGTCCCAACTTCTCTTATTGAGAGTATCCTTTGTGCTTTTATCAAAGGTTCCTTCCCTCGTGGCAAGTACCACCACCTTCTTGGCTTATCTTCTTCAAGTGGCACCAACCATCTCCATTTTCTTAGACTTCCATCGAACCACTTCTCTTGGTTACTTTTGGAGGTTGATCCATGGGATCAAGCAGTCCAAGGGATGGATGCATCATAACCTTTAGGGAAAACAAACAAAGCACTGGAGTAACCTCTGGAGAAAATAAAAGTTAACATAGTTTAGATGTTATTGAGCAATCAACTAAGCATTAAAACTTAGTTTTAGTAATAATAATCAAAGAAAGAGTAAAACACATAAGTCTATTGAGATCAACACCACAAAGGTTTATAAATCTCATTCACCCCTTGTCTTGATAAGAGTTTGATTAAGAGTGGTGCAAAACCTCCAGAGCTTCATTCTTTCTTAAAAGATCTTCCTCCTAACTTCCTTATTCCTAAATCTCCCTTTCTCACTCTAGAATTTCTATATGCTTCTTAGCTCTTTCTTTCTCTCCCCTTTACTGATTTCTTCTCCAGAACACAACTAAGGACCCTTATTTATAGCCTTTGCTCAGGAAAATTTGATGAGCAACTGAGTGAATTTCTGAATCTGTTGAGCAAATTAAAATCCATTGAACGAATATCTAAATTTCCAGTTATTTCTTGGGACTTCGCTTGGTGATATGATATACTTTTCTTATGTTTACTTTATACTTTCAGGTCGTATTTTTGTCGTTATGATGGCTTACTCAATACCTAAATGTATCTCCTCCTTGATTTGTTCTAGAAATCTTTTTAGATTAACTTTCCTAAGTAAGGTATCTTGGGCTATATTCTTATAATAAGTTCACATTTTTCAAATTAATTCTATTAACTTCAATTTCTCTTCCATCATCATGCAAGAATTTTCGACTTTTGGCATCAACTATAACTTTTGCATTTCAATAATGATAGTCATAATCCTTAAGAAATTATATCCTCCTATGTTATCTCATACTCATCTTTTTTCCTTATCAACTATATAACTCAAACTCTATATGCCTTAATTCGTATCTTATGCAAGTAATGTCTTCAAATCTTTGGTGCCATTTTCACTGTAGTCAATCCTAAATCATAGGTAGGATAGTTGATCTCGTATCATTCAAGTCATTTGAATCATCAGCTATTACCCTTTCTTCCTCTATTCATGCATAACCTAATCCCCGTTTTAAAGAATCACAATATATTTCAAACTTCTTATTAGAATTGGGTAAAAATAAGTTTTTTCCCTGGGCATTAGAACCACCTTTGCTTAATCCAAAGCATTGACTTAGTCAAGGGAAATACTATTTTAGAGAAGCCTCCAATGAATTTTCTATAATTGCTTGCGAATTTTAAGGAGCTACTTACCTTTATGATATTTGTTTTCTCTTATCACCACTTTTATCTTTGGAAGGGTTAACTGTAATCTTATCTCATCAGATTGTATGTCCTATTGAACTTGTTCTAACCAGATGTTGTATCTTGATAGTTTTTTGTACAACTTTCTTTTTCTGCATAATTACGGTACAATCCTCAAAATATTCTTTTAAGGAATAAATTAGACCTAATGAAATTTTTTATCCAATGATCATCTTAATGGATTTCTCACTTCCATTAGTTCTAAGGGTAAGATTCTATAAAAAGCTATGATCATAGGTCCTAATTCTGATTCCAATCTAGGGAAAATTCTATTTCTCTTTCTAAAGATAATCTAAGAATATATTAAAAAAAAAGTAAAGATATCCATGTACTATGGGAAATTTATTAATATCAGGGGTTGTTTTGAAAGTTGGGGTTCTATCATGGCAGTCTAAGAGAAAATGGTTGGAAGATAATCACTTCATTTTCAAAACAATATTTAATTGGAACAGGGTAAACAAGTAAAGTTTTGACTATTGATGCAACTACAATCATTTGTACATGAAGGTGTTGTTACTACAGGAGCATAGGTTGGAGTAAAAAGTAGAAATAGTCAAATCATATGGTAATCAAAGAGATAGATAACTTAAAATATTTCACACAATTAGATGAGTAGTACCAAAATCATATATCATCTTAAGAGGTGACTTTATATGAGGCATTTACCTTGAATGAAGTCATCAGGTGGGAAGCCTTCAATACCACTCATGGTGAAAACCTTGCCTGAGGGTTTAGGCTTCTTTTGTTGGTTCTCCCTCCCATTAGCATTACGTTTATTCTTTGGTTCCTTCTTGGCTCTCTGCACTTATTGCTATAATGACCCTTTTTACCATAGTTGAAGCAGGTTACAAGGTTAGTAGTACAATCTCTTGCCTGGTGTCATCCTCCATAATGGGAACATGTGATAGGGTTCATAGCACCAAAAGTATCGACAAGAACAAAATTACCTGTCCTAACACATTTTTGGTTGTCTGAGAAAAATGTTGATAGGGTTTGCTCCTTTTAAAATATTCATTCTTTTTGTGCCTTTGCGGTCCTCCTTGTCTCCACCAAGTTTTCTTTACTTGTGTATCATCCTCATAAATTCTACAACAATTTACGACAATAGGAAAAAAGTTAATTTCTAGGTATCCAATTGCTTGTTTGATATCTAGTCGAAGTTGACTTTCGAATTTTGAACAACATGACGCTCATCTGCTCCTTCGTTGAGATAAGGGCAAAATTTTCATAGTTCATCAAATTTTGCTGCATATTCTCCTATATAGATATACTTCCTTGGCAAAAGTTCAAATTATTTCCTCCTTCATAGATCCTTAGGAAAATACCTCTCCAAAAACTTTTTCTTAAAGTTTTCCTAAGTAATAGATCTTTCTTCAACTTGCATTTGGTTTTCAGTGAATTTCCAGCAGTTCTCAGCTTCCCCGCTGAGTACAAAGGTTGCAAATGTAATCTTATCTACATCAGGGCATCCCATTGCGACACATATATTTTCAATTTCAGCCATCCAAGATTTAGGATTATCAGGATCAAAGCCTCCCTTAAACTTTGGTGGGTTGTTTTTGCAAAATGTTCCCAATCTTCGGTATTCTCTAGGTTTAGTGTTTTGTCCTGGATTCATATTTTCCAATATTTTCGTCATTCTTTCCAATAATTCTCGCGCATGATTTGATCTAGCTTCCATCTTCTCCTGAAAGGGAATTAATCACTGTAGTCTTTCTTAGAATAATACCTTAATTGGAGAAATAACTATAGTTTGTAATAGGTACATTCTAAGTCAATTCCCAGGAAAGAAATGTGAGTCACAACGGAGATTCTTAAGAACAAGTCTTTCCTTAGCCAGAACTTTTGCTGGAATTGTACTTCTTACTCTACTGTATCTCAAGCAATGATAGTAAAATTCTAAACTTGACTTATTGTCTAGTCATTCTTGTAGAATGGGTTTGCAACTGTTGCTCTTTATTCCGTACCTTTTTTCTATGTGTCTACTTATCTTGCACTCCTATTTTTTAACACCGAATGCAAGAACAAACAATAGTTTTCTACCTATCTTACACTTTTGTGCTACAATAGACAATGCAAGAACACACAACAAGTGATAGTCAAGTCATACCCCAGGCTTGACAGGACAACTGCTTTGATACCACTAATTGTAACGCCTCTAAAATTCCTTTTTCCCATAATCAAAAGTATTTATAAAATACGAGAGAAATTTTCAAAATTAGTTCTTATATAAAGAACCATGATCTTCTTACAAACCTTACGAGTCAGATATTTAAAATATAAAGTACATTAACAGTTACCACTACCCTTCTTACACGGTTCTAAGTCAGAGTAGTAGGCTTCTCACATCAGTCAAACATCAAGGAGTAATTAATTCTGAACACGTATTCAGAGTGAATCCTTCAAACCCTTCTGCGTATATATCCTCTAATTAGGTCTGTTTGCTATTCGTATCTAGAACATAAATGAAAAGAACACAAAAAATACACAAAAGGAATGAGATTTTTATAAACCATCAATGTTAATCTTGATAAACTTAACAAACAATGGGGGCCTAAGATTCTATTTATGACTCAACATATGAGATTAAGCGCATTCAGTCCAACTATTGAACTCACTCCCACATTATAGTCCTCTACCATTCACCACATTCTTACCCCTCTTCATTCACAACACTCTAATTCCTGACCAGTCACATCATTATGACTACCTGTCAATTGGGCTAACCATTCATAGCAATATTATGGCCACTTGCCAATTGGGCTATCCACCCATCAAAATATTTTGGTTATTCACCAATTTGGCTGACCACCCATCACAATAATTTGGCTATCTTCAATTGGGCTGACCACCCATCATAATAATTTGGTTATCTGTTAATTGGGCTGACCACCGATCATAGTAATTTGGCTATTTGTCAATTGGACTAACCACCCATCACAATAATTTGGTTATCTACCAATTGGGTTGACCACCCATCATAATAGTTTGGCTATCCGCCAATTGGGTTGACTACCCATCACAATAATTTGGCTATTTGGCGTTAAGCATCCCTAGCGGTACAAAAAGAGAGGTCGTGATGATATCATTTACGTCCGTACCACTCCTCGTGGAGTAGATCCCGCATCCAACCAAGTCTTTGACCAGGGAATGGGATAATTCCCACTACCGCTAGAAGGCCAGTCAGGCCATGAGCGCGATGGGAACGGGCTTCCCAAAAAGCCAGCCCCGGGCCGGGGTCGACATAGAATGAAGGGGACGACCCTAATGTTGTTGTGCTGTCAATTGGGCTAACCACCCATCACAATAATTTGGCTATTTGTCAATTAGGTTGACCACTTATCACAATAATTTGGTTATCTACCAATTGGGCTAACTGCCCATAACAATACTCAAAAGAGCATTTTCTTCATCACAAGTCACCAATGAACACTCTTTCAACTTGGGAAAGATATACTCTAACAATCATGAGATGCAGAGCATTTATGGAAGATTCCAAATCTATGAATATCCCCATCTAGTGCCAACATGGACTATCCTGAATATTCTGTTATTTAACATCATCTTAGGATTCATCCTGATTCCTACTTTCATCTCACCATATTCCAAGTTATAACTCCTCAAGCGTGACACTTATGTACTTGTATGGTACCTTCTTAAAAACCTATAATTTCATCTCATAACATCTAAGACCACTAGTCTTAACAATCACAACTCATGTAGTACTTATATTTCAATCACCATTTACAGAATAATTCATGAATTATCCTCAAGAAGACCTCAATAGATATATTAATTCTCATATCTAACTCCTAGTTCATGAATAATCAATAATGACCACAATTATAAAACTACTACATCTTTGATATTAAAGGACATATTTCTGATGCGGAAGATCAGGTTAAACTGCAACCACATATCATACTTAGATTATCTTTGCTAATATTAAGAAATATTGTATTTAATTTTCTAAGCCAAAATTTTCGTAGTACCTTCTGAATTAAATATAGATAATATCAATGAACCAAAATGTAAACTAATATAGCGAAATAATTTTATAGAACAAGACCAAAATATATCTTCTAATAGAACAATTAATAAATAATAATAAAGAATCATATCCCAATATTTCAGAAACAGTGTACAATAATCAACTGAATACAATAAATATTGAAATAAGAACCGAATAACCTCTAGGCACAACAAATAAAGCACGGGAATAACCTCTGGAGAAAATAAAAGTTAGCATAGTTTAGAAGTTACTGAGCAATCAACTAAGCATTAAAACTTAGTTTTAGTAATAACAATCACAGGAATAGTAAAATACATAAGCCTATTAAAATTAACACCACAAAATTTTATAAATCTCACTCCTCCTTTACCTTGGTAAAATGTTGATTAACAGTGGTATATAACCTCTGCAACTTCAATCTTTCTTGGAAGATCTTCCTCTGAACTTCCTTCTTTTGGAATCCCCCTTTCTCACTCTAGAATTTCTCTCTACTTCTTAGCTCTTTCTATCTCTTCCCTTTACTGATTTCTTTCCCAAGAACACATCTAATGACCCTTATTTATAGCCTTTTCTCAGGAAAATCCACTGAGCCAAATTAAATCCGTTGAGAAAATTTCTGAATTCTATTGAGCGAATAAAATCCGCTGAGCAAATTTCTAAATTTCCAGTTATTTCTTGGGTCTTTGCTTAGCAAAAATTCATTCGCCAAGCGACCTTTAGGGTGCAATTTCCTTGTGGCTTAGCAAAAATTAAGCTTGAACCCGTGACTCTTTTTGTTTTATTGACATTATAGGTTGAGGTTTGACCTATGACTTTGCAATTTACATGAATCAACGTCCCCTCTTGGTCCATGGAAACCTTTGGTTGAGGCTTGGTTCGTTGGCCTATAATCCACATGAACTAACATCCTCTCTTGGTTCATTGAAACCTTTGGGTGAGGCTTGGGTTGTTGTCCTATAATTCACATAGATCAGGCCTAGGATTTGTTCATTAGCATCATGCCACTCTTTTTTGTTCCTTGCTTCTTACTAGTTTGAAGAGGGTATTGGACGCAATAAACCGTAATTTAAAAGTTCCATTTTGATATTTATTTTTTTTAGATACAGTCGGGTTACAAAAAGTCCTATCCAAACAAATTAGGTGTCTACAATAACTAAGTTTCCAACTTGAACACCATAATTAGCATATAATAAATTATATAATAATCTAGTTATGAAAATAGGGGTGTAATAGCTTTCATCAAGGGTCGTCTCTCATGTGGCAATAAACATAAAAATTTTTTTACTCATCTTCTACCCTAAAGAGGAAGTGACGTCTTCCCACCTCCATTTTTAACGTCTCCATTATTCATCTTCTTGACGAGAGAACCTTAGTGGAGGAGATCATGGGAAGTGCATCCGAAGAAAAATTATATGGCTCAACTGTTACTGCGGCTCAGAAAAAGGGGTTGAAGGAGAACAAACAAAAGATTTCAAAGACAATATTTATCTTGCAAAAAGAGGTGACAGACATGATTTTTCCAAGAATAATTGGTGGTAAAACAGCCAAAGAAGCATGGACTATGTTGCAGAAGGAGTTTGAAGTAAGTGAAAATGTACGTACTATCAAACTCCAAACTCTAGGGAAAAATGAAATAGTTATTAAAAATGAAAGAATCTGAGACCGTAAAGGATTACTATTCTAAGATAAAAGAAATAATTAACTAAATGAGAGCTTCTAGGGAAAATATTCTTGACAAGAAAATTGTCGAGAAAATTCTAATTATGGTTCCTTGTAAATATGATTCAATCGTGATAATGATTGAGCAAACAAAAGATCTATCTACCTTGTTAGTGATGGAATTGATAAGGTCATTTGAAGCTTATGAGAAAAAGTTGAATAGGCAATAATGAATACTTAGTAGAAAATTCCTTTCGATCAAAGTTTAAATTATGGTCTCAAAATAGAGGGAATGCAGAAAAAAGAATAATTGAGAAACTTCTAGAAATAAAAAGAACTCTAAAAATTTCTCTAGAAATTATTAGAATGAATATCCTCTATGCGGAATTTGCAAGAGAACAAATCATGTGGAGAAAGACTGTCGATATCGTGGAAAGCCACAATGTCATCACTGTAATAAGTTCGTACATGTTGAGAAGTTATGTTGTAAGAAAAATAAGCATCGAGCCAATTTTTCCGAAGAGCATGTTCGAGAGCATCATCTTTTCTATGCTACCTAGGATTCCAGTAGTGAAATAGGTGGAAGTTGGTACTTTGATACCGGTTGTAGCAATCATATGGCCAAAGACTACCATCTTCAAGGATATTGATGAATGTCTAAGTGAAAGTTTGAATGGGGAATGGTACTGTCGTTGAATCAAAAGGCAAAGGCACCGGTATGGTGGACACAAAGAAAGGTACCAAACTTATTATTGATATCCTACTATAGATGATTTTCCTAGAATGACTTAGGTCTTTGGAATTTTTAAGAAGTTTAAGGCCCTTGTTCAAAAACAAAGTGGGAAATAGATAAAAAATACTTAGAAATGATCATGACAACGAATACACATCACACGAGTTTGATAATTCTATGAAGATTAAGGCATCCAGTGACAACTTACAGTTGCATATTCTCGACAAAAAAATGGAGTATCAGAGAGGAAAAACCGTAGAGTAATAGAGATGGCTAGATCAATGTTGAAGGAGAAAGTGATGCATTCTCACTTAGGCATGAAGCTTAGTGAGATGCTTCTCCCTTGATCTTGCTCCTTTAAGGTTCCTTAAGAAGAAGTGAAGATGAACTCTAAGTGCTGCTTCATGGTGAAGATAAGCCATGGAGGAAGATGAAGCTAGCCACAAGGGAAAGAACCCTTGATAATAGCCATAGAAACACTCTTACAAAGATCGAGAGAGCATGAACACTCTAGATAGAAGAGCTCTCATTTTAGAGAAAATATTTCTTATCATCAAGGTGTTAAAATGTTACAAGTGGAGGTGGTCTAAATTTATAAAAATTCCTAAGCTATGGGCCTCACACTTGGACATCGAACTTAGCTCTTAATTAGGGAGGATTAGTTCAATTAACTAAGTGTTAATTTGGCTAAAAGCTAATTAACACTTGGTTAATTTAACTAGATTCAAACATGGCCCTAAGATCATGGATCTATGTTCCCTTTAATTTTGAATTTGAATTTTGGAGGGAGATGACATGGCATCCATAAAATTCAAATTTAAACAAGAAGCAACTAGAAGTGTCATGTAAGAGTGAGAAGAGTAAAATGGCACCAATTATGAGAGACAAGAGGGTCCCACTTGTCTCTCATACTTCATGTGTGCTTAGAAGGGTGTAGGAAGCTCTCTAGGGGGTGTGGACATCCAACTCACCATGCCCAACAAGCTATTAAGGCTCACCCTTCATGCTTATGCTCCACATAAAATACTAGTGACACCTCCTTCCTAAAATGAGGCAAAAAGGGTCAAAATACAAGGCCTAAAATAAAACTAACTATACCACCTAATTACTAAAATAAATGGCACAATTACTAGCCTGATTAGGCTTATTATTTACTAATTAAAAGACCATGGCCTAGACTATGACTACTCATGTTCCTCCTTTATTGGTCCTAGCTTAGTTCCTTGCTAGGTAGCCATACATCAGAAAGGATTGCCAAACACATTTTCGGTTGAAGCAATCTATACTACTATATACATACTTAATCGATGTCTGACTAAAGTAGTCCAAAATAAGACTCCAATTGAAGCTTGGAGCAGGCAAAAACCATCAAAAGGCTTAAGGGTATTTGGATCTATTTTCTACATACACGTTCCTAAAGAGAAAAGGCATAAGCTAGAAGACAGAACTGTACGGGAAATATTCCTGGGGTATAACACACAACAAAAGGCTATCGAGTTTACAACTTGCAAACCAAGAAACTCATTATTAGTCGAGATGTTGAAGTTAATGAAAATGCTGCTTGGAATTGCAATGACGAGAAAATAGAGAAAAACATTTCCATGCCAATATGACAACCTCAAGAAGTTGAAGAAACTACAGAAGTCCCAGGTGAGACCCATTTTCCTCCAAACAATAAGCTTCATCATCAGGGTCTACTCCAAGAAGAGTTAGATCTTTGGTGGACATATATGAAACCTGTAACTTGGCCACACTTGAACTAGAAACCTTTCAAGAAGCATCAAAGAAACAAGTATGGGTCAAGTCTATGGAAGAAGAAATAAAAATGATTGAGAAAAATAACACATGGGAGGTAGTAGACAGTCCAAAAGACAAGGATGTCATTAGGGTAAAATGGGTTTATAAGATAAAGCCCAATCTTGATGGCACTATACAAAAGCACAAAGCTAGGTTGGTAGCTAAGGGCTATTCACAACAACCAAGAATAGATTATAAAGAGACATTTGTTCTAGTAGCTCACTGAGATACAATTAGAGCTTTAATAGCTCTTGATGCACAAAAGGTTGGAACATCTACTAGCTAGATGTCAAGTTCGCTTTTCTCAATGGAGTACTATAAGAAGAGATCTAGGTTGAGCAACCACAAGGTTTTGTGAGCAAAGGCAATAAAGACAAAGTGTTATGACTAACAAAACCTTTATATGATTTGAAGCAAACTCTTCGAGCATGGTACAATAGAATAGATTAGTACTTCATCAATCGAAGATTCAGGAGGAGTAAGAGTGAGCCAACATTATACATCAAGACCCAAGGTCAGTATGACATTCTCATTGTCTCCTTGTACGTAGATGATCTTATGTACACTGAGAATAATATAAAGATGATGACAAAATTAAAAGAAGTCATGATGAAGACATTCGAAACGACCGACCTTGGCTTGATGAACTACTTTCTTGGTATTGAAGTTAGTCAAAAGAAAGAAGGATATTCATTTGTCAAAAGAAATATATAGAAGCTCTACTCAAGAAGTTCAACATGAATGGTCACAAGACTATCACTACTCCTTTTGTGAGAAACGAGAAACTACAAAAAGATTATGGAACACCAGAAGCTAATGCATCTCGCTACATAAGTCTGATTGGGAGCTTACTATATTTAACGGTCACACGACCACATATAATGTATGTTGTAAGTCTTGTATCAAGATTTATTGAAAGACCAAGCCAAATTCACTCTAGAGCAGCTAAAAGAATTCTCAGATATTTAAAAGGTACAAAAGAGTTTGGTATATGGTATAAAATCATGACTAACTCAAGTTTACTTGGGTATACCGATAGTGATTGGGTAGGAGCGGTAGATGACATCAAGAGCACCTACAACTATGCCTTCTGACTCAGATCGAGAATATTATCTTGGGCATCAAAGAAGCAACACATGGTTGCATAATCAATCGCAGAGGTAGAATATGTGGCAGCAAATGAAGCTACAAGTCAAACAATTTGGCTGTGGAGAATACTTACAAAAATAGGAGAACAACAAATGGGCTACTACAATCTACTACGATAATAAATCAGCAATAACAATGGCAAAAAAATATAGTGCATCATAGCAGGGAAAAACACAGAAATATATATCACTTCATTAGAGAAGATATTGCTACTAAAGAAGTCAAGCTAGAATATTGCAAGAGTGAAGATCAAGTTGTTGACATATTTACAAAGGCACTACTGAGACCAAGATTCGAACAGCTTCGCACTATGCTTAGAGTTACTCAAATTTGCATCAATGAGGAATGATGAAAATTGATGCAAATTCTAGAATAATATAGACAATTACATATAGTAGAATATTCTAGACTAATACATGATAGCTCAAGAATTACCATAAATAGAATATTCTAGAGTAATGCATGATAGATCTAGAATTACATGTAGATAGAAAACTCTAGAATAATGTATGATATCTCTAAAATGGTTGTGTTGAAGCCTATAAATGGGACATGTATTCAACATTTGTAATAAACCCAATAAACTAGCAAGCCATTTCCAATCAAAGCTATTCCAACTATTTCTTTAAGCTAGTTTTTATTTCAACTAAGCCTATAACACATATTGGTCTCCCTATCCTTTCAACTAATCAAAGAAGTTTTAATTATTTCATAATTCTAAAACTATCACCACTCCTATGCACCAACCATTTTTCAAGCTATAAGCAAGCAAAGAATTTAGGTCAAATAACCTAGCAGGTTGCATGCCAGATAACAACTAAATTCTTCCCACCAACACACACCCTTAATTGCTAGCTCTTTAACTTGCTGATACAATAGAAAAATAGAGGTAGACCACAAAAGAACATACATCCTGATAAGATAAAAATGACCCTAACTCTCAAAATATTCAAAGTAGGTAAGCTAACCAACATTAACTTCAAAGAAAACTAAAGCTTTAGATGGTTCTATGCATTTTAAATAAATATTTACAAAGTTAAGAAATTATCTCACAATTAAATTCTGACATGAAAAAGATAAGACAATTATTTATTAAAGCTACAGAGTATAACTAAGATGCATTGTGTAGCCAAACCTATAGAGAGACATAAGAAATAGAAAAAATAGAAAGAATATAATTAACCGATCGAGTGAAAAAAATGTAATGTATGAATGAATAAAAAGAAATTGACAAGAAATGTCTTATAAAAAATATATTAATTAATTTGAGGAACTAATCATTCTTACAATTCATGCTAGATTTTAAGCATGATTTTAAAATGACTTGTATATCCTAACATTTTACACACATACATACATACACAGATATATACATACATATATATATATATATATATATATATATATATATATATATATATATGTTTCTATTTAAAGTTTAGATACAATTCTTTTTTTATTCTAAAAATTTGGTATGAAGAATGAAGTTATGTATAAAATGGAACCATTGAAGAGAAATCTTATAATGTTCCTTGGGAATTGTCATTCAGAATGAAGCTTCAGAAAATAGTTTCTAATTAGTACTTGTAATGGCTCATAATGTATGTTTAAACTATGCATTCAAGTAAGAATCTTTTCTCTGAAGAACTCAATCCATGTGATGAAGTTTGTACTTTCCTATGAAGAACTCAATCATATAAGTTGCAAATATATTAAGAAGGTATTTTTACTCAAAATATCTACCAAATACTATAAAAAGGCATTAGAATCAAGATGAATAAGAGTATATTCAAGGATATAAAAGCATCAATTTTATAATAGGTTCCAAATTATTTTGTTATGGTTAGAACATAACTAGTTTAGAAAACCAATTTACAAAGAACCAACGAAAGATGCATGTGATTAGATTCAATAACATTATATCTTCCATATGCTACCATGTATACTAAGGATATTTTAGAAGATTAATGTTAAGTACATCTAAATATGCAAAAGATAAATGTTGAGAGATGTCCTTGAATTGCATCAGAATTAAAAGTTAAAAAGACTTTGTGACTCTAAACCAAGGTCATAACATTCAACATAAACAATAAACAAATATATGCAAAAGTTACTTATGTCAATGTATGCTACTTCCTAATGTTTTATGCTAGAAATAAGCTGACTATAGATACAAAAAATAGATTTATTCATAAGTCAACAAGATCTCATTGACAAGTGTCCAAAAGATAGGAAAAGATGTATTAATGGAAATTTCCAAGGAGAAAAAGTAACTTTCTTGAGAACATGTCTTCATGAACCATGATAAAGACTTATCAAAGTCAATATTAAACAACTAGTTTCCCCAAATTGCAATATAGAGGAACGAATCTAGGTCATCTCTCGAGGATACAAGACATATATGGTTTAGATTCTATCAAAGGTTAGAGAATTGGGGGTTTAATGGCAAGAAAAGTGTATAGCTAAAAAACAAATTTAAAATCAAGAATAGAAAAAGAAAACACTGATTTAAGGTTCCTAGCGATGCACATGAGTAATTACAATTCTAGTATTTTGTGCAAAATTGCATCAACAATCAAAGGTAATTTCAATGGAACCGGATCATGATCACAATCTCAAGATTCTCATGAATTTTCAAAAATCTAATCGGTTGAATTAGGTTTTCAATTTATCACCATCCCTCTTACAATTCAAATTAATAGATCTGAATCAATCCTAACCAATTCGTATCAAAACTCAATCAAAATTCTACATGAATTAGAGAGGAAAAGAAAGCAATAAGATGCAAAGGTTGCCAAAAAAAAATGCACAACAGATCAGAATTCATATTCTTACCGCATGATCACATCGAGACCTTAAATCGATTCAGAAATTAGCTTTCCATGGAGATCTTCATGGAAACTTGCGTGAGAAGCTAGAAGAAAGAAACTTTCAAAGGAAGCTAAAGAAAAAAATATATGAAACTAATTCCAAAATGGCAAAAGATGTTACATGTTGTTATGATATATTTATATTCTCTCCCTACACCTTATAGAAGAAACTAAAACAACAAGTCTAAAGGTCTTAACTAAATTGGGCTAATGCCTAAACGAAATTAGCCTAAAAAGAAAAATGGAAATTAAACTAAATATTACAATTTAAAGAAAAATTACAAAAAATACAAAATACAGAAAAAAATTTCGAAACTACAAAATACAAAAAAGTAGACCCAATGCAAAGTCCAATCGAAGAAAGTCCACTAACTTGCAAAATAAGAGAAAAATATATGAGAAAGGCCCAAATGCAACCCAAACATGAAAATAAATTAAAATAGAAAATTAAGAAACCATTACAGAGTTAGAAAGACTAAAAAGGATATAAAATGTGTATAATAAAATGCTCTATCAAACCATAATGCATTGAAGTACTAATTGAGAATAAGATGAATGATGAATATGAAACTTCTTAAGAGAAACTCATGAAAACCATGAAAGACTGCTCCTAAGAACTTTCAACTAAGACACACCAAGATTCTAATCAAGTATAATTTAGAAGGAAACTACACATGAACAATCATTCAAAAGAAAGCTTCAAATGTTCTTATTGTTCAAATCTTAACATAACTGGCATTATTTGCTAAAAAAAAACTAACGAGCTTCGGAAAAACCTTTCTCATCCAAACAACATATTTAAGCACAAAGCATTTAAAATTCCTTAATGAAATAATTTTTTTATATAATTTCCAATTCAAACACAATGTTAGTGATGGAATTCCATAAGCTTAATCCATGACCTTCTCCATTGGCATGGTTCCTCCTGCAATGGCTTGATGGAGGAGACAATGAACAATGGTGGAAAGTGCCACTTCCAAAGGAGGAAGATAAGTTTTAGTGAAGGTTGCCACAGGGGAAAGGACACTTGGTAAAAGCAAACAAGATGAGTCTCCTAAGAGAAGGAAACCCAAGACACTCAAGATAAGAAATTCTTTAAAAACGAGTCCTGTATTCAAATGCTCAAATTTACTAATGAGTGAGAGTAGAAATCTATTTATAATTGGTGTGGTTACCTTTGGCTAATCATACAACCACTCACTAAACATGCTAATCTTTTCTCTCCTAAAAGACGCCAATTGATGCATGTTCGTCTAGTATGGGCTCGAGCTAGAACCAATAAGAAAGGAGCATGACTTGGATGAAGCTTCAAGGAGATTAGTTTAGAACATGTTCCATTAATATGTATTAGTTTAATTTAGGCTTGTATAAGCACCCTTAAGTCAAATTTGTTAGGAAATAATTAATTCAAATGTTTTATCTAATATTTGAATTAACTACCCAAACCTTAGCTTTCTATATATAAAGTAATAATAATTAATAAATATTTTAGTTATTTCTAGTAATTATGATTTTTACTTAAAAATTAAAATGAATTCAAAAGATAAGTTAATATTTTACTTTGTTTTGTGGTTAGAATTTTCATTAAAATCAATTAAAAGGATTAGTTAATATTTTCTTTTGTTTTATTTCTACTTAAAAATTACAAAGATTAATTAATATATTTTCTTTGGAGTTAGATAAATTAATCTTTTAAAACTTGTTGAGAAATTTTTATTTTTCATATGTTTTTTCAACTTTGAGACCACTATTGCATTAGTTTTTATGTTCAACAATCCAATGTGAAGTCGCATGAAGATGAATGATTGAATGATTTTTAATTACTTATGTAAAAAGATAGATTTTAAAAAGAGATATTTTAGTGTGGATAATGAAAAAATCATTCAATGATTTTAGAATATGAAAGCTTGTAGCAATTGAGATCTATATTTATACTATAAAAAACATTATGATATATTTTAATATTAAAATTTTTGTGTATAAATATTGCTCCCAAGACTTGAACTTTCTAGGTCTATCATTATTAGTTGGTCATGGTAAAATAAAATGGAAGATGAATTGTTACAATTTTGAATCTTGAAAGTAAATGTTTTGTAATTGCATAATGATGTAAAATTATTTAAAGTTGATTAGGGATGCATCTTCTGAAATTTAATGTAATTACACATGCACTCCAACTTTTCTAAACATTACTTCTCCACTCCTTAAGCGAGTGTTAGCATAAGGTTTGAGAGGATGCTAGTATAAGTTTCAAAATATGCAAACGGTACAACTATAATGAATACATAACAATAAGAGAGTTATATGTAATGTAAAACAAAGGAGGGGGTGCATATGTAATTTCACTAAATTTGAGGGGATGCATTCGTAATAACCCAATTATTTACATTGTCGGTGGGTCATTATCAAACTTTAATTTTAAACGAAAAGTCAGGAATACAAATTGTTTGTAATTAATGAATGCAATTAATATTTTCAATTTGGTAAAACTTTTCTGAAAATTTTTAATGTTTTACAATTAATGAATGTCTCTAAAGCATGAAGTATTAATTAAGGATATGTATTTTATGAAAAGAATATATATTAAGTATGTGAAGCGTGAATACTCTCTAAGAAACTCTCTTACTATTTGACAACCGTTTTATAAAACTATTTTCAATATTTAAGGATTTGATTGGTTTGTTTTTGTTTTTTAGTTTCTGAAAAAAGTTTTCAAAAGTAGTTTTTAAGAACTATTTTTTGGAAAAATAGAAAAAAAAAATTTGTTTGGTAAGTGTTATTTGTAAAGTGTTTTGAAGATCTAAAAATGAAAAAATTTGTTCATATTTATGGAAATATCATTAGTGAAAATAAAAAACAATAACATATTTTTATTGTATTTTGAGTTTTCAAAACAAAAAGCAAAATTGATTTCAGTTGTTCCTGTTTTTTAGTTTTTAAAAACTAAAAAACTAGAACTATTTTTTAAAACTATATTCAGAAAACACTCTCTAAATAAGTTTTAAAACTGAAAACAATTTTATAAAACAGTTGTCAAACAAGTACTTAGTATTTAAAAACTAAAAACCTCAATTTGGTTAAAGTTTTCTCAAAATAGTTTTCGAAAAACAATTCTAGTTTTCTTATTTTTTACTTAAAAATTAAAAAAGAGAAATAACTATAAGTAATTTTGCTTTTCATTTTATTATTTTTGTTTTGAAAACTCAAAATATAGTGAGAATATGTTTTTTTTCTTTTAATTAATGAAATTTTCATAAATATGAACAATTTTTTTCAGTGTTACACCTTTTCAAAACAATTTTCAAATAACACTTACCAAATAAAATTTTTTTCTCTTCTTATTGAAAATTATTTTTGAAATTTTTTTATATATTTATCAGCCCATTGTTCATTCCATCATCATCATCATCACCCCTACTTCTTGTGATTCGTCCCCATCTTACAAATCCCTTTACCCTAATGACTACTCCTTCAAAAGAAGCATTTCTCAACTACTGCTGCCACCATATGGCTTCTGCTCCAAACAGAAAACAAGTTGATCCCAAGCATAGCAATCACAACACCACAAAGGCCATCTTGGATTTTTTTCAGAAAACTCGATTCAATACAGGTGCTATGGAACTCCTTCAGGTGTGTCTCGCTTTTTCTTTATCTTTCATCAAATCAATTTTATAACTTGGGTCTGTCAAAAGTTATAATGTTGACTTAGTTATAGAGAAGAAGGAATGAAGAAGAAATTGTGATTTTAAACCACTAATATTTACAAATAAAAGAAAAAATCGGTTTCTCTCTGTACCAATCATTTACTCTTGGATCTATGTAACTATGAAATAAAAGAAAAATTCGGTTACTAACAAAGGTTCTGTTGTTGTTAACACATGAAACTGCTGTAGCAGAGAACTGACAATAGCAGCAACCACCAGAAGAAGATGGCTAACATAACCAAAGGCCAGTGGAGTGCTAAAGAAGACAAGTATATATACCAAAACATTCTCAGTTTGATTATCTCATTCTTTCATAAATTTATTTCCTTTCAATTTTTATTAAATTTTCTTATTTTATTTGGAACTTTTATAAAAATTTATTTCCTTTTCAACTCTGGTTATAATGTTTTGTTTGATTCTTCATCTTATTGATAAAAACGGTGAACTCTTGAATTGGGTTTGTTTTAGGGCCTTGTTTCAATTGGTGAAATGTTTTGGGAAGCAAACATGGTCTCTCATTGCTACGGTGCTGAATGAAAGGATTAGTAAACACTGCAGGGATCGATGGCACTACCATATCAAACCAAAAATTATGGTTACTTCCTCTTTTATACTTTTAAGTTTTTAATTTTTCTATCCTACGTATATACAAAATAGCATCACATCTTTTACAATTATTTAAACTTCTTTCTTCGCCAAATTTCATATTTCTTTCTTGCTGAACATGTTGGAGAAATACATCATGTTATAAATATTATATATATATATATATATAATATTTATAACATGATGTATTTCTCCAACAGGTTCAGCTATATATATATATGATATAAAGAATATATATCCTGATTTTGTTTTATTTTGAACCGAGAATAAAATTCTTTCAAGTTGCGACGAATTGTTGGTTTGGCAGCGATTTTTAGATCACCACTAAAGTCAGATCTGATGTTTACTGTTTTATGTGTTTAAAAAAATTCAGAATTTTATGAGAAGTTTAAATTAAATTAAAATGGATTATTTACATATTAAATCAAATTAATAAATTCAATTAAATCATAGCATTTATTATTTTTTGAAAAAAATTATCATAGAATGATTCTGTACATGAAACTGATTTATTATTTTAGTTGTATTAAAATATATACATTTATTTTAAAAAATTAATCATAAGCTTAATTCCTATAAAAAAAAAACTCGTACCAAATAGCATTATTTTTTATCTTTCTCTTTCTTATCGCATCATTTATTATTTAGTTAGTTTTTAACATTGGTCTCCTAATTTAATAAGTAATAATTTAATAAAAATATTTATTGATTATATGTAAAATTATAAATACAATCTTTTATTAAAAAATAATTAAATTTCATTTGAATACTCTATATATAATAGATAGAGGATTTTTTGAGAAGGGGATAATATCCTTGCTTTGCCCTTTTAGATTTTTCCACAAAAGTGCATTCTAGCAACTGCGTCTTACGCAACGCAGAATTGTGGAAGGGACTTTAGCCCCCTCCCTCTCCCATATTTTTAGATTTATTTTATAAATAAAGCCATTAAAAAAATATTATATTATATTTATTTATTATTGACTAATGTTAGTGTTGATAATGGTTTCAAATTATGATATAATATTTATATTTGTTTAGTTTTTCAATAAATTGTGTTAAAGGTATGTATTCAAATAATTGTGTAAGAAATGAGACTATCTTAAAATATTTTTAGATCCATTTCTATTTATCAAAAGAAAATATTTGCTATTATTTTTTTAAAAGAGGAAAGGTCTTCCTTTATGTACATACTAGCGGAAACATAGTCGCTGTCACACTTGTGTATTCATTTATATTTTGATATGTATAACAATTTAAAATTTTAATTTAATATGTTTTTTAGTAACATGATAGAATATATAAATAACTCATTGTCTCATTTTGTGTACAATAATTCTAGTTTAGTATGTTTTTTTTATATTAACATGATAGAAATATGTCAAATCATTAACGTATATGAAAAATTTGCAATAAATTTGAAAAGATAGAGAGGGAAAAGAGTTTGAATAAAATTAAATATTTTTTTGCACATATAAAATATTTTGATAAGAGATATATATACATTAATGATATTTAATGAAAGTTGATTTGTGATAAGGTAGAGCTTATAAAGATATATATTTATTAATGTGAGAAAAGTCATAAAATGTGAAGACCAACACATCTTATTCCCGTTATATGATATATATATATATATATATATATATATATATATATATATATATTAGGTAGTAGAACAATTATTTATATTGGATATAAATATTTTAAAGTAATTTTTTTTTAAAATTATAAGATTAATCTAGTGGTAAAGTTTACCTTTAAGGAAAAGAGGTTGTGGGTTCAAGTCATCCCTATGACAAAGTAGTGTATTTTTTAATTTTCAAATAGGTATAAAGGTAGGATAAATATTTTCAAAAGTGAATACAAAAAAGAGTATTTTTTTTATTAATAATAGTATAGATGACTTATTTAAACTGGTTTTTGTTTTTTTAAATTTTTTGTTAGAACACACTTGAGTGTTGGATCGTACCTGCAGGGTATGCGTCAGTTTAGGAATGGGAACGTGCCATATGGCGGAGGCTATGTGCCTGTGATGGTGAACGTTGTGGAAAACAACCCAATGGATAATGGGCTTGCAATGGAGATGGAACTAGACCTAAACAAGGAAATAGATGTCATGGAACTTGCTCAATAGGAAAGCTTAAGATGCATGGTGTTGGCTCTAATAAAACAATCAACTCTTATTATAAGTTCCTTTCTTCTGTTATATTTTGGTTATAATTTTCTTCGGACATAAATTGAAACTGTAGTTTTAGGTTTAATTTGATTGCTTGCATGTCCTGGATATTATTCTAGTTCAAATGTGGTCTTGGCCTTCTCAAGTGGCGGCCAAACACCACACTGTTTTAATTTCTGTTACATTTACTTGGATTGTAACTAAAGCTTTCATGTTTGAGACATGTATGGATAATAACTGGTTTAGACTTTCCTATGAACAATGGTTTATTTAATAATTCATATGTTTGGGTGTTTTAATTTCAACTGTTGTAATGTCTCTTACCGTTTATATGGATACTCGATAGTCCATCCTTAGTTTTTTCTACTATTTTTTAATTACTCTTATTCTCAGTATTTATATATAAAAAGGTTTCTTATTAAAAACAGAGACAAGAAAATAGTATTGAGAGAAATGAAAACAAAAGTAGTTGATGTGACCATGCCTAGCCAAGGACCTATCACTAGGGCCATGGTTAGAAGGATTGAAGAAGACCTAGCCCTTGCAGACAAAGGAAGACTTCACCTCCTATGGAGAGTGAAGATATTAGGCTATGAACTTTAGTTAATAAAATATAATTTTCCTTTATTTTAATTTTGAGGAGCATTAAGAATTTAATTTGGGACATGTATTTAGTCCATTTTTTATTTTTAGGTGGTGTCCTAGGAATTTAGAGGGTGGATTTAGCTTTTTGGGTCTTTATGAAGGAAATAAGGGGTAGCCTTGATATCTACACCCCTCTTTTCCTACATAAACCCCCTAAGCTAATAAGAAGGAATCTTGGCCTTTGGTTTGAGAAACTTGGGCACCAAGTTTGATGATCTAAGGAGGGAATTGTTTATCAATTCTCCTCCCTTAGATCTCTCCTTTTAATCCTAGCCCTTCTTTTTTAGGTTATCTTGTTCAAGAGGTTAGCTACCTCTATAAATAGGAGCTCCTCCCTTGTATTTTGTACACTTGAATTTAATCCTAGAGACCATATTGGTTGAGATTCTTACCTTTGAGTGTTCCCCTTTCTCCTTTGTGAAAGCTTCTAAGAGTTATCAAGGGACCCCTTCCTTGTGGCCTCTCCCCTTTGGCTTATAAAACCTGGTATTTGTGGCGCCTCACCCCATTCCTTTCCTCTCCATAAATCCATTTCCCTTCCAAGTGACTTTAGAAAGGATCCTTTAGGCACGTGATCATCAAAGATCACATCAAGTGGTATCTAGAGCCACTTTCTAAAGGTCACGTTCTTTCTCAATTTTTTTTTCTTTGTTGTTTATCTCTTTGATCTCTTTATTTTAAAGTCCTTCATTTTTTGTCATCTCTATTTCCTTTATTGTCTAGTAGTATAGCTTTTTATTCTTGCTATTATATGTGCCTTTGTTTTCTATCTACGCGCCTATTTTCCATTTAATTTGATGCGATTTTATTTGTCCCTTTCTTTGCAACTTATTTTCGTGTTCAAGTTGCTTAATTTTCCCTTGGTTTTTTATGTTAAAGTGTGCCTAAGAAGTTATGACCATTAAACCCACATGGTTGAGGATTTTTCCACACCATTGTGGTGATCAACTTTGGCCACTTTGTTGTGCCTTTTGTTTTGAGTCTCTTGCTGAAATTTTTGCTCTATTTTTAGGTGTGTTATTTTTTCTTAATCTTGTTTTTTGTCAAATACTAGTCATGTTAGTTTCCTATTTTGTTTCATTTAAATTCCATAGGTTTTAGCCTCTTAAAATTTTTACAAAAAAGACTTCAAAAACATTTTGAATTGAGCTCCTAAGAGGTGAACCTCTTATTGAGTCTCTTAAGTCTTTTATGCTTTTAGTTCAACCATATTAATCTCTTTGTTGTTCTTAAATATTTGCTCAATTCAATCTTTTTATGTTTCTTGTTTTATGTTGAATTATTAGTAGCTTTCCACTTGGTTTACCTTCACTATTGGTGCCTCTTTATAGAATTTTAGCTTGGGTGAATTGTGTTAGTAATTTGAGCAATCAATTTACTTCAAAATCAGCCCTAAATCATTCCTTAAGCACCATTAGTTCAGTGGTATTTGGAACTACTAAGTTGTTTTGCCTTTAGTTGCATGCATTGCTTGAAAATTGTGTGACCTTACTTTGTGCTTATTCACTCAAGCATTATTATTTCAAGCATCCTCATTAAAATTCAATTCAACAAGCTATTAGGTGCAGCAAAAAGATTAGAAAAAGTTAAAAAAAGAAAGAAAAAGTTCAAGTTAAAAAAAAAAAAAGATAAAGAACTCAAAAGAAAGACAAATTTGAAGTTGTGTACCTAATAGTAGAAATATTTGATATGAGAAACCAATTGTGATTAAAAAAAAAATTACTTGAGTAAGCTTTTTAGTTTTGGTCACTTAAATTTTATTAAGTGTGCAACTATTGGTTTCATTTTTTTTTGTTTGAGTCTTTTTTCATCTCTACTCTTAGAGCTAATCTAGGAAAGTTATTTGTGTGCTACCTTTCTCCTTTGTGAGAGCTTCTAAGAGTTATCAAGGGACGCCTCCCTTGTGGCCTCTCTCCTTTGGCTTATCAAACCTAGTATTTGTGGCACCTCACCCCATTCCTTTGCTCTCCATAAATCAATTTCCCTTCTAAGTGACTTTAGAAAGGATCCTTTGGGCACGTGATCATCAATTTCCCTAGTATTTGTGGCACCTCACCCCATTCCTTATACTACAAACTAATTAACTTTTCATTTTTAAATAACTAGTTTAAATGATTCTTTTTAATAAAAATATTTTTAAAACCAAAAAAATAAAACTGAGATAATTTTCTTTATCTTCCCTTCATCTTTTTTAACACATTTATTAATTTCACATAGTACTTTATGCTTTTTCCGTTCTTATTAGACCAACTGTCTTGATTTATGTTTTCTTTTTTAAATATCTCTATTTGACCTTCAATTTCAAGCTTGGTGTGGATCTCTTTCCTTTCCAGAATGTTTTCTAATGTTATATTAGGCAGCAATAGACAAATAGTCTTCGGTGGCTAAGAATAGTTTTTTTAAGGTACGGTGTGGATTTGGAGCTGGAATTGGCATCACCCCGTCTTTCCATGGGAAGAATTACAGCTAGAAGATCTAGAGAGTTTAGTTGTTGGTGTTACCACGGAGGAAAAATGGTTTTGGCAACATGATACATCTTAGGTATACTCATCAGTACCTTCATATAATTATCTTCTTCCATGCCCAAAGACTCTTCTCTTTGTAACTCTTTCTAGAAACTGTAACAATCCATTTTACTAACCCATTACATTTATAAAAATGTGGAATAATTTTCGAAGGCCTCATTTAAGAGAAATCTTCAAAATTATTTCTTCCATAGAAAACCATAATCTTCTTAAAAGAAGGATAAAACAATAGTAGTATTCATTACGAAGTCTTTCTCTTACAAAATGTTTCTGAGTACATACATATTACTCATTACCACTACCTCGATTAATACTATGCAGAGTAGTGAACCTTTGACATAAAAGCTAATAAAGTAACTTCATACAAAACTTCATTCATCATTAAAACATCAAGCATAAGGGAAATCTTTAGTAGTCTCTATCATAGTAGGTTGATCCAACTCTTCTTCTATTCATATCCCCCACATAGATGAAAGGAAACACATAGAGCAAACACACACAACAGTGAGATAATTATAAACCATAAATGTTAATCTTAATAAATTATACAAACAATGGGGGCCTAGATTCAGCCTAGGACTCGATTTCTCATAATCCCCACATATAATTTAATCTCATTCATCTCAATCCTACTTGCCTCCAAATATGGATCCATGACTGTCCATGATGATTTACCCCAATCATCAAGGATTTCATTTGAGAAGTGATTACTAGTCGTATGTTCGTGTTGAGGCATCAAGATTGCATCAAGATTAGTAGTCGTATATCCAAGATTGCATCAAGTGGTATCAAAAGCCTACTTCATGAGGTTCTTCTCCTTTGCTTAATCTTCTTAACTTTCGAATTCATACTCTTCATCTACTTCATCTTCTTCTTCTTTTTTCTAGTTCATATTTCTGTTGTTCATTTCTTTTCTTATTTGTCTTGTATTGTTTTGTCTTGTTTTTTATGTTCATTTGAATCCTATGCAATTTATATTGATTTTGTTTGGTTCAATTTTCTTGTTATTCCATTGAGTCTCTTGCTCTTGCTTAGGTTTTCATTTATGCCATTTACCTCTTATTTTTGTGTTTAATCTTGCTTAAGAATGTTTAATTTTCATAGATATTTTAATTTTCTTTTTATGATCCTAAGTTTTGTCTTATATATGTCTTTGTAGTTATTTACTTGTCTTATTAATTCTTGTGTTTAGATTTTCTTTTTACTTTCTCAAGAAAAAAAAAAAGTCTTTACCTCTTCTTTGAAATTCAGTAGCTCCATTTTTTGTACTACTTGTGAGGTGATTTGATTTTAAGGATTTCTTGAGTGAATTGGTGTGAACTCTTTGAGCCTAAAACTTGTGCAAACAAAAAGCTCTAATCACAATCAAAAGCTCTTGGTGCATGCCTCTAGCTCCTGTTTAGAGATTTTGTCAACGGGTCATGCTCTTTGAGATAGTGTTAACCATATCACATTTAATTTTAGTGCACTTTGAGTTACTTATGTTTTCTTACATTGCACTTTCATTTAAAATTGTGTGCCTTGTGTTGAGTTTTATTTCAAGCGAATTGCATCTTTAAATCACTTATAAAAAAACAAGATGTTAGGTGCATCTAGAAGTTAAAAAAAAGAAGAGTTGAAAGAAAAAAAAAAAAGAAGAAATGAACAAAGTTCAAAAAAAGTAAAAAAACAAATGTGGCAAAATATAGTTATTTGAATTTGCAAGAAAGAGTGCTCAAATTTGGTTTCATTTGCTTGAATAGAACTTTAATATCTCTTGGCCATACTCACTTTCATTGTGCAATTTTTTAAACTTTTGGTGTCTTTTTGCTATTTAGTCCTTATTCCAATTCTAGTGCTTTCTAGGATCTTTTTAGTTATGCTTTGCCTTCTTTCAGTTCCCTTAATTCTAGTTTTGATTGTTGTTGATATTGTATTTAATTTTCTAAACCAAATTTTTACAATAACTTTTGAGTAAACTATTGATAATATCAATGAACCAAAATGTGAACTAATATAGTGAAATAATTTTATAGAACAGGACCAAAATATAAGATTAATAGAACAACTGATAAATAATAATGAAGAACCATATCTTAATATCTGAGGAAACTGAATATAATAAATAGAGAAATAAGAAACAAAGTAACTTGATGCATAGCAAGGGTCTAATCACAAGGTTATGGCTAGGAGAATTGAGGAAGACATGAATAGAGCGGAAGGGAGGAGACCTCATCTTCTCATGAACATCAAGCTCACAAGATCTTAGGCCTAGTCTTCATATTTTGTTTTGGCTATTTTAGCCTTTGATTGTATTTACCTTTTTTAGAGGTGGTATTTTATTTTGGCCGTGTATTTTTGGCCCTTTTTAGGATTCTTTTAACTTACGGAGGTATGTAGTCCTTTTATTGGAGTGTGTTCATTAGTTGGACCTTTTTGGAAGTCATTTGGTGGGTAGTTTCATGACTAAACCCCCCTCCTTCTAATTACACCCAACTAACTAACACATGCGGCATGGGGGAGATCATGTGGGCCTCATTGTCCCCTTAGGTTGGCACTAAACTTATCTCTTATGTGAGGTGGCACCTACTTGGCAAACAAACTTGGATTTGAATTTTGGAGGGAGTCCACATGGTACTTCAAAATTCAAATTCAAATTTGGAGGAAACATAGATCCATATATTTACAACCATGTTGGATCTCTTTGAGGTTAATCATGTGCTAATTGAGTTTGACTCAACTAACACATAATTAAATCATGCTTGGGCTTTGTTTAGTGTTATATGTCCAACACCCTTAGTTAATCCCTTTTAGGCTTATAAATAGGACCTTCCATCTATTGTATCTTTTTACACTTAAATTTTGAGAATTGAGAGCTATTGCTTCCATCTTTTTTAGTGTCCCAACTTCTCTTCTTGAGAGCATTATTTGTGATTTTATAAAGGGTTTCTTTTCTTGTGGCAAGCACCACCACCTTCTTAGTTTATCTTCTTCAAGTGGCGCCAACCATATCCATTTTCTTAGACTTTCACCGAACCACTTTTCTCAGTTACTTTTGGAGGTTGATCCATGGGATCAAGCATTCCAAAGGATGGATGCATCATAACCTTTGGGGAAAAAAATAAAGCACTGGAATAACCTTTGGAGAAAATAAATGTTAGATTAGTTTAGATGTTACAGTAATCAACTAAGAATTAAAATTTGGTTTTAGTAATAACAACCAAAGAAAGGGCAAAACACATAATTCTATTAAGATTAACACCACAAAGCTTTATAAATCTCATTCACCCCTTGTCTTGATAAAAGGTTGATTAAGAATGGTGCAGAACCTCATAACTTCATTCTTCCTTGGAAGATCTTCCTCCTAACTTCCTTCTTCCTAAATCTCCCTTTCTCACTCTAGAATTTTTCTCTGCTTCTTAGCTTTTTCTTTCTCTTCCCTTTACTAATTTCTTCCCCTAGAACGCACCCAAGGACCCTTATTTATAGCCTTTGCTCAGGAGGAAAATTTGCTGAGGGAAATTAAATACGCTGAGTGAATTTCTGAATACCATTGAGCAAATTAAAATTCGCTAAGTGAATATCTGAATTTCTACTGATTTCTTGGGACTTTGCTAACCGACCTTTAGGGCACAATTTCCTCGTGGCTTAGCGCAAATTAAGCTTGAACAAGCGATTGTTTTTGGTTTATTGGTTGAGGTTTGACATATATGGCTTTGCGATTTACATGAATCAACATCCTCTCTTGGTCCATGGAAACCTTTGGTTGAGGCTTGAGTTATTGTCCTACAATTAACATAAACCAACGTCCTCTCTTGGTTTATTGACACCTTGGGTTGAGGCTTGGGTTGTTGTCCTATAATTCACATGGATTAGAGCTGGGATTTGTTCACTAGCATCATGCCACTCTTTTCTGTTCCTTGTTTCTCACTAGTTTGAAGAGGGAATTGGACATAATAAATCATTTCAATACTCTATCTTTAGATAAAATCGGGTTGCAAAAAGTCCTATCCAAACAAATTGGGTGTCTACAATAACTAAGTTTCTAACTTTAAGACCTAAATTATAATGTAATAAATTATATAATAACCAGGTTATGAAAATAGCAGTGGTACAATTCTTCCCTCCTTTTTAGGAATTTCATCCCCGAAATTCATGAGCTACGAGATATAGTATACTTTCCTTATGTTTACTTTCTACTTTCATGTTGTATTTTTGTCATTATGATGGCTTGCTCAGTACCTAAAGGTATCTTCTCCTTCATTTGTTCTAGAAATCTTTTGAGATTAACTTTCCTAAGTAAGGTCTTCTGGGTTATTGATGCAATCCTCCCTAGCAAGGAACCTACAACTAGGGTCATGACTAGGAGGATAGAGGAGGACATGGTTAGAGTGGATGAAGAATAACCTAACCTCTTCATGCACATAGATATTATGCCATAGTCTTCTTGTTTCTTTAGCATTCTTTTACCTTGTACTATCCTAGGAGGAATGGTCTATTTTTTCTTCTTTAACCTTGTATTTTGACTTTTTTTTCGTGAGTTTAGGCCTAGGAGATGTGCTTAGCCTCTTTTGTGGAGTGTATTAGCTAATTTTTTCCCCTAAGGAGGTGCCGAATTTGGGTTAAATGCCACATGGCATCCTACATGGCACTTAGTTAGTTCTAAGATCCATGATTTTGGGAGCATGTGTTCATTAATTCAAATTTGAATCTCCCTCCCTTTTTTCTTTTAGTTGCACTGCCAAGAGCTCACCTTCTTGTATAAATATACCTCTCCTTGCCTTGTATTGGTTACACTTGATTTTATGAGCATTGACTTGAGTTTTCTCTAAATTTTGAGTGTCATTCTCTTCTTGTGAGAGATTCTTTTGTGCTTTTATTAAGGGTTCCTTCCCTTGTGACAAGAACCCCATCTTCTTGGCTTATCTTCTAGCAGGTGGCACTAATCACCTCCATTCCTTTCTCTCCAACGAACCATTGCTTCATGGTGACCTTGGGAGATGATTCAAGGGAGCAAGCATCCAAGTAAGGCATGCATTTGTTATATGCTTATAATAAGTTCACATTTCAAATTGATTCTATTAACTTCAATTCCTCTTCCATCATCAGTCAAGAATTTTCAACTTAAGGCATCAACTATAACTTTTGCATTTCAATAATGATAGTCATAATCCCTAAGAAATTATATCCTCCTATGCTATCTTATACTCAGTTTCTTCCTTATCAACTATATACCCCAAACTTCAATAAACTCCATATGCCTCAATTCTTATCTTATACAAGTAATTTCTTCAAATCTTTGGTTACATAATTGCAGTATCAAAATATTCTTTTAAGGAAAACACTAGACCTAGCTTAATTTCATCTTCTACTTTGTTCTATAATGTTGAAATTTAGTAGCTCTTGGTTTGCAAGTTGTGGAGTGGTTTTGTGTTGAGAATTGCTTGAGTTTGGGCGTGTCCTTGAGAGCATCAAACTTGTGCAAACAAGACAGCTCTGAAAACAACCTAATACTCTAGGTGTTTTTCTTGAATCATTCCTAGTTTAGTGCAGCTTGAGTTGCTTTTAGTATTTTCTTTTATTGCACTTGAGTTCAAAATTTTATGTGCCTAGTAGTGTGATTTGATCCAAGCCTTTACCACCACTAGCATGTTCATAAATTTTCAAATTAAAAAAAGTGATTGGGTGCATAAAAAATGTATAAAAAAAGTTAAAAGAAAATAGAAGGAAAAAGAACAAAAGTTCAAAACAGTAAAAGAAAAAGCAAATAATTAAAATTGATGTACCTAATAGATAAGTGAGAGAAATTTTAAAAATTATCTAAAATTGGTTGAAATTGCTTGGATCTTGCAATACTAGATTTTGACGATAGCGATATTTTTCAATGTAATATTTGAAAGTATTGTGTCATTTTATATTTTAGTCCTTAATCTACTCTAGCACTTTTCTTGGTCAATCTCTTAGTTGTGCCTACTTCCTTTCTTTGCCTTATTTCTAGCTTGTCTTTTTTTTAATCTTTCTAGTCTTGTCTAAATTCTATTGGGATAAGTTTCCTCTAATTGTTTAGTGCATTTTCTTGATTTGTTTTGCTTGTATTCTTGCTCTTGGATTGCTTGGTTGTTTGTGCCACTTCTTTGTAAGGAAACCTTAGTTTAGAGGTCATCCACAAGGGTAGCATACTAAGAAAAGGTTGAACAAGCCAAAGAATGTCTTAATCAAGAGAAGGAACAAGGCATAGAGTAAGACATGATTGAGGGAGCTTTGGAGTGAAGATTGAAGTCCTTACTTTTTATTTTCTTTACATAATTCCTTGAAATATAAACGACCTCTTTTTTAGGAAGTGTTGGATGAACCTAAGGGTAACTTCTTTTTGTGTGAATAGTTCACTAGTCTCTCGTTTTGTTAGGTGTGAAGGAGGAAATGGTACACCACCTTCATACCATTAGAAGCACGTTTAGGAACCCTTTACTTTTACTTCTTGCCTTTTTTTTTTGCTTAGGACCCTACATATCCATGTTTATTGTAGCAATCACCCACTACGTGTCCTATGATTCCATAGTGATTATAAATCTTCAAGCTAGAGTTGTTGGTGGAGCCTTTATCACCTTTACTAGAACCAATGTCTCTTCCCCTTTTACCTCCGTTAGTAGAATCATTCTTCCTATAACAAGTCTCCATAGTGTGATAATCTCTTCCATAATAGGAACATTTAGGCACATTAATTTTTGGAATTAGCAGAAGAAGATTGACTATATATACTTAGATTTCCAACAAAATCATCACTAGTATTTTGCCTTTCCTTTTGAGCAACATACGAAAATACCTTGGTAGTTGATGGCAAAGGATCCATCATTAAGATATTATACCTTACATTAGAATATGAATCACTCAAACCTCTTATAAATTGCATTATATGATTCTATTTCTTAATGCACATCACATTGATCAAAGCATCACAACTACACTTGTTGCATAAATGAAAATTAGATCCCGTCTATAGATATCAAGTTCATCCCGTATAACTCTCAATTTTGTAAAATAGTTAGTAATAGTGGTATCACCTTACTTAATCAAAGCTGATTCTTGCTACAAATTAGAGATCACCAAATCATCTTGTGAATATCTTAGTCTGAAATCTTTCCACATGTCAACGAAATTATTGCATCTTTTCCATGGAGCATGTAAACTTCTCCTAAAACTAGTTTCAAAGTGGAACCATCTACGAACTCAATCTTGTTCTTTGCACTCAAATTCATAAGTATTGAACCTCCATGAATGGAAATTTGTGGGATCTAATGATGTGGTCCCACCTAGAAAGGAATTAAGGTAAGGAGAATATAGAGTAGAGATGGCAATGATGGAGCATAGTGAATATATTTCTTGGCTATAGTATTTAAAATTGTGTGTAAATAATGTATTTTGTTTAGTAGTTTTTGTGGGTGTATTTAGTATTTTGTGAGCCTTTGTATTTTTGGCCATTTTCCCTTTATTTTAGTGGGTAGGGTGCCATTAGTTATTTGTGTAGAGTGTACGTTAGAAAGAACAAGAGGAGGTGTGTTTTATTTTCCACGTCCCCTTATTTGATTTACACACATCTCTAGCATCCATATGTGCATGAGTAACATATGGGGCCCTTATGTCCCTTCCATGTGGTGCCTAGATCACTCTCTCTCCTAGTTGGCATCTACTTGTCTCTTAATTAAAATTCAATGTGGTGCCTAGATCACTCTCTCTCCTAGATCCACATATTTAGAATTTAATGTCACATGAGGGAACATAGATCCATTTTTTTAGGGTTTTCTTTGCCTTAGCTAGTTTTATTAGTATTTTTCCTAGCATTAGTGTTGGACATCTAAAGCCTCTAGGAACCTCTATAAATAGCACTCACCCTCTCTTGCATCATTTTAACACTTTTATGAATAAAATCTAGAGTCAAACTTAAGAGTTTATTCTTAGAGTGTTCATATTCTCTCTAAATTGTGGGAGTTCTTCTATGACTTTTATCAAGGATTCCTTCCCTTGTGGTAAGATTTTACCAACCATGGTTTATCTTCAATGAAGTGGCACCTATTCACTACCATTCTCTAGTCTCTCCATCTTCAACCTTGGAACCTCTAAGGAGTAAAGATCAAGGGGGAAGGATCTCACTAAGGTTCATGCCTAAGTGAGATTGCATCATCTAAGACTGGTAAGACAAGAAAAGTAGCATAATTTTCACTTTGATGTAATTATTAAGGGTTATGAACGTTTAAAGATTGGTTTTCCACCATAACGCCAAGTGATCAAGATTGAGAAAACAAAAATAGGTTGAATAAAGAAAGAGGAACAAAACTTATGGTGGAAATCAAAATAGGCTAAATAAAGAAAGAGGGGGAACATAATCGATGGTAGAAACACATGGGAACAGATGCATGCAATAGAGCTCTATTAAAGAGTTCAGTTATGATAATGAAGTTCAGAGAGAACATAAGGGAAAGAAAGAAGAAACTAGTACAGAAAATAAGAATAGGGGTTGTGCATTGATTCTGTAAAAAAAAGGGTTGTAAAGAATTACAAAATAGAGTCTTATATACAATACATATGATAAAAACAAATCCCTAACAAACTACTAGAACTATAAGAGAATACTAATAGTAACCAAGAAAGTGCTAGGAACGAAGTACCCAAACCAAAGCTCGCTTGTAGTTTGAATTCAAATGATGTAATCCTTGATTGCTTCTCCCATGATCTTCCTCCAATGAATTTCAACTCTTTATGAAGATGAAGATGGAAGGTCAAAGATTGACTATCGATGACACTACTCTTAGAGAGATAAGCCATAAAATTTTATGAAGCTTGCCACAAAGGAAGGAACTTTTGATAATTCAAGATACTTTTTAGAACAAACACTCTTGGAAATAAGTATTATTTTATTCAAATCAAGTGTGTGGGAATACATGAGGTAAGGGGTCTTTTATAGGGAGAGAGAGGGAAGTGGATGTTAGATGTGAGTAATGTGGGACTTGAGCTAATCAGCTCTTAAAGCTAATTAATCAAGGCTAAAACTCACTTAGATATAACAACCAACTAAACAAGGAGATTAGTAGATGATTTATCTCTTTTCTCTCCTATGTGGCGCCACAAGAGGGGACATAAGGGGGCACATGTTGGTCATGCTTTGTGAGTGCAAAAAGGGGTGCAAAAAGTAAGCCAATGGGTATAGAAATTAATCCATACATCCTAAAGGGTCAATTCCCTTTCTACACACACTTCATATCCGAACTAATGGTACCTCATGTTCTAATAATGGAAAATGACCAAAATACGAGGCCTAAAAGGAAAATATCAAAATGATCCTACCTTCTAAATAAGTGTAAAATTATTTACAAGTAAAATTAAATTAAGGTTATGGCCTAAAGTCTTCAATAAACTTCATCCTTGCCAATTTTTCCTTTTGTTCTTCCTAACTAAGTTCCCTGCTTGGTGGAATTGCATCATCTCCTCCCCCTTAGAGTATGGCCTAAAACGTGCTCCTAAATTAAAGGTTGGTGTACTAAATTCTCCCTCTCACTTCAAAGGAGAATCTACAAACTATTACACAAAAAAGAGGTGACCTTTATGGACATTGATGCATGCCTCCCTTGATCTTTTTCTAGAGGTTTTCTTCTTTGGTGAAATGGTTTGTGGAGAGGTAAGAAGTGAGGTGGTTTTAGGCGCCACTTAAGGTAAGATAAGCCTAAGAGGGAAAGTTTGCCACAAGGGATGGAACCCTTGATAAAAACCTAAGGAATTCTCAAAGAGAGAAGGGTGGACACTAAGAGAATTTTGGCCAACTCAAGGTTTTTCCATTCAATCAAGTGTAAAAAATACAAGAGTGTGAAGGAGCACCTTTTTATAGAGGGAGCTAACCTCTTGGACAAGACATGAAGGAAATGAAGGGCTAGGATTAAAAGGAGTCATCCAAGGGAGGAGAATTGAAGCCCAAAGTCCAATCAATACCCTCCTTTAGATGAGAATTGGTGCCCAAGCTACCTCATCCAAGGGCCAAGATTACTCCTTTATTAGTTTTGGGTTTTATTTAGCAAAAGAGGGTGTAGTTATTAAACTACCCCCTTATTTCCTAAATAAAGGCCAAAAAGCTAATCTTACCCCTTCTTATTACTAAGACACCTCCTAGAAAATTAAATGGACTAATACATGTCCAAAATAAAATCCTAGGTTCCTAAAATAAAAATTCCAAGTAAATAAGTCATGGCTTGCATAACTTGATGGTCATATGGAGGTGAGATCTTACTCCCTCTACTCTAGCCACGTCTTCTTCTATTCTCCTAGCCATGGCCCAAGTGATAGGGCCCTTGCTTGGGGAGAATGCATCATCCCCTCCCCCTTGGGAAGGATTTGACCACAAATCTGATAGGTCCTCCTCTTCTTCATCAGTACCTATAAAAGGGATCAATTCACAAACATTAAAGGTAGTACTAACACCATAGTCCTCAGGGAGATCTAATATGTATGCATTGTTGTTCACTCTCTTGAGGACTTGAAAGGGACCATCTCCTCGGGGGCTAAGCTTGGACTTCCTTTAAGTAGGGAAGTGATCCTTCCTCAAATGAAGCCATACCCAATCCCCTTCATTGAAGATAATTTCTTTCCTGCCCCTATTGGCTTTACTAGCATACTCCTTTGAATGATGTTCAATGTTGGCCTTTACCCTTTCATGTAATTTTTTAACAAAATCCGCTCTTACTATTCCTTCTTTGTGAACAGAAGAAGGGAAGGGTAAGGGGAAGATATCAAGAGGAGTAAGGGGGTCGAAGCCATAAACAACTTCAAAGGGAGAATGCTTGGTGGTCCTTTGAACCACCTGGTTGTATGCAAACTCAATATGGGGTAGGTACTCATCCCAAGACTTGTGATTTCCTCGAAGAAGTGTCCTAAGCATAGTAGATAGAGATCTATTTACTACCTCAGTCTGCCCATCAGTTTGGGGGTGACATGTGGTAGAAAATAAGAGTTTAGTTCCTAGCCTTGCCCACAATGTTTTCCAAAAGTGGCTAAGGAACTTCACATCTCTATCAGAGACTATGGATTGGGGAATTCCATATAAACGGACAACTTATTTAAAGAAAAGTCTCGCAATGTTGCTCGCATCATCTATCTTGTGGCATGGTATAAAGTGAGCCATTTTTGAAAATCTATCTACCACTACAAAGATAGAATCTACACCTCATTGGGTTCGAGGCAGGCCAAGGATGAAATCCATACTAATATCCAGCCAAGGTGCAGAAGGAGTAGGTAAGTGTGTGTACAATCCATGAGCCATTGTCTTAGACTTAGCTTACAAGCAAGCAATGCATCTACGACAATGTCTATAGACGTCTTTCTTCTTATGGGGCCAAAAGAATTTTTCTTGTAAAAGCAGAAGAGTTTTGTTAATTCCAAAATGCCCCATGAACCCACCCTCATGGCTCTGTTTTGTCAACAGATTTCTCATAGATCCTTGGGGTACACAAAGTCTGCTACCTTTGAAAAGGTACCCCTCACTCACAAAGAACCTATTTTGGGTTTTACATGCAAATGTAGAGGCAGCATAAATGGATCCAAAATCCTTATCAGAAAGATACATTTCTCTAATATTATCAAATCCAAGAATCTTTGCACTTAAGGTGGTGTAAAGGGTATGTCTACGAGACAAAGCATCAGCCACCACATTATGTTTTCCTTTCTTGTATTTGATGATATAAGGGAAAGTGTCAAGAAATTCTACCCATTTAGCATGCCTTTTATTAAGCTTGCCTTGACCCTTCAAATACTTAAGTGACTCATGGTCACTATGAATGATGAACTCCTTGGGTACAAGATAATGCTCCCAAGTTTGAAGGGCCCTTATCAAAGAGTAAAACTCTTTATCATAGGTGGGGTAGTTTAAGGCGGCTCCATTTAGTTTTTCACTAAAATAAGCCACGGGATGACCACCTTGTAACAACACAGCTCCCACACCACACTCTAGCTCAAAAGTTTTAGAAAAGTCAGGAAGAGCTAAAATTGGTGCATGGGTCAGTTTCTCTTTGATAAGTTCAAAGGTTTTTTGTTGTTTTTCACCCCAAAGGAAAGGAGTATCCTTCTTCACCAAATCATTGATTGGTGAGAAAAGTGTGGAGAAGTTAGGCACAAAGCGCCTGTAAAAGCTCGCGAGACCATGAAAACTCTTGATCTCAGTCACACTTTTTGGGGTGGGCCATTCTTGGATGGCTTTGATTTTGTCGGGGTCTACTTGAACCCCATTTTTATTAACTATAAAACCTAAGAACACCACACTCTCCACACAAAAATTACATTTTTCAAGATTTCCATAGAGTTGGTGTGACCTAAGAATGCAAACGACGCGCCTAAGATGACCTACATGTTCATCTAGGCTCTTGCTATACACTAAGATGTCATCAAAATAAACAACACAAAATTTTCCTAAGCAATCCCTAAGGACACGATTCATAAGCCTCATGAAGGTGTTTGGGGCATTGGTAAGCCCAAAGGACATTACCAACCACTCATACAACCCAAACTTGGTCTTAAAAGCGGTTTTCCACTCATCACCTTCCTTGATGCGGATTTGGTGATAACCACTCTTAAGATCAATTTTTGAAAATAATTCGGCCCCATGCAATTCATCAAACAAGAGTGTAAACCAAAGAAATATTTCTAAAGATTACACTCTAGAAAACTTAAACATGGACTTTAGGGAGTGGATGGCAAAAGAACAAGAGAGAAGAGAAGAAAAAAGGAGAGAAAAAGAGTCCAAGGAGAAAAGAAAAATAAAAGAAAGAGAGGAAGAAAAGGGAGAAAAAAGAGAGAAGGAAGAGAGAAGAATAAGAAAAAGGAGAGAATATGAAGAAAGGAGAGAAAGAAAAGAAAGAGAAAGAAGAAAAGAGAAATAAGAGTGATGGCTTGCATGCCTTTTATTAAGCTTGCCTTGACCCTTCAAATACTACCTCCTAGAAAATTAAATGGACTAATACATGTCCAAAATAAAATCCTAGGTTCCTAAAATAAAAATTACAAGTAAATAAGTCATGGCTTGCATAACTTGATGGTCATATAGAAGTGAGATCTTCCTCCCTCTACTCTAGCCATGTCTTCTTCTATTCTCCTAGCCATGGCCCTAGTGATAGGGCCTTGCTTGGGGAGAATGCATCAGACATCCAACATGATGCATGTCTCCTTTGATTTTTTTTCTAGAGGTTTTTTTCTCTGGTGAAATGGTTTGTAGAGAGGTAAGAAGTGAGGTGGTTTTAGGAGCCACTTAAGGTAAGATAAGCCTAAGAGGGAAAGTTTGCCACAAGAGATGGAACCCTTGATAAAAACCTGATGAATTCTCAAAGAGAGAAGGGTGGACACTAAGAGAATTTTGGCCAACTCAAGGTTTTTCCATTCAATAAAGTGTAAAAAATACAATAGTGTGAAGGAACACCTTTTTATATAGGGAGCTAACCTCTTGGACAAGTCAAGAAGGAAAGTAAGGGATAGGATTAAAAGGAGTCATCCAAGGGAGGAGGATTGAAGCCCAAAGTCCAATCAATCCTCTCCTTTAGATGAGAATTGGTGCCCAAGCTACCTCATCAAAGGGCCAAGATTACTCCTTTATTAGTTTTGGGTTTTATTTAGGAAAAGAGGGTGTAATTATCAAACTACCCCCTTATTTCCTAAATCAAGGCCCAACAGCTATTCTTACCCCTTCTTATTACTAAGACACCTCCTAGAAAATTAAATGGACTAATACATGTCCAAAATAAAATCCTAGGTTCCTAAAAGAAAAATTACAAGTAAATAAGTCATGGCTTGCATAACTTGATGGTCATATGGAGGTGAGATCTTCCTCCCTCTACTCTAGCCATGTCTTCTTCTATTATCCTAGCCATGACCCTAGTGATAGGGCCCTTGGTTGGGGAGCATTCATCATCTCCTCCCTCTTGGGAAGGATTTGGCCTCAAATCTGATAGGTCCTCCTCTTCTTCATCAGTACCTACAAAAGGGATCAAATCACAAACATTAAAGGTAGTACTGACACCATAGTCCTCAAGGGGATCTAATATGTATGCATTGTTGTTTACTCTCTTGAGGACTTGAAAGGGACCATCTCTTTGGGAGCTAAGCTTGGACTTCCTTTGAGTAGGGAAGCCATCCTTCATCAAATGAAGCCATACCCAATCCCCTTCATTGAAGATAATTTCTTTCCTACCCATATTGGCTTTACTAGCATACTCCTTTGAATGATGTTCAATGTTGGCCTTTACCCTCTCATGTAATTTTTTAACAAAATATGCTCTTGCTATTCCTTCTTTGTGAACAGAAGAAGGGAATGGTAAAGGCAAGATATCAAGAGGAGTGAGGGGGTTGAAGCCATAAACAACTTCAAAGGGAGAATGCTTGGTGGCCTTTGAACCACCCGGTTATATGCAAACTCAATATGGGGTAGGTATTCATCCCAAGACTTGTGATTTCCTCGAAGAAGTGTCCTAAGCATAGTAGATAGAGATCTATTTACTACCTCAGTCTGCCCATCAGTTTGGGGGTGACATGTGGTAGAAAATAAGAGTTTAGTTCCTAGCCTTGCCCACAATGTTTTCCAAAAGTGGCTAAGGAACTTCACATCTCTATCAGAGACTATGGATTGGGGAATTCCATGTAAACAGACAACTTCTTTAAAGAAAAGTCTCACGATGTTACTCACATCATCTATCTTGTGGCAGGTATAAAGTGATCCATTTTTTAAAATCTATCTACCACCACAAAGATAGAGTCTGCACCTCGTTGGGTTCGAGGCAGGCCAAGGATGAAATCCATACTAATATCCAGCAAAGGTGCAGAAGGAGCAGGTAAGGGTGTGTACAATCCATGAGCCATTGTCTTAGACTTAGCTTGCAAGCAAGCAATGCATCTACGATAATGTCTATAGACATCTTTCTTCATATGGGGCCAAAAGAATTTTTCTTGTAAAAGCAGAAGAGTTTTGTTAATTCCAAAATGCCCCATGAGCCAACCCTCATGACTCTCTTTTGTCAGCAGATTTCTCATAGATCCTTGGGGTATATAAAGTCTTCTACCTTTGAAAAGGTACCCCTCACTCACAAAGAACCCATTTTGGGTTTTACATGAAGATGCAGAGGCAGCATAAATGGATCCAAAATCCTTATCAGAAAGGTACATTTCTCTAATGTTATCAAATCCAAGAATCTTTGCAGTTAAGGTGGTGTAAAGGGTATGTCTACAAGACAAAGCATCAGCCACCACATTATGTTTTCCTTTCTTGTATTTGATTATATAAGGGAAAGTCTCAAGAAATTCTACCAATTTAGCATGCCTTTTATTAAGCCTGCCTTGACCCTTCAAATACTTAAGTGACTCATGGTCATTATGAATGACGAATTCCTTGGATACAAGATAATGTTCCCAAGTTTGAAGGACCCTTATCAAAGAGTAAAACTCTTTATCATAGGTGGGGTAGTTCAAGGCGGCTCCATTTAGTTTTTCACTAAAATAAGCCACGGGATAACTACCTTGTAACAACACAACTCCCACATCCACTCTCGAGGAATCACATTCTAGCTCAAAAGTTTTAGAAAAGTCAAGAAGAGCTAAAACTGGTGCATGGGTTAGTTTCTCTTTGATAAGTTCAAATGTTTTTTGTTGTTTTTCAACCCAAAGGAAAGGAGTATCCTTCTTCACCAAATCATTGATTGGTGAGAAAAGTGTGGAGAAGTTAGGCACAAAGCGCCTGTAAAAGCTTGCGAGACCATGAAAGCTCTTGATCTCAGTCACACTTTTTGGGGTGGGCCATTCTTGGATAGTTTTGATTTTTTCGGGGTCCACTTAAACCCCATTTTTATTAACTATAAAACCTAAGAACACCACACTCTTCACACAAAAATTACATTTTTCAAGATTTCCATAGAGTTGGCGTGACCTAAGAATGCAAAAGACATGCCTAAGATGACCTACATGTTCATCTAGACTCTTGCTATACACTAAGATGTCATCAAAATAAACAACACAAAACCTACCTAAGCAATCCTTAAGGACATGATTCATAAGCCTCATGAAGGTTCTTGGGGTATTAGTAAGCCCAAAGGGCATTACTAACCACTCATAAAGCCCAAATTTGGTCTTAAAAGCGGTTCCCACTTATCACCCTCCTTGATGCGGATTTGGTGATAACCATTTCTAAGGTCAATTTTTGAAAACAATTGAGCCCCATGCAACTCATCAAGCATGTCGTCAAGTCTAGGGATAAGGGTGCCTATATTTGATGGTGAAGTTATTGATTGTTCGACAATCAATGCACATCCTCTGTTGTCCATTCTTCTTGGACACCAACAAGATTGGTACAACACAAGGGTTGAGGCTCTCTTGAACCCAACCCTTCTCCAATTGTTCTTGGACTTGAGACTCAATTTCTCTGGTTTCCATGGGGTTAGTCCTATAAGCGGGCCTATTAGGCAGGCTAGCCCCGGGTACCAAGTCTATGTGGTGTTCTATACCCCGAATTGGAGGAAGTCCTTTAGGAACTTCGTTAGGGAATATATCACCAAATTCTTTTAAAAGCTCTTAAACTTCTTGAGGTAGGTTCTCATGTCCAAGTTTTATGGCAGTGCTAGAACTAGAAAGGGAAGAAGTAGAGGAGGAAGAAATGGGGAATGCCTCTTTGCAAAGGAGGAGATAAAAAGATTTATTAGTCAAGGGAGCTTCCTTTAAATCCAATTGTGTAGTAAATAGACTCCTTTTACTAATTACCTTCTTGGAAAGGGCACCAACTTCCAACTCATCCTCCTTACTCCTTTCAAGCTTTAGGGGTAAAGCTTTTTCTTTGTTTTTCCTATTTTTGTTTTTTTTTTCTTCATCTCTCTTATGCCTCATGATGAATTGGTCCTCTACCACTTGAGAAGGTGTCAGAGGACACAATTTGATATGCTTATCCTTATGAGTGAGGATGATATTATTGGAATGACCATGGTGTATAGGTTGTTTATCAAATTGTCATGGTCTTCCTAGCAAGATGTGACTAGCTTCCATTGGGACTATGTCACATAGGATCTCATCTTTATAAGACCCAATGGAAATTGGAACATTTACTTGCTCATTGACCTCTATTTTTCCTTGCTCATTGAGTCATTGAAGCTTGTAAGGCTTAGGGTGGGGAAGTGGGGTCAAGGCTAGTTTTTTCACCAACCTTGAGCTACAACAGTTGCAACATGACCCATTATCTACAATGAGAGAGCATATTTTACTATTCACCTTGCAGCGGGTGTGAAATATGTTCTCCCTTTGAGATGAGGATAATTTCAAAGGTTGGATTCCAAGAAGCCTTTTTATCATCAAGAGGTATCCCTCATATGCATAAGCAGTCTTATCACAGTCAGAATTGTATGCATGGACTCCCTCTTCCTCACTCTCACTAGAGGAAGAAGTTGAGTTATAGTCACTACTATAAATATCTTGGGCCTTCATGATGATGTTTCTCTTAGTAGGGCATTGAGAGGCAATGTGACCTCTCCCAAGACACTTAAAGCATTTGATACTACTAAATTTCTCTCGAGAGTTAGCAGTAGGGGGCATTCTTTCTAAATGTGATGCATGATGCTCTTTGTTATGCTTGGAGTGTCCTTTTTTGGAGTAGCTCTTGGAAGAACTCCCCTTTGGTTAGTCCACCTTTACATAAGGAGGATAGTATCTTTTAAAGCTTTTTCTTTGTAATTGATTTTCCACTTGGATGCAAAGTTGGACCAACTCATTAAGGTTATTGTATGAGAAGAGCTCAACTTTATCATGAATTTCGGTGCTTAACCCACACAAAAACCTTGCCATAGTGGCCTTGGGTTCTTCAATGATACCCGCCCTCAAGATAAGAAGTTCAATCCTTTGTCTATACTCCTCTACACTAAGGTTGGTTTGCCTTAGTCTTTGGAGTCTTTCCAAAAGATCTCTTTCATACCAAGAGGGTATATGCCTTCTCCTTAAATCATTTCTAAGATCATTCAAATATTTTATTGAGGGGATATTAGTGCGGATTTTTTCATTGGTTAAACCAATCCACCAATGCATGGCATGCCCTTGGAAGCTAAGGGTTGCCATAGGAACTTTCCTTTCTTCTCTTACCTTATGGCAGGTAAAGAGTTGTTCTACCTTGATTTCCGAATCAAGGTAGGCTTTCATATCCTCCCTCCCATGAAATGGGGGGAGATCAACTTTGGGCTTCCTTGGAGGGGCCCCATTATTGTGCATGGATGAATTGGAATGTCTTTGAGAATGGTTATAATATTATTCCTCACTTTCACTCTTATTATTGCGTCTTGAGGATGAAACTATAACTATTCCTTTCATTTTATAATCCTCACCACTCTCATGCTTCCTTTTTTCCTTTTCTCTTTCTTTTTTTCTTTCTCTTTCCTTTCTTTCTTTTCTTTCTTGGTCTTCTCTCCTTTCTCTTAATCTTCTCTCCTTTTTATCTGTTCTTTCTCTTTTCTCTTCTTCTCTTTCTTTTGCTTTTCTCCTTAGCTTCCTTTTCTCTCCTTTTTTCTTCTCTCCTCTCTTGCTCTTTTGCCATCCACTCTCTAAAATCCATGTTTAAGTTTTCTAGAGTGTAATCCTTAGAAACTCTTCTTTGGTTTACACTCTTTTTGATGATTGGCTATCACGAGCACTAGAGTGAGTGTGTGATGTCATTGTGCTTGGATGCTAAAAGACTAAGGTAGGCCAAAAAAAACTTTTTTCAAACAAACACTCCTCTCTTTTTGTGTTTTCTTACCTAAAATGGCTTGATGAGTCTTTAGAACTCTTTAGCCTTTTAAGCGCTTTGAACAACAAAAAATAAAGCAGGAATTTTAAAGCAAAAATTCAAAAGATAAGGGATATAAAGCAAGCTCCTAAGGTGTTGAAGGAAGTGTACTACTTCTTCCTTCTTCACCTAATTTTTTGAGAAACTAAAAAATTGACTAAATCTTATTACAACCAAAGGGAGGGTCTTAAGGGCACTCAAACTCCCAACTACAAAATTAATACACCCAAATTAAAGAAAAAGTAAAGTCTTCAAAAAGTGATTCTCCAAATGCTCCCTCAAATCAAAGTCTCACGGATAGGTGTGTTTCCTTTTGAGGTGATCCTTTAGGTTTTTAGTCCAACCTTCCAAAATATGCTACCCTTGTGGTAAGCTCCTTCTTGAAGCTTTCCCCCAAAAGTGGCACTAACACACAAACCAAAGAAACCAAAAGTAGCAAGGGGAGGTGCGAATAGAAACTCAAAAAGTAATAAAAGATAACACAATCAAAAGGACACTTAACCAAATGGTAAGAGTATATAAGACAAACTATAAAGATGATTTAAAAGACAAGCAACAACTAAAAGGTAAACAAAAGAAAGAGAGCACACAATGAAATATCTAAGAAGGGCACTAGATTAAAGAGTAGAAAGACACAAATGTCAAGTTCTAGTGTACCAAAAGTAATAAAATTTCTTTTAAGGTTCCAAGTTCAAAGTTGAAGCACTTGCTAATTTTAGGTTAGGTATATCAAATGAATTTTTTCAAACTTTCTTTTCTTTTGCTTGTTCTCTTTTCTTTTTTTTTTTGAATCCTTCGTTTTTTTTTTGTATTTTATTTTAGACTTTGTTCTCTTGTTTTTTTTCTTAATATTTACTAGATTCACCTAACTTGATTGTGAATTTAGTGCTTAATAACAAAGAGTTATGCACTTGGAACAATAAATAAAATTAAAAGCAACAATTTAGGTACTACTAGAAATGACTTCAAAATGCAAAGTAGCTATAGATGTGTTAATGGTTTAGTAGTTTAGTGTGCCACTAGACTCAAGCTTTGTTAAGTTTTTAGTAATTTGTTGAACACAAATACCAAACTTATAGCTTAAGTGAAAGCACCCATAAACAACAACTACTTTTACCACACAAATGAGTTACTAATTATGCGTATAAGGAAAATAAAGACAAAGGGAATTGAGCAACTATTTTGGAATTTTTTTTTTGAAGAATATGCTTGAAAATAAAAGCACATGAACCTCTAAAGAGACTTAGACATGAGGTATGACCTTCTTTGTTGCTCAATTTAAGAAGTTTCAAAAGCTTTTTTGTAAAAACAAAAAAGGCTAAACTTAAAAGGAATTAATAGACAAAATGGGAAACTATAAACATGACTTATAGAAAACTACACAAGAGTATAAAGTGAAAAATAAAAGCTAAAATAAGGCAACTACGCGCAAGGAAACACAAGAATTTGGTGTAAATTTCTTGACCACAAGGTTGTGGAGTTCACCACAACGGCATGGATTTTTAGCAAGAAATTCTCAAGACCAAAATTCAAGCAAGAAAGCACTCAACTCAAAGCTTAAACGGAAATTAATGAATATGGGAGAGACATAGATGCAAAGAAAAGAACAATATAAATTACATCAAGCAAAAACTAAATGGCCCAAGGAGAAACAAAGTAAACTACAACTAAAAACAATAAACTTAAGACATAAATGGAAATGATAAACAACAATGAAAAGCTAGAAAAAATTGCGAAAATTAAAGATAAGATAAAATAGCAACATAAAGAAAAAATAAATAAGGTGAGAAGAGAGTTTAGACCTCTAGAACCAATGCTCTAGATACCAAATGATGCATGCTCCCTTGATCTTTTTCTAGAGATTTTCTTCTTTGGTGAAATGGTTTGTGGAAAGGTAAGAAGTGAGGCGGTTTTAGGCACCACTTAAGGTAAGATAAGCCTAAGAGAGAAAGTTTGCCACAAGGGATGGAACCATGATTAAAAACCTAACGAATTCTCAAAGAGAGAAGGTGGACACTAAGATAATTTTGGCCAATTCAAGATTTTTCCATTCAATAAAGTGTAAGAAATACAACAGTGTGAATGAGCACTTTTTTATGGAGGGAGCTAACCTCTTGGACAAGGCAAGAAGGAGAGGAAAGGCTAGGATTAAAAGGAGTCATCCAAGGGAGGAGGATTGAAGCCCAAAGTCCAATCAATCCCCTCCTTTAGATGAGAATTGGTGTCCAAGCTATCTCATCCAAGGGTCAGAATTACTCCTTTATTAGTTTTGGGTTTTATTTGGGAAAAGAGGGTGTAGTTATCAAACTACCCCCTTATTTCCTAAATAAAGGCCCAAAAGCTAATCTTACCCCTTCTTATTACTAAGACACCTCCTAGAAAATTAAATGGGCTAATACATGTCCAAAATAAAATCCTAGGTTCCTAAAAGAAAAATTAGAAGTAAATAAGTCATGGCTTGCATAACTTGATGTTCATATGGAGGTGAGATCTTCCTCCCTCTACTCTAGCCATGTCTTCTTCTATTCTCCTAGCCATGACCCTAGTGATAGGGCCCTTGCTTGGGGAGCATGCATCACAATAGCTCTTGAAAAAAGGCCTTTTTATACAAGTAATTAGCGAAAGAAAAAAAGAACAAAGTTTTCAAGTCTCTTTTCTACAAGCTTCCTCACCAAGTGTATCTCTCTTAAGTCTTGATTTTCCTGTTGATAAAATTATTCCTTAGCTTATTCAACTTTTCCTTATTATGCTACCTTTGTGGAAGGATTCTAGTTCAAGGGTTCCCTACACAAAAGTGGCAGACCAACAGAAGCAACCAAGGAGGCAAAAAGTAGAAGCAAAATAAAGAAACAAAAGCTCAAACAAGAGATGAGACACTCTCCAAATAGATAGAGTGGAGAGACAAAACTCAAAGATTGAATGAAAGAGAAACTTCTAAAATTAAATGTTAACAAAGAAGTCAAGCATAACTAAAGATATCTTAGAATAGCTATAGATTAGATTGAAGGACTAAAATGGAAAATGACTAAAAATTTTTCAAGAATTGCACAAATCAAAACAACAGTGGTCAAGACTTGAGAGGGTAATGTTCAAGCAATTTCAATCAATTTCACATTTTGAATTTGCTATTAGGTGCACCAAATTGTTTTGTTTAGCTTTGTATTTTGCACTACTTTTGTTTTTCCTTTGTTTTCTTTTACTTCCTTTTTTTTTAATACTTCTTTAGATACACCTAATTATTTCTTTAATTGAAATTTAGTGAGTGATGTAGTGATAGGAAACGCTTGAACAAAAGCACAAGAAAAGGCACACAAAATTTGAATTGAAGTGCAATTCAAGAAAATGCAAAAGCAACTCAAAATGCACTAGAATTGAAATGTTTTAAGGAATAGCACAAAGAGAGTTGAATTAGTGTAGAAGGTTAGCTTGTTCAGTTGGTTTTCTAAATACACACTCAACTCTTCAAGGAATCCAAAATAATTTTACTTCAAGAACTAGCCGAAGAGCTATTACTAAAATTAACAAGCAATAGAAGATGAAATAACTTGTTTTTATAATTTTTACTTTTTATCGAAAAATATTTATTTTAAATATAAACATCTACTTCAAATTTTTTAGGAAATAATTACTTCAAATGCTTTATCTAATATTTGAATTCACTACCAAAACCTTAACTTTATATATAATAAGTAATAACAATTAATAAATATTTTAGTTATTTCTAGTAATTATGATTTTTACTTAAAAATTAAAATGAATTCAAAAGATAAGTTAATATTTTACTTTCTTCAACCTAGAAGTGGCACCTACCACACTTCTATTTCCTAGTCTTCCACCTCTATTTCTTCAACCTCAAGAACCTCTAAGAGTAAATCCTAGGCAGCATTTTCAACCTCAAGGATTGTTCAACCATGGTTTGGGAGGCATCACCAACTACGGGGATAAAAGGGGTTTATATGTTGGTCATGCTTTATGAGTGCTAGAGAGGTGCAAAAACAAGCCAAGGGGTGGGTGGAAAAGAGTACATGTCCATAACTAGCTAGCCCACCTATTTACATACACTCCACACACTAACTGTTGACTCCTCGTGCTTTACTAATATAGCAAAATACATACCCCAATAAGAAAGTAAAATACAAACTACTGATTACACCAAAAAGATAAAATACAAGTCAAGGACTATGGCTCTATGATCTTCACTTCCAACAAAAGTTGAGGTCTATCATGTTCCCTCCTAGCCATGTACTCCTCTATCCTTCTAGTCATGATCCTGGTGATGGGACCCTTGGCAAACAGGATTGTACAAGTTAGTCTATTTTCAAAGTTTTGTAGTTCTATCTTGTTCATTTACTCCTTCTAAAAAAAAAATTTGTGTTAGTTAGCAAAGTTATACACACACATACACACATATGTATGTATGTATGTATGTATGTATGTATACATATATGTGTATGCATATGCATATATGTCTACACACACACACACACACAAGCACTCACATGTATACTCACCCACCCACGCATGAATGAACACACACGAACACACACATAGTAACTCACAAAGAAGCACACACAAACACAAATAGATCCTCACATGGATGCATAAACACACATAGAGAAAGGCACATACATAGACACATACACACACATGTGTGCACACACACAAGTATGGACAAACACACGATGACAAACACAAGCAGACACATATACAAATATAAAGACATATGTGCACACACTCACAGACATGTGCAAATACAAATATTATTAACTTTCTATATACCAAACTACTTTAGGCTTCATAACTTGTTTTTATAATTTTTAATTTTTATTGAAAAATATTTATTTTAAAGATAAACATCTACTTCAAATTTGTTAGGAAATAATTACTTCAAATGCTTTATCTAATATTTGAATTCACTACCAAAACCTTAGCTTTCTACATAATAAATAATAACAATTAATAAATATTTTAGTTATTTCTAGTAATTATGATTTTTACTTAAAAATTAAAATGAATTCAAAAGATAAGTTGATATTTTACTTTGTTTAGTGTTTAGAATCTTCAATTAAAAGGATTAGTTGATATTTTGTTTTGTTTTATTTCTACTTAAAAATTACCAAGATTAATTAATATATTTTCTTTGGAGTTAGATAAATTAATCTTTTAAAACTTGTTTGAGAAATTTTTATTTTTCATATATTTTTTCAACTTTAAGACCACTATTGCATTAGTTTTTATCTTCAACAATCCAATGTGAAGTCGCATGGAAGATGAATGATTGAATGATTTTTAATTACTCATGTAAAAAGATAGATTTTAAAAAGAGATATTTTTAGTGTTAATAATGAAAAAATCATTCAATAATTTTAGAATATGAAAGCTCCTAGCAATTGAAATCTATATTTATACTTTAAAAAATATTATGATATATTTTTAATATTAAAATTTTTGTGTATAGACTTGAACTTGCTAGGTCTATCACTGTTAGTTAGTCATGGTAAAATAAAATGGAGGATGAATTGTTACAATTTTGGATCGTGAAAGTAAATGATTTGTAATTGCATAATCATGTAAAATTATTTAAAGTTGATTACGGATGCAACTCCTAAATTTTAATATAATTACACATGCACCCCAACTTTTTTAAACATTACTAGTATTAGCGAAAGTTTTGAGAGAAGTACTAGTATAAGATTTTCAAATATACAAACAGTACAACTATAATGAATACACTAAAATAAGAGAGTTATATATAATGTAAAACAAAAGAGGGGGCATATGTAATATCACTAAATTTAAGGGGCTGCATTCATAATAACTCAATTATTTACATTGTCGGTGGGTCATTATTAAACTTTAATTTTAAACGAAAAGTCAGGAATACAAATTGTTTATAATTAATGAATGCAATTAATATTTTCAATTTCGTAAAACTTTTCCGAAAATTTTTAATGTTTTACAATTAATGAATGTCTCTAAAGCATGAAGTATTAATTAAGGATATGTATTTTATGAAAAAAATACGTATTAAGTATGTGAAGTGTGAATACTCTCCAAGAAACTTTCTTACTATTTGACAACAATTTTATAAAACTGTTTTTAATATTTTAGGGCTTGATTGGTTTGATTTTGTTTTTTAGTTTTATAAAATAGTTTTTAAGAACTGTTTTCTGAAAGAAGAGAAAACAAACTTGTTTGGTAAATGTTATTTGAAAAGTGTTTTGAAAATCTAAAAATAAAAAAACTTCTTCATATATATGGAAATATCATTAGTGAAAATAAAAAACAACAACATATTTTTATTTTATTTGAGTTTTCAAAACAAAAAAGCAAAACTAATTTCAGTTATTCCTGTTTTTTAGTTTTTAAAAACTAAAAAACTCAAATTATTATAAAAAATTATTTTAAGAAATACTATCCAAAAGAGTTTTTTAGTTTTTAAATGCTGAAAACAGTTTTATAAAACTGTTGTCAAACAAGTACTTAGTGCTTGTTTGGCAACAGTTTTATAAAACTGTTTTCAGTATTTAAAAATAAAAAAACTCGTTTGGGTAGTGTTTTCTAAAAACAGTTTTCGAAAATAGTTCTGGTTTTTTAGTTTTTAAAAACTAAAAAACAGAAACAGCTAAAGGTAGTTTTGGTTTTTAGTTTTCTATTTTTGTTTTGAAAACTCAAAATACAATCAAAATACGTTATCTTTTTCTTTTCATTAATGAAATTTTGAAAACAGTTTTTGAAAACTATTTTTATAAACTCTTTTCAAAAACTAAAAAAAAACAAACCAAATCAATCAGGCCCTTAGTATTTAAAAACTAAAAACCTCAATTGGTTAAATTTTTCTTAAAATAGTTTTTGAAAACCATTCTAGTTTTTTTAGTTTTTAATTAAAATTAAAAAAGAGAAATAACTAGAAGTACTTTTGCTTTTCATTTTTCTATTTTTGTTTTGAAAACTCAAAATATAGTGAGAATAGGTTGTCTTTTGCTTTTAATTAATAAAATATTCATAAATATGAATAATTTTTTTTCAGTTTTACATCTTCAAAATAATTTTCAAATAACACTTACCAAATAAGTTTTTTTTTTCTCTTCAATAAAACACTTATTAAAAATTATTTTTGAAAACTTTTTTATATATTTATCACCCCATTGTTCACTCCATCATCATCACCCCTACTTCTTGTGATTCCTCCCCGTCTTACAAATCCTTTTATCCTAATACTACTCCTTCAAAAGAAGCCTTTGTCAACTACTGCTGCCACCCTATGGCTTATGCTCCAAACAGAAAACAAGTTGATACCAAGCATAGCAACCACAACACCACAAAGGCCATCTTGGATTTTTTTCAGAAAACTCGATTCAATACAGGTGCTATGGCACCCCTTCAGGTGTGTCTCGCTTTTTTTTTTTATTTATTTACAAATGTTTATTTATCAACTTGTTAATTTTTTGTTACTACTATAAATTTGATTCGTTATCTTTCATCTTTCTAGTCATAAAGTTATAAAGTTGACCTACTTATAAAGGAAGAAGGAATGAACAAAAAATTGTGATTTGAAACATATCATAAACTGACCACTAATATTTACAAATAAAAGAAAAAATCGGTTTCTCTCTGTACCAATCATTTACTCTTGGATCTATGTAACTATGAAATAAAAGAAAAATTCGGTTACTAACAAAGGTTCTGTTGTTGTTAACACATGAAACTGCTGTAGCAGAGAACTGACAATGGCAGCAACCACCAGAAGAAGATGGCTAACATAACCAAAGGCCAGTGGAGTGCTAAAGAAGACAAGTATATATACCAAAACATTCTCAGTTTGATGATCTCATTCTTTCATAAATTTATTTCCTTTCAATTTTTATTAAATTTTCTTATTTTATTTGGAACTTTTATAAAAATTTATTTCCTTTTCAACTCTGGTTATAATGTTTTGTTTGATTCTTCATCTTATTGATAAAAACGGTGAACTCTTGAATTGGGTTTGTTTTAGGGCCTTGTTTCAATTGGTGAAATGTTTTGGGAAGCAAACATGGTCTCTCATTGCTACGGTGCTGAATGAAAGGATTAGTAAACACTGCAGGGATCGATGGCACTACCATATCAAACCAAAAATTATGGTTACTTCCTCTTTTATACTTTTAAGTTTTTAATTTTTCTATCCTACGTATATACAAATAGCATCACATCTTTTACAATTATTTAAACTTCTTTCTTCGCCAAATTTCATATTTCTTTCTTGCTGAACATGTTGGAGAAATACATCATGTTATAAATATTATATATATATATATATAATATTTATAACATGATGTATTTCTCCAACAGGTTCAGCTATATATATATATGATATAAAGAATATATATCCTGATTTTGTTTTATTTTGAACCGAGAATAAAATTCTTTCAAGTTGCGACGAATTGTTGGTTTGGCAGCGATTTTTAGATCACCACTAAAGTCAGATCTGATGTTTACTGTTTTATGTGTTTAAAAAAATTCAGAATTTTATGAGAAGTTTAAATTAAATTAAAATGGATTATTTACATATTAAATCAAATTAATAAATTCAATTAAATCATAGCATTTATTATTTTTTGAAAAAAATTATCATAGAATGATTCTGTACATGAAACTGATTTATTATTTTAGTTGTATTAAAATATATACATTTATTTTAAAAAATTAATCATAAGCTTAATTCCTATAAAAAAAAAACTCGTACCAAATAGCATTATTTTTTATCTTTCTCTTTCTTATCGCATCATTTATTATTTAGTTAGTTTTTAACATTGGTCTCCTAATTTAATAAGCAATAATTTAATAAAAATATTTATTGATTATATGTAAAATTATAAATACAATCTTTAATTAAAAAATAATTAAATTTCATTTGAATACTCTATATATAATAGATAGAGGATTTTTTGAGAAGGGGATAATATTCTTGCTTTGCCCTTTTAGATTTTTCCACAAAAGTGCATTCTAGCAACTGCGTCTTACGCAACGCAGAATTGTGGTAGCCCCCTCCCTCTCCCATATTTTTAGATTTATTTTATAAATAAAGCCATTAAAAAAATATTATATTTATTTATTTATTATTTACTGATGTTAGTGTTGATAATGATTTCAAATTATGATATAATATTTATATTTGTTTAGTTTTTCAATAAATTGTGTTAAAGGTATGTATTCAAATAACTTTGTAAAAAATGAGAATATCTCAAAAAATTTTTGGATCCATTTCTATTTATCTTAAAATTGTGTATTCACATTTTATTTTGATATGTATAATAATTTTAGAATTTTAGTTTAATATGTTTTTTAGTAACATGATAGAATATATAAATAATTTATTATGTCATTTTTTGTACAATAATTTTAGTTTAGTATATTTTCTTGTTTATATTAACATGCTAAAAATATGTCAAATCATCAACGTATATATAAAATTTGCAATGAATTTGAGAAGATTTAGAGAGAAGGGAATTTGAATAAAATTAAGCATCATGTTACGCATGTGTATTCACATTTCTGTCAAAAATATTTTGATCAAAGATATGCATACAATGATATTTAAGAAGATTGATTTATGGTAAGATAGAACTTATGAAGATATGCATTTATTAATGTGAGATAAGTCATAAAATGTGGAGATTAACATGTTCTATTCCCATTATATATATATATATATATATATATATATATATATATTATATAGATTATTGATAGTAGATAGTAAAACAATTATCTATGTTAGATATAAATGTTTTAAAGTAACTTTTTCTTAAGATTATAAGGTTGATCGAGCTGCAAAGTTTACATTTGAAGAAAAGAGGTTGTGGGTTCGAGTCGTTCCTATGACAAAGTAGTGTATTTTTTAATTTTCAAATAGGTATAAGAGTAGAATAGGTATTTTGAAAAGTGAATATAAAAAAGGATATTCTCTTTATTAATAGTATAGATGACTTATTTAAATTGGTTTTTGTTTTTTTAAATTTTTTGTTAGAACACACTGAGTGTTGGATCGTACCTGCAGGTTGGGCGTCAGTTTAGGAATAGGAACGTGCCATATGGCGGCGGCTATGTGCCTGTGATGGTGAACGTTGTGGAAAATAACCCAATGGATAATGGGCTTGCAATGGAGATGGAACTAGACCTAAACAAAGAAATAGATGTCATGGAACTTGGTTAATAGGAAAGCTTAAGATGCATGGTGTTGGCTTTTTTTTTTTTGAAAAGCTAAGCATATATTCAAAAGGAGAAACAAAATGTTTCTCAAAGTACAAAGTGATTACAAGGCCATCGGTATGCTAATAAAACAGATCATGACAAATTCATCTATCTCATATTTAATAGACACAATCTCGGATTAGCATACCAATCAGAGAAGACACACCCCCTATTAAAACCAATGGAATATGACAGCCATTTCCACGAGATTGTCTTTAGGAACATCAAAATGTCAACAGAATCCTTCGGTATGTTATAAAAAATAATCCGATTTCTAGTGACCCAAATTCCCCAACACCCCGCAAGCCAGAACACATACCTGCACTTCTTCTTTCGCTTACCAACCACCCATGCTGATGACGAAAGGAACAGTTGATACAGATCCCACGGAATAGGTCCTTGAATTCCCAGCCATCTAATAATATCGTTCCACACTGATTGAGCCTTGGCACACGATAGGAATAAATGATTTCTTGCCTCACTAGCACTGTTACAAAAGACACACAGTGCATCCTGACCTGGAATGTCCACACCTCTCTTCAAGAGATTATCCCTGGTTGGTAATCTATCTAACAATAATCTCCATGAAAAAGCAATCACCTTGGATGGCAAACAATCTTTCCACATTCGTGTCAGATCTCTGGCTTCCACCCCAATTAATCTGCGTGTGGTCTGTTGAGACCGCAAAACCGTATAGGCCTCCACCACTGTGAAGCCCCCATCTGTACTAGACGACTAGCTCCATCTATCGATAAAACAATCAACTCTTATTATAAGTTCCTTTCTTCTGTTATATTTTGGTTATAATTTTCTTCGGACATAAATTGAAACTGTAGTTTTAGGTTTGATTTGATTGCTTGCATGTCCTGGATATTATTCTAGTTCAAATGTGGTATTGGCCTTATCAAGTGGCGGCCAAACACCAGTGTTTTAATTTCTGTTACATTTACTTGGATTGTAACTAAAGCTTGCATGTTTGAGACATGTATGGATAATAACTGGTTTAGACATTCCTATGAACAATGGTTTATTTAATAATTCATATGTTTGGGTGTTTTAATTTCAACTGTTATAATGTCTCTTACCGTTTGTATGGATACTGGATAATCCCTGTACTATGTTTTAATTATTCTTATTTTCAGTATTTATATATAAAAAGGTTTCTTATCCAAAAATAGAGAGAAGAAAATAGTATTGAGAGAAATGAAACCAAAAGTAGTTCTCTTCTTATTTCTTGTTCTTAAAACTTATTTTCAGAACAAGTTTACACAATAAATTAATAAATTCTATTATGTTTAAAAAGTTGTTTTTGAGACAAATGTTTTAAGAACCATTGTTTTCAAAATTAGTTTTTAAAACTAGTTTATACTGCAAACTAATTAACTTTTTTATTTTTAAATCACTAGTTTAAAAGATTTTTTTAATACAAACCAAACAAAAAAAAACAAACTGAGACATGTTTCTTTATCTTCTCTTCATCTTTCTTAACACATTTATTGATTTAACACAGTACTTTATGCTTTTTCCATTCTTACTCGACCAACTGTCTTAATTTATGTTTTCTTTCTTATATATCTCTATTTCACCTTCAATTACTAGGCATGCAGCAGAAGATGAAAGAGTTGCCCTTCTTTCAAAAGGCATGATACCGGTGTCTATTCTTCCAATCTTTCCAAAGAATTTCCAAGTCTTCCTACTCGTTAACCAATTCCTTACAAACCAGTGCAGACGAAGTAACACGAATATCTCTGGTAGTTAGTCAATTTCCATCAGCCAGCCGATGGGAGTGCTTAGGGGTTTATGAGAGATTGATGGATGCCACTGACTCCAACTACCGTCCATGTACGATCCATACTAGATCTGACAAACAGCCCAACCTACCTCTTCTACATTCTTGATAACCCATTTTTGTCTCAAAAGGTTCTAACCTTAATGAAAAGGTAAGTTTTAAGAGAGATTGGGAAAAGTTCCCAAGTGTGAGTATCCAACCTAGCCTTGTAATGAAGGAAGAATTGGATGTGGAGGTTTACGAAATATCTAGATTTGGTGATATGATCTACGGTAGGGTCTTTCAAAAGAAAAGGCCTTTACCTCCCGCAAAAAAAAAATCGATTCCCGAAACCTACTAGACATTACCGCCTAAGCCCTATACACATCAGAGGATAGGCCGGTTCACTTGAAGAGAATCTTTTCTATGATCAGATCTGAATCTTCTTGTACATCAGCAAGCTTTACAGTCTGGAGATGTATGGTGGTGAAAGCATGCTTCAATTGACAAACTTGATTGACAGCATAGCAGATGTCAGGTCTGGTGAGAGTGAGGTACTGAAGGGCGCCAACAATGCTACGATATTCTCTTGCATAAAAGAGGAGAGCACCATCGTATGCAGAGAGCTTTGAGCCAGATACAAGGGGTGTGGGACATGGCTTGGAGTCTAGCATATGAGTGCAAGTAAGCAAATCCAAGGTGTATTTAGTCTGAGTCAAGACTAGAGAAGTCAATGTACGTTTAGCTTCGATTCCCAAGAAAGAAATTCATATCACCAAGATATTTCATGGCAAAGTGTGTACCAGTTGCTGAATGAAAGAAAGGACTGGTACTGAACTAGTAGATAGGGTTGAGTCAGTTGTTGGCGCACAGGGAAAACGCTCTAGGGATGTGAATTCTGATTCAATTTGTTACACTGGCTACTCTCAGAGTTATCTTTCTAAGGTTATCGCTCCTTCACCTCGTAAACTCGGTAGCTCGGTAAACTTCACTACTCGCGATTGGATGGTGACAGATTAGAGTATGAAGCTCATAGTGTTTTTTTGCATCTGTTATCTAGGAACTTGAGATTCGGCTTTCACATTCTTTATTCTAGTGTAATAGTTTCCTAAAAAAGGAAAAACTGGACCAAGATTTTTCCTTGGCTGCCTACGTACCCCTTAGGGATCAAGTCAAACATAGTTCTCTTCTTTGCCAGGTGTTGGCTAACCGTTGGTTTCGAGAGCATTCCACCAGTTTTTGTCGACTTTCACTTTCAACCCATTCACCGCCGCTACTAAGATCATCGTTGATTGGGAGAGAGAAAGCTTTTGAAGACCAAGAAGTGAGTTATTTATCAGCCAATTTCTCTAGATCCCCGGGAAAAGCATGAAAAAAAGGCTCGAATGGTACGATCCTGCCGTCACCCTAGAATGAAAAGGGCCTATGATTGGACAAGGCAGTAGTAAAACCAATCCAAAAAAGGGGTCATCCTTCTTAATATCATATTAACACAAAGGGCTGGGGAGAGAAAGCGTCATTTGTTGATACCTCATTCCTAAATAGGAAAGAAAGGGCCTTTTCTTCCTTCCTGCTTGTGTGCTTTCCCTAGGAAAATGGTCTCATTAGCTCCAATCATGGAAACTAATAAAATTAGACAGGAACCGAAAACCAAATGAAATAGTAGGTATAAAGTAAATTTCCCAATGTTTCCAAATAATTCCAACTTCATACCTTTTTGGCGTAAACAGTATAAGGTTGAGCAGTATCTTTAAGTTGGGCTATCAGAGGTTCCCTTACTTACTAAAGTTCTACAAGGTTTCATGTTCGAAGATCTGGGAATAAAAGACTGATTAGCTTACTTTGTGCCCCCCAATTATTTTTTGCTTACCTTTTGCCTCAAACTTTAATAACTGGGTGGAATTTTGCCTTCGTCAAAATCCCCCTATTGACTGTTAGGATATCTATGTTGACTTGCTAAGATGGAGAGATTTTATAACTTAATGACTTATTAGTTAATAATGACTGACGTAGGTAAATTAGTTAGTGACAATTATGGTTTAGGATTTTACTATTGGTTAATATTGTGGGAATGATAATTTTCCTTTTCCATCCCTAAAGGCACAACATGCAGAGAAAAAGACATGAACAAATTGGTATTGCGAGACATGAGATATGAAGACGACAACACCATTGGAAAGGCGAGGTGACACACGAACGTTGTTGTAGAGGTGAGAGGCGAACACCATTGGAGATAGGCTAGAAGCAAGGTTTGAAACCCAAAGCAAAATCAAGTGGAGATGCGAAAGGGGGAAATAGAGATGGTGAAGGAAGGAACAGTAAAGGCCCCTATATACTATTCAAGGTAAGTCTATTCTTTGTCATTTACTTGTTATGGGGTTGTGGGTTTAAATTATTTCACTTGAAAAAGAGTTTCACGTGTTCGAGATAAGTGTCTAGGGTTAAGACAAAGTTTCATGTATCTAGGGGATTTACTTCTTTGTCATTCACTTTATTATTGGTTGGTGTAAAATGGGGTTAGGTAGTTGGGAATTAAGATAGTGTCCCATTGATGTTGTTTTCTTCTGATGTGCACTCACTTTAGTTTTTTTCATTCACTTTGACATTGTTTATATATTAACTTAGGCTAAATTTTTATCAAGCTTATTGATGTACATAGAATAAAGTTTAATATACACCATGGTGGGACCTTGGTTGATAGTCTAAAAAAGAGTATGTAAATAGGGTCTCAAGCCAAGAAGAATGGGGATGGGATGTAGACGAGATGTCCTACATGGATATCTGCAAACTCATAAAATCATTTGGGTATACTGATTTCAAAGGTTTATGGTATAGAAACCCTGAGTTAAGTTTTAGGACTGGATTATGTCCATTGCTATGTCACAAAGAGGTTTTGACATTGGCAAAGGATGCGAAAGGTCATAAAATAATTTATCTATTTGTTGAACATACTTCCTTGCCAAAAGTTCAACTTATTTCCTCCTTCATAGATCCTTAGGAAAATACCTCTCCAGAAAATTTTTCTTAAAGGTTTCCCAAGTAATAGGTCTTTCTTCAACTTGTATTTGGTTTTCAGCAAATTTCCACAGTTCTCAACTTCCCCGCTGAGTACAAAGGTTGCAAATGTAATGTTATCTACATCAGGGTATCCCATTGTGACAAATATCTTTTCAATTTCAGCCATCCAGGATTGTCATCAGGATCAAAGCCTCCCTTGAACTTTGATGGGTTGTTTTTGCAAAATGTTCCCAATCTTTGGTATTCTGTAGGTTTAGTGTTTTGTCTTGGATTCATATTTTTGTCATTGTTTCTAATAATTCTCGCACATGGTTTGATCTAGCTTCCATCTTCTCCTGAAAGGGAGTTCATCACTTTAGTCTTTCTTAGAATAATACCTTAATTAGAGAAATAACTATAGTTTGTAATAGGTACATTCTAAGTCAATTCCCAGGAAAGAAATGTGAGTCATAACGGAGATTCTTAAGTATCAAGTCTTTCCTTAGCCAAAACTTTTGCTAGAATTGTACTTCTTACTCTACTGTATCTCAATCAATGATAGTAAAATTCTAAACTTGACTTATTGTCTAGTCATTCTTGTAGAATGGGTTTGCAATTGTTGCTCTTTATTTCGTACCCTTTTTCTAAGTATCTACTTATCTTGCACTCCTATTTTTTAACAGAGAATGCAAGAACAAACAATAGTTTTCTACCTATCTTACACTTTTGTTTTACAATAGACAATGAAAGAACACACAACAAGCGATAGTCAAGTCCATACCCTAGGCTTGACAGGACAACTGCTTTGATACCACTAATTGTAACGCCTCTAAAATTCGTTTTACCCATAACCAAAAGTATTTATAAAATACGAGAGAAATTTTCAAAATTAGTTCTTGCATAAAGAACCATAATTTTCTTACAAACCTTATGAGTCAGATATTTAAAATATAGAGTATATTAATAGTTACCACTACCCTTCTTACACGGTTCTAAGTCAAAGCAGTGGACTTCTCACATCACTCAAACATCAAGGAGTAATTCATTCTTAACACATGTATTCAGAGTGAATCCTTTGAACTCTTCTACGTATATATCCTGCTAATTAGTTCTATCTCCTATTCGTATCCCGAACATATATGAAAAAAACACAAAAAACACACAAAAGGAATGAGATTTTTATAAACCATCAATGTTAATCTTAATAAACTTAACAAACAATGGAGGCCTAAGATTCTATTTATGACTCAACATATGAGCTTAAGTGCATTCAATCCAATTATTGAACTCACTTCCACATTATAATCATCTACCATTCACAACATTCTTACCCCTTGTCATTCACAACACTCTGATTCCCAACTAGTTACATCATTATGACTACCTGTCAATTGGGCTAACCACCCATAGCAATATTATGGCCACCTGCCAATTGGGCTATCCACCCATCAAAATATTTTGGTTATTCACTAATTGGGCTGACCACCCATCACAATAATTTGGCTATCTGCCAATTGAGCTGACCACCCATCATAATAATTTGGCTATAATTGGGTTGATCACCTATAATAGTAATTTGGCTATCTGCTGATTGGGCTAACCAACCATCACAATGATTTGGCTATCTGCCAATTGGGTTAACCACCCATCATAATAGTTTGGCTATCCGCTAATTGGGTTGACCACCCATCATAATAGTTTGGTTATCCGCCAATTGGGTTGACCACCCATCACAATAATTTGGCTATTCGTCAATTGGACTAACCACCCATCACAATAATTTGGCTATTCATCAATTGGGTTGACCACCCATCACAAGAATTTGGTTATCCGCCAATTGGACTAATTGCCCATAACAATACTTAAAGGAGCATTTTCTTCATCACAAGTCATCAATGAACACTCTTTCAGCTTGGGAAGGATATATTCTAACAATCATGAGATGCAGAGCATTTATGGAAGATTACAAATCTATGAATACCCCATCTAGTGCCAACATGGACTATCCTGAATATTCCGTTATTTAACACCATCTTAGGATTCATGCTGATTCCTACTTTCATCTCACCATATTCCAAGTTATAACTCCTCAAGCATGACACTTATGTACTTGTATGATACCCTCTTAAAGAACCTAGAATTTCATCTCATAACATCTAAGACCACTAGCCTTAACAATCACAACTCACGTACTACTTATATTTCAATCATCATTCATAGAATCATTCATAAAGTATCCTCAAGAAGACCTCAATAGATATATTAATTCTCAGATCCAACTCCTAGTGCATGAATAATCAATAATGAACACAATTATAAAACTACTACATCTTTGATATTAAAGGACATCTTTCTAATGCGGAAGATCAGGTTAAACTGCAACCACATATCATACTTAGATTATCTTTGCTAATCTTAAGAAATATTTTAATTTTCTAAACCAAAATTTTCACAGTACCTTCTGAATAAAATATAGATAATATCAATGAACCAAAATGTAAACTAATATAGTGAAATAAATTTATAAAACAAGACCAAAATATATCTTCTGATAAAACAATTGATAATAATAATAAAGAATCATATCCTAATATTTGGGAAAAAGGGTACAATAATCAACTGAATATAATAAATAGAGAAATAAGAACCAAAACAACCTTTGTGGAAAACAAACAAAGCACGGGAATAACCTCTAGAGAAAATAAAAGTTAGCATATTTTAGAAGTTACTGAGCAATCAATTAAGCATTAAAACTTAGTTTTAGTAATAACAATAACAGGAATAGTAAAATACATAAGTCTATTAAGATTAACACCACAAAAGTTTATAAATCTCACTCCCCTTTACCTTGATAAAAGGTTGATTAACAGTGGTTCATAACCTCCGCAACTTCAATCTTCCTTGGAAGATCTTCCTCCAAACTTCTTTCTCTTTACTTCTTAGCTCTTTCTATCTCTTCCCTTTACCAATTTATTTCCCCATAACGCACCCAAGGACCCTTATATATAGCCTTTGCTCAGGAAAATCTGTTGAGCCAAATTAAATCCATTGAGCGAATTTCTGAATTCTGTTGAGTGAATTAAAATCCATTGAGAAAATTTCTAAATTTCCAATTATTTCTTGGGTCTTTGCTTAGCGAAAATTCATTCGCTAAGCAACCTCTAGGGTGCAATTTCCTTGTGGCTTAGAAAAATTTAAGCTTGAACCAACGACTCTTTTTGTTTTATTGACATTATAGGTTGAGGTTTGACCTATGACTTTGCAATTTACATGAATCAACGTGCCCTCTTGGTCCATGGAAAATTTTGGTTGAGGCTTGTTTCGTTGGCCTACAATCAACATGAACTAACATCCTCTCTTGGTTCATTGAAACGTTTGGTTGAGGCTTGGGTTGTTTTCCTATAATTCACCTAGATCAAGCCTGGGATTTGTTGATTAGCATAATGCCACTCTTTTTTGTCCCTTGCTTTTTACTAGTTTGAAGAGGGAATTGGACGTAATAAACCATAATTTAAATGTGCCATTTTGATATTCTATCTTTAGATAGAGTCGGGTTACAAAAAGTCCTATCCAAACAAATTAGGTGTCTGCAATAACTAAGTTTCCAACTTCAACACCATAATTAGAATGTAATATTTTATATAATAATCTGGTTATGAAAATAGGGGTGTAATAGCTTTCATCAAGGGTCTTATCCCTTGTGGCAATTAGCATCAAAAGTTTTTTACTCATCTTCTTCCCTAAAGAGGAAGTGACGTCTTCCTACCTTCATTTTCAAACGTATCCATCATTCATCTTCATGACTAGAGAACCTTAGTGGAGGAGATAATGGGAAGTGCATCCGAAGAAAAATTATAGCTTTAGCCTTATCTGGCTCAAATGTTATATTTCTTTCTTTAATGGGTTCACCAAGAATATAAAAACAACTTCATGCCACTTGACGAAAATTGATGCAAGTTCTAGAATAATGTAGACAATTACATATAGTAGAATATTATAGAATAATACATGATAGCTCTAGAATTACCTCTAGATAGAATATTCTAGAATAATGGATGATAGCTCTAGAATTACATGTAGATAGAAAACTCTAGAATAATGTATGATATCTCTAGAATGGTTGCATTGAAGCTATAAATAGGTCATGTACTCAACATTTGTAATAAACCCAAGAAACTAGCAAGCCATTTCCAATCAAAGCTATTTCAACTATTTCTCTAAGCTATTTTTCCTTTCAACTAAGCCTATACCACATATTGGCCTTCTATCCTTTCAACCAATCAAAGAAGTTTTAATTATTTCATAATTCTAAAACTATCAGTGGCATCAGAGCTACGTTTGGTCATCTACTGGGCGTAGAAATATTACCCCATTATCTCAAAAAATTCTCCCAATATCCTACCCATTTACAAAATTTTCTAACCTATGGCTAACACCATTGAACCATCATCTATCCTTATTACTATTTTTAATGGTGAAAATTATGATTTCTGAAGTATAAAAATGAAGACATATTTTGTCTCCCAAGATTTGTGGGATATAATAGAAGAAGGATTTTATGCTCTAGAAGATGACTCAGCTCTTACTGCGGCTCAGAAAAAGAAGTTTAAGGAGAACAAACAAAAGATTTCAAAGGCAATATTTATCTTGCAACAAGACGTGACAGATAAAATTTTTCCAAGAATAGTTGGTGCTAAAACAGCAAAAGAAACATGGACTATGTTGGAGGAGGAGTTTGAAGGAAGTGAAAAGGTACGTATTGTAAAACTCCAAAATCTAGGGGAAAATGAAATAGTTATTCAAAATGAGAAAAATCTGAGACTGTAAAGGACTACTATTCTAAGATAAAGAAATAGTTAACCAAATGAGAGCCTCTAGGAAAAATATTCTTGACAAGAAAATTGTTGAGAAAATTCTAATTATGGTTCCCTGTAAATATGTTCCAATCGTGATAACGATTGAGTAAACATAAGATCTATCTACCTTGTCAATAATGGAACTGATAAGGTTATTTGAAGCTTATGAGAAAAAGTTGAATAGGCAATGCTGAAGACTCAGTAGAAAATTCCTTTCAATCAAAGTTTAAATTATGGTCTAAAAATAAAGGGAATGTAGAAAAAAAGGAATAATGGAGAAACTTCTAGAAATAAAAAGAACTCTAGAAATTTCTCTAGATTAGAATGAACATCCTCTATGCGGCATTTGCAAGAGAACAAATCATGTCGAGAAAGACTGTCGATATCGTGGAAAGCTACAATGTCGTCACTGTAATAAATTTGTACATGTGGAGAGGTATTGTCGTAAGAAAAATAAGCATCAAGCCAATTTTTATGAAAAGCATGATCAAGAGCATTATCTTTTCTATGCTACCCAAGATTCCAGTAATGAAATAGGTGGAAATTGGTACTTTGATAACAGTTGTAGCAATCGTATGGCCAAAGATGCAAACATCTTCCAGGATATTGATGAATGTCTAAGTGAAAGTTTGAATGGGGAATGGTACTGTAGTTGAATCAAAAGGCAAAGGCACTGTCATGGTGGACACAAAGAAAGGTACCAAACTTATTATTGACATCCTACTAGTGCCTAACTTCAAAGAAAATCTCTTAAGGATTGGCCAAATGATGGAGAAAAGATACACTTTCCACTTTGAAGGAGACATATGTAGAATATATGATAATAAACGGCTAGAGATTGGCCGAGTAAAAAAGGAGAAAATGAATAGAAGTTTCCTAATAAGCTTGAGACAAGGCTCTAACATCGCCATGAAAGCAGAAATGGATGACTCATGGCTTTGGCATCGAAGATTTAGCCACCTCAATACTCATGCCTTGAAGTTAATATATCAAAAGAATATGATGAGAGATCTCCCGTGCTTAACAGAGAATAGTGAAGCTTGTGAAAGATGTCTCCTCGGCAAGCAACACCGACTACTGTTTTCAATAAGAAAGGCATGGAGAGCAAAAGACTTATTGGAGCTAATCCATACAGATATTTGCAGGCCAATGCAGACACCCTCACTCCACAACACAAGTATTTCATTCTCTTTATAGATTATTTTTCTAGAATGACTTGGTTCTTTGGAATTTTTAAGAATTTTAAGGCCCTTGTCGAAAAACAAAGTAGGAAATAAATAAAAATACTTAGAAGTGATCATGACAAAGAATAAACATCCAACAATTTTGATAATTCTATGAAGATTAAGGCATCCAATGACAACTTACAATTGCATATTCTCTGCAACAGAATGGAGTATCAGAGAGGAAAAACCATAGAGTAAAAGAGATGGCTAGATCAATGTTGAAGGAGAAAGTGATGCATTCTCACTTAGGCATGAAGCTTAGTGAGATGCTTCTCCCTTGATCTTGCGCCTTTGAGGTTCCTTAAGAAGAAGTGGAGATGGAAGACTAGGAATAGAGATGAACTCTAGGCGCTACTTCATGGTGAAGATAAGTCATGGAGGAAGATGAAGCTAGCTACAAGAGAAAGAACCCTTGATAATAGTCATAGAAGCACTCTTACAAAGATCGAGAGAGCATGAACACTCTAGATAGAAGAGCTCTCATTTTAGAGAAAATATTTTTATCATCAAAGTGTTAAAATGTTACAAGAGGACGTCCAACTTAGCTCTTAATTAGGGAGGATTAGTTGAATTAACTAAGTGTTAATTTGGCTAAGAGCTAATTAACATTTGGTTAATTTAACTAGATTCAAGCATAGCCTTAAGATCATGGATCTATTTTCCCTTCAAATTTAAATTCAAATTTTGGAGGGAGATGACATGGCATCCATAAAATTCAAATTTAATCAAGAAGCAACAAGAAGTGTCGTGTAGAAGTCAGAAAAGTAAAGTGGTGCCAATTATGGGAGACAAGAGGGTCCCATTTGTCTCTCATGCTTCATGTGTAATTAGAAGGGTGTAGGAAACTCTCTAGGGGGTGTGGACAGCCAACACATCATGCCTAACAAGCTACCAAGGCCCACTCTTCATGCTCACATTCCATATAAAATATTAGTGACACCTCCTTCCTAAAATGACGCAAAAAGGGTCAAAATACAAGGCCTAAAATAACACTAACTATACCACCTAATTACTGAAATAAATGGTACAATTACAAGCTAATTAGGATAATTATTTACTAATTAAAAGACCATGGACTAGACTATGCCTACTCATTCTCCTCCTTTATTGGTCCTAGCTTAGTTCCTTGCTAGGCCGCCATGCATCAGAAAGGATTACCAAACACATTTTGGGTTGGAGCAGTCTATACTAATATCTACATACTTTATAGATGTTCAACTAAAGTAGTCCAAAATAAGACTCCAATTGAATCTTGGAGCGGGCAAAAACCATCAACAAAACATTTAAGGGTATTTGGATCTATTTTCTACATACACATTCCTAAAGAAAAGAGGCATAAGCTAGAAGACAAAATTGTACAAGACATCTTCCTTGGGTATAAGACACATCAAAAGGCTATTGAGTCTACAACTTGCAAACCAAGAAACTCATTATTAGTCGAGATATTGAAGTTGATGAAAATGTTGCTTGGAATTGGAATGATGAGAAAATAGAGAAAAACATTTATATACCAATCTGGCAACCTCAAGGAGTTGAATACAGAAGTCCTAGGTGAGACCCATTCTCCTCCAAAACAACAAAATTCATCATCAAAGTCTACTCCAAGAAGAGATAGATCTTTGGTGGACATATATGAAATATGTAACTTGGGAGCTGGTAGACAGTCCAAAAGACAAGGATGTCATCAAGGTAAAATGGGTTTATAAGACAAAGCCCAGTCCTGATGGCGCTATACAAAAGCACAAAGCTAGGTTGATATCTAAGGGCTATTCACAACAACCAGGAATAGACTATAAAGATACATTTGCCCTAGTAGCTCATTTAGATACAATTAAAGCTCTAATAGCTCTTGCTGCACAAAAAGGCTGGAACATCTACCAGCTAGATGTCAAGTTCGCTTTTCTCAATGGTGTACTACAAGAAGAGATCTATGTGGAGCAACAACAAGGTTTTGTGAGCAAAGGCAATGAAGATAAAGTTTTATGATTGAGAAAAACTTTATATGATTTGAAGCAAGCTCCTCGGGCATGGTACAATAGAATAGGTTAGTACTTCATCGATTAAGGATTCCGGAGGAGTAAGAGTGAGCCAACACTATACATCAAGACCCAAGGTCAGTATGACACTTTCATTGTCTCCTTGTATGTAGAGGATCGTATCTTAGTGAGAATAATATAAAGATGATGATAGAATTTAAAGAAGTCATGATGAAGACATTCTAAATGACTGACTTTGGCTTGATGAACTACTTTCTTGGTATTGAAGTCAATCAAAAGGAAGAAGGGATATTCATTTGTCAAAAGAAATATATATAAGCTCTACTCAAGAAGTTCAACATGAATGGTTGCAAGACTATCACTACTTCTTTCGTGACAAACAAGAAACTACAAAAAGATGATGGAGCATCAGAAGCTAATGCATCCCGTTATAGAAGTCTGATTGGGAGCTTACTATATTTAACAGTCACATGACCACATATAATGTATGTTGTAACTCTTCTATCAAGATTTATTGAAAGACCAAGCCAAATTCACTCTAGAGCAGCTAAAAGAATCCTCAAATATTTAAAAGGTACAAAAAAGTTTGTATATGGTATAAAACCATGACCAACTCAAGTTTACTCGGGTACACCGATAGTGATTGGGTAGGAGCGGTAGATGACATGAAAAACACCTATGACTATGCCTTCTAACTCAGATCTGGAATATTTTCGTGGGCATCAAAAAAGCGAGACACGGTTGCACAATCGATCATAGAGGCAGAATATGTGGCAGCAAATGAAGCTACAAGTCAAACAATTTGGTTGTGGAGAATACTTACAAAAATGGGAGGACAACAAGATGGGCTACTACAATCTACTCTGATAATAAATCAGCAATAACAATGGCAAAAAAATCTAGTGCATCATAGCAGGGAAAAACAGATAGGAATATATATCACTTCATTAGAGAAGCATTTGCTACTAAAGAAGTCAAGCTAGAATATTGCAAGAGTGAAGATCAAGTTTCTGAAATATTTACAAAAGGCACTATTGAGAGACCAAGATTCGAACAACTTTCACACTATGCTTAGAGTTACCCACATTTGCATCAAGGAGGAGTAATGAAAATTGATGCAAATTATAGAATAATGTAGACAATTACATATAGTAGAATATTCTAGAATAATACATGATAATACTAGAATTACCATAAATAGAATATTCTAGAGTAATGCATGTAGATAGAAAACTCTAGAATAATGTATGATATCTCTAGAATGGTTGTGTTGAAGCCTTTAAATAGGTCATGTACTCAACATTTGTAATAAACCCAATAAACTAGCAAGTCATTTCCAATAAAAGCTATTCCAACTATTTCTCTAAGCTAGTTTTCATTTCAACTAAGCCTATAACACATATTTGTCTCCCTAACCAATCAAAGAAATTTTAATTATTTTATAATTCTAAAACTATCTCCACTCCTATACACCAACCATTTTTTCAATTTATAAGCAAGCAAAGAATTTAGGTCAAATAACCTAGTAGGTTGCACGCCAGATAACAACTAATTTCTTCCCACCAACGCACACCCTTAATTACTAGCTCCTTAACTTGTTGATACAATAGAGAAATAGAGGTAGGCCACAGAAGATCACACCAAGCCAAGACATAACCCTTTCCCATTCTTTAAAAGAAAAAACCACAAGATTAGAATATATGTTGGACATCTTCAATCAAACCACAAAAAGAACATATCCTGATAAGATAAAAATGCCCCTAACTCTCAAAATATTCAAAGTAGGTAAGCTAACCAACAATAACTTCAAATAAAAACTAAAACTTTGGACGGTTCTATGAATTTTAAAGAAATATTTACAAAGTTAAGAAATTAGCTCACAATGAAATTCTAACATGAAAAAGATAAGACAATTATTTATTAAAGCTACGGAGTATAACTAAGATGCATCATGTAGCCAAACTTATAGAGAGACATAAGAAATAAAAAAATTAGAAATAATATAATTAACCGATCGAGTGAAAAAAATGTAATGTATGAATGAATAAAAAGAAATTGACAAGAAATATGTGTTATAAAAAGTATATTAATTAATTTCAGGAACTTGTTATTCTTACAATTCAGCTAGATTTTAAGCATGATTTTAAAATGACCTGTATATCCTAACATTTTACATACATACATATATATATATATATATATATATATATATATATATATATATATATATATATATATGTTTCCATTTAAAGTTCAGTTACAATTTTTTTTATTCTAAAAATCTGGTAGGAATAATGAAGTTATGTATAAAATGGAACCATTCGTGTAAAGAAGAGAAATCTCATAATGTTCCTTGGGAATTGTCATTCAGAATGAAGCTTCAAAAAATAGTTTCTGATTAGTACTCGTAATGGCTCATAATGTATGTTTAAACTATACATTCAAGTAAGAATCTTTTCTCTGAAGAACTTAATCCATGTGATGAAGTTCGTACTTCCCTAAGAAGAACTCAATAAGTTGCAAATATATCAAGAAGGAATTTTTACTCAAAATATCTATCAAATACTATAAAAAGGCATTAGAATCAAGATGAACCAGAGTATATTCAAGGATATAAAAACATCAATTTTATAATAGGTTCCAAATTATTTTGTTATAGTTAGAACCTAACTAGTTCAGCAAACCAATTTACAAAGAACCAATTAAAGATGCATGTGATTAAATTCATAACATTCAACATAAACAATAAACAACTATACGAAAAAGTTACTTATGTCAATGTATGCTACTTCCTAATGTTTTATGCTAGAAAGAAGTTGACTATACAGACAAAAACTAGATTTATTCAAAAGTCAAAAGATCTCATTGACAAGTGTCCAAAAGATAGGAAAAGATGTATTAATGGAAACTTCCAAGAAGAAAGAGTAAACTTCTTGAGAACATGTCTTCATGAACCATGATAAAGACTTATAGAAGTCAATATCAAACAACTAGTTTTCCCCAAATTGCAATATAGACGAACGAACCTAGGTCATCTCTCAAGGATACAAGACATATATGGTTTAGATTCTATCAAAGGTTAGAGAATTGGGGGTTTTAATCGCAAGAAAAGTGCATAGCTAAAAAACAAATTCAGAATCAAGAACAAAAAAAGAAAACATTGATTTGAGGTTCCTAGTGATGCACTTGAGTAATCACAATTCTAATATTTTTGTGCGGAATTGCATCAACAATCAAAGGTAATTCAATAGAACCAGATCATGATCACAATATCAAGATTCTCATGCATTTTAAAAAATCTAATTGGTTGAATTAGGTTTTCAATCGATCACGAGCCCTCTTACAATTCAAATTAATAGATCTGAATCAATCCCTAGCCAATTCGTATCAAAACTCAATCAAAATTCTACATGAATTAGAGAGGAAAAGAGAGCAATAAGATGCAAAGGTCGCAAAAAAAACACACACACACACACACACACACACAAGAGATCAAAATTCATATTCTAACCACATGATCACATCGAGACTTCAAATCAATTCAGAAATTAGCTTTCCATGGAGATTTTCATAGAAACTTGCATGAGAAGCTGGAAGGTGGAGGAGAGAAAACAAAACTTGCAAAGGAAGCTAAAGAAAAAAAATCTGAAACTAATTCCAAAATGGTAAAAGTTGTTACATGTTGTTATGATATATTTATATTGTCTCCCTAAAGCTTATAGAGGAAATCCAAACAACCAAGTCTAAAGGTCTTAACAAAATTGGGCTAAGTCCCAAACGAAATTAGCCTAAAAAGAAAAATAGAAAATTAAACTAAAGATTACAATTTAAAGAAAAATTACAAAAAATACAAAATACAAAAAAAAATTTCAAAACTACGAAATACAAAACAGTCGATGCAGTGCAAATCCAATCCAAGAAAGTCCACTAACTTGCAAAATAAGAGAAAAAAATCTGAGAAAGAGCCAAATGTAAGCCAAATATGAAAATAAATTAAAATAGAAAATTAAGAAACCATTACAGAGTTAGAAGGACTAAAAAGGATATAAAATGTGTATAATAAAATGATCTATTCTAACCACAATGCATTGAAGTCCTGATTGAAAATAAGATGAATGATGAATATGAAACTTCTTAAGAGAAACTCATGACAACCATGAAAGACTGCTCCTAAGAACTTTCAACTAAGACACACCAACATTCTAATCAAGTATAATTTAGAAGGAGACTACACATGAATAATCATTCAAAAGAAAGCTTTAAATGTTCTTAATGATCAAATCATAACCTAACTGGCATTCTCAGTGAAAAAAACTAACGAGCATCGCAAAAACCTTTTTCATCCAAACAACATATTTAAGCCCAAAGCATTTAAAATTCCTTAATGAAATAATTTTTTCTCCTATAATTTTCAATTCAAACACAATGTTAGTAATTCCATAAGCTTGGTCCATGATCTTATCTATTGGCATGGTTCCTCCTGCAATGGCTTGATGGAGGAGACAATGAACAATGGTTGAAAGCGCCACTTCCAAAGGAGGAAGATAAGTTTTAGTGAAGGTTGCAACAAGGGAAAGGACCCTTGGTAAAAGGAAACAAGAAGAGTCTCCTAAGAAAAGGAAACTCAAGACACTTAAGATAAGAAATGCTCTAAAAACGAGTCTTGTATTCAAATGCTCAAGTTTACTAATAAATGAGAAGAGATATCTATTTATAATTGGTGTGGTTACCCTTGGCTAATCATACAACCACTCATTAAACATGTTAATCTTGTCTCTTTTTCCTCTCCTAAAAGATGCCAATTGATGCATGCACCCCTAGCATGGGCTTGAGATAAGTCCAATAAGAAAGGATCATGATTTGGATGAAGCTTCAAGGAGTTTAGAACATGTTCCATTAATATGTATTAATTTAACCATTTTTAGGCTTGTATAAGCAACCTTAAGTCATTAGGATTTTAGGGGTATAGTTAGTTTTATTTTCGGCCTTGTATTTTGGCCTATAGCTTCTATTTTTCTATAGGATGTGTAATTAGTCTTTTTGTGGAGTGTTTTAATTAGTTGGGCTTGACCTAGGAGCTTTTGGACATGTGGTATTTATTTCCACACCCCTAATTGTTTCTAAAACCCTTTTAACCAACACATGAAACATGTAGGAGACATGTGGGCCCCCTTGCTCCCTTGTTTCACTCCACATGTGCCTTCCCACTCCTACTTGGCTGATTCTTGTTGCTTCTTATTTTAATTTTAATTTTGGAGGTGCAATGTCATTTCCTTCCAAAATTCAAATTCAAATAAGAGGGAACATAGATCCTTTTTTTAGGACGATGTTTTATCTTAGTTGAATTAATTTAGTGTTAAATTGACATGTGTTTAATTGACACTAAATTAACAACCAATCCTCGCTAAGTAGAGGAGTTGGACGTTCATGATCATGCTAGGCCCATAGGTCTATGCTAAGCTCTATATAATGAGTTCTCCTCTTTTCATGTAACTTTTAACACTCATTTGAATGAACATTATATTCTCTAAATTTGAGAGTCCTTTGTTCTTAGAGAGTTTTCATGTTCTTTCCACTCTTTTGAGAGTCCTTTATGCTATTATCAAGGGTTCCTTTCCTTGTGGCGAGCTTCATGATCATTGGCTTATCTTCTTCAACCTAAAAGTGGCGCCTACCACACCTCCATTTCCTAGTCTTCCACCTCCATTTCTTCAACCTCAAGAACCTCTAAGAGTATATCTTAGGTAGCATTCTCAACCTTAAGGATTGTTCAACTATGGCTTGGGAGGAATGTATCACCAACTAAGGGGACAAAAAGGGTTTATATGTTGGTCAAGCTTTATGAGTGCTAGAGGGGTGCAAAAACAAGCCAAGGGGTGGGTGGAAAAGAGTGCACATCCATAACTAGCTTGACCACCTATTTACATACACTCCACACATTAACTATTGACACCTCGAGCTTTACTAATATAGCTAAAATACATAACTCAATAAGAAAGTAAAATATAAACTACTGACTACACCCAAAAAATAAAATACAAGTCAAGGACTATGGCTCTATGATCTTCACTTCCAACAAGAGTTGAGGTCTATCATGTTCCCTCCTAGCCATGTACTCCTCTATCCTTCCAGCCATGACCCTAGTGATGAGACCCTTGGCAAACAGGATTGTACGAGTTAGTCTATTTTAAAAGTTTTGTAGTTTTGTCTTGTTCATTTACTCCTTCTAAAAAATAAAATAAATTTGTGTTAGTTAGCAAAGTCATACACACACATACACACATATGTATGTATGTATGTATATATGTATACATATATGTGAATGCATATATGTATATATGTCTACATACACACAAGCACCCACATGTATACCTACCCACACGTGCATGAATGAACACACACATAGTAACTCATAAAGAAGCACAGACAGACACAAGCAGATCCTCACATGGACACACAAACACACATAGACAACGTCACACACATAGACACATACACACATGTGCACACACACACAAATGTATGCATAAACACATCATGACAAATACAAGCAGACACACATGCACACATAAAGACACATAAACAAACATAAAGACACATGTGCACACACACACAAACATATGAAAATACAAATATTATTAACTTTCTATATACTTATGATTTCATAACTTGTTTTTATAATTTTTACTTTTTATTAAAAAATATTTATTTATCAGATATTTAAAAGGTACAAAAGAGTTTGGTATATGGTATAAAACCATGACTAACTCAAGTTTACTTGGGTACACCGATAATGATTGGGTAGGAGCGGTAGAGGACATGAAGAGCACCTACGACTATGCCTTCTGACTCAGATTGAGAATATTTTCTTGGGCATAAAAGAAGCAAGACACGGTTGCACAATCAATCGCAGAGGCGGAATACGTGGCAGCAAATGAAGCTACAAGTCAAAAAATTTGGCTGTGGAGAATACTTACAAAAATGGGAGAACAACAAATAGGTTACTACAATCTACTATGATAATAAATTAGCAATAACAATGGCAAAAAGATCTAGTGCATGATAGAAGGGAAAAACACATAGCAATATATATCACTTCATTAGAGAAGATATTGCTACTAAAGAAGTCAAGCTAGAATATTACAAGAGTGAAGATCAAGTTGTTGACATATTTACAAAGGCACTACTGAGACCAAGATTCGAACAACTTCGCACTATGCTTAGAGTTACTCAAATTTGCATCAAGGAGGAATGATGAAAATTGATACAAATTCTAGAATAATGTAGACAATTACATATAGTAGAATATTCTAGAATAATACATGATAGCTCTAGAATTACAATAAATAGAATATTCTAGAGTAATGCATGATAGATCAAGAATTACATGTAGATAGAAAACTCTAGAATAATGTATGATATCTCTAAAATGGTTGTGTTGAAGCCTATAAATAGGCCATGTACTCAACATTTGTAATAAACCCAATAAACTAGCAAGCCATTTCCAATCAAAGCTAGTCCAACTATTTCTCTAAGCTTGTTTTCGTTTCAACTAAGCCTATAATACATATTGGTCTTCCTATCCTTTCAACCAATCAAAGAAGTTTTAAATATTTCATAATTCTAAAACTATCACCACTCCTATGCAGCAACCATTTTTTCAAGCAATAAGCAAACAAAGAATTTAGGTCAAATAACCTAGCAGGCTGCATGCCAGATAACAACTAAATTCTTTCCACCAACACACACCCTTAATTGCTAGCTCTTTAACTTATTGATACAATAGAGAAATAGAGGTAGACCACAAAAGAACATATATCCTGAGAAGATAAAAATGACCCTAACTCTCAAAATATTCAAAGTAGGTAAGCTAACCAACATTAACTTCAAAGAAAACTAAAACTTTAGATGGTTCTATGCATTTTAAAGAAATATTTACAAAGTTAAGAAATTAGCTCACAATTAAATTCTGACATGAAAAAGATAAGACAATTATTTATTAAAGCTACGGAGTATAACTAAGATGCATCGTGTAGCCAAACCTATAGAGAGACATAAGAAATAGAAAAAATAGAAAGAATATAATTAACCGATCGAGTGAAAAAAAATGTAATGTATGAATGAATAAAAAGAAATTGACAAGAAATATGTCTTATAAAAAATATATTAATTAATTTGAGGAACTTATTATTCTTACAATTCATGCTAGATTTTAAGCATGATTTTAAAATGACCTGTATATTCAAACATTTTATATATATATATATATATGTTTCCATTGAAAGTTTGGTTACAATTTTTTTTATTCTAAAAATTTGGTACGAAGAATGAAGTTATGTATAAAATGGAACCATTGGTGTGAAGAAGAGAAATCTCATAATGTTCCTTGGGAATTGTCATGCAGAATAAAGCTTCAGAAAATAGTTTCTGATTAGTACTCGTAATGGCTCATAATGTATGTTTAAACTATGCATTCAAGTATGAATCTTTCTCTGAAGAACTCAATCCATGTGATAAAGTTTGTACTTTCCTACGAAGAACTCAATCATATAAGTTGCAAATATATTAAGAAGGAATTTTTACTCAAAATATCTACCAAATACTATAAAAAGGCATTAGAATCAAGATGAATTAAAGTATATTCAAGGATATAAAAACATTAATTTTATAATAGGTTCCAAATTATTTTGTTATGGTTAGAACATAACTAGTTCAGAAAACCAATTTACAAAGAACCAACAAAAGATGCATGTGATTAGATTCAATAACATTATATCTTCCATATGCTACCATGTATACTAAGGATATGTTAGAAGATTAATGTTAAGTACATCTAAATATGCAAAAGATCAATGTTGAGAGATGTCCTTGAGTTGCATTAGAATAAAAAGTTAAAAAGACTTTGTGACTCTAAACCAAGATCATAACATTCAACATAAAAAATAAACAACTATATGCAAAAGTGACTTATGTCAATGTATGCTACTTCCTAATGTTTTATGCTAGAAATAAGCTCACTATAGATACAAAAAATAGATTTATTCAGAAGTCAACAAGATCTCATTGACAAGTGTCCAAAAGATAGGAAAAGATGTATTAATGGAAATTTCCAAGAAGAAAGAGTAACCTTCTTGAGAACATGTCTTCATGAACCATGATAAAGACTTATCGAAGTCAATATCAAACAACTAGTTTTCCCCAAATTGCAATATAGAGGAACAAACCTAGGTCATCTCTCGAGGATACAAGACATATAAGGTTTAGATTCTATCAAAGGTTAGAGAATTGGGGGGTTTAATCGCAAGAAAAGTGTATAGCTAAAAAACAAATTCAGAATCAAGAATTGAAAAAGAAAACACTGATTTGAGGTTCCTAGCGATGTACTTGAGTAATTACAATTTTAATATTTTGTACGAAATTGCATCAACAATCAAAGGTAATTCAATCGAACTGAATCATGATCACTATCTCAAGATTCTCATGAATTTTCAAAAATCTAATCGGTTGAATTAGGTTTTCAATCGATCACATCCCTTTTACAATTCAAATTAATAGATCTGAATCGATCCCTAACCAATTCACATCAAAACTCAACCAAAATTCTACATGAATTAGAGAGGAAAAGAGAGCAATAAGATGCAAAGGTGGCAAAACAAAAATGCACAAGAGATCAAAATTCACATTCTTACCACATGATCGCATCGAGACCTTAAATCGATTCAGAAATTAGCTTTCCATGGAGATCTTCATGGAAACTTGCGTGAGAAGCTACAAGAAAGAAACTTGCAAAGGAAGCTAAAGAAAAAAAAATATCTGAAACTAATTCCAAAATGGCAAAAGTTGTTACATGTTGTTATAATATATTTATATTGTCTCCCTACACCTTATAGAAGAAACTAAAACAACAAGTCTAAAGGTCTTAACTAAATTGGGCTAACGCCTAAACGAAATTAGCCTAAAAAGAAAAATGGAAATTAAACTAAAGATTACAATATAAAGAAAAATTACAAAAAATACAAAATACATAAAAAAATTTTGAAACTACAAAACACAAAACAGTCGAACCAATGCAAAGTCCAATCGAAAAAAGTCTACTAACTTGCAAAATAAGAGAAAAATATATGAGAAAGGCCCAAATGCAACCCAAATATGAAAATAAATTAAAACAGAAAATTAAGAAACCATTACAGAGTTAGAAGGACTAAAAAGGATATAAAATGTGTATAATAAAATGCTCTATCAAACCATAATGCATTGAAGTACTGATTGAGAATAAGATGAATGATGAATATGAAACTTCTTAAGAGAAACTCATGAAAACCATGAAAGACTGCTCCTAAGAACTTTCTACTAAGACACACCAAGATTCTAATCAAGTATAATTTAGAAGGAGACTACACACAAACAATCATTCAAAAGAAAGCTTCAAATGTTCTTAATGTTCAAATCTTAACCTAACTGGCATTATTTGCTAAAAAAAACTAACGAGCATCGCAAAAACCTTTCTCATCCAAACAACATATTTAAGCCCAAAGCATTTAAAATTCCTTAATGAAATAATTTTTTTTATATAATTTCCAATTCAAACACAATGTTAGTGATGGAATTCCATAAGCTTGATCCATGACCTTCTCCATTGGCATGGTTCTCCTGCAATGGCTTGATGGAGGAGACAATGAACAATGGTGGAAAGTGCCACTTCCAAAGGAGGAAGATAAGTTTTAGTGAAGATTGCCACATGGGAAATGACACTTGGTAAAAGCAAACAAGATGAGTCTCCTAAGAGAAGGAAACTCAAGACACTCAAAATAAGAAATTCTTTAAAAACGAGTCTTGTATTCAAATGCTCAAGTTTACTAATGAATGAAAGGAAAGATCTATTTATAATTGGTGTGGTTACCCTTGGCTAATCATACAACCACTCACTAAACATGCTAATCTTGTCTCCATTTTCTCTCCTAAAAGACGCCAATTGATGCATGCTCGTCTAGCATGGGCTCGAGCTAGAACCAATAAGAAAGGAGTACGACTTGGATGAAGCTTCAAGGAGATTAGTTTAGAACACGTTCCATTAATATGTATTAGTTTAACTATTTTTAGGCTTGTATAAACACCCTCAAGTCATTAGGATTTTAGGATTGTAGTAGTTTTATTTCCGGCCTTGTATGTTGGCCTGTAGGTTCTATTTTTCTTTAAGAGGTGTAATTAGTCTCTTTGTAGAGTGTGTTAATTAGTGGGGCTTGGCTTAGGAGCTTTTAGGCATGTGGTATTTATTTCCACACCTCTAATTGCTTCTAAAACCATTCTAACCAACACATGAAACATGTAGGAGACATATGGGCCCCCCTGCTCTCTTGTTTCACTCCACATGTGCTTTCTCACTCCTACTTAGCTGATTCTTGTTGCTTCTTATTTTAATTTGAATTTTGGAGGTGTAATTTCATTTCCCTCCAAAATTCAAATTCAAACAAGAGGGAACATATATCCCCTTTTTTAGGGTGATGTTTGGATCTTAGTTGAATTAATTTAGTGTTAAATTAACATATGTTCAATTAACACTCATTTGAATGAAAATTATATTCTCTAAATTTGAGAGTCCTTTGTTCTTAGAGAGTTTTCATGTTCTTTCCCTCTTGTGAGAGTCCTCATGCTATTATCAAGGGTTCCTTTCCTTGTGGCTAGCTTTATGATCATTGGATTGTCTTCTTCAACCTAGAAGTGGCACCTACCACACTTCTATTTCCTAGTCTTCCACCTCTATTTCTTCAACCTCAAGAACCTCTAAGAGTAAATCCTAGGCAGCATTTTCAACCTCAAGGATTGTTCAACCATGGCTTGGGAGGCATCACCAACTACGGGGATAAAACGGGTTTATATGTTGGTCATGCTTTATGAGTGCTAGAGAGGTGCAAAAACAAGCCAAGGGGTGGGTGGAAAAGAGTACATGTCCATAACTAGCTAGCCCACCTATTGACATATACTCCACACACTAATTGTTGACTCCTCGTGCTTTACTAATATAGCAAAATACATACCCCAATAAGAAAGTAAAATACAAACTACTGATTACACCAAAAAGATAAAATACAAGTCAAGGACTATGGCTCTATGATCTTCACTTCCAACAAAAGTTGAGGTCTATCATGTTCCCTCCTAGCCATGTACTCCTCTATCCTTCTAGTCATGACCCTGGTGATGGGACCCTTGGCAAACAGGATTGTACAAGTTAGTCTATTTTCAAAGTTTTGTAGTTCTATCTTGTTCATTTACTCCTTCTAAAAAAAAAATTTGTGTTAGTTAGCAAAGTTATACACACACATATGTATGTATGTATGTATGTATACATATATGTGTATGCATATATGTATATATGTCTACACACACACACACACAAGCACTCACATGTATACCCACCCACACGCGCATGAATGAACACACACGAACACACACATAGTAAATCACAAAGAAGCACACACAGACACAAATAGATCCTCACATGGATGCATAAACACACATAGAGAAAGGCACATACATAGACACATACACAAACATGTGTGCACACACACATGTATGGACAAACACACGATGACAAACACAAGCAGACACATATACAAATATAAAGACATATGTGCACACACTCACATACATGTGCAAATACAAATATTATTAACTTTCTATATACCAAACTACTTTAGACTTCATAACTTGTTTTTATAATTTTTAATTTTTATTGAAAAATATTTATTTTAAAGATAAACATCTACTTCAAATTTTTTAGGAAATAATTACTTCAAATGCTTTATCTAATATTTGAATTCACTACCAAAACCTTAGCTTTCTACATAATAAATAATAACAATTAATAAATATTTTAGTTATTTCTAGTAATTATGATTTTTACTTAAAAATTCAAATGAATTCAAAAGATAAGTTGATATTTTACTTTGTTTAGTGTTTAGAATCTTCAATTAAAAGGATTAGTTGATATTTTGTTTTGTTTTATTTCTACTTAAAAATTACCAAGATTAATTAATATATTTTCTTTGGAGTTAGATAAATTAATCTTTTAAAACTTGTTTGAGAAATTTTTATTTTTCATATATTTTTTCAACTTTAAGACCACTATTGCATTAGTTTTTATCTTCAACAATCCAATGTGAAGTCGCATGAAAGATGAATGATTTTTAATTACTCATGTAAAAAGATAGATTTTAAAAAGAGATATTTTTAGTGTTGATAATGAAAAAATCATTCAATAATTTTAGAATATGAATGCTCCTAGCAATTGATATCTATATTTATACTTTAAAAAATATTATGATATATTTTTAATATTAAAATTTTTGTGTATAGACTTGAACTTGCTAGGTCTATCACTGTTAGTTAGTCATGGTAAAATAAAATGGAGGATGAATTGTTACAATTTTGGATCGTGAAAGTAAATGATTTGTAATTGCATAATCATGTAAAATTATTTAAAGTTGATTACGGATGCACCTCCTAAAATTTAATATAATTACACATGTACCCCAACTTTTTTAAACATTACTAGTATTAGCGAAAGTTTTGAGAGAAGTACTAGTATAAGATTTTCAAATATACAAACAGTACAACTATAATGAATACACTAAAATAAGAGAGTTATATATAATGTAAAACAAAAGAGGGGGCCATATGTAATATCACTAAATTTAAGGGGCTGCATTCATAATAACTCAATTATTTACATTGTCGGTGGGTCATTATTAAACTTTAATTTTAAACGAAAAGTCAGGAATACAAATTGTTTGTAATTAATGAATGCAATTAATATTTTCAATTTCGTAAAACTTTTCCGAAAATTTTTAATGTTTTACAATTAATGAATGTCTCTAAAGCATGAAGTATTAGTTAAGGATATGTATTTTATGAAAAAAATACATATTAAGTATGTGAAGTGTGAATACTCTCTAAGAAACTTTCTTACTATTTGACAACAATTTTATAAAACTGTTTTTAATATTTTAGGGCTTGATTGGTTTGATTTTGTTTTTTAGTTTTATAAAATAGTTTTTAAGAACTGTTTTCTGAAAGAAGAGAAAACAAACTTGTTTGGTAAATGTTATTTGAAAAGTGTTTTGAAAATCTAAAAATAAAAAAACTTCTTCATATTTATGGAAATATCATTAGTGAAAATAAAAAACAACAACATATTTTTATTTGATTTGAGTTTTCAAAACAAAAAAGCAAAACTAATTTCAGTTATTCTTGTTTTTTAGTTTTTAAAAACTAAAAAACTAGAATTATTATAAAAAATTATTTTAAGAAAATACTATCCAAAAGAGTTTTTTAGTTTTTAAATGCTGAAAACAGTTTTATAAAACTGTTGTCAAACAAGTACTTAGTGCTTGTTTGGCAACAGTTTTATAAAACTGTTTTCAGTATTTAAAAATAAAAAAACTCGTTTGGGTAGTATTTTCTAAAAACAGTTTTCGAAAATAGTTCTGGTTTTTTAGTTTTTAAAAACTAAAAAACAGAAACAGCTAAAGGTAGTTTTGGTTTTTAGTTTTCTATTTTTGTTTTGAAAACTCAAAATACAATCAAAATATGTTATCTTTTTCTTTTCATTAATGAAATTTTAAAAACAGTTTTTGAAAACTATTTTTAAAAACTAAAAAAAAACAAACCAAATCAATCAGGCCCTTAGTATTTAAAAACTAAAAACCTCAATTGGTTAAAGTTTTCTTAAAATACTTTTTGAAAACCATTCTAGTTTTTTTAGTTTTTAATTAAAATTAAAAAAGAGAAATAACTAGAAGTACTTTTGCTTTTCATTTTTCTATTTTTGTTTTGAAAACTCAAAATATAGTGAGAATAGGTTGTCTTTTGCTTTTAATTAATAAAATATTCATAAATATGAATAATTTTTTTTCAGTTTTACATCTTCAAAACAATTTTCAAATAACACTTACCAAATAAGTTTTTTTTTTCTCTTCAATAAAACACTTATTAAAAATTATTTTTGAAAACTTTTTTATATATTTATCACCCCATTGTTCACTCCATCATCATCACCCCTACTTCTTGTGATTCCTCCCCGTCTTACAAATCCTTTTATCCTAATACTACTCCTTCAAAAGAAGCCTTTGTCAACTACTGCTGCCACCCTATGGCTTATGCTCCAAACAGAAAACAAGTTGATACCAAGCATAGCAACCACAACACCACAAAGGCCATCTTGGATTTTTTTCAGAAAACTCGATTCAATACAGGTGCTATGGCACCCCTTCAGGTGTGTCTCGCTTTTTTTTTTTTATTTATTTACAAATGTTTATTTATCAACTTGTTAATTTTTTGTTACTACTATAAATTTGATTCGTTATCTTTCATCTTTCTAGTCATAAAGTTATAAAGTTGACCTACTTATAAAGGAAGAAGGAATGAACAAAAAATTGTGATTTGAAACATATCATAAACTGACCACTAATATTTACAAATAAAAGAAAAAATCGGTTTCTCTCTGTACCAATCATTTACTCTTGGATCTATGTAACTATGAAATAAAAGAAAAATTCGGTTACTAACAAAGGTTCTGTTGTTGTTAACACATGAAACTGCTGTAGCAGAGAACTGACAATAGCAGCAACCACCAGAAGAAGATGGCTAACATAACCAAAGGCCAGTGGAGTGCTAAAGAAGACAAGTATATATACCAAAACATTCTCAGTTTGATTATCTCATTCTTTCATAAATTTATTTCCTTTCAATTTTTATTAAATTTTCTTATTTTATTTGGAACTTTTATAAAAATTTATTTCCTTTTCAACTCTGGTTATAATGTTTTGTTTGATTCTTCATCTTATTGATAAAAACGGTGAACTCTTGAATTGGGTTTGTTTTAGGGCCTTGTTTCAATTGGTGAAATGTTTTGGGAAGCAAACATGGTCTCTCATTGCTACGGTGCTGAATGAAAGGATTAGTAAACACTGCAGGGATCGATGGCACTACCATATCAAACCAAAAATTATGGTTACTTCCTCTTTTATACTTTTAAGTTTTTAATTTTTCTATCCTACGTATATACAAAATAGCATCACATCTTTTACAATTATTTAAACTTCTTTCTTCGCCAAATTTCATATTTCTTTCTTGCTGAACATGTTGGAGAAATACATCATGTTATAAATATTATATATATATATATATATAATATTTATAACATGATGTACAGGTTCAGCTATATATATATGATATAAAGAATATATATCCTGATTTTGTTTTATTTTGAACCGAGAATAAAATTCTTTCAAGTTGCGACGAATTGTTGGTTTGGCAGCGATTTTTAGATCACCACTAAAGCCAGATCTGATGTTTACTGTTTTATGTGTTTAAAAAAATTCAGAATTTTATGAGAAGCTTAAATTAAATTAAAATGGATTATTTACATATTAAATCAAATTAATAAATTCAATTAAATCATAGCATTTATTATTTTTTCAAAAAAATTATCATAGAATTATTCTGTACATGAAACTGATTTATTATTTTAGTTGTATTAAAATATATACATTTATTTTAAAAAATTAAACATAAGTTTAATTCCTATAAAAAAAAAACTCGTACCAAATAGCATTATTTTTTATCTTTCTCTTTCTTATCGCATCATTTATTATTTAGTTAGTTTTTAACATTGGTCTCCTAATTTAATAAGTAATAATTTAATAAAAATATTTATTGATTATATGTAAAATTATAAATACAATCTTTTATTAAAAAATAATTAAATTTCATTTGAATACTCTATATATAATAGATAGAGGATTTTTTGAGAAGGGGATAATATCCTTGCTTTGCCCTTTTAGATTTTTCCACAAAAGTGCATTCTAGCAACTGCGTCTTACGCAACGCAGAATTGTGGAAGGGACTTTAGCCCCCTCCCTCTCCCATATTTTTAGATTTATTTTATAAATAAAGCCATTAAAAAAATATTATATTTATTTATTTATTATTGACTAATGTTAGTGTTGATAATGGTTTCAAATTATGATATAATATTTATATTTGTTTAGTTTTTCAATAAATTGTGTTAAAGGTATGTATTCAAATAATTGTGTAAGAAATGAGACTATCTTAAAATATTTTTAGATCCATTTCTATTTATCATAAAAAAATATTTGCTATTATTTTTTTAAAAGAGGAAAGGTCTTCCTTTATGTACATACTAGCGGAAATATAGTCGCTGTCACACCTGTGTATTCATTTCTATTTGATATGTATAACAATTTAAAATTTTAATTTAATATATTTTTTAGTAACATGATAGAATATATAAATAACTCATTGTCTCATTTTGTGTACAATAATTATAGTTTAGTATGTTTTTTTTTATATTAACATGATAGAAATATGTCAAATCATTAATGTATATAAAAAATTTGCAATAAATTTGAAAAGATAGAGAGGGAAAATAGTTTGAATAAAATTAAATATTTTTTTGCACATATAAAATATTTTGATAAAAGATATATATACATTAATGATATTTAATGAAGGTTGATTTGTGATAAGGTAGAGCTTATAAAGATATATATTTATTAATGTGAGAAAAGTCATAAAATGTGAAGACCAACACATCTTATTCCCGTTATATGATATATATATATATATATATATATATATATATATATATATATATATATATTATAGATAGTAGGTAGTAGAACAATTATTTATATTGGATATAAATATTTTAAAGTAATTTTTTTTTTAAAATTATAAGATTAATCTAGTGGTAAAGTTTACCCTTAAAGAAAAGAGGTTGTGGGTTCAAGTCATCCCTATGACAAAGTAGTGTATTTTTTAATTTTCAAATAGGTATAATGGTAGGATAAATATTTTCAAAAGTGAATACAAAAAAGAGTATTTTCTTTATTAATAATAGTATAGATGACTTATTTAAACTGGTTTTTGTTTTTTTAAATTTTTTGTTAGAACACACTTGAGTGTTGGATCGTACCTGCAGGGTATGCGTCAGTTTAGGAATGGGAACGTGCCATATGGCGGAGGCTATGTGCCTGTGATGGTGAACGTTGTGGAAAACAACCCAATGGATAATGGGCTTGCAATGGAGATGGAACTAGACCTAAACAAGGAAATAGATGTCATGGAACTTGCTCAATAGGAAAGCTTAAGATGCATGGTGTTGGCTCTAATAAAACAATCAACTCTTATTATAAGTTCCTTTCTTCTGTTATATTTTGGTTATAATTTTCTTCGGACATAAATTGAAACTGTAGTTTTAGGTTTAATTTGATTGCTTGCATGTCCTGGATATTATTCTAGTTCAAATGTGGTCTTGGCCTTCTCAAGTGGCGGCCAAACACCACACTGTTTTAATTTCTGTTACATTTACTTGGACTGTAACTAAAGCTTTCATGTTTGAGACATGTATGGATAATAACTGGTTTAGACTTTCCTATGAACAATGGTTTATTTAATAATTTATATGTTTGGGTGTTTTAATTTCAACTGTTGTAATGTCTCTTACCGTTTATATGGATACTGGATAGTCCATCCTTAGTTTTTTCTACTATTTTTTAATTACTCTTATTCTTAGTATTTATATATAAAAAGGTTTCTTATCCAAAAATAGAGGCAATAAAATAGTATTGAGAGAGATGAAAACAAAAGTAGTTCTCTTCTTATTTCTTGTTCTTAAAACTTATTTTCAGAACAAGTTTATACTATAAAGTAATAAATTCTATTATGTTTAAAAAGTTGTTTTTGAAACAAATGTTTTAAGAACCATTGTTTTCAATTTATTTTTTTTAAAACTAGTTTATACTACAAACTAATTAACTTTTCATTTTTAAATCACTAGTTTAAAAGATTCTTTTTAATAAAAATATTTTTAAAACCAAAAAAATAAAACTGAGATAATTTTCTTTATCTTCGCTTCATCTTTTTTAACACATTTATTAATTTCACATAGTACTTTATGCTTTTTCCGTTCTTATTAGACCAATTGTCTTGATTTATGTTTTGTTTTTTAAATATCTCTATTTGACCTTCAATTTCAAGCTTGGTGTGGATCTCTTTCCTTTCCAGAATGTTTTCTAATGTTATATTAGGCGGCAATAGACAAATAGTCTTCGGTGGCTAAGAATAGTTTTTTTAAGGTACGGTGTGGATTTGGAGCTGGAATTGGCATCACCCCGTCTTTCCATGGGAAGAATTACTACTAGAAGATCTAGAGAGTTTAGTTGTTGGTGTTACCACGGAGGAAAAATGGTTTTGGCAACATGATACATCTTAGGTATACTCATCAGTACCTTCATATAATTATCTTCTTCCATGCCCAAAGACTCTTCTCTTTGTAACTCTTTCTAGAAACTGTAACAATCCATTTTACTAACCCATTACATTTATAAAAATGTGGAATAATTTTCGAAGGCCTCATTTAAGAGAAATCTTCAAAATTATTTCTTCCATAGAAAACCATAATCTTCTTAAAAGAAGGATAAAACAATAGTAGTATTCATTACGAAGTCTTTCTCTTACAAAATGTTTCTAAGTACATACATATTACTCATTACCACTACCTCGATTAATACTATGCAGAGTAGTGAACCTTTGACATAAAAGCTAATAAAGTAACTTCATACAAAACTTCATTCATCATTAAAACATCAAGCATAAGGGAAATCTTTAGTAGTCTCTATCATAGTAAGTTGATCCAACTCTTCTTCTATTCATATCCCCCACATAGATGAAAGGAAACACATAGAGCAAACACACACAACAGTGAGATAATTATAAACCATAAATGTTAATCTTAATAAATTATACAAACAATGGGGGCCTAGATTCAGCCTAGGACTCGATTTCTCATAATCCCCACATATAATTTAATCTCATTCATCTCAATCCTACTTGCCTCCAAATATGGATCCATGATTGTCCATGATGATTTACCCCAATCATCAAGGATTTCATTTGAGAAGTGATTACTAGTCGTATATTCGTGTTGAGGCATCAAGATTGCATCAAGATTAGTAGTCGTATATCCAAGATTGCATCAAGTGGTATCAAGAGCCTACTTCATGAGGTTCTTCTCCTTTGCTTAATCTTCTTAAACTTTCGAATTCATACTCTTCATCTACTTCATCTTCTTCTTCTTTTTTCTAGTTCATATTTGTGTTGTTCATTTCTTTTCTTATTTGTCTTGTATTGTTTTGTCTTGTTTTTTATGTTCATTTGAATCCTATGCAATTTATATTGATTTTGTTTGGTTCAATTTGCTTGTTATTCCATTGAGTCTCTTGCTCTTGCTTAGGTTTTCATTTATGCCATTTACCTCTTATTTTTGTGTTTAATCTTGCTTAAGAATGTTTAATTTTCATAGATATTTTAATTTTCTTTTTATGATCCTAAGTTTTGTCTTATATATGTCTTTGTAGTTATTTACTTGTCTTATTAATTCTTGTGTTTAGATTTTCTTTTTACTTTCTCAAAAAAAAAAAAAAAGTTTTTACCTCTTCTTTGAAATTCAGTAGCTCCATTTTTTGTACTACTTGTGAGGTGATTTGATTTTAAGGATTTCTTGAGTGAATTGGTGTGAACTCTTTGAGCCTAAAACTTGTGTAAACAAGAAGCTCTAATCACAATCAAAAGCTCTTGGTGCATGCCTCTAGCTCCTATTTAGAGATTTTGTCAACGGGTCATGCTCTTTGAGATAGTGTTAACCATATCACATTTAATTTTAGTGCACTTTGAGTTACTTATGTTTTCTTAAATTGTACTTTCATTTAAAATTGTGTGCCTTGTGTTGAGTTTTATTTCAAGCGAATTGCATCTTTCAATCACTCATAAAAAAACAAGATGTTAGGTGCATCTAGAAGTTAAAAAAAAGAAGAGTTGAAAGAAAAAAAAAATAGAAGAAATGAACAAAGTTCAAAAAAAGTAAAAAAACAAAAGTGGCAAAATAGATAATAGTTATTTGAATTTGCAAGAAAGAGTGCTCAAATTTGGTTTCATATGCTTGAATAGAACTTTAATATCTCTTGGCCATACTCACTTTCATTGTGCAATTTTTGAAACTTTTGGTGTCTTTTTGCTATTTAGTCCTTATTCCAATTCTAGTGCTTTCTAGGATTTTTTTAGTTATGCTTTGCCTTCTTTCAGTTCCCTTAATTCTAGTTTTGATTGTTGTTGGTAATCTTAAGAAATATTGTATTTAATTTTCTAAACCAAATTTTTACAATAACTTTTGAGTAAACTATTGATAATATCAATGAACCAAAATGTGAACTAATATAGTGAAATAATTTTATAGAACAGGACCAAAATATAAGATTAATAGAACAATTGATAAATAATAATGAAGAACCATATCTTAATATCTGGGAAACTGAATATAATAAATAGAGAAATAAGAACCAAAGTAATTTGATGCATTCATCCCTAGCAAGGGTCTAATCACAAGGTTATGGCTAGGAGAATTGAGGAAGACATGAATAGAGCGGAAGGGAGGAGACCTCATCTTCTCATGAACATCAAGCTCACAAGATCTTAGGCCTAGTCTTCATATTTTGTTTTGGCTATTTTAGCCTTTGATTGTATTTACCTTTTTTAGAGGTGGTATTTTATTTTGGCCGTGTATTTTTGGCCCTTTTTAGGATTCTTTTAACTTACGGAGGTATGTAGTCCTTTTATTGGAGTGTGTTCATTAGTTGGGCCTTTTTGGAAGTCATTTGCTGGGTAGTTTCATGACTAAACCCCCCTCCTTCTAATTACACCCAACTAACTAACACATGTGGCATGGGGGAGATCATGTAGGCCCCATTGTCCCCTTAGGTTGGCGCTAAACTTATCTCTCATGTGAGGTGGCACCTACTTGCCCAACAAAATTGGATTTGAATTTTGGAGGGAGTCCACATGGTACTTCAAAATTCAAATTCAAATTTGGAGGGAACATAGATCCATATATTTACAACCATGTTGGATCTCTTTGAGGTTAATCATGTGCTAACTGAGTTTGACTCAACTAACACATAATTAACTCATGCTTGGGCTTTGCTTAGTGTTGGATGTCCAACACCCTTATTTAATCACTTTTAGGCTTATAAATAGGACCTTTCATCTATTGTATCTTTTTACACTTAAATTTTGAGAATTGAAAGCTATTGCTTCCATCTTTTTTAGTGTCCTAACTTCTCTTCTTGAGAGCATCATTTGTGATTTTATAAAGGGTTTCTTTCCTTGTGGCAAGCACCACCACCTTTTTAGTTTATCTTCTTCAAGTGGTGCCAACCATATCCATTTTCTTTGACTTTCACCGAACCACTTTTCTCAGTTACTTTTGGAGGTTGATCCATGGGATCAAGCATTCCAAAGGATGGATGCATCATAACCTTTGGGGAAAAAAACAAAGCATTGGAATAACCTTTGGAGAAAATAAAAGTTAGATTAGTTTAGATGTTACAGCAATCAACTAAGCATTAAAATTTGGTTTTAGTAATAACAACCAAAGAAAGGGTAAAACACATAATTCTATTAAGATTAACACAACAAAGGTTTATAAATCTCATTCACCCCTTGTCTTGATAAAAGGTTGATTAAGAATGGTGCAGAACCTCATAACTTCATTCTTCCTTGGAATATCTTCCTTCTAACTTCCTTTTTCCTAAATCTCCCTTTTGCACTCTAGAATTTTTCTCTGCTTCTTAGCTTTTTCTTTCTCTTCCCTTTACTAATTTCTTTCCCTAGAACGCACCCAAGGACCCTTATTTATAGCCTTTGCTCAGGAAAATCTGTTGAGTGAAATTAAATACGCTGAGTGAATTTCTGAATACCGTTGAGCAAATTAAAATTCGCTAAGCGAATATCTAAATTTCTAGTGATTTCTTGGGACTTTGCTAACCGACCTCTAGGGCACAATTTCCTCGTGGCTTAGCAAAAATTAAGCTTGAACAAGCAATTATTTTTGGTTTATTGGTTGAGGTTTGACATATATGGCTTTGCGATTTACATGAATCAACATCCTCTCTTGGTCCATGGAAACCTTTGGTTGAGGCTTGAGTTATTGTCCTAAAATTCACATAAACCAACGTCCTCTCTTGGTTTATTGACACCTTGGGTTCAGGTTTGGGTTGCTGTCCTATAATTCACATAGATTAGAGCTGGGATTTGTTCACTAGCATCATGCCATTCTTTTCTGTTCCTTGTTTCTCACTAGTTTGAAGACAGAATTAGACATAATAAACCATGGTTTGAATATTTCATTTCAATACTCTATCTTTAGATAACGTCGGGTTGCAAAAAGTCCTATCCAGACAAATTGGGTGTCTACAATAACTAAGTTTCTAACTTTAAGACCTAAATTAGAATGTAATAAATTATATAATAACCAGGTTATGAAAATAGCAGTAATACAATTCTTCCCTCCTTTTTAGGAATTTCATCCCCGAAATTCATGAGCTAAGAGATATAGTATACTTTCCTTATGTTTACTTTCTACTTTCATGTTGTATTTTCGTCATTATGATGGCTTGCTCAGTACCTAAAGGTATCTCTTCCTTCATTTGTTCTAGAAATCTTTTGAGATTAACTTTCCTAAGTAAGGTCTCTTGGATTATTGATGCAATCCTCCCTAGTAAGGGACCTACAACCAGGGTCATGATTAGGAGGATAGAGGAGGACATGGTTAAAGTGGATGAAGAATGACCTAACCTCTTCATGTGCATAGAGATTATGCCATAGTCTTCTTGTTTCTTTAGCATTCTTTTACCTTGTACTATCCTAGGAGGAATGGACTATTCTTTATTCTTTGGCCTTGTATTTTGACTTTTTTTCATGAGTTTAGGCCTAGGAGGTGTGCTTAGCCTCTTTTGCGGAGTGTATTAGCTAATTTTTTCCCCTAAGGAGGTGCCAAATATGGGTTAATGCCACATGGGATCCTACATGACACTTAGTTAGTTCTAAGATCCATCATTTTAGGAGCATGTGCTCATTAATTCAAATTTGAATTCCCTCCCTTTTTTCTTTTAGTTGCACTGCCAAGAGATCACCTTCTTATATAAATATACCTCTCCTTGCCTTGTATTGGTTACACTTGATTTTATGAGCATTGACTTGAGTTTTCTCTAAATTATGAGTGTCCTTCTTTTCTTCTTGTGAGAGATTCTTTGTGCTTTTATCAAGGGTTCCTTACCTTGTGACAAGAACCTTCATCTTCTTGGCTTATCTTCTAGCAGGTGGCACCAATCACCTCCATTCCTTTCTCTCCACCAAACCATTGCTTCATGATGACCTTGGGAGATGATTCAAGGGAGCAAGCATCCAAGTGAGACATGCATTTGTTATATACTTATAATAAGTTCACATTTCAAATTGATTCTATTAACTTCAATTCCTCTTCCATCGTCATTCAAGAATTTTCAACTTAAGGCATCAACTATAACTTTTGCATTTCAATAATAATAGTCATAATCCTTAAGAAATTATATCCTCCTATGCTATCTTATACTCAGTTTCTTCCTTATCAGCTATATACCTCAAACTTCAATAAACTCCATATGTCTGAATTCTTATCTTATGCAAGTAATGTCTTCAAATCTTTGGTTACATAATTGCAGTATAATCCTCAAAATATTATTTTAAGGAAAACAATAGACCTAGCTTAATTTCATCTTCTACTTTGTTCTATAATGTTGAAATTTAGTAGCTCTTGGTTTGCAAGTTATGGAGTGGTTTTGTATTGAGAATTGCTTGAGTTTGGGCGTGTCCTTGATAACATCAAACTTGTGCAAACAAGAGGGCTCTGAAAACAACCTAACACTCTAGGTGCTTTTCTTGAATCACTCCTAGTTTAATGTAGCTTGAGTTGCTTTTAGTATTTTCTTTTATTGCACTTGAGTTCAAAATTTTATGTGCCTAGTAGTGTGATTTGATCCAAGCCTTTACTATGACTAGCTTGTTCATAAATTTTCAAATTAAAAAAAGTGATTGGGTGCATAAAAAATGTATAAAAAAAGTTTAAAGAAAATAGAAGGAAAAAGAACAAAAGTTCAAAAGAGTAAAAGAAAAAGCAAATAACTAAAATTGATGTACCTAATAGATAAGTGAAAGAAATTTTAAAAATTATCTAAAATTGTTTGAAATTGCTTGGATCTTGCAATATTAGCTTTTGACCATAGCTATATTTTTCAGTGTAATCTTTGAAAGTATTGTGTCATTTTATATTTTAGTCCTTAATCTACTCTAGCACTTTTCTCGGTCAATCTCTTAGTTGTGCCTACTTCCTTTCTTTGCCTTATTTCTAGCTTGTCTTTTTTTATCTTTCTAGTCTTGTCTCAATTCCATTGGGATAAGTTTCCTCTTATTGTTTAGTGCATTTTCTTGATTTGTTTTGTTTGTATTCTTGCTCTTGAATTGCTTGGTTGTTTGTGCCACTTCTTTGTAAGGAAACCTTAGTTTAGAGGTCATCCACAAGGGTGGCATAATAAGAAAGGGTTGAACAAGCCAAAGAATGTCTTAATCAAGAGAAGGAACAAGGCATAAAGTAAGACATGATTGAGGGAGCTTTGGAGTAAAGATTGAAGTCCTTACTTTTTATTTTCTTTACATAATTCCTTGTAATATAAACGACCTCTTTTTTAGGAAGTGTTGGATGAACTTAAGGGTAACTTCCTTTTGTGTGTAATAGTTCATTAGTCTCTCGTTTTGTTAAGTGTGAAGGAGGAAATGGTACACCACCTTCATACCATTAGGAGCACATTTAGGAACCCCTTACTTTACTTCTTGCCCCCCCCCCTTTTTTTTTGCTTAGGACCCTGCATATCCATGTTTACTGTAGCAATCACCCACTACGTGTCCTATGATTCCATAGTGATTATAAATCTTCAAGCTAGAGTTGTTGGTGGAGCCTTTATCACTTCTACTAGAACCAATGTCTCTTCCCCTTTTACCTCCGTTAGTAGAATCATTCTTCCTATAACAAGTCTTCACAGTGTGATAATCTATTCCACAGTAGCAACATTTAGGCACATTAATTTTTGGAATTAGCAGAAGAAGATTGACTATATATACTTAGATTTCCAACAAAATCATCACTAGTATTTTTCCTTTCCTTTTGAGCAACATACGGAAATACCTTGGTAGTTGATGGAAAAGGATCCATCATTAAGATATTATACCTTACATTAGAATATGAATCACTCAAACCTCTTATCAATTGCATTATATGATTCTATTTCGTAATGCATATCACATTGATAAAAGCATCACAACTACACTTGTTGCATAGATGCAAATTAGATCTGGTCTATAGATATCAAGTTCATCCTATATAACTCTCAATTTTGTAAAATAGTTAGTAATAGTGGTATCACCTTACTTAATCAAAGCCGATTCTTGCTGCAAATTAGAGATCACCAAATCATCTTGTGAATATCTTAGTCTAAAATCTTTCCATATGTCAATGACATTATTGCATCTTTTCCATGGAGCATGTAAAGCTTCTCCTAACACTAGTTTCAAAATGCAACCATCTACGAACTCGATCTTGTTCTTTGCACTCAAATTCATAAGCATTGAACAGCTCCATAAATGGAAATTTGTGGAATCTAATGATGCGGTCCCGCCTAGAAAGGAATTAAGGTAAGGAGAATAAAGAGTAGAGATGGCAATGATGGAGCATAGTGAATATATTTCTTGGCTATAGTCTTTAAAATTGCGTGTAAATAATGTATTTTGTTTAGTAGTTTTGGTGGGTGTATTTAGTATTTTTGTGAGCCTTTGTATTTTTGTCCGTTATCCCTTTATTTTAGTGGGTAGGGTGCCATTAGTTATTTGTGTAGAGTGTATGTTAGAAAGAACAAGAAGAGGTGTGGTTTATTTTCCACGCCCCCTTATTTATATACACACATCTCTAGCATTCATATGTGCATAAGTAACATATGGGACCCTTATGTCCCTTCCATGTGGTGCCTAGATCACTCTCTCTCCTAGTTAGCATCTACTTATCTCTTAATTAAAATTCAAATTTGAATTAAGGGAACTAGATCCACATATTTAGGATTTAATGTCACATGAGGGAACATAGATCCATTTTCTTAGGGTCTTCTTTACCTTAGCTAGTTTTATTAGTAGTTTTCCTAGCATTAGTGTTAGACATCTAAAACCTCTAGGAATCTCTATAAATAGCACTCACCCTCTCTTGTATCATTTTAACACTTTTATGAATGAAATCTAGAGTCAAACTTAAGAGTTTATTCTTAGAGCGTTGATATTCTCTCTAAATTATGGGAGTTCTTCTGTGACTTTTATCAAGGATTCCTTCCCTTGTGGCAAGATTTTACCAACCATGGCTTATCTTCAATGAAGTGGCACCTATTCACTACCATTCTCTAGTCTCTCCGTTTTCAACCTTGGAACCTCTAAGGAGTAGAGATCAAGGGGGAAGGATCTCACTAAGGTTCATGCCTAAGTGAGATTGCATCATCTGAGACTGGTGAGACAAGAAAGGTAGCGGAATTTTCACTTTGATGTAATTAGTAAGGGTTATGCATGTTTAAAGATTGGTTTTCCGCCATAATGCCAAGTGATCAAGATTGAGAAAACAAAAATAGGTTGAATAAAGAAAGAGGAACAAAATTGATGGTGGAAATCAAAATAGGCTAAATAAAGAAAGAGGAGGAACATAATCGATGGTAGAAACACTTGGGAACAGAGGCATGCAATAGAGCTCTATTAAAGAGTTCAGTTACGATCATGAAGTGCAAAGAGAACATAAGGGAAAGAAAGAAGAAATTAGTAGATAAAATAAGAATAGGGGTTATACATTGATTCTGTAAAAAAAAGGGTTGTAAAGAATTACAAAATAGAGTCTTATATACAATACATATGATAAAAACAAATCCCTAACAAACTAATAGAACTATAAGCGAATACTAATAGTAACCAAGAAAGTGCTAGGAACTAAGTACCCAAACCAAAGCCCGCTTGTAGTTTGAATTCAAATGATGCAACTTTTTATGAAGATGAAGATGGAAGGTCAAAGATTGACTATGGATGACACCACTCTCAGAGAGATAAGACATAAAATTTTATGAAGCTTGCCACAAGGGAAGGAACCCTTGATAATTCAAGATACTTTTTATAACAAACACTCTTGGAAATAAGTCTTATTTTATTCAAATCAAGTGTGTGGGAATACATGAGGTAAGAGGTCTTTTATAGGGAGAGAGAGGGAAGTGGATGTTAGATGTGAGTAATGTGGGACTTGAGTTAATCAGCTCTTAAAGCTAATTAATCAAGGCTAAAACTCATTTACATATAACAACCCACTAAACAAGGAGATTAGTAGATGATTTGTCTCCTTTTCTCTCCTATGTGGCACCACAAGAGGGGACATAAGGGGGCGCATGTTGGTCATGCTTTGTGAGTGCAAAAAAAGGTGCAAAAAGTAAGCCAATGGGTATAGAAATTAATCCACACATCCTAAAGGGTCAATTCCCTTTCTACACACACTCCACATCCTAACTAATGGTACCTCATGTTCTAATAATGGAAAATGACCAAAATTCGAGGCCTAAAAGGAAAAGATCAAAATGCTCCTACCTTCTAAACAAGTGTAAAATTATTTACAAGTAAAATTAAATTAAGACTATGGCCTAAAGTCTTCTATAAACTTCATCCTTGCTAATTCTTCCTAACTAAGTTCCCTGCTTGGTGGGATTGCATCATCTCCTCCACCTTAGAGTATGGTCTAAAACGTGCTCCTAGATTAAAGGTTGGTGTACCGAATCCTCCCTCGCACTTCAAACGAGAATCTACAAACTATTACACAAAAAAGAAGTGACCTTTATGGACATCCAACACCTCTTGAAAAAGGCCTTTTTATACAAGGAATTAGCAAAAGAAAAAAACAACAAAGTTTTCAAGTCTCTTCTCTACAAGCTTCCTCACGAAGTGTATCTCTCTTGAGTCTTGCTCTTCCTCTTGATAAAATTATTCCTTAGCTTATTCAACTTTTCCTTATTATGCTACCTTTGTGGAAGGATTCTAGTTCAAGGCTTCCCTACACAAAAGTGGCAGACCAACAGAAGCAACCAGGAGGCAAAAAGTAGAAGCAAAATAAAGAAACAAAAGCTCAAACAAGAGATAGGACACTCTCCAAATAGATAGAGTGGAGAGACAAAACTCAAAGATTAAATGAAAGAGAAACTTCTAAAATTAAATGTTAACAAAGAAGTCAAGCATAACTAACGAAATCTTAGAATAACTCTAGATTAGATTGAAGGACTAAAATGGAAAATGACTAAAAAGTTTTCAAGAATCGCACAAATCAAAACAAGAGTGGTCGAGACTTGAAAGGGTAATGTTCAAGCAATTTCAATCAATTTTAAACACTGTATTGAAATTTTGAATTTGCTATTAGGTGCACCAAATTGTTTTGTTTTGCTTTGTCTTTTGCACTACTTTTGTTTTTCCTTTGTTTTCTTTTACTTCCTTTTTTTAATACTTCTTTAGATACACCTAATTATTTCTTTAATTGAAATTTAGTGAGTGATGTAGTGATAGTAAACGCTTGAACAAAAGCACAAGAAAAGGCACGCAAAATTTGAATTGAAGTTCAATTCAAGAAAATGCAAGAGCAACTCAAAATGCACTAGAATTGAAATGTTTAAAGGAATAGCACAAAGAGAGTTGACTTAGTGTAGAAGGTTAGCTTGTTCAGTTGGTTTTCTAATTATACACTCAAATCTTCAAGGAATCCAAAATAATTTTACTTTAAGAACTAGTCGAAGAGCTATTACTAAAATTAACAAGCAATAGAAGATGCAATAAGGAAGAAATTGAGTAATTAATTTTTTTAGAAGTTTTTTTCTAAAAGAAAATGCTATGATCTAAGAGCATGTGAGACTCCTTGGACATGAACTTACTCAAGATGTCAAGCCTCTTCGGTTGCTCAATTCCTCAAAGAGATAAATTACACACTTTTATAAATATAAAAGAGGCTATAACTATGAATTTAATTTGACAAGATAAAAGACTAAATAAGATTATCTAAGCCATAACATGAAGAGTAAAAGAATGCAAATAACAGGCGCAAAAATAAAACCAAAATAGAGAATTAGAGGCGCAAATTGAAATACAAAGTGACTCCAAGGGGCCTTAGCCACACATGTGTGGCTTCATTCACAAGGTTGCAGAATCCTAACAAAGAACTTTAGGAAAATCATCGCACATAGATCAACAAACAAAATAGGAATAGGCAAAAAATAAATTGAAATGCTGAAAAAGAGCAATAAGATTCAAAAAACGACCAACAGGAATTGATTCACAAAATGACATGACATGAACATAGGAATTTAAAAATTGAAACAACAAGACATAAACTAACAAGACAAGTACAAAGATTAAATGACAATACGGATCAAAAGCTAAAAAAATTCCAGAATTATGAACAGCAAGAAGAACAAGTTAAGAACACAATTCAAAAATTTGAAAAAGGAGAAGAAGAAAAACCTATATGGAGTAAGCTCTTGATACAAATGATGTAGTCCTTGATTGTTTCTCCCATGATCTTCCTCCAATGAAGTTCAACTCTTTAAAAAGATGAAGATCGAAGGTAGAAAATGGACTATGGATGGCACCACTCTTATTATTTTCATATAATTTATTTAATTTATAATTAACATTTTAATTTTCTCTTTATTCTTAGACTTATGTTTGTGTAGTTTTGTACTGAAATATTCTATTACTTTAAGCATTCTCAACTATTTATATGATGTATCCTTTTCTAATTTCTATTGCAAATGTAAACTCCAGTTAACCCTTCTAAGGAATCTGTAAAGGTTAATGTATTTGATATCAATAATTCTGATTTTACATAATTTACAAGTGAAAATGAAATCCCCTATTAATATATATGAGGGTGATGATACTGAAATAACCGGAGGATGGGAAAGGAAAATCAATAATGAAGACATGGCAGTGTTCAATTATTTCAACAAGAAATTAATAGCCAAAAGATTTAATGGAACAACTCATAATCTCGTGTGCATTAAGATTTAAGGACTTGTGGGAGGAAGCCATATAGAGATTTCAAACAATCATTTTTCTTGCAAGAGCAAATGAAGGTAGATGGGTGAATCAAGAAGAGACTGGCTCACATGATTATAGTTCATGGGTATCCACAATGGTGTAACATTTGAGATTCAGAATATATTCTAAAGTTCTTTAGCCTTTGTTTATAATTCCAACTCAGAACACAATAAAGAGTGATAATATGAAAATTGAATATGAACAGGTGAACATAATGGGACAATTAGAAAGAATTTCAAGTAGAATTGCTTTAACAACATACTTGTGGACAACTAGAATTCAAAACAAAGAATGCATGGCTATCACAGGTTATTTCATTGATGATGATTGAGAACTACAAAGTCACATCTTATGCTTTTGCTAGAAGTTACGCATGAAGATTGGATTTCTCTCACTAACAATGGAAATATGCACTCCATGCAACCGAATGACCTCTTTAATAAATACCTCAGCAATATAGATTTAGAAGAATATGAATGTTTATTAAATTAAAATGTCTCTATTAGCTTAACCTATTCACAAATACTAGCACAACATCAAAATCCTTTGATCATGGAAGTCCTACAATAAAATCCAAGTTGATCTCCCAAATGGCAACGCTAAGATTTACCTCTATCTTTTACGGATCCATTAAAACCTTGTCCTTAGAGATAACGTGCCCTAGGTATCCCACCTTAGGATTAGCAAAATTGTATTTCTTTGGATTAGCAAAAATGAGTGTTCCAAGAATCTAGCCAATACTTGTCCTGAAGTGTCTCTCATGTTCTTCCCAACATTTGCTACAAACCAGAATATCTTGAAGGTATATTAGAATAAACCTTCGAAGGAATAGTTTGAGAGTGGGATCCATAGCAGATTGGTAAGTTGCTAGGCCATTTGTTAATTCAATGACATCACTAGAGATTCAAACTTCCTTGATGAGTTTTGAAGGTTGTTTTTGGAAAGTCTAACTCATACATTCTGATTTGGTGATATCTAGCCCTTCAATCAATTTTTGAGAAGAGCATGACTCCATTTAACTTATCCAACAACTCTTCTACACACTCCATTTAACTTAATCGTACCTTTGTTTAGTGCCTAATAGTTGACACAAAATCTCCAACTTCCATCTTCTTCTTGACCAAGATCACTGACTCAAGTATGGATTGATTCAAGCAGTGAGCATTTCCTTTACTTGCTTTCACAATCTCATTTTTCTTAGGTGAGAGTAAGTATAAGACCCTGTTAACAAATTCCCATCCTTTAAGAAACTTAATTAATTTTGTTAGTAACATCTAATTTTTTACAATTAAGATTGTTTTTCCAAAATTCTATTCACATAACAGAAATTAGCATTCGTTGCTTCAGTGTATTTGTATTTGGTTCATTTTGAAGTGACTTACTGTTAATGTGTGTATGCCTATAGGAAAGATAAAAGTGAACACAAGGACAATTTTCATGTGTATGCATGTATGAATTACTAATAAGACAAAGGGAAAGGGAAAAAACATAGATTTACATGGTTGCTAGAGGAGAGCAAAGCTTTACAATAAGAATCAACTAGTGTAATGGGGTTAGCTTTATATATGTTCATCGAATGTTGAAAGTGGACAGATTCCTTCATACGTTGTAAAATCCTTATTTTTTCTCTTTTAAATAAAATAAAAAAGTATGGATGACAATTTAAATTAGAATTTATTTAATAAAAAAATTAATTATAAATATTTTATAAAATTCAATGAAAATTCACTAGAAAATTCAATTGAGTACCTCAATTGATCTTGGGTGCAAAGTATGTGTCCTCAATTGCCCAAATAATGTCTTCAATCTTTATCTTATGTGAAAAGGTTCCTCTGCAGCTTTCTTTAAAACTTTCAGGACACGTGAAACTCAATCACAATCCTCTAACTCCTCTAAATTACTCCAGGTTAATAGTTGAATTAAGGCTTTTAACACTAGACTCAAACTTAACCTTCAAACAATCTTTCTATTTTTACTCACATTAATTTTATTTATTTATTTTATAAAACTAATTTTTAATTTATATTAATAAGCATAAATATTAAATTAATTCAATTCTATTAATATACATTATACATTTTAATTAATATTTTATTTTTTAAAAAAAGCAGATGTTACACAAAACAACCACATATATCATAACACTTTAAAGTTATATTCAGGAATAATTTGTGGTGCTATAATTTCCAAATAAAAATATTTTACTTTTAAATTAAATTCAATTTTATTATCTTTTTAAAGTAAAATTTTATTTATTATTTTGAAACTAAATTAAATCATATTTTATTTCTAATCTAAATAAATTACTATTATTTTTTTAAAAAAATTAAAATAAAATAATAAAATTTATTCCTTTAAAATTATATTTAAATAAAATTTTATTTTATTTTAAACATTAAATTTTAAATATTATTTTAGACATGTAAACTAAACCCTAAACCCTAAAATTAAATTTTAAATAATATATTAATATTATTTTTAATTTAAATTTTATTATTTCTTTTATAAATGTAAACTAACTATATTTTATTCTAAATCAAATTGAATTTATTATTATTTAAAATTTATATTATCATTTTATAGATAAAAATTAAAATAATTATATGCGACATAAAATTATTTTTGTACATCTATCTATATTTATATTTCATTTGAAAATAATAATAAAATTTAATTATCAAATATAAATGAAATTAATAACAATATTTAATTTAATATAAAAGTAAAATATGTTTTTAAAATACCAGAATATAAATCTATATGGTAAAATAAATTTATGTGATATATCATTGCTTTTAATTTTAAATCATAAAAAAATAATTTAATTTAACTTAATTTAGAAAATAATAAAAAATTATCTCCTTTTGTAAATGAATAATAAAATACAATTTTCAATTTATATTTATATTATGTACAAAATTATAAAATAATAATGAAATTTAATTTAAAATCATAATAAAATTTAATTCTAAAATATAAATTAACTTAAGAAAAAATTTAATTTAATTTACAAGTAAAATAATTTTTTTTGAAGTATTATAATATAAATATATACATAAAGAAATATATGATATATTATTATTTTTAATTTTGATAAAAATCATAAAATTATATTTAATTAAGAAAAAAATTTAATTCCATTTATTAAATAAAGGTTAAATCATTTAATTTTATAAATAATCAAACATAATTGTAAAAGAATATTTAATTTTAGAAAATATTAAATAAATATGTATTATAGAATTATATTAATTTAATTTTTAAAATAATAAAATCAATTTTAAATATAATAAAATTTGATTTAATTTAGAGATAAAACTTAATTTATATTTTTAAAATAGTAATAAATTAATTTTAAAATAATAAAAAAATAAATTAGGTTTATATTTTTTAAATAATAATAAAACTTAGTATAATTTATAATATAAATCTAATTTATTTGATTTTTAGATAATCATTAATATCTAGCTTTGTAATCATAATAACATTTTAATTTAGAAATAAATATATTTTGAAATAATATAGATTTATTTTATTTTTATGATGTTTCTGGCCACCACAAAATATTCCTAAATAATGAATTTAAAGCTTTAATATTGGTAGTAGTTTTCGCTTTGACAAAGTAATTTTTGGCAGCTTATGGACGGCCATTAAACATAATAAATTACGATATTTTTAGTGCCAAGTCATCACTTAATTTTGTTAATTGATCCATTCTATTAAAATGATTAGCAAAGAAACTATTTTGTCGGAAAATTGATAAAAAGTTTCTTATTGTATAAAAAAAAATATTTATCAAGCAATTTGTCGGAAAATAATATTTAACCCTTTAAAAACAATTAAACAATAGTTCAATTAATTCCTATAGAAAATCTCTTGTACCAAATAGCGTTATTTTTTTAGGGTAAACATTTTTTGTATATAATTTTTTTTAATTTATGATTCTTGTACAAAACTTTTTTATTAATAAGATATATAAACATTTTTTTTCATCCAACAGTTAGTTATTCTGTTTATTTTAGTTTTTAAACAGTAACATGTCATTACATTTATTATTATTTTATGATTTATGATTAAACATTTCGACAATTTTGACTTATTTTAATTGTCACAAATTAAAAATTAAAAAATGAAAATGAAATAGAAATGGAATGGGATGTGTAATTGTTCAGAAGAAGAAAAAATGGAGAGTAAAAGGGGGTTGGCAAAGGGAGCTAGATTGATAGATTAGAGAGCGGAAAAATGAGATTTGTGGGTGGACGGACGGTTGTGGTACGAGGTGGGATGTAAGGGGGAGAGGGGTGGCTGGCGAGACACGTTTGAGGAACATGTAAAGTGGGAGTAGGGATTGGGGTGTTTGGTGAGGGAAGGTTTAACAACTAATAAAATAAATGAAAGGTTTAAAATATTAGATAAAAAAATATATTTATATATCTTTATTAGTCAACAAAAAATTTGTATATCAAAAATATAAATTTAAAAAAGTTTATATATTAAAAATATAGTTTTGTTCTTATTTTTTATCACATCTTTTTTCTTTTATAACATAATTTATTATCATCTTAAATATGCTTTAATTTTTTTTATTTGGTTCATTTTTTAACATTGATCTCCCAATGCAATAAATAATAATTTTATAAAAATATTTATTAACACTACACATACATAAATTAACCCACTTCATACCGCATTCTAGCAATTGCACCTAACACAGTCCATCTAATTGGAGAAAAGGACCTAAGCATCATAGCACATTCTAGCAATTGCACCTTACACAGTGCGTCTAATTAGAGAAGAGGACATAAGCCCCCTACGTCTCCCATCTCTTAATAAATTGTGCTAAAGGTAAGTATTCAAATGATTGTGTGAAAGAATTTGACTACCTTAAAAGCATTTTTGAACTCGGTTCTATTCATGATCAAAAAATATTTTCTATTACTTTTTCAAAAGAATAAAGACAATTCTTTTATGTATATATAACTTATTTAAGAGTTTAATTAATATATATTAATAGTATAAAAAATTTTATATCAAACATGCATTACTAGAAAAATAGGTTTTAAAACAGTTATTTTTTTCCTTTTGAAACATTTTAGGAACCGTTATAATCTCCTGTTGTTAAAGGTTTCGTTCTTTAAGAACGGTTTTTGAACTGTTTTAAAAATAACTTTGTAACACAACCTTGAAATAACCGTTTTAAAAATAATCTTTTCAAAACAAACTTTTTATGTTATAACCGTTCTCTAAAAGGTTGTGTTTTTTTAATATTTTGTGTATTTATCTTATTTTCCCTAACTTGTAAATGATGATATACTTAACAATCAAATCATACAACTTTTAATAAATTTAATTTAATTAAATTGATATAAATTAATAAATAAATTCAATAAAGTAAAACATAAATTGATAAAGATCAATTAAAAATACTTCAACCTTATTCAAATTATAAACAAAAATGTTCCATGAGTCAAAATATTCTAAAAAAGCAATTGTAAGTAAGTGTAAAAACTATTTTTAAGGAAGTCTAAAGATTATTTGGAATTTCAACAAAAATAGCCACCAAGCGGAATGTAGATCACTTAATGATATCTAGGCATTCATTAGTATACAACATCCCTATAATAAATATAAAATTATTATATCAGTAAGTACCCTTTTAAAATGATAAATCGTCATTCCAAGAAAAAGATATTATATTTGTAGACAACTAAACTTCAAGAAAGCAAGGGCAAAACTTAATGAAAACAAGTTTGATCATTAATTAATAAAGGTTAAAGTCACCACTTTTTTTAGTAATTTAAAAAATTAATTAAATGATTTGGTAATTTTTAAGGTAGTCACTATCATCAATAATTTTAAAACATAATTAAATTATTCATCTAATTTTTAAATTTAATATTTTAGTACAGTTATAAAAAAAAAAACATGTTAGTACAGTTTTCATGTTATACATCTAAATTTAATGAAAACAAGTTTGTCATTAATTAATTAATAGAGCTTAAAGTCATCACTTTTTTTAGTAATTTAAAAAATTAATTAAGTGATTTGGTAATTTTTAAGGTACTCACTAACATCAATAATTTTAAAAAATAACTAAATTATTCATCTAACTTTTATATTTAATATTATAGCATAGTTATAAAAAAAAAATCCACCAAGCTGAATGTATATCCCTTTAATAATATCTAGGTTCATTAGTATACAACATATCTACAACAAATATGAAAATATTATATCAGTAAGTACCCATTTTAAAGAGATAAAGCGCCATTCCAAGAAAAAATATATTATATTTTTAGACATACTAAACTTCAAGAAAGCAACGGCAAAACTTAATGAAAACAAGTTTGATTGTTAATTAATTAATTAATAGAGGTTAAAGTCACCACTTTTTTTCGTAATTTTAAAAATTAATTAAATGATTTGGTAATTTTTAAGGTAGTCACTAACATCAGTAATTTTAAAAAATAATTAAATTATTCATCTAATTTTTAAATTTAATATTTTAGTACAGTTATGAGAGAAAAAAAAAACATGTTAGTACAGTTTTAAAAGTTTTGCAATATCTCTCTCTACTAAGCACTTATCTCATTCTTCCCAAAAGCATTAAAAAATAGTTAAAACTCATGTCATATAAACAAATTAAGTGACACTAAAAAGTTGAACGAATTTCCTTATATTAAAAAATCAATAAAACCTTAATGGTCTTAATATCTCTACAATTATAGAAAGAAAAAAAAACCATGTTAGTACAATTTTCAAAGTTTCGCGATATCTCTGCTCAAAACTTATCTCATTCTTCCTAAAAGCGCTAAAAAATAGTCAAAACCCATGTCATATAAACAAATTAAGTGACACTAAAAAATTAAAAGAATTTCCTTATATTAAAAAATTAATTAAACCTTAATGGTCTTACAGGATATAAATTTAGGGATAAAATAAGCCATCTAATAAAAATTTAATTATATGTTTAGTATTGAACTCATTAAATATTTCTTTTCCACATAAAATCAGATAATTTCAAAAACTTACTGTAGTATGTATTTTCTGCTAGAATGAAACAAAACTCTTAAACAATAAAGAATATATATACTGAGAGAATAATATCGACTCATGCAACATATTAATTGCAAATTTTCTATGGAAGACGTTGTAATATCAAAGGTGAGTCAAGTTATATGGGGTGCTTAACAAATAGTTGAAACAGAAAAAAAAAAAAAAAAAAAAAAACTTACACCATCTTTTCCAGTTCTGCGTAAGCCAACCTTTAAGTGATACTCTTCGTGACTCATAAGGATCGATTTTTCTTTGATTGATTATGAGAACTTTGCTCTTCCTTGTTGAGCTTTGCGAATTCATCTCCAATTCTTACAAAAATGAAATCAATTTTTTTTAAGATAATGGAATCCGAAAACAATTAAGTCACAATGTTTGATATGAATCATTGATTCTGAAGTTATGTAAGTAGTTTTACGTAGTCATTTTAAAATAGGGCAACCATAGAGAACTGATAATGTGAGAGCAAATTAACATAAACAACTAAAATACATAGCTAGAATCATAAAGAAATCATAGTGAGATCTTTATCTTTTGTATTTGCTTCTACAATCAAGTATGTTTCAGTACAAATTAGCTACAAGATGATAAACAAGAAGCAACACACCTTGTGTAAAAACATTGCCTTCTCAAAACACAAGAAACTTCTCAGACTCTGCAAAAGGGGAACAACGGTTATATCAATAGAAAATAATAAGAGGGAATTAAGACAAATAAAACCATATATATACTCCTTCAGATATTTTTCACACCAACCTCACTCTTTCTTTTTATTCCTTCAATCACCCACCTTAACCCCTTCTTCATTACTCAGTTCGGAAAAAAAATATAAGATTTTCCTTAAACCTAGCCAATAGTACATGATCCTCATTTAAAAAATATATAACATTTGCACATCAGGCTCCTTTCAAGTTTCCTTGACCGATTATTTTTATTTTTATTTATTTATTTATTATGCTTTTCAATATACCTTCATTTCAAAACAGTACATTATAAACCTTGAAATTAGCATGTAACTCCTATTCTATTCCACTTTCCAATTGTCATTGCTCTTTGCACTATCTGATCAAGTTATAATTTAGTAAAAAATTATATGATAATAATAAAGGATAAGTTCACTACTTGTTAGGTTGATCAAGGTGGAAGCTTTCAACACTTCCATAATTAAATGGTTAAAACATGACAAGGATTAAACAAATCAACCTTTTTAGTTTTAAACATTACTTTTGTGATAAATCTGAAACATCACAGTAGAACAAAACAAAATACTTTCCTAGATTACAGATTTAGTCTCAAAACTGATACAATTTAACAAACATACCATAAAAAAATTAATCACAGAAAAAAACCCCAAATCTAATCACTATGCATCAAAATTAAAAAGAAAATTGAATAAAAGAAGGCACCTTTAACAAACACAGAATTTCTAATTGAAAGATCTGATCATGAACATGCCAAATCCCAAACAATAATGTAAGATATCAGGAAAAAGAAAAGTCAAGGAAGAAAATTGACCCAAACGTTGATCGGTGGAGATGAAAACCAAAACTTAGGAGGAAGAAAAATCAAATGATAAAAAAGATTATGAGAGTTTATCTGATCCTAAAGTTTGGGCTTCAATATGTTAAAGATAGGGTCAAAAAATGAAACCGAAACCCTAAATTGGATAAGGCTGAAGTGAAACCTTGATTTGTGTCTGTCAATAAGTGAGGACGCGTTTGGAAGAGAGAATTTGACAACCTTCATCATATACACCCATTTTCTTTGCTCTGCTCTTCCTTGCTAAGAATGCAACCTTGTTGCTAAAGAAATGAGTGAAATCCCCTTGACTGGTTGAGTCCATCAAATAAGCCATTAGGCAACGCTTGTTATAACTTAGAACTGGGATTTGCATTTGATGAGTTCAAGGAGGTTTAGAAGAGGTTGAGGCGGATAAAGGGGCTATAGAGGAGGATGGAGGTTTTGAGAGTGAGGGTTTCGTTGTTGAAGAAGACGATGAAATTAAGGTTTGGGAGAACATGGTAGCTCCCCAGTTAGGATTACTCTTGTGAAGCAGAATTGGGAGAGAGTGAGCAAGTAATTTTTTAAATTAACAAAAAATTAATTGAAACTAACTACTAAGACGGTCTTTAAAACAATTATTTTATAACCGTTATATGAACCATGATAACCGATTTTAGAAAATAATTTTTGTAATAGTGATCTAATTGCAAATCTTCATATTATATATATATATATATATTAAATTTGTTACCTTTATTAATTAATACTTTTAAAAAATTATATAAATAAATATTTGTTATTATTATAAAATTTTTTTATATTGTAAATATATATCAATTAAACTTTTTATTTAAAGTGGATTTTGTTTATTTAAATAGTTAGACCTCAAACAGTGTTGAATCGTATCTGCAAGGTTTGCATCGGGTTAGGAATGAGAAGTCCAAGGGTCACTTTTAGCGAAGACAACGGTTGGTAGAACGTGCCATATGATGGCAGTGGCAGCGGTTATGTGGGAAACAACACAATGAATTATGCGCTTAAAATGGAGATGGAGCTAGACCTGAACAAGGAAATAGATCTCATGGACATGATCTATAGGAAAGCTTAAGATGCATGGTGTTGACTCTAATAAAACAATCAACTCTTTTATTATAAGTTGCTTTTCATCTGTTATATTTTGGTTATAATTTTCTTTGGACATTGAAACTGTGGTTTTTGGTTGGATTTGGCTGCATGCATGTCCTGGTATTACTCTAGTAAAAATGTGGTTTTGTCCTTATCAAGTGGGGGCTAAACACCATAGTGTTTTAATGCAAGTTTCTATTACATTTGCTTGGATTGTAACTAAAGCTTGCATGTTTGAGACATGTATGGATAATAATAACTTGTTTTGACTTTTGTATGAACAATGGTTTATTTCATAATTTATATGTGTGGTTGTTTTAACTTCAATTGTGATAATGTTTGTTACCGTTTATATGCAAACTGAATAGTACATGTTGATATTCAGTTAGTGCATACCATGGAAGAAAAATGAGTTTGGCTACATGATGCTTCTTAAGTATACTCGTCAGTACGTAGTTTCGTATAATTACTTTTTTGTGAGAGAATTTAACCTTGAGCTAGATTTTTATCTTTGTAAATCTTTCTAGAAATACTTAGAACAATCTAAAGTGAGGCAATCCTAGTTGCCTTGCCCATGATCTTTTTCCTTCATGATGAAGCTATGATGAAATGGAATGTGGAGTAAGCTAGGGATGGAGATGGTAGGTGCTACTTAAGATGGGAATAAATCTTGATGTTTGTCACATAGACCCTTCATAAAAGTTAGAAATGGGAGTTCCTATATGAAAATGAAACTGGATCGGCGACAGAGAGAAAATCCTCTTATTTAAGAAACTCAACTTCTATACATGATTTAAATGTACAAATGAGAGGGAGAGTCTATTTATAGAGTCAGAGATTAGGTAGGATTAGATTAGGTAAAATTAAACAAGGATTAATTATTTAAAATGAGCCAACTAACCCAAGATTAATTCTCCTTAATAATCCATCACACTTTCACAACACATCGTGTTGTTCCCTTACTCCCTTTGCACATGTAACTATAGGAGACATGTAGGATCAATGTGTTGGTTATGCTTTATGAGACATGTAGGATCAATGTGTTGGTTATGCTTTATGAGTGCTTAAGGGTGAATCTCAGAAGAGGGTGTGATGTTACTAACCCACAAGGCCACTTCTATGATGCAAGGCCACCTTTCATGCACATGTTAACCAATTGCACTCTTAAAATAAAAGAAGACCTAAATACAATGATCAACAAGAAAAAATCTACTATAAGAGTCAACCACTAAAAAAGGTAAAAAATAACACTAATAAAAAAAAAATCCTAAACCTAATTCAGACAAAAGAAGCTAAAGATAATCTTCTTGTATAGTTACAAACGGTTCTTTCACCGAATTACATCACTAGCTATAGCAATACTTGTAAACACGGTGTGAAAAAATAATTTTGAAGGTGGTCACTATCAACTTTTATTCCCATCTAATAAAAGTAATGCATAAGACAAAACATGGTTAGCTTACTACTAGTTAAATACATATAATTACAACCAGTAGTTAAAAACTCAAGATTACATTTTAATAATTTTATAATTCATATTATATATAATATGAATTATAAAATCACTACCACATTGTTAGTTATGCACATACAATTATGAAAATATAAAAATAATTTATATCTTAAATCAATTATAAAATATTTTGTTATTTCTATTTTTAAAGAATATCTATAAAAAATATTTAAATTAATTTATCTTATATCATTTAAATAATCAATATTTAAAATTTTCTATCAATTCCAAACGTACCATTACTTGTTCTAACCTATTTCTTTTTTTAGAGCTTTGAATCAAGCTTTCACATTGTGGGCACCTCTGTGACCTCTCTCAAAGAGTACCCATTGACTTCTTAAAGAGAACCTCTGGGAATCATATCAATATCTTTCAAAGGCATTTTTATCAAGTTTCATCTACCTCACTAAAAAAATTTAATTCTTTTTAATTCAAATAAAGCATTCTGGATTACCTAATCCAGAATGTACATATGTATTCCTGATCACTTGATCGGAATACATTATGTACATTCTAGATATCAAGTGATACAGAATGCAAACATGAACTTAGTAATTGTATTCTAGATCACTTAATATGAAATATACATAATGCATTCTAGATCAACTGGTCTAGAATACATTATATACATTACATTTTGGATCAGGTGATCTAGAATACAATTGTCAAGTCAACGTTTGCATTCTAGATCACCTGATCTGGAGTGTACATAATGTATTCTACATTAGTTGATCTGAAATACGTTATATACATTCCAGATCAGATGATCCAAAATTTTAACAAATTAGTATTCTAGAAGATATGATTTGGAAGTGTAATTTTTTGTGTTCCATATTGGTTGATCTAGAGCATTGGAAAACAATCTTAAATACCAAGAATGACGCATGAAGAACACTTCAAACCAATCTTAATCAACATGAAACGCCAAAAAAGCCATACTTGAAAAAAAAAATTCCTTTCTAAATAATGTTTGAGTCAACAAACAATACCCTAAAGACTTACAAGAACATAAAATGATTAGGTACAATAGGGAACAACGTCTCAGTTGATGTTTGACACACAAGAAAAGCGATTGAGCAATATCATGGATAACAATAAGATTAAAAAAATATAAATTCGAAGGTTTAAACATAAAATAAGGGTAAGGGTACATTGAAAATTTGTAGTAAATTTTAACCCAAGCAAAGTGTTAATAGTAAATGAGGTGACATTAAAAGAAACTGCTTAAACATAATTGTAGTCAGATGCTTAAACAATAATTGTAGTGAAAATTCACATTGATAAATATTACTATTACCACATTGTTAGCTTAGTCCTTGTTGCTCACATGAGCTTATAACTAACAACTAAAAATTAAAAAGATTACATTTTAAGAATTTTATACTATTTAAGAGTGCAAACCAATAACACATATTTAAACATAAATAACTCAATTTAAAGAGAAGGAAACTAAAACCTTTTTAGGAATCTCAAATTGCTTGTTCTGAAGTGATTATCAACTTTTAACACACTTGAGATTTTGATGTGATCTCAAATTCTCCTATCAAATTATATGAATCCAGAAAATAATGACTTTTCACTTTTTTTAACATTCTTTTAATTTATGAATTAATATAACATGCAATTAATCATATGTAATAATTGCATGATAATGGAATATTTAATTCTTCTTTTAAGAGTTATGATTTTGAACAACTACTTAGTTCTATAAATACGAGTTGGATTGTACTTATAAGACAAATATCGAATCAGTTAAATTTGTTTTTCCCTTTTTGTGAAGATGGATTTTTTTAAAAAACTTATCAAGGAATTCTCCCTTATGGTATTCTGTTGGACTTATCAAATGTAATCGAAACCGTTGTGATATCATGACTTATCTTCCATTATTGGAAATGACATCATTTATCCCGTCATCGAACCATTTTCATCCTTTCTATTTTCTTCTTTACCTAATTCTCATTTTTTGGTTAACTTATTACCTTCTAATCTAAATAGATCAGCAAACAAATCCACCCTTTCTAGATTCACATCAATTAGTATCAAAGCTTTGGCAAGATGTTTAATAAAAGGCCATTAGTTTCTTTTAGGGAGGTCTTGATTGCAGGTTAAACTAAGTTTAGATACACTATTGGAAAATATGACATGTCATAAGTTAAAAAACTAAGTTCCAATATGACATGTCATATTGCTCCCATAGACACATGTCATTTTCTTTTAGAAAGGTTTTGATTACAGGATAAAAAGATTAATCCTGAAAGACTATCAATTTCTTTGGTGCATAAAAAGATGCAAGTTTAATGTGAAATTTCTGGCACTAAGCCAAGTTTCTAATGATCAACATAAGATGACGGAGAAAATAGAAAAAGAGAGAAAAGAACAAAGAAAATTAGAAAAATAAAAGAATGAAAAGGAAAAGAGAGAAAAAGAAAGAGAAAGACAGATAAAGAAAGTTAAAAAAAATTAATTGCAAATTATTTTTATTTTTATTGATATTTTGAATTCACAAGATCATGAGTATACAAACCATAAATTGTCATGTGTGAGGAATAAAAATGTTGATATCACTCCTAGAGCGTCATTGTATATCTAGTCAGCTATTGAAGTTCAAACTCATGAGGAAAATTTGTAGGTCTATTTTAAAAGAAGAATGGATTTTGATTCCAATGTTTAGGTTTGGACACCAAAACGGAAAACTTTTTTTATGCATGAATTCTTAAAAACTATATTTGATCTTGGAGGTTAGCTTCGTTCATTTTAAATTATAAGTGAATAAAATTTGTAGGAAAATAAAGTCATAAATTTAAGGACAAATCTTTTCAAAGAAGGAGAGAATGATATGAATCTAGAAGACAATGACTTTTCATTTTTTGTAATTTTTTTTAATTTAGGAATTAATATAATATGCAATTGATGTACTTTCCATGATCATCTACATCCAAGGTTCCCAACTTCAAGAAGTTGGAAGGTAAGAAGATGGATTGTGATGACCTCACTTCCTCTTGGGAGGAAGATGAGTAAAAAATAAATGAAACTTGTCATAAAAGAGAGAACCCTTGATAAAAGCCTTTAGGAAGAGACTCCTCAAAAGAGGTTTCTCAAGACATTCAATTGATCAAAAAGCTCACTAAAGGAGTCTTATATTCATTCATTCAATTGTGTCATTACCTAAGAGTGAGATGAGTACATATAGGGGAAATGATGGGCTTGGGTGTGAATCCGAAGATAATGTGGGACATGGCTTAATTATCTCTTCAGGCTAATTAATCAAGTTACATGCCTAATCTAATCAAGGAGGAGTGCCAAACCAAACCTAGGGGATGTGAAAAGGGGCCCAACATCCCAAGCTAGAAGCCCACCAACTAAACAATGTCCTCCAACTAGCTAATGACATCTTTGTGATCTACACTAAAGGAGCGACAACTCCTATGTGTTCATATTTTTTATTTTAATTTTATATATTTAATTATGTATTTGAAATTAAATACAACATTTGTATCATTTTGTACACTTTTTTATGTTGGCTTGTAGTGGTATATAAAAGACTTGCACCAAATATAAAAAAAATGAATAATATAAGTTGAAAAATACTAAATTCTACATATTTGTAGTATATACAAAAACAAAATGTATCTGCTAATACGTAATATTATCGTGGCTTTAGACTAATAAAATCTTATTTAATTGGTAAGTCAAATAATGATTGTATTTCAGGACTTTCTTGAGCTTTCCTGTGAATTTTAGTATATGTAGTTATTAACCTAAAGTAGAGAGATACTAAATGAATTTTAGTAAATTCTACATATTTGTAGTATATACAAAAACAAAATGTATCTACTAATACGTAATATTATCGTGGCTTTAGACTAATAAAATCTTCTTTAATTGGTAAGTCAAATAATGATTGTATTTCAGGACTTTCTTGAGCTTTCCTGTGAATTTTAGTATATGTAGTTATTAACCTAAAGTAGAGAGATACTAAATGAATTTTAGTAAATTCTAGATAATTGTAGTATATACAAAAACAAAATGTATCTGCTAATACGTAATATTATCGTGGCTTTAGACTAATAAAATCTTCTTTAATTGGTAAGTCAAATAATGATTGTATTTCAGGACTTTCTTGGGCTTTCCTGTGAATTTTAGTATATGTAGTTATTAACCTAAAGTAGAGAGATACCAAATGATGACAAAGAATTTAAGTTCGGTTGATGTTACCTTTCGAGAATTCTTCTAAGTTCTTTGTAAAGCATGTCGTCCATATTTTGTTGGGTTTTGAAGAACTACAACAAAAATCATCAAATGTCATCTATAATATGACATCTTTAATAAATTTAATAATGTTTTAACTAATTAAATTGCATAATTATAACCTAAAAAATGAATATATTTGTGCGATTATGGAAGTTTTTAATATAGTCATCAACACTTTATATTTGTTATATAATATATAGATTATTAAGGAGTAATCTATAAATGTTTATCATTTACTATCATGTTGATTATGCGTATAGATTATTCATATAGGCGAACAAATATAAAGATGATAGAATATAGATTATTAAAGGAGCAATCTATAAATATTTACTAGCATGTTGATTATACATTCAAAAGGTTGATCTGACATGTTTCTATCATATTAACATAAACAAAAAAAATACTAAACTACAATTATTACAAAATGACACGATAAATTATTTATATTCTATCATGCTATTAATAAAATATATTAAATTAAAATTTTAAAATTATTATAACATATCAAAATATAAATACAAATACATAGGTACCACAATGCCTATGTTTTCGCTAGCAAGAAATAATGCCTATTGGAAACACTCTACTTTTTGTGTCCATTGTGGATGCCCTAAGAAACTTAAAAACAGAAAAAGACAATCGATCCATTGTTTACAACCTTCAATGTAGTTTATTTTTTAATTTTTAAATAGGTATAAAGGTAGAATAAGTATTTTAAAAAAGTAGATATCAAAAGGGAAATTTCTTTTATTAATACTAGCAAAAACACAAGCACGACAATGTTTGTGTATTCTCATTTCTATTTATGATTGAAGGTAAACATATATGAATGATGTTTAAAGAATATTGATTTGTGGTAAGGTAGACATGTGAAAATGTGCATTTATTATTGTGAGAGAAGTCATAAAATATTTAGAAGGGTAAAATAATCATAACATGTGAACACCAAAATGTCCTATTCCTATTATATATTATAATATATATATATATATATATTATAGATCATAGATTATTTATAGTAGAACAATTATGGATGTTGGATATAATAGTTTTAAATTAATCTTATTATTAAGCTTATAAGATTGATTTAGTGACAAAATTGACATTTAGGGAGTCAAAGGTTGTGGGTTCAAATCTTTTCTTTAACAAAGTAGTTTATTTTTTTTATTTTCAAATAGGTATAAAGGTAGAATAAATATTAATAAAAGTGCAAATAAAAAGGGAGTATTGTCTTTTTATATAGTATAAATTATAGATTATATATATATATATATATATATATACACACATATATATAATTATGGATGTTGGATATAAATATTTTTAAATAATTTTTTTCTTAAGGTTATGAGGTTGATCTAGTGGAAAAATTTACATTTGAAGAGCTAGAGGTTGTGAGTTTGAATCTCACCTATGACAAAGTAGTTTATCTTTTAATTTTCAAATAAGTATAAGGGTAGAATAAGTATTTTGAAAAGTGAACAGAAAATGAAAATTTCCTTTACTAACAGTATAGATAATATATATATAGGCATTGAAACAATTATATATGTTATGTATATATAAATGTTTTAAAGTAATTTTTTTCTTAAGATTATAAGGTTAATCTAATAACAAAATTTACATTTGAAAAGAAAAGAGAAAGATTGTGGATTTGAATCTATCTTTTGATAAATTATTTTATTTTTTAATTTTTAAATAAATATAAAGATAGAATATATATTTTAAAAAGTGAAAAAAAACTATATTTAAAGTATATCTATTTATATTCATATTTTTTAATAATAAAATCAACCAACTTATAGCGTATAAACATTTTTCTCATATAATAATCATAAATATAACTAGACACCTCACACAATGTTAATTATGCACATTATATTATGTTTTTTTATGGTGAAACTGGTCAAACCCTAATTTAAAAGTATAATTTTACCTCTAGTCAGTTTTTTTACTACATGACTCCCACCGCAACTAAGATTCTGTCATATTTCTTGCACACGAACTGTTATTTCCCAGAAATCAAAATCATAAAATCGCAATTTTCACATATTCCTGTAAATTTTGTTATCTGTGTTTGTTTATTCAAGACACGTTTACACGGTGTATAAAACTGCTTCATTAATTACGCAAGTGCTAAGTTGGTGCGGTGCTTGATAATCATGGCCAGGTTCTAATTGGGTGCAGTGATTCTCATTGCTATCTCTAATTACACATACGATAATAATCACATATGACTAATGTTTATGGGCACAGAGTATAATAATGGAAATTGGAAACGTGAAATGACCATTAAATAAGTTTGACTTGCGGTTTTATTATCTTTCCTTATATTAAAAACACAGCTTTAAATTGAGATTTGACCATATTTATGATCAAATGTAATTTACTTTGAGAAACATTTTTATTTAAATAAATATTTTATAAAAAAAAATCCAATTTAAGTCAATCTCCCCTCTATAAAAGACAAAGTGACAAACTTCCATTTCCATAAACGTAAAAGTATGGTTCATTCTCACCTCCTCCTCATCACCTTCTTTCAGCTCTTGCTCTTGAGCACATCACTTGCTAGGTCACAGACATTTGTTGACCTACGAAATGACCTGCCCAACAACACCAAGGCTCAATTGAATCTTCGTTGTGGCAAAGGTTCTGACTTTTATCTCAAATTAGGTGATCACCTCAACAACAGTCTCACCCTTGATCAAGATTTTGTATGCAATGCTGCATGGTCGCGTTGGTTTACCACTTGGGATGCCTACCACGCCGAGAGGGACAAGGACCATCACATAGTTTATTGGTCAGTGAGAAAGGACGGTTTCTACCACAGTTGGGATGGATCTAAGTGGAATCTCCTGGAAGGCTGGCACACTGAATGATGAACATTATATCATACCTTGACAACTTTCCTTCTAGGTTCACTTTCATGAATAGTCTTCATTCTCCACCAAGCATATATCTAGTTATCAATATAAGATAACGAAGTAAGCAAAAAGGTTTTCAAGTAATTTGTAAGGTTTCCCCATTCCTTTTGAAACATGGCCTTAAAACCACTTTTAATTTATTAGTTTGTATGCAATCTTCAAATCAAGGTAATATACCAAAGCTTCTTTTTGCAAGTAAACTAAATAATGATATTTACACAACTTACGGCGCCAGGCATAGTTCCATGAATTCTGAAGAAATTAAATGATTTAGTCTCATTTAGGAAGCAATTTAAGCAATAGCAAGAATTCCGGCATATGTTTTAAATTATGGGTATCCCTGAGAGTCAGGTGAGTTGCAGGTAAGCTAATTAAACTATGGTAATGATTCTAATGCTAGACATGGTAATGATTTTAAATTTTAATTAAACTACGGGAATGATTCTAATTGTGAACTTTCCTATTCGATGTGCTTCAAATGGCGTACACGACCATGGTTGGTAGTTAGAAAAAGCACTACCTAGTTAGTAGTAGACATGACTTCATGGAATATTTAGAGTTAAGGATGAAAGCATTAAACCCATTCCTATCTCTATTAGGTTTTACCTAATTTCTAAAAACACGCAAGGACCCACCACATTTTTTTTTTTAATTTGAATTTTCTTATATATTTTATAATAAAATTATACATTAAGTTATTAATTTATTTAATTCAATAATATCTAATTTTTTAAAAAAATAATAAACTCAAAAAATAAATATTGTTATACATTATAATTTAAAGGTTTTATGAGGAATATGAAGTTTGCACTATTTATGTACTATTTATTTATGATTTTTTTCATTAATATTATTTACAATATTGACTAAATTATAAGCTGTAGTGTCACCACTATAATGTTGTTAATAGTGACAAAATTATACATACCACAAATAATTTGTCACTAATATGTTGTATAATAAATTTTTATAAAACTTTTTAGATTGTAAATGTTGTATATTATATATTATATTAATTTAATTATTAAAATGATAATATAATTTTTTAAAATAATAAATTTTAATTTTATTTATAGATAAAACTAAATTTGTGTTCATAAAATAGTAATAAAATTTAATTTTCATATAATAAAAAAATGAATTATGTTTATAATTTTTTAAATAGTAATAAAATAATATAATTTATAGATAAAATATAATATTTTATCATTATTAAATAATAATTAATATTTATTTTAAAATGGTAATAACATTTTAATTTATAAATAAAACATATTTTTGAAATAATATAGATATATTTTATTGTTCTGCTATTTCTAGCCACCACAAAATATTCCTAAATAATGAATTTAAAGCTTTATAATATTTGTGATAGCTTTAGCTTCAAAAACCTGTTATTAGTGTGTATATCCATTGTCAAAGTAATTTTGGGCTGTCCATTAAATATAATAAATTATTATATTTTAGTGCAAAGTCATCACTTAATTTGTTAATTGATGGATTCAATTAGAAACTATTTTGTAGCAAAACTTAAAAAGTTTCTTATTATACAAAAAACAAATATTTGTCAAACAGTTTTGTAGGAAAATAACATTTAACCTTTTAAAAAAAAATTAAGCAATAGTTCAACTAATTTCTATAAAAACCCGCTTGTACCAAATAGCATTATTTTTTTATGGTAAAATATTTTTTATTATATAAAATTTTTTAAATTTATAATTTTAGTCACAATTATTACTATCAAGATATATAAACAGTTTTTTTATTCAACCGTTTAATTATTCTGTTATTTTAGTTATTAAATAATAACGTATTATGTTTATTATTATTTTATGATTTAAATATTTTAATAATTTTTATTTTTTAATTAATAAAATATTAATAAATGGAATAACACATCATCATTTAATGATTAATAAAATAAACAAAATGATTAAATTAGATAAAAATATATTTATATATCTTAATCAACTAACAAAAAATTTGTATAAAAAAATTATAAATTTGATAAAAGTTGACATTCTAAATACATTTACCTTTCTTTTATCTTTCTCTTTTCTATCATATATTTTATTATTTTTTATGACATAATTTATTATCGTCTTCAATATGTTTAAATTTTTTCATTTGGTTTTGTTTTTAACATTGGTCTTCCAAATGCAACAAATAATAATTTTATAAAAACATTTACTAATATTCTATACATACATAAAGGATTTTTTCAGAAGGGGTTAGCCTTGCTTTGCTCTTTTAGATGTTAGCTACTATCATAATCCATTCTAGAATTTTTTACACAGTGCATCTAATTGGAGAAGGGGACCTAAGCTCCCTACCTCTCCCATCTTTTTAAGGATTCAAATAATTATTTAAAATACTTTTACTATCTTAAAACATTTTTGAACCCGATTCCATTCATCATCAAAAAATATTTGTTATTACTTTTTTAAAGTAGGGAAGACTATTCTTTAGGTATATATCACTTATGTAAGAGTTTAATTATATGTATTGAAAGGGTGAAAAATTTTATACAACTATTCAATTAAAATTTTTTATTCATGGTAATATTTTTTTATTTTTGAAATTAACACTTTAAAAGTTATATAAACAAAAAGTGTCATTAATAGTCACTATAAAATTCTTGTATATTGTCAATACATAATCATTAAACTTTTTATTTAAAGGAGATTTTGTTTATTTAAATATTTTGTTAAACCTCACACAGTGTTTGTTTGTATCTACAGGGTTTGCATCAGGTTAGGAATGAGAACTAAAAGGGACACTTCAGCGACGACGAGGGTGGGTGGAACGTGCCATATGGCGGCAGTGGCAGCGGCTATGTGGGAAACAACACAATGAATATTATAGGCTTGAAATGGAGATGGAACTAGATCTGAACACTGAAATGGATCTCATGGACATGATCTATAGGAAAGCTTAAGATGCATGGTGTTGACTCTAATAAAACAATCAACTCTTTTATTATAAGTTCCTTTCTTCTTTTATATTTTGGTTATAATTTTCTTTGGACATTGAAACTGTAGTTTCTGGTTGGATTTGACTCCATGCATGTCCTAGTATTACTCTAGTTGAAATGTGGTTTTGGCCTTATCAAGTGGGGGCCAAACACAACAGTGTTTTAATGCAGGTTTCTGTTACATTTGCTTGGATTTTAACTAAAGCTTGCATGTTTGAGACATATATGGATAATAATAATTGGTTTTGACTTTCCTATGAACAGTTATTTATTTAATAATCTATATGTCTGGCTGTTTTCATTTCAATTGTTATAATCTGTCTCACCGTTTGTATGGAAATCGAATAATGCATATTGGTATTCAATTAGTGCATACTATGGAGGAAAAATGGGTTTGGCTACATGATGTATCTTAGGTATACTTGTCAGTACATAGCTTCGTATAATTATCTTTTTCATGCGAGAATTGAACCTTGAGCTAGATTTGTCTCTTTGTAAATCTTTCTAGAAATTCTCAAGTGATGCAATCTGAGTTACCTTGTTACCTTGCCCTGGATCTTCCTTGATGATGAAGCTATGGTCAAATGAAGTGTGAAATAAGCTAGGGATGGAGATGATAGGCACTACTTAAGAAGGGTGAAGTCTTGATGCTTGCTATAAGAAAGAGACCTTGATAAAAGTTAACAAAGGAAGCTCCTCTATGAAGAAGAAACTCGATTAGCCAAAGAGAGAAAATACTCTTATGCAAGAAATCTCTATTTCTATATATGATTCAAACATACAAATGAGAAAAGAGGGAGTCTATTTATAAAGTGAGGGGTTGGGTAAGACTAGATTAAGGTAATTAAACAAGGATTAATTATTAAAAATGAGCTAACTAACCTAAGGTTAATTCTTCCTAGTTGATCTGTCCACTCTCACAACAAACTGTGTTGTTCCCTTGCTCCCTTTTGACATGTAATTATAGGGACATGTAGGGTCAATGTGTCGATCATGCCTTGTGAGTGCTTAGAGGTGAATTGAAGAAGAGGGGTGGGATGTTTCTAACCCACACAGCCACTTCTATGATGCAAGCCCACCTTTCACGCATATGCTAACCAATTAACCCCTAAAATAAAAGAAGACATAAATACAATGATCAACAAGAAAGGATCAATTATAAGAGTCAACCCATTACGAAAAATAAAAAATAACACTAATACAAAAAAAAATCTTAAACCTAATTTATACAGAAGAAGTTAAAGAGAATCTTCTTAATTGTATCCCTCCAAATGGTCATTCAACTGAATTACATCACTAGCTATAGCAATACTTGTAAACACTGTGAAAAACTAAATTTGAAGGTAGTCACTATCAACTTTTATTACCATCAATTGAAGGTAATGCGTAGCAAACATTGTTAGCTTACTACTAGTAGTTAAAACTTAAGATTACATTTTAATAATTTTATAATTCATATTATATTATATATATATATATATATTATATTATATTATATGAATTATAAAATTACTACCACATTGTTAGTTATGCATATTCTATTATGAAAATATAAAAATAAATTATATTCTTAAATCAATTATAAAATATTTTGTTATGCCTTATTTTCTATTTTTAAAGATTATCCATACAAAATATTAAATTAAATTATCTTATGATAATTTAAATCATCATCATTTACAATTTTCTACTAATTCCTAATATATCCTTATTTGTTTTAACTAAGTTCTTTTCAAAGCTTTGAACTAGGTTTTCGCATTGTATGCACCTATGTGACCTCTCTCCAAGAGAACCCATGACTTCTTAAAGAGCACCTCTATGAATTGTAATAATATCTTTTAAAGGCATTTCATCAAGTTTTCTCTACCTCGCTAAAAAACAATCAATATTTTTAATTCAAACAAAGTATTCTAGATCACTTCATTCGAATGTACATAATGTATTTTAAATCAGTTGATTAGAATACATTACGTACATTCCAGATATCAAGTCATATGGAATGCAAACGTGAACCTAGAAATTGTATTCTAGATCACCTAATCCGAAATGTACATAATGTATTCCAAATCAATTAGTCAAGAATACATTATGTACATTACATTTTGGATCAGGTGATCCGGAATACAATTTTCAAGTCCACGTTTTCATTCTCGATCACTCGATCTATAATGTACATAATGTATTCTAGATCAGTTGATGCAGAATACATTATATACATTTTGAATCAGGTGATCTGGAATTGTAACAAATTAGTGTTCCCGAAGATATGATCCAAAAGTGTAATCTTTTGTGTTCCAGAGTGGTTGATCCTAAATATTGCAAATCATTCTTAAATATCAAGAACGACGCGTGAAGAACACTCCAAACTAATCCTAATCAACATGAATCACCAAGAAAGTCATACCTGAACAAAATTTTGTTTTTCCTCTCTAAATAACGCTTGAGTCAACAACAACACCCTAAAGACTTATAAGAACATACAATGATTAGGGATATACAATAGGAGGACAACATCACAATTGAGTTTTGACACACAAGAGGAGCAATTGAGCAAGATAATGCACAACAATACAATAAAAAAAGATAAATTCAAAGGTTTAAAAATCAAATAAGGATAAGGGTAGATTGAAATTTGCAGAAAATTGTAACCCCATACGGAGTATGATTAGTAAATAATAGAGTGTTAAAAGAAAATGCCCAAACGTAATTGTAGTTAAATGTCTCACACAATAATTATTGTGAACATTCACATTGATAAATATTACTATTACCACATTGTTAGCGTAGTCCTTGTTAGACATACATATAACCAGCAGCTAAAAATTAAAAAGATTACATTTAAAAAAAAAATTGTAATTCATATATATATATATATATATATATATATATATATATATATATATTATTATGCATCTTCACAATTTAAATCTGGATACTATTTAAGAGTGCAAACACATAACATATATCTAAACATAAAGAACTTAATTTCAAACGGGAAACCAAAACTTTTTTAGGAATCTCAAATTGCTTCTTCTCAACTCACTATCGACCTTTTCACACACTTGGCATTTTGATGTGATCTCAAATTTTCCTAGCAAATGATATGAATACAAAAGAAAATGACTTTTCATCTTTGTAAAGTTCTTCTTTTAAGAGTTATAGTTTTGAAACAACCACCTAGTTTTATAAATAAGGGTTGAATTATATTCAAAAGACAACCATAAAATTAGTTAATTATAATTGGTCTCCCTTATATGAGAAATGAATTTCTCTGAAAAACTTATCAAGGAATTCTTTCTTGTGGTGTTCTGCTAGACTTATCAAGGGTAAATCACCATTCTTGTAGCGTCATATGAGTTATCTTCGATTATCGAAAGTGACATTATATATCCCTTCATCAAACCACACTACTATAAAATGTGGATTTAACAATTTTTTTGGGCATTCCCCACGGTTTTAACACTAAGAAAATACATTTCTAACGGTTGCAAATTCCGCTGTTAAAGCTTTCGCAGCAAAGACTTTGGTAGCAATTTTAGTCAACCCTTGAAAATGCATAATTTAGTTGCGGTCTGCAACTCCCTTTAATGCAGTACAAATTATCTGTGATTTTACAACTCTCTTTAATGTAGTATAGATTACATGCGACTCTGCAACCCCATGCGGTACAAATTATCCATAGTTCTACGATCCCCGTTAATGTAGTCCACACTACCAACAGTTCTCTAACCCCGTTAATGCAGTAAACATTACCAATAGTTATGCAACCCTTGTTAATGCAATAAACATTACCAACCTTTACAAATGTAACTGCTGCATTTTACCCATATTTATTAACTCATTTAATGCGATTAACATTAACAAAAACACTTTTATTACCATTAGTTTTAAACCTTCATTGATGTCATAATAAATATGCTTTTATTACCCCTTCTAATTTCAAATAATTATAATTCTTATCAAATATGTTTAGCATCATATGTATTATTCATCTATAAAATTGATAGTATTGGATTTCACTATTTACATAGTAAATAAATCAAAATTCATATGTTTAAATGTAACTGTGTAAGTTAAAAAATATTAAAACTTAAAATAAAAGAAATAAGTAATCCACAAAATTAATGAATAAACAAATGTATGAAAAACAAATCATCTAATAGATCCCTAAGATATAACAAAACATATCTAATTTTCCTAAAATAAAAAAGTCAACATTTCTGATGGTTAAATATAGTCCTATTCTTTGTATAAAAAATAAGTCATCCAATAGAATTCCCAAGAAGTAACAAAACATATCTAATTTTTCTAAATAAAATAGTTAACATTTCCGTTGGTCAAATGTAGTTTTATTCTTTGTTATATTGATACTCAGTTGGAGAATGATTAGGCACATTAGTTTGTTGTACACTTTCTTGATAAGATGCCTAAAATTTAATGTAAAACATAATTAAAATATAAATTAAATATTGCAATATTTATAAATTTAATGTAAATATAAATATTATCAGTAAAGCTTGAAATATAGCCTAAACTCTTGAAGGGTCTATATATTATGAATTCAGAGAGATTAGATATTTGATTATATTTATTTTGTTCTTGGCTTTGTCTTATCTTCATTATATTTGTTGTTATGTCAAGGAAGGAAGGTAACATTTATTATTGTGGTAAGTAATGTTATTTTTTATCACAATTATCAGGAGACTCTCACCGTTGAGAAGTAATGTGTTTTGTTTGTGTGAATATGGATGTAAAAGAAATAGAAAAGACATGCATTTCAATCTTGAAGTTCTATTTACTGAAGTTTAAAATTGAGCAGCAATCTTGTATGCATGCCATATCATTAAAATTAGGGTAAAACATCTATGTTGGGTATAATAACCTAAGTTAACGTATATGTAGTTTGAATCAATGTACTTTTATTTAAAAAAATTCGCACACAATTTTGGTGGCTTTGAGTGTTATTCTTTTATTTTCATCCACCCATGGTTGTCCAATTGTATTATGATAAATACTGATTCGCTTTAGGATAAAATATTTAGAAGGGAAGCTTACTGAATAGGGACAATCTTTTGCTACTTATCTTCGTTGTCATTCATATTTATGGTCTATTTGAGGCAGAAAAGCGAGAAGAGACTCTGAGGAAGGCATTGGGTGTTGAGAAAGAGTGTGTGCTTGATGTAAGTTTTAGGAATCAACTTCTTTCTTATATAAAAATGCACGCGAAAATACTTGTATGAACCTTATCATCTCCTAGAGAGTATGTTAAGTTTAACAAATTTTAAGGAGTTGGTGGAGTGAAACAAGAGAGATTCTGACAGTAGAATCTTGTTTCCTTGGAATAAAATAAATTTATTTGAGTCCCTCTTTCAGTGTTCTTTGAATCATAAGCTTTTTCTATCTTAACCATCTATTCATAGATTTTGAGATCAAAAGAATGGGACACACTTAACAAGTTGCCATGATTCCCTTAATCATCCTAGGTCAATACATTTTTGAATTTTAGTTGGGAGCCCAAAGGTGGTTTTTCTTTTTTGAAACAACAATTTTTTCTTTTTTTTATTGTGTTTTTTTTAATAAAAGAATCACCTTTTTGGATGCAAAAGTTGTAATGCATATTTGAATTGAATTGAAGTTAAGAATGTTATACTCATCTTACCATGCGAATTCAATAAATAAAAAGAAAATGAAAATAAATATAAGAAGTGTGATCTGTTGTCAAAACTATTTTAACATGTTAATATATAAGTATTAATTTAACTTTTGAAAAGCTTGTTTGAAATGTGAAAAATCACTTCCTAATTTTTTTCTAGATACCCTCCTCCTATTTGAGGTATTGTAACGCAAAACATGGACACATTTCTTCGCTGAAAATTCACACATTGACTTGCGATGCAGTAGAAGACTGTTCCCTCTCACTAACTACAAGTACAATCTCTATTGGTTTATAACATAATTTTTAAAAATTGGACTGAAACGACAGTTCGCCCCGTTGAACTGGAATTAGTGGGTTAGCAACCTGAAGATTTAAAAACAGGTAAAAATCGATCAAATACCGGTTAAACCAAACACATATCAATCAAAACAGTCAAAAATAAATCTTGAAAATTAATTGAAATAGTCTTTAATTAAATACATTTTAAATTTTTATTTTATTTTTAATATAAAAATTAAAAATAAATATAAATACATATTTATAAAAATTATAAATAGGTATATATGATTTTATAAATGTTTTTTATAAAAAGCATAAATTTTTTATATTATTTTACAAATTTTTATATATTAACTTTTTATAACTTTATATCATGATTTTTGTATTTTAAGTATAAATTTATTGTTGTTAATAAATATTTTTATAGTTTATTAATTATTAAAATTAAAATTTAATATTATGATATATATTTTTTCAGATTTTATGTGTATTTTAATTATAGAATGACATACTATTATGAACGGTACAGTTGTTTTAAATACTTGATTCATTAGATACCATTTTTAGCCGATTTTATGAACGGTACAGTTGTTTTAAATACTTGATTCATTAGATAGGTATCAAACAGTATTATTTTCCAGATTTAATTTAGTGACAGTACAATATCATGATTGGTGAAATGCATAGCTTGTTTTAAAAACTATCCACCGGAGTTTTTGACTCCATATAGAGGTTTAGGATTCCCTAAAGTTTGGTGTTCTGTTTGTGCATACAATACAAAAATATTTTAATCAATTTAAAAATACAACACAAGACACTTTTTAACCAATTTTTCAAACATGCACTGAGCATACTTTTCCAAACAAATTCGAATAAAAATATGTTTCTGAGGAAAATTTGGTTTAAAAAACTCAGTTTTGGTGATATAGGATTTGGAATACTTCTACAAACTTAAATTTGGGATATTTTTACAAACTCAATTTTACTGATCTGATTAGAATTGAGAATTGTTTATAACAACTCACTCCACATTTGAGCACTGAGGTAGACCCCTAACTTATAAACTCAATTTACAAACTTAAATTTAATTAATTAAAAAATTTAAATTTAATTCAAACAAGCTTGTGGAAAATATAAAGGTAAAGTAGTGGATCTGATACTAAAAATTAACAGTTTAAAGTTAAACTATCATTCACATATAAAATAAATAATAAATTAAACATGTAATATGTATGTATTCTAATGAAAAATTGAAGAAATAGAAAATAATATTTTTTTTTTACTTGAATGGCTGCGGTGACAGCTTTAGCAACAACACTAGCTTCAGCTTCCCAAGTACTTAACCCGACAGAAGGAATCTTTACTCATCTGTTCAACTCAAAAAATTGGATTAGCTTAGCCATTTTTTTTTTCTCAATAATAAGAAGCAAAATTAATTAAAATTTAGGAATATATGTTTTGAACTTAGTTTAAATTTGATGTAATTTATGTATTTTAAAGGCAAAAACTGAAGAAGAAGCAGTGGACGGTGGACGGTGGAGGCTCCTAAATTGAACTTAGTTTGATGCAATTTATGTCTTTTATAGGCAAAAACTATGATGCAATTTACTTTAAGTTTGATGCAATATATGTTTTGAACTTAGTTTAAGTTTGATGCCATTTATCCAACAGATTGAACATCTTGAATTCGGAGAACTTCAAATAAGATGAAAGGTCCTATGAGCAAATAGCATCATCTTCAATTACCCCCAAAGCATATGAGATGGAACGTTCATGCAACTCCAAGATTAACACAAAAAAACGACACCAAATCTTTTTGCCTACGTTAGTTTATCTATTTCCATCCAAGAAAGTTATCATTAACTACCGTCTACCAAGTATATAGTCACAATGTTAAAGTCAAACTACAGAAAAAAGAAAACATTTTCCAATCCCTATATAGTGCAAATCCCTATATAGTGCAGATATATTAATATGGGAACAAAAAAAATTAAGCATATCACATTATCTTTTAAAAACAAGAAGATTTAAAACATTAGAATCATAGTGGCATTTCACATCATGCCTTCTCAATAAATATCCATTGGCTATAAACACCAATTACCAGTAGTATTATGAATTCCTTAAGCTTCTTAAGAACTATTGTACCACCTGAATCATCTTCATCACGAAAAAACAAATATAAGTTTTTTTAACTTTTTCATTACTACTCACCATATGAGCCACATAGAAAAATAGTTGTTGTGCATGGATCATTTTATTATGGACAAGTTACAATAAAAAAGGAATATTGTAACCCATTCTTAAGTATAAATATGTGATGCAACCTTACTCCTAATGAATAATAGAAATACAATACTCATTGTTGAACCTTGTTAAATCATATTTTTCTTGTGTGGAGTTACCTTTTTTATTTAGATTCCAGTTGCTAGCAATAGTAAAACCACATCTAAGAACTTCTACAACAGAAAGTAACATAGCTACAAAAAAAATTATATTAAGAAGCACAATATATTTCAAACTCAACTCAGTAAGGAAAGATTTATGCCCTTCTTGTTTATAATCTATACTTTCACACAAAACAATCCAATTAATAAGTTTTATCATCTCACTATGTACAAAGTTTCAGTGTAATGACCATCTACACATGCAATTTCATGGTGTGCCGCACATCAGGTGACAACAAATACTAATATTGTGAAGTGCATGGTCAAGTTACATAAAACTATTAAAATTTATAAAATAATTTTGAAAGTTGTATACTATTCAAGTAAAACAGGAAATAGATAAACTAACATTGATGCAGGGGAAGACTAATAACAATAACAGTAACATGATCATGTGTGCGCAGGCAAAGTAGAGTCAAGAGTGACATCAAATCGTAAATTAAAATTGCAAAAAGACAAAAAAATTCAATCAAATCCTTTTTTTTGTGCATGTGTTTTCTATTCTCTGGGATAAAAAGAATAGTACTGATTTTAGAGTTAATTTTGTTTATTGAAAGTTTGGTGTTGCAAGATAAGTTAAATGGAAGTTAAAAAATTTCTTTCATCAAACTTTGTAAAATAAAAAGGCAAAGTATCAACAACAGCAGTAATATATGGGGTTGAACTTATCCTATCCGTATGGTGTGCACTTGTTTTCTACGTTCCCAGGAGATTCTCGGTTTATCTTCCTCATTTGAACCTACAACCTACAATACAAATAAGGCAAACAACCAATTCAATTATAAAAGCAAAATTACTCGACATAGCAGCGCAGTAGCACACAAACATTGAACCAAGACTTTATTTTCAAGTCTTATAAAATTAAGAAGGGTTAGATTAAGATTGCACACAGAGAATATTTCAATTTAAGTACATGAAAAGAAAAATAGGAAGTTACTACAAAGAAGGAAAAATTAAAAAAAAAATCCAAAATTAGTGAGGTGGAAGCATCCACTTTTGGTTTTGGGTAGTTATTGCTTCTTTTTTCCCTCTTCAAAACTTCTCCCACCCTCAACTCCTTCATTAGTCTTCTTCTCATCTCTCATTACTCATCAAAATGATGGACCCATCCTCCAAAGCCAACGGAAACAATGTCATAACCATGATCAGCAATCCTGATCCTGTTAAATCTCAACTCTACAACCCCAAGCGTCAAGTTTATCGGCCGTAATCCTAGTCTCGTTAAACCTCACTCACATCACTAAGAACCCTAACAACACCTTGTATTCTTCTACGACCCCTTCACCGTGATGGTGTTCTCCAACTTTGTCCCCATGAGGAATAGTTCCATTATAGTGTTTGCTTTGAATGGTTCCATTACGACATTTAGGACAAGGAGCGATAATGGCAGAGAAAATATACTAATAGTTTGGTAAAGAGAGCACATCTTGGTTGTGATTGTTGATTGCAACAACAATTGCTTCAGTACATGGCAGGTTTCTAAGATTAGTGTTTTGGTGCTGTGGTGATGATCCAGTGTGATGAAAGAATGGAGGAAGAAGGGTTCAGTCAAAGAAAGAAAATAAGTGTTTATGGAAGAAGAGGAGGAAACTAAAAATTTTAGGGGGAAATAGAAAATGAGGGAATTAGATTAATGTTAAATTTTTAAAAATTAATGTTTTGCCCACAACTTGTATAAAAAACTTGGTAATTAAATAGGGTTACCAAAACCCCTACTATGTATATATTATCCACGGTTTTTACAACCCCAATTAAAAACCCCTCATAAAATGCATATTTTCTTGTAGTGAAATTTTCATCATTTTCATTTTCTTGTTTACCTAATTCTCATTATTTTGTGAACTTAGTATCTTCTAACCTAAATATATCCACAAAATGAATCCACTCCTCTTGGATTTGTATCAATTGGTATTAGAGCTTCAGCAAGGTGTTTACTAGAAGGCCATTAGTGTTTATTTGTAATTGATGGAGGAAGTTGTAGCAATGTGGTGAGTGAAAGATTGGTAAATAAACTCAACTTACCAAAGATTCTTCATCCTAGACAAACTAATTTTAGTTTTACTATTAGAAAATATGTGGATGAAATGACATGTAATATTACTCTCATGAACTCATGTCATTTTCTTTTAGGGAGGTATTGGTTCCAAGATAAAAAGATTATTCTTGAAAGACTTTTAGTAACTTTTGTGCATAAAGGACGCAAGCTTAATATAAATTTTTTTATCAACATAAGTTGAAGGAGAAAATAGAAAAGAGAGAGAAGACAAGAAAAAAATAGAAAAAGAAAAGAATGAAGAAGAATAGAGAGAAAAGGAAATAGAAAGACCAAAAAAGAAAGTTAAAAAAAATTTAACTACTAATGATTTCTCTTCTATTGATATTTTGAAAGCACAAGAACATGAGTATACAACCCACAAATTGCCATGTGTGAGAAAGAAAAATGTTGATATCACGCCTAGAGCGTCATTGTAAATTCAGTCCACTACTGAAGTTCAAACTCATGAGGAAATTTGCAAAGTTCCCAACTTCAATTCAAGAAGGTGAAAGGTAAGAAGAAACATGGTGATGACGCCACTTCCTCTTAGGAGGAAGATGAGTAAAAAATTAATAATGTTTGCCACAAGAGAGAAAACCCTTGATAAAAGTCTTTAGGAAGCGACCTTCAAGAGAGGTTTTTGAAGACACTCAATTGATAAAAAACTCACTAAAAGAGTCTTATATTCATTCATTCAAGTGTGTCATTCCATGAGAGGGAGGTGAGTATATATAGGGGAAATGATGGACTTCAGCATGAATCCCAAGGTAATATGGGATTTAACTTAATTAACTCTTAAGTCTAATTAATCAAGTCTTATACTTTCTTAAGCTACACGCCTAATCTAATCAAGGAGAGGGTTGATAAACAAAACCTGTGGGGTGTAGAGAAGAGCCCAACATTGCAATCTCTAAGCCCACCAACTAAACACACTCCTTAAGCTAAAACCCACCAACTAACATTATGTTTGGATAGAGAATTTTACAAATGCAAGCAATTTAAAATACATTTGAATTTAAAATCCTTTCAATTCAAATGACTTCATTTTCAAATATTTTGTTTGGATAAACTAATTTAAATTTATTGAAATTTAATTTTCTTGTTTAGATAAAGTATTTTAATTCCTACTAAAAAATAATATAAAATTTCATTTAAAAATAAATTTTTAGTTTCTCAAAAAAGTCATGCTTTTACAAAAATAAATAGAAAAAATCATAAAAAGTAAACTTTGCGAAATTGGTTTTATTTTTTGACAATATTATAATTTTACATAAATAAATGATAAATAAATTCATGACAAAATTCATTTTATTTTCTTAATAATGCTATTTTTATAAATTCTACTTAACAATTTATTTTATATTTTCATTATTATAATTATTTTATTGATTTATATAAATATTGTAATTTTTGAAAAATAAAATATAATATTAGTAGTTAGTGGGCTGGTCCACCGCTCCTTTGGCCTACTAAATTGGCGGGATAGGCATGACAAGTCAAAACGAGCCGACGAGCTTATACCACTAGTTGAACCTGCCAAAATGAGGGTGGGTTGGCGGTCTGACCCGCTTGACCCACCTTTTTTGTCATCCCTAGCCGATGTCAATTAAAAAATAACTTTATCCGATTTTAGTAAAAAAAAAGTAGGTTTGAAGAATTTCAATTTTTTACTTTTTTTTAAGGAATTTGAAATTCTACATTTGTAACTAATCAAAATGTTTTCCAAAATGCTTAGAATTTCAAATTATTTTAAAATTCCTCATCCAAACAAGGTATTTCTTCACAAGGCATTTGAAATTCTTAAATGAAATAGACTACCCTCTTGAAATTCCCCATCCAAACACGTTGTAAGGGAAATTGGTCGAAATATAAAGCCAAGAAGAAATACAAGCATGCAATTATTTACATGGGAAATAATTCAAGGACTATGGCTTATGATGTATCTTATAATTGCGAATGTGATGAATGATTGAATGTTTGAAAGTTAATTGAGGTGCATGAATTGTGGATTTGTCTCATTGTATAATATTGATGTTGATTACAATTAGACATATAGTGTGTAGTGTGTTGTACTTTGAATGGTTTGACAATTCACTATTGATTTCCCTATTTAGCTCGCTTACAAACATTTGTGTAATGTGTTATAATTCATATTCATATGTGTGTCTTTTTAAAATTGTGATTATGCTAGCTAAGTGTTTTGGCTGTTATACCATGAATCCTAATAATTTGTTGCAAGAGATTGGGATTAGTCACCTCAATACCATGTGTACTGTAAATAGCACATTATGGCAAACAAAAATTAAGACTTGAGGCAATCATTTTAACTACTTGATTGCATATATGTCTCTTTATTATGTGATAAAGGTAAAGTAGATGCACTATGCCAAATTTGTTCTTTTATAGTATACTTCCAAAGGATCCTTGGACCTGATTACATCAAGTGTCAAGTTCTCACTTATGGCGTGTGCTAATGTCCATTTTTTGAATATTTCTCCATTTATTAACCCTCTCAAATTCCCCAAGAAATTGGTATTAAAGCCAAATGGTTTGACCAGGGATTGACTCACAAGGTACATCCATCCATACAATTTGGATTTGTCTCATTGTATGATATTCATGTTGATTACAATCAATAGTGGATGTTTGTAAGAGAGCTACGTGTTTGTAATTTTTAAAATAATAGATGATCAAATCAACATAAAACTTTTAGGTAATTGTATTATCTTTCTAATAAAATTCTTAGCACCCTTATATGATTATTATAAATATAGATATTGTATCTAGGCTACACAATGTAATAGAAGAGTAAGATAAGAAGTGATTGTTCATGAGTGGTAATGGTGTTGATTATTGTTGTGTGAATATTATGATGCATCTTATAATTGTGAGTGTGGTGAATGATTTAATGTTTAAAACTTAATTGAGGTACATGAATTGAGGATTTGTCCCATTATATGATATTGATGTTGATTACAATTAGATGTGTAATGTGTTGATGATGGTAATGGATGTCTAACAAGGTGTCATCTCTTACAATTAGATGTATCATATTATATCTAGTCTATTTACCGAATAATTCATAATCTCTAACAGTCCAACAAAATAAATTAATATAGACATCTAGTAACTATTTATAAACACCAACCATATCTGAATCCTGATTTTGCTTATAAATCATTTAAGTACAAAGCTCCAATTAAAGAAAACAATATATTTACATAGTCACATACAAAACATGTTATTAGCACTCGTTGCAGGTATTTATAATCCTTCAATAGCATACATGAAATCTATGGAAGCTTAGGGATCGTTTCACTATTCATTTTCCTTACTCATGTCATATCAGAGATAAATTTTCACTCCCTCTTTACCTCGAATAATGATCTAGGATGCGAAGGGAATCATCTCAAGTCTCCAAATGTTGCTCCTTAAGCTCCCCTGACAATGTTCCTTTTGCAAGCTTCTCTCAAACCTTCGTAATAAAAAACATGAAACTAGAGCACAAACCCTAACCCTTTGAATTACTCTGGTTTAAAAGTTGGATTGTGCTTTTTAATATTAGAGTCAAACTTAATCTCTAGACTATCTTACTATTTACAAACATTTATTATTTTTTTTATTTTATAAAACCAATTCTTAATTTATTATAATAAACAAAAAATGATAAATTAATTTCAGTATACTAATATAAATTACACCTTTTATTAATATTTATTTTTCTAAAAAAATAGGATGTTACATAAACAATCTATTATGATTAAATAACAATATAAAATTGTTTGCACTAACAATACATGGCTTTTAATCTCTTACTTCTTTCCTATGCTCATCCCAAAGTACCATATATAGTATTTTTCCTTTTCTTAAATACTATATTTTGGTGCCCCTACTTAGTTCAAACTACAATTTTGGTCTCTTCATTTTAAAATAAAAATATTTAATCTTTTAGAAAAAAATATATAATTTGGTCGAGTTTCAATTTTGTTTACACTTTGGTTCTTAAATTTTGGTCCAAGAACCCAACATATTGATTTAAAGACTATAAAAAAATTTAAAGAAATAAATGTAGATAAAATTGAGAATTGGATCAGAATTGTGAATTTTTTTTAAAATAAAACTTCAAATGTCTCTATTTTATAAAAAAATAGAAAATTTTTAGATTTGACAAAATAGAGAGACTAAATACTTGTTTGGCAACAATTTTATAAAATAGTTTTCAGTATTTTAGTATTTAAAAACTAAAAAACTCATTTGGATAGTATTTTTTTAAAACAGCTTTCAGAAATAGTTCTAGTTTTTTAGTTTTTAAAAAACTAAAAGTAGTTTTGCTTTTCAATTTTCTATTTTTGTTTTGGAAACTCAAAATACAATTAGAATATGTTGTTTTTTGCTTTTCATTAATGAAATTATAATAAATATACACAAGTTTTTCCTTTATTACATTTTCAAAACAGTTTTTAAGTAACACTTCTCAAACAAGTTTTTTTTTTTCTTTTGTTCTCGAAAACAATTTTTAAAAACTCTTTTCAAAAACTAAAAAACAAAATCAATTCAATCAAACCCTAAAATTGTACCTTTTCCTTCCTGTTTTCAAACACAATTATTGAAAAAAAAATCTAAAAACAGCCATTCTCATATACTAAAAAAAATCTAAACCCTAAACCCTAAAATATTAATTTAATTAATAAAAAATACAGTAAACATTTTAATACATTATAGATATAATAGAAATGTTAGTTAATAAATTAAATAATTGTTATATGTAAAATTTACTTTGGTTATTTAATATAAATTCAAATTCATTTTAATTAGCGGAAAAGAAACAAAGAAAAAGATTCCCAAGTAAGCATGACAATTAATCTTATCTTAAAAGGACCGACTCAAACCCGCCCAGGTAACATGTCCAGTTTTTAGAAAAATAAAATGATAATAGTAAAGTGAAATTTATTTTAGTAGGTTAAATGAATTTATTAACTTTTATTTGAAAAGGGTGTTATAAAGTTATTCTAATGACACTATTTACATGTGAAAAGAAGTGAAAGACAATTTTTATTGGTTCAAGTTTTTCTACTAACAAAACTAAATGATATAGTTCAATGCATTTAGAAGAACTATTTTTTAATTGATAATTTCTTTTCACACTATATTTTGTGAGAAAGGATCGTGTTTTTTGTTTTTTAGTTGTGAATAAAATGTCTTATTTTGTATATATAATTGCATAAATAAATAGATTCCGTTCTTAAATTATTCTTCTCAAAGGTGTTCATCACAAAATCCTTAACAAAAACTATGAATGAAGTGTTTCGAGAGAAATGTTGTGACCGAATATTTATCCCTCTGAAATAGTTGAATAAAAAATCTATCACAAACACTTAATTGACATTTAATAGAGGATTTTGTTATGAATCAATAAGTAATCACATCATAACAAATCTTTTTTAAATATTTTATTTAAATATCTAAATAATTGTATATTTAAAACTTTTATATCCTCATATTATATATAAAATATGAATTATTTTATTAATTGATTTTTCCAAGTAATAAATATTAGTTAAGATTATAATAATTACATTAAATTATTTACTTAAAGATTTAAAAGAGTAGATATAAAATCTGATCCGTATTAGAGTCTTTTCACAAATAGAGAATAAAATAAAATAATATCTTATTCGTATTACAAAATTTAATAACTAAATCTAATTTTTCAATTATTTGTTTAACTTACACGTTATTTTGATATTAACTATAATTGAGTGTCTATTCATATGTAATAATAATAATAATAAATATTTATATTTTTTTTGTTCTTACTTTAATTCACTTTATTTTGTGTTAACTATTTTTATTAAATAAATCATAATTAAAATGATAATTTGTAGAATCTTATACTTATAATTTCTAAACTAAATTATTGCTGAAATTAAAATTAAAACCAAATTTTTATTTTTTTACTGTTGCTATGTTAACCAAGTCAACTTTTAAACGTAGTATCTTGAATTAAAAGCCAAAAATTTTCTATTTTCTTTTCAATTTAAGATTTTTGTAACAAATATGTCAAATTTATTTAATTTTTCTTAAAGTTGGATCATTACATCAAGAATACTTAAAATCAGCTAGAGCCCCAGATACAGTTAATTCTACTGCGTATACTCTATCTTCTAAAAAGTAAGCAGTAGAGGATTATTGCGTTTCCTATGAAAATACGAGTTTGTTATAACCTTATTAAATCCAATAGCCTTTCTACTTTGATTATCGACGATTGGTTTATCTGCGTTGTTGGATCCGATACTAAAACCTAAAATCATGGTTTCACTTAAGCACCTGTCATTTTCAGACATCATTCCCCTCCCTCCATCAAATCCACTAAACTTTCTCTCTCATTCTCTTCACCCAAAACAACCTATTTGTACACTCTTTCCAGTGAGTGCGTATTGTATTTCACCAAAACCAATCGATTAAATGGTCCCTCTTGACCTCTTTGTGATTTCCCCTCAACCAATTTAGGGAAACCTAACCATAAAATGAAACCCTATTTTTGACTAAAGCTATTGCCGTCCAAACATGACTTCTCAGTCTCACTGATTTAGGAAAGACTGAGTGAGCTCAACTATTGCAGAGCTATGGAGCAATATAAGGTAGCAAACTTGTAAATTGTCTTGTGGTCAGGTTGGTGGAGAAGTATTTTACTCATTGTTTAATTCATATCCAATATAAAAGAATGAGAATAACACTTGTTTTCATTACTTAGATTGTTGCAGGAGCATTTTCCTCCACTTATGTATAAAGATAATACTTAATCAAGCATTTTTTTTTCTTACTTATTTTACTTTTCCTGCACTTTAAGAATATAAATTATTTTATTTTTTTATAAGAGAATGTGTATGACTAACATGTGGTAATAATATTGTTCATCACTGTGAATCTTCACTTTAAATATTGTATGAGGCATCTAGCTACGATTATGATTGTTGTATTAACAGATAACTAGTACATTGAAGATTTACTTTTCTAATGATGTGTTTTTTTAGAGTGTTTGTCCCTTCATGAGAAAGGAAGGAAACATGACCAACAAAGAAATCATGGTTTGTCCTTCAAGAGAATTTGGAACACTAAAAAACGGCAAGTGTGTGAAAAGGTTGCAAAGGAATAGTATTAATATGAAGGGGTGGACTTGACAAACAAATAGAGTTGATTCTAAAACTATATTACCAATTAAGTTGGGAATGGAGAAAACACAAATTTTTGGACTAATTCGTGGCTCAATGAGAAGGAAATGAAAACCAGGTTTAACAAGATGTACAATAACTCAAATCAAAAGGAAAATCTAGTTTCACAAATGGAGAGGTGGGATGGATCACAATGGGTGTGGGAGTTAAGTTGGAGAAGGGATTGGTTCAGCTATGAACAACCATATGTGAAAGCTTTTAATATAGGGCTCAGCATAGCAAAACCAACAAAAAAAAAACTCTAATGATAGATGGGTATGGAAACCTTAGTCAACAATGGAATACACAGTCAGCAATGCATATAATATTTACCAAAAGTTCAATGAACAACCAATCAAACAATTTTTTTAACTATTATGGAAAGTGAAGGCACCATGGAAATCATCACTAAATTAAATTCAGACCAAGACAAACATCCAGAAGAGGACTTTCGGACAACAACAACAAATGGATTAGCAACAATTGTTTTGCTCCTTTTGTCAATAGCAGGTAGAAGAAATTATGCACTTACTAGTGGAATGTCCTGTAACATATAAAATTTGGTGCAAGATTTATCTATGGGTGGGTGTGCTAATAGTTCTACCAACCAATCTACCTCAATTTTTTTTGCCACATGATTATCTCTATAATGGAAAAAGGAGGTTATAATGCAAGGGTGGAGAATGGTGTGAGTTGTATGATTTGGCTAATAACCGCATATTTAAAGGGAAATCGTGAATATAATGCAGATGACTGAATTGATTAAAAGGAGATCATGAAAATGGCTGAAAGGTAAATTTTCAAATTTTTCTGTAACTTTCTATGAATGGTATCAACAACTTTTATTATCATTAAAGAACATTATGCAAGTGTAACCACAATGCAGGTTTTAATTTTGTTTAGAAAGAGAAGGTGATAAATACTAGATTAATGAGGAGCTTGATAAGTGGTAGTATCCCCTTACATGCTTCAACAAATGGCATATAAGGTGATTCAACTTACTACTAGTTTCTTCTGTTTTGTGCTTATTTATCTATTGTATTGCACATCTTGTGCTTTATCCTACTGCTTAATATATTATTTTTGGCTTAAAAAAAAAACCGCAAGTTGAGATACCAAAAAACGTTTTCGTTTTCTCCTTTTTGAATTGAGTTCTTTATGTGTAGAGATATGTTTGTGTTACTGATTTCCACTCTTAAGTAGTATTATGATTTAAACTGTGATACTCTACAAGTAATATATATATATATATATATATATATATATATATATATATATATATATATATATATATATATATATATATAACTTTTTGATTGTTTAGCGGTTAGTTATAACACAGATAATATATACAAATCATAAAATTCTTAAAATATATTCTTTTGAGCTTAGTTATAATTTTATGTATGTAACAAGCTAGTAGTAAGCTAACAATGTGGTAATCATAATATTTATCAAGATGAATCTTCAAAATAATTATTGTGTGGGACGTTTAACTACAATTGTGATTGTTATACCGAAAGATAATTTAGCTAGTATAATTAAGATTGATTCTTCAAGTGATGTGGCTTTTTTCAGAGAAAGTTTTGTCACTTCAGGAAAAGAAAGAAAACATGACTAACAAAGAAATTATAATTTATCTTTCAGTACAAGATTATTGGGATAACTAAAAATTGCCGATTGTGCCAGAAACTGGCCAAGGAGTTGTATTTGCTGGTTCTTCAACATTCCAAACAAGCTAGTTGAAATCCCCAAAAAGGTTTTGGTTTTATCTGCTTTTCAAACTCAGATTCTTGTATTTGATAGTGAGTGCCTTCAAGTTTAATTTTTCATTTTGTTTATAGATATTGTTGTACAACTTGAAGAAGTTTGCAACAGTTTTATTTCTGTTTTAAATAATATCTTGGTTTACCAAGTCTTTAGGGATATTTGCTAATTTTTCTCATTCCTGTAACCACTACTAGCTTTATTTTCAGTGGGTGGTTTTTTAATTGTTTAGAAACTGTCATTTGGCTATTTAAAGCTATGTTTACCATTAATAATATGTGAGTCAATTTTCTCAACATCAGTGCGTTTACAATCTTAATTCCTAGCATCTGGTATCAGAGCCACCACTGGGCCTGATAGATCAAAGCAGCAGTCTTTGAAGTTTTGCACTAGCACAAAAAAAAAGACTACCGAAGGGAGCTTTGTCCAGCCAGCCATCCCACGTTTTGATGGTCATTATGACCATTGGAGCATGTTAATGGAAAATTTCCTTCAATCTAAAGAGTATTGGGATCTCATCGAACCTGGTTATGTAATCCCAGCAAGTGAAACTGTACAAACTGAAGCACAACAAAAGAAGCAAGATGAGATGTGACTTAAAGATTTGAAAGTCAAAAACTATCTCTTTCAAGCGATTGATCGAATTGTTCTCGACACCATACTCAAGAAAGACACTTCTAAAGAGATATGGGATGCTATGAAGAAAAAGTTTGAAGGCAATACAAGGGTAAAAAGATCTCATCTTCAAGCTCTCCGCAGAGAATTTGAAGTTCTTGAGATGAAATCTGGTGAAGTAGTGACAGAGTATTTCTCTAGGGTCATGACAGTGGCCAAAAAAATGAGAACTTATGGTGAAGTTATGTCAGATGTTAAAGTGGTTGAAAAAATTCTTCGTTCTTTAACTGAGAAGTTTGATTACATTGTATGTTCCATTGAGGAGTCCAAAGACATAGATAATTTTTCTGTTGATGAGTTACAAAGCTCACTAATAGTACATGAACAGAAGTTTCATAGACACAAAGATGAGGAACAAGCCTTAAAAATGACCTTTGAAGAGGAAAGAAGTCATAGTCGAGGTGGCTACAGAGGAAGACGAAGAGGACGGGGAAGAGGAAGAGGTAGAACAACCTTCAACAAGGCGGTTGTAGAGTGTACCAATGCCATCAACTTGGACATTTTCGTTATGAATGTCCTCGAAACAAAGAAGCAAATTATGCAGAGGTTTATGATGAAGAAGAAGAGCTACTTTTGATGTCTTATGTGGAGTTTCCTGAGACTAAAGGAAAAGATGTTTGGTTTCTTGATTCTGGATGTTCTAATCACATGTGTGGTGATTCTGCTATGTTCCATGAGTTTGATGCAAACTTTCGACACTCAGTAAAATTGGGAAACAACACGAAGATGACAGTGATGGGAAAAGGAAGCATCAAGTTACTGGTAGATGGAGTAAACCTTGTTGTTAGTGAAGTTTACTATATTCCAGAATTGCAAAATAATCTCTTAAGCATAGGGCAATTACAAGAGAAAGGCTTGACCATTTTGATCAAGGGAGGAATGTGCAAAATATTTCATCCAGAGAAAGGCTTGATAATTTAGACTAACATGAGTACCAACAGGATGTTTTTCTTGCTGCCCCAATCTTGTACTTTCCATCAAACAAAATCTGACCAGTGCCTTCATACACACACTTAAAATCTATCTCATCTTTGGCACCGAAGGTATGTGCATTTAACCTATAGTGGCTTACGGACATTATTGAACAAGAACATGGTACAAGGACTTCCTCAACTCTCTATGTCAACAGTAATTTGCAGTGACTGTCTTAATGGAAAGCAACATCGTGACTCCATTCCAAAACAAAGTAATTGGAGAGCAAGTCAAAAGCTAGAACTTATCCATGCAGATATATGTGGTCCCATCTCTCCAACATATAATAGTAATAAAAGGTATCTTCTACTATTCATTGATGATTATAGTAGAAAAGCATGGGTATATTTTTTGGCAGAAAAATCAGAAGCGTTACATTCCTTCAAATGTTTTAAGATTATGGTTGAGAAAGAGATTGACATGTCTATTAAGTGTTTACGCACAAACAGATGGGGAGAATTTCATTCAACAGAGCTCCATGATTTTTGCAAACAAAATGGGATCAAAAGGCAATTGACCACTGCTTATACTCCACAACAAAACAGAGTCGCCGAAAGGAAAAACAGAACAGTGATGAACATGGTTCGTTCCATGCTATCTGATAAAAATATTCCCAAGTCTTTTTGGCCAGAGGCAGTGAACTGGACCATTTATGTCCTAAAAAAATCTCATACATTAGCTGTGAAAGATGTTACACCGCAAGAATCATGGAGTGGAATGAAACCCTCGGTTGCTCACTTTCGGGTCTTTGGATGTGTAGCCTATATGCACGTTCCAAAAGCAAGAAGAACGAAACTCGATAATAGAAGCATCACTTGTGTACTGTTGGGAATCAGTGAGGAATCTAAAGGCTATAGGTTATTTGATCCCATAGCTAAAAGAATTCTCATAAGTAAAGATGTGATTTTTGAGGAAGACAAACAATGGGATTGGGATGGAACACAACCTGTACCAAATTTAGAATGGAATGGTGATGCAGAAATAGATGATGTAGAATTAGATGCAGGTAAGAATAAAAGAAATGATGTTGCAGAAATAAATGCAGAAAAAAATACTGATGTTGGAGAAGAATTCCAGCAAAGGAGAAGATCTTCCAATGAAGAAGAAGATCGAGTACGAGTATCAACAAATAGGCAACCTCCTACATGGATGGATGATTATGTTCCTGGAGAAGGTCTGTCGGAGGATGAGATCCATATGGCATTAATGGTGTCAAATGACCCCACATGTTTTGAGGAAGCGGTGAAAAATCCAAATTGGCGATGGGCTATGGATGAAGAAATCAAATCCATAAAAAGGAATCAAACATGGACACTCACTACACTACTTATTGGAGCTAAAATAATTGGAGTGAAATGGGTCTACAAAATCAAATACAATGAACATGACAAGATTGATAAGTACAAGGCTAGATTAGTGGCCAAGGGGTATTCTCAAAAACATGGAATTAACTACACAGAAGTTTATGCACCAGTGGCAAGGATGGATACAGTAAGAATGATTATTGCTCTAGCTGCACATAAAAATTGGCAAATTTTCCAGCTAGATGTCAAGTCGGCTTTCCTTCATGGTGACCTTAATGAGGATGTTTATGTGGAGCAACCAAAAGGGTATGAAATAAAGGGTAGTGAGCATTTGGTTTATAAGTTACATAAAGCTTTGTATGGCATAAAACAAGCTCCGCGGGCTTGGTTCAGTCGAATTGAAGCTCATTTCATTAGTGAAGGATTTCAGCGGTGTGACAGCGAATAGACATTATTCACCAAGAGAAACAAAGAAGGAAAAATTACCATTGTAAGTATTTATGTTGATGATTTAATTTTTACAGGTAATGATGAAGTCATGATGTCTGAGTTCAAAAGCTCTATGTTAAGAGAATTTGATATGTCTGACTTGGGAAAGATGAGATTTTTCCTTGGGATTGAGGTGCTACAAAGACCTGATGGTATTTATATATGTCAAAGAAAATATGCATTAGAAGTTTTGAGCAGGTTTGGTATGTTGGAAAGTAATCATGTAGGCACACCAATTGTCCCAGGTTTCAAAATGAGCAAAGATGGAACCAGAAATTTTGTTGATGAAACTTATTATAAGCAGTTGGTTGGAAGTTTGTTGTATCTCACTGCCACAAGACCTGATATGATGTTTGTTACATGTCTCATAAGTAGATATATGGCAAAACCACTAGATATTCACCTACAAGCAGCTAAAAGAGCCTTACGATACTTGAAAGGAACTGTAAATTATGGAATTTTTTATAAGACAGTAGAAAGTGGTGAGCTATTAGCTTTCACAGACAGTGACTATGCAGGGGATATGGAAGATAGGAAGAGTACATTTGGGTATGTATTTTTAATGGGGTCAGGTGCTGTCTCATGGTGTTCCAAAAAACAACCTATTGTAACTTTATCAACCATGGAAGCAGAATTTGTAGCTGCTGCTGTTTGTGCTTGTCAAGGAGTTTGGATGAGAAGAATCTTAAAGGAGTTGGGTCATTCTTATGAAAATTTTATAACTATGATGTGTGATAACAACTCAACCATTAAATTGTCTAAGAATCCTGTTATGCACGGCCGCAGCAAGCACATTGATGTAAGGTTCCATTTCTTAAGAAATCTTACTAAGGAAGGTGCAATTGAATTAGTTCATTGCAAGAGTCAAGATCAATTGGCTGATATAATGACCAAGCCATTGAAGATAGAAGTTTTTCAGAAGCTTCGGAGGTTGCTGGGAGTGTGTGATATGTTTGATATAATTTCTTATATAAACTAATTGTTTTATAGCATTTAGTTTAAGGGAGGAAATGAAGAAGTTTGCAGCAGTTTTATTTCTGTTTTGAATAATATCTTGGTTTACCAAGTCTTTAGGGATATTTGCTAATTTTTCTCATTCCTGTAACCACTATTAGCTTTATTTTCGGTGGGTGGTTTTTTAATTGTTTAGAAACTGTTATTTGGCTATTTAAAGCTACGTTTACCATTAATAATAGGTGAGTCAATTTTCTCTGCATCAGTGCATTTACAATCTTAATTCCTAACACAACTAGTGTGTGAATGATTATGCTTCTTAAAATTGTGTTATTACCAATATAATGAAAATTGGTGATATAAGATGGATACCTATTAAAGAAAGAGTAATGTAATTGCTTCAAAGATTCAATGCTTTAGAGTTGTTTGTGAAATATTTTAAACCATACTCAAATTTAAATCCAATTGAGTAAAATAGAGTGAGATTAATTAATTAATATAGAGTGTTTAACGCATTCAGATTACTATCTTACAATCTTAGGAATGGGTAGTGTCTTAGGAAAGGGTAGTGACGTAAACGCGATTTCTAATTTTGTATTTGATATTATTTTCATTGAAGGGAAATTTTAGCCATCCTTTCTAACTTGTATCAAATTTGTTCTCTTGATAATGTCTTATGATAATTAGATATCTAAAGTCTGTCAAATAAAATTTTACCCTTTTAAAAAAAAATTAGACATATTGAATAACCATATGTACGGTTCAATAAAAAATATATGGATAATTATAAGAGTTTAATTAGTATGTACTAATAGTGTAATTTACATTGACATTCAATCATAAATCTTTATTTATATGATTTTTAAAGTATTAATTGGTTTAAAATTATGATTGAATGTCAGTGTAAAACTTGTTACACTGATAGTGCATACTAATTAAGTTCTAGTTATAATTATGTTAAGCATTTGGCATTTCTTTGTGTGTGTTAACTGACAAGGTTTTTGTTGTTTATTTCCCCTCTCTTGTTTTTTTTTTTTAATGTATTTGATAGGATATTTTATCTGCCTGATTTTCAGATAAGAAGAAAGTGACTCTAAAATGGGTTGAAGAAGGGTTCTTCCAATTTTCACTTACATGTAAGTGTCTCAATACCTTTCTTAATGTATATTAATTTGCCTGACTTTGACATAGCTTTACCTATGGATTTCTAAGTTCATGATGATCTAGATAGGTTATAAAAATTGCATGTTGTGATTTTGACTTTATTTGGTAGAGGGAACACATGAAACATATATATGCCAAGAAAATGTGAAACCAACTTTAATACAAGTGTATGTGTTGTTTATCACTAGGAAAATTTGCATGACTTTCCTATTTGTATTATTTGCCTAAAATATTCTAAAACTATATTGATAGCTCAGAGCTTTGTTTTGAGTAGTATTCTACTAATTTTTTTTAGTAGTACAGAGTCAAAACAATTTAGTGCACGAATTTTCATATCTTTTTGGTTTCAAATTTTTGCTGGAAGCTAATTTTATATACTGACGTGTATGTTTTTTTTTTCTTTTATCTCCAATTAAATTCTCATATTATAATTACATATTATTTTTTAAAAAATTGTAGACTGTTAATTGTGCTTAATGGTGAAACGAGCTGTGGTATATAGATACTTGCTATTGAGTACTCAAATCACATTTCAAGTCTTTGGAAAAACGAGTTATTTCTTTTTGTGTTCTTATTGAAACTTGTAAAACATAAGCATTGAATTTGTAATGTTGACTGCAACTACATGATGGATGGTGAATTATCTTTGTTTAATATTAAATATGTAATGTTGGAAGTATTATAGATATTTTCTTCATAATTTTATTTTCTTATGCTTTTCACGTTTAAAATAAATAGTAGTTGTTAATTACTTATAATTAGTCCTTCAAGCTATGATAAAACAACAGTAATTTTTTTATTGCTGCTGATTAGTAGTTAGTTTTTTTAGATGTGTGATTTTGATAAATGTTAGCTATGTGTATATGACTCTAATACCATATGTGTAACTAGTTTTATATAATTCATATAATTATTCATGTATTATATTTTATACTGCCTTTTCAATGAAGTTGAAGTATATTTTGGACGAATATGTTACTTTTTTTAAACCTTTGAAAACTATATTTAGGAATTCTTTGTCACAAACCACTTCTAGTGCAATTTTAACTTAAATGAAATTAATAAAGAATTAGTTTATTATATAATAATCTAATAGGAAAAATATGAGGAAAAAAAATTACACACCTCTCTTTTACACTCATTGTATAAATTCACAAATCAAATTTGCATACCTTTTTACGAAAGCAAGTGAAAAAGATGCGATAAATGTGGAAGAGGCTTCCATGCCAATGTTTGCAACAATTAGAACATGTACAGATACCTACTTATTATTAGCATGTCAATATTCTTTAATTAACTTTAATTGGCATCCTCTTGTTGTGGATGTACTGTTATGTGATGATATGAATACCTTTAGCCTTCTAATTCTTGAAATGTCATAGTGGTTAAAATATATTTAGATTTACATAACATGTTCTAACATTGTTTATAAGGATTTTAATCTAGCTTGATCATGATTTGTTAGTTCCAGTGTTTCCATTATTAAAATATGTGATGTGTGTTAAAGAGATCTGTGAAGGGTTATTCGTAATGCTTGCTATATTCTTCCAACTTGTTTGATGGAATTACATTTTAAATCTTAGTCTGCTTATTATTTAATTGTCAATATTCTAGAAAGAGATTGAATATTTTTATTTATTATAATTTATTTTATTTTATTTTTCCCTTGTTAATATGTGAAGATTCTAAATTCTATATCATTTCTTAACACCAATTTCAATTATCAAACATCATATTTCCATGCACAACTGAATTTTTCAACAATTAAAAATATTTCAAAGTTCAATTGGATATATGGTATAACATATACACTTAATTTAGAATAAAAAAGAAATAAATACATATTGTTGTGTTTTGTAGCTCAGAAACACCTAAGAATAATAAGAAGGTCAAGTTATTTGTGAGTGCAAGAACAAAAGTGAGAATCAAGAGTGAAAACTAGAGAAAACAGAAACAAAATCATAGTCGAAAAAGCATAAATGCATTTGTGTTTTACAAAAAACCGTTTACAAGGGTATATATAGGGTTCAAAACATTCCACATGCTATAACTAACTCATGTGCCCCTATACACAAGACTGATGCTAAAGGCTAGAAAGTACTAAGGTTACAATAGAAGCTCTGGTAAGAGCATATAACAAATGGTCTACAAACACAAGCACTAGACGACATACTCCAGATGCTCCCATTAACTCCATTAGATACTACTACGAGATGCTTTCATCAGATGTGCTCATTCTCCCCCAAATGGAAACTTCTACATGACTTGCTCATAAACCATCAGAAGCTTCCACCATTTAAAGATTTTGAATCAAGTTCAACAATCTTCACCTTGACTCTAAATCAAGGGTCAACATACCTCCACGATCTTCTCTTCCATATTTTGATTGACCTCTAAAAACAACTTCTTCAAACAAAGTTTACCAAGTTCAAGCACCTCTCGAACTTACACTTGGTAGTAGAATTCGTAAACATATTAGTAGGATTGTCTTTTAAAACAATGTTCACAACATATGATCCATAACCCTCTTTCACTTCTTTTTCCAACGCATTATACTCAACTTTTGTAGTAGATAGTCCAACCATTGACTAAAGATTCACCTTCCAACTAACATGAGACTCAAATAATATGAACATATACCAAAACAAGTAACTTTTAATGTCCACAATACCTGCATAGTTAGCATCTACAAGTCCTTCTATAAAATATCTTCCTTGATATCTCTTCTAATATAAAAGGCCTAACCCAGTGTTCCATTAAGGTATCTTGGCATCCACTTCAATTCCTCCTAATGAGCTAGTCTTGGATTCCCCACGAACCTGTTGACAATATGCATATCATAAGCCAAGTCTAGTTTCATATAGACATTCTATACATGATACTTCTGACGCACTAGTATATAGGATTGAATCCTTCTTGCTTCTTTCTTCCTCAAACATGGGAGCTTGACTCATAGAGTGTTTTGTGTGGTGTCCCAAAGGTGTGCCCACAAGCTTCGACTGATACATTCAAAACCTTGTCCACAACCTTCTTATGATAGCATTGTTAAGTTAAATGCATAACACACTTCATTTGATCCCTTTCTATATCAATCCAAAGAATGCATCCAGCTTAACCAAGATCCTTCATCTCAAATTTTGAATTTAGCTTCATCCTGTGCTTGTCGATCATTTGATTGTGCCTACTAGCCACAATGTCAGCATATCATCTACGTAAATAACAAGTATAAACAGTCCTGTGGTTAAAACATTGTGTAAATATATAGCTATTTTAACTACACCTTCCGAACTCCTCCTTATAAGAAAGTCTTCAAACTTTTTACACCACTACCTCGGACTTTACTTTAGAATATGCAACAACTTTTAAAGCAAACACACCTCATGGTCATTAGTAAACCCCCTTAGTTTCTCCATGTAAATGGTATCATCTAATTCTTCATGTAGAAAAATTATCTTGTCGTTCATCATTTACAGGTACAAGTCAAACTTGTTGGTTGTGGATAGTAAGATCTTGATCAAGAAATGTTTTACCAAGGGTGAGAAAATCTCATTAAAATCCACACCTTTTATCTGTGTAAAGCCCTTAGGTAGAAGCCATGCCTTGAACCTCGTCTTGTACACCCCAAGATTACTGTTCTTTTTCTTAAAGATCACTTACCTCCGACCACCCCTTGCCCCTTCGAATAAGTCGACAAGCTTCCATGTGTAGTTCTTCTTTAGCAAGTCAAGTTCATTCTCAATGGTCTCAGTCGTTACTGTCTTTCCTTATTCATTTTTGCCTTCCTAAATCTTCTTGTTTCAGCATAACCTTTTACTTTTTGAGCTACACTAAGAACATAACAAATAAGGTCAGCATCTTTGAACATTCTATTAGGATGTTGAACTATTTTCCCTTTATCATGCACTACTTGATAGTCACGTATAGCACGTCCTAACCCACTCGCATCAAGAGTTGCTGGTTTAATGTCCTAGTTTGAAGTACCTTTTACTTCTACTAGACGATCTTGTGTGGGTCTACTGGTGGATGGCTCCATCTTAGTTAGAGTGTCTTTTCCCTTTCTTCAAAGTTGCCACCACGCATTTATTTATGTGTCTCCTCACACACCATATGTCCCTACAGATGATTAAATTTAATATTTATGCTCCAACCTCTACAGTCTCTCTTGACACTTTCTATGTATTTGAGGAAGATAAAATTTTGTAGTCTATGCCTTTATCTTCCTACTTGTCATGTCCATATGTAAATGATCTAAACACCCTCAGTTGGAGTAATTAGTTGGTCTCCTACTCCAAACCTCAATTTGTGTCTTGCACTCAAAGGCAGAGAAAAGACATCTCTTTACTAGGTACATTAGAGTGTTAACAACTTCTCCCTATAAGGTCTTAGGTAGACTTACTCCTAATTGTGGGCATCTCATCGTCTTCATAATAGTCGTGCTCATCCTCTTAGCAAGTCCATTCTACTGAGGGGTACCTGATACAATTTTGGACCTCTTTATCCCCTAGTTCTTATAGAAGTCATTAAACTCCTTCAAAACAAACTTCAACCTATTATTTGTCCTTAACACCTTTAGCTTTGTCCCTTGCTAACTCTCGATTTGGGTATACCAATCCTTGAACATTTGGAATATCTTCCCTTGTTCATCAGAATGTAGATCTAGACCCTTTGCGAGAAATCATTAACAATGCTCAGAAAGTACAACCTTTCACCATGAGTCTATATCCTAAATAGACCTAATAAATCTACATGAGCATACTAAAAGGGCTTGCTAGATATATGCTTCCTAGTCCAAATTGCACTCTATGAGACTTCCCAACATGCATTGGTCAATAAAATCCAGCTGCTGCGGTTTTTCCCACATCAACTATTACTGCTTCTCGAGCTTAACTAAGCCTTTCTTGTTAATATGGTCTAACCTCAAATGCCACAACTTAGCCTTATCTATTATCATCAGATTGGTTGTAGAAGCATGCACAATAACAGTACACCCTCTCTAGAATGTACAATCCATTAATTCTCACCCCTTAGCAACAATAGTCACTCCATTGGACACTGACATTATTCCACGCTCCACCTTGGTGGAATAACATATAACGTCAAACATACTTATGAAAAGAAGGTTCCTCTTCAGCTCTGGAACTAATCTCACATTCTATAGCAACATCTCTTAATTATCAAACATGCTTCATCTATTGGTCCCTATACCCTGCATCTTGGAAACTTCATTGTTCCTTGGGAAAACCATCCCAATCTCGTTCAATTCTAAGGTCTCAAAAAGTCCTTAGTAGGACACATATGGTAGATACACTCGAAATCCAAGATCATCTCCATCTTGATCTTCCACAACCCAAAATTGTTGCCTCCAAAAAACTTCTTGATGCCTAACTCATTGCCTTCTTCACTATTTTTTCTTGATTGTGTTTATATCTATTATGAAAGGTTTAATAGCTCAGAAAACTTCTTGATGTCAACTTTATTGCCCCATAATGGACATTACTTATTGGGTTTCATAGCTAAAAAACATATAAGAACAATAAGAAAGTTAAGTGATTCATGAACACTAGAACAACTAACGTACTGGTGATGCAAGTTATATGATAGTCAAATTAAACTTATTCGATTTACTTCCTTAGTTAGTTGTAAACACTTAGTATATATTAACTAACTTTTTTGAAGAATAAATCAATTTACTTATATGATATTCAAATTAAACTTATTCTATATACTTTCTTAGTTAGTTATAAACACTTACTATATATTACCTAACTGTGTTGAAGAATAGATTGATATACATAAGCATGATTATGTTTTGGTTATTTTAATTAATCCAAGTCTCCTAAGCATGGCTCCTAGTTAGTATAATGGCTTATGAATTTTCACTAACTTTTAATTCAGACAAAAACACACTAATTTACAATGTAGACACAAATTAAAAGCAAACATCCCACAATCAATAAACCCAAATCAACCTAGGCAAAAATAATCTAGAAAGTTCAAATTCATTGGTGAAAATAAAATAAGATAAATAAAATATAATAAAATTTCAAAATATGAACTTTAGAAGATGTAGATGATAAGTACTAGAACAAAGATCTTTTGATGGCCACAGCTGTGGAGTTACCTATTCTAACCAAAAGAATGTTAGAGGGCACAAAATAATAATACAAAAAGGTGGCAACTTGGCAAGCTGGAAACTTCGGCACTTATCATATGCAAAAATTTTTTGTGCCTATATTTTATTGATCTTTCTTTAAAATAAACAAAATTCAAAGGAATTTTCTGTGGAATCAGGAAGCTGAAAAATACTAAGATAGCATGGGTAAGTTCGAAATCCATATGTGAAATAAAAGAAAAAGGCGGGTTGGGCTTGAAAAATATTTTCATATTTAATGATGCACTTCTAGGAAAATAGAGATGGTAAATGTCATTACAAAAAAGGACTTTTATGGGAAAAGATTGTCGATTCTAAATACAATGGATGGAGAGGTTTATTGCATAGAGAAGATAACAAGTGCATATCAATTGATGAAAAGATCTAAGAAACTGTTGTGGAGTGAAAAAACATTCAGAAATGGTTTGACCGGTGTCTAGAATGGAAGGTAGAAAATGGGTCCAAATTTAAATTTTGGATGGGCAGCTAGCTAGGGGGTGAAGCATTATAGCAAAAATTCAATTAATTGTTCTTAAACTCAATCAAAGACAGGGTAATAAACTCATTTGGGTATTGGGATGAAGGAGTGTTAGTTTGGGAATTTGAATGGCGTAGGTAGTAATAAACTCAATGAATTTAACTTATACATTGATAAGGTCAAAGTGCTAAACATTCGTGAAGATAATTAGATCTAGAATCTAGACCCATCTAGTATCTATATTGAATCTCATCAAAAGAGAAGTACAGATCCAATAAGAAGACTCACTATGCATATTCTGCCAAAAGGTCATAAAATTAATGGATCACACTTTTTTCCTTTGTAAAGTGGCAAAGAGCGTTTGTGACTCTTACTACAGGCGGATTGGAATATCTACAGTAAGCTCACCATCTGCAGGGCCACATATACTAGAAAACAAACCTTGTATTGGTACATACTCAAAAAAACCTTGGTGGATGTCATTTGGTTAGCTGTATTATGGAGTCTATGGAAATACAGAAATAATCATATATTCCGAAATATTAACTTCAACTTTGATTCAATGGCATGGAGTTGGCTAAAAAGTGGGTGTAAAGAGTTCTCATTATCCTTTGATTCGTGGTCTGCTAACATTAGCACTTGTCTGGTATCACTCTCGAGTAATAGCAGGATTTCGGTAGTATATATCTGCAAAATCAAGGGTTTTTCTTACACGGTAATGGCATTTCTCGAGCTGCTGTAGTCAAATCTGGAATTGGCAGGTTAGTATTTCCTCTAAAAGATTGATATTCCGAAAATAGAAGAGTTCACTTCTGAAGGTTGAGAATGAGGAACAATAACACGGTGGCGACCACATGAGTTGGTGGTGCAAAGTGGCACAATTTGGTCGTTGCAAAGGTAATACACGGTAGCATTAGTTAATGAAAGGTCAATGTTGTAACGGTGCAAGGTAATTTGGTGAATCAATATACATTTTTCTTGGAGTAGGACCAACAGTGGATCATTCACCATTACCATACATCATATGAAACTCATCAATCCCATCATTGTCACACATGCCACGTGAAAATAAAGCTTTGGTTACAAAAAATAATAAATAAGAATGCATTTTGTTACAAGTGAAAATCACAAAGGTGTCCTTTTGGGATTTTAATTGTAATGCTATCTTTCATCTGATTATTATTAAAAGTATAATTGTCATGTCCTTTATGAGTGTTCCTAAACATATTTGGAGAGTATAATTTACTTGTTGCTTGCTCATTGTCCATCTTTTATGTCCTTTTATATGTTCTAAGAAATATTATGACATTTTTTGTGCTTTAAATAAAAATAATAAATAAAAATATTTTAAATTATAATTAAATTTTTATAATAATTTATTTTATTATAAATATATTATCTTTAGACATAATATTGTAATTTAAAATAAATATAGGGTGTATTATATTAAAAGACTATTTTGGAATAAAAGACTTGTGGACTTTAAAAAAAAATTCATGAATATAATGACTTATAAAATTTTATAAAATACCATATATAGATTATATAATTTGAATTTTAATTTCATAAGATTTTTAAAGACTTTATAAATTCATACAATTTTATTGAATTTTATATATTTGTAAAAAATATTCAAGGTTACAAAAGTTAATTAAAACGAAAAAAAATAAATTATATGCTTTGGATAAAAAAGTGAAATTAATACAAACTTCCAATCTTTTAAGGTTTGTTTGGGATAGTTTTAGTTCTAAGTTTAAAATTTTCACAAACTACAAGTTTGTAAGTTTTAAAATCTAGTTTAGTATAATTTGTTTATATATTTTTATATCTAAATTAGTTTACAGATGTATGTGGTGACTGCCACAACTTTAATTGAATGCTTGGCAGTGTCAGCGATGGAAATACCAATGGTAAGTGCTGTTTGTGGGGGCAAAGGAGGTGAAAATGACAATGAGATGGTATTGATGTTAGTAATTGTGGTAGATGCATGTTGTGGTGTGAGTGGTAGAAGAGGAAGAATAATTTTCAAATATAATACCTATAGTCTCAATATTTTAGGTGGGGTGGTTTTTTATAGCAATTTCCACTAAAAAAAATATAAAATCCATTGAAATCTATTTTAAAAACATTGCTTTAAAATTTGTATACCTTCATAAAAGTTTTAGTGGCATACCACTTGACTTGTTTATATTATAAAAAATTTTAAATATCTGAAAAAATCAATTTAAAACAACAATGCTACTAACGAATAAAAACAAAAAATTCTTATCAAACTAAAGTTATGTGATGTAATATTTATTAATCACTTTTCAATTATGAGCACCGAACAGTTGCCTCCCAGAACCCCTCAGGTTCAGCTGGCCTACCTAAAGTTCCCTGGAATACCATCTTTAGCCTCACATTCGATTCTATTTAATTTAGAAGCAACTAATGAAACACAAATTTGTCTTGGCAAATATCCGACCCACTCCTAAAACCTAGGCTTATATAAGATGAATATATATTTAGCCATCCATCCTCCAGGCCTGAAAGCTTCAAGTTCACCATCTTGTTCTTTTTTCTTTTCTCCAAACTCATCCTATATAGGTTAGATTTCCCATCCTAAGGGCTACATAATAGCATCCTTAATCATAGAACCCGTTTTGGTTGTCAATAGATTTTGATCTGCATTCTGCAGTTAACTTTAGTTGGTTGTTTATTTCTCAAATTAGTTAGGAAGAGATTAAAAAATATTAGAAAAAACTAGTTGCTCTTCGTGGTTCTTTTGAAAGAATCAAACCAAATCACCAAGTATCCATCTATTCAAAATTGTTATGACATCGAGCATTTTTTTAAAGCAAACCAGATAAAAATTACATTATTGCTATAATGTACATGTTGTAAGTTGATTAAAAAAGGATGGCACAAAAACAAAACATAACATGATCTTAGAGCCAAAGATAAAAAAACCCTAAAAATGATAATACACCAAAAAGAATAAAAACCTCATTCCTTGATGCCTCTCTTATACACTAGCATTTCCAAGCTAAAAGTTTAACCTGAGCAAGCAGAGAATTAAGGTGTGAAGATTCCTTTTTTAACACTTTTGTGATTCTATTCAACCAAATAACCCAACATTGCATGCCAAATAACCACTAATTTCTTCCGCACCTTCACCTACTAATACAACAGAGAAATTGAGGCAGCAGGCAACACAAAGATCATACGTAGCCAAGATATAACCCCTTCCCATCATATTTAAAAGAAAAAAAAAACAAAAGTAGAGTAAATGTTTAACACCTTCAACCAAATCATAAAATAATAGGTAAACCCTAAGTGATAAAAATGTCCCTAACTCTCAAATTATTCAACTAGGTAAGATACCCAACAGCAACTTATCCTAGTTTAGATGTTGCTAAGTATTTCCATAAAGATTTACAAAGAGAAGAATTCACATTAATATTCAATTCTGGAATGCAAGAGATAAGACAATTATATGTTGAAGTTATTGAGTATACCTGAGATGCACATCATGTTTCCAAACCCATATGTCCATCAGAGTATACACTAACTGAACACTAGCAACTAAACTCTTTAGATCTTCTAGTAGAAATTTTTCCCATGAAAAATAAACAATTCCGAAAAAAAAAATCTGAAAAGGAAAGAGATCCACACCAACCTTGATTCGAAAAAAATTATTTATCCTATTCCCTGTACCCTCCTTCCAAAACGAGATATCAAACGTTCTTTGATAGTACACTTTTATCCAAGTCATTCTCTTTGACGTTGCCAAACCCATTTCACAGAAAAAGAAAAAACAAAAATCAAAATAGTAATAATTCATATGAAAATGAATTTTTTTAACACTTACCCATGAAGCACTTATATACGTACATATATGTAGAACGGATGAAAATTCTATGTCCCATATTACAGAAGATTTTCATTCTTGTTCTTATGAAATTTTATACTATAGATATTAATTTTCATTAGAAGTGAAATAGATAAACATAAGAAAGAAAAAGAAAATAGAAAGAATATAATAAAAAAGGAACCGGCAAGAAATAAATATCATAAAAGAATATATAATTAAAGCATAATATTGTAATATACAATTATTTATAATTTTTAAAATAATTATTTTTAAAAATAATTAACACAACAAATGAAAAAGAGAGAATATATTATGAACATTATTTATTTTCAAAAACTCATTAAAGAACAATTGAAAATGAGTTAGATTATTTTCCTTTTGTTATATTCTAATTTGAAAGATTTTTTTTTTTTAATTTCAAGAATCGTTTAGAAATTTTCAAAGTGTAACCAAATAAGGTTATTAAGACACTTGGTGTAATAATAAGATGTAAAATGGCATAAAGTACAATGTGAAATTGAGAGATATGTTGAAAAAGATGAATAGCAGAAACATCTCTCAATTTGTGTGTTTGTTTTTAAAAATATTTGTATTAAAAACAATATTTTAAACCAGTGAATTTTAAAATGAAAAGTTTTAGTATAAACTTGTTTTAAAAAACAATGGTTTTAAATTGTTTCAAAAATTAATTTTTTGAACTGAATAGAATTTAAATGAAAAATTAATTACTTAATTTGTAGTATAAAAGTGTTTTGAAAAATAATTCTTGAAAACAATAAATGAGAAAAGAATAATTTTTCATTTCATGAGGTGATGTTTGTTTTAACCATTTTCTATTTTTATTTTTAGGGAAAATAGAAAACAGTAGTGAAAATATACTTTGTTATAATTTAAAAAATATTTTCGCTAAAAATATTTTCAAAAAATAACTAAAAATAGAAAAACAAAAAAAATTGTCTTCAATATTTTTAAAAGTTAATACTATATGAAAATTTAATATCAACATTGTAATTATATAAAAATAATATATAAATGTATTTTGAAATATATATATATATATTATATAATTTATAATATTTTTGTTAAATGACTAAATTTAACAGTATTATATTTTGAAAATAAAAAATATCAAAGTGAAAACAAATATATTTTCCAAATGTTAAAAACTTAAAAATAAAAATAATTTTTAAAAAATAAAAATAAAAAATATTTTCTCAAAAAAAAAAGTCATCTTAATTACTCTCAATTCTATTTTCTTCCTTCTAGTTTTGGAAAAGAAACCATGCTTTTGTAAATACTTAGGATAAGAATAATTTAAAAAATAAATGAAAAAACTAAACCTGCACTGTCAAGTATCCATACAAAAGGTAAGAGACATATAACAGTTGAAATTAAAGAGCGAGCAGCTGAAATTAAAACACCCAGACATATAAACTATTAAATAAACCATTGATCATAGGAAAGTCTAAACTAGTTATTATTCATACATGCCTCAAACATGCAAGCTTTAGTTACAATCCAAGCAAATGTAACAGCAACCTACATTAAAACAATGTGGTGTGTGGCCCCCATCTGATAAGGCCCAAACCACATTTGAACCAGAATAGTATCCGGGACATGCATGCAACCAAATCTAACCAAAAACCACAGTTTCAATTCATGTCAAAGGATAATTATAACCAAATATAACAGAAGAAAAGGAACTTATAATAAAAGAGTTGATTATTTTATTAGAGCCAACAGCACGCATCTTAAGCTTTCCTATAGATCATGTCCATGAGATCCATTTCCTTGTTCATATCTGGCCCCATCTCCATTGCAAGCTCATAATCCATTGTGTTGTTTTCCACAGCGTTTACCATCACAGGCACATAGCCGCCGCCGCCATATGGCAGGTTCCACCCAGCTTCATCCTCGCTGAAGTCACCCTCTGAGGTTTCGTACCGAACCTGACAGAAACCCTACAGATACAATCCAAAACAATGAGTGAGGTCTATCAAAATTATAAATAAAAACAAGTTCACTTTAAATATGTCAGATATACATAAATTATGGCCTTTTCTGCTGAAAAAATAATAAAAACTATTTTCTGATGGTGAGTAAAAGCAGATCCAAGAATGTTGCATGGTACAAGACCACTTATCATTTATGATATCAATTAATAAATGTTACATATAATTATTTAATTAGAAGATAAACTAATTAATTAATTATATGTAAGCATATTTATTGGTTGAGAATAGGGATGATGTGATATCTGAAATCATCTAATAATTTTATCTTGTTAGATCACATAAAGTAGATTATATTATTTGATGTGTTACTTTAAGTTTTTAGAAGCTCTTACCCAATAGACTAGTAATTTAAGGTTAAGTTTTCTCTTGTTCTTAAGTACTCCTAACATCCCCTTCTCCCTATTAGATGTGTTGTATGAGGGGCGGTCTCCGAGATGCACCATAGGGCAGGGACATATCCTTTATATATATGGAATATTAAATGGATATTTGCTTGATTTTTCTAATGAAAGTTTCTATCTATAATTTTATATATATAAGTGATAAATATTTTTATAAATTTATCATTTATTAAATAATTATTTGTGAGAAATTCAGTTGTGTGTCTGATGAGTCTAAAATTCAAACTTTAGTTGTTTTACCTTTGGACTGTTGAGATTGGTGGTGCAGCTAGTATGCTCACCACCCTTGAGGTTCATCTGGATCATGGAGTTCTTCAAATCCTTCTCAGCATTTTCCACCTCAGAGACTTGCCTTATGTAATTCTCCAGCATAGTGACTCCCTTCTTCATTCCTCTGCGCTTGTTTCTCATCTTTTTTGCATTCTGGCGACGCTTGGTCGCGTTCCAATGGTTTTTAATAGTGTTTTCTGTCCTCCCAGGAATTCTCCTTGCTATCTCTGCCCACTTGTTGCCGAGCTCCCTATGAGCTTGAATCAGGATCTTGTCCTCAGCTTCACTCCAGGACTCTTTCTGCATTGGTATGAAACAACAATGCTTTTATATGTGAAATAGGATATATACTAAGGAAGATTTTTAAGCTTAGCACTCGTGACAGAAAAATACTGTGCCTCCTAAATATTTTTCTATAAACCATAACTGTAATCACTCTATTTAAGATTTAATCACAGTTAAAACTTTTCGACCACGCCTCCCAAAAATGTTTTCTGTAAGGAATATTGGACACAGATCCATAAGAAACTATTAGATGCTTTCTAACCACACATTATCTAGGTCTGAAAAATATTCAACATATAATTAATTAATTTATTTATCTTATAAATTATATTAATTAAATAATTATATATTATATGCTTAGTTGAGACTTTCATGCCATGATAGTTCGAGACCATTAATAATTTCTCGAGATCTTCTCTGACAAACCCGGGTGTCTCCTTATTATAAATTATATGCATGCGTTGATATATGAAATAATATATACTAAGGGGTACTTCTTTTACTCTTGATACTAGTGCAAAGTATTATATACTCCTTATTATATACATATATTTTAGTATAATTAAAATATTAAACCTGCTTTCATATACAACATAATTATATTTAGTAATTGAGACATTTTGCAAATCTAGAATATATATATATATATATATATATATATATATATATATATATATATATATATATATTTCAAGAGTAATTATAAGAGATGTAGTCTTGATTTTTGTTTTCTTTTTAAATTTAATAGTTGAAATTAATTATTAACTATAACCATTGGATTTTAAGAAATTAAACAGTAAAATCAACTGTAAGTTTTACTAAGTTTTACTTTTTAGAGTAAATGAATTTCTTTTATATATATATATATATATATATATATATATATATTACTTATGGGGTAAAAAGGAAAGAGAGGAAAAATATATATTTAAATACTATACTCTTTTAAATTTTTAATTTTTTAAAAATAAATTCAAGGTATTAAAAAATAAAAAATTAGTTTTTTCATTTTCTAAATAAGGTTTATAGAGTAAAAATATTAAAAAAATCAAAAATAAAAAATAATAAATGATGTGATAGAAAATAAGAGATAGAAAACATAAAACAGTAATGCTAGTTGGTACAAGGACTTTTTTTTATTAGGAGGAATTGAACCTATGTTAATTTTATTTTATATTTTTGGATTTGATAAGAACAGAATACCATGTTAAGGATTTTACACAACTTATACACTAATAAACTAATCAAACTAAACTCCTTCATCTTTATTTTTAATATATATATATTTAAAATAATAAATTTACTTTTCATGTACAACATAATTATATAATATAAAAAAGAATTATATGATAATTAATTGGGACATTTTGCAATTCATATATTACTAGAAGACATATAGACTGTAATTCATATGTTTAAATAATGACAGTAGGATTGTGAAAAAAATATCAAATTTTCTACACTGAAGCATACTCATCTTATAAAAAAATTAAACTGCACCATCTCAATGATATTTACCATAAAAAAATCTGTACACCTTTATATGCTGTAAAAATATGCTTTTAAAATATAAATTAGGGAAATCATTTTAACTTCTAAACTAAAATAATATAATTTAAAAAACTTTATTTTTGAAAAAGTATTATTATTAATTTAAAGACTTTTATTCTGAAAAAAGTATTTGTTAATTGACTTTTATTCTGAAAAAGTACAGATAAAAGCCCCTAAAGGCTCATGTATTTTGGAGAGTTAGTTATAAATAAAAGAGAATGTAGATAAAGAAACAAATGTGATGGCATGTTGCTCAACTCTACGAATATGTATAAAAATAAGTGTGAGTTACTAATTCTCTACGTTGTAATGAAATTAAATAAATGTTTTGATTTAATTTCATTTATCAATTTAATTTAATATGTAAATAATACATTTTATTGTAGTTAAAAATCCCATAAAACTGTGAAATGTACTCCTGATAGCTAAAATCCTCTATATTACATTTATATAATTAACAATCATCACACTAGTGGTGTGGTGATTTTATTTTTCGATAAAAATATACATACTAAATAAAAACTCATTACAACTTGAAAGAACTTAATTTTCTGTTCAAAGTAAAACAAAATCATTAAACATTTTTACAAGATACTATTAATTTATTTTTGACATATTATATATAGAAAAAAAAATTACTTATTTTGAGAGGAAGTCTTTAAAATTTACTTTTCATACTTTTAATTCATTTTTTTTCAAATTTTATGCAGTAATAAGTAACTAATATTAACTATTAGATTTTTAAAAAATAAGAAATGAGATGAAAGAGTAATTTTAAATAAACCAATTTTCCCTCCATGTTAAGTAAATAAGGAAGATCAAAACATGGTGAAAGATGTTTATATAATTGTAAAAGATGTGATGTCATTTGGTATATGTGTAAGAGAACGAAAAAGTAAAAACTAAAAAGTACAGAAGAGGAAGTAACCCTAATATTTGGCCTGAGATGGTTGTGCCATCTCTCCCGGCATTGTTTGCCAACCCTTCCATTCAGCAACTTAGCAATGTGAGACCATTTTTTGACCCCAAAACGTTTCACCAATTGAACCAGGACCCTACAAAAAAAATAAACTCAAGAATTTACCATTTTGTCAACAAGGATGAACAGTCAGACAAAAAATTATAACAAAATTAACCTCTCTAAAAGAGAGAAGCAAAACCAATGACATAAATTTTTATAAAATTCCCACATGAAATAACAATAAATTTAATAAAAAATGAAAAAAAAAAGTAAAATTAAGTGAGAGACAAAGATCCTGAAATTGAGAATTTTTTGGTTTATACCTGTCTTCTTCAGCACTCCACTGGCCTTTGATTATGTTAGTCATCATTTTGTGGTGGCTTCTGCCACTACTCCTCCTCTGCTGCACCTGTTTCTTGTGTTAACAATAACAAAAATTTTATTAGCATTATTATTTTCAGTGTTCCAATGATGGTTACAGATAGATCCAAAAGTGAATGATGGTGAGCAGACATAGAAATAGAGCTTTTTATTTTACGATATATATTAGTAATTAGTTCGTTAGTATATTTTTCAGTAAAAAAGATATGAACACACAACTTTTTTTCTCTTTCTTTATTTCTAGATCAATTTTATATCTTGTGAAAGATACAGCTTTATAAGATTAAATTAATGGCTAGAAGATGAGATAGAGATTGTTAATCGAATTTCTGACACTATCAAAAAATTAACAGATTAATAACTAAACATTTCTCGATAAAAAACAAAAAAAAAAAATTAGCAGAATCACCTGAAGGTGTGAAGTTGCCCTTGTACTCTGGGAAAAATCCCAAATGGCCTTGTTGCTGGTGTTGGAATGGCCATGCATGGGATCAACTTGGTTGCTGTCTGGAGCATAAGGCACAGGGTGAAAGTAAGGGTTGACAAAGGCTTCTTTAAAGGACTGGTCATTGGAGTAAGAGGATTTGTTGGATGGTGTTGAATTACCAGAAATAGGAGGTGATGATGAGGACAAAGTAAACAATGGAGTGATGAAAGAGGAAGAACCCTCAGTGAAAAAGTTTGCAGCAGGGTGATTCTCATGGTTTGGCTCATTGAGGAGATGCTGCTGAAGATTGCTGAAATTGTTTTGGTACATGCAAAAGGTGATATTATTTGCTGACATAGGCATCTCCGATTTGATTTCAGAGAAAATCCCAGAAGGGTAGGGAGTTTTTTCAGGAAAAGTTGGATCAAATTCCATGAAAAATGAAAGAGAAAAAAATGAAACACAAAATGAAAGAGAGATTGTTGCTGTTGTGTGTGAAGGGTAGAGGCTGGGTTCTTGGGATCTTATAGAGCCTAGCATTGGGACTTCACAAAAAAAAAACATTCAAAAAAGAATTGAGGTTTGAATGACACGTGTCATTGTAATAACATCATCAAACGGCTCAGAATTGTTGCCTTTGTGACTGTTTAGCTTCCAAGACTCTGAAGTACCCCACTTAGAGAATTGGTTTTTTATTTTCTTAGTTGTTTTTTTTTTTTAATTTTCTTTTCATTTTTTTGGTAATACATATAAACAAAAAAAATGTATAGGAAATGATGAGTTTGTTACATAGCTTTGTATTTTTGAGTTGGCTTTGGACTAGTATTTAAAAACACTTGACATGTGTGGCAACTCCTGTGAATAAAATCGGGAACCGGGTATTACGTTTTTATCAATTTTATATTTTTTTAGTTTTTAATTTTTACCTACATTTTTATTTTCAGATTATATTATTAATATATCATGTTTCTTATTTTCTTTCTCTCTTTTTATCTTTGTGAAGAAGAGTGTCAAAACATTAAATAATTTATTTTAATAATATATTTACCTTTAATTAATACTTCATGCTTTAGAACCATTCATTAATTACATGACATTAAAAAGTTCCATAATACTTTTTGAAAAATTAAAAATATTAATTGCATACATTAATTTATAACAATTTGTATGTTTGTATTTTTATTTAAAATTAAAGTTTAAAGATTATCAACACAATACAAATACAAATAATTTTACATAATTTATGAAATTACAAATCACTATTTATATAACTTTTCAAGTAATTATTTTAAATATTGAACAAATTTATACCGTATAACTTATATGTATGGTAATAAAATGATAATATAAAATTATTTTACACTATTAAAATAGTTTATTTTTTTCTAAAAATTAAATATTTAATATTTCCGATCATTGTTTATTATAAAATTTTACATAGATTTACTCTTCTTCCCAAAAGGGTAACAGACAAAAAGTTTTCTTAAACTATTTTCTTCATTTAGTGAGTCAAAAGATATATCATATTGGTTGATTATTGTTATACTATATATGAAAGATGGAAAACATTAATTTTAATAAATATATGATTTTAGGAAACAATTGTTCATTCAAATGTATTCACTGGGATTATAAATGCATGAAATATATGCTTTTTCTTACCACTTTCATTTTTTAATTTAAAAAGAAAGCGTGAAGCAACTATATAGGACAAACATGAAACATCTGAGCGAGAATTATTATCTCTCTACTCGTTTATTTTGTGGACGGTGCTTTCCACAATTCTTAAATACCCTTTTGATACTTTTTAATGGATAAAGAGCATGGCTTTATACGGAAAGTAAGGAAAAATAATGGTAAGAAAAAACCAAATTACTTTATTGTAAGACAGATAGCTTTTGTACATTCACTTATCATGGTTAAATAGGGAAGTGAGAACGGAGCAACATCCTATGAATATCGGTAAAAACATCCTCATTCGTAATAGATAATTACCTAAAAAAATAGATATAAATATAGAGGAGTCTGGACCGATAAAAATGATGCAGGACCGGGTATAAATATTATAGTAATTTATCTGCCTCCCACCTTTTATTTATATATATATATATATAATATTATTTAATATAATTATATCATATAATATTATATAATTATAATTTTGACTGAAAAATAATGCTAAAAATATTATTTTCATAATAATTTATTATACATAATATAATTATAGAATAAAAAGAGACATAATATATTTTACATAAATTTAATAAATAAAAATAAAATTTATCAGAAATTCGGTTATTTATAAAATAACTTTTAATAAACTTATAACATTATTTGACGTGATGATAAAAATTCATAGATTTATGTGTAACTATATAAAATATTATAGAGTATTTTATAATTTGTTATATGTTTAATGTTATATTAACTTGTTTTTCCTATTATGTTTGGTTATAGGTAAAAGATATTGATTTATTATCTTTATATAAGTAAAGTGTGGGTCACGGGTGTGAGTAGGGGTATGTAGATACTTAGCGAGTATAGGGATCAGAATCAAAGTTGCTATCCTCACAATTATAAAGGCAGGTATGGAGACGGTACTATAATACACTATTGAGACACTTATTATCATCCCTATAGCTAAACCATATACAAAAATATATGTTGTCCAGTAAAAACAAAATATAAATATATCACCAATTATATAAATCAATTAACATGAGATAATTTTTTTTAATCATGAATCTTAACTTTAAATTCCACGTATGTCGTCGCGATAAATATTTTATGAATAATTTTATTAGAGAAAAAGGATTATGTCATGTTAGGATAAAAAGTTTTATATTGGTATTTAACACAACTTTTTCTGATAATAAATTTATTAATTTTACTAATTATTTTAAAAATTATAAATAAAAAGTTGTGATTAAATATTAATATAAAATATTTTTATACTTTTAATATATACTAATTCAACTCATTTTATTATTTATAATAATTCTATTTAATTGAAGTAAGATTGTCTCTAATAAAAAGGATAAGAACATGTGATCTAGAAGAAGAAAAAAACTGTAAATGACAGTAATTAATTCTAGATTTTTGGTGTTAAATCAAACGATAAGTCATCTAATTAATGTCAAGCTGTCTGTAACCATATATTTTGTCCTATATGGTGATGTGGTTTAAACATGAAGGCCAGTCATGAAGCCATGAGGAGGCTCGTGATTTTCTATCCAGTGGGAAGGAAGTAAAAAAAAACAACAAATTGCGTGTAACTGTTGATTTATTTTCGCTATCATTTTTCTATCTTTAAATGAGTTTTGTATTACAAAAAATTGTTTTAAAATAAGTGTCATATTTATTATTTTGTCAACGCAATATTAATTGTTTTTTAATGAATATTTCAAATAATGTCCTTTTACTAATGTTACTTTACTCAAGTAATATTAATATTAAGGTTAATTTTGTTATATTACTATTATTTTTCATTTATTTATTATCTTTTCTTGATTAATGTAAAATAATTTAGAAGAATCCTTTTAGAATGAAAATAATATAACTATTAAATGACTTTATTAAAATAAAAAACTAATTTTAATAAAAAATAAGTTAATAAAACTAATTACAATTGAATACCATTTACAATCTACATTAATAGTAAGGTTAACTTTATTAAATCAATAATATTTGTCATTTATATATTATCTTTTCTTGATTTATATAAAACAATATAAGATAATAAAGGTGTTCACAAATTGAATTAAATTGAGAATAAAATGAAGTTTGATCTGATCAAATTTAATTGGATTGGATCGGATCAAATTTATAAAAAAAAGAAAAACAACGATCCAATCCTATTAAGACCGAATTGGATCCATGAATTACAAAGAATTTTTTTTCATTTATTTGATTTTCTATAAATAAAGGAAATAAAATAAAATAAGAAACATAAAAATTTGTAAACAAAATACTAAGTCATATATTGTTGCTTCAAAATAAGATATTAGTAAAATTACATATAAAAGTAGTTTATAAATGATAAAATGTAAATCCTAAAAAGATAAAAATGATAAAATTTAATAACTCGTAGTCTCTATTATCGCACTACTTAGTGCATTTCTTTTCCTACTTTAAATCTTTAATTTATAAATAATATTCAAACTTTAAATTTTATTTTATTTTCGTTCATACCTTTTTTCAAATATATATATATATATATATATATATATATAATAAAAATATTAAATTTTAAATTCAACAGATTTTCAAATCAAATTCATGATCTGATCTGTCTATTGTGGGATTAGATCAAATTTTATCCAATTACATATAGATCGGTTTACAGATCTAATTGGGTCAATTTGAATTCACGGATTGATAGATAGATCGGGATTCATGAACAACCTTATAGAACAATCATTTAATAATGAAAAGAGTAAAGAATATAACTACTTAATGAGTCCACTAAAATAAAATAAAATAACTAATTTTAATAAAAAATAAATTAATACAACTAATTACTCATTGAATACCATTAGTGTCTACATTAATTGTAAAATTCTTAACATGTAATTTGTGCACGGGTATAAATCCATATCAATTCGATGAATCTGATCATTCAAACCAATTCAATTAGATTTAGGAACAAATCAAAATGTAATTCGATTAAATCCAACAAAATATTATCACATAACTTAATCATATCATTTTATGAATTGAACTTTGCAAATTCGATGATTTTTTAGCTTATCCCACCAATTTAATCTTTATCATTTTTATTAATAGGATGTTCATAGCAACAAATACAACAAAACAAACATAGCACATAGTCCAAATTAATTTGAAAGTAAATTAAATTACTTGTGTATATATATAAAAAAGAGTGGATCATTGACTTCAAGAGTAAGTTTAGAGGAATTATTCTTCATCTTGATTATAAATTTTCTTAAAATCTAAATATTGTAATGAATAACTAATTTTAACTATTCGATTTTAAGAAAATTAATGTTAAAATGAAGATAAAGTCTCCTAAACTTACTCTTAAAATAAGTGAATCTCTCCTTTTAATTTTATATATATATATATATATATATATATATATATAAAAGAATGGGAGATCCACTCACTCGAAAAGTAAGTTTAAAGAAATTATTTTCTATCCTTACCTTTACTTTTATTAAAATTAAGGGTTATAATAATTAATTGATCATAACTATTAGATTTCAAAAAAATGAATGGTTAGGATAAAATAAATTTCTTAAACTTACTTTTCAAGTAAGTGGTTTCATTGTCTCTCTCTACTATATATACATACATATATATAGGAGGTGTATCACATTAGAATGATATTTTTATGTGATAATTGTGACAATATTTTACAACTATCCAGATTTAAATAAAGGATTGAGATTAAAACAAATCTTTTAAAGATATCATGTGTCTTCTTCATTGTATCACCACCTCCTTCACTACCACCATTACCCTCATCACAGTCACTATTGATGTTGTCACCATAACCACCATCACCATTTTCGTTGTCACCACCTCCATCACTGCCACCTCCATGACGATAATGGTGGGGTTGCGATAGCATCAATGGTGGTGGTGTCGACGATAGTGGTGGTGGTGGCGAAGATGGTGGTGGCAACGGGGATAGTGGTGGCAAAGATAGTGGTGGTTGTGGGGTTATTGTAAAGGAGGTAGTCATGGTGGCAGTGGTGATACATTGATGGAGACACTTGATATTTTTAAGTGAATTATTTAATCTCAATCATTTCATTTAAATTTGGATGGATAAAAAGTATTTTCACATTCCCACATAAGAACATCATTCTCATGTGATACGCCTCCTATATACACATATATATATATATATATATATATATATATATATATATATGTGTGTGTGTGTGTGTGTGTATACATATATATAGATAGATGGTGAGAGAAGAGGTCTACTAACTCCAAGATTAAGTTTAAGGGATGTATTTTTATCTTAACAATTCATTTTCTTAAAATTTAACGATTGACATTAGTTACCCATTACAACTATTAGATTGACTACCTTAAACTTATTGGATCTTGGAGTAAGTGGATCTTTCTTATTCTATATATATATATATATATATATATATATTAGATTTTGATAAAATAAATGATTAAGATAAAGAGTAAATTCCTTAATGTTATTCTTAGAAAAAGTGGTTGTGAAGAAAACTCCTATTTATTTTATATTTACGTTTTACTTATTCAAATATGTTGTTAAAATTTATTTGATAAAACTGTAATTAAATTTGTTATTTAATGATTTGTAATAACCTAGGAATATAAAATATTTTTTACCATACTAGATGTGAATGAACTAATATGGATTAAAATGATAATAAATTAGGGTGGGACTTGAACAGGCAATTATTCTCTCACTCGCATGTACTTATACTCATATTATAAAGGAAATAATTTTATTTAGAGTGATTTATATTTAGATAATTTTATTTAGACACGTTTATCTCTTATTATTTAAATAATTATACTATTTGTTTAATTTCAAAGTTCTAACTACGTCTAAAAATAAATGCCAACTTTATTTATATTTTTATAATAAATTTAGTTTCTTTTTTTATAACTATTATAAAGGAACTCCATTTGCAGAAATTTACTTAGACAATATTATTCTTAATTATTTATACACTTTTATCTCTAATTAGTTTATAATTAATTACAAAGGGAATAACCCCATCTCGTGTTTTTTTTATTTAGTCATTTTTATTCTTAATTATTTAAATAATCTATAACTATTACAAAAGAAATGAACCCATTTAGTGTCATTTTTATTTAGACAATTTTGTCTCTAATTATTCTATAACTATTATTATAAAGGGAATAGTCATTTTTATTTAGACATTTTATCCTTAATTATTTATATAATTACACTATTTATTTAACTTCAATTTCTAACTACTCTAAAAATAACTTCTTACTGTATTTATATTTTAAAATAAACTTCAGTTGTTTTTTACAAATTCTATAACTATTATCAAATGATGTCATTTTCATACCTTTTAACTCTAATTATTTAATAATTATACTATTTGTTTAACTTCGAAGTTTTAACTACTTCTAAAAATAACTTTCAACTTTATTTATATTTTTAAAATAAACTTTAGGTTTTATTTTCTTTTTTAAAATTATGTAATTATTATAAAGATAATAACCCATTTTATGTCTTTTTTACACATTTTTATCCCTAATTATTCTATAAATATTATAAAGAAAATAACCCATTTTTTATGTAGCCCCTTTTATCGCTAAATATTTATATAATTACACTATTTTTTAAACATCCAAGTTCTAATTACCTCTAATAATAACTTCCAACTTTGTTTATATTTTTAAAATAAACTTACGTTTCATTTTGTTTTTAAAATAAATATAATTAATTTTTAATTCCACCTAGAAACGAAGTGCTTTTTTATCCTAATAATAATAATAATAATATAATAATAATAATATTATATAAGAATTATCCTTTTGGTCTAAACATAATTTCTTATTTACTTGTTTATATCCTACACCCTCATAATGTAACTATTCATAACCACTTAATAATAAATAACTTCCTTACTTCACATATATCGTTTAAGAACCAGTTTAATTAATAGGTTATTCGTGGAAGAAATAAATATTATAGAGAATTAAACATTTAATTATATTTAATTTAATATAGTGAGAAATTAAATTTAAGTTTTTACTTAAATTATTAATTGAATTTGAGGTGTGATGAATTTATTATAATGTTAATGCTTTTCGGTGATAGTCAATTGATAGTAGAAGAGTGGAGATGTAAGAAATAATTATTCTTCTTTTGTTTCAAAAGGTTTTATTTGAGTTTCAAAAAATTTTCACAAAGTCCATTGTTTGGAAGGAGGGGTTGCATTTAGCAAACTAATTTTACTAAATACACCCCTGGTGCTATATATATTTGAGAACTCTTTCTTTGTCCTTTGAACGTTTCTTATTCTTCCTCTTGTGATTTCTTCTCACCATTTTCTCTCTCTTGGTTGTGGGAAGTTTATCTTGCATGGTCAACTTTAGTTGTCGGATTCTTCCATTACTCCTATTTCTGAGAGGTGATCAACATAGGTTTTGAGAGATCTCTTCGAGTTGATTCTCCCATTTCTATTTGAGTCATCTTTTAAAGGGACAAATAGGTATGGAAATATCTTTTGTTGATTTTTGTTAATGGATCAGTGATTTGATAATTGAGAGGTTTGAGCTATGTGAGATAACGAGTATTTTAACTATGTGTTTAGCTATTTAAGATAACATATATTTTAATTATGTTTTGAGCTGTTTAAGATAATGCATATTTGATTTTGATTTGAGCTAATTGGGTTAGTATATTTGTTGATTATTATATGAGCTAATTGAGTTAGCATATTTGTTTATTATGATGTGAGCTAATTGAGTTAACATATTTGTTGATATGTTATTTGAGCTATTTGAGATAGCATGCATGTTAATTATAAATGCGTAGTGATGGGGTGTTATATTAAATGCATGATGATGTGTTGAGTTAATGCTTTGAGTAATATGTGAAATTATGTATTGTGTGCAAATGATGAGTTACTGAAATTGTGTATGTGGATGATTAGAGATTGTAATTCATTAATAAGGAGTATTAATGAATTATGATGTGGACTGTTACGAGGAGGTAACAAAGCTATCGACGTGATGCATTGAATCAAGGAGGTGGATTAAGTGATCTAGTGCTAAGGCCTTGTTTCAAGTGATGATGCAATGTCAAAGTCCTGTGTTGGGCGATGAAACACTGGTGTTAGGGCCTTATTTTCGATGATAATACACCACAAGATATACTTGGATAACAACGTGATGTAGTGTGAAGGCCCTGTTTCAGGCGATGATACACTAGACATAGTTGGTTATTCAATAAGTATGCTCAGAACTCAATTGTTATCGAATAGGTCTGATAGATACCACTGTAAAGGAACTTAGATGAGCCGCTACCTTGGTATCTGAATTCAATATAGTGAGTCTTTCTAGAAAGCATCAGTTATGTGTTGTCGTTACTTAATGTTCAGGTGGAATATAAGTGTGTTTGATTGGTTGTTAGTGCTTATTTTTAGGTGAAGCATAAATGTGATTGGATTAGTTATGAGTGCTTATGTTCAAGTGGAGTATAAGTGTGATTAATTTGTTGTGAATGTTTATGTTTAGGTAGAACATAAGTGTGATTGATTGGTTGTTATACTTTGATATTGCATAATTATTATATAATAAAAGAATGTCTTCTATCTTATGCTTACCCTTGCATATGTGTTTGTTTTGTATGATTTTGATGATCATGCTTTGCATGGGAGCAGATAGCAAAGGTTATGCTGTGAGGAAGTTAGATGAGTTATAACTATACTTGAAGACTTGACTTGAAGTATAAGATGTCTTGGGTGGAAGTTTGTATAATCTTTTAAATCTTTTGTAAATAGAATAATATAGAATAGTGTGGATAATTTGTTAGGCTTTGTAATGAAGTTTAACTGACAAATGGTGTATTGAGATAAACTTGGACATATTGCATGTACCTATATATATATATATATATATATATATATATATATATATATATATATATATATATATATATATATATATGTTGAGGTAATGGGTGTAGAATTGATTTAAGTTGATGGCTTTTAATAAAGGATTATGCAGTTGAGTTCTGCATTTGCTCGCAGGGCAGTGAGTCTCACCCAATGAGAATTCGTCTTTGTTTAAGAATTGTTTGGATTTGTGCCCAATAATGTATTTTGTTGAGCGAAGTTCCTTCACTGGAACAATCCACTTCAGGGTCCTCGCTGACCAATAGTGGTTACTAGGCGAGCTACCCTGTTACTCGTTGACTGGCCTATCTTGCTTGGCAAGCTTGTGTAGTGTATGTTATGAGTTATTTTGTTGGAAAATTTATTATTCTTGGATTTATATTGTATGAAACTAATATTGTTGTGCTTAATAGTTCTATTTTCAATAGTTTTGAGTTTTAAATTTACATGAAATAATTCAACTTAACGAGTGATATTATCATAAATATTAGAGTTTTCGGGATGTTACATGTCTCACCATGATTTTGAAAACTAGTATCATTTTCTTAGACTTGATTGATTTTATTATTTTTTTTTTTAGTATCTGAAAAGAGTTTTAAAAACTAGTTTCCAATAATTGATTTCTAGAAGAAGAGAAAAAAACTTGTTTCGTAAGTATTGTTTAAAAATTGTTTTAAAGATGTGAAAATGGAAAACTTCTTCATATTTACAGAAATATCATTAATAAAAAGTAAAAAGCAACTCATTCTTCTTGTGTAACATCCTGTGTTTTTAGAAAAATAAAATATTGACAAAAAGGTTTAATTATATTAATATATATAAATTAATTTAATATTGGTATTTATAGAATAACTTAAGAATTTGTTTTATAAAATAAATGTGGGTGTAAATAGTAAGATAGTCTGAAGGTTAAGTCTAAGTCTAGTGTTAGAAAAATCAATCCAACTATTAACTTAGAATAATTCAGAGTGGTTTCGCTTCAGTTCACATTTCTGATTCTAGAGGTTTAACAGAAAGCTACAGAAGAAACCTTATGAGGAAGATTGAGAAGCACAACATTTGGGAACTTGAAGACACATCCTTCATGTCCAAGATCATCCTTCGAGGTAAGGGAGGAGTGAGAAATTATCTTTCATGTGGCATGTGTAGGAAAAATTAGTCGTGGAGCGATCCTTGAGTTTCGATAGGTTTCAATGTAGCATGTATGTTATTAAAGGGTTATGAAGACCCACAAGAGTGCTAATAAAATAAAACATGACTATGGTTTGTTAATTGGAGATATATATTTTAATAACACATAAGAGAAATTGAGATTCAGGTGTGGTTGATACTCATGGATAAGAATTAGATTGTCTTATTAATTTATTTTGTTGGATTGTAAGGATCATGTGAACTATCAGATTATCTATTTGGATGTATTGATTAAGTTGACATTGAGGTTTTCCATTTTGATAACTAGAGGTTAGTACCATTGAACACAATAATGGGAACTATTGACAAACTGGAATTAATGTGTTTGGTGTCCATGAATAGTTAATGGATATTTGTATTAATTTATTTTTTTGGTTGTAAAAGGGAATATGATTAGCTACACATAAGCATATATAAGAAATGGGACAATGGAGGTGAACCCTAAGTCCCCCTAGGAATTAAAGTTTCATGTGTTTTATGCAATTGGTTAGTTTATTTATTTCTATAAATGTTATTGATTTTAAATGATGAAGAATTTTAATTATATGATTGATTAATGTGATGATTGAGAGATTACTAATGTTATTTGAACTACTCTCTATATAAAAAGGATTAGGTGTTAGGTATTAGAGGTTTTCTTCCATTGAGGATATTGATGATTATTACTGCAATTGTAGAGTGTGGTGATAATTAGGTCTTAGAGATAGAGAAGTAGAATGTTTGAGTGTTTAGGGTTAGAATTATATTTTAAGAACCTTATATAAGTTGAATATTTGTTATCTTTCTATTTGGTCAACCAAATCAAGTTCTGTTTGTTGTTTTAGAAATTAGACATTTGAGGCTAAAATTTCAACTAAAAAATTATGTAAAGATGTTAATGATAGAACAAGTTAGGTGAGTTTGAAGTTGAGTTCCTAATCTAGTATGCGGAATATATGTTGGTATGTTGTAAGTTTTACGATTAGATCTAAAATACTTCATTAGATTTTGTGTTCTTCATGAAAGTTGTATCCTTATCTGATATATTTCCATTGGAGTTGGAATCACTCAAAAAAGATGTATACAACTCAAGTTATGAATAAAATAGTGAGTAAAGGTCAAGTTATCCAACTTGGAGTTAATTACTGTTGGTTTGTAATTTTGAAAATAGTGGATGATCAAATCAACTCTTGACATCAACGTAAAAGTTTTAGATAATTGTATTATCTTTATAATAAAATTTACACCGCCCTCATATCATTATTACAACTACATATATTGTATTTAGACTACAAGATGTAATAAAAGAGTAAGATAAAAAGGGATAATGTGAGTTGTAATGGTTCATTGTTGTAGCGTGAAATATTGTGATGTATCTTATAATTATGAGCGTGGTAAATGATTGAATATTTGAAACTTGGTTAAGGAGTATGAATTAGGGATTTGTCCCACTGTATGATATTGATGTTGATTACAATTGGACATATAATGTGTTGGTGATATTGGTTAGGGTATGCTTGACAATGTGCATCCCAGTTGTGGTTAGGGGTGGATTGTGATGAAATTATTAGATTATTGTGATGTATCTTATAACTGTGAGTGTGGTGATTGCTTGAATGTTAGCATGTTATTTGAAGTGCGTGAATTGGAGATTTTTTGCATTGTATGATATTGATGTTTATTTCAACTAGATGTATAGTGTGTTGATGATGACAATCTTTTTGTAAGATGTGATCTAAGCTGCGGTTGGGGGTGAAGTGTGATGACATTATTAAATGTTGGCATTATGATATATATTGTGTAATGACATGACGCATGAGTATGGCAGTCGAAGAAGTTTTGTAAGGATCCCTATTTTGTTGTGCTCTAAGTCAGGTCTTAATGCATCCTTGCTAATGTTTCTCCCATGATTTACTTCTAGAAAGGTTCAAGGTAGAAGATGAATGGTGGAAGAGGTAGGAATGAGGTGGAAGCGCCACTCTAGGGAGAGATAATCCATTGAAGAAGCTTGCCACAAAGGAAAGAGCCTTTAATACAAGCCATTAGAGAACTCTCAAAAATGATAGAAGGAGACACTCAAGTTTAGCTCACAAAAGGTAAGTTTATTAATTCAAGTGTAAAATGGTAGAAGGATATAGAGGAGGTTATTTATAGGAGATGGGAAAGGAATGGACATCCACTTGAATCCAAGGCCCAAGCAAGAGTTAATTAAGTGTTAATTGTGTTAATCACAATTAGCACATGATTAAGCATGGAATATCCAAACATAGCCCTAGATTCAAGGATCTTGGTTCGTTCTACATTTGAATTTGAATTTTGAAGGGAGTCCACATGGCACCTCAAAATTCAAATTAAAAATAAGAGCAACAAAAGGAGCCAAGTAGGTGTCACCATGGAGTTGAGAGAGAAATAGCGTCACTTTGAGGGGAACCAAGGAGACTCACATGTCTTTCACGCTTCATGTGTGAGTTAGAGTGGTGTGGAACCAACTTAGGAGGTGTGGTTGACAAAAACCACATGCCTAAGCTTCTCCAACATGACCCAATTTACTCTACACACTCCACATAAAAGACTAGCAACACCTCCTAAAAATAAAATAGAAATAAAGGTCACAATACAAGGCCAAAATTGAAGTTAATCACACCTCTTTATATGTACCTAATTACAGTTGTTCCCATTTTTTATTTTTTGAAAACTAAAAAACTTATGCGTGAAATATAACTGTTTAAGGGCAAGTGTACCCTATGCAATAGTAATAGTAGACCTAAGTCTAGATCTCGTACGTAAAGGACCAGATCTAGTTCTCAATTAATTCAATTTAAATATCAAAGAACAAATAAACGAATCAATATTTTAATGAGTGAGTCACAATAATTCAAAATTAGAGTAATATATAAAATAAGAGAGAAAATTTGGTTTTAGAATGCAATTGATTAAGACCTAGGATTGTGATTTTACTATAATGCTTTTGCTCCCCATTTCCTAACCAATCTCATTCTTTGTCATTCAATGATTACTGATAAGTTACCACATTGTTGTAGTGCATTTGATCAACCTCAACACACTATAAATCCTAATTTATTATGCAATTTGATCATGCAAGGCTCCAAATTAAGACTGTTTCTTTTTATCCAATCGGACATTTTCCCAATGAATTTGGTCTATTCTATCGAGACAATAACCTACTTACTTCCCAGATTGATTGTTCAAACATCAATGGTCATGACTATTTAAAAAATTAAGATGTAATTGATAAAATAGAGAAGTAAATTAATTATTGAATGACATCAAATAATCATCCAAAGTGTAATAGGAAATTACAAAAAGTTACATCACAACCCCAGAAAAAAGGGCTTAGCTAGAAATGGGTAATTCACAACCAAACATATTTTAAATAATAGAGTACATCAAATAAATAAATAATTACTGTATAGAGCACTCTGAATTGTCTCAATCCCAAAGCTTTCTCGCTGTTCTTTGCCTCTTAGGTTACAAATCTATCTCCTCTTCTGAGTCAAAGCGAGTTCCCTTTTGTGTCTTCTTTTCTAGTATTTTATAAGAGGGCCATGGGCTTTGCCAATAAATATACAGTTTTTTCCTTACAAACATATATTAATCATGAAAAAAATAAGGTAAAAATCCGGTTTATCAACCCCCCATACTTGGACACTAATTGCCCTCAAGTAATTTAACTTAGCTGAAGAAAACATTCATTAAATCATTTTTTTTTCAAAAATGAGTCTTCTCGTAGAAACCCTAATTAGACTTGAGCCAAAGAGAATGCGATTAATTGTCAAGAAAATTCGTTCATCTCACCACACTCAGTTGTTTAGGGACAAAATAATTTTAGTACTCAAAGATTTATCTAAGCAAGGTTACTCAAGACAATTGTATATCAATCATGTCAAACAAATTCACCTCAAAGCAAGGAATTATGGAGTTTTTACAAGGATGTAATGTGGTCAGGGTAGTTGTGTCAGGTATGGAAAACAAAAAAGAAAGGGAAAATGCAAAAGGCTAATGAATATTAGAAAAAATTATAAATTAATTCCTTAAGGACCCTAAGATTTTCAAAAAACAACCTTCCTATTTTTAGAACTTTTCAATGACTTAATTTTTAACTTTGTACTCTTTTTGCTCTCTCTATTTGTCTTCTTTTTCTCTATCTTTAAAATTTCTTTTTTTTTCTTTGTATATTTTTTTTCTTTGTTGAAAGAGACATAATAGAGTTTCTTCTTTTGTGAGATCATTTTAAATTTTGTTTGACTTTTGCCATTAATTCTTCCCATTTTAGTGGTTGCTCCATAATGATGATAGTGGGTCACTCATTAAATATATGTGAGAGAAAATTGGGTGATAAATAAATATTTTCATAGGCTCAACTTGGGCAACTAACAGCAATTATGTTTAATGAGATAATGGCTTGAAAGAAGACCTACAAAATACCCCAAAAATTAGCAAGCAAAGGAATGAATTCATAAGACACAAACTCCAATACAATAGTTAGAGGTTACTAGGCTTAGAGATATTTACACTTTAAAAATAAAAATTAAGAGGTTGTTTATAATATAACCCCGTCATGGCTCAAAACTCACTCTTTCTATGGTTAATATGGCAGAAAAAATTCATCTTAAGCTATTCTAATTACTCAACTTCCTTATAAGAAGAATCCTAATTTACTATCCAATTTTTTCTTGACCATAAGAATGTGTATTATCAGCTAAAGGCAATGGTAAGAACATTTTCAAGCATATTCATACACATTGTGAGGAGACAATATCTCTTAGATTCCCTCCCCACACTTAAAGCTAGCAGTGTCCTCAATGCTTAAAAATCAAAATGAATTAAGAAACCAAAACAAAACAAATAAGATAAAAGAAAAGAGAGAAAAAAAATAGGGAGCACAACTATGCTCGGAATAGCTAGATCTAAACATGTCTATGTTTTTGCTAATTTTTTTATTCATTTAGATTCTCTACCATCGGAATAGGAACTGATTTTTTTTATTTTTCTTAGTTCTTCGTTTCCATTCATTTAGATTCTCTACGATGCTTGTGTTTTTGCTGGTATATATAAGAATGAGATCTACTTATTCTAAGAATGGTTTATAAGAGACTTTGATATAGTTTTATTTCCTTAGCAATAATTCTTTGTTATCTCCTTTTTATGTGTATTTAAAATTTAAAATTACCATTTATATACCTTTTAATATTCTCCATTTAGGAGTCACAAACATTTGAATATCCCTTTAATTTTATATTTGTTGTAGGTACTTTGAAATTGTGTAGATTTCTCTACAAAGGTCAGTCTAGCTTGGTTTAATGGTTTATTCTCTAAATATAATCATTGAATCCAAGGTTCGATACAACATAACCTCTAATTCCAATTTCTCTGCAGAGACCATTAAAAGGATTAGATCCATACTCGGTTTGCTAAATTATTTTGAAATTATAATTAATTTTTTAGGCTTGCTTGGAAAATTTAGGCTTTTTAACTCTTTAGTTGCTTATATCAATTTATGTTAAAACATTTTTTTATTAAAATGTATGTTTAATAACATTATAATTTTATATATAAAATATTTTCGATTAATTTTAATCAAATTGTATTGTTTGTTGTACTTTATGATTAATGGAATACATATATATATATATATATATATATATATATATATATATATATGTACGTACGTACGTACGTAATTCTAATTAAATTTATTGAAAATTTATATAATTTGTTTGAAAATTTTTTCAGAAACCTAGTTTTATAAAAAAAAAAAAAACCTTGCTAATAAAATTATATATAAAATGATTTTTTTAAAAAAATATGTTGTAGAAAATATAATTTGAAAATTGATTTTTATTCAAACTATTTTTAATAATTAGTTTAGTAAATAGATGAAAAACCATTTTAAAAAGTTGAACATTTTAGAATACATGCATTTAAAACGGTTTTGAACCATTTTAGATAGCCCAAAATAAATGTTTTAAAAACTCATTTTTCTGGTAGTGTTGAGACTACCATATGCTTTATTTTTTTTTTTTATAAGTCAAATGCTAGTTTTTAATATGTTAATTTGATTAATAGAGAGATCCGAACCCACAGCCTCTCTCTTCCTCCTTGTCCTTATATGCAGACTTCTGCCACTAGACCAATCATATAACTTCAATGCTTTATTGTTGAATTACAAAATAATAAAAAAATTATTTATTTAAATACTAGACTAAACATTTATATAAAAGGATTAACATCACACAATATATATTTATTTTTCAAAACTATAATATAACAAAATGTAGACATATAACTTAATAGTGTGGATTCTAAAAATAACTTGTACAGAATTCCCAACTAATAAAGTTCATGACAAAATCTTAAATAATTAACTACACATAATGAAAAACTATTAACTAATTGTATCTAGTCTCATGTCACACCCAATCAGAGCATCTCAACAAAAAAGGTAAAGAAAAGTCGAAGTCTCATCACCCATGATATCTTCAACATTTTGCTCACTTGAAAATGACGTTCAACCCAAACAAAATGCAACAACAATCAGTAAGGGATGAGAATACGTCTCACACATGTTAAGCCACATATAGAGAGAATAAGCAATCAACTAAAGTATAATAAATAAACACATTACAAACACATACACTTAATGACCTAAGACTCTTGACTCATGACGACTTATACTCTTAACTCTATATGTACGTGCATGGTACCATAACTCTTAGTATAAAGCACAAATATTGTGTATAAGGTGAAACACAAACAGTAAGAGAATCCATTTATGGACCACGCAAACCACAAAGGGCACACCAAACACTGGGTCTAACAATCACAAACACCCATTACAAGTCAACAAAAGCCATAGGAGAACCCAAAAGATAAACTAGGTCTCACAACCACCTTAGTCACCCCTTACAAGTCAATATAAGTCATAGGAGAACCCAAAACACACAGTGGGCCTCATAACTACCTTAGGTACCCATTACAAGTCAGTATAAGCCATAGGAGAACCCAAACACATAAATGCATGTTAAACTCATGTACAACACATCACACATATATACTTATGACTATGCAAAATTAAGACTTAAGCATTGCTAGACAAAGTATAGACTTCATAAATGATCAAAAAAATAATTGGAATTTACACACTTCTGAGCAACAACTTAGACTTCACTCTTAGCACAAATAAGTTCATTGGCATTAATTACTCAAAGCACAAATTCTCATGTCACAAAATCTCATTCATAACATATAATACATTCACTTCTCACATGTACATATAGGATTATTACATTCTGAGTTCACTAAAACAATTCTCAAGCTTTGAGGATTTCCTCAATCATATACTAGTAAGCCTTTATAAACTTTGTATAGAATAAACATTTACTAATCATATGACATTTTTTATCTATTTTGAAAGCTATGACATATATCTACAACTCTTATGTTGATATCAAGATCCAAATCAAATGCTTACTACGTCAAAACTTCAAGGAAACATAAATTTATCGCCTAATTTTGATAGCTTGATCTTTAGTCATTAATAAGATCATAACTTGAGTTCTTGGAATTTTTTTCAAGTGAAATCAACGAAACTAGTTAGTTAACATATATGGCTACAACTTTCATGAAGACCACTTTCTCAAGTTTCATCCTTTACCTACTAGTTTTCTCATCGAACTATTTTGAAGGTTGCCAATAAAATATGCACCGCAATTTCCATTTTTTCCTCTTTTCCAAGATTTCCTTAATGCTTCAAAACACACTCCAAAAAATGAAAATGAAATCAAAATGTTCTTAATTGATGTTTAACAATAAAATAAACATGAAATAATTATAAAACAAAGATAACCACATCTCCAACTAACCCAATTGTTATAACTAAGCAAAATAAACCACAATAGGGCCCTACTACAATTGTCCAATAGATTAATACACACCCTCATTACTTATTCAGGAACACTAATTTCTAGGGTATAAAAAATGGAAAACCTAAATGTCTACATAATCATCATCATGATCCCCAACAATTCAACAAAATAAATTAATATACACATCCAATAAGTATTTTCAGACTCCAAATACACATGAATTCCAATGTAGCAAAACATTCTATCATTTAAATACAAAACTCCAATCAAACAAAACAATATATTCACCACAGTGATGCAAAAAACATGTTATCAATACTCGCTATGGGTGTTTATTACCCTTAATAGCATACATAAAACCTATGGAAGCTTAGAGATTGTTTCACTATCCATTTTCCATATGCATGTCACATGAGAGATAAATTTCCACTCTCTTCTTACCTCAAATAATGATCTTAGATGTGAAGGGTGTGATCTCAAGTCCCCAAATGTCTACTCTCTTAAACCTTTGAAGTCATAAAAGTGAAACTGAAGCACAATATATACCCTAACCCTTTGAATTACTCTAGGTTAAATACTAGATTGAGCTTTCTAACACTAAACTCAAACTTAACCTTTAGAATGTCTTACTATTTACATCAATATTTATTTTATAAAACCAATACTTTTTATTCTAATAAAAAAAATAATAAATTAATTTAAGCCTACTAACATAAATTACACATTTTTATCAATATATATTTTTCTAGAAAAATAGGATATTAGAAAAACAACTTCACAATTCAATATTAGTTAAAGACAAATAAAGCACATTGTTTTTATACTAGTTCATCTCAACCCCAAGATTGTTCCTTAGTATCACTAAGGTTGAACTATCTTTTATTAAGATACATGTAGTCTTTTCCAAGTCTCTTCGAGCTTATCTAGAAGTATTATTTCACTAATATCTTCAAGTTACAATCCAAGTATTATTTAATATCGATCCTCTATAGGCTCTTTAGTGAATTGAATGATCTTGTGATTCATAGGATATTGTCTGCATGTGGGTCTCTACAGGACGATGAAACTATGATTTGAAAAACAAAGGAGTTGTTACAAATGCTTATTAAGGAAATCATCGAAAAAACCTTTAAAATAAAATAAAAAGTGGTGGGCGAAACCAAGTTTTAAGTCTAGAAATTGATTATGTATAGGGAAGGTGTTAGCACCCTACAGTGTTAGGCATAAAGACAATTACCTTTAATTAAACGTATAAAATTAAATAACTTTAAAAATATTTATTTCACCCCTTAAAACATAAAGATAAATTTTTTTTTATTTATTGATTTTAATATTTTAAAAGGTAGAATGTTATTATTGAGAAGAATTTATTATTTATAAAAATTATCATTACTGCATTTTCATTAATTTATTTTTTGTGTTTTTGGGCCAGACAGGAGCGGACTCCTCCTACTCCTACGTATTTTCAAGTGCAATAAAGAATCAAAGTTTATGTAGTTCTTGATAATTTGGGTGTTGTATATTTTTTAATTTTTAAATATTAATATTTTTATGTTTATTTTGAAACATTTTTGTCATGACCAAATTAGAAGTGCATCCAAAGTGACTATCATAAATTTTTAATGCTTTAATGTAACTGTGAAATCAAAAGTGCATCTGAGGTGACAATTACTAAATCATTATAGCTTTTATAATGACTAAAGCAAAAGTGCATTCGAAGTGGTCATAATTAAATATTTGCATTTTATGATTTTATATTTTAAAAATTAATTCTAAAAGAGTTCACGACAATCAAATCGAAAGTGCATCTAAAACCATTAAATTAGAAGTGTATCTAAACTGACTATTACAAAACTATGATAATTTTATAGTTACTAAGTCAAAAGTTCATTTGAAGTAGTCACTATTAAAGATTTATATTTTATGATCTTATATTTTAAAATTTTAATTTTAAAAGTGTTCACAATAATCAAATTGGAAGTGTATCTAAAGTGACTATCATAAACTTTTTATAATTTTCTACAATAGTTAAATTAGAAGTGCATCCAAAGTTACTATTAGAAAGAAATATCATAATGAATTATGATTGATAATTAAGGTTGAAATTTTAGTATATAATTTATATAAGCTGATTATTTTCTAACTAGATTGTAATTGTATAGTTTTAAATATTTATTTTAAGATAAAATTATTATAATTACTATTTTTCCTTTTTAACAAAACTCGTATAAAATTAAAAGGCCATAATTATTAAACTAAAAAATCATCATGTTATCATATTCGAACTTAAAGAAGAAAGAAAAATTATTATTACCAATTGCAAAAACAGTAAAAGAAACCTTCATCACGTAGGCAAAATTTAAACAAAGGTTAAAAAACAAAAAAAAAAAGAGGAAAAGAAAAATGGAAAATGAAAAGAAATAGCGAAAAAGAACAACTAACACATAAGTATGCGTAAAAACTAAAAAGGATAAAAATGAAGAAGAAAAAAAACGAAAATAGAAAATGATAGTGGCATAAAATCAGGACAATTTGATTTAGATCAACGGTTTACTTTTATTTCAATCAAAGACCCACAATGGTTCTGAGCCAAAATTGGTTTTATGTCTCTACTTAGCCCACAGATTGATTAATTGGAACGAAAGTGAGCGTGTGCCCTGATCTTACGAAAAAATTGTCTTTTGCGAAGAAGTTTCGAGCTTTGTGGCTATGGTCCAAGAGTTTTAAAGACTGCTCATGCAGTGGCATAAGGCGACATGCAATGCTCGCAAATGGTGAAATTAGGGTTTAGAGGTCCCTGTATTTAAGAGGTTTAGGGTTCATATTTAGAAGTGGCAACACAGTGGTGGTTTTGTAATAGCGGTTCAATGGTGGTTCGTTATTTCGAAGAAAAGGGCTTCGGTTTTCTGTGGTTTGCGACTTCAAAAATGGATTCTCTAATTGCTTCTATTAGGTTAAGGTGTTTTCTTCGGTTGCGGGACTATAAAGACGGAAAGGTTATGATTCAAGTATGGTGAAGTTAATGGGAAAAAGGTTCGATTGGCTTGGTTTATTTTCCATGTTTATGATTTCAACTTTGATTTCTAGAAAAGTGTGGGTTTAGGTTCACGAAGGAAGGAAGGAAAATTTACATTAGAAATATTGAATCTATGCCTACGGACGGGGTACAAGTATGGTGTTGTTTTATATTGGTAACTTTACTAGCATCTCTTCGTTTTATTGCAAACAATTATTGGCACAAGCAAAATAGAGATTGTTAATATTACATCACTAAATGTTTTAAAAAACTATAATAATATTACAATTGAGAGTAAAGAAAATGGATTACCTCAAAAGAAAAGTTACCTATAGTGGGTGATTCCAATTAGGTAACCTTCCTTGTCCTTTTATCTCTAATTTTTTCAATTGTCTTTTCCTCTATTCCTAGGTTTGAGTTTCCCTAATGGCTTCTTACTGTAAAATTATTTTTTTTCGTAATTGATATACTCCTTTGTAGTTTTCTTCTTTTTTTTTTTCTTTTTTTTTTTATCTCTCCTCTTATAGGCCTTATCTTCCTTCATGGGAAAGAAATCATGATGGATAACTGTTGTAAAACAAAAATTGGGCGATGGTGCAGTGGAGCAGTTGAGATGGCTAAAATAGGCACACAGTGTAAAACACAGAACTTGCTCTGTTTACTTTTCTCTTTTTTTATTTTATTATTAATATTATTATTTTTATTTCTTTTTCTTTTTCTTTTTCTATTTTTATTTTTTAGTTTATTATATTTTTAATTCTTTATTTTGTATTTGTTTCCTCTTCTTTCTGTCTTTTTTTTTATTATTATTCACTGAAAATCTATAATAGGCTAATATTGGTTTTGTTTTGTATTTTTGCCTTCCACACCCCTCATGTTGTTGAAGACACCGCCTAGTATTGCTTTCTGGTCCAACAAATTTTATAAGATTTTATTCTTGAATAAAAATCCGATAGACTTATGGCAGGGAGGGTTTCATTGGCATGCATATAATAGGAATTGAACCTACAAATTCACAAGTTTTTGTTATTTACACCATTGAATTTTCTAAATGAAACCCTTTATTCATTTGGGCTTTGAATTTACTATTTGCACTTTCTATACTTATTAAGTGTACCCCATTTTGTTTTTGGCCCTGTATGCTTCCAATTTAGTAATCTTACTATTTACACCATCAACCTTCTAAATATGAAATTAGTAAGTGCCTATTTTTGTTTTTTTAATTAAGCAAAGAAAACCTTATTTTAATTACAGAAGTGAAAGTATAAAAAGTTGGAAAAATTGGCTGTCACAGGTATAGAAAACCTATCCACACCTTTCTCATCATATAGATGTACAATGAAAGATCAAGTCAAACTCTCAACAAATATACAAATGGTTTAGGAGTATTTATAGGGAAATATTACTTTACAAGAATAAAAACTTCAACATGAAGGATAAATTTATGTATCTAAAGTGTCTTCATCTGACTCTTTTGATTGAGCATTAAATACAAAATAAAATTTTTTTCATGAATAAGTGACCCTTGATATAATATAGCATTGTCACAGTGGATATTTAGGAATTATGTCCAATTACCCTAACTAAGGCACAAGCTTGCCTTTTTGGTATAATCCTCCCTAGCAAGTGATGTATTCTTGGAATGCTCTTGCTAGGATCTTGCTTCAAGAGGGCCCTTTGTTGAAGAAGATGGTGATTAATAAGAGAGAAAAGGTTGATGGAGGCGTCACTCTTCTAGGAGATAAGCCTTGGATGTAGAAGCTTGCCTCAAAGGAATGAACCCTTGATTAAAGTCACAGAAGCACTCAAAAGGTTTGAGAGAAGATGGCACTCTCAAAGAGTCTCACAAAGTCTAATTTGTATAAAATGATCAAAGATCCTCACAAGAGTAAGTAAGGGGGTTATTTATAGGGGAACGATTGCACTTGGACATCCAAGTTAAGGCCAAGTGGAAAAAAGAAGAAAAAACCAAACAAGTCCCTATAATTTAGGATCTATTTCCCTCTAGTTTGAATTTGAATTTTGAAGGAAAGTGACATGGCATTTTTAAAATTCAAATTCAAATAAGAAGCAACAAGAACATCCATGTAGAAGAGAGTGTGATGTGGCGCCACTCTAAGGAGAACAAGGGGCGCAACATGTCCCCTACATGCTTCATGTGTTGGTTAGTTAAGTTTTAGAAACAATTAGGGGTATGGAAAGGACAAACCACACGTCCAAAATCTTCTAGGCCAAGCCCAAAAAGTTAACACACTCTTCTAAAGAGACTAAACACACTTCCTAGAGAAAATAAAAACTATAGGCCAAATTACAAGGCCTAAAATTACTAAAATACACCCACTCAAAATATTACATAAACTACACAATTTATTTATATAATTTTGATACTATGACCCTAAAGTCTTCTTGAAGAGAAACTTCCAATTCCTTAGTGATAAATTTTTCTTCAATAAAATTCTCCTTGGATGACAAGGAAAAATCTTCTTGAAGAACAACTGTCTTTTGTTTAATAAGAAAGTTGTCTGCAATACGATTCTCCTTGGATGACAAGGAGAAGTCTACTTGAAGAACAACTTCCTTCTCTTTTTCATTCAAGTGTTGAACTTGAGATTCTTGCTTGAACTTTATGAATGATGGCTCAAGTTCAACACTTAATGAAATCTCATATTTAAGTACAATTAGAGGTTCTGGGTTAATGTGTTCAAATATTTTTTACACAACCTCAATTTGCACTTGTCCCAAGAGAGAAAAAACAAAAAATTGGTGGTTGCCTACTAATGCCTTTCTCCTTAGCAAGGGACCTAGGCTAGGAGGATTAGAGAGATGACATGGCTAGAAAGGAACTTCATGAAGACCACTTAGGGCCATAGTCTCAATTTTATGTAAATAAATTGTGTAGTATTTGGAGTGGGTATATTTTTTGTAATTTTAGGTCTTGTATTTTGGCCTATAGGATTTATTTTCTTTAGGAGGTACATTTAGTCCCTTTAGTGTAGTGTGTTAATTAGATGGGTTTGGCCTAGGAGTATTTGGACGTGTGGTTTTTCCTTTCCACACCCCCTAATTGCTTCTAAAACTCTTCTAACCAACACATGAAGCATGTAGGAAACATGTGAGACCCCTTGTTCCCCTTAGAGTAGCGCCAAATCATTCTCTCTCCTACATGGCTCTTCTTCTTGCTTCTTATTTGAATTTGAATTTTAGAAGTATTATGTCACTTTCCTCCAAAATTCAAATTCAAACTAGAGGGAACATAGATCCATTTTTGTAGGGACTTCTTTGGACCTTTTTGTTTTCCTTCCCTTAGCCTTACTTCGATGTCCAAGTCCAACCCCTCCCCCTATAAATAACTCCTCACTCACTCTCGCAAGAATCTTTGATAATTTGAATGCAATTACTTTTTTTGAGTTTGCTTTGTGAGTGTTTTTTCTCTCTACTTGTGAAAATCCTCTTGCCTTTTATCAAGGATTCCTTTTCTTGTTGCAAGCTTCTACAACCAAGGCTTATCTCCTAGAAGAGTGGCGCCTCCTTCAACCATTTATCTCCTCTTCATCACCATCTTCTTCAACCTAAGGAACCTTTTGAAACAAGATTCTAGGGAGAGCAATCCAATATTGCATCACCTACCCACCCACAATGTCTTAGGCTCTCAACCAAAGAAGAAGAAAATTGGTTCCTTTGTTGTTTTTAAATTTTAGTAACATAAGTACTAGCTAGTTTTATGAAGTAATTTTGTAGAAGCAAAGCTTGAGAAATCATTTTGTTTTTCTTTGTTATAGCTCTCCACCAAGCTAGGAAAATCAGGGAAAAGAAGTTTTGAAATTTTACTGTGCTTTTTTACATGCTTGTTAAGAGATGTTGGAAAAAATGAGTAATTGAGGTGAGCAAATTTACAACATTGGAAGAATCAAAACTACAATTTGTGTTTGTAGATGGATCAAGTCAAGTTAACAAACAATATTTGAGTAAAAAAAAAAATCAAATTTCAAGTGTATGTGCATGCATGTTTCGGAAACTCAATAAACTTATCAAACATCAAGAGTTGTGATTAAATATACTGTAAAATTTTTTTATATTGTCGGGACATAAGTATTAAACTCTTAGTTTAAAATAGCAACTGGTAAGTAGCTTTGGATTACTTGTATCATAAAGTCATAATCACACCAATCTACCCAATTTTGTGGTTGGGCTAGGTTTAAAATTTTAAATCCATTAACAAATACATTTTATGTGGTTGAGTTAGGTTTAAAATTTTAACATTCATTAAGACCCGGCTCGAATTTGACCAACCTAACCAATTTTACGTAGTTGGGCTGGTTTAAATTTTAAACCAATTAGTAAACCTATTTTATGTGGTTGAGCTAGGTCTAAAATTTTAACATTCATCAATACCCGACCCAACCGATTGTATATAAGTGATTTCCGAATCATTTTATTCTAGTGTTGTTGTAATTATCTCTTGTTCCATAACAACACAATGCAAACCCTAGCCGCATTCAAGTCTTTCTTTCATTTCTTTTCGTCTCCATCTTGGTGCTTCTCTTGCTCTGCTTTTCTCTCTCCATCTTGGAAAAAACCTTAGAAGCAATTAGTTAATAGTTACCTCTCTATTCGATATATTTTTTCTAGGTAGTTATTGTACATACAAGAAACAAAACAAATATTACTTAGTCAATGAATCAGATGACTGAACGAGTTTGTATTGTTTTTACATTTCATCTTGTTAACATATTCTATCTGTAAGTGTTTACATTTAAAGGGTTATTATATTTATTCTGATCATTTTTTTTTTTTAATGACATTCTGTTAGTTTTAGGCATCATTTGATTGGAAAGTTATGATTTTATTATATACATTTATCATCTGTATCACTATTTTAAAACCACCTAAAAGGAACATTTGTATGTTTCCTTTTGTTTTCTACTTAACTTTTTCTTACTAGCTATTATATTGAATCTTATTTTTCTTGTTTATATTTTGAATTCACTTAATTAATTTTTTATTTCAATTTTTTTATTTTATTTTTTTCTCTGTTGATATGTTTTATTACTTTTAGCCCCTAATAATTTGTTTTACAAATAGTGCCAGATAAAAAAATTTGTTAAGTGATGACATTATCATGTTAGTATAGACTTAAATGTCTATAAGACACCACTTGATTTTTTAATTTTCTAACACTTAATTAACTTTTTGGTTTCTAATTTTTTTTTTCTCAATTTTTTGGTTTTTATTGTAGTGTTTTTCTTATTTTCAGTCCCTAATATATTTTTTTACAAATAGTCTTTGATATTAACAAAAAATCATCAAGTGATGACTTGACAAATTGTCATTCAACATGTTCACTTCATCAAATTAGTACTAACTCAAATATCTATTGTGTCATGCAGATTTTTAAGTTTTTAAAAGTAGTAATTTAAGTGTTACTTTATTATCTTTTTGGAGTTCAAAAACTAGAGTAAAACATCTAAGTTTCTGGTCAATATGTGTTAGTGCTAATTTCATGAAATCGACATAATCATAATGTGATCGTTTGTTTGTCATGATTTCACCTAAAAATATTTTGTTAACAACAGATTTTATTTGTAAAAAAAAAAAAAAATATTAGGGACTGAAAATAAAAAGTAATTGAACATGGACCATAAACTAAATGAAAAACTTTGAGACCAAAAAATTAATTATGCCTTTTAATTTATATTATTATTAATATATACATGTTTGTCTTCTATTTCTGCAAGTTTTACTTTTCAGCATAGCTGTAGGTTAATTCTTCAAGATCTAAGGTGCAATAATGTGGTTTTAATTGGCCTATCGAACATAATGGTACCATTCTTTTGTGTAGAGTTGGGATAATTTGCAATGCACAATGGCTCTGCCTCAACGTATGAGAAGCCTTATGATGTTTTGGAATTATTTGATGTGCGAGAAATTGACTTGTTAAGTCCATTTCCCAAATCTTTTCCTAAAGAGTACATCCTAATTGTTGTAGACTGTGTCCAAATGGATGAAAGTTGTGACACTACCTACCACTACTGCTAGGAAGCGTGGTAAAATTGTTGAAGAAAAATATTTTTACTCATTTTGGCACATTCCAAGCAATCATTGATGATGTGACACAAATATAAAGACACAAAAACGCATGTGCACCCACACACACGCACACAATGTCTTGAGTAAGTGATCTCATTAAAATGTTTAGAGTAAGTGATCTCGATTTGACAAAAACCAAATCTGAATTAGCTATTATAAAGAGTCACTCAAAGGCATTAAAATAGTGTGGAGTTGCAGGAAAAGTTTAAGGAGGCATATGGAGAAACTGCCTAATATACATCAAGTCACCCAATCCAGTTAGAAACCAACTAGCTCGATAGCTGATCCATTCCATTACCCTAATGTGTGCCCAGATGGATTTTTATATTAGAGACATCCAAGTTCCAAATGCACCCAAAAATAAAATTAAAATCTGAAATCACAAACGCACGTTTTTGCATGATAATTCTCAAGAAAGCAGCTCCTTCCGCAGGCACAGCCATAAATATTCAAGACTTGTCAAGTTATTACTGTCCAATTGTCCCTATATTACAAACAAAATTATATAGCCTTGAGATATCGGGAGCATACATATAAAGAAATGTTTTCCTCCTTTCCATGAGCTTCTTTCAAGTAATAAATCTTAAAACAATACATAGCATAGCATAGAGAAAAATAAAATACATAGCATAGCATAGAGAAAAATAAAATCAATTCCTCAATCGTCACTAGAGCTGAATCTTTAGATATACAATTAAATGTATAAAAAAATATGAAGTAGCCCTTCAAGTTTTCTTCAGAGTTCAGGGCAACATGAGCAATTGACATTGGCATAATTAATAATAGTGTCTCCGAATGACTATGCATAAACAGGACCTATACAAGGAAGTCCACCCAGAGTAAACTCATTATTAGCAAAATAATAATCAGTGTTATTAATTCAATTTTCATATATATGATAGATCTCCAACATAACCAACCATATGCAGTACCTGTAATCTATGGTTCATCTTTTATGAAGGACTTCAAACTAGAAATATCTGGTATGTGATGGATTCAGTCTTATGCCTATAATATTTACCTGTAAATTAAGCAAATAAGCAGTTTTCAATTCAATGCAAAATATTAAAAATCAATGAGAATACGAAAAATAAAATTTATCATCACCGACCTTGAAGACCATAATTTCCCAAAACCCACACCCACATTTCTCCTCTTTCGGTTTTCTATCTTTTCAGGGCTTGGGACTCCAGTTATTCCCTCGTACTTTGTTTCAAGGGCCTGTAATAATTTGACCAAACATCTATTAACATTCTTTCTCTTGAATTTAATTCTTTTGTACTCAGTAGTGTGAAAATAAGCTAGGCAAGACTTCGCTTGAATAGGTATATTTCATCTTGAATTTAATTCTGTTGTACATGATAGATCTTTATTTTGTCCAACAGGAAATATACTATTAGAAATGTGATTCATTGGGCTTATTTCAATAAGTTTTTCCGTAAATACTTTTATAAGAAAAAAATTAAATAAACTTCTCCATATGATAAAATTAACTTATGGATAACTTATATTTTTTTACAAAAGTTATATAAGAGAGTTTCTATACAGTAGCTTATACATAAACTAATTTTAACTTATGGAGAAATTCATTTCATTTTTTCTTTTTCACATTCAAGAAATGCTTCGGGAAAAGCTCATTTAAGCAAACCAATTGTCTAGAATTATTAGTTTGTGTTACTCTTACAATAACTTAAGTTTTAAGTAAACACCAATTTTGGTTCTCCAAAAATACAGGCATTATCCGTCTGATCCAACAAGTGAGGTAAAAATCAGATTCCAGTCTGTTCAGGTAACCGTTTATTTTTTAACAATTCTTTCGTTGGCACTTCGGGGGAGAATTGAGTTTGCCATAAGTATTGGATTTTGAACAGTTTTGGTTGTGTTGCTTTAAAAGTTTTTTGTTGAAGAAATGAAGCATACTTTTGTTGCAATGCTTAACCATACTTTAGTGCATATTATTGGAGTATAATGCATCATTAAGGAGAGATTTCTTTGCAGGAGCAGCTTCCTTGGGATAAGTCATAAAGATCACAGTAACATGTTCCGCTCCAGCTTGGTGTAGAACACATGGATTTTAGAGTTTTTATCTAACAATTCTGCATTTATTATTACTTATTATTGTTGGGTTTGGTTGTTTTTAAAAGGGATTTCTTATCCTCATAACTATTATCATATTTTACTAGGTGTTTAATAAAGGACTAAAATTACATTTTAAATATTGTAGACACATAAAGAAAAAGGAAAAAAGAAAAACAAATCATAAAGGACTAAAATTACATTTTAAATAAAGATTAGAGAAAAGTATAATTTAGACATTAAAAGAAAGTAAAAAAAGACACTTAACAAAAGCACAAGAATCTTCCAAATTTGCATACGCAGCAAAAAGATAAAGATTTAAAGATGCTGAGTTGAGATGGCAATTCCAATGCTCAGATCATAGGTTTTATATATTATAAACATATCGTCTTAATGAATTTCTTCATTTATTAAGGAAAAACATAAAAAACACAGTTTTTCTCTTTTCGTGTGATCTAGGTTCTTGATGGATAGTTCCTATTCTCCTCTGCATTTGTGTATGCATGGAGGAAATCGAAAAGATGGAAAATTAAGGAGTACTGTTCTTTCAACTTCCAAGTGCAGTATTTATTCCTAATTTATGACAGTAAACTTTTGTAAAGAATTTGAAAAAAGCCTAGTGCGCAAGCCTCCCACTAGTGCAGTCTAGGGAGGGTAAATGCATGCAGCCTTATCTCCACAAATAGATACTATTTCCATGATTTGAACCTATGAGATCCAGGTCACAAGGTAAACATTTTAAAGGCTCATCCCGTGCCATGAAGCTTTCTCTTTTTTTTAGGAAAAAGGTTAAATCAGTGGAACAAGTAAAACTTAAATTTTTAAGGTCAACTACTGAGGGCTTAGTCACCTCCACCTTATAGCAAGTGCATGATAAAACAATCAGTATAGTAACTGAAAACCTCATATCATGGAACAACTCTGCTTAGCTAATTTATGTGAATAAATAGAAGTTTTTCTCATGATGTATTTAAGGTAAAAAGATAAATAGGTGACAGAATTACATAACAGGGAGTGGTTTTTCTAACCTGTAACTGTCCACGAATATTATCAAGAACTTCTTCACTCATTCTCTCAAAGAAAAGAATTCCCTGCAGACACAACAATTTATATCTAAGCATAAGGGCAAATGACCATGAAGTGACATAAAATTAGTTTAATAAGTTTGGCTGTGACCAAACGTTTCCGTATAATCAAGTGACGAAATCTACAGAAGAGAAAGGGTGAAAAGGTTGGTGACTAATGTGATGCACTTAGTGTACCCCAAACGTGTATTTACAGTGACAGTGTAGGTTTAGAACAGGTGCAGTACCACTAACACGAGTCACACATGTAGAGAGAGAACCCTTTTTTTTTGTAAATGTAAGTATCACTGTACAGCTCGGTCTTATTTATACAAGAAAATATACGGTTTAGTTTAGGGCACATTTGTTCAAGTTTTGGGGGAAAATAGTAATTCAATGATTTTTTTCAAAATCGATTCATTATACATTCCCAAAATAAGAAAAAAAAAACAAAAGAAACATTGATACCTAAGGAAGGTTAAACCATTAAACATATAATTTAGTCCCAATACATGTCATGCATTCTCAACTTAGTTTCTATACATAAAAACTTAAGCCTCATTGGAGTGATTTCGAGTTTCTGAATTTTTGTTTTGAAATGTATTTTGAAAACAAAAATATATTCGGCAAAAAGAGGTTGTATTGGTTTCTTAGTTATTTTTAAAACAGTTTTCATCTAATTTAAAAAATAATAAAATATAGTTTTGAAATTTCTCTTTCTATTTTTATTCAAACTCGTCACTTGACACCACTCACCACCACCTCCAACCAGCATTCACCAGTCACCAAATTTGACTTTTGGTTACCAACCGTCACCTCCAACTGTCGATACCCTGCTACCACCATTGACTATTAGTCACCGGTCACCACCTTCAACCATCTGTCACTTACTATCACCTCGACCACAGGTTACTGGCTGCCACCTCCGTTGCCAAGTCAGCAGCCTCCACTTCCAAACATTGGTTGCTGACCATCACCTCCAACCATCAGTTACCAATTGTCATCTCTGACAGCGATCATCGACTACAGATCTTCAATTTCTAAGGAAGAAAGATTTTAGTGGGGTTAAAATTTGACAATAATGTTTTAAATTTGGAAACTAAAATAATGTTTTGAAAAAATTTGAAAACTTGAAACCAAAACTAGTTTTTGTTTTCAAAAATTTCAAAATTATAAACCAAAAACCATCTCGAACGGAATTGAATTGTTTCCTATACAAGCAAATATTACTAATTTGGTCCCTATGCCATATGTTGACCATCAACTCATGTAGCACATACTTAATTTTGTCCTTGTATGCATAATACATTCTAAATTTGATTCTTTGGTCACTACAACTAAGGACAATATTAAGAATTCACTAGACATATAATGACTAAATTAAGAATGTGTAAGGGGGCTTGGAATGACAAGGACCAAATTGATAACATTTACAAATATAGGGACTCAATAAATAATTTTTTACTAGTGTTATCAATGGCGTATGGTGGAACCATAGTAGTTAATAGCGGATAGCGGCTTGGAACGGTCACCCTCCAAAAACGCTATAGCGGGATAGCGGGAGCGGCATGAGCGCTATTTAGATCCCTATATATTGCTGATGCATATAATGTATATGTGCTAGAAGATAAATAATTGAGTGCAAGAAAATATATAATATTATAATATATGAATTTCTATTATTTGCATATACAAAACAGCAAACATAACATATATTTCACTATTTCTATTATTTGCATATACAAAACAGCAAACATAACATGTATCATCAATTCATCGTTATCCCTCTCCGACTATCCTTATTGTTTGCATCTACAAAACAGCAAACATAGACATATATAATATAACACATAAGCCAAAGTGCTTAACTATTGTTTGCATATATAATACAGCAAACATATCCCATGGCTTAAAGACTACAAACTAGCTAAATATCTTCAGTTGAGATTTCAAGGATTTCATCTTCATCTACATCACTGTCATTCCTATAGATTTGTTCCTCCTCCTCTTCACTTGCAAATCCATTATCAGCTTCCTCTAGCTCATCTTCATCACGTGTTGGTGTTTCTTTGCTTCTTCCAACTTGCATAGAACTAGAACCTGCAACTGCATTCTTAGCTCTTTTATGCTACCTAGTGTATCTGATAGGCTCCCCCACCCCTGTTGCAGCTGCCACAGCTCCCCAAGTTAAATCATCAAAGACAATTTCATCCTCTTGGACAAATTCCTCATCTTCATTATGCATTTCACCAACCAACCATTCATTATTCCCATCAACATCATTCAAAACAATAGTATATCTCACATCTTCACAATCAAAACGTTGCTTGAGTGATTGGCTATACTTGATGTATACCAAATCATGCAACCTTTGATGCTCAAGTCGGCTTCTCTTTTTAGAATGAACCTATTTTATAGACACACGATAAAACTAAATTAGTTTGATACTTTGAGATTGCTACATAAAACTAGCATGCATTATTTTAAAATTTACATACATGCTAAAAAATGCTCCAATTCCTCTCACATCCTGAAGAGCTACAAGTCAAACTTAATACTTTAATGGCAATCTTTTGTAAATGTGGAGCTTTTGATCCATAATTCTTCCATCATTCAGCTATCACCAAAATACCACAACTCATTAGATTCTCTACGAAATCACATAATGATCATTAAAAATTACAAAATGATCTTTTATTTACCAGGAGCTAAAGTAGACCTCTGTCTTATTACCATGGGAAATCCAAAATGGTATCCCGCTCTTCTATAAATGGATAGTTCATGAATTGTCATATCTTCCTCTTCATTACTTCTAGCTAGCCGTTGAATACACTTGTACAATCCTTCCATCACTTCTGCATCATTTTCAAGGCTTAGATTACAATAAAAGAATTGAGGATTTAGATAATGACCAACTGCATGCAAAGGATGATAGAGTTGGCACTCCCATCTTCTATCAATTATTTCAAAAACTTCTTTGTATTTCTCTATATTCCCTTTCAATCCATTTTGAATAGCTTCTTATGCCCGGTCCATCGCCTCATATATATATTCCATTGCTGGTTTTTTCTCATTATCAACCAGTCTTAAAACTTGAACAATTGGCCCCATACACTTGAGAGTGTAAATCACATCAGCCCAAAAGGTGGGCATAAGAACAATGTTAGTTGTTTTCTTCCCTTTAGGTTCCTTGGCTGCCTTTGACTTCAACCACTCATCAGATGTGAACATCTTCCTAAGGTTGTTCTTTTGATTATGCAACCTTTGTAACGTGAGGAAGGTTGTTGCAAACCTAGTCAGTCCATACCTAACCAATTCAAATTTGTTGGTGAATCTTCTCATGGTATTCAAGGCCAAGGAGTGGTTGTAAATATAGCCTACAAGACTAATCCCCCTTTGGATAGTCTTTTTCACTCTTGCTATTTTTCCAATGTCTTCTAACATTAAATCAAAACAATAAGCTGCACAAGGTGTCCAAAATAAATGTGGCCTCTTAGCTTGCAACAACTTGCCTAAATACCAAATATGATAAACTAAAATTAGTATAAAAGCTATAAAAGGGTAAAATTAATATGTGCAATAAAAGTAGTAAAGTTTCTCAATTCTAATTACCAGCCAAAACAAAGTTGCTTCCATTGTTAGTTACAACTTGAACAACATTGCTTTCTCCAACCTTTTCAACAAATTTGTCAAACAATTCAAATACTTTCTCTCCGGTCTTCATATAGGCAGATGCATCAACACTCTTTACAAACATAGACCCAGATGGATAATTTACTAAGAAATTTATCAAAGTTCTATTCTTCTTATCCGTCCATCCATCGGACATAACTATACAACCATATTTTTCTCTCTCTGCTATATGATCTTTCATTAAATTTTCTGTATACTCTAACTCTTTCTTCAGAAGAGGAACCCTACATTCATGGTAAGAGGAAGGCTTTAGATGTCTTCCATAATTTCCAACTGCTTCTAGCATCAACTTGAAGCTTTTTGACCGCACAACATTAAAAGGAATGTTGTTTGTCACAAGAAGCATTCTATGTACTGTATTGTCCTTGCTCTTGCCTCCTTATTCGTAGCATCAATAATACTTGCTTGCCTCTTCCCCTTGCCCATTTTTATGGTTTCCTCAGGTTTTCTTAAGAACAATAAATCAATGGGACCTTTTTTTGCTTTCTTGGTTGCAACAGCTACTGTTGTAGATTTTTTACCGGTTACCAAATTTTGAATTTCTTCTACCTCTTCCTCCTCTTCATTTTTTTCTTCAAATTCAGTTGCATATGCATCCTTCTCAACCCTTTTTTTTCATAAATGCTCCTTTTAGTAGGGCTTTTACTTCTGGAGGAACCTTGGTACAACTGTTAACATCTCCCTTGATTCCCATTTGGTGTCTCTTTGCCCGGGAAATACCTCCGGTACTTGTCTTTAAACAAAAATCACAAGTTACAGCTTTTCTATTGTTGATATCCTTTAGGCTGTTCCATTGTCAAGCCATATCAATGTTGGGACCCGTGGGTTTTACTAACCCATTAGAAATGGGCTCAGAAGCCATACTAGAAGAGAGAAAAGTTGAAGACACAAGTTGTTGGCCAGATACGTGCTACTCGTCGGAGACGTGCTGCTCGCCGGAGACGCGCTACTTGCCGGAGATCGGAGATGCGCAGCTGGCAGGAATAGAGCTTGGTGGAACGCAGCTTGGCAAACGCTGTTCACAGGACACTAAGGCCAGACGCCGTCGCCACTCGCTGGAACGACTCGCCTGACACGACTTGCTCACTAGAACGTTGCTCGGAGATGAGGTGGAATGGTGTTCGAACTTCGAACTTGGGAGAAAAAACTGCCTGCAAATAGAAGAGAAGAGACGTTGGTAAAAAGGGAAAATTTCATTTTTTTCCCTTTTTACCCTTCACTTAAAAAAAGCTAAAACTTGACCAAAACGACGTTGTTTTGGCTTTATATTTTTCTTTAAAAAAAAAAAAACGAAGCTTAAAAGACGCTGAACTGGTTCATCTTCTCCAAGTGTCGCGCCCCAACCGCTTCCACCGCTATTCTGCGCCCGCGCTGCTACGACCAACCATGGAGCGGCAAGGCTCTGCTCCACTCCACCCCGCCGCTATAACGCGCTATTAACTACTACGGGTGGAACATAGCAAAAGGTCAAAATTCGACCATAAAAACACGTCATTGCACCTTATGGCACCACCATGGCAAATATTCCTTCACAAATTCTACATAGCGGTTGGCAAAAATTCTGTCATGCCATGGCGCTACTGCGCCAAGTGGTTATTTAACAACACCGGCTTTTACATATAGGAAACCAAATAGAGAATATGTGACACTTATAGGGACTAAATTATGCAAAAAGAAATTTACACCTAAATTTACATATAGGGACTAAATCGAATGAGTTTTACACCTAAATCTTTGTAAATACTAAATTTTAAATAGTTTTGTGAAATCCAAACTTTTTGATGTGGGTGAAATTATTGAAGAATAACCATGTAAGAATTCTAATCCTAACCACTTTTGTTTTATACTCTTCACACTAAACTGAAAAATTAAAAAAGTAATTACTTAAGAGTTTAATTGGTATACACTATCAGTGTAAAGATTTTTATACTAACATTCAATCACAACCATTCATTCATGATAAGTTTGTTGACTTTACTAATTAGTACTTTAAAAGTCATATAAATGAAAAGTTATGATTGAACGTTAGTATAAAAATCTTTTGCACTAACCGTATATACCAATTAAACTCATTACTTAATGTGCTGCTTTTGCATCATATTTTTCTCATTTGCTTAATTACTTTATCTTCAATCTCAACAATGTTTTTGCTCCCTTAAACCATTTTTTCAATCCAATTAATATGATTATTGGTATTGTAATTGTTACTGAATAGCAATCACTAGGAGATCAACCTTCATAGTTACCTCGTACTGTAGTTGGTATTGAATGACACTACCTGTTCAACAACTATAGGCCCGTTTGGAGTGGCTATGAGTTTTTGGTTTTCAAAGCTAATTGGCAAGATGAAATGTGTTCGGCTAAAACGACTCTAATATGGCTAAAACGCCTTCCTTTAAAAAAATACCCAATGTCCAAAATGACATCATTTCAGTTTACTTCTTTTTCTTAAGAAAAAACTTACAATGAGACACCATTTTCAAGCATACTTATTGCCCAAAATCCAACCAACAAATTGCACATGGAAAGCGCCATGAGAAGCCGCATTTTGGGCAGCGAAAGGCGGCTCAATTGCTGATAATTCAAGGCGTGACACAACGAAAACCATTGGAGCGGCAAGTGGTTGCTCCGTTCCACCCCACTCCGCTGCTATAACGATGTTGTCGTGTGCTATTAAAAATTATACATGTGTTGAAGATTTGATTATATTTTTATATCTTGCTTAGTTACTCTTTTTACATTATATATTTTATTCTACATTTATTTGTATTTTATTATAATCATTATAAATAAAGAGTTGAGGAACCCTTATTCCTAAAGCATTCAGAATCATTAACTATCTCTTCTAACTTGGCATCAAAGCTAGGTTGAAGGAATACTAAAAAAAAATGTCTCTCACCGGAGGTCCTTGGCCTATTTTATTATAATCATTATAAATAAAGAGTTGCGGAACCCTTATTCCTAAAGCATTCAGAATCATTAAGTATCTCTCCTAACTTGGTATCAAAGCTAGGTTGAAGGAATACTAAAAAAAATGTCTCTCACAGGGGGTCCATGGCCTCTAGTGACCCATTTTTGCTCACTACTCCTATTATGGAAGTGTTTCGATATTGTCCATCTTTCCTCTATTTTTCTCTTCAATAATGGCTTCCATCAGCTCGTTTTTACTCTTAATACACTGAGCTCATCTTTTTCCCAGATGCACTGACCCCATTTGTCCTTGTTGTACTAATTCCAACTATGTCCCAATAGCAGTAGGGGTTCCGTTTCGAAATTGTTCATCTTGCCTCTATTTTTCCTCTCAAATAATGGCTTCCATTGGCTCATTTCTACCATTATGCATTGGGCTCATCTTTGTCCTAGATAAACTAGCCTTGACTTTATCCTAGATGCACTGGCCCATGCCTTTGTCCTAAAAGCACTGGCTCCATCTGTTGCATTAGTCCCAATTATGTCCCAGTAGTGGTGGTTTCAATCAATATTCCCTAACCTCACCAGCATCCCTAAATTGTATTTCCAAATATTATTTATGGCGGAACTCAATTTTGGTTTATTAATTTTGTTACTACATTCTTGTAACAAGCTAGAGCTTACTAAGCATTCAGCTTGTCCATGGGTAAGTTTGTTCGTGTCTTCCTTTCTATGGTTGTCATACGTCATTGGCCCCTCTTTCAGTTTGACATTAAGAATGTCATCTTACATGATGACTTGATAGAAAGAGTCTATATGGAGCAACCACTTGGATTGTTACGTAAAGCATTGTATAGCCTCAAATAGAGTCTAAGAGCATTGTTTGGGCGATTCAGCTTTGTCTTACAGAATTTTAGCATGACTCACACTGAGTCTAATCAATCTGTCTTTTACAAGATTTCCTCTTCTACTAATCAGTGCATTTATCTTGTAGTATATGTAAATGATATTGTTATTACAGGAGATGACCATAGGGGTATCCGAGACCTTAAAAATCATTTGTTTCAAAATTTTCAATCCAAAAATTTGGAATGACTAAAATATTTTCTAGGGATTAAAGTTGTTCAATCAAAAGCTGGTATTATCATTTCCCAAAGGAAGTATGCTCTTGATATCCTATAGAAGCTGGAATGTTAGATTGCAAGACCATTAATACTCCTATAGATCCAAATAGCAAACTTTTTCCAAATGATGGGGAACTCTACTAGAACTACACTAAGAAACAAAAGTAGTTTTATATATTTTATTCATATTAATTTCATTTTTAGCTCATGAATTTATAATGATTGAGCTCGTGCAGAAGAAGAAATAAAGATTAAATACAAATGAAAAAATAAAGATAAAATCAAATAAAATAACTTTAAGATATTTTCTCTTAATATCTAAAGATTATTTTCAACACTCCCCCTCAAGTTGGTAAATGAATATCCATCATTTCCAACTTGCCTACAAAATCATGAAATCTACCAATTGAAAGACCTTTAGTGAATATATTTGCTAATTGGAATCTTGTTGGGACATAATTTATAACCACGAGACCTCTGTCTATGTGATCAAATGTCTGTCAATTTCAATATGTTTGGCTTTGTCATGTTGTACAAGATTGTGAGCAATGCTAATGGCTGACTTGTTTTCACATAACAGCTTCATATGAACATCTGTCTTGATTTTGAGATCATTAAGGATTGTTTTCATCCAAGGTCCTTCACATATACTTTGAGTGAAGGCTCGATACTCAACTTCTGCACTAGAGTGGGATACTCTATCCTATTTTTTGCTTTTCAAAGTAACCAAACTTTCCCCAAGAAACACATAGTATTTCCCATAAAGGACTTTCTATCGCTGACAGAATGTGCACGTCTCTCTCTTGGGTCTTGCATAAATTGGTTTACGACACTAACTGCATAAACAATGTCTGCTCTTGTGTGTGATAGGTAAATCAATTTCCCTACCAATCTCTGATATCAAGTTTTCTTCACTTCCAATTTTATGATTTTGTTCAATAGGTACCCTTAAGGCTTCACATCCCATTTTTCCTGATTCTTTGAGGAGACCAATTATATATTTTGTTTATGATATAAAGATTCCTTTCTTGGAGTAGGATACCTCTATTTCAAGGAAGTACTTGAGCTTTCCCAAGTCTTTTACTTCAGATTAGGCTACCAGTTTTTCCTTCAAGGTCATCTTCTCGTATCATCATCTCCCACAACAATTATATCATCCATATAGACAAAAGTATAATGAGTTTACCTGTAGGGAAATTCTTATCGTTTATCTCCATCCTATTACTCCTTTGTTTCCTCTTTGGATTTTGTCTCTATTCCTAAGTCTACAGGTGAAGTCATGGCTAACCACAATTGACAACAAGCGATGTTGACAGAAATAGTTGTATTGGAAGCTAGCAAAACATGGGAACTCGTCCCATTGCCTCCTAACAAGTCTATCGTTGGCTCTCGGTGGGTTTATAAAGTGAAGGTTATACCTAATGGCACCATTGATCGTTACGAAGTTCGTTTGGTAGCTAAGGGTTATACTCAAATTTATGGATTTGATTATGGTGATACTTTTTCTCGGGTGGCTAAAATCATATCTGTTCACCTTTTTCTTGCTATGGCTGCCATCCACCATTGCCTTCTCCATCAGTTGGACACTCCTTCATGGTGAATTGCAAGAAGAGGTTTACATGGATCAGCCACCTAGTTTTACAGTTTCCAGTTATTGTCACCTTGTCTGTAAACTTTGCTAATCACTTTATGGTTTAAAGCAATTTCCGTGTGCCTGATTTAGTCAGTTCAGCTCCATTTTACTTGAATTTGGTATATCTCATACTAAAGTTGATCACTCCGTTTTCTCCCTTCACTCTTCTACTTGTCTGTGCATCTACCTGATTGTCTATATTGATGACATCGTCATAACTGGCGAGGACTCTAAAAGGATTCTTCATCTCAAGTTTCATCTTCATAGTCACTTTCAAACTAAGGAGTTGGGACCATCTGATACTTCCTCAGCATTGAGGTTGCTCAATCCTCCACTAACATTGTTATTTCCTAACACAAGTATGTCTTAGACATCTTGACCAAGACGGGTATTGTTGATTGTCGCCAAGTGACTCACCTATAGATCCACATGTGAAGCTTCTTCCAACAGAAGCCTTTGAAATACTATAGAAGATACCATCGTCTAGTAGACAGACTCACTTACCTCACAGTCACTAGACCAGACATCACATTTGCAATTAGCATACATAGTCAATTCCTGCAGAAGCCTTGTGGCGGTCATTAGATAGCTATGCGTATTTTTTAGTACCTCAAGAATGCACCAGGTCGCGGATTGATATATGAAGATAAAGGCAATTCCAAAATTGTCTGTTATTTTTATACTGATTGGGCAGAATCACAATCAAACATGAGTCCAATTGTGGGTATTGTATTCTTATTGGAGGAAACTTGATCTCACAGAAGAGTAAGAAGTAGAAAACAGTTTCCAGATCCAGTGCTGAAGTAGAATATTGTGCCATGGCAATGGCTACTTGTGAAATCATATGGCTCAGACAACTTCTTCAACAATTAAAACTTGTGGAGATATTGGTGATACTAAGCTGATATGTGATAATCAGACTATTTAATCAGCCATGCTCACTAAATCTGATGTGATCCTCCCTAGCAAAGGACCTATCACTAGGGCCATAGCTAGGAGGATAGAGGAGGACATGGCTAGAATGGATGGAAGAAGACCTCACCTCCTCATGCGTATAGTTATTGTGCCATAGTTCTCTTGTATTTACCCTTGTATATTGTCCCTTAAGTGGAGTGGTCTAGCTTTCCCTTTGGCCTTGTATTTGGGCACTTAATTTTCGTAAGTTAAGGGCTAGGTGGTATGTTTAGTCTTAATGTTGAATGTATTAACTAATTGGGCCATTTAGGGGTGTTGGTGGGTTATTTTATTAACCACACCCCTCTTTTCTAATTAAACCTCAATTAGTTAGCACGTGAAGCATAGAGGAGACAAGGTGGGGCCCTTGTTCCCCTAATAGGCGCCGAATTCACTTAATTAGCCACATGGCATCCTACATGGCACTTAGTTAGTTCTAAGATTCATGATTTTAGGAGCATGTGCTGATTGTTTGAATTTGAATTCCTATTTGAATCTCCCTCCAAATCTCACGGCCACCCCTCTCTTCTTAGCTATAAATAAGACCCTCCACTCACTTGTAATCTTTACACTTAATTTGAATGAAATAGAGAGACATTGCTTCATCTTTGAGTATCCCTTCTTCTCATCTTTTGAGAGCATCCTTTAGTGTTTTTATCAAGGGTTCCTTCCCTTGTGGCAAACACCTCCTTCTAGGCTTATCAAGTTCATTGTGGCACCTCCACCTCCTTCTCTTTTCTCAACCATCACTCCATCTTCTTTGTGGCCTTCCATGGAATGGATCTTGGGGAGCAAAGCAATCAAGGCGAATTGCATCAAAATCCTTCAAGGATTCTCGTGTTGATAGTATATGTAGCAAACTTAGCTCATATGACATATATGTTCCAACTTGAAAGGGAGTGTTACAAATATGTTTTACTCTATTGAGTAGTATATTATCTTTAGAGATTTAGTCATTAATTATATTTATTTTATTTTCCTTTTATTGTACTTATTACTCATTATAAATAAGAAATACATGTATGCTTTACTTACACAATTACAATACCTAAAACACAAGTGTTTTAATAATTTTTTTCTTTCTACAAGCTTTTCGCCATTGACTGTCATCCTCAACCACTATCATCCTTAGCTATTGTCAAAATTTTTTTTGTGGCTTTTCCCACCATGAAGGACGCCTCTCCCCAATGTACACAATCCAACCTACATTTTCATATTCTCAGGCACACTCTCACACCTAATTTTGTGGGTTGTTTAGTTCTCACCTTTCCACCTACTTTGTCGTGCACGACAATGTGCCTAGCAACCTTTCCGACAATGGTGTCTGCACTATTGAACTTGTTGAACAAAGCCTAATCCAAATCTACCCTTGGTTCTTTGTATGGGAAAGTATGCATCTCCCTTGTTTGTCCACAATAACTTTTGCTTCCCTTTTTTCAACAATCCATGACTCTTCCTCCACAGTTTGTTCCCTTTCCCAAAGACTGATTCTTCCATTTTTACCAACTACATTATTGTTCCTCTATCATTTGACATGTTGGATGGTAGAAACTCTGATAGTTGGGCTTTTGATATCAAAGTTTAGCTACACAGCCAAGATTATGAAGACTATCTTACACATACAGCCAAGGTTATGAAGACTATCTTACATGTACAACTTCTATTCCTAAAGCTGACTAGCCTTTGTGGATAAACATTGACACTCAGTTGTGCAGCATCCTCAAATCCACTTTTCATTCTTCTCAAAAGCTAATTTTTTGTGCTCATGAAACTTCAGGTTGAATGGCAACAGGCCTAGATTCTCTACACCAATGACACTTAGCAACACTACAAGGTGTGTGAAAACCTTGTTAGTCTTACTGCTTTTAGGCAGCTTGATGGCTCCATGGCAAGTTACTTAAGAAAAATTCATGGTCTTCATGATTTCAATTAACTATTGCTCCCCACTTCCCCTCCAACTCAAGAAATGGGACAATGGGAAACTTTTTTCATGTTATTGGCTTTGTATGGATTACCTACAAACTGCTCATTGGATAGAGATTAGATTTTGGACTCTCCAACTGTTCCCACATTGACTTCTGCCTGGTCTACCTTGTTTTATAATCCAGCAAAAAAATTCTGCTACCATAAAGACACCTTCGCCAATTAACTCATGTTCCCTAGCATCTCAGAGTTGTGACAATCTGATCGTGGACGTTCTTGAAAGTTCGAAAGGTAGCCAGATCAATTAGATAAACCCAAGTTGATGTGTTCTCATTATGGAGAGAACAATCTCATCATTAATATATGTTGTAGTCTACATTGTCACCTTCTCTGAACAACCAATGTCTCAGCCAAAATCCTCAGGCTAATATTCTTTTTCCTACTTCCTCTTTGTGCTTTTCTGACTCACCAATAGAGATAGCAAAAAAATCCGCACCCGCAAATACCCATGAATAAAACCCGCAAAAATATATGGGTACACGCCACCTGCGGGTACAGGTTTTTTTCTACCCGCTCCTTAACAGACATGAGTACGGGTTTCATAGTACCCGTACTCGCGGGTACCCGCTAAACTAAAATAATATATATATATATATATATATATATATATATAAGTTAAAAAATATAATATTTTTGGAAAGTAAATCAAATTAAAATATTAATTATCAAAATTCATTGATATCAATCTTATTTTTTTACGAAAACTTCATAGTTAATAAAATTATTTATTATAAAAATGCCGATAATATAAAATAAATATTTTATTTGTATTAAATATTTTCTTATAATATAATATTAATCTACTTTTAGATCTAATTAATCTTATAGAAACTAATATAATTTTATTTCTAGATTTTCCAAAAAATAAATTATTTATTTGATAAAACTTTTTATAAAAAAAATATTTAATTTTAAAACAATTATTTTTTTAAAAATATCCATGGGTACCCATGGACCATGGGTACCCATGGACCATGGGTATTTCTATAGCGGGTACTCGACAGGTTTTTAGCTGGTGACGGGTTTCTTAGTTGGTTGGGTAGCAGGTAACCACTGTCTCTGCCCGTCCTGACCGTTGTCATTCCTACTCACCAACATATACGGCTATTTTCACTGACTTCATCAAGTATTATGAAGAACGGCAAGCCTCCATTGGTTGCAATGGTTGGATAAATTGCCTCAAAGCTCGCTTGGCTTCACAGATTCAGCAATGTTGTCCAACAATTTGGCATGCACCAAAGTGAGGCCGACCACTCTATCTTCTATCATTGTTCAGACAAAAGGAAGTATCTACTTAATTTTGTATATTGATGACATTATTAGCATATGTGGTGATCACTGTGGAATCTCTCAGCTAAAGTAGCGTCTTTGCCATCATTTTCAAACCAAGGATCTTAGTAGACTTAATATTTCCTGGGGATAGAAGTTGCACAATCCAAGAATGGTATTGTGACTTCTTAGAGGAAAGTGACATGAATCCTAATCCAATAGATACCCATGTGGATCCTAACACCAAACTCTTGCTAGATCAAGGGGAGCCTTTTCCTGACTCACAAGGATGGTTGGGAAACTTAATTATCTCATTGTTAATCGTCTAAACATCTTATTTGCAATCAGTATGGTGAATCGGTTTCTTAACTCTCCTTGTAAAGTGCATTGGAATGCAGTTGTTCGTATTCTGAAATATATTAAAGGAGCACCAAGACAAGGTCTCTTTTATGAGGACAAGGGTCACTCCCAAACTGAATAGTATTCAGATGCAAACTGGGTTGGCTCTCCTATAGTTCTATTGATAGGAAATCTAAATATGAATATTGTATCTTTGTTGGTGGGAGTTTAGTTTCCTAGAAGAGTAAAAAGCAATTTGTTCTTGCTAGATCTAATGTCAAAGTAAAATATCGAGTCATGGCTTTAACCACCTATGAACTGGTGTGGCTGAAGTAGCTAATTATAGAGCTCAAGTTTGCAGATACTTCACCTATGACTCTTATTTATGATAACCAGGTTGCTTTGCACATTGTCGCCAAGCTAGTGGTTCATGACAAAACCAAACATATTGAAGTAGATTGTCATTTCATTCAAGAAAAGATCCTATCTGGTGACATTTTGTAAATTCCGATGATCAACTAGCTATTGTTTTCACTAAGTCGTTGAGGGCTCCTATGATGTTTATGTTGTAGTGGGTTATTAGGCCTTAAGCCCATTTATCTTAAAATCCTTTACTATGTATATAACCTTTTGATTCAACCAACAAAAGATAAGTGTGTTCTCCCACTAAAGTAACAGTGAAAAATTAACTTCATAGAAAAATTTAAATAAATCAAACTATATAATTTATATATTCTATAAAATGCACAAAACTAAAATACTAGCTGATTTGATCATCCAAGTTGAAAACTGACCTGTAAATGGTCAAATTCATGCTGGAATATTCGTGCAGGAAGGTCAGACAAATCGAGTGAAAACCTAGTTCCATTGATATTACATGCATCAATCTTCACAGAATCTGGTCGCTAAACAACAATTATCAGACAAATATTAGTAGTTACACAAGTAAATAATCATGAAAAAACTGACAACAGGTCTATGTTCCTGCAGTTGAGCACATCTCAAAGGCAATTAAAAAAAAGAAAGAAACACTTTAGCTACATACACAGAAGTCATCACTTTTCAATATCATAATAATAAAGTTGAGCACACAACATTGTCTTAACACATTCCCATCGAAGTTCATCATGATAATCATTCATGTATAACCAACGTAACAATTCCTTCAAGAAGGTACTCAAACAAAATACAAGAAATATTTATTAACATTAGAAATATGCTTCTACCTGTTAAAGACTAGATATTATTCTCTGATTTATGATTAGATAGTAATTAGGAAGTTACTCCTTATTACCTATTATTGAATTGATCTTTAGTCATTATTAGAGTAATCCTATGTTATCAATAGAGATTCTATTTGCTGATTATAAATAAAGGCATTGTATGGTCATCAAGCACACCTTAATACACATTTACACTACTAAACATTTACTTCTTGCTGAATACAGTGTTTCTTCTTTCTACCTTCTTCCTTGGTAGTTTGAAATGGCAAGGTAGTCAAAAATTGAGATTCTACTTAGTATTAGGAAGAGGAGTAAATATTACAAATCATAGGATTGTATTATAGATGTTAGGTCCTACAAAATTCTTAAAAATGCATATAAATTTGTAGATATGTATATAAAATAGCATCCATAGGAAAAAATAATCTTTAAATCATTGCAAATACTTAAACTTATACTTAAAATCCATAATAAGTGTATATACAAGTTGTATAATACATACAACTCATTAGTCACAAACTAACAACTTAGACTAAGGGCCTGTTTGGGTAAGCTTTTCTAGAAGCACTTCTAGGAGAAGAAAATACAAAGAAAAATGTCCAAAAAGCTTTCTCATATACCTGTTTTTAAAGAAGTACAACTTTTTAAAAATTAGCTTGTAAAAAGTCTCACATGATTTAAAAAAATTTATGAAGAAATTGTTTTGACTTTTTTCTTTATATTTTTTCTCCTATAAATGCTTATGGGAAAAATTAACCAAACACACCCTAAAGTAAGAAAAAGTTAACAACAGTTACAACACTAAGATTTTGACAAGTGACAAGATCTTATAACATGTAGAAAACAAATATGGTAGGAAAATGTTGAGATTGATTGGCCTTTATTTGTTAAAGTGTTTTAGGGATATTTTTGACAAAATATAATCTGAATCTGGACCAGATTGCAAAAGATAGAGTGATTAATTTATTATGATTGATCTGCTCCTTATTTTCCTCCTAATTTGTAGCAGACTGATTAACTATTCTATACCAACTCTATCTATAAATTAGTAATTGTATTAGTCAGATCATTTCAGAAATAAGGAAAAATATTCTCTCTGTCTCTCTCACACTATTCACTTGTATTCTCTGTTATCTTAACTGTTATGAGCTTCAGCTCTGATTCCACGAGTCTCCATTGGTTAAAACAACAATGCTAGGTGCCAAAGGTTTTCTGGCCTGGCTTGGGGGATCACATGATCCCACCATTTTTACTTGTGTGATCACACCAACCCTACTACCCTAGACAACCTTACCACTTGTTCTAGAGCATGATCAGGATCTTTTAGGCCACTACAAATGGTAGAATCATGCAATCATACGAAATAGCATGATTGTATGAAACATGGAACTCAGTATTCAGCAAGAACCAAATAAGTGGAAGAAAAGAAACCTAGAAGTATGGTTTAGCACCTTACATTTAACTAAATAGAACCAAAACACCAATAACTAAGCTTGATTTGTGATATCAGAGAACTGGAAAAACAGATTTATATGGCACCAAATGAAATCATTAAAACTTTGTTTGGTAAGAGAAACGGGGATAAGTAGACGAAACCAAAATAAGGGACCAAAATTTTCCAAGTGCATAGTATGAATAAGGAAATTTTAAAATATATATGATAAACAAGGGGAAGTTTTCAAAATGACTAATGTCCAAAAGTGGCTATCTCCAGTTCTCCACAAATTAGCCCAAAAGGAGAAATAATGTCAAAAGAATGGTGTAAAAGAAAAGGGTTTGTGGTTGATACCCTTACGTCAGCATGAATTCCAGGGAAAGATAGGCAGCCTTCCTCATATAGTGTCAGTTTTTTCGAGTATCTGCTAACTCTTGGGTTTACAAGAACAATTTCCTCACCTTCACCACGCTCACCTACTGGATTGAACACCATAAGTTGAACATTAACTCCTACTTGGGGTGCTGAAAGACCAATACCATCAGTTCTGTGAAAAAGGAAGCCAACCAATAAATCAAAAAGATATTGTTTGAATTAAAATGTTGATAATACTAACATATCCATCAATATAACTTATTTGTACTCTATAATTTAAACCATATTGCATGTCTAGTTTCAAATCAATCTGCCATTTTCTATTCATTTGAATCAGCAAACTGCCATTGTATGAGAAGAAGAGGCTAGTTTTCCTTCAAAATAAACTAAATCCAAATTCAAATATACACTAAAATGCACTAAAATCAAACATTCAACAAATGGAATGATATCACTAGGAGTCAGAACCGTTCTAGTACAAAAGCTGCTGACGCCACATTTCATTAATAATTCAATGAGAACAAAAATAATCAATAGCACAACAATAGTTCACCATAATTCTCTCTATTGAAGCAAACTCAGATAACACATCAACATGGAATAAGCTTACTTAGGAGTTATCAGGTAGGCCAAATAACAAAAAGCCACAAGTAAAAAAGGAGAGAAAAGGTCCAAAATTTCAATCCTCTCAGTAACATATTGGCTTAAATACATTTTGTGTCACTCATATATTAGCAGGATTTTGCTAATTCGTTTTGGATCCCTAAAACATTTTATATAGCTTTTTACTCAACAAAATAAAAATCTTATTAGAACCTAAGAAGCATAAACACCTCTATTGTTTGAAGTGTGTCTCCGTATTAGGTGTCCAATTAAAAAGTTACTATTTTTTGCTTAGAAACTTAAAGTCACATTTATATACAACTTAGATATCTAAATCGACACCTCAATATAGATAGACACATACTTATATTATTAAAAAAATAATGTTGGGCCTATCTTTTGATCGTGTTATCAAAGAAAATTGGTTTAAATGGGTAAGTATACCACTACTTTAGTTAATTTGTTATGTTACTCATATTTTATTTTATTAGAATCTCATTATTTATATGTACATAAGTTGTGTCCCGTCTCTGGAGGTGTCTGGGCCCAAAGGACCCGTTGCAAAAATTTAAGAATCACTAATCACAAAATTCACTAATATATTTGCCTGATATATTTATTGGGATGCAACCCAAAACATATTGAAGCCAACAAAATTTAACAAAAAATAACAATTAACAACATTTGCCTGATAAAAAAATGAGCAACCTTACTTGTACATTACATCAAACATTTCATGGACAAGCTTCTTGAGACCATCATCGAAGGTAACTATGCGTTTATTTCTGGCCCTCAATTTCGGGTCTGGATACTTCACAATTTTCAGAGGTGGCACAAATTCAAGATCACCAGCTTCAGAAAAAAACATAGAGAGAGATATTAAGGTCTGAAGTTCGAGGAAAAGCGATGATAGGGTTCGATAGCGGGAGAGAGGAACTTACGCGAAGCGACTTGGCCTTGAGCCGGTGAGGAACCGGGTTTGGCCATCGCGCGTGGAGGAGCGGTTCGAGGATTATTAGCGGAGACAACCCGGTTCGGCGAGGAGGAATGGCAGAACCAGCGGTTCGAAATGGCTGAACCGCGGTGGAGAAGAAGGAGAGAGTGGGTTTGGCGGAGGCACGTGAGAGAAGCCATTGCCACCACAAAGTGAGGTGAGTTCGTCCCGTTGAGAGTGAAGTTTATGATTTGGAGTATTAATATTATAAGGAGTGAATATTATATATGACGTAAAATTAATATTAAAATAAATAGGTAATAATCAAAAAATATAATATTATATTTTTCATAATTAGTAAAATATAATATAAATTTTATACTATCATATAAATAGGTAATATTTTTCATAATGTATTTAGAGTTTAATGATATACACTAACAATATAAAAAAATTTTATACTTCCGACTTTTAAGTTATTAACTCGTAAAGTCAATTAAGGAATATGAGTGAACCTCAATTTAAAATTTCATACCAATTAAATTCAGTTATTTACATGATAAATTATACATTAATACATCTTCTAAGTGAGGAAAAGAATTTATGGGCTTCCTAACATGTAATGATAGTTGAACAATTTTTATTATACTAATTTTTCATAAATGTTAGTTGGTGTATGAAGTTAGTTTTTGTTAGTTGAAATATTCAACTTTGTGATTCATTATCTTTTATCATTAAATCGACCTTAATAATACTACTAATTACAAAATTAAGAGTCACTTAATGATAAATTAGACTCACTAGATTATATTTCTTAATAAATTTCAACTAATGATAGAGGAAAAATTAAAAGATGGTTTCAGACCACTATCTCATTCATGGTCTCAACTACTAAGCATGCAATAACTAATTAATTAGCTTATATTGTAAATTGTGCTAATTAAATAAGAGTTTAAGTGGTATATAGTGTCATATCTCTTAATTAAAAGATGGTGTGGGACCATTACCCCATATCTCTTAATTTATATTGTCATTGTTTATATTGTTCAGGCATATCAAACTCATTAAATAATTATATATTGCATACTGATTGGTTTAGACCATAGATACGTGGTGGTCTCAGACATTTAATAATGTCTGATTATAAAGGCATGTTTTAATATTTCTTTGAAGTAATGGTATTTGAAGACCTCTTTATTTTAAACATCTCATCGATATATTTTTGTCTTATTTCTTATCACATCATATATGATATCATGTATATACTTTTCTATTTTTTTTTTCTTCTTAGATGATAAATAACTCGATGTGTCAAAATATATTTTTTCTTTGGTATTGACGTGTCTCATATCTCATTTTTATTTTTAACTTTTTTTAATCACTCATTTGGCAGTGAAATGGTAATTGTGTAGTTTGTTTAAGTGAATTGTGTAGTTTTCTTTTAATTATATATCATATCATAAAGTGCTAGTTAGGAAGAATGTAACATTTTACGTGCTTGCTTAATAGTTGTTTCTATATATGTTCGCAATGTAGATATTAAATGTGATAATTGTGTGTTAAAGATAATTTTAAGAGACTTGAAATTAGTGATTTTTATAATCATCACTAATATATGTGATAAGGACCAAACACTTTAATATAACTTCACAAAGTCAAAGTGGTTAATGAATGGTACAATTTTATATCTCTTTAAGTAGGTTCTAAAGTTTTAAAATAATCAAATTAAAATCCTTTTATCATTTCAATATTTGGCAATTTAAATTGTTATCCTTAAAATTATTACTTATCGAGAGGTGCATCCTATTTAATTTTGTTGATCCTATTATTAATTCTATATGTATCATTTATACTACTAATAATTTAACTTCCAAATTTAATTAATTAAATTATCTTATAAGTTATAACTCCACTCCTACACCACTGAACTTTCTTTTTATTTATTTTTTTTCCTATCCGCACTAGTTACTGCCCTGACTCCAAGCTTAATGTGTTACGTAACGTATAATGTCATTTTTATATAATTTGAAAGAAACCAAACTTGATTAAAAAATGTATGATATTTGTCGTATAGCTAGCTTATTGTATGCCATGGATCCAAGAGATTATAGTGTCATATACTTTTCCTTTAAAAGGCCATGGCACAAACAAGCCATTTCCTCATTTTCTTCTTTAATCCGAAACCATGCTATAGCATAAACAGAAGCTCGTATCCTTCATAAATCTTCAACTCGAGAGGCATACTTCATTGTGATCGTAATTTTTTCTTCTTCTTATTCGGTGCAAAACTTTTTAGCAATGTGCAAGCTCTTCGTCTCTTATAGATTAGCTCCTCTACTTGCTAAAAGATTAGAAACTTAATTGGTGAAATTTAGTTGATTAGGAGTTACTATTGTTTCCTACTTCATTTAAAAGAGATAATTCTAAATTTAAGTTGTTATTCTTATTTTCTTTTAAGTTGGTGTTTTTGAAGTAATAGGAGTACATTATGCACATCATTATTTCTCACAGATGAGTATGTTTTTTAACTTCTTATAGTCTCCATCACAATGATTGGAACTGCTTTTCAAATAATCATTGTTTACAAAAGTCAATTCTATAAAGAGCATACTTTGAGCATTTCCATGTAGCCTTTATGCAGAGTTAGATCAATATCATACTCATTCTACTTTTCATTTTGATAGGTAGTTTGTGTTGATTGGCTACTAGACGAGAAAGTTAAATCAATTATATAGTGGTGAGTCAAAACTATCTTTCCTCGTGATCTTTTCATTCTTTTGAAATCGACAATATTTTCAAAATTGTTCCTGTTTAGAGTCTATTTTTTAGGGTTGCATGTTGAACTTCCTCTTCTTTAGTGTCTATCTTTTTTTAACAGTTTGGTGTGTTTTTTTTTATTTGACAGGTCCTGATCATCGATTGGACAATCAAGCTAAAAGTTACATCATTCATAAGGTCATAGATTAATGCATGTCAAAAAATGCAAAGGGAACATGTTCACTCGCAAGGATCCTCTATGAGTTGAGGGATAATATATGATAGTGGTATGAGAAGAGAGTTAGGAGTTCCCCTCTCTAAGATATGGGGATTAATGTCGTAGAGTTGATGCAAAAAATCAGGTAAATTTAAGGATTTGTATATATATTGTTAAATGATTATGATATATTATCTAATGTTCTATATAGAGAGTATGATAATCAATTCTTAAAAGACAAACTCTACCTTCAAGTAGTTACTTTGAATTTCTCTAAGTGTCACAATATTAATAAGAATTAAATTTTATACATATGATATTATGACATATTTATGGGATTTGACTTTGATTGAAAAACCTTATGTAGGTGACAAATATATCTTATATGTGATGTTGCAGGTGATGTATTATAAAGTCATATAATATGTAGTTTATTTAAATTGTTTGATTTCTAAATTGTAGATGTCAAGATCGTGTTTAACTTGGTCGTTGAAAAGTAAAATTTTATTTGAACTTATTATATATGATGTGGAATTTGGCTAAATTGATTATATAAAGAAAAGATGGACAGGATGATGATTTTATAGCCATTGAAGTTATTGCATTACATATATACTTTTATATGGATTTCGTACCATATTGTCTTTATTTTGCATGACTTATGGTGGTTCTAATTAAATATTATTTTGCTGTATTTTGTGACTGAACTGTTAAGCAGTTATACTTGAACTGAATGTTTGGCATAGAATTGTAACAAAATGAGTTGTACACGGTAAAGTAGACATTAATGATTGTATAGCTTCTGAATTAAGTTGTTGCATTTGTATAAGTGTGGTAAAAGATATGAATGTTAAAGATGAGATTAATGATGCAAGCGAAAAATAAACCATTTTTTTCACAATTTTTTAGAAGGAATGAAGTACTAAAAGGTGGTACTTGTTCCCTGGTTCTCTTGGGTCGTGATTAGTTCATTATCTTAGTTAACCGTGAAAGTCTTATGAACACGGTTTTACTTACTTGATTTGAAATGAAATGTATAAAGGAATTACCATTAACTAAGTTCTTGTAATTATAAAGTTTGAAAGTGTTTTATTTGTAATATAAGTATATGAAAGTTAGGATTATTTTTAACTATTGATTTGGTGTTTGTTGTTTCTAATAAAGAACCTATGTTTTAATAGTGTTAAAAAGGAATGGTTTTATGATTTGGAAAATCAATTGTTAAAATAATTTTCTAATTCTTGTGATAACTAGATTTTAAATATATTTCCAAAAGAAATAAGGTTTTGTTGGATTTACCAAGTGGAATAAAACATGTGTAAGTGTAATGCAATTCGTGGTTTTGAAAGTTTTGTTAAGATAGTATGGTAGAGTCATCTCATCTTTATTAAAAAAATAGATAAAAAAGGATAAATTGGCTCATGCATCATACATATCATTGTTGGTTTTTATGCCAAATAAGTGAAAGGGATTATTCCTCTAGTATATACTCTATGAGCTAAAGTTACCTCATATGTAGCAAAGTAATGATTAAGCTCATGTAAACCTAGGTGGCAACAATATGCTTCTTACAAAATGTGTTTAAAATGCCTAGAACGAGGTATGTATATGGCATCTATTGCAATAGTTGGGTACCCTATGCATAAACATTTACTTAACAAGATTAGAAGGATTAAAGTAAGATCATGCATCATTTTCGTACATATGCAATTCAATTAAATTATTGATGATATGTGTGTATTGGTAGAATTTGTGACTATGTGAATATGCCTAATGTGTGTTGTTAGTTTCAATGTGGTTCCTATAGTTAGTATGTGAAGTTGTAGTTGTGTATCTATGTATATATGTTTTTATCTTTGACTTAGCTACAAAGGATGAATATATAATTAGTAGATGAATTGATATATGGACAAATATATAAGAGAATCTAGGAGGATTATAGTACAATATTTATTAATAGATGAATGAATTTATTGTGATTATATATTTATGTCTACTTTTAGTCTCTATGTTTTCTCTCATGCTACACATCATATATTATCACAATGTCACTCCTTTTTCTATGTTGTTTGTAGCATATGAGAGAGTTTAATGACGGAAACAATTCAACCAAGAGGGGGGTGAATTGATTTTTAAAACTTTTTTTCAATTTTAGCCTTTAAAAATTATTGAATTTTGGATATATGTTGAGCTTGTAGCAATTTTGGATAGGATAGCATTAGATCTCTTTATGAAAATAACATGCAAGAATGCACACACCACAATTCACTACAGATCTCAATTGAGATTACATATTGATTTTACCAAATCTTGCAAATACATGAATTTACATGGAAGCAATTTAAATCATAAAGAAGGATGATAAGAAAAGAGATAGAACACAAGAAATTATATTGGTTCACCCAACCTGGATACATCCAATTTTCAATCCTCAAGACAACCCATCTTGGATTGAAATCCACTAGAATCAATTGAGTTTATACAAGCAAACTCATAGGCACATGAACACACATATGCAAGTCCTGAAAACCTATCAAGAATTAAGTTTAAACCATGCAAAACCTATGCACGAATTCAACCTACCTAGATACAATTTATGAAATCAAAACATATAAAGAAAAACAAAGGGTTGATTTCACCTGAGAGGTTTAAGCAAAAGACATAGCAGTTTCAAGTTATCAACAATTATCAAAGTTCAAAATTAAAGTATCTTTGATCCTTGAACAATCTTAGTTTGATCTTATTTGAGCTTATTGGGAAAGGTTTAAAGAGCTTTTTCTCCTCTGAGATTCACACAAACTTATCTCTCAAAATGATTTTCAAATTATTGTGTTCTTAGACAAAGTTTAAGTTTCAACTTTCATATAAAATATTCTCAACTCTGTTTTAATAGATTAAATCAAGCATTTAATCAATTAAAATATTCTTAGCTCAATTCTAGATCATCTAATATTAATTTAATTGATTAAAGTAAGTGCTTAATCGATTAAATCGTTCTTAGCACTAGATTCTACCAGCAAGATCATATTAGTCAATTAACTTTAGTATCTAATATCTTAATGCATGCACATAATCGAATATGAGGTGATTTAATAGATTAAAACAACAACTTTGCATTTTAATCAATCAAATTACTTCAAAAGTCAATTTCTTGCAACACTAATGAGATAAAACTGAATTTCCAAAACATTTTAAGTGATTATCTCATTCATGCGTCTTGTGACTAATCTAAGTTTACAGATCATTCACGATTAAGATAATTCCACATTAATGAATCAAGATTATGGCTAACCTATATGGATGCATGAAATGTATCACAAACATTCAAGCAATAAAGCAAGTAACATCCATCCTAGGTAATGCTAGAGTTCATCATCAAAACCATCAAACACCATTTATACAATTTTGTCTCCTTTGAGATATAAGAGTCTCCAACAGCATATGCAACAAAAGCAATGAGGATTCTATAGGGATTAGTGAGAAGTTGGTGAGGAGTATAGAAGTTTATAGATTATGATGTCTTATATGTTTGTTTTTTTTATTTATGATGTTTGGTGATTGTGTGTATAATTGTTTTACTACTTAAGTTGGAAGTCTTATTATGGCTTGTATGTCCCTTTTGAGGACTTTTGAAGTTGTTGTCATTGCCTTATTATTCTTATGAACATGTGCTTTTGATTATTCGCTTTAAACTGCTATTTTCCTTTGCACTTGAAATTCGTAAATTCCAGTTATTAATATGCATATATGTCTTACTATTAGCTAAATAGATATTCTGATGTTTTAAATAAGTTACGGTAATATTATTTGAACAATTTACCTTGATGAAATTGTGCTATAATTTAGGCATTATGCACTAATAACACTTTTAGTTGATAATATTATTTGATTCTTATGGGTAGATTAAATTGTGGAATCCCCACCATGATTTATATTGACTTTAAAGGGGAATATAATATTTCATTTTTTCATTTTTTATGACAACCATGTAAATCGACTGTGAAAATTTTCTTTCTTTTTTTTCTAAACCTTTTTCGCAAAGTAAAACATATTAGTAATAAATCTTATCCTTGATAACGAACTTGTGACAAAGAATGTATTGTTTTCACTCCTTGTTAGAGAAATGTTAACAATACTGTCTATCACATTTCTTTGAACACATTCTATGTTTTGTTAAAATTTGTAGAAGATCATGTGAGTTTCAATTATGATTAAATGATTTACTCTCATAATTTTGTAGTTTTTTATGATTCTAACAAATGATAGTGTGTATTTGAGAGGGTTGACCTAAGCCTAAGGTGACAAAGTCCTTGCTTTAAGCCCTTTTAAAAAAAATTTAACATTAATATTTTTATTATTTTCTAGATTTGATAATTTTCTATTTTGTCTCACTTAAAAAATTATTCAATAATTTTAATTAATAATTTTTTTTAGTTGGATATACCAAAGGCCCTTATTTAATTATATTAATTTTTATCCAAATTAACCCAATAAAATATATTATTATTAGTTTTAGAATGTATCATTTTAAGAATTTCTTTAGGCCTTAAAACATGTTGGTTCAATGTGGGATATTAGAAGGAGGGATATTTGTTTTTGCACCTTCATTTTCTTTTTGTACTCTTATATTTTTAAAATTCCAAAATTGCCCTTTCCCTTTTAGGCTCCCTAATCGGCCTTACAAACCTAATTTTTTAACAATTGCCTTCCTTTGTCGTACTTATACGATGGGTCTCATTTTCCTCGTTGTGTCTTCTGAGGTGGATAAAGGTACGACGGATCTCATGTTTCGCAATATTGTGGAACTATTGATCTATAATATACTATATTCACATTACAGATCTCTGTCCAAACTTAGGGTAGAATTAACACATGCGAAGCACATGATCCATAATGTACTACTACATAATTATGGATTATGTAGTTTGTAATGTGTTAATTCTACCATAAACATGAACATGTTGTGAACCCATGATCCGTAATATATGCATGAACATATTGTAGATCTCATGATTTGTAATATCAAGTTCATGCATATTGTGAATCATAACGTCATAATATGAATAAACTCGATGCAAGTTATGGTCAAGACATCTATAGTAAACCTTAAACTAACTAGAGAGAGCTAGAAAGCAACACAACAAGAGTGAGAAAGATAATTATTCCATAGATAATGATAAAGAACTAAATTGAGAGAGCGAAAAAGTGAATGAGATCAGAGATGAGTAGCACAGGGGAGGGGGTACAGAGAGAAGGAGGTGTGGAGAGTGGGGTAGGAAAAAAACAAATAAGTTTAATTAGATCAAGGGGTAGTTTTGATATTTTAAAAAGTAGGGGTCCAAAAAGTAAAATAAAGGTGCAAAAAGAAAATGCCATTAAAAATGAACATGAATTAAAACATAAAAAGGCCTAACAAAGATCCACATTAAGTCCACATTACATAAAATCCTATTATAAAAATGGGTTACACTTTATGCTCCTTATGTAACTTTTTTATCCTTCACCATTCTCTCCTTAAAATCAAATTAACCTAGAATTTGGAGCAAAGGTACCTACAACACCATATACCTCAAGAGACACATGTTTTAGTTTCAAGAAAATAAAATTAAAAATCCTATCTCTATTGATACTTTAGTCCCTTGAAAAGAGAAAACCTCTTATTATTGAAATAGTTATTTATATATAACTTTTTCCCCAATTATTTTTCTTTCTCTCAACTATTTTTCTCTTATTTCTTTTCTCTCTTGTTCAATTATCTTTGTCAACTTAATTTGATCCTCACTTGTTTCCTTATGTGAAAGTGAATCAAGTTTGATCCTATGACCTTCATGCACAAAAAAAAATTATTGGATTTTTCATGTCATTTCACATTTCTATCTAATTGTCAATGTTTACCCAACATGATATGACATGTTTCAATAGAAAAACATCTAATAAAACATCCTCTTTATATTTCTCAATGGTGAAACTCATCAATACTTACTGGTTTACAACTAATTCACCTTTTCACATGGCCATTTCAAGGAATAAGGATCAGGGTGCAAGGTGGTTTTAAGGTTCACTTTGCTAACCAACCTAGTTCTAGCTATATTAATTCAATTACCCCCTCCCCCTATCAATAATCTAATAGCACACATTTGCTAGAACCGAACATCTAGTTAGAAATATGTTCTCTTTTTTAATCTTATCGTTATTCTTACATTGGCTTCCCAACAATCTCCTGTACATATCAATTCATCATATAGAGGTTTGGTATCAGATTTATTACCATTATAACTAGAGTTATTAGATAAACTAAGAGAAGATAACTCACTAGTGATAATCTCATTGTCCCTCAAAACTTTGGTTCTCTTATTTGAACAATGTAATGCAATATGACCTTTACCCAAACATTTAAAACATTTTTGCCTTACTCATAAGAGTAGAAAAACTGCAAGGATTGAGAACATGTTTACCACTTAGAGACTTTGAACCTTGTTGCTTAGGTAAGAAAGATCCCTACTTCTTAGACTTATCCTTATCATTAGAAGAATCACAATGGTGGATCTTCTCGTAGGAATATTTGTTCATGAATTATTACTTTTAATTTAAAATAATGGCATCAAATAACAACTTGTTGTTGCCCACTAGAGGAGAGTTACACTCAATTGAATTGTGTTTACATATTTTATGATTTTTCTATAATGTTCACTCATGCCTTTTTTCACTATTATTCCTTTACAAGCTCTTAAATGGAACCTTCAAAATCCAAATCAAGAAAATATTGAATATGAAAAATTTAACGAATTTCAAGTTCAACTAAAGAGATCAAGGAAGAGAAAACTCAAAGACAAAACCTCAGAATTTCAAAGACAAATAATAAAGGCTATAAAAGAAATGAAAAGGAAACTTAAAGTATAATGCCTACAAAGATAAAGCTAGGAAACAAGACAAAACCGAAAAACAAGACAAGATTAGGAAAAACAAAACATTAGACCCATATATATTATTGGCCTCATGGGTTGCCAAGGCCAATTAACATTAAGCCCAATAACTAAAAAATAACAAATTAAAAAATAATAGCCTTCTAGTGCATCATGATCTTGAACTTGTTTAGGCCCTATTTATATCCTTCAAGTGGTGATCATTGCTCCTCTTTGAACATTGAAGAATTTAGGCTCATGCAACTTGATCTTGAACTTGCATTAAATACACGGTTGAAGACTTACCACCAACTTCTCACATTTTCCTAATATTGATCTTCGATTATTACCTTTTTGTAAGAAGTCACTCTCAAAACCTCACTCTCAAGGATGAAGAATTAAATTTATAAGAGTGATCGTAAGATGAGAGCTATTGTAACATGGTCAATATGTTTTGATGATCAACTCTATCAAGCCTAGGATGAGTCTTATATGCTTTATGCTTGAATGCTTGTGACTCATGCATCCATATAGGCTAGGTACTTTGATAATGGTTGCTCTCAATTGTTGATTCAATCTAACTTGAATTAGTCATATGACAACATTAATAAGATATATTTGTTGAAAAGATTTTTGAAAATCTGTTTTATCTCATTTGTGTTGCAAGCAATTGGTTAAGGAAGTTATTTAACTGCTTGAAAAAGGATAGACGTTGTTTTAATCTATTAAATTGAGGGACCTAATTGATTAAAGCAGAATTAATCGATTAAATACTTAACTTAATCAATTAATTTGTGGTTGGTTGGCTAAGACAAGTCTCAAGAACAATTTAATAAATTAAATGCTTGAGATAATCAATTACATTGATCCTGAAGTGTTTTGATCAGCTTGAAGAACCATTTAATCGATTAAATAAATTAAATACTTGGTTTAATCGATTCAAATAGAATAGATGTGTTTTTTTTTATAAAAGTTGAAACTGAAAACCTTCTATGAGAATAGTTGAATTCGAAAAATTACTGAACTACATTTTTTGAGAGAATTAACTTGCGATTTTTCAGAGAAACATAGTTGAACACACATCCTTATCGTCAAGCTTTAAGATCAAATCAATATTGCAAAAAGATTTTAGAATTTTAATATTGTTCTATGTACTTGTTGGTAATCTAAATTGTTTTCTACTTTTGCATCAAAGATATTCAAGTGGTATCAGTCTTTTACCTTGTTTTAACTTGTTTTTGGTTGAAAGCTCATTTCTAGGTAGGTTTCCTAGAAGGTGTATTGTGTGCAACAGGTTTTTCATGTTTAGAATCATTTCTTGATAGGTGTTAAAAAACAGTGCATGTTGTGATTGCATGTGCTTATTAGTTTATGTAACTCATTGATTCTAGTAAAATCAATCCAAAGGTGGTTTTTCTTGTGGATTGAAAACTTGATGTAGCCTTAGGTTTGGGTGAACCAGTATAAATTCCTTGTGTATTTTTTTTTCTCTATCTCTATATCTCTTTGTATGTGTTAATCGCTTTCATATAAATTCATATAAATCTAATAATTCAGAATTGAATTTGTTTTTATGCATTTTTTATGTGTTTGACATAAAGAGATTAATTTCTTTACATACCAAATCGCTACAAGTGTTTCATTGATTTTAAAAAATAAAGATAAAGATCTTTATTTCTTGAAGATTAAGAAAGAAAATTTTAGCCCTTGATCATCGAAATCTTGATTGAATTGGCTTTGAGTTGCTCCTCTCTTTAATGTTAGTTTTGATTAACTTGTACCTATATTAAAGAGGTGGGAGTGATTTGATCTTGATTTTAACTTCTAGGAGTATGCAAGTAGTAAGTGTGTCTTCTTATAGTTAGAAGGTCTATAAGATGATATCTTCATCATAAGATGAGGTTTTCCTTTGGGTGATGATGTGTTTCCTTGAGAGATTCTTCATAATATGATCAACTTGAGGTTTTTCTTTGACTTTGTCTTATGAGACAGTTTTGTTTTCTCCCTTGTTAGAAGCTCTTGATCAGATGGCCAATTAGAAACTTGGTTCCACCATTAATAGTAAAACATGACATCTTGGAGATTATACTTAAGATGTGAACATTGCGATCTTCTGATGTTCAATAGTGCTTTTGTCTTCTAATAGCAACAAATTTTCTATTTCCCACTAGTAGCTCTCTATGAACAATGACTTCGGTCTTCTGATAGATGCATATCTTCTTATCTCTGCACCTTCTGATCTTGCAACAATCGCACCAACTTTTGATTGACACCTTTTGCTTCTCTAAAGCTTCTTATGTGATGATCTTCTTATGATTACATCTTCTTATGCTCTGCTAACAATCTAATTTTCCAATAAGATCTTCTGAACACTAGATCTTCTTATAAGATTGAATAAATCACCTTCTAATGATCTCTTTATCTTTCAATAATGTTGATTATCTAATCTTCTTTATCTTTGGGTTGAATATCTTCTGATTATTGTTCAAACCTACTGAAATAATCTCCCTTACCACATGGGTATAATAGATCAGCTAGTGGTTCAAACTATTGAACCTAAGAAACTAAAGTTATATCAAGCCTAAATAATTTGAATCAATCAGATAATGAAACTAGAGTGTGCTGTCATTAGAAATCTATAAAAAAGTTTGAGAAACGTCTACATGATTAGCTAACAACACATCGAAGCACATAAGTAATTAACCAAAACGTCTAATCATAAATCCTATAGAGCGACTATGGATTTAGACCTAAGAAGTGTCTCATGATGAGATAAGACCATTCGACCTATCAAATATAAGAAGCTTCCTTATGTGGTAAACATAAGAAACTATCTCATTGTAAAAGTTTTCTAATATGGATAAATAAGTTTCTTGTCCTTATCTTTATTTTTATATAAAATATTTTTATAGTATTAAATTCTTTGAATTGTCATAATTGTCTTATACTATCAAAAGATGACATTTTATCATATTAAGGTATCTCTCTTTTCCAAATCAATTCATCCGTTGGAATATGTCGTGTAAGGCTAACATTCAAATCTCCATTAGGCGCCTAATTACCAACAAAGTAGATAAAGGATGTCAGACACGACAATCAAGTAGAGAGAAGTAACGTAGTGAGTAAATGCAACTCACTTTAAGGAAAAGGTATATCTGTATGATGTGACATCTCAATGCTCTTTCTCAACAGCTATAAGATCTCAACACCTCTATAAAGTAAGCTCTTTAATTAACAAAGATTGTCAAGGTCATGGGAAAATACTCTAAAAGAATAGCTTGATTCAATCTTTCATCTTAACATAAGAGAAAAACAAATGGCTTGTGTAAGATGAGAGGGTTTCTCTTTTAAGCTTAGGCATGGTGCTTAATTCATCCCTCTTCTTTAAAGAGTAACAACCCTCATAACACACAAAATATGACTATTATTTCTACCCTATTTTTTTTATTACACCTCTAGTCATGCTTTCCATGTGCATTATGCATCTAGACTACTTTGTATTGCCATGGTTGGATGAATAATGGTTGGCCAACCATGATTGAGTTGACTTGACAATGGTTTACACCTAACCCTGGTCTACTTAGCCTAAGCCAACCCACTATAGCCCATATAAAACCCTTTACACCCTCTTGTAACATTTTTAAGTCATATATTAAATTTGAGCCTTTTGTGTGAGAGAAATCTCCTTTAGGTGTGTAGCTTTCTTCCTAGAGAGTGCTCTTTCTAACTTTTATCAAGGATCCCTCTTTTGTTATGAGCATCAATAACTTATCTCTTATGAGTGGAGCCTCCCTCCTTCATTCCTTACCTTCTTCATCCCTTATAAAGAGAACTAGACGTAGCTTAGTTGGAGTGAACCAATATAAAAATATTCTTTTGCACCTTCTATTAATACATTGATCTTCACCCACTGATTTTACTTCAAAGCATTTATAAATATATTATGAACTTGTTTCAAAGTCGTAGATAGTTAACCAAACCATCTACCTTATGAAAATTCTTCTTAAAGCTTCTTAAGATAGTGTTTTAAAAAAGAGTTACAGAAAAACCTTCTTATAGCTCTATTCAACCCCTTTCTAGAGCTAACATGTTCGTCCATCTATAAATAAGTGTGTTAGACTTTGAACAATTTTGGGATGGATAACCTTCTGTGAAGTTTTCTGTGTGAGTGCATCAAAGAATACTAAAAGGTCTTATGTTGGTTTTGTGGGGACACTTATTGATCTTGAAAGTGGTCAGACATCTTATAAAGTGGTATCCAAGAAGGGTTCTTACTGATAGAGATTGGTCTTTAACTAAGGAGAACTTTAGTGAATCCTACCTACGAAGTATCGTTGAATGGAGCTTCTCAAATGCGATATTTAAAGGTTGTTACATGATAATTGCTTTTCACACATATTTTGTGAGCAATTAACATGTTCTTTATTCTTGTTTTGTAAATAAAATCTTTGGTTTTGTAAATAAAACTTCACAAAAACATATTTTGAAATCATAAACATTTCATTAAAATTTGCATAGTTTTCTACTTTGGAAGAAGTTAGAATATGTCACTATGAAGACCTAAAGATTAACGCATTTTCTATCATAAACATATTTTCCAATTACAATTACTTAACTGTCAAGTTCATGTATAAATACCTGTAATATGAACTAAAACACATATTTTAGACCAATTTTCAAATATTATTGTTCATCCCCCCTCTCTCTCTTGTTGATATTGATGAACTTCAAATGTGAATGATGTGATTCAAGCTACTCTCAAGTTTCTTATCAAGTATAGTTTTTGGTTTTGCTATTTCAATTCATTTTGTAATACCAAACACATTTCAATAGGTGTTGTACTTGTATTGTTTGATTTCTAGAATTAGGCATGTGTATGTGAGTTTAGAGTTCTTATTGTTGATATTTTCAAATGCATTTTGAATTCATTTTGTGGTTTTCATGTTTGGAAAGCTATGGTATCAAAATTACTGAGTTAAGTGATTATTTATCTCAAGGGTAATTGATTACGTAAGTTGGTAATAGATTACCTAACTAATTTAAGCAATAAAACTAAGTGATTCAAAGTTAGACTCAAGGTTAATCAATTACCTAATTTAAGTAATCTGTTACCTACAGACTTGAGAGACATTCAATTTTCATGCTTTCTAATATAATTGATTACATGTAGACGTAATCGGTTACCACATAGACAACCTTATTCTAGGTCATTTTAAAATATTAGGTAATCAACTACTTGCGATGGTAATAAATTACATCAATTATAACTAACTTTTAACTTCTCTAACTAACTAGATTTTTGAAAAACAAAAATAAGAATTAGATTTTCAAGAATCAATTGTGAAACTTTGAGAGAAAATCTTCAAGAAAACCAAAGAGAAAACCCAAAATTTATGAATGTGAATCAAGAACTATATTTGAAGGAAAAGCAAACAAGAGCGTGTTAATCTTATTCATTAGGTAATCTACACAATCTAGGTGTTATTGTTCTAACCTAAATCTTTAGTATTTTTCTATATTGGGAAATCTCATGAATGGAATATTTTTGAGATTGTGTGAATTTATCTTGTGATGAGATGTCAAAAGTGGGTTAATGTTCATGTGAATGCTCTTGTGGGGTGCAAGAGTTAAATCTTTGTATGTTGTTTTAATTCTTTCTTCAGAATTGTATATGTAAAGTGTTTGTAATCAATTCTTTAGTGAAAGTAGGTTTAGCGGGATGTTGAATCTACATTGGATGTAGGTCCTTTTATGGTTAAACCAGTATAAACAACTATGTTAATTTCTCTATCTCTTTACTTTTTTGGATTTGATAAAACTTGATATATTAGACTGCATAATTGTACTACATAATTATAATTTTTGAGGAATCAATCTTGTGATTTGGTTTATTCTTTCAAGTGAATTGATCTGTTGCATACCACTCTTGTTTTAATATATGATTTTTTTAAAAGAATATTTGAAAGAATCTTGAAGGCAAATAGAATGGGAATTTTGTGAAAACTTGATTTTGAAATAAGTGAACTTATTTGTGAATCTATTCAGCCATCCTTCTAGATTCTCTTTGGGACCAATGTCTCTCTCTCATTTTGTTTCTCTAAGAAGAAATTTAGATTTAGATTCGTCTTCATTTTCTCTCACGATCACTTCCTTGTTGTTGCATCAATTCACTTCATCTAATTCAATTGCTAGCACAAAATTCTATAATGGATCATCAATGGATTCAATTGATAGGACTAGATCCTATAATGGATCATCAATTTCAATAATTTTTTATTTCTAGGCTTAATTATCGTAACATTTAGGCTTATTAACCTAAACGAAAGGATCTGAGTAGCAACAAGTAAAGGCAACATTTGAATTTAGATATAAAATATTAATAAATTGTGAATTAGGATCTAGGAATAAACCTAGTTTCCATGTTTTAAGATCCTCTAAATGTTAATTTGATTTAATTCACCTAAGGAATTAGGGTTTTTGCCTGGGTGAAAATTTGAAGCTCAATTTGGTAAGAAGTTAAGAATTGATAATTATATTTAGGATCTTGTTTAATTTATGAATCAAAGAAATAAAATGAGTAATTATATGTTGTTATGTAATCCCATAGATTTTTAAAGGAGTACCCACCAAGTAATGGGTGAAATATTCTCTAATGGGGTAGTTGGTTGGTAGGTATTACTCATACCCTCCCTAAAATGTTGTCATTCCTAATTTTTCCACAACAAAGTGATAGATCGTTGTAGTGAAACAACTTCATCAATTCAAGAATTTTATTATTTATTGATAATAATGTTTTCTACTAAATGTTCCCAATTTCGAACTCAACCCACATAGACTGTTATGCGTGTTCAATGCATCTTGTGACATGATGACCTAATTTGAACCAAATCAAACCAATTCAAAAAGACTAGGTTAGGTTCTTTAGGAGTTGGGTCAAACCTGACCTAATACAATCAATTAATGGTTGAATGATAGGTTTTGAATGTTTAACCCAATATCAGACCAATAATAATAATTGAAAATATAAAAATACTAAAATACAAAGATTGAATGAGATCTTATGGTTATTCTATGTATTGAACTATTTACTGATTACAAAAATTGGATAAGTTTTATGGTTGTTTAACATATTGCAGTATTGAATTTACTTTTGTTGAATCTAGAACCCTAGTGGTTTTGAATATAACATGCATTGAAAAAGACAAATTTTAAGGATGATTAAAAATAATGAGACCTAACTATTCTACTAAATGTTAGTTTTTAATCAAAGATCTAGTATATACAAGTAGAACTCATAAAGGCATTTCTATCAAGTCAAGGTAAAAAATTCAAGTAATTCACATTAATATTTTAGTGCCTTGAACAACAATTTCTTTCACAATCTTGAGAAAACTCACAAAAGAAGAATATATGAAAAAGACCGAAGAAAAATTAGTTTGGATGTCATTCAACATCTATTCATAAGTTCGTTGCAATCATTAGAAGAAAAATGCACAATCAAAAGACACTAACTCAAATTCTTCCATATGGACATACTCAAACAAATGTTAATCAAAAGACTTGATCTTTAAGGACTCATCTAAAGATAACCCCCTTTCATGTAAGTCATACCACAACAACAACTTATCATAAGATTTCAAACTTCTTATCCTACACCATTTTTTGATGATTAATGATAAAAAGTTCTTGAGTAGAGTCTCTATTTAAATAATAATTCAATTAAGATATTCAAAAACTCAAACTAAGACAATCAACAATCTCACATTTATGTAAAGGCAAGTGTCCCTTTATGTCTCAATCTAATTATCACTAAAGGATTAAGATTCTTAGAAAAAAAATATTAGAAGGCTTTATTAGAAGATCTTACGATTTTTATCAGAAAACTTATCAAAAGATGTCATAAAAAAGGACTTATCAGAAGACATTGCATAAGACTTTTTAATAAATGGTCATCAAAAGAATTCTTTAGAAGGAAGATTAGTTATGCAGAAACTAACAGTTGGTATTGGATGGTTATTTGATAGAACATTTTATTATACACATTTTACATATGTGGGCTTTTCTCATATATTTCTTCTTATTTTGTAGGTTTATAGACTTTATTAGATTGAACTTTGCATTGGACTAGTTGTCTTTGTATTTTTTGCATTTTCATATTTTTCTGTAGTTTCATATTTTCTATTTTTTAATTTTTCTTTAATTTTAATTTTTATTTTTATTTTCTAGTAGTCTTTGTTGTGTTTTTAGCCAATTTCGTTTTGGGTCAAAGCCCAATTTAGAGTTACACTTTAGAATCCAATTAGTGAGAATATAAATAGTCTTTCATAACTACTTGTAACAACTTTGTACTCATTTTTTAGAGTTGGTTACAAATATTTTCTCTCTTTTCTTCCTCTGCAAACTTTTTGCTTCTCCTTATTCTTATTTCTTCTCATGCAAGCTTCCATTGAAATTTCCATAAAATGATAAATGATCAATTTTATCTCTTATACGATCATGGGGTAGAATATGAATTTTTATTTTATTTGTGCATTTTTCTTCATATGAATTGTGAGTTATTGCTTTCTTTTCCTCTCTAATATGTGCAAAATTCCTATTGGATTTTGAAACAAATTGGTTTGGGATTGATTTAAATTGATTAATCTAAACTGAAAGAGGCTAGGTGATCGATTAAGAACTTATTTCAACTTATCAAATTTCTAAAATTCATGAGAATTAGGGATTATGATTGTGATCCTATTCAATTGAATTACCTATGAGTGTTGATGCAATTTCATATGATTTTAGAACTATGATTACTCAAGCACATCGCTAGGAACCTTAGATCAATGTTTTCTTTCTCTATTTTTAATCTAAATCAGTTTGTTGTTCTTTGAATTTTTATTTTTTGTTCTTTGAATTCAAACCTCTATTCTCTAATTATTTGATGAAATCTAAACCATATATGATTTGTAACTTTGTGAAATGGCCTAGGTTGTTCCTATATTGCAAAATTAGGGAATACTAGTTATGTTTGATATTGATATCAGAAGATCTTTATCATTATTCTACTTGTTGCCCAAGCATCCTTCTTTAATAACTAATTTTGGATTGAGTATAAAAGAATACATCCTAGCCTTTTTTATGCTTTTGACGCAATAACTCACAAAGACTTTTCTTCATATTTTGAAAGAAGATATGTTTTAACCTTTTATATAGAGAGACACCCACTTCTACATTTAGAGATTAGTGCCTAAAAATTGTACTTAAAATAGTGAGAATGTTTTCCTGAGTAGACACCCTTCTTCGAAAAAGTATTGTGATTTGTGCAGGAAGTACCACAAATAATTTTGTAAAAGATATGAGAGTTGTTAACTTTTATCCAAGGTCAAGGAGTTGGTTCTATGGCATAGAAGGGTGTTGTTAGCACTGGGTTGATATTATGTTGTATCAGTAAAGGGATTCTTTATAGTCTTTAAGCAACCAGTGATGATTATAGTGTGTATTCTCTAGTTGGGCTTGACTGATATGTTTCTCTAGCAAGATTGCTTCTGTGCTTAGTAAAATCTCATTAGGTTTGGTGAGGAATGAACATAACCTTATGATTAGGGTGAATACTCTTCCTTACTCTTTTAATTGCTACATTTTATTCTTCTTAATTAAATTTCTAATTTCAAAAAACCTAAACTAGTTTTTTATATTAACTAATTAATAAAGTTTTTGTAAGTAAGAACCAACTAGATAATTTAAAAATCAATTATTTTACTTATAAAAATATTTGAATATCGACTTGAACTGAAAATCTAATTAAATTCAACTTTCATTTGAACAATTTAAACCCCCTTTTTGTGTCATCTTATTTATGCTTAATTATAATTCATGTTCCTAATTTTACCAATTACTAACATTTTGTCTCTTCATTTTTAATTACTGGCATTTTGATCCCTTCTTTTTAAAATGTTCAATTTTTTTCCAACCGTTGTTTTTTAACCATTGACACTTTATTTAGGGACGTTGTGATGCAATCTTGGATTGATCCTCTTATGATCTTTCTTCTAGAGGTTCCTTAGGTTGAAGACGATGAAGATGAAGAGTAGAGAAATGACACCACTTATAGAAAAGATAAGCCTAGTTTTTTAGAAGTTTGCTACAAGGGAAAGAACCCTTGATAAAAGCCATAGAAGCACCCTCAAGTTTAGAAAGAAAAAGACACTCACAATGAGCTCTCACAAAGAAAATTTCATAATTCTTACAAAGTGAGGAGAAATTGCTATTTATAGAGGGGTGATACGGGGTGGACGTTCAATTAAGAGCTAGGGAAAGATTAATGCAAGATCCAAACTAGGCCATAACTTGGTGGATCTAGTTCCCTCATGTGCCACTTAAATCCTAAAATAGTGGATCTAGTTCCCTTAATTCAAATTTGAATTTGAATTAAGAGACAAGTATATGCCACCTAGGATGAAAAGAGAAAGTGGTGCCGAAATAGAGAGGATATGTGGGTCCTATATGCTACTCATACACATCCTCTTACTACAAAAAGGTTCACCTTCTACCATACAACCCACACAAATAACTAATGACATCCTATGCTAAAAAACAAGGAAACACAAGGGGATATGGCCAAAAATACAAAGGCCTAAAATATGCTAATAACACATATTCAAAATACTACACAAACTATACAATATTTACACATAATTTCAAAACTATGGCCCTAGATGTATGCATGAAGCTTCCTCCTAGTCATGTCTTCTCTCAATCCTCCTAGCCAAGAGTCCTTGCTAGGTGGGATTGCATAATCTTCTTTCCCTTGGAGGGGATTTGACCTTAAATCCCGAGGCTCTTCTTCCTCTTCTTCTAGTCTTGAAAAAAGATAAACAAGTTAATCAATAGGTGTAAACTCAAGAGACTTGGGAGAGTTAGGGGTCTAGGCGATAACCCTTCATGGTTGGGGTAATAGAGGTAGTGCATGTGATGCAACTCGCCTTGCATGCTCATCTCTCCAAGATCCATTCCATGGAAGGCTACAAAAAAGGTGGAGTGATGGTTGAGAGTAGAGATGGAGATGGTAGGCGCCACAAGGAGCTTGATAAGCCTAGAAGGAGGTGTTTGCCACAAAGGAAGGAACCCTTGATAAAAACACTAAGGAGGTTCTCAAAGATTAAGAAGAAGAGACACTCAAAGATGAAACAACTCTCATAATTTCATTCAAAATCAATTGTAGCCCATACAAGTGAGTGGAGGGTTATATTTATAGCAAAAGAGGGAAGGGTGGCCGTGTGGGATTTGGAGGGAAATTCAAATAGGAGTCAAATTCAAATAATTAGCACATGCTCCTAAAATCATGGATCTTAGAAATAACTAAGTGCCATGTAGGATGCCATGTGGCCATTAGATGAACTTGGCGCATATTAGGGGGAACAAGGGCCCCACCTTGTCTTCTCCTTCATACTTAATGTGCTAACTAATTGGGCTTTAATTAGAAAAAGAAGGGTGTGGCTAATAAAATAACCCACCAACACCCCTAAATGGCCCAATTAGTTAATACACTCCACATAATCACTACACATACCACCTAGTCCCTTAACCTATGAAAATAAGTGCTCAAATACTAGGCCAAAATAAAAACTAGACCACTTCACTTAAGGGAAGACAATACAAGGGGAAAACAAGAGAACTATGGCCTAATGACAATTCGCATGAGGAGGTGAGGTCTTCCTCCATCCACTCTAGCCATGTCCTCCTCTATCCTCCTAGCCATGATCCTAATGATAGGACCCTTGCTAGGGAGGATCACATCAGCAGGGGCCTCCACATAGTAGTTCCCCAACTTATACCTAATGCATTAAGTAGTAGTCTCATGTTGTTGGAAATGGGTGGAGAAACTATACTTGGTGCATCAATGCACTCACTAAGGAAGGTTAAGTAAGCCTTATCGTTTTGTTCACCCCAATAGAGAATGATGGGCCTAGGGGTGGACGATTCTTGCATGGTCTCTTGGAGTTGAACTTGAGATCGGCTTTGCATTTCTAAAGTTTTGGGCTTAATCTCATGTCAACTACAATGACCTCATTTTCAAGTAGAGTCTAAGGTTGTGATGCATTGTGCTCAATGGTTTAGGGTTTAAGGTGATGGACACAACCTCAACTTCTACTTATTTATTGGAAGAATCACCTTCAATAAGATCTTCATTAGGGTTGAAAGGGTAATATTTTTTAAGGTCACCCTTCCCTTCCATGACTCCCGAATCTTGAACTTGACATGAATGATCAAGCTCAAAGGATGAAAGTTCAAGCTCAATACTTGAAGGTTGATATGTTGTTCAATGAGGAGGGTATGTTTTAAGTTCATTTTTGTAGAAAAATGACTCTCCTTTAGTACAAACTTCTTAGAAGTGATAGTTCATTCCATCCCATCAACTTTTAGTGTTCGTTTATTTTTTTATTTTTTTATTTTTCCCTTCCTAATCCCTCTTCTTTTTCAATATAAGTTGGTCCTCTAGCACTTGAGAATGTGTAAGAGAACACAACCTAAACTTTGTGCACAAGTGGGAGAGGGTAATCTCATTATATTGTCCATCATGAATAACTTTTCTATCATATTGCCTATGTTTCCCTAATAAGATATGGGTCACTTCCATTGGTACTACATCATAGAGGATAACATCCTTGTAGTTCCCAATGGAAAAAGGGCACCTCTACTTGTTAATTGACTTACACTTCCTTACTTTCATTCAGCCATTGAAGTATGTAAGGTTTGGAGTGAGGAATGGAAGTCAATGACAACTTCTCAACCAACCTAGTACTGCAACAGTTGTAGTAAGAACCACTATCTACAATGAGAGAACATACTTGGTCATACACTTTTCATCTTGTATAGAAGATGTTCTCTCTTTGAGATTAGTTAGGATTATAAGGTTGGCTTCCAAGAAGCTTTCGAACCATCAACACGTCTTCCTCACAAGCATAAGTTCCTCAATATGAATGTAATCCTCTTCTTCCTTACTCTCACTAGGAAGAGGAAGAATGTTCTCTCTCAATCTCTTGGCTCCTATGATCATGGTCATTTTGTTGGAGCATTGGGAAGCAATATGACCTCTCCCAAGATATTTAAAGCACTTAATTTTACTAACTCTAGAACTAATAAGGGGGTCATCTCTAGTATGCAAAGAATTTTTTATTGTCATGAATGCTTGTGATGGGTTCATTTTTTAGGTGGCTTTTGGAAGATCTCCCCTTAGTTTGGTCCCTATTTGCATAAAAGTGGGAAGAGTTATTAGAGTAGTCCTTCTTGGAAGAAGTTCTCTTCTTCAATTGTTGCTCCACCTTTATGCAAATCTAAACCAAATCATCTAGATCTCTATATGACAAGAGCTCAACCTTATCTCTTATCTCAAGTCTCAAGCCTCAAGCCACTAAGAAATCTAGCTTCAGTGGACCTAGACACTTTAGTGATTCCAGCTCTCATTATGAAAAACTTTATTTGTTGTCTATATTCTTCAACACTCATATTGTATTGTCTTAATCTTTGAAGATTAGTAAGGAGTTCCTTTTCATAATAAGAGGGAATGTGCCTCCACCTCAGAGCCTTCTTAAGATCATTCCAATGTTCAATAGGAGGATCATGATGACGGTGCCTCTCATCCTTAAGAACAATACACCAATCATAGCATACCTTTGAAAGTTAAGGGTTGCTAGGGGCACTTTTCTCTATTCATTTATTTTAAAACATCTTAAGTAGGCTTCCACATTGTTTTTTCCAAGAAAAGGTGGGAGATAAATTTGTTATCTTTTTGTTCTTAATTTTGATTTTGATTTCTCCTTACCCTAGGTCTAGGTCTCTTATTAAACCCATCATTTTCACTTGTTGATTCACTCTTAGGGGTGTTAGACCTATAACTCCCCATTCTTCTTTTTGCTTCTTCTTCTTTATCTCTTTCTTTTTCCTCTCTTCTTCTTTCTCCCATTTCCTCCTCTTCTTATCTTTCTCTTTCCTCTCTTAATTGTCTTTCTTTTCTCTCTCTTTCTTCTCTTTCTACCTTTTATCTTCTATCCCTTTCATTTCTTTCTTTTTATTTTTCTTCCTTCCTTCTTTCTTATCTATCTTTTTTTTTCTCTTTTCTCCCTCCTTAACTCTCTTTTTCTTTTTCTTCCCTCTTTCTTTCCTTTCTTGCCTCCATATCTTCTCTTGCCTTACTCTCTCCCACTCTCCACCTTTAAACTCAGTAACAAAGTCATCAAAAGTGTTTGCCTTAGGGGTGTTCCCTAATTGGTTCACACTCTTATTTCTAGAGTTATGTGATTCCATGAATGTGTAATACAAAATCCACTAGAGGCACTCTTTCCCCTTGAATGTTTTCTCACCTAATGAGGACAAGAGTCTTTGGAACTCAACCCTCCAACTATAAGCATTTGAGCAAGCAAAGAAACTAACCTAAACGTGATCCTAAATAGTGTAAGAGCCTTTGAAACTCAATGCACCACTAAATAGTTTGAGAAAACAAAAGGCAAGAAGTAAAAGTGCAAGATCTAAGCTTACTCCTAAAGATGTGAAGAGGTATACCACTTCCTATTTCACACCTCAAAATCGAGAAACTAAGATAGATATTTCAAACAAAAGGAAATGACCCTTAGAGGCATCCAACATTACCTAAAAGAGGTCTTTAATACAATGAATTTAAACAAAAGCAATAAAAGAAATCTTCACTCCAAGCTCATTTCTCAAAATTTTTGCACTCTTGTCTTGCCTCTCCCCTTCTTGGCTTAGTAAACACTTCCTCAATGTGCTACCCTTGTGGAAGACTCCCAAACCAAAGCTTTTCTACAAGAGAAATAGCACAACACCGAGCAATCCAAAAAGCAAAGAGTAGAAACAAATAAAAACAAGAAAATGCTCAAATCAAAGAAAAGACACTATCCAAATGGAATTGAGTTATTAGAGACAAAACTAGGAAGATTAAGATAAAAGACAAAACTAGAATTAAAGTGTAGAAAGAAGGCTAAGCACACTAAGAAAATCCTAGAAAAGCAAATACAACAAAATATTTTCAAAAAATTGCACAATGAAAAAAAGCATGGCCAAGAGCTATATAAGACTTTTTCAAGCATATTCAACCAAAGCTAGGCACTATTTTGCAATTTTACTTTTGCTATTAGGTACATCCATTTTTTGCTATATATTTTTTTATATACTTACTTTGAACTTTTGTTTTCTTTTAATTTCTTTTGACTTCTTTTTTTTTATATATACTCTTAGATGTACCTAATTACTTCTTTGAATTGCAAATTTTATAAGCAAGCCTATGGTACTATTCTCTTGAACCAAAAAGCACAAGTCAAGGCACATAAAATTTCAAATCAAAGAGCAATCTAAGAAAATATAAGCAACTCAAAATGCACTAAAATAGAGAGTGATTTTAGGCAATGCACCAAGAGCTTTTGGTTATGATTTAGAGCTTCTTGTTTGCACAAGTTTTAGGCTCAAAGTTCAAAACAAATTTTACTTAAGCAATCATTGAATTCAAATCACCTCACAAGTAGTACATAAGAAGCTACTAAAATTCAAACAAGAACAAAATGATATAAGATGAAATAGAGCTAGTAATTTTATTTTTTGAGAACTTTTTATAAGGAAATATGCTTGATCTAAAAGCATGAGAGACTTCTTTGGAGAACTTACTCAAGAGGTCAGAAACCTCTATGACACTCAATTTCAAAGAAGAATTTCAACACACTTTTTAGAACAAATAAAATAGGTAAAACCTAAGGATATTAATATGAAAAAATTAAGGACTAAACATGACTTAACTCAGACAAAACTTGAGATTATAAAACTGAAAATAAGCACCTAAAAATGAGACAAAAAACAAACACAAAATTAGCCAAAGGAATGCAAAAATGAGTCTAAAACATCTAATCACAACGCTGTGATTTTTGCCACAGAGGTGTGAATTCAAGGTATGATGCTTCTTAGGAACTTCATTTGAGAAAAATTCAACACAAAAAAAGAGGTAATGGCAGAATTGAAGTCCTAAAACATAAGCAAGTGATTCAATGGAGGAACTAAGCAAATTGAATCGAACAAATGAAACAAAAATTGTATAGGAATCAACTAAACAAAACAATGAGACAATTCAACACAAGACAAGTAAGTAATTTTAGAACTACACAAGTTTTAAGCTAAAAAAATAGAAGAAGAAGATGAAGTAGATGAAGATAGAATTTAGAAATTACAAGAAGATAAGGTGAAAGAGAAGAACCTCAAGAAGTATGCTCTTGATACGACTTGATGCAATCTTTGATTGCTCATTCCATGATATTTCTTTTAGAGGTTCCTTAGGTTAAAGAAGATGGAGATGGAGAGTAAAGAAATGGTGGTGGAGGCGCCACTTATAGAGAAGATAAACCTAGGTTTGTAGAAGCTTGCCACAAAGGAAGGAACTCTTGATAAAAGTCATAGAAGCACCCTCAAGTTTAGAGAGAAGAAGATACTCACAATGAGCTCACGCAAAGTCAAGTTCATAAAATGATCAAAGATTCTTAGAAAGAGAGGGGTAAAATGGGAGATAAGGGGTGGACATCCAACTAAGAGCTAGGGAAGGATTAATGCAAGATCCAAACAAGGCCCTAACTTAGTGGATCTAGTTCCCTTATGTGTCACTTAGATCATAAAATAGTGGATTTAGTTCCCTTAATTCAAATTCAAATATGAATTAAGAAACAGGTAGATGTCAACTAGGATGGAGAGAGAAAGTGGTGCCAAAATAAAGGGGATATATGAGTTCCACATGTTACTCATGCACATGTGTATGTTTAGGAGGTGTGGAAATCAAATAAGGGGGTGCGGAAATTAAAATTCACACACCCTCTTACTCAAAAGGTCCACTTTTTACCATACACCCTGTACAAATAACTAATGACACCCCATGCTAAAAAACAATGGAAAACAAGGGGATATGGCTGAAAATACAAAGGCCTAAAATATGCTAACAACATCCACACAAAATACTATATAAACTATACAATATTTACACACAATTTCAAGACTATGGCCCTAGATGTCTTCATGAAGCTTCCTCCTAGCCATGTCTTCTCTCAATCCTCCTAGCCAAGATTCCTTGCTAGGTGGGATTGCATCACGTTGACTGCTAATAGAAAGCTATTAATGATGCAACAATGACACTAGATGATTGGACTATAATTTGTATTCCCCAATTTTACCAATTGCTTATATTTTGTCCCCTAATTTTTAATTGTTGACATTTTGACTTAATTTTAAAAAAATTTCAATTTTTCCCAACCGTTACATATTAACCATTGACATTTATTTGGGGATGTTGACTGGCCACAAGGAAAGTTGTTAATGATGTGGCAATGACACTAGATAATTGTATTTTAAATGGTTTATTTTAAGCCTAAAATTGGTTTAAGAAACTAAGACACAATCATGAAGCTGACAATAAAGGTGAAGTTACACTCTAAAGGAAGTAAGTGGTATCTCTAACAGTTCTAAATCTCAACCTCATCTATGTCACATCATATGTATGTATGGGGTTAAAGCTCCAATAGTGACATCGTGGACAGAGAACAACCTAGGGAAAAGGTTTTATGGGTATGGTTCTTATAGGTGAGAAATTATTTTTGCTTGTTTGATTAAAGGTTTGATCATGTTAGTTTTTATCTTATTGTATGTTTGTCTATTGTGTTTGTTGCTTAGTCATTGTTGTTAGAAGAAGGTGAAATTATGTTAGTGGTGCTTGTGTAAAAATGGTGTAGTCATCATTAATTATGTTAACATTTATGTAAAATGACAATAGCTAAGTTGTTGGCATAATGCTTTAGTATAATGTATTGCAACCTCTTAAAAACAGTAACAAGCAAGGAAGAGAAAAGAGTGGCATGATGCTAATGAACATATCCCATCTCTAATCTATGTCAATTATAGGACAACTATCCAAGCCTCAACAAAAGGTTTTAGTGAACCAAGAGAAGATGTTGGTTCATGTCGATTGTAGGACAACGACCCAAGTCTCAACCAAAGGTTTCCATGGACTAAGAAGGGATGTTGATTCATGTAAATTTCAATGTCATAGGTAAAACCTCAACCTATAATGTTAATAAAACAAAAAGATTCATTGGTTCAAGCTTAATTTTTGCTAAGCCATGAGTAAATTGTGCCCCAAAGGTCGCTTAACAAATGAATTTTTGCTAAGCGAAGTCCCAAGAAAAACTAGAAATTTAGAAATTCTTTCAGTGGAAGAAATCAATAAAGGGAAGAGAAAGAAGGAGATAAGAAGCAAAGAGAAATTCTAGAGTGAGAAATGGAGGTTCCAGAAGAACGAAGTTAGGAGGAAGATTTTCCAAGGAAGATTGAAGTTTCAGAGGTTCTGTACCACTCTTAATCAACCTCTTATCAAGGTAAGAGGGGAGTGGATTTATAAACTTTTGTTTGTTAATCTTAATAGACTTATGTGTTTTACTATTTCTGTGATTATTATTACTAAAACTAAATTTAAATGCTTAGTTGCTTGCTTAGTAATATCTAAACTATGCTAACTTTTATTTTCTCCAAAAGTTATTTCAGAGTTTTGTTTGTTTTTCCCAAGGTTATTTTTGGTTCTTATTTCTCTGTTAATTATATTTAGTTCATTATTGCTAAGTTGTTTCCCAGATATTAGGATATGGTTCTTTATTATTATTTATCAATTGTTCTATTAGAAGTTATATTTTGGTCTTGTTCTATAAAATTATTTTACTATATTAGTTTACATTTTGGTTCATTGATATTATCTATATTTTATTCAAAAGGTATTGGGAAAAGTTCAGTTTAGAAAATTAAATACAATATTTCTTAAGATTACTAAGGATAATCTAAGTATGCTCTATGGTTGTAATTTAACCCGATTGTCCACATCATAAATATGTCCTTTAATATCAAAGTTGGTTGAATATAAGAGTATCATTATTACTAATATCTCATTTGGGATTTTGGATTCTCGCATCTCCTCCGTCCTCTGTGTGTCCCTCTTTTGCATCTGCCACCTGTCTCTCCCTTTCTCACATACCCCTCCTTCGCATCATTAACAATTTTTCATGTGTTCAGTCAATGTCCCCAAATAAATTGTGAATGGTTAATAAGTAACTACTAGACAAAAAATGATTTTTTTTTAAAAATGATGGTCAATGTTAATATTTAAAAATTAGGGGATAAATGTGAGCAATTTGTAAAATTAAGGGTATAGACTATAGTTCAATCATCTAGTGTTATTGCTACATCATTAAGAACTTTCAATGTTGACGGTCAACGTTTCCAAATAAATGATCAACGGTTAATAAGTAACAATTGAAAAAAAATTATTTTTTTTAAAAAAAAGGGTTAAAATATCAACAATTAAAAATAAGGAGACAAAATGTTAGTAATTGTAAAATTGGGGAATATGAATTGTAATTAAGCCTTCTTTTCACTTCAACTTTTAGTTTGGCATAATATTTTTTTTTAATTGATATCAATATATTTTGTACTATGGAATGTTTTATAGCCTCCGAAAACAATTTGTTTATTTCTTGATTTTAATATTTCTTAGTTTGATATTTTAATAGTAATTATAATTTTCTATTTGATTTTTTACTTTACAACAATTATATTGCCTATTTTTAAAAAAAAGTTTTCTAAACAATTTAACAATCTTTTTTAGAATTTCAATTTCTTATAATATTTTTTAAAATTATTCAATCTAATTGATATTTCTCAGGTCCATCCATTCACAAGTGGATTGCTTTAGGTTTGGAACAAAAATTAAACAAATATGACTTAACCCAATCTAAGAAATTTTAAATAACTCAATGAATTAGAAGGGTTGGTTTACTTAATCCACTAAACCAAATATGTGTAATGTTTAACAGATAACAATGATTTCATTTTTGTATGTTGAAATTTTGATAATAGATTTAAGCTTAGATCTTCTATTTTAGTATTTTCAATAACATATAAAGCTTAAAATTTTTGAGAAATTATAAGATGAAGTTTAGATTTAGTTGTTGTGTGATTTGTTAATTTAGACTTTACATTTTTCCTTAATAATTCTATATGTTTTTTTAAATATTTACTTTAATTGAGAATGTCAAACAACTTAAATATTAGTATTGGTATTTGAATAATTGTTTAAATGTAAATGTTTTTCGTTTAGGATTTTTTTTTTTTTTTTTTTTTTTACAATTTGGTTGACTAAACCAAGTAACCCACTAACTCATGGTGAGCTACACTATCTTATTTTCACAATGCAAGTAACCAACATTACTTTTTGGTTAAGCATGGTAAACACAATGTGAATCCAAAAACCAGTGTCACTTTCTATCCTTTTTTTTTTTTAATTTTTTGCCTTATGTATGATTGGGCTTAGATGGGTTATGTTGAAGTAGAAGAGTACAAAATTTCTCTATACACCTCACATTTTTCTTCTTACATTTCTATTCTCTAAACTTTTCTCATTCCCAAAATATACCATTTCTTGCACCCCTTCTTCTTTGACAAAGCTGCTAAGACGCTTCCCCCACCTTTTCTCCATAGAACTTAACCAAACCTAGAAAGCCACGCCAAAAACAATGTTAAGAATAACAAATCAATTGAAGGAAAGATGACAAAAATACTCGTACTTGCAAACATCATCTTGAATTCATCCTGTTTTTTATAGATATTTCTTTTCTTATTGAATACGGGTAAGGTATTACTAGATTCATTAAACTATGTATTGATATAAGCTTGTGATTACTCACCTGAACCTATACCACCTTATTTTATTATAATAATTATATAATCAGCTTAAAATTATATATTTAATTATAAATTTTAATTTATAATTTATTAACCTTTATATATATATATATTAAATTAAAATATAATTAATAACTTGATATATAATTTATTTAATTATAAGTAAATAAATTTAAATTATAAAAAAATAATATAATAAATTCCTTGTAGATATATCCAAATCCAATAATACCTCACGAAAATAAAGATGAAGATGAAGATTACCTTCAACTTAAGCCCGCCTCATACTTTTCAGAAACAAGAAATTAGAAGGATGAAAGTGGCACCCTCTTCCCCCTCCATTGGCATTCCTAAGCTAAAGAGAATGTTAACAAGTAATATGGTGCAGTGTAGTGGACAAAGGGCATGGTTGGAGCATCTAAAAACTTCGGTGACCCTCTTCCATGGTGATGAAGCTTGGGAAGCCCTTGTGGCAACTTTTCTAATTTGAAATGCATTGAAACGTCCAGATTTGCTCTTAAGAACACCTTAGTTTCTATTCAGCACGCCCACTCTAGAGAAATTTATATCCTAAGAACTATGCCCAATTAACTATTTTTATTTATCTTTTTCGTTTCTAATTTTATAATGAAAAATTTAAATATTTAAAATATCAACATGCTAATTTAATTAAATTCAAACCAACATACAAAATCAACCAAATTTACTTAAATAACATACATATATAAAATAAATCAAAATCCATAACCAACTAAAGCCCATTAAGGGTGTTTTGAGTTTCTGTATTTTTTTAAATGTATTTAAAAGCAAAAACATGTCCAGTAAAAATGATTTTGATTTCATTTTTTAGTTTTTTTTAATAGTTTTCACCTAATTTCAAAATCAATAAAATTTTGTTTTTAGATTTTTTTTATTTTTATTGAAGCTCATAACTTGATGTTACTTATAACCACGAACCACTTCTAACTAGCCTTCATTAACTGTCACTTTTGATCAATAGTCACCAATAGTTATCTCCAATTGCGGGTCACCGTCTTTTACCTTTAACTGACAGTTACCAACCACCACGCTTCTGACTAGCAGTCATCAACCGCCACCTTTGACCTGCAATCATTGACCGTCACCTTTGATCGGTAGTCACTAGTCGCCATCTTAAAAAGTGGTTACTAACTGTCACTTCTAACTACCGGTCATTGGTTGTCACCGTTAAACTCTACCTCCAATACTGACTGCATCCTCTGACTATCATTTGATCATTGACATTTGGTTTTCAATTTTTAAGAAAAAAGATTATAATGTGTTAAGATTTAAAAATAATGTTTTAAATTTAAAAATCAATGTTATTTTAAAAATTTTAAACCAAAACTAGTTTTAATTTTTATAAATTTCAAAGAAAAAAAAACCCACAAATAGGGCCTAAATTATTTCACATGTCCGGAAATAAATTTCCCATCAACTGATAGGAAAGTATCCGCAAATCACATGTGTGTTAATTTTCCTTAAAAAATCAATCAATTATAGAGATGATCCATTTCATGAAAATATATCAATCAAATTAAAATTTTTTAAGGTATAAATCAAGTTGTTACAACCCTCACATTTATGGTAGTTCCTTATGAATCGATGTAAATAGTTGACACGAACTTTTGTAGTAGTGTAATGAACTTGTAAGTAGAAAACCTTAGAGGATGTGACTCTTATTCAAATCAGTTTCTAAGATTTTTTGTAAGAAAAATGAGCTACGAATATGTGAATGTAGATAACTTTTCTGAACTTTAGTTTACATATTTCAACGGGTCTCTCAAGAAGGTTCAACGAGTCATCATGAAGAAGGGGCTAAATGTATTTTACACTTTGTAAATCAATCACATAGTGTTTATTTGCATTATTGTTTTATTAGTGTTTCTTTGAGAAGGTTATTTTCAAAATATTGTGTGGTGGGTTTCTACAAGAATATGGGTTAATGTTTCTTAAAGATGTCAAGAACCTTTTGTATTATAATGTTCATATGAAGTTAATTTGTTCATATAACTAGATTGTTATAGTGAAACTTCAATGTCGGATTGGTAGAAAAACTAGATGTAGATTACAATTGTGACCAACACTAGTATAAATTTTTTTTTGTTTTTTTTTTTTGTGTCTCCATCTCTATCTCCTCATATCATTTCTTGGTGAAGTTGTAGTGCATTAAATTCGATGATATTTTGTTCATGTAAGCACTATGAAATCCAAGAAACCCTATTCACATTCTTCTTCTACATTGCCAAATCAAGATTGCTTTAAGGAAAATTAAAATGTTTTACGAAAGTACTTTCAAATCTGTTATAGGATTTTAAAATTTTTAATGATCCAATTCAATTCCCCTTTTGTATTCAACTTTTGCTTAACACTTACACCCATAAAATATTATTAGAAATACTTCTCAATATAATTTTTTTTTTTTAAAAAAATTATATGTAGAGAGAGATTGGGGTGAGGTTGAAGCCACTCCACCCCATTTGCTTATAATTAATTTCATGTTCTCTTCCTCTCAATTTCTCTTCTTTCTTGATCTCCATCTCTTCTCCTCCTTGTCACTCTTTTTCTCAAACAAATCTCTTTCATTCTATCAATTTCTTCTTCTCTCTCCATCTCTATCTCTTCTTCACCTGTTAATTTGCTCCTCTCCTATCAACCAAATTTTCCCTCAAGACATATCTTCCGTTTACTTTTACATATGATTCTCTCGACTTCATCCTTGCTTTCAATTTAATTTACTTTTATTTTTTACGATTTTCTCCTCTTTCTCTCAACCGATTGCTCGATCTCTAGCAAGGGGAGAGTCAGCTCTTACTTGAGTCCAAGTTTTTTGAGTTTCATTTTACACTCTTGTCTTGATTTGGAGGTAAATGTCACTTACTTTGATGGGTTAAGATTGTAGTCCTTTGTTGCTTTTCTAGCCTTGAGTTGCTCATGAATGCATATATCAATTTAGCCTTCTATTGCATTTCTAATGGTTTGATGAATTGGTTAGGTATTTGCATATGTTCTTCTCTCATTAATAGATGCTGCATGCATGCTAAAATCTAGGGGAATAATTGTCAAGTTATCAATGTCTATTAAAACAATCTACATTAATGCTAGAAATATATATAATGAAAAAAATTGTTTTTATTCATAAAAACACAAAAAGAAAAAGTAAGACTAAAAGAAAAAAAAAAAACTAATATATTACAAGGACCAAAATATCATTAAATTATTTAATAATTTTATATATTTGTTTTTCTTATTATAAAGCATAAGTATTACTTTTAACAAAGAGAAATTGCCGCACTTATCCCAAAAGAGAACCCTAATAAATTATGAGTCCAATAGTAATCATATGCCTTGAAGTATACTAATTATATGCTTTAAAGTGTTAAATGATTATATGCTATTATGTTATTTGAGTATTATGATCCGTTTTATACATAGGTTCACACATTAGTGCTGGCTGAGGACGGATCTAGAGGTATAAGCTCTCTTTTAAGATCCTTAATTTCTATACGAGGAAAAGAAATTAAAAAAATAATAATAAAAAATCAATAAAAAAATATTATTTTAATATTTGTTTAATTTTATTTTAGTAATAAATTTTATCTATAATTTCACACATATAATTAATAATAAATATTTTAAAAACCCATTATATATTAAATAGTAATTACTAAAGATTAGATGTTCAAATAATTGTTCAAGACATTTATGGATTGGCTCCTGTTCATGACTTTTTTTAGTTTATCTAAAATAACCCTCTCTTTTAATATCAAGATATGTATTTTTGTTTTAATTATTTTAAAGGAAAGGAGTCTACTTCGATGTGGATCCTTTAATCATATTATTATTTAGAGAAATCCCTACAAACTCTCATTGTAATAAAGATATATTCATCCAATTGAAAGCTATAAATTCTAAAGTGATTTCCATGAGATGTTAGAGGTGTATCTATGTTAGTTCTTAAAATATTTTAAATAATATTTTTAAAATGTTTAAAAATATTCTCTAAAAATACTTTAAGGATAAATTTACGAGACTATTTTGTATAATAATTTTATTCAATGATTTAAGTATTAGTATCTTTAAATTTCATATACCAAACTCAATCGAAAACATATTAAGTCCATCTTTATTCATGTATCAATACCGTCATTAAAATTTAGGTTATTTACGTATTATTTTTAGTACATATAGAGTCTTTTCAAATAGTAAACTATTAGAACTAACTATGCTAGATTGCTGTAGAACATTCAGAAAATTGACCGGAAATCATTTACTTACATACTGCTACTTCATAAAATAAGGAAACAAAAATGTTCGTCAAATTTCACAATATTTTATTACACCTTCTTTTTATACCTGTATTTGATGAGATAAAAAAAAAAATAGTCATGCAATAAAAGGATGGCCAAAACTCTTTTGGAGTACAGTTCCCATATTTATTACATTAATTATTGAAGTATTATTAACTTTAGTACGAACTAGTTTCATCTTAAAAGGACCTTCAGATACTTAACTTTCTTTGGTAGAGGGATAGTGAAAAGGAAAGCAAATAAATATTTTATTATTATTTAATAGAAAAGAGATAGGGTAAAGAAATTTAAAAAGGTAAAATTTACATATTATTTCTATTATAATAATATCTACATTATTGTTTTTTATGTAATAGGCATTTTCTATTTTTATCTATTTTATTTTTCACCTTAAAATCCAACATACTATTAAAAAACAAATGTTTTAAAACTATTATATCCATAGTAATCCTGTCAGATTCAAATGTGATTATCTTTAATAGAAGATATCAAACAAAACAAAAACATTTGAATTGATTTTGAGTTCCGTTTAACTAAAAACATAGTTTCCTATTCAACATGTTTCAAAAAATGCTTAAAACAAATGCGCTCTATAAGCTACTCTTATACTGAACACTACTTAGGTCATGTGAAATTTTAGGGTGTACTAGAATAAATAAATGTAAAGAGAGTAACCTAATCATGGATTAGAAAGAAGCAGTTGTAGAGAAGAGAAAATAAAATGGATATTCTATTGGCTCCACTAAGCAGCATGAAGTACTACTATTAAGTAACAAAGTGGTGAGTGATGAGGATGTTAAAGTAAGACTTAGTACTCATCTCTTCAAATATTTGATCATGTTCTGTTCCAGTACGTGACCGACCCACCACGTGCACCACGTGTTGAAATTGAATTGTGCACATAAAACATGTGACTGAATAGAACTAGTGGCTGATAGAAGCTGCAATAAGTTCCTTTTGGCATGAGATAGGAACAAAAAAGCTAAAGCCTATAAGAAATAGTCCTTGTTTAGTTTCCTTAATAGGACATGGCACAATCCCAGGACCAGTCATATTCACCCTTTCTCAACCCTCTTTGTCAGAATATAAGAGTTGGAAGATAAACCTAAAGATGAAGTTTGGTACTGTGATGTCGTCAGTGACCTAACTTGGTGCTCACAACATGACTATGTCTTTCAGTTAGAATTACTCCAAAGCTCATGCATTATCCCATTTGGATAAAAGACTTCACTGTTAATTATATAAATGATCTTTCATATTAGTTATAAAGTTTGTTTAGCTAGTAACAAAAGAGAAGAAAGAAAATAGAAAGATCATAAATTTGATTCTCTATTTTAACAAAACTAACACTCCTTTACTAACATTTTTGTAACTCAATCCTACAAACTTTATTTGTAAGGTAAGAGTTACGATTCTCTTAGATAGTATATTTTGGTTATATATTTAATTGATGTGAGATTTCATTTACATTTTAATTTGCACATTAAGAATTAGATATCTCAAATATGAAATTAGCAAAACTGATATTTGTAAATGATTTCAAAACGGCTTTAGAGTGGTTAAGTCGGTGATTTGATATAGACCCAATGTATTTTTTTGTTCACAAATCTTAGTTGTTATAGGAATTTAAATCTGTGAATTCTCTCTCACCTTATCTGTCATTCGATTTTAACCACTTTATCACATTATTATTCTTAACCAACAAGTATGTACACCATCTAATACTATTTTAAAATGTGAATTATGAATCTAGCTAACTCAATGTTACAAAAGCTAGTTAATAAAGTAAGATGAAGAACTATAATTAACAACTATGGATTAGTTCCACATCAAATGATGGGGTTGTTTTCCTATGTATTCTTGTTCTTGTTTCCTTAATAAAAAAGGATACAGTGCTGGGTGAATTTATTACGAGAGGCACAGACATCACTGCATCCATCGACAAGAGTTAGGTTGCAGTCTGTTTTTACTTTTTAATGTTGCATGGCCATGCACCACAAGGAAAAAGAGGGCAAAATTTCTAATTAACAAACATTACTAAGGTGGCTATTATGTGAGCACGTGTCAATTTCTGTGGCTTTAGTTAGGTCATACATGCATATATGTATGGAGATTAAATGCAAGTTCATGACTACACATGTTGGTTGTCTTTCCGTTTATATTAAGGTAAGTTTGACACGACCATCTGACTAACCCAACACGTTACAGAATTTACAGTGCCAAACTAGTTTGTATTAATTTTATTTTTGGATACCTAGGAATATCCCAACACGTCTTATATAGTTTATAACAACTTTTTTAAATTATAATATTGGTATGGAGTATATATCAGCCAACTTTGTTGAGGACTAATTTTTTTCTTAAAACCTAATTGGTCGATCAACTTTAGTGGAATCTTACATTTCAATCACGTTTTTCTTTTTCATTTACATGGACTGAAATAAAATTTTTGTTTAAGAAAATTAAGTTTAGTACTACTACTTCAATCAACAACTTGTTAGTATGTAAATGGTTTATTACATACTATAGTTGTAAAGGGTCTAATTCCATCAAGTTGTAGCTAATATACTTTATTCAACCAATTAAATTAGACCCTTTTTAATAGACGGAAAAAAAAAGCAAAAATTTATCACATGAGAAAGTTTTAAGCAGCAGTTGAGTATCTGTAATATATATGTCATGTATAACTATCTATTATAGTTGTTTGGTCTATACTTAAAAGCGCATATTTTTTATCCTTTTAAATACCCTTAATAATCAATGAATTATACCTATAACATTATTAGGTTGAGCTTGGGAAAAACACAAAAACTATGAAATCTAGATACATTAAAACAAAGAATGATTAGAACTTATACAGTACACATATTTAAGTTTAATTCAAAGTTTGTGATTCCCAACCACAGTAAACATATTCCATCATAATCAAGTGAAAGTCTCAAACTCAACTTAGTTAATTAAATAGGATTGTGTGAATTATTGTAGAGACCTATTTGTTAACATCTGTTGTCGATTCTTGCAATAAAAAAAATTATGCACTCATAATTTACAGAACTCAACTAATTTATTAGATCTTAAATATTTGATGGTACTCAAAACACCGAAGTCCAAACATCCAACTACTTATATAAACAAACCTAATATAGATGTTTTAAGCCAGAGATTCTAGCTTTATATATAGAACTTAGACACTTATCAGGTTTATACACATAATGTGTTTATAGGTTTAATTTAGTAATTGGCTAAATTGCATTGACCAGATATCCTCCATGGTCCAATAGTTGTTGTTGTCATTGGTACTACAACTGGAATGTTCAGGATTGTTTGTGGGGAACTGAGCTGAAAATGGTTCAAACATCATCTCTTGATGATAACATGGTAAAGAATATGTCTCAATTGGCTCAGCCGTGGTGGAAACTTGGCTAGTGCTAGCTTGGTGATCATTAATCTTAGAATTACTTTGTTGTTGAAAGTTCTCAGCTTGCTTGATGTGCTTCTGAATCCTTGTTCTCCAATAGTTCTTGATCTCATTATCAGTTCTTCCTGGTAGATGCTTTGCAATTTTGGACCACCTGTAATGGGAATGAATAATTTGTAACAACAGACGGTGACAGATTCCTGAATAGTACTGTGCTGCTTCTGTTTTGAATGTATGAAATTTTGGTTGCTTTAACTTATTAAATGGTGGGGGTAAATTTCAAATATTATTGGTTGATTTTTTTTTTAAAATGATACAAAATTAAATGTAGAACTGATTAAATAATGTAAGTAATATCTACACATTTTTATAATTTTCAATATTTAGAATCAATAATAAAGAGTTTTTTCTACTGATAATTTTAACATACTCATTTGACAAAGTATATTCTTATTAATTTAATAGTGTTTTATTATTCTTACGTAAATAACTTATAAATAGAAAAAAAAACCCTACATAAGCCAAGCAAATGCTAAGATTTTAATAAGAGTATATGTTCCTTTTTTACTGATTTTTTTCTTTATTATTTGTCACACTTTTTTATATAAAAAATAATTTTCTTTAAAAAAAGTTGTGTTTAGAAAACCAAATATACATTTGTTTCAGTTATTCAAAATAATTAAAAGTTAGAAAAAATCTAAAATCTTATTAAAAATGAAACACTATTATTGTTTCTCATAAAAATAATCTATATTTTTTTTAAGAACATTTGTAATTGTAAAAAAACATAAATTAGTCTCTACTTATTTTAAAATCTCCGAATTTAAAGTAACCAATAAATTATTTCACATCAGAATCACTTTTTTTTTAGTTTATAACAAGATAAATTCCAGGTAGGGTGCTCTAGTTAAAGAAACAAAAGTATATTTTTTTATTAGGATAAAATTAAATGTGTTGCTCTATGATTTTTAATTGTATTTATATATATATATATATATATATATATATATATATATATATATTTATTCTGAACTATTGCTTTTATGATACTTGTCATCATGAACTTATAAAAATGGGAATGAGTAAAATATTAAATAGTGTCAAGCTAAAATAAATTATTTTAGGATTGTATAATAAGCAAATACTAATGCATGCATTTGTACCTTTACATTAGAAAAACAAAACAAAAAAAAAGTAAATTAAGCACTGACAATATAAATAATTTTATACCGTGATTTAATCATAATCCATCATGATAAATTTTTTGTTTTTATTAACAAATACTTTAAAAATTATCTAAATTATAGATTATGTTATCATTAAATAACAATATAAACTATCAATGTATGTATATATCACCTTTGAATCCTTAAAAAAATGGAAAAGTATATTATTAGTCTTATTTGATAAACAGAAAGCTACTAAAATGTGATTTGGTCATTAAAATGTGTGGTGGAAGCAAATAGAGTTAATTTATACGAGAATGCGAGAAAATAAGCTAAAACATTTATGCAATATTTCTAGAAAAAGAAAGTGGTATTAGTAAGTTAAAATCTATGAACAAGTTGTTAATCTGAATGATGTGTAGGACAGTATAGGACTCAATCTATTTAAACAAGATATTTGGTTTGAGTTTTTGTGAAAAAAAAGAAAAATTGTGATGGAGAAAAATAGTGAAATCTAATTAAACCTTGGTTATGGTTGTTGAAACATTTCATTTTGATTAGTAAAAAACTGGCAGCTCCAACATTAATCAGGGTTGGCAATGGCCATGTTCCATGGCTGAGAATCCATGTGAGTATGTGACGTTATACATGTTTGACTCACTTATAAAAAGACCATTGCTGAGGCGCGCATGCAAGTGCTGAATTTTCTTTGGTGTATGGAATATACTGATGCCTTTGCTTTGTAGCAGGGGCTTCAACATCAGAAATAATCTGATTTTTCTCAATGCATGCATGCCTCGGTTAGAGTATGGTTCAAATATCTCATCCTCTTCTATTTTCCATGCCGTTCTCCTTTTCATTAATGTCTCACCCCCATCTTTTCTTGTAATTTAATTCCTTCTAAAAACTTGTTTAACTATATATAATACACATTTGTTTCTTTCTTCAAAAGGGGTCTGATTTTTCTTTTACTAATTATTAATGTTATAAAACCTGTCATATTTTCAATATACATGTCAAAATTATATGCACTTTACTTCCTTTCATTATTATGTAACATGAAAATTGTTTATATCTTTATTATTTGATTAAGATATTTCTTATATATAACCTCTTTCTATCCAGTCCAACCGTAGAAAGTCTTTATTAAATTGTAAGATAAAAAAAATTTAGATGATAGAATTATGTATTAGATTTTTTTTAGTATTTGTGATTTTTTTTTCCTCAATACATGAGACATTTTAACTTTACAAAGAATTGTATATAATAAATAATTAACTTTTTTATCGACACGCTTAAAACTTTAATTTTAGTAGGTGATTAAAAAATTCTTAACTATTTAGTTAAAGAATACAAGTCGACAATTACAACCTGTGCCAACCAATGTTGATGTTATACCTAACAAATGTAATACTAGTTTTCAGAAATTAGAATTTGAATGTCTTTATTTATTTCTTTGTTAGGGCATGGCTAGTGAGTAGTGAGAATGATGCATGGGCGTACATATATTATACATATCTATATATTTTGTTGGGTAAAATAGAGTAAACACCAAATATATGTATAATCATGAGACGTGAAAACATGAATTTATATATAAGAGAATTTTCACTAAAACTTTAAAACATTATGTTCATGGATTTTTCTCATTTATATATTATCAACTTGTCAATTTTTAATTAACATGAGACTTGTATATATATATATATATATATATATATATATTTATTGTATGGTTTTGGTTTGGGTGTGTTTTCACCTTAGTTTTAATATAATTTCCACTTTCATCAGAACTAGAAAGATGTAAAGATGTGCCCACTTCCTTGAGTTTGGCCTAAAATGGAAGGACCTCTTATCAAGCTTAGTTCGTTCTCGTTCACCACCAGGCTCCTTATAGAGATAGCCAATTGTTAAAAACATGCCTTTAGGATAATAATATTAGAACGACCTAACTTATAAGAATATATACTAAAAAAGGCATCCTAATTTTATTTATTTTTTTAGATTTTTCTTTATGTTACTCTTTATTTCCATTTTAATTAATCCTAGCTATCTATTAAAAGTTATATTCTTAAGACCACAAATTATTCTTGATTTGTATTTTATGTTTGGCTAAAATACAATTTTGGCCACTCTATGTTTGTTTAAATGGTAGTGTTGATAATTTTATTTTAAAATAAAGATATGTGGTTATTTTTATTTTTTAAAATTTATGGTTTTGGGAGACACTTATTTTTAGATTTTGTGAAATTATTAATTTTGATACTTTTGTAAATTAAAAGTTTTGCACATTGACTAAGACATGCATTTAACAAATAATGTCAAGACATACTAATATAAATTTGGCTCCGGTTAATGTTTCCTAACAATAACACTTCTAATTTAATGGAATAATTAAAATTGGGATTTTATTAGATCAAAAGACTAAATATTTTATTTTAAAATATGAAAATCCAAATTTCAAACTTTGGATGATAGAAAACTAAATATACATCTCTATTTTAAAATATAGAAACGAATTCTATTTTATTTTCTCATCGTGTGTATATATATATATATATATATATTATTCATGACATATATCGCTTTTGTCTTTATATTTTTCTACACTTTAATTTTTACAACTACCTCTGCACCTCTTTCTTTATCTTTCTCTTTTTTTATTTCTGATATCATTTCATTCATATTCACGTCTATCAATTTTGTCCTTCTGTCCCCTTTCTTCTCTTCTCTTTCATATATATTTTTTATAAGCCCTCTTCTCTTTTATATTTCACGTGTTTTAAACTCTTAATTGTTTCTTTTCAATGCTATTTCTACTACATTTTAATTTTTATAATCACCTTAAACTTCTTAATTATCTGTTTTTCTCATTATATCACTTATATATGCTTATATACTCCTTTTCTTTTCATATTTCTCTCTTCCCTTAATTTATTACACTTCGCCTTACTCTTGATTTTTCTTTTGTGAATCCTACTTTCTTTCATGCTTCAATTTTCACAAGTACCCTATACTTCTTTCTCAATCATCACTTCTGCATCAGTTTTTTCTTTCTATTTCTCTCTTCCTTTTCAATATATATATATATATATATATATATATATATATATATATATATATATATTTAGACGTATATTTCTTTTCAGAATACTAGTAACACTCTTTCTAACATCCACTATGATATTAATTAAAATTTATTCAAAATCACAAATTTTATTTTTTCATTATAAGCTCACTTTTAAATTAAGAGAACAAATAATTAAATAAAAAGTGAAATTCAACGAAACTTGTGATTTTATAAAAAAAATTTAAACATAAAGAAATGCTAAAAGGAAAAATGTTTGGTTAAATTATTACTATCATTTCTCATTTCCATTTTGTTTTCTTCAACATGTGCAATTTTTATCATCAAAGAGGGGCAGGATGAAAGAAACTATAATTCTAGAAAAAGATTTTTAAAAGAATATATGCTGATTCAAAGTGAAATAACTTTTTTCTTTAGGAAGATAACTCTAATTTGTAGTTTCTGTTTCTTAATTATTTTCTTTTAAGAACCAAACCTAATCCAGATCAAAGCACAACAACTGCTGGGCCCAATCCATATATATTAATTGCAAGCTCGGAAAACACCAAGAAACTCTCCCCTACCATTTTCTTTCTGATGGGCAATCTCATTTTCCTTCTGTAAATTTGAATTTGGTTTACTATTATGGTTTTCTTTCTTTTAAAATCAAATGTGTATAAACTAAGAAAACAAAACAATTAGAACTAGCATATTTTCTAAAAGCAAAAGGGGAAAAGATATTTAACATTGATATGTAAAGTCATTGGGCTCTTATTCCATCTAGCATATATAGAGGTCTACAGAAAAATTAATTATATAACTTCCTATGTTTTATCATTGTTAGGGTTTTCGCAGTTTATGACATATTAGTCACTGATATCAATCATTAAAACTTGACTCACCAATGAACTTTAATAATACTATTTTCTAATCCAAAACTTTAAGACATATTACCTAATATGAAAATTTCTCATTATATTTGAACTTCACAATTATTTATATATATATATATATATATTATAGATTTTAAAAAATCATTTTGGTGGTTCCAAACATTTAGTTATAGATTTTTTTACTAGAAATATATTTGTGTCCATAATTTCAACAACCCTAATTTTGTAGTTTTTACTTTCGCTGAAATTATCTCCTAAAAAACAACGAGTCCTCTAAATTTGGGGAAAAAGATTCTCTCCATATCATCTATTATTTTGGAAAAATAAACATTACCCTTTATTAAATATATTTCATACCCATCCATTTTATTATATGAAGAAAAAAATGGAGAGGAACTTGACCCTCAAAGATATATTCTTCAAAAGATTTTCTTAATAATGTGCCTTTCTTGTTTGTATGCCTCCAAAGCCAAATACTACATTTTAGAAGAGATCTGCAGCAAAGGACTACTTTCATATTTCTATTTTATCAGTACTTATATATTTCGCCATTTCAACACAGAAGATGTTGATGATTAAACCTATTTTCACTGTAAGAATATCGTTTATTAGAAATATGAGATATTTGTAATGAACACATGCACCATGTAATTAATTATTTTTGACAAGTTTCTTTTTAGGCATGCTACTATCTCTCTCTTACATCCCTCTTTCTAATACTCCATATGATTGTAGAATTTATTAAACTACCAAATTTAGTGGATCTCACTTTCAAATCAGAAAAGACTCATCAAAATAAATAATTTCTAATAAATTTCAATATGCTAACATTTCTTTTTTTATTATTCTGACTTTTAGTACTTCAACTCTTTTTTTTTATCATTTTTATTGTTATCCCTTATATATAAATTTAATTAGGCCTATTATTCATATATAAATATAAATTGTGTTATAAATTCACCTGTTTCCCCACTTTGCATGAAGTTCCATTATCAAAAGCTGTTCCTCAGATGTAATATTCCCTCTTCTAACATCAGGACGGAGGTAGTTTAGCCACCGGAGCCGGCAACTTTTTCCGGTACGTTTAAGACCTGTTAAAGGATTCATAGTCATTTTAGTTGGAATAAGAGAGAGAGACAAAGATAAACAGCAAGAACATTGAAAGAATACTCATAATAATAAAACAAAATGTTTTAGGTTCTGAGTTATTTAAGTGCATCCTAAAAAAAATATTGTATGTGTTGTCTCTAATTTTGCAATATATTTTTAGTTTTCTAAGTATTATAAATAACGTTTTATAGAGAGATAAATAATTTTGCAATATATTTTTAGTTTTCTAAGTATTATAAATAACGTTTTATAGAGAGATAAAAAATTATTTAGATAACATTTACAAAATTAGAAGTGATATATTTTAAAAATATAGTAATCTAAGTAATATGATTTTTTTAAAGATATATTTAATATATTGAAAACTTTTAGGACTAAAACATATGTTGCCCTAAAAAAAATGCTTCAATATGTCTGAGATCTTTATATATTAGCTAACTTTGTGTTTTTCATCAATAAATCTTTGCTCTTATGAACCTAAATAAAATAAAAAAATTATTAGGAAAAACAAAATACAAAATTTGTTAATATACGAAAATTTGAAACGTTTTAAGCACAAAAAAGATTGATGAATTAAGATGTTTACCAGCAGCTTTGGCCAAAGAGTTCCAAACACCTTCTCCATGATTTGCAATATAGTTGATCAAGATTAAGTCTTCTTCCATTGTCCATGGCCCCTTTCTCACTTCAGGATCATGAGACGCCTTACATAGTTTCTTTTCCATTATTTTGCATAGAGAGAATACAGAAAGATAGAGAGAGAGAGGAAAAGAGATATTGAGATCTTAGTAATGGGTTGGAAGGTTTAAATAGAGGCAAGGCTTAGTCATTTGGTAATTGCAATGAAAATTTTCTATTAGGGATAAGGAGAGATTTTTCACGTACCTAACTATGTCAAGCTAACACATACATGCATGGCTATAATTTTGGTTTCCCAAGCAAGGTATGGTTTAAGAGACAAGTGTCACTGCACACTCTCAAGTCACATGCACTTTCAACATTAGTTGTCTATGCTATACTTTATTTTAAAAGAGGAGAATATATATATATATATATTCTCCTCTTCTAATATATTGTATTATTAGTTAAAATGTATTTAAATATACAAAATAAAAAAATATATTAAATAATAAAATCTAAAAAATTACATTTTTATAAATTTTTAACAAATATTAGGTTAAAAAAAATGTGACGTTAGCACTTTTTATTTTAAAAATGTTATTACCAAACTCAGAAATTATAAGGTGTGAAAGAGCAATTCAAATTAAATGACCCCAATTAAACTAGGGTGTTAGTTCTAGCAACCATGAAATTGATTTTTGCATCCATCTTTTACTTTTTAAAACCTTCAATTTAAAATGTAATTAAAATAGTGAAAAATTAATTTGATCAGAAACCAAATTAATCCCTTAAACAAATATCTAGTGGGAATGTGCATCCTCTTTGGCGACTCCAGCATGTTCTTTATAGCCCAAATCAGGACCACATATTATATGCTAATTTTTATCCCTTAATCACTGTGTAATAACTATATGTTAAAGGGTTTAGATTTTCCGATATATGTGGGGCATTGAAACTTGGCCAAATTGATCCCAATTCATGCATGAGCAATTTGAAATAAAATACAACAAATTATGTAGTGCTCTTGTTTTATTGTTTTATTTAACAAAACAATTAACCTTGTATTTGGACATAGAGTTGAAGAGAAAAATTCATCTTTTAGAAAGTTTTGAAATAAATATTTGGATAAGGAATTTTAAGAGAATTTAAAATTCTAGTAACTTATTAAAACATTTACTTAAATGTTAGAATTTTAAATTATTTAAAATGAAGAATTTTTCCGAAATTGGTTGATATTATTTTTCGACTCACATAATTAAATGAAATTCTTTAAGTGTAAATTAAACATATTTCAATTTTCCTGAATTTTTAAAACTTGTTTTCCAAACACAACAGTAAATATTGAAGATACTCTAACCTGATTATAATAATCGTTTGTGGTCAAATAGAAAGAGAGCAGTATGAAGACAATTGAACAAGCGTAGGATATATTTGAATCTCTAGCGTGCACCTTAATTTGAGATAATAAACTAGATAATGATACGACAAATTATGTTTAAAATGATAAAATTATTATTTTATTAAAATTACATATAATTCTAAAAAATTAAATTATAATTTATTTTATAAATTATGAAATTATAAAATTTATAATTTAAATACAGTTATAAAAAATTATTACATAAATATATAGTTTTTTTAAAATTATTATTCAAATATTTTGTTCACCTACTATATATATTGAAAAACTTCTGTTACGAATGAATTTAGCCATGAGAATTGAAATAGCCAGAGTTCATCAAGATCTGTTAATTAACTAATTATTTTTTTAAACTTTTATTTTTTTCTTTTATTAATTAGTTATTAGACATTCAATATGATTTTCATACAAAATCTATCAAATAATTGTGGTAGATAGACAGAATGATCATTTTTAACATTTTAAAAATTGGATAAGTTATTATATTAAATTGATGAAGGCATTATTTTAAACATCAAGGTTTCAATCATAATCCTAATATGTTTGAACCATTATTAATCAAATAATACTACTCCAGACTCATAAAATATGTTTAATTTAATTACAATTCTATTTTTAATGACATTCTTTTATTCATAATATTAAGATAAATGAACTATACATCTTATATATAATTGGCTGGCTGGTATTCTGCATTAATCTGCATCCATATGGTATTCTGCACTGTTGGTCATTACCTTGCTGTCACTGATTCAATGTTAATTCTGCATCAATGTGGTATTCGACATTACTGATTCACTGTTAATTTGTAATGTACTGGCTGTATTAGATGCTGCTAACCTTAGGCTGTCTAATTTGGCTCTGGTTTAGTCTGTTTAACATGACTTTGTATTAGAGATAATAGCCGTTAACCACTTCTATGCTTAGCTAGGGTTTTGAGACCTTATGTTGATATACAATGTTGCTCTTATGCACCTCTAGTGTCATTGATTATACATATTCCATTGCCTACAAAAAAACATCACTATTGTTCTTATGAAAAATGTGATACCCTTCTACTCAAAACATTTTATTTTTTAATTACAAAATAATATAAAAATTTGTTTATTTAAATACTAGCATTTGCACTTAGGTAAAATATTCATATAGCACAATATACACTTATTTTTCAAATCTATAATATGACAAAATGTAATGTTCGTAGTTACAGTAATAATCCAAAGTATATCAATTAAATAATTCATAAAAATAAATTTTTAAAATAATAAATAAATAAATAAATCCATCTTGCAAGATAAAATTCTCAAATGTAGACGTTTCTAAACAAATATAAATAATAGCAACAAAATATTCATAAAAGAAAACCTAAACTACAAGCTAAGTCTTCACGCCTTCTTAGTCTCTACGACTTCCTCCTCTGCTGACTTTGAAAACAACACTTTTTAATGAGATGAGAATCTCAGTGAATAAAATAAGTTTTAAAAAAAGGTTCGCAAATAGCATTGTTCTCAGCTGATGTGGAATTTAGAAAAGCAACCATGGTACCTGCAAATAAAAGATATTTTCTTTAATAAAAAAATTATAATTTATTTCAAATAATTCCTAATATGAAAATTAATAGAAACGATAAAAGAATGGTGTTTTTAATTAACACCCTCATAATGCACACAATCACAAAATATAGTGATACTTATGATCACTCGCTCCTACTCTAAGGTTCCCAGAACCAAGGTTTTTAATAGATTCATCAAAAGGGTTTATGAGCTCATATTCCATACAATGGCGTCTCATTGCCTTCCCCACGCTATTATGGAGGTATTCAGAATTTCTTTTCCATCCCGGATGGAGGTATCTAAAACCTCGTCCCCGTATTAAACGGAGGTATCTTATACATCCATTCCAAAGAGATGTATATCAAATTTCATCTCCATTCCAAATGGAGATATCTCACTCAATTAGCACAACATAAACAATATAAATTTATACAATTAAAGTGGTACACTAATACTATTTCATGATTCAAAAATACATATATATATATATATATATACACACACACACACACACTTTTTAAAAGTCATACCATGGAGGGTTTTAAAAGGTTTTACTCACCTGTTGAAGCAATATCCCACCACTTTAATTTGTTTTCTTCAGCTTATATGTCTCTCTTTCTTAACCCAAGAATAATCAACTAATTTATGATATTTCGAGGGAACTAGTTAGCTCTATATATATTAGTTTAGGGTTGATTTTACCCTCTCTATATTCTTTTATAAAAGATTGTTTTTCTAGATTAAATTCAAAATAGTATCAAATCTATAATTATTTTATCTTATTTCTATTTTAAAGGAAATATTATCTGAATCTTGATTATTCAAAGTGATATCAAATATTTTATTTGTTTTATCTTATTTTTATTTTAAAGTAAACATTATCTTAATTTGGTTATTCACAATTTTTGAGACTCTGTAAATGACCTTTACAGGATTCTCAATTAAAAAGACCCATAATAAAATTTCAAATAATTCATATACTTGATAAAAAACTATTAACTAATCATCTCCAACTCAATATCACACTTAATCAGAGCATCCCAACCAAAAGAGGTAAATAAATAGTTGAAGTTTCATTCCTCATGATATCATTAAGATCTTGTTCACTTGAAAGTGACGTTTAGCCAAACAAAATGCAACAATAAGCAACAAAGGTAAAATATTCATATAACACAATATGTTTGGTTACAATTTAGAAAATATTTTTGCTGAAAACATTTTTAAAAAACAACTGAAAACAGAAAATAGAAAAAAGTTATCTTTATTGTTTTCAAAAGTTAACACTATGTGAAAACTTAATAATAATAATATTATAATTATATAAAAAATAATATATAAATGTATTTGAAACTATATATATAAATAATTTAAAATATTTTTGCTAAAATTGATTAAATTTAACAATATTATTTTTTGAAAATAGAAAACTTGAAAATGAAAACAGTTTTCAGAAAATAAAAATAGAAAATATTTTCTCAAACCAAACACCACCTAAAAATGACCTTAACAAGATTCTTAATTAATAAGACTCATAATAAAATTTCAAATAATTCATATACATGATAAAAAACTATTAACTAATAATCTCCAACCCGATATCACACTTAATCAGACTATCCCAAGAGAAAGGGGTAAAGAAATAGTTGAAGTTTCATCCCTCATGATATCATTAAGATCTTACTTACCTAAAAGTAACGTTCAGCACAAATTCAACAAAGGTAAAATATTCATATAACACAATATACACTTATTTCCCAAATCTATAATATGACAAATGTAGCAAATAAGTAAATACGTTAGACTATATAAATGACATTTACAAGATTCTCAGTTAATAAGACTCATAATAAAATTTTAAATAATTCATATACATGATAAAAAAACTGTTAACTAATCATCTCCAACCGAATATCACACTTAATCAGAGCATCCAACGGAAAGAGGTAAAAAAATAGTCAAAGCTTCATCCCTTATAATATCATTAGTATCTTGCTCACTTGAAAGTGATGTTCAGCCCAAACAAAATGCAACAACAAGCAACAATGGTAAAATATTCATATAACATAATATGACAATTAATAAGTAAATAAGTAAATACGTTTGGCTCTAAAAATGACCTTTATAAGATTCTCAATTAATAAGATTCATAATAAAATTTCAAATAATTCATATATATGATAAAAAACTATTAACTAATCATCTTTAACCCGATATCACACTTAATTAGAGCATTCCAACAGAAAGAGGTAAAGAAATAGTTGAATTTTCATCCATCATGATATCATTAAGACCTTGTTCACCTAAAAGTGACATTCAGCCCAAAAAAATGCAACAACAAGCAACAAGAGATGAGAATATGTTTCACACATGTTAAGACACATATACAGAGAATTGGGCAATCAACTAAAGTACAAAAAATAAACATATAAATTCATTCCATACATATGTCAAGGATTAAAAATCAATACCATAAATTCGTTCGTGATAATGATGCCCATGTAATGCATGCTCTCTCAAGTATATGCCAAAAGTGGTCATCTTTTACGCTAGTAACACGTACGTACAACCATCTTACTATACGTCCACCCAAAGTGAATCTTCTTCTACGTCAGTAACATGTAGGTTAAAACCTGCAAGGCAAAACAACCCAAAAAGACTTGGTCCAGAGCACCACACAATGGATGATCCTTATAAAACTTCTCTAAATGTCACACTTATGCATGCACTCTCAAGTACATGCCTAAAGCTATCCTTTTCTACGTCAGTAACATGTAAGTACAACCATCTCACCATAGGTCCACCTGAAATGAATCTTCTTCAATACCAGTAACACGTAGGTACAATTGCGCAGTGTAAAATAACCTACGAAGATTTATGAGCAAAGTTTTCTACACTACTCCTGATAAGTGCACCAATTGTATGTAATATCCGATAAATATCTTGTCAATCCCACAGTGACTTGAATGATACTACATAAATCTTAATAATTTTTACTTGTAAAAATGAAAAGGATGAAAATTTATACTACAACTAAAAGACAGGGTGTAAATAAAAGCGTAAAAAAATAAAATAAGTGGTTACATAGATGAGATTTAGTTGGGTCTTGATTTCACTAAACCATCCCCCAAGTGCATAAATGAACTGAAAATCATAATTTACTATCCATCACCCATAAAAGTATTCCTAACCTCAATCTCTTACAAGTAAGGAACTAAGCTATTCAGATTTAGATTATCAATTTCTTGCATAATGTAAACTCAAATAAGTTGCATTAAGAAAATGTGATCAAGATGACCAATGAATTTCACTCTATTTCGAGCAATAAATTCCATAGGGAGCTATTCTTATTTTATAAGTCAAAATCCTCTCTCAAGCTCATTCAACAAGTAAAATCCAATAAAGATAAAGAAATAAAGCTAAGGGTAAAGAAGAAGAACAACATTGAATAATAAACCTTGATTAAAAGAACAAAATACACAAAAGTTCAGGTTTAGTTACATCAAACCCCAATAAATAACAAGCCTACCTAACTATCAAGGTGGATGAAGGTGGAGAATAGAGAAAGGATGGGTTTGAAGGGTGCCCTTGGCCAACAAGGTGTGTAGCCCTCCTTTTCCATACAAAAATGCCTTTTTACAATTATTCAACATGAAAAATCACTTCCTAGTGGTGACAAGTTGACCGCTAGGTACCGAAGAAACTTGGACACCAATTCACCATAAGTGATGGACGCTCACTGACTTAGGGACCAAATCACCTAAGTGTTGGGTGTTCACCGTATGGGCACTAGGTTGAAAAACAGCAAAAAAAAAAAAAACTCTCTATCAGCTTGCCTTGGGCACTTTGAACATGACATTAGACAGTGAAACACTACTACAACACCAAAAAGCCCAATTTATTTGACATTTCTTTGGTGCTTCTTAAAACCTGTCTCAGAACAAACAAAAACAAGAAAAAAGGTAAAATTTGCATAAATGTAAACCTATGACTAATTTCCTAATTAAATCTAATTTTAAGTAAAATGTGAGGAGAAAAAAAGCCTTAAATCAGAATAAATTAGGATAACTACTCTATTTTACCTATGAAAATGGGTAATTTAGGCAATTATCAAAGATTGGGTACAAAGCACCATACAATGGGCGATCCTTACAAAACTTACTTGACTTCCATATTCATGTGTCATGTCATCCACAATGTAAATTATAATGTCAACATTAAATCATGTCATCACACTCCATCCCAATGCACCTTGGATGGCACCTTGTTAGACACACCTTGACCATCACATCAACATAAATCACAATATCAACATCTAATCATGTCATCACAATATCAACATCTAATTATCTCATCACACTTCATCCCAACTATAGTCGGGATAACACTTCGTCAGGTACACCCTGACCATCATCATCAACATAAATCACAATATCAAAATCTAATTAGTCATCACACTCCACTCCCAATCGCAGTTGGGATAACACCCCATCAGGCATACCCTGACCATCATCATCAACACATTATACATCCAATTGAGCTCAACATCAACACCACATAATGGGACAAATCCCCAATTCATGCACCTCAAATAAATTTCAAACTTTCAGTCACTTACCACACTTATAATTATAAGATACATCACAATATTTTATACCACAACAATAACCACCATTATAGCTCACACAATCCCTTCTTATCTTACTCTTTTATACATCATGTAATCTATATCTGTAGTTGTACTAATGATATGAAGGTGGTAAAATTTACTTAGAAAGATAATACAATTACCTAAAATTTTTACGTTGATGTCCAGAGTTGATTTAATCATCTACTATTTTTAAAAATTGCAAACTTCAGCAATTAACTCCAAATCTAATAGTTTGACCTTTTACTTACTATGTTATTTACGTACATCCTTTTTTAGTGATTCCAATTCCAATGGAAAAATAATAGATAAGGCTACAACATTCATGAAACATACAAAACATAATGAGGTTGTTTAGGTTATTTCGCAGGGCTTATAACACAAACATATGTTTCACATAATGAATTAGAAACTCAACTTCTAACTCACATAATGTGATTAATTCTTAATATTTTTATGTGATTCTTGAGCCTAAATTGTAGCCTCAAATTTATACTTTCTAAAACAACAAATGAATTTCGATTTGGTTAACCACAAGAAAAATATTACAGAAATGCAGAGGTACGTTCATACAAAAGATTTTAGATAACAAGTATTCAACTTATAGAAGTTCCTAAAATATAATTCTAACTTCAAACCCTTAAGTATTCTACTTCTCTATATCTTTGTTTATTATCATCATACCCTATAATTGTAGTCATAATCCTCATTTTCCCCATCAATTCTCTCAATGGAAGAAAACATTAACATTTATGAATCGGAGGTGCAACAGATCATTCTTGCTACTCAAGTGAGCTCATGGGAATGGTGCAGAGCAACAAGTTTAACATCGGATACATTAGCAGAAGAGATTATGAACCCAACTAGTTGTATTGAATGACTAGGTCGTCCAGTTGCATAGGGAGGTCACACTTAAACTATTTTGCCTGTTTACCTTTGCATTATTTTGTTTGAGGTCAGCATTACTTGTGTTGTACCTATTATTTATGGAAATTTTTTGCTTACAAAAAAAAGAAGATTGCTAAGGGATTAAAAATAAAATATTTAAACTAGAAACACTAATTATGATTAAATGAGTATAAAAATACTACTAATTAAAAGAGTCAATATATCTTAGTTAATAGAGTAATATGTGTGAGTTATTGTAAAATTTCTAAAATAGGAATTTTATTTCTCTTTTTAAAATTGGATCAAAATTACAGATTTTATAAAATGAAGACATTAAATATCTCTATTTTAAAATAGAGACTAAAATTATAAATTTTAAAAAAATCATTTAAACCTGCAAATAATTAGAAAAAGAAAAAGGCCATTTTCTGTTTATATATATATATATATATAACGAGATCGAAGAAGGAACTGATGTTGTCCAAGGGGAAAAAATAGTCACAATAATATAAAAGTCAATCGACAAAATGTAGTCACAGTTTCATTACTCCAAAAAACTAAGGCCAGGATTGTTTATAGAGATAACCAAACACTTCAATAATTGAGGGAAAATAAAGTATAAACAACAAACGAAGGAAGACAACATCAAATGAGATATTTCATTATATTGCATTATACTATTCTGTTGAGATCCTAAAACAAATAAATTATCAGTGTTAAAGCGACCACTTCCTAACATCTTCACTCTTCACACTATTAGCCACTCATTATCTGATCAAATCAGTGTGTTTTCCCTAAAATTGCACTCCTACAGCCATTCACATTTTTTACACATCTTTGGAAAGTTTCTTAACAACCCTACTTCTTTAGGAAATTCATTATCTGGATTTTGCTATATTAAGTGGTGCACAAAAATTCAACATATTATATTAAAAAATAGTACTACAACAAGACATTATAATAAGTCACTATTTTAAAAAGATTGGTAGTTTTATATTAGTTTATTAATAATGATAAAATTGATAATAATATTTTCTTGGATTATCAATAAAATCAACAATATTGATTCTTTTTATTGATGTGTGAATTAGGTTCAATAATATTGATTCTTTTTATTGATGTGTGAATTAGGTTCAACTGACTTATCATAAAAACAAGAGAGAGTATGATATATAATTTGTTTTAATGATAATGCATAATTAACTAATTATTAATATGACTTTTTTAAATAATTATTATCAAAATCAACTAACTTATTATATAAATAAATAGTAAATTGTGATTGGATAACCATATAAGACGTTTTAGACTTTCAGATGTATTTTCTCATAAAAATGTCCATCTTATTAATTTTTTGTTAGTATAAAATAAAATTATTGTTGACACCAAAACATGGATAATTGCTAGGGATAGTTTTGAGTCAAAGAAAAGGCTCATAATTTTATTTGGAATTTGGAAATATTAAGAAACATGAGAACTTCGGGTCCTGATACAACACATTGGAGGAAGCTGAAAACATGAAATCCACTTCCCTCTAAAAACAAGAGAAGTAGTTATTGCTAGGATTGACTAATGCTTATATATAATTGCTCACAAAACATTTTAGAAAGTTCAAAACACATAGTAAATTATGAGGTCCTCAACGAACACCTATGCAAAATTCTCTTCATTTTATATTTGTCTAAGTTTATTACTTTCGTTTACTACTTTATTTATGTGAATTTATTCCCATTTTAATTAGTCATTTACAGCATTCCCTTTATTGTCATTTCATTAGAAAAGGTAGGTTAGTATAAGCAATCTCTATACCATGACTGCTACAATTTTTTTGGAGTGGACTAAGAATCCAATCAAGGAATAGTAGGCCCCTTCTTTGAGGGGTGAATTAGTTGCATTAATTATAACCGTTAAAATAGGTCAAAATATATAAGTTAACCTAGGTCATAACGGTGGATAAAGAAACCAATTTAACAAGTTTAAACCCAGCCCGTTAAATTCACATTTTAAACAACTAATACAAATCCGATCTATCAAAATAAATGAATTTTTTAAAAGTTTGTATCAAGTTAGTGAAACCCATAAACTTAACAGACCAATCTACTATAAAGCACGCTAATTGCTTCAAAACCCAAATCAAAGAAGTCACCAATATAACTAATTTATTCTCGTTATCTCTAACAAGGATAAATATTATGTGTTATTCCAATTTAACATCCGATTCTATTAACAATTGCAAAATTATGGAGCATTGTTTCCATGACAGGTTTTATTTTCAATAACTATATGTATGTCTTAGTGGTTGATATGATGAATATGATGTAGCTAGCCAACGAGTTGGTATTAAAGTTCTTAAGAGAGGTTTGGGTGTAGGAAATGTTTTTGATGAATTTTTTCCTTGTATGTAATTATCAATAGCATTTTTTTTTGGAAATACCCATAATTTTTTTTTTTGTGGGAAATTATAGATGGATATTGATTTTACATATTTCTGTATGGAGAATTTTAAAAAGATGTTTTCATGTATTTTCTGTAGAAATTTATCAATAGATATTTTTCATATATTTTGTTGTCGTTTCCCATGGATTTTTCTATCAACATTTTTCATGGATTTTGTTTCTTCATCCGTAGATATCCTTGGGTAATTATAATATATATTTTTTATTTTTTAAAATTTCAAATAATTAATCTTGTTGAATAATAATAAATTAAACAATAAACATAAATTAACTTGAGTCTTTTTATGTAACAAAATCCTTAATTGTTTCATGCAACATAAATTTAATATATGTTTCAAACATAATAGTCTAACTTTAACAAGTTGAATCACAAAACTCTTATTATATTTTAAAACATATGTCACAAAAGTGTGACAAGCCCACTATAGTGTGGGTGTTCATGATATATATTTTATTTTTAACACCTTTTTTGCACATTTGTGGATTGCGATACCCTTATGAGCAATTCAATATTTGATGGACTTTCTCTTTTCAATGTGTCTTCTATACCTTTGTAGTGTGTGTCACACCACTTTGGGAGAACTACAAATGCACTTTCTTTTCTAGCGTGTCTCTTGCAACTATGTGGATAGATGTTTGTGGGCAAACTTATGATGCATTTTCTCTTCCAATACGACTCCCACACCTTCATGTGATTTTTCACATTAGTGTGGAAAAAATCGTGATCCATTTTCTCTTCCATCACGTCTCCCACGTCTTTGTGAGTTATGATATACTATTGTGGGTGAACCTCTTTTATCCTTTCTATTCTGACATGTCTCCCACATCTCTTTGGCTCTTGATGTACTTTTATATTAATCAATACAACACCTATCTATTCATATCACTTGAGATTTGTAATAAAACTTGGTTGAAGTTCTATAGATATTAACCCTCATCCTTTTGTATTGATGATGTAGGATTAAAATAAAAATTTCCTTAATAGTGATAAAAATAAGAGTAATTAATTATCTAATGTCCCATTTGGGGTGGTTTTCGATTTTAACTTTTCAAATTTATAAAAACAAAATTAGCTTTGGTTTGAAGTTTTTAAATTTATAAAACAACATCTTTGCGGATTCAAAGTTTAAAATACTATTATCAAATGTCAACCTAGAGGAAGATTAGACGATGGAGTCAGGCGACACTTCCTTAGAGGAAGATAAGCCTTAAAATATTAAAGGTTTGCCACAAGGGAGAGAACCTTTGATGAAAGCACTAAGGAAGATATCTTTCTCTAGAGAGAATGGTCTAGACACTTTACCAAGAATAATTGCTCAAAGGAGCCTTATGCTATTCATTCAAGTGTGACGATACAAATGATGTAAGGTGAGTATATATAGGGGAAGAAGGGAGCTTTGGGCGTAAGAACTAGAGAGTTTAGTACTTGGCTTAATTAACTTTTAAAGCTAATTAATCAAGACTAATACTTCCTTAATCCCAACATCTACACTAAGCCTTGTTTAGGCCATGGGTTAGTGCCTAATGAGGGAACATGTGAGTCCACATATTTGTCATGCTTTGTGAGTGCAATGAACGGTGCACAAATAAGCCAAGGGGGTATGGTTTGAAGCACACATCCAAGCTCATTCTAGCCCGTTTCTAGCATATACTCCACACACTAACTAGTGGCTGACACCCTTATGCTCTAACCAACTAGACAAAATGACCTAAAGGAAAATGCTAAGGTCTTCAATGAACTTGATACTTACCATATTCTCCTTTACCCTCCTAGTCATGGTCTATGCTAGGCAAGATTACATCAAATTAAGATCTAACAAGTAAAATAGAGAAACACATTAACCACTTAATAACATTGAATGATAATGCAAAGTATAAGAGGGAATCACAAAGAGCTTACATCACAACCCTAGAAAAAAGGAATTGGCTAGACATGGCTAATGTATAACCAAATATCTTACGAATTAGACAATACATAAAAAAGAGAAAGAAAAAATTACTATATAAAGCACTATGAATGGAATCAAGCTAAAACTTCCTTGTTGTTCTTTGTCCTAGGTCAGAAATTTAACTCTTCGACTATCAGAAGTTAAGGGAGAAGAATTTAAACATCGACTACAGAGGTTATACTCTTTAGCCTTAAATAAGGTGGTGTCAATCAATGCAATGTAATGTTCAAGTCACAGGTGGTAGTGGGAATGGAGACGACAACTATTTGTGTGGGAGGTACATTTCCTAAAGGAGTTACAACAGAAGTTGGAGGGAGTTGTGTTGTTAGAAGGTCTTCCTAATAGATAGGTGTGAGATATGGATAACTTAGGTCAATATACGATGGCATTTGCATACAAGGCATTGAAGGAAGACTGTCAGCTTTATTGATAAATGCTTAAATTACCTATTTTTACATAGGTAAAATACAGTAGTTATCCTAATTCCTTCCTATTTAAGGTCTTCTTTTCCTCATATTTCACTTAAGATTAGATTTAATTAGGAAATTAGTCTTAGGTTTACATTTATGCACATTTTAGCATTATTTTCTTGTTTTTGTTTGTTCTAAGATAGGATTTGAGAAGGACCAAAGAAATGACAGTAGAATTGAGCTAATTGGTGTTGTGATAGCCTATGGGTGCCCAACACTCAATCTATAAGTGCCCAGTGCTTGGATTACTTGGGGACCAAGTCAATGGGCACCCATCGGTCACTCTATGGGTGCTCAACGCTCAGGGACAGATTTTGTGAAAAGCAAATTTCATTGCCTAGTGCCCACTTTATGGTCGTTGGGGTTCGAAAAAATATCTAATTAAAAATGGCGATTTTGTTCTAGAAAAAGGGTTGCACACCTTACTGACCAAGAGCACGCTCCAGACCCATCTTCATTCATTCTCCATATTCATCCATCCCAATGGTTAGTTAAACTGATTATTTTGTTGGGATTTGATGTAACTAAACCTTAAATGTTGTGTATTTTTGTTCTCTTTAATCAAAGTTTATTATTCAATGTTAGTGTTCTTCTTTACCTTTTGTATTATTTTCTTTATCTTTCACAAATTTTACTTGTTGAATGAGTTTGAGAGATGATTTTGACTTCTAAAATGAAAAGAGCTCCTAATGGAAACAGAGAGTAAAATTCATGGGTCATCTTAAGCTTCTTTTTCTTAATGTGAGTTATTTGACTTTAGATTATGCGATAGATCGATAGTCTAATACACAAATAGCTTGGTCCTTTTCTTGCAAGGAATTAGGGTTAAGGGTACTTTTATGGATGATTGAAACATAGGTAGTGAATGATGATTTTGAGTTTATTTATGCACTTAAGTGATGGTTTAGTGAAATCAAAACCGCTTCTTTTATTTTCTTTATTTACACTTTTATTTACTTTATGTTTTAGTAGTTGGTAGCATAAATTTCTATCATTTTTGTTCATACAAGTAAAAAGTCTTGAGATTTATCAGGTAACATCCAAGTCACTATGGATCGACCCAATATTTATCAATACTACATACGAATGACGCAATTGCTAGGAGTATAGTAGAAAATTTGCACTCAACATTTATCTTGAATGCTTTTCAAGATTATTTGGGCAAAAGGTGTACTGATAAAGATACTATTCTTGGTTTGGCAACTAGACATTGACAGGTTACTACAATGCCCAATTTAGTTCACTGTAAAATAATTCAGCCTAATGGTGGATTACGCGGATTGTAGTAATGAGATTGAAACATAGCCTCATCTTTTTTTCACCTCTCCTACGATGTATTAGGTTTAGCAATCATTGTGTGACCGGTGGGGAATCTCTTTAGCTTTGTCTAATGAGGTTAAGAGTCATTGTTATCAATTTTTGGGTCTTGTTGTGGGCACTCAAGAGCGAAGGCAAGCTTGGTATTTCATGTGGTTTATAGGGATCTAGCAACTGTGGAAGGCTTGTAATGCAATAGTTTTCAGAAATCAGAGGGTGGGTGTTCAGCAAATTGTGTAGAGTGTCCAACTACATTCTTGGGAGTGGTGTTATGCATCCAAAATTACATCTCATTTTTATGTTAGGTGGGTTATGAATCTACGCTTTTGTTTGAAATGATGTATCTATTATGCTTTATTTAGTTCTCTATAGCACTAACAAAGGCATTCCTTGTACTTTCTCTTTCAAGTTCTAAATAAATTTTTGGCTTATAAAAAAAATTTAACTCTTCATCCAAGCGAAAGCGAGTCCCCTTTTTTTTCTCATCTTCTAGTATTTATAAAAAGAATTTGGGCTTTTTAGCACGGGTGCGTTGGAACAAGCATGGTTGTGCTATTTTGGCGACCTTTGTGAACTTCAAGTAGCATCATTGTGCTACTAGTCAGCACGACCGTGCTTATAGCTACGAAGATTGCAACACAATTATGTTAACATAAGCACAAATATGCTTCTTTTGGCTGACTTCTAGACTGTGTTAACCTAGCACGATCATACTGTAATGAAGTATGGTTGTGTTGTCTTAATCTTCAACAATTTTTCTATAAAGGCTTGATTTTTCCCTTTTTTCTTCCAGTTTCCTAAGTATCTGTGTAAAGTAGGAATAAACACTAAAAATTGAGTTTTGTCAATAAATATGTATTTCTTTCCTTACAAAAAGATATTAAACATGATAAAATATACAAGTTAAAAATTGGTTTATCACTTTTGCTTCCCACCCGTAGCTACCACCCAACATTGAGTCATAAGCATATCCTCCTCAACAAGTCAAGGAGAGTCTGATAATTGCATATTCATGTAGAAATACACAAAATATGAAATTGTTTATATTTCTTATGATTTTGAATCTTAAATAAATTTTATTTTTATATTTAATTTACAATCTAGTTTAGAGTTTAGAAAATTCTCATTTTTCTGCATAATATTCTAGTATTTTTGGCGGAATTGTACATACATAAACAAAGGCTGAGAAGCAAGTAGCTACTACGACAACATAAATTAGTTGTGTTACAGATAAAGCGACGTGTTAAGTGAGCCCTATGATCAGGACCAACTTATTCTTTGTGTTTGTTGAAGTGAATTTCCATACTACTTAAGCAAAAATATTATTTTAATTCTTAATATTTTTCCTCTATAAACGCTCAAGTGAGACTGTAAGATACACATTATAAATAATAAAGCCTGAGCTTTATAACGCTTGACCGACCTTACCTATCTCTCAGTGTTATTTTATTCAAATCATAAACTCTAAAACACAAATTAGAAAGAGAGTATTCCACTTTTAACTTTACACTATAGCTTTTTGAATATATGAAAGAAGCTAAGAGTCGAGGTTAGATGCTTTGAAAATTGCACATCCTATCCAAGCTTAAACATTCCTCAATGGCATTCATGTGAAACTAACCCTTTAATTAGGATTTTGATGTATCCAATGACCGTTCCATGTTATATTGAAAATTCTTTTTCCTATAATTTCAATATTTTTATCGTTCCTTTCAATTTTAATGTCTATTTTAGGATTGACAACTTTATTTCATTTAAGTGTATTGATGATTTTATTGGGAATTACAAGATATTTTTAAATTGAGAACTATTAGGAATAGTTGATAGATTGTATGCTTTAGGAATAGTGTATAATTTAATTTAGACAACTTGAATTGAATTATAATCGATTTTTTTTTTTTTGCAACTTTCATGGAATATATAGTACATTGAGTTACCAACAAAAGATGAAGCTTAGACCTACAGATTGAGTAAGTTTAGGCCGAAAATTTTCTTGTTATTTATAGATAAATATTATTTCATGAATATAGTAAAATGTATGAGAAAACATGTAACATAAAGTACACTCACATTGGTTTGCACTCGTACACCCTCTTCCCCATTGTGTCAACAAGTGGATGAGTTTGTTGCCTCTCTCTTAGAACATTTTCACTTGTATGGTGTTGGTCTACTATCACTCACACAGTTTATTCACATAGGTACCTAGTCTTAAGTATCCTCTAACGTCTGATGCACATTTTATTCACATAGTTGTTTATTCTATTTGGTTATAATCATGATCTACAAGTAGTTAATTTTGAGTGCCTCGATTATCCATTCATATTATATATCTTAGACAATAAACAATGTTATCACAACAACAATATTAAGGTGCTTGAGCATCACAATTTCACTGTCTTAATCCTTGTAAATTTAAATAATAAACATTCTCAATAAAACATGAACAACATAATTTAACACCATAACACATAAATAAAGATCCACTTCAGACTCACACAATCAATTATAGTATACAAATTGCACATAACAAAAAACCACACCAACTTAATTTTCACATTTTGCCTCTTTTCCCTTAGCTGCCAAAAATGTATACTTTCCATAGAAATACTGATCCAATTTACGTCATAGTTTACAAAACAATCAATAAGTATTTTTTTAAAAATGAAACTTTTGGTTGTGGAAAGTTTTGGAAAAGTTCCTTCTAAAAAATTTTTATCTTATCAAACAACCTCAAAATAAAAATTATTTTTTCAGTGATGAATAAGAATGTTTTTATGGAGATATATAATTTCATAAAAAAAAATTTACCCAGTCAAAAATATCCTTTTTCTAATTTCTATTAAGAATGGTCTCAAAACAGAGCGAAAACCAAAAATATATTATTTGACAGGTTTAGGTAAAACCCAACAATATTTTTATGGTGGGCCAATAATAATTTCCTTAAAACATTTGCTTTGGAATTTTGAAATCCATTTTTTATTTTTAAGAAATTTATTTCCTATCATGTCATACAACTTCCTATCACAAGAAAAATAGCTTATTAATAGTTCCATAGATTAAACAATAAAGATAAAATTCATGCAGCCACTTTACCATGCATACAAGACAGAACAAAAGTGGAAACATAAAAAAAGTACTAGTACAGAGAAATATGCATAAAAAACCTCCCATTCACAAATAGAACAATAACAAGAAAAGAAAAATTAATATGAAATAAATACTAGAGAAGCTCTGAAAATTTTTAAAAAGTTACCAACTGTCTTAAGCACATAAAAAACTATAACCCATCAACAACAATTAGTGCAAAATCGTCAAAATTCATTTCATCTATGGAGAGATAATAAGAGAAACTATTCCTTACCTCTTGAAGATCCATTTATACAATCCCAAACCCAATAATGAGAGTGACCACTTGTACAAGGAAGAAAAAAATATTTTTTTAATTCACTCTTCTAATATTTTTTCCACCTCCAGATAAGAATACATTAGCTATAAGCTATAATAAATTATCTACAAAATTTATTGTCCATGGTCAAATACCTGAGTACAATATATGGATAAGAATTTTTTTTTTTTTATTATTTTTATCTTTTAAAATTATTCACAAAATAATTAATAAATAAAAATATTCAATTAATCCACAAAATCACTTGTCAACAAAACATTGTGTGTAAATTTCATGTTAAAAACTTCTGAATGGGGCGCCAAGTTTTTTTAATAACTATCCAAATAATTATCTAATTAATTGTTCCAAAGTCTATTAGTTTTGAGAGAATTGGGAAAACCAAAAAGAATTTGGAGAAGGATCAATGAAAATATTTTTTCAACAAAAGGTCTATCGATTTGGTGTTTTTCTTTGCAGGTTGGTCCTTTTTTTTTTCTTTTGACCGAGACATATATTTTGCACATGAATAATCTACTGTATCCATGGGTATGTTGTTCACAAAATATCATGGGTAAGTAATATTATCGATAATTTTTTTATGTTACTACGAATACTTATTCTAGTTAAAAGTGACTAGATTTTGTACGGAATTTCTGAAAAAAAGTTTGTCGGAAATGTTCCTAAAGTTACATAAGAATATATACATTATCTACAGATTTTTATCGTCTTTAGTTGAAAATCACCAACGAATAACAATCCATGTAAAATATTTTGTAGATAAATGAACTTTTTCTTTGTAGTGTAATTGAAATAATAGACAAACAAACAATAATATAATATTGTTTTCATAATTAGATTGATGATAAATTAAATTTGACTAAATTAATCAATTGTATAATATGACAGACATAATTGATAAAATTAATTTTGATTATATTTTATGTAAATATGCTATAACGCTGTTAATTTCATTAACATATAGAGATGAATTACTTCTATGATTTTTGTTTAATTTGTATTTTTGACAAATGTGTTAGTTTTTTTAATAAAAAAATTTGAATGCACAACATTTGTCTCTCATCACACCACTTTATCATTAAATTAACTTTATAAATCCTTTAATAATGTATCTACTAACTATAACTATCGATTGAGTATGTATCTAAAAATTTCATGCATACAATCACGATTTGATAAATTCTAAATATCATGATTAATAATGTATCTCATTAAAAAGTTTTAATTCACAATTTTTTTTATAATTATTGTTAGCCATTTCACTCTTTTATGGTGAAAAATAAACATATATTTTTAAATAAAAAATGATAATTAAAAAGTGTACTAAAAACTTATTTGTTATTAATATTTCTAATTGAAATATTTGTATAATTATTTGAATGTATATATTTTTATTTTTATCAAAAATAGTTTTTATTTTAATTTAACATAAACGTAGAATTTAACTATTTGAACCTAAAAATACTTATTTTTAGGCCATTCACGAATTCTTATATATGCACGTTCAGTGGAGAAATATATTTTAAGAAGCACTATGTTGAAGGAAACTCAATGTGAATTCAAACACTACTTTAAACAATTATCTTACTCATCTTCTTTCTTGTTACCCTTTCTTTTACTAAATCAAACATATAATTAGGGTTTAGGACATATATTATTTTTAAGCCATGTACTATACTACCTATGACCAATCCTTGCACGTGGGTCTACCCTTCCTCGTACATACCTGCCACTGTTGAAGGCAGCTTCAACACTATTAGCCACAAAATTAAGATGTGGTGGGGGATGAGTAGTCCTTTCAAAGGGATTTGATCAAGCTCTATTGAGTCTTATATATGGTATTAGTTTATTGAGTCATATATATGGTGTTAGTTTATTAGCTGTATGCACATGCTAGTGTTAACATCCAAAACATAAAAGCCCTCCAACTTAATTTTCTAGCCACTAATTCCATGTTAATTATTTCCTGCTTTAAGCACTCCAACTTGATATTTTAGCCACTAATCCCATGTTATCTCCTGCTTTAAGCTCTTCTACTTAATTATGTAGCCACTAACCCATGTTATCCCTGCTTTAAGCCCTCTAACTTAACTTTGTAACTACTACTCCCATGTTATCTCTTGCTATATAAACCATTGAGGAAAAAAAAATCTTGTTTTAAGCCCACCCAACAATTAAGTGGTGTTTGGATTTTCATTAGAAATCAAAGTATGTTGAATCATTTTTTTGGGATAGGAGTTAATTGAACGAAAATCCAAACTAATTCTAACTCCTGTCATAAACCCTTAATTAACTATGAATTTCATTTGAATTTACAATATCTATAACTAATATAAAAAGAATAACCTACTTTGGTATCATTTAGACATCTTTATTTTTATACTATGTTGTTTAACTTCTAATTTTCTCTAAAGATAACTTTAATGTTTAGATTTTTTTCAAACATTTTAGTCATTTTTTAATTTTACATAGACCAGGAATAGTGCCTTTGTTTTACCCTAGTTTTAGATAATAGAAACAAAAGTTTTTTCAAGTAAAGGAAATAGTTAATGGCCTTTTTGTAGTCTTTTAGGAGTTTTTTGTGTATTTTTTGTTGACTTTAACGAGTAAAAATTGGAAGCAAGATTCAAGATAGGGTTCTTTCGAAAATGAAATTTTCTTCTTATACTCCATAAAACTCATCTTCCATCTTCTTTTAATATTTTCAAGTTTTCTAATTAACCTTGCATGTACGATCATCACTTTTACTTGTTTGTTTTTCTTTTTGTTACTAAATCAGTGATTTACTAAACGTAAATATTTAACAGAATTTATATTCCTTCATTACATTTTAAATATTTTATGGAAGAGACTCAAGTTGCCAACTCACACTGAGTTTAATTGTGAAATAAAAAATCTAGATTTTTTATCTACAGAATTTACTCTGAGAGCTTTAATTGTAACTTAATTTAAATTTCAAAGAGTAATTACAGTAATTTTTAACAAAAAATATTTTAGATAATAGATATTTTGTTAAAACACCTTATGAATTGTGTTATTTTGGAACACTTTTTCTGTATGCAAAATGTCAAAAACAGTTTTGGTTAGGATTTAGGTTTTGATATTTTAAAAACAGTTTTTCAACAATATTTATCAAACAAGTTTTTTTTTTTAGAAAATAATTCTTAAAAACTATTTTTTAAACTCTTTTAAAAAATTGAAAAAGGAAAACCCTTAATCTCTAAAATTTGACATATTGGAGTTTAAGAGTTTTATCAAAATTCAATGACTAAAAAAGAAATTTTATGACTAAAAAATTGAAAAAGGAAACAAACCCTTAAGAACTATTATCCGAGGGATTAATTAAAAAGAACCATTAATCAAATTCAATAACTAAAAAAAGAAATTTTATCAAAATTCAGTGATTAAAAAATATTTTTAAATTCCAGGCGAGTAAAAAAAGCATACTGCCCAAATTTAGGGACTAAAACAGTAATTAAACCTAATAAAAATAAATTACGTGAATTAACTATCAATTTGATGTAATGTATAAACATTCAATTTATATATTTCAAATGTAAAAATATATAAAGTAGTTGTAGTATTACCAATCGGATAAACTATAATTGATTAAAATTTAAGGAATACTATTTGAGAAAAAAAAATGATACAATGTAATACTTCAAGAATTATGTGACCCATTAAAACAAAGTAGGTTAAAAAGAGTTCTCCCTCTAAAATGTACGTATTCCAATTTAATTAATTAATATATAAGAGTTTATTAGTAATATATAGATAGATCAAGATGAACGTGTACCTTTGCCTACATTGCCAGAAGAGTTATATAATTTTTTTCTTTTTAAATCGTGGGTTAGATCCCATCCTTGTTCCCTTAAATCAGGGTACCAACATATGTGCACTACATTAACACGAAGAGTCAATACCTTAATTATGTGCTGGAGAAATATTAAGAGTTTAAGGTGGTGTAGTGTTGAGTTATTTAAACATAAAGCATTATTTCAATTATTTTTAAGATTATTAATATATAAATAAATAATCATATCTTATACAATTATAAAACTACATTGTGAGTACAGTATTTTTTTTCCAAATATTAAACATCATTTGATCTATTAAAGTAATTAAGGGAAATTAATTCATTAACAATATAAAGCTTTTTACATTATTATTTCTACCATACTCTACTATTTAGAATAAATTTGTTAATTTTTATAATAAATATCTTTTAGTTATATAAATGAAAGTTTTAATTAAATAACAATGTTGAACCGTTTTATATTTAATATCTTTGAGGATGGAAATCATCGATATGTCATTCTCTTGTCTCAACCAGTTAATATAAGTTGTATAATTTAATAAATTTTATTTTATAATTTTTTATGTTTATGTCACTTAATGATGTGACATTTATTAATTGGTTAGAAAGAAAACGACATTTATTAATTGGAAATGAGAGAAGAATTTGGGATCATTCACATCTTTAAACTCTTAAAGTAATAACATTGACATTACATATTCGACATTAAAATTGATTCTTAAAATATATATTAAAGTTCTAAACTGATTAAATTTTCTTCAACCACTCAATTAGCACAAGCCAGATCATGAATTTCCTTAAATAGCAGTGCTTGAAATATGTGGTTGGTTATAACTACGAAGGAAAACACACTGATTTGATCGGATAATGAGTGGCTAATACTTTGAAGACGTTAGGAAATGGTCTCTTTAACTGATAGTTTTATTTGTTTTAGTCTAAACCAAGAATTATGATGAAAAATATGGCCATTATATGTACTTGTTCTTCTTGATCTGTTGTTTATAGCCACATATATAATCTTGTTGTACTTCACTAATTTATTGAAGTGTTGGTTGCCTCTTTTAGTAATTCGTTTCTAGACATGAATCCTTCTTTGGTTTTTCTTTTTTTATTTTTTAAGGATCTTTGGTTCGGTGTGAAAGCAGAAAATGTTCCTTTTTCTCATCTAAATGGGCACCCATGTGATATAACAACAAAATTAGAATTAAGAATTAAAATTAGATCCGAATCCTTTCAAATAGATCACGTATATATATGTTAATATAAAATTATTTTCTATCTCAGGTGATAAAAATAGGTGTAATATACACTTTTAAAATATGGATCAAAATTGATATACAAATAGTCATTAATAAGATCATAACTTGAGTTCTAGGAATTTCTTACTTAAATAAAAATATATACATTCAAATAATTATACAAATATTTCAATTAGAAATATTAATAACAAATAAATTTTTAGTACACTTTTTAATTATCATTTTTATTTAAAAATATATATTTATTTTTCACCATAAAAGAGTGAAATGGCTAACACAATAATTATAAAAAAAAATTTTGAATTAAAACTTTTTAATGAGATACATTATTAATCATGATATTTAGAATTTATCAAATCGTGATTGTATGCATGAAATTTTTAGATACATACTCAATCGATAGTTATAGTTAGTAGCTACATTATTAAAGGATTTATAAAATTAATTTAATGATAAAGTAGTGTAATGAGAGACAAATGTTGTGCATTCAAATTTTTTTATCCAAATCTATAGGTGTAATAACTTGAAAATAAGTAGATCTCATTCATAGAGTAAACCATTCTTAGAATAAGTAGATCTCATTCTTATATATACCAGTAAAAACACAAGCATCGTAAAGAATCTAAATGAAGGTTTTAGAATGCAATTGATTAAGATCTAGGATTGTGATTTTACTATAATGTTTTTGCTCCCCATTTCCTAAGCAATCTCATTCTTTGTCATTCAACGATTACTGATAAGTTACTACATTGTTGTAGTGCATTTGATCAACCTCAACACACTATAAATCCTAATTTATTATGCAATTTGATCATGCAAGACTCCAAATTAAGACCGTTTCTTTTTATCCAATCGGATGTTTTCCCGATGAATTTGGTCTATTCTATTGAGACAATAACCTACTTACTTTCCAGATTGATTGTTCAAACATCAATGGTCATGACTATTTAAAAAATTAAGATATAATTGATAAAATAGAGAAGTAAATTAATTATTGAATGACATCAAATAATCATCCAAAGTGTAATAGGGAATTGCGAAAAGTTACATCACAACCCTAGAAAAAAGAGGCTTAGCCAGAAATGGGTAATTCACAACCAAACATCTTTTTAATAATAGAGTACATCAAATAAATAAATAATTACTGTATAGAGCACTCTGAATTGTCTCAATCCCTAAGCTTCCTCGCCATTTTTTTCCTCTTAGGTTACAAATTTATCTCCTCTTCTGAGTCAAAGCGAGTTCCCTTTTGTGTCTTCTTTTCTAGTATTTATAAGAGGGGCATGGGCTTTGCCAATAAATGTATAATTCTTTCCTTACAAACATATATTAATCATGAAAAAATAAGGTAAAAATCCGGTTTATCAACCCCCCATACTTGGACACTAATTGCCCTCAAGTAATTTAACTTAGCTGAAGAAAACATTCATTAAATCATTTTTTTTTCAAAAATGAGTCTTCTCGTAGAAACCCTAATTAGACTTAAGCCAAAGAGAATGCGATTAATTGTCATCTCACCACACTCAGTTGTTTAGGGACAAAATAATTTTAGTACTCAAAGATTGATCTAAGCAAGGTTACTCAAGACAATTGTATATCAATCATGTCAAACAAATTCACCTCAAAGAAACCAATTATGGAGTTTTTACAAGGATGTAATGTGATCAGGGTAGTTGTTTCAGGTATGGAAAACAAAAAAGAAAGGGAAAATGCAAAGGGCTAATGAATATCAGAAAAAATTATAAATTAATTTCTTAAGGACCCTAAGATTTTCAAAAAACAACCTTCCTATTTTTAGAACTTTTCAATGACTCTTAATTTAACTTTGTACTCTTTTTGCTCTCTCTATTTGTCTTCTTTTTTCTCTTTCTTTAAAATTTCTTCTTTTTTTTTGTATATTTTTTCTTTGTTGAAAGAGACATAATAGAGTTTCTTCTTTTGTGAGATCATTTTAAATTCTATTTGACTTTTGCCATTAATTCTTCCCATTTTAGAGGTTGCTCCACAATGATGATAGTGGGTCACTCATTAAATATATGTGACAGAAAATTGGGTGATAAATAAATATTTTCATAGGCTCAACTTGGGCAACTAACGACAATTATGTTTAATGAGATAATGGCTTGAAAGAAGACCTACCAAATACCCCCAAAATTAGCAAACAAAGGAATGAATTCATAAGACACAAACTCCAATACAATAGTTAGAGGATACTAGGCTTAGAGATATTTACACTTTAAAAATAAAAATTAAGAGGTTGTTTATAATATAACCCTGTCATGGCTCAAACCTCACTCTTTCTGTGGTTAATATGGGAGAAAAACTTCATCTTAAGCTATGTAATTACTCAACTTCCTTATAAGAAGAATCCTAATTTACTATCCAATTTTTTCTTCACCATAAGAATGTGTATTATCAGCTAAAGGCAATGGTAAGAACATTTTCAAGCACATTCATACACATTGTGAGGAGACAATATCTCTTAGATTCCCTCCCCACACTTAAAGCTAGCAGTGTCCTCAATGCTTAAAAATCAAAATGAATTAAGAAACCAAAACAAAACAAATAAGATAAAAGAAAAGAGAAAAAAAATAGGGAGCACAACTATTCTCGGAATAGTTAGATCTGAACATGTCTATGTTTTTGCTAATTTTTTTATTCATTTATATTCTCTACCATTGGAATAGGAACTGTTTTTGCTGGTATATATAAGAATGAGATCTACTTATTCTAAGAATGGTTTATAAGAGACTTTGATATAGTTTTATTTCCTTAGCAATAATTCTTTGTTATCTCCTTTTATGTGTATTTAAAACTTAAAATTACCATTTATATACCTTTTAATATTCTCCATTTAGGAGTCACAAACATTTGAATATCCCTTTAATTTTATATTTGTTGTAGGTACTTTGAAATTGTGTAGATTTCTCTACAAAGGTCAGTCTAGCTTGGTTTAATGGTTTATTCTCTAAATATAATCATTGAATCCAAGGTTCGATACAACATAACCTCTAATTCCAATTTCTCTGCAGAGACCATTAAAAGGATTAGATCCATACTCGGTTTGCGAAATTATTTTGAAATTATAATTAACTTTTTAGGCTTGCTTGGAAAATTTAGGCTTTTTAACTCTTTAGTTGCTTATATCAATTTATGTTAAAACATTTTTTTTATAGAAATGTATGTTTAATAACATTATAATTTTATATATAAAATATTTTCGATTAATTTTAATCAAATTGTATTGTTTGTTGTACTTTATGATTTATGGAATATATATATATATATATATAGATAGATATGTATGTATATGTATGTACGTACGTAATTCTAATTAAATTTATTGAAAATTTATATAATTTGTTTGAAAATTTTTTCAGAAACGTAGTTTTATAAAAAAATATGTTGTAGAAAATATAATTTGAAAATTGATTTTTATTCAAACTATTTTTAATAATTAGTTTTGTAAATAGATGAAAAACCATTTTAAAAAGTTGAACATTTTAGAATACATGCATTTAAAACGGTTTTGAACCATTTTAGATAGCCCAAAATAAATGTTTTAAAAACTCATTTTTCTGGTAGTGTTGAGATTACCATATGCTTTATTTTATTTTTTTTATAAGTTAAATGCTAGTTGTTAATATGTTAATTTGATTAATAGAGAGATCCGAACTCACAGTCTCTCTCTTCCCCCTTGTCCTTATATGCAGACTTCTGCCACTAGACCAATCATATAACTTCAATGTTTTATTGTTGAATTACAAAATAATAAAAAAATGATTTATTTAAATACTATACTAAACACTTATATAAAAGGATTAACATCACACAATATATATTTATTTTTCAAAATTATAATATAACAAAATGTAGACATATAACTTAATAGTGTGGATTCTAAAAATAACTTGTACAAAATTCCCAACTAATAAAGTTCATGACAAAGTCTTAAATAATTAACTACACATAATGAAAAACTATTAACTAATTGTATCTAGCCTGATGTCACACCCAATCAGAGCATCTCAACAAAAAAGGTAAAGAAAAGTCGAAGCCTTATCACCCATGATATCTTCAAGATTTTGCTCACTTGAAAATGACGTTCAATCCAAACAAAATGCAACAACAATCAGTAAGGGGTCAAAGTACGTCTCACACATGTTAAGCCATATATAGAGAGAATAAGCAGTCAACTAAAGTATAATAAATAAACACATTACAAACACATACACTTAATGACCTAAGACTCTTGACTCATGACGACTTATACTCTTAACTCTATATGTACGTGCGTGCTACCATAACTCTTAGTATAAAGCACAAATATTGTGTATAAGGTGAAACAAAAACACCAAGGGAATCCATTTCTGGACCACGCAAACCACAAGGGGCACGCCAAACACTGGGTCTAACAATCACAAACACCCATTATAAGTCAACAAAAGCCATAGGAGAACCCAAAAGATAAACTAGGTCTCACAACCACCTTAGTCACCCCTTACAAGTCAACATAAGTCATAGGAGAACTCAAAACACACACTGGGCCTCACAACTACCTTAGGTACCCATTACAAGTCAATACAAGACATAGGAGAACCCAAACACATAAATGCATGCTCGACTCCCGTTCAACACATCACACATATAGACATATGGCTATTCAAAATTAAGACTTAAGCATTGCTAGACAAAGTATAGACTTCATAAATGATCAAACAAATAATTGGAATTTACACACAGCAACAACTTAGACTTCACTCTTAGCACAAATAAGTTCATTGGCATTAATTACTCAAAGCATAAATTCTCATGTCACAAAATCTCATTCATAACATATAATACATTCACTTCTCACATGTACATATAGGATTATTACATTCTGAGTTCACTAAAACAATTCTCAAGCTTTGAGGATTTTCTCACTCATATTCTAGTAAGCCTATATAACCTTTGTATAGAATAAACATTTACTAATCATATGACATTTTTTATCTAGTTTGAAAGCTATGACAAATATCTACAACTCTTATGTTGACATCAAGATCCAAATCAAATGCTTACTACGTCTAAACTTCAAGGAAACATAAATTTAGCGCCTAATTTTGATAGCTTGATCTTTATTCATTAATAAGATCATAACTTGAGTTCTAGGAATTTTTTTCAAGTGAAATCAAGTTTTATAAAAATATTTATTATTAATTATATGTTACAAAATTATGGTAAAATCTTCAAGTAAGGTTATAATCTCATTAGTTTATGACTTTAATTAATATACACTAATAATATAAAACAATTTTTACAAACATTCAATCACAACTCTTCATCTATATAACTTTTAAAATATTAATGGGTGAAGTCAACAAATTTATCTTAAATAAATTATTATGATTGAAGTCAATATTTACTAATTAAACTATTAGTTCATTATCCCTATATAAAGTTTCATATTTGTTAATATTTCAAAATGTTAATTATAAATTATTTTAATCAATTACTGCTTCGTTTAGACTTGGTTTTGTTGATTGGGTTATATAAACTTGGTTTCTCCTTATTCTTTAACTTTGTTTAAGCCTTTAAGGCGATTTTTGGAAGTTCTATCTTTTTGTTATAAATATGTATGGATCAGATCATTTTTGTGACTTTTTTAACATCTCTTCTTTTTTCTGAGAGTTTTGGGTTTTTCGTTTAAAAAGCTTGTTATATATTTCTTTTGCCTTAATTAATATTGTTGGATTAGTTTGTTATATTCTAAGAGACTTACGCCTCATGCATATCAAGTCTTAAGGATCGATTGTGTGATTTTACACATATTAGGCTATTGTTGTTTATAATATTTTGATTTTGTGAGTCTAAAAACTATTCATAATTCAGAATTATCCTAATTCATGGCTTCATAGTTTATTGCAATTTATTGAGAGATTGTGCTATGAGCAGTGTAGGAAGAACATAATATTGCCACCGAAAGAAAATTTTTTTGTAGTGTGAATATATGTACTAAAAGATATTTATTTTTATATTTCCATGGCTTTTTTTTTATACTAAAAAAAATTAAAGAACGAAAAACAGACCCGTTCATTTGGATCTTCATGTAAAAAGCTGACTGGTTAATTAAAAACAATTGAAGAACGAAAAAAAAAATGAATTTTTAATATATTTTATTATATAGTTATGGCATAAATATGTTTTTGTTCCACGGTAAATTAGCAAATTTTAGATTGGTGACAAATGATGAAATGAAGTGGAATTCAACGATAATGAAATAATATATTATATTATTAGATTTATTTAAATGAAGATAAAATATGTTGGAAGAGAACCGTGTACAAAATAAAATAAAATGAGAATAATATAAAAATTAAATAGTTATTAATTATTCCATTGTATTTTTTTTTTTAAAAAATAATGAAATGATATTTTTATTCTATCTTATTTCATTTCATTTTGACTCTATTATATTTTGTTTCTTCTTTACCATCCATTGTTTTAAAATACTTTAATTTAGAATTGATAGATTAATTTGGATTATATCCAACTAGGGTAAAAAAATTAACGATATTTATTTTTTAAAAAAACTAAATAATTATACAAAATGTTAGAAAAAATTAAATACGAGAATAAAAATGTCCAAATAAAAAAAACACCAAACTGATTTATTTTCCTTATAATAATTATAGATATTCCAAAAATATTAATAAATTTTTTCTTTGCATACATGATATTGGATTTCGCTAGTTTTTTTTTTTTTTCCTTCATACAGAAATTGAACATATATAATAGGATTTACAACAATTTAACCAATTAAACTAAACTTTAGACTAACCTATAATCTAATTTAGTATGAAATTATTTAATAAAATTATTTTAAAATGTACATAGGAAATGGTTTGAAGTGATCACCAAGTTAAGAATTAGAAGAGAGTGTGTCCAGCTGTGGCTGTGGCCCACTTTTTTGCTCTTAACGACGGTGATGTAACAAACATCTTAATTATGACGTAACACAATTTAACAAATGAACATTATGCTATTTAATTCGTATTATAAAATATCGTGTCTTGTGAAAAAAAAAAAAAATGTACATAGACACCTGATATATGCCTTGGTGCATGTGCGTGACTTAAGAGTACGTAGTGACACTATTCTCTTAAGCTTTAGTTTTGCAAAGGAAGCCAAAACCATAGTCATGCATGCATGTGTTTACATGATAAACAGAGTTAGGTACGTAAAATCTTGTTATCCCTAATAGAAATTTTATATTAAAGTTAACAAATCATTTTTTGTTGCCTCTATTTAAACCCCCCAACCCCATTATTAAGATATCAGAATCTATATCTCTCTCTCTCTCTCTTTTCTTCTCTTCCCCACCCAACCTTCTCTCTATAATGGATAAAAAACAGTGTAACACGTCTCAAGATCCTGAAGTGAGAAAAGGGCCATGGACAATGGAAGAAGATTTGATCTTGATCAACTATATTGCAAATCATGGAGAAGGTGTTTGGAACTCTTTGGCCAAAGCTGCTGGTAAATTAATTAAACAAAAATGTTTTATGTTCTTTCAACAATTTTTTTTTTTATATATTCTTTGAGTATTGTTTCTTCTCTTTGAAACTTAAAACCCTAGAGAGAATGATTCATGAGTATGCATGCTTTCACAGGTCTTAAAAGAACTGGAAAAAGTTGTCGTTTAAGGTGGCTAAACTACCTTCGACCTGATGTTAGAAGAGGGAATATTACACCCGAGGAACAACTTTTGATCATGGAGCTTCATGCAAAGTGGGGAAACAGGTATGTTAATTTTTTACATGTTTTTGTGCATAAATGTGATGAAAATTGATGAGAAAACAAGATCTTGTGTTGAATAAAATGATATTCTTACCCACAAAATAAAAATTGTTCGCCAACCCTTCTTTTGTTTTGAACCACGAAACAAGTTCTTTGCATAAGTTGTGTAGTATTTGGTTTTGGAGGCATTTGAAGGCACATGAGTGCAATATTCTTGGAAGAGTACTATTTGAGAGTGTTATAAGGGGGAGAATTGTAGCCAAGAGAAAGGGTTGCAACACATGGGTTTGTAGAATTACTTATGGCCACAAATATGTCTTGAACAAAATCTATATTTGAAATTTTGGAGCCTTCAAAATGATTGTGTAGATTCCATCCACATGAAACAATTGGACTCTTTTCCTTTAAAGGCTACATACATGCTATACATATATCTTATTGTTGCATTAATCCCCAACCTCTCCCTTCCTCTCTATTATATATATATATATGTATGTGTGTGGCTGGCAGAAGAGAGGTCCTTTAGATCTAACAAGAACCACAAATGAATGAATCAACATAAAAATATTCTGTTTTTCTCTATATGAAATTATGTGCTTCTAACTTTTGAGTAAATTGCTGAATGCAAGATTTGATTCTTCTATTCATATTGCATATTGTATAATTTTTTAGTTCTAAGCATCCATTTTTCTTCTAATAGTTGTGTGAAAGAATCTTTGCAGTTTCAATTTAATAGAAAATAATTCTTAATATTATATTTTATCATATATGTAAAGTACACTAGATAAGAAAAAAAAAACTACTTTTTTCATTAAAAAAATAAAATTTATCATAGTAAAAAACACATGCTATTTTACGCTTACTTTCTTAAATATTAAAAATATTTAAGATGGTGTACTTAATACTCTTTGCCCTACCCTATGGGTTTTTTTATTTGGTACAGAAGATAGAAAAACAGCTCATAATAATGAAAGTATTAAATTTAGTAAAGGAAAGTGAAACTTCTTATAAAAGAGAGAGAAATGTGTTCTAAATACTGAAAATGAAAAAAAAGTACCTTAAAAAAGAAATAAATGGTATATATTGGAAAGGTTGTTTAACAATAGTATGTATAATTATAGACATAGATAAAACTGTTTAATTTTCTAAAGGGGTGTCTAATATACAAATGACTATTTCTACAAAGCTTGTGAAAGAGGACAAAAAAAGTTCGACAAAAGGACCTTCTACTTTAGGTTGAACTAATGGAAGTGGGCATATCTTTATAGCTTTCTAGTTTGGATGAAAGAGAGTTTGAGTGAAAATAGACCCAAACCATACACTTTTGGCTCTTCTTAACAAGGGCAGGTGTCCTTGTAAATTTTAGCCCCAAACCTTGAAGATAGACTTACATAGTGCATATATAAACTGAAGATAGAGTCATCACATAGTGCATATATAAACTAGTTATAGCACCACACTCTTACATGTACCTTTGGAAGAATCTGAAATTCCCTCTAAGCCAAGAAAACAAACCATCAACTAATAATAAAAAGACAAAAATGTATTTAATACACAGTAACTTTTCAAATGTTATATTTGTTGTAGATAAAAATGACTAACTATGATCACTAATTTGTACCAAAAAATGACTTGTTTTATGATGTGTTTTTTGTTGAAATAAAAGGAGATGGATACATAATGAAACAAGTTTATAAGGCAAATTGTTTCAAGAGATGAATGTGATATGTTTAAAATTTTGCTAGAAAAATTGTGTATATATGTATGTATATGGATATGGAAAAGATAATATAGGAGATGTTTTAATTGAACCATACTCTCTCTACCTGAGGGCATGCTTTGAGAAATCTGAAATTTTCTTGTCTTAGAGAGCCCCTGCTACAAAGCAAAGGCATTATCTTCATACACCAAAGGAAATTTAGCATCTTACGTACCTCAAAACTCATCGTTATATAAGTGTGAGTCCAACATAACGTCACACTGATTCTCAGCCAAGGAACATGGCCACCATCAAACACAAGTATTTAATATAGGTGCTGCCACTTTTTAGTTAATCAATAATAAAAATGTGGTACTCATATATAGCCACTGTTTAATTAAATTTCAACTTAACACTTTCTTTTTCAAGAAATTAAACAAATATTTTAGCTTTCATGCCACTCGTGCACCCTCTTTCCACCACATATTTCAACAACCAAGTAACATTCTACACTTCTTGTGGATCTCATCTTACTCTCATCAATAACTTATCCACTTTTTTTATTTTATAATTGTTTGTTGTAATTGTAAAGTACAAAGACACTATTTACTTATCCATTTAAAAAGCTCAGTCCCCAAAAGTTCTTAAAACAAAACCAATAGAGTACTAGTCATTATTCACCATTGAGTTACAATATTATATTTTACAAATTAATTAATCATTCACCAACATTTCAGGTGGTCCAAAATTGCAAAGCATCTACCAGGAAGAACTGATAATGAGATCAAGAACTATTGGAGGACAAGGATTCAGAAACACATCAAACAAGCTGAGAACTTTCAACAACAAAGTAATTCTGAGATTAATGATCACCAAGCTAGCACTAGCCAAGTTTCCACCATGGCTGAGCCAATGGAGACTTACTCTTCACCATGTTATCAAGGAATGATGTTAGAGCCATTTTCAACTCAGTTCCCCACAAATAATCCTGAACAATATTCCAGTTGTTGCACTAATGACAACAACAACTATTGGAGCATGGAGGATATCTGGTCAATGCAATTATTGAATGGAGATTAAATGCATAATTTTATATTATAAACATAAACCTAAGTTCTTAAGTTTCATAAAGCTGGAATGTCTGTGGACCCTGGCTTAAAACCTTTTATTAGGTTTATTTATATAAGTAGTTGGATGTTTGGTTTTGCGTACCATTATATTTCAGAATTAAATTAGCTATGTGCTGTAATATATACGATATCACTCTTATATTAAACTGTATCTGCTGCATGCTTTATATCCAATGAGATGCTATGTGCATTGTAAAAGATATGGTTATTGAGAACCACAAAAGTTTCAACACTCTTAATATATTCCAGTGACAGGCTTTTCTTACTTATTTTAGGAAGTCCTATTCTTATCTCCATGATTTTGTCTTTGTCTTTGTCTCATTCTCATCCTAATGATTTTATATATACTTTTAACAAATATTTATTCCCTTTTAATTAGTATTAAAGGTTTCAAAGTGAAAATCAGTCATTTAATCACAATATACCTTTTTACATAAACAAACTTGTGATCTGTAACTACTTTTAATTATTAGAGATTAGAAAAATGATAACATATGGAACCAGGTGGTTGTGAACATCAGTTTTCACCATGTTAATTGGTAAACTGTTTTTTCTTCTCTCTTTCTCATTAGACTTTGAAATATGAACACAGAAATGTCGTTAGCCTCTATAGATTATGTAAAAGCGCGTTTGGGGTGGTCAGATGGTAGTGTCAAACCCACCTTCATATAAACGGAAAGACAGCCAAGCAAGGTATGGGCCTGAACTTGCATTTACATTAGGGAAAAGAAAATCACCATGCATATATATATATACATATCACCTAACTAAAGCCACAACAAATTGACACGTGGCAAGATAATAGCAACCATAGCTATCTTTGTTAACAAATGAACTTCCTTTTCCTTATTACCCATTGTTGTGCATAGCCATGCAACGTTTTAAAGACCGACGCAAACCTAACTCTTGTCCATGATGCATTGAGGTTTTCACATGTGCCTCATAAATTCACCCCATCATTGGTTATTTGTGATTAAGAAATCATCAAAATTACTATAATCATCATCATCTTCTTTTAATTTGTACATCAGTTGCAAGTTGATGCCTCCCTAGCTAGGAATTAATGGTGTTTTTATACCATATATAATCCTGCTCGAGTTGAAAATAACCACTATGGACCACAATATTCTTTGTCTAGATATTGTCCTAGCTGCATATATATATTCACAACTTGTAATCTGAAATTATTTGTTAAACTGAAATAACTCTTGATCAATTAACTAGTTAAATATTTAACCTAATTGTATATTTAAAATCATAAACTCTAAACTCGAAATAACTACTGAAGAGTTGATCTGACTGAATATTTAACCTAGTTTCATGTATGTTCAAAACCCAAATCCCTAAACTCGAAATCCCCGTTTGCTGATTAAGTTAAACAATTTCAAGTTAGTTGAACTATTAAGTGGTTTTGGAATGTTAACTAGGGCTTAGAGAGTGATAATTTATCATAGAAAGTGATAGTTTTTGATAATGGATGAGGTAATAGTAACTGAAAGAGTTTGTCATGTTGTGAGGCACCAAGTTAGGTCAGTGAGGACAGTAGAGTAAGAGCATTCACGGCGTACCAAACTTCAACTTTAGTTTAGCTTCAAACACTTATTCGGACAAAGAGGGCTGAGAGGGTGACTAAGAGACTAGTCCTGGGATTGTGCCATGTCCTATTAAGGAAACAAGGACATTGCTTGTAGGCTTTAACTTTGTGCCTACGCAATGCGAAAAGGAACTTGAAGCATCTATGAGCCACTCGTTCTATTCAGTCACATGTTTTATGTGCACAATTCAATTTCGACACCCAAAAGAAAACTTGCACGTGATAGATAAGGATTATTCACGTGGTGGGTCGGCCACTTGAACAAAACATGCAAAATTCAATACAGGATGAGGAGCCAGTCGTATTTCGTACCTTAGAAAAATTTTACATCTACATTTCAATATTACAATTTGACATCTTGTATTTATTTTTAATCATATTATATATATGTATGTACATATTTATGGGTTAATAATTATTGGACACTTTACTTTTTCAAACAAAAATTATAAGGTTAGATTGATGATTGAAAATGGGAATTTAAGAGTTGAAGGGAGAAGGAAAGAGAAAAAAGTTCATATATTGAATTTCTAATAAATGACATTGGACCATATAAATTGGTTTTCCAAACAATACTCATTATATATTTCTTTATTTGTCTTTTTTTTTATCATATAATAAATGTATCGTGTTTGTATTTTTTTTTTCTTTTCCTTTTGTCTCTTTTTTTCTAAGTATGAAATGGAATTGTAAGCTTTGAAAAATCATTTTGCTGCTTATATTTCTCACATGCAGCTTGCTTTTTCTTATCTATATCTCCATCCATGGAGCTTGAAATTGAGATGTCCATGAAATATTATTCCTTGCTTTAGGATACTCGCCACTTTGTTAGTTTTAACATTCACTTTGGCATCTTCTTATACTTTATATTTATGTATATTTCCTTAATTCTTTAATTTGCGACCGACTTCATCTCTAATTTTCATTTTTGTTAATGCTATTTCTACTTATTCTTTTCAACAAAAGAAAGTTTTTTTTTTTTTTATCATTATAGCAATCGAAGATATAGAAATATAAGATTATTAAATTGGTTAAGAAAAGAAGGAGTAGAAAAAATCCTAAGTTTCATCTTACTAACAATACATAGTGTTGCACAACAACTCACATTTTAACCAACCAATTGAGTTAGACTCTTTGAGAAAGAAGCTATATTAAATGATTGTGAAAAAACTTCCTTTGCTACCTCTCTTCTCATTCCATCCATTTCACACCCTATATCAATGAGCTGAAAAAAAGTTATCCATTACTTAATACTTATATAGCTATTTTATCGGAACTGGATCCTTCCGTTTTAGTTCTGACGTTTTACTTTTCTAACTTTGTTATATCTGGTCATTCTTTTATACCTATACACTTGTTGAAAATAGTAGTTTTATTTTTACTCTCTATATTATTCAACATTTTTTTCGCGAGGTGACCTTTAAGTAACAGATATTTAAAGACAAAGGAAAAATTGAAATCTAGTTAGGTAGTTCGCAACTGATTGGATAAAAGATATATAAGAATAGAAAAAAAAAGTAAGAAATGTGGTGAATAATATATATAGTAGAAAGGAGATAGAGAAATTGAGACAACAATTTATTAAAATAAATTGAAAATAACTTATGAGCAAATCCTAAGCTTTTTTTTTATAAAACCCCTTAAACACACATGTATTTATATCATAAGATATATAAATTAAAGTCGTAAATAAGATTTCCAAAGCATCAAATTTTCGAAGCACGAGTCATGTGATTCAAATGCTAGAAACATCAAATTTCACCTCATTGTTATTTCATTAATATTGCTAAGTTGTTAGTTTGTCTTTCAATTCCTTTTCGCCTTTACTAAATTTTTAGTTAAATTGATAGAACATTTATGAGTATGAAAGTTTTAAGGATTAAATAACAGATGAGCCTCGTAAAATAGGAAATTGTTTATTTAGTATGTTTGTCTTGACTTTGATATACTTGAGTGTATATTTGGTATAGTGAAATGGAATGAATCAGAATAAAAATGAGTGAAATATTTGAATTAAAATAGAAAAAGATGAATGGGTTCCACCTCAATTTTTGTCTTTTTCACCAACTCCTAAATTATGGTGAAATTAAGTCTGTTAAAGATTTTTAACTTTTGGTTTTATACCTAGTGTGAAATATCAATGTTAACCAGTGGCGTGACAATGATATTGACATTTAAGTAACATATCACGTTATTAATTAAACTAACCATATGTAATTTATTTTTTGAAATATGTTTTAATCTCTGATTAATTGAGAACAGCTGAAAACATGAAATAATGTGAAAAAATTATATGATAACGTCAAGTAATAACATAAAATCATTTTTCTATAGAACCATGTTTTTAGCAGAAAGACAATTACTTATTACTTATAATTAATTAGAAATATTAAAATTAGAATATAAATGGTTAAAAGTTCTAAAATTTCAAAATTAAGAATTTAAATTAAGATAAATCCTATAAACTTATTCAAGAGTAAAAAGATACATTAAAATAAAGATAAAATCTAAAATAAAGATGAAATTTTAATTAAAATAAAAATTGCTTTTTTTAATTTGATAATATAGGACAGATAAAATAAAATAAGAAAAGATAATTCAAGATATTGAAATTCAAATTTATAAAACTTCCAAGATTGGGATTTACCATGACTACCTTATGATAAATACTAGTTATTACTTTTATGCTCTTATTAGTTGTTATGAAGGTGAATTAACCTAAAGTAACATATATCTTCTTCCAAAGTACAAAAGTGTATTTAATAAAATTAACTCCTACTTTTATAGTAGTTATATGGGATTAAACTCGTTAAGTTTCTTGTTAATTCATTGAGTCTTTAAAAGGTTAAATCTACTTTTGTAATTTAATTGCTAAGTTCCTTTCCTAGGGATCCAAGAATTAGGTTCACCTTTTGATTATTTCCTAATTATTATCTATAGTACAAAATGGTCGTCAAAGCATATTATATTGGTAAAAGTAACAGACAAGAAACCATAAGAAAATCCAATAAAAACATAAAAAATATTTTAATCTATAGGGCTAAACCTTAATCTAAGAATAGAAAGATCTACTTGCACATAATCAATCATGAGTATAAAAAATAGGAAAGTAAAGAACATTGAACACAAAAATAAAGAGTGAAAGGGAAAAGAGACACTTCAAACTTTGTTCTCTGTGTTGTGTTTGAAAAAAGTTTAGAACCCTAGTTTACAACATGAGTTTTCTATTTAAATTAATAGGCATCAAAATGTTTCAGTCCAAAATAAAAATAAAATAAAATAACGTAAATTAACTACACAAAAGAGTGTATGTTTTATGCAGGGTACAATCCTCCAAATTTAAATAGTTAATTTCTTTTTCTTTTGAATTGTTTCCAAAGCTCCAAGCTTTATTCCTATGTGCCAAACCAGTCTAAAAGCACCTCAAATCTTTGAAAATTAAGTAAAAAAAAAGTAACAATTTTCAAAATAAATAAAAAATACTTAAAATGCAAAGACTAAGCCTATTTGACATACAAATAAATAAAATTGATTAAAATGAAAGTTAAAATTAGCTAAAAATGCAACATATCAAACAACTCCAAACTTAACATTTGTTTGTCTTCAGGCAATCAATGTGGCTCAAAATAAAATGGAGATCACGAAGATAGGACACCAAAAAATGATAAGCAAATGCAATAGAAAAGAATCATGTACAAGAAGTCTCAATCAAGTCTATTTACAGGCGATTCTTCAAAAGTAATTCTCAAGATGATAGATGCACTCAACACACAACTCTCAAGTGTTTAAAGTTGAAATAATTCCTTTCATTTTCCTTATAGAAAAGATCTTACGATGGTGATAAAACTTATCTCCACATTCATATTTGCTACAAATCAATCTAAATACTTATAGGAAAATATATCATGCAACAAGATGAAAGTTGTTTTTTTTTATATAAGCCAAATATTAGTTTTGTTAGTAATTATTAGTTTTTGTTAGCAGTGGGAATCGAACCCTCGACTTTTTCCACCTCCCTTCTTCATTAACCAACTTATATCTCCAACAAGATGAAAGTATTATTCAAGATAAACATAAATTGTTCCTATCTCGAACTCTCAACCTTTCGCCACCTCCCTTATTCATTAACCCTGGACCTTTCACCACCTCCATTCTTCATTCACTCTTATTTATTTATTTACAATATTTCTTTTAGTTTTGGGACCCTTATAATTTATTTGAAGTCTATCTCATTTTTTTTTTCTTCTCTCTCTTTTAAATTGGTGTTCAAATTTTGTCAACCACATCGTATAAAATACTTAATCATGCATAAACACTCCACACACAACTTGTCAAATATATTTCTAATAAGGTACCAAGAGAATTGAAAATATTGACATATAGGTATCTAGAGAATTAAAAGTGTTTGGTTCAATGAGGCAACTAATGGGCAAAGTGCTTCACAAAGCAAGTGGTTTAAAAGAAAAGTCCAAATTGTCCTGATCATATTCACCTTATTTGAAAGAGAAAAAATTTCAATCATGAGTTCAAAACAAATTCTAAAAAATTCAATCAAGAGGTAGTTGCCACTAAAAAAATCCAATTTTTGGGGTTTAGATGCACATTATATGTTCACTGAAAACTCGCATTTTTGCACTAAAAATGTCCTAATTATTGGAACATGATTTCCCTCACAATATTGCCATTTTGTTGAAGATAATACTATTACAAAAAAACAATTTAAGATATAGATTGAAGTACAATCTCCACAAGGAATCATGCAGTAAACATATTAATTATATCTAATGAAGTGGTTAGACCACGAATTTTTGGTATAAAGTGTGAAGAAAATTTAAATAATAATTAGAAGTGAACTATTGAATAGTTGGTGTGCAAAGTATGAATTAACAATAAGTTTGACAGTATTATTGGGGTTTGATTTCACCAACATCACATACTAGGGTGTCAAAACCAAATTAAAAATCGAAAATTGAACTACATAAATTGAAAACTGTAAAAAATCGATTTAGTTTAAGGTGATTTAGTTTTTGTAATTTCAAAAGTACGTAGTTCAAGATTCGGTTTGCAATTTGAGGTGTTGAAACCGCATCAAACCAAATCAAATTGTTAATCATTAGTTATTTTAGCAAATCCACAAGAATGAACATACAATTACTCTTTATTTTTAAAGTCTCTGTTATTTTGACTTTATCTTTAATCAGGATTTTTAATTAATATGTATTAGTTGATTGAATAAATATTTTAGTAAAACTATTCTATTTTTTATATTAGATACAATTTGACGACTATCAGTAAAATGTAATATTAAATAAATTGATTGTTTATACTTTAACTTTAATGGTTACTATTTTTATATAGTTTTATTGGAAGCAAGTAAAGTTTTATACAATTTTGAAAATAAAGTTTTTCAATGTATTTTTAATATGGGTAAACTATGTTTTTAGTACATCAACTTTTTCAAATTTATAATTTTGGTACACAAACTATTATTCACCGGTCAAAGTATATAAACATTTTTTTGTCTCATTTTTTAATCATTTTATTTATTTTATCGATTAAGTTGTGACGTGCCATTTTATTTATTAATTAAAAATTATATACAGTTTTTATTACATTTTTTTGCGGCTTTTAATCACCAAAAATTAAAAATTATTATTATCTTCTCTCAGTAACTCATTCACACATATTATTACTATTAAAGATTACAAAGACAATGGCAACAAGGAAGATGATTGTGGCAAGTTCCAATTTGATTTGGACGGGGAAGGAGGCGAGCTTTGAGACGGCGACAAAGGAAAAGTTGATAGCGGAGGACACAGAGAGGTAGATGGAGGTAAGGTTGACGATGTGGCTAGCCACGGAGGAGAAGAGGAATGAGTGGCCGGTGGAGGAGAGGAGGGAGTTGATGGCAAAAGAGAGGAAGAAGTGGTCGATAGAGGTAGTAAGGAAGGTGTCGTAGGCAGAGGCGAGGAGGGGGTGGTTGAAGGTGACACGGACGGTGTGGTGAGCAGTGTTGTGGAAGGCGTAGACGTAGTTGGCTACAACAGCGAGAAGGGCACAAGGGAAGATGGTGACATTGCTGAAAATAATTGAATGGATAAAACGAAGAGATCGAACAAACAACAAAGCACACTTTAAAAGAGCGAGGAATGGGATTTGGGGGTGTGAGAGGGCTTCGAGGAGGTGGCACAACGAATAGAGGGTTGGGGAGGAGGGGAGCACGGGATCTAGTATGCGGTGGGGAAGGGGCACTGAGTTTGGGGGTTGGAGGTGATGAGAGTGAGAGGGGAAAAAGATAGATGTGAATGAGGTATCATAAGAAGTAGATAATAGTATTTTTTTTAATTTGTGGCAGCTAAAAGCTACTAAAAAATATAATAAAAATTATAAAAAATTTTAACTAATAAAATATTAATAAAAAAAAATAGCATGTTACTATTTAACAGTTAAAATTAACAAAAGGACTAAGTGTTGGATGGAGAAAATGTTTGTATATCTTGACCTATCAATAAAAAGTTTGTGTATCACATTCATAAAAATTTAATGTACTAAAAACATAGTTAATCCTTTTAATATTTAATAATAGAAATTTTAAACCACAAAATCGAACCAAACCGAACTACAAAAGATTGGTTTGGTTTGATTCAAATTTTATAATTAATCTAGACTTAACCAAATCGCACCACACTTATTTTTTAATTAGGTTCAGACTATATTTAGACTCAAACTGCACCGTAAACACCCTTAACTCATATCCTGCAACAAATAGTTTTCAACCAATAATTTCATTAATTTAACACAAGAATAATTTTAATCCTACAGTTTATTCTTAGAATAGTAGGCCTAATTTTTACAATTTAATTTTCAATTCCTTGACTCATAAAATTGAGAAAATCACATTGCTCACAAATTCAAATTCAAGAAGTGACTTATAAATTATACCTTATCTCTATGCATTCAATCTATCAATTATTTCCAAAAGTTCTTAATTTAAAAGTATTTTCTAATTCACAATCAAATTAACAGATCATGCAATAAGGTTATCAATTCTAAACAGATAAATAATTTAGAAAGGAATAATAAAATTAGTGAATTCAAAACAGAATTAAATACTTATTACATGGATGGTCATGATTACATCAAATTCTAATAACAAGAAGGTTAGCTCCTCATGGAAGCCATGGAGGTATAGAGAGAGAAAGGCTCTCTCGAGGAGGAATTGCATTTTAGATTTGGCCATCAAGATCTTCCTTCTTCTATCAGCTATTAGGTACTCAACCCTTAGATACTGAACTCTTATATTAAATTGAAAATCTATAGTAACCACAAGAAAGAGAGTTGAATTATAGTTTTAAAAAATTTTCATAAATTTTTTTGAAATTAGTCGAAAATCAAAGGATCGAGTCGATTCCATGATTATAAGTTCATTCCATACCAGACTCGACCGAAATAGGGTTATATACATTCTCATTATGAGAAGGGATCATTCGAGCATAGGCTTGATTTAAAACTAGTTTTAACCCTATGAAATAGGGCATCCCTGTGTGTCTACGTCTTATAGGCTATGTGCCTACATCTTATTTTGTATCTGATAGATTTAAAACAAAAATGATATCATATGTATTTGCATCTAATATATTTTTAAAAACACTTTTATAATAGAAATGTAAGATACAATGAAGCACAAAGTTTATATAAAAACATTTTCCCAAATACGAGCATTTAATAAAATGTTTTCTCAAAGATCTTTTCATAAAAAAAATCACATAATTCAAAGCTAATTCACAAAGATAAAAACACCAGATTTTTATACTGGCTCATTTCTACCTGAGGCTACAATTTCTTAGTAAGCACTAAGTTTCCACTATCTTCAACAAGATACAAGTAGTCTTTTAATAGCCTCTCAAAGCTATCTATCTGAGTGGTAGTTCTCTAGTCTCTCCAAGCTACAACCTAAGTATTCTTTCAATAGCCTTTCTAAGCTATATACCCAAGTATTCTTTCACCAAGCATTTTTAGGCTCTTTGGTAGAAATAATAGTTTCAGTGATTTACAACCAAAAGGCTCACTGACTACTCTATGTCTCAAAGACAAGTGTATAATGAGGTTCTAGTCACACTTTTAGGATATACAAAAATGATTAGAGAGTTTTAAAGAAGAAACTATACAAAGAAAAACTATGAGAAAAATGTTACTTAAAGAATGCACAAAGTAGTTTGGTTCTATTGTGTCTTGTTCTGTATCTACTTGTATATCTTCAAAAGCTTAAGCTCTTCTATTTATAGCCTCTTCAAAATATGATTGTTGTCCTACTTGAAGGAAAAAACGATGAAAGTAGTGCATTTGGGCAACATTAAATGCTTCTCTTATATGTTATTCCCAACTAGTCTCTTTTTCTAATCTCTCATACTTGCACAATCACTGCATGCACATTTCTCCTCTTTGCTCCACATGCACAATTCAAATTCACCATTTCAAATATGCCTCTTCTTGAATATGATCGTTGTTGTTCAAGCCAAATTGAATATATTAAAATATAATTAATGATACAAGCAAATTCAAAGAGCTTTTAAACATGTGTTTGATATGCTTTGTTTGTGTCCTACTTCCTCGTCTACATTTGAGTCTTTTCTTCACTTGTTGTGCTTGATTTTACATTTATAACTGAACAACTTTTGATCTACATGTGTTGTATATTCTCCATTATGTGTTGCATCTTCATAATCATTGTGTCTTTTTATTCATATTCGTGACTCGTCTTGATATCATTGTTTGCATTTTCATTCGTCAAGTTCTGCTTGCATCTTCATTCTTCAAATAGTTTATTTTCTTTCTTTTGAAGTTTTTTGTCCTCTTCTTGAAGTCTCTTTATCTTGATATCTTTTTTCTTTACTTCAAATGATAAATATGTGTCATAGCAAGAACAAAAGTTGCGTCCTTGTCTTCTTATGTGTCTTTGTCTTTATGAAGTGCAACTAAGCCTGTGTCTAACTTGGCTACCCTTATTTCTAGCTTGACTTTGTCTGCATATGCCTTGATTTTTCATCTATATTTGCCTTGATATTATATACATCTAGCTTGACTACGTCTATGTCAACCTTGACATCGCCTGTGATGTAATCCACATTTGCTTGCTTTGATATACTTCTATGAAGAGGTTGAAGAAGGTGAAATATAGAATAAATAAGTAGGAAATGGTGGTGGTTACACCACTCTTGAATAAGACATAAGCAAGGAGATCTTTTCCACAAGGATAGATCCTTGATGAAATCTAAAACGAACACTATTAGAGAGAAACACATAACCAAAAAGGAGGAAATATCTCACACAAAGCTCAAGATAATTCAATATTGATCAAAGATGTGAACATGAGTTATGGGGTTCTATATATAGGCTAGATGGTAGGCTAACTAGACAATAGTTAGGTGAAACCCATGGTAAAGCTAACTTGAGGTCAAGCTAACTCAATCATAGTTGCCTTAACCATGGATGTTTAACAACCCATGTAGCCTCCCTTAATCTAGTCTAGATTCATTTAGGGGTGCATGAGCAAAAGGGAGTAGGAATAGTAATCATACTTTGTGCATGAGCATATCACAAGTTCACTTTTAGAATATAGCTCAACCTATCACACTCTAGCATGATGACTATAGTACTTTTAGAAAAAGGTTGACCAAATGCAATGATCAAATAAAGAAAGTCAACAATAAGAGTCAAGCGAGGGTTATAAGGTTGGTTTAGTGACAAAGTCTACATGTGGATAGAAGGGGAAGGGGGAGGTCATGAGTTTGAATCTTTCGACTAACAAAAACTAACATATTAATACCTAACATTTGCTATAAAAATAATATAAAAGTCAACTACTAAAGTGAAACTCAACAAAAATACAAGGTAATCATAAACCAAATTTATGCAATGGAAGAAAAAGGAATTTTCACGTCTTTCCAAATGGTCATTAGGCCAGATTGCATCAGTCTGCTTCTAGCTTGACTTTCTTTGCTTCTGGCTTGACTTCATACTTCTTCACTATGTTTGACTCAATCGGGTATATGTATGCTTGGACCGCATATGCATCTTCTGAAGATACATATCCTGCATTTGCATCTTTTTCTGTGCTGCACCTATATCTTTATATCTTGCATTTGCTTCTTATATAGCATATGGCTTCTTCTTTTCTCACCTTCATGTCTGCTCAAGTTTTACTTGCGTCTGCTATGTGTATATATACTTTAAATATATTATAGTAAAATAAAGTAATTTTTAGTTTCCAATTATCAAAATATAAAGGTTCTGATTCTTCTAATGACTTAACAAAGGATATTATTGTCTTTTAATATTTAATTTTTAAAATTCAAAACACTCTTTTCTCTCTCATTTTTCCTTTCATTTATTGCATATCAATGCAATACTATATTTCCTATTTATTTCATCTTGTCCCCCTTCCATTTTATTTTTTTGTTTTACATTTAACTAATTTAAATTGAAAAAAATGTTTTATTGATTTCCTCAAATTTATGCACTTTCATGGTCATATCTATGCATAAGTTTATGAAAATTATGAAATTCAAAAAATATTTATGCATTAGTTTAAATAATTTCTCATTGAACACATAAACAATAAATTGAATGGTATTTAAAGTAAAACATTAATTCTTTGACCAAATAATGAAACAAAATATGTGATTTACTAAGAAAGAATAAAACTAAACAGAAAGAAGAAGATGAAATATATTAGGAAATTTAGGATTGCATGATTCACAAATAATGGGAAAAAAAATTGGTGAGAGAAAAGAGATTCTTAGTTTTTAAATTGATTGTTAAAAAACTTTAATATACTTCATATAAATTATTGGTTTTATGTCCTAAATATTTTGGTGCAAGTTGCTTACATACTCCAACTAAATTTAGAATGTGTGTATGTTAACATTTGCCTATATGTGTGTGGGTATATATATATATATATATATATATATATATATATATATATATATATAAAAGACATTAACAAATGTTTGTATAGTTATTTGTACTGAGTGAAGTATCATTTTAGTCCTTTAAAATTATAAACACTAGCATTTAAGTCCCTAAAAGAAATTTTTAGGCAAATTAATCATTCATGTTTTCATCTTTTTGCAAATTACCGCTCAAAGTGTTTTAAATAGCATTTTAAAGAAATTTAAAAAGTGATTTAAACAATGTTTTAGGGACAAATTTTGCGCAAGGCAGAAAAATTAAGGACTAATTTATTTAAAAATTTATTTTTGGACTCAAATTATTAGTGCTATAACTTTTAAAGACTAAACTAATATTTTACTCTATTTTTACTCTAATGTGTCATGATGCAAGCTTCACATGAAGCCAATATTCTAAACCTTAGCAATAAGTCATTACTATTCTCTTATCCTCTATAAGTCCTACGTTATATTGTTTTACCCTTTTTTAGGATTTCAATCTACATGTGTATTGTTACATAGGGCTTTTATTTTTTCACTTTTCATTTTTGCTATTTGCACCTCCAAAATCTTAATTTCCAAAACAGCCTCATTTTTCTCATCTTCTATCTCTTCGGGTGTTGCCCATCCCCCTCCACGTCATCTCCTCCACACCAAGTCACCCACAAGTTCCCTTACGCTTCAACCCATAACACAATATGCTCCCTTGTGTCAACTGAACCAAATTGGAAGGGAACAAAATATGCCTTTCTCTCTCTCTAATTCTTCTCCTCGCCCTACTTAAAGGCAAACTTGCAGATCTAATGATTTGCAAAAATAAATTTAATTTGCAAATGTGTAGATTTGCATATGTGAAAGGACATAAACAATACATTACGGATCATAAGAGCTGTATTATGTAATTACATGATTGTGGTTGGAATATTATGAACCTTATGATCCACAATATACGTGAATTATAGTACATTGCGACTCACATAGTAGGCAATTATATAATTAAATAATTGTATTCGCAATAGGTGTAAATGTGATATTGTGAATTTTTCACAATATTATACATATTGCAAATATGTTGATACATAATATTAGCGTAAAATGACTAAGGGCAATTTTGGAATTTAAAATATAGGGGTGCAAAAAATATAGGGTGTAGAAAGAAAAATCTGATTGTGTGAGCTTCTAATAGATCCAAATACCAAACAATCTATAATATTACTTTTTGCACCCTTTAGCCTACTATTCAAAACCTATTTCTCATTCAGCTCATTATTGTTTCTTACAATTCTATTTTTTAAATTAAAACCTACTTTTGTAACAAATTCCTATTAAAGCCCAAACCAACTTTTATAAAGTGATTGGCATTTGCATTTCACGCTCCCAAAATTGCTATTAACACCTTCAATTTTATTAATTGCCAAGATTACCCTTTGATTTTATAATAGCATACACCCTCTCTTTTTTTTTTTTCTTTTTCTTTCTTCTCTCACTCATTTTTATGTTGTGGTTGCTCAAATCCTCTACCGCTAGTTTCCCATTCTAGCAATGTTGTTGAACATGAGTTATGTTAAAATTTGTCTTGAAAGGAAGGTTTTATCATTTCCCTCATTGTAGCATTACAATTCATGTGAGATATGTTAAAGTTTATTTGTTTTAAACAATTACGAATCAATGGACCTGCAACTAAAAGTTTTTAAGTACATTGTAGATCACATGATCCACAATGAAAAAAAAATTGTTCTCCTTAAATGTGAATCCATTAATTTGCAATTGAGAAAATTTCAATTGTAGATTAGTAAATTTGAAATGTGTGAAAAAAACATTATAGATCCATTAATCCGTAATTGAAATTTTCTCAATTGCAAATCAGGCGATCCGCAAGTATGGTTTGACATAGACATGCATTAAGATGAAAATAATATTAACAACTATGGAATTAGTAGCAACAATGTTGACTACAGTGAAACATTTACAACAAATAACATAATTAAACTATTTACGTTTAACACTATATTAAACCTTAATATTGGTTGTTGTTCATGTAGTTGTCATTTTATTATGCAAGTGCTCCCTAGTTGTGATGAAATGATTAAATGGGCTCATGATATTGCTTTCCAACATGGATTTGTAATTATCATAATGATGTCAAACATGCCCAATGGGAAATCTAGAAGGAAAATGTATGTCGTTATAAAGTTGAAAGATGTAGTAAATACATAAGGTATAAGGATGAGATCATCTGAAATACAACTAAAAGTAAAAAGTGTGAGTGTCCCTTTAGACTAAGAAGGATACCATTAAATAATAATGAAGGTGGATATTAAAGATGATCTGTGGCTCTCACAATCATGATCTAGTTTACACTTTAGCTATGCATCCATATGTTGGTCAGTTACTTAATGAAGAGCAAAAATTGTTGGTAGATATGACCAAGAGCGTGGTCAAACTAAAACACATATTACCCACCTTAAAGGAGCATAGTTAGAAGAATGTGATGATAATTAAACAAATATACAATGCAAGATATGCATTCAAGAAATCTGAGGATAATTAAACATGTATATTCACTGACATACAATAAATGAAGAATCAAATGTTGTTTGTGATCTTTTCTAGACCCACTATGATGCAATCAAGTTGCTGAATGCATTTCATATTGTTGTTCTAATAGATAGTACTTATAAGACTAATAGGTACAAGATGTTGTTACTTGAGATTGTTGGTTTCACATTTATCAGCTTGACATTTTTTGTGGATTTTGCATATCTAAAAGTCAAGCGTCAAACCAACCTTATCTACGCGTTTGAGAAAGTAAGAGGTCTATTCATGAGGAATGACCTATTTCCTAAGTAACAGACAATGACTTAGCATTGAGGAATGCAACTGAAATTGTCTTTCAAGAATAAAAAAATAATTGTTGTGTCTGTTTCATATAGAGAAAAATGTCAAAGCAAAATAAAATATGTATATTTACCCTAAAGAAATTTGTGATTTAATTGTGGATGGTTGGCGTACTATTGTTGATTATGAAGAGCAACATCAATTTGAAGATATCATCAGAATATCGAGGCTTCTTTGATTTACTAGGCCAATGGTTATTGATTATGTGAATAAGACATTGTTAATTCCACACAAGAAACAAAGTTGTTAAAGCATGGACTGACAAAGTAATGCACCTAGACAATAGAACGAGTAAGATGTATTGTTTTTTTAGTCACATATGATTCTTATTTTTGTTTGTGCATGTACTAATTATATATGTCTATGTTTGGTACTTTTTTTAGAGTTAAGTATACCTATTGCTACAAACATATATGGGAGATCTAGTTAAATATTAGGATGCTACCAACAACTTGATCACACTTTAGCATACCGAAGTTAAAGCATTGTTTCAAAGATGTACCATTGTGTTTGGTCATAGTCACAATATCAATTCATATGAAATTGTTGAGTCTTGTTTCAAGGTATGCTATTAACATTACTGCATAGGGGAAAACATTAATTCAACAGGCACTAACAACTCCAAATATGAAGGTGTAATAAGAACAACACATGACCTTCCCTGTGCATGTAAAAAAACTACGCACTTGATTGTATACCTCTTGAATCAGTTCATCATATATGGACACAACTTACTTTTGATGATATATGTTCTAATAAAAATTGCAACATGTGAGAACATATTATTGATTAGGTGATCTGCAATATATATTTTGGAAGCAATGCGTGAGAACATGTTACGAACCAGTTGATAACATGCCCTCTAACAAATGCATTGCAAATTAGGAGATCCACAACTTACCCTCAACAAACAAAATAGTAGAGAGAAAAAAAATCTTGTATAAATGTTTACTAGACAAAGAAGTAAAACAAGATAGTGGGCAAAAGGGAGATGAGAGAGGGAAAGGGAGTGATGCAAATGAGAAAGGGTGTATGGGAAAGGGAGAAAAAATAGACTATAAGAGGGAGCGGCAGTTTGGGAATTTGGAAAATTGGGGATGTAAATAGCAATTTGGGGGTTCAAAAAGCAATTGCCTAGCTCATTATTACCGAACAACAATTTTCCTATTCATTCTAAGTCTACCCATCAACAAATATTTTAAACACTATATTATTCAATCTTGTAAGACAAGGCTATCAATCTATAGGAGGGTGAATAGATCCTTTTTTAAAATTTTAGAATTTTTCAAGATACATTCCTTCTAAATAAAAAATTAATTTCAACACACAATGAAATTAGGTTGAAATAAATCCAATTATTCACCTAAAAATATTCATTTATTACAAGAACAACATGAATCAAGATTTGTACACAATTATATGAAGACTAACATTAAAAACTGAGAAAAGAAAGAATTTGTAAACCAAATTTTAAACTAGCTTAGTCTTTTCATACCTACATCCAATAGATTTAATTGACAACTCTTATCAAATCTTTCCTTATGAATATCTTGGTTACAAGCACACAAACACACAGAAACACACACACACACAAGAATCTTAACTTCTACTCTTCCATCTTGAACCTACAACGTAAACAACCCAATCTTGTAGAACATACTATAATATCTAACAAACCCATATAAAAAAATAACTAATTGATAAAGATTGAAATCTTTAACAAATCAAAGCCTTATGAAATTGGAGATGAAATAATGTTGAAAACCCTTAAAATTTGTTCTCTCCGAGATTTTAAAAATTTAAAATTTTGTGGTTTTTTTTAAGAGAGAGATAGCTCCTTATATAGTTTTACACAATTAAATAATTTAATTTATTACATTTAAATGTATCAATTAAAAAAACACATGTCAAACTAAAAAACTTATCTTGAGATTGAATTCATCAATCATAGGACCTAGTAATCAATTAAATTGATCAACATACCACCTAGAAGTGTTTCAGGAACAATTTAATCAGTTGTATTTAATTGATTACATCATTTTTAAATGTCTTAAAATATGGGCTAATATGTTACAAGTTTTTGTATTTTTTTAAAACAAGTTATAAACTTTACGATGAATAACTTGACACTTGTAATTTGTTATAAGGTTTTGTAATATGTTAAAACCATTTATTCTAAACCAAGTTTTGACAAAGCACAAGAGTAATTGATTACACTTGGAAGATTTTAAAAAATAAAATGTTTTAAGTAAAGGTTACTTGAGAAATGGTTAAAGTTAAGTATAAAGAAACAAATAACAATGCACATAAACACATGTCTAGATTAGAACAATCAATACAATATGATATCTTTATATCTTTGGCATAAAAGAAAAACAATAATAAGAAATCTTTTAGCTCCTAAAGTTTACAATCTACCATTTTTCTGTTTTGATAATGTCAAACCAAAAGTGCATTGATGTTCTCTTTTAACAAGCGGCTGATTCAATATCTTAAGCTAGCAAGGTCAAAGGACTGATGAGTATTGAAAAGTAAAAGAAATTTAAAAAGAAAAAAAAATGTATGAAAGAAGCAAAATAAACATAGCAACAAAAATAAAATTGAAATTTTAAGTTAAATATTTAAATAAATACTTATAAATACATCAATTAAAGATAAATTTGCTTGATTGTACAAAATTAAGGGAACAAAATATGAAAAAATTAAGAGAAACAAAATATGAACAAATTAAGAATAATGATTCAAATATATTAATTTAAGGTGTGCAAAATTTTAAAATATGAAAAAAAAAGTAAGAGTAGAGGATTCAAATATATAAAACTAAAGGCCTATGATGATTCAAAAATATGCAGTTGTGTGCAAAGGCCTATGAAGCTAATGTTCTCATCTCTCATCAATGATTTTACAAATAGGCTCATAGCTACACAAAAATAAAATATGCACAATTAAAAATAGAGTAATAAATAGACAATTCTCATAATAAACAAATAATTTTAACACATTTACCTTTTCTAAACATTATTAAAGTTGCATTTTATCTTTTCTTTGGCTTTTTCCATCTCATCATAAATGAAACTCATGGCAGGTTTTTCATAAGAATCTACCAATTGAAAGACAACCATAAGTGAGGCTGCAACTTTAAGGCATGTGATTACATTCTTCCAAACCCAACTATCCAAAGCCATATTTTCTACTCTTCTCCCTTCTTGAGATTTTCCAAACTTGCTTCCTTTTCACTCTTTAGAACTAAACATGCTTATCAATTATGCTTTTAATTCATGAAGACAAGCTAAGGTTAAATAAGTTATGGCAAATGTAGTCATACCAGGCCTAATCAAATTTCTTCCTTTTGTGAACTTCCTGATGCAAAAAATATTTTTGCACTCCCTTTGATCTTTCTTCAAAGGTTCCAAGCACCAAGAAATGGTTGATGGAGAGGCAAGGAATAGAGGTGAGATGCCACTTCTTGGAAAAAGATAAGTCAAATAAAGGTTTGCCATAAGGCAAATGACCCTTGATAAAAACCCAACTAGAAGAGTCTCCTCAAAATAGAGGAAACCTAATAACACTTTACTATAGAAGCTACAATTCTGCATAGGTTCAAGTTATTTTTGTGATGAATTTTGTTGCATAATATTGTAGTATCTTATTGGTTTATGCATAATTTTGTTGCATAATAAGTGCAGAACTTTTGCAGCTTTGGTGTCTTTTTAAAGCCTTCCCGGCTGGTTTTCTTTCCTATAAAATTAACCATCCTATTCACATATTTCTCTACTTAACTTTTTTTAAGTGCCAAAAGGGGGAGAAGTATTATGGAGAAGCATTATAGAGAAGTATTTATGGAATTTGCTCAATGGAAGATTGGATAACCCATTCTTTTTGCCTAATTTGAAGAAGACCACTCAAAGTGTTTAACTTAAGAGCAATTTCTAGAATATGTTAGAAGAGTGGTGTTTGACTCATCAAAACCAAAAAGGAGGAGATTGTTGGAACCAAAGGCTTTGAAAAGCATGAAGTATCCTTTTTGGTGTTTTGGTTTTTACTTCTTAGTTTTGCTCTAATCAATTTTATGGTACCAAACAAGTTTGATAGGTGTGGTACTTGTATTGTGTATTTAGATAGACTTAAGAATGTGTTTGGGTAGTTTAGATATAGATTACATAGGCTAAAAACTGCTAAAAAATCCTCAAAAGTGGAAAATATGGTAAGGTAATTGATTACCTTATTATGGCAATCGATTACCCTTCGAGGAATTTTGGGTATTGAAATTACTGCTTTCAGGAGTAATCAATTATTTGAAAATAGTAATTGATTATTCCAAAGAATATGCATTTTGAACGACTTTTGAGCAGGATATCAAGTAATCAAGTAGGTAATCGATTACCCTGATTTAAAACTCATAAAAGCATTTTCAAAATTGATTTTAACTAACTTTCAAAAGGTCCATTCAATGTTTGCTGCTCTGAACTGTTTTATCCAAATTATCTCCAAGAACTATACCTATTTTTTTGTGATTTGAAGGTACAATAAATTCAAGATTCAAGGAAGACAGTACTTTAAGATTTGATCTATCTTGCGGGGTATTCATCACTACAGGTGATATTGTTTTATACCCTATTTTGTGTTTTTGCACGATCTTTGACAAACTCTTGAGGTGTTCTTGTGATTGTAGTGAAATATTGCAACAAGGTGTTATAAGTGAGGCATTATGAGTGGCAGGGTGTCACGGTGTAGCAAACTCTTGTGGGGTGCAAGAGCAAGCCTCTTTTTGTGTGGTTTGAATCTTTCCAGGTGTAAAATTTGTATATGTGGTGTGCATGTACTAAGATTTTAGTGGAAAAAAGATTAACGGAAGGCTAAGTTTGAAAACTAGATGTAGGTTAGGTTGACCAATCCAAGATGATCCACCCCAATCATCAAGAATTTTGTTTGGGAAGTGATTGATAGCTATATATCATTTTCTAACTTGATAAAAATATATTGTTCTCAAGAAAACAACTCATTTGCCCATGTAGATTTGACCCCTGGCTAATCTCAATATCCTGGTCCCCGACCAGTTACAACATCCTAAGCCTCAGTCAGCCGCACTATGTTGGTCCCCGACCAGTCACAACATCCTGGCCCTCGGCCAGTATCAACATGCTGGTCCCCGACCAATCAAACATCTTGGCCCCCGACTAGTCTCAATATACTGATCCCCAACCAGATACAACTGGCATTATTTCAATTCAAAAAGGACATACTGTAACAATCTTGTTTCATCTCAAGAAACACCACATCATAACTTCCCAAAACATGTCCCTCATAGACCTATATGGTACCTCCACCAGAGAACCTACAACTTTTTAATAAGTTCACCTCACAACCTCTAAACTTATTTCCAAATCACATTAATTCCTCAACCACAAATCATCAATCCACATATCATCAGTCCACAAATTACATATTAGTTATATTTGATCACAACATCATTTATCATGTGCAAATCATAGAACATATATATTACCATGCTTAATATCATCATCAAATAAAAAGGCCTTAATAAGTAATTTAACTTCCTTAAAAATTTATGATAATATTCATTGAAAAATTAGCATGTTCTTATTACTAAAAGACATCCTTTCTTATATGGAAGATCAAATTAAATTGCAACCACAAAGCATACTCGGCTTACTTACCTATCATTTTCAAGTAACATTGTTTTACCAAATTTTCATTAATCAAAGACATATTTTCTTATCTGGAAGAACAGATTAAACTGCAATCACAAACAATACTCAACTTGTCTTTCTATTACTTCAAGTAACATTTATAAAACATTTGTTTTAGTAAATAAATTTTTCCATCTAACTTATCATCCTTTGAAAACATATATGAGGTTTTAAGACAATCGATTTCAAGAGTAATTTCATATAAGGTTTCACAAAATCATAACTTTCAAAAACTTGATTCATAGAACAATTTATTATAGAAATCAATGACATAACACTAAGAATCCATTTGTCACAAATGAGTATCAAAAGTAGTATTTAGAAATAATCAACAAAAAATCAAGCAACATATATAAGAATCATAAATAACAACTGAAAGCCGAGGACCAGAAGAAATATCTAAAAAATAACAGTAAAAAATCAAAATAACATCTGGAGTAAATAAATAAGGGACCAGAAAGTCATCTAGAATAAATGACCAGAAGGTTATCCGGAAAGAATCATTAATGGACCAGAGTAAGTTCTGAAAAGAATAATCAGAGGACCAAAAGAAATATCTAGAAGCAATAAAAATATGACTAGAAAGTTATCTGGAGAAGGCAACCAGAAGATTATCTGGAGAAAATAATCAAATAAGTCAAAAATTATCTAGGGAAACAATATCATAATAAGAAAAATAGTAATGAATCAAAAGCAATAAACCAATTGATCAAGAAAGCAATAACTGATCAAAAGCAATAAATAGAAATAGTTTATTAAGACTAACACCACCAAGGTTTATAAATCTCACTCCTAGCTTACCCAGATAAGAGGTTGATCAACAGTGGTGTAGAATCTCTGAAGCTCCAATCTTCCTTGGGAGATCTTTCTCCTTTCTTCCTACCTCACAATCTCCCTTTCTCACACTAGAATTTCTCTCTGCTTCTCTCTCTTCCTGAACTCCCTTCTTACAATGATTTTCTTCTCCCAAAATGCACCCAAGCACCTTATTTATAGGATTTTGCTGAGCGGATTCATAAGGACAAAGTAAACTTAAAATCTTTGATAGAAATTCTTTATAAACTATCATTAATCTATCTTAACAATTATTTACATTCAGAACTATTTCTAATACATCTTCTACTAACCTAATTATGAATTTAAAGGTGTTACAGGTCTCTAATTTCATGAAAAGGTGAAGGTTAATAACACACTCCATATCTCCCTATCATCTTACACAATTTTGCAAACGTTAAATTTCTGATAACATTAAATGGAATGGTGCTAGTGTACCAAAATTCAGCAAATTGATCATCATTTTTTTCTTTCTCACCTATTTTTATACATTTGATTTAAATTGGCTTGTACTCCATCACCTCTACCTTTAATACTTTTTCCCTTTTCCTCTAGAAGCAAACATCCTTTGTAATTGATTGGTACTTTTCTCTACCCCTTAGATTATATATCTTCTTCCTTTTCAATACTAAGCAATCTTTTTTTCTTTTTAGATGTCTCCTTAATTTTTGCAATAACTTTCATCATGACAACTTTGACTTCATCTGGAACTAAAGCACAATGTTCAGAATCCTCTTTAGTTCCAGAAAGATGGTGCTTGAATCTAGGAACATCCACACTCATAATCTTTAAGCAATAATTACATTTAACCTTTTTTGCATTTCCTTGGACATCAGTTCCATGCTTCTAGCCAATATCTAGGTTGTTTCCTACAACATTTTTACTTCTAGCTCTAGCTACTTAAGAGGTTGTTGCATTAGGATCAGATGAAATTAATCTAGTTCCAATGCCACTCTCAAACATTCTAATTTACTACCAAATAAGATTACTTCAAATTACTACCAATTCAGATTACTACAAAATCAAAATAACACATTCTACCTAAACCCAAATTAGATTACTTCAGAGTTTAGAATTCAGATTACTACCAAATCATATTAGTTCAAATTACTACCCATTTAGATTACTACTAATACCAAATCAGAATAACACACTCTACTACCCTAAACCCAAATTAGATTACTTCAGAGTTTAGAATTCAAATTACTACCAAATCAAAATAACACCTTCTAAGTTATTAACAAATTAGATTACTTAAAAAATTCAGGATTCCGAATTCAAATTACTACCAAATCAGCTCAGATTACTAATTTACTACCAAATTAGAATAGCTCATTCTAATTTATAACCAAATTAGATCACTACCAATTACCAAATTAGACTATTTGAAGTAAGTAGTGAGTAGTAACTAAATCTTTTAGAGACCACAAAAATAGAGAAATGCAAGTCGCAAAGAAGCTAGATCATGGACATTAGAGTCGAAGGGAAACTGAGAGCTTGAGACTACAAGAGAACACCAAAACGAGCTTCAGAGCCTGAGACCGTGAATAAGCCTGTTGGAATCAGAACATCGCTACTTGTCAGAATCAAAACGTTGTTGCCTTTCCGGAATGTGTTTTTTCTTTCTTACAAATGAATGGAGTTTTGTTTCAGTGGTTCGTGAAGAAGCTCACCAAAATCATAACGTTGTCGTCGCCAACTTAATCTCTCTCGCAAGTCAAAATCACATCATAGCTCTGTTGGTAGGGGTGTTCATGGTTCAGGTTGGTTCAGTTTTGGGGAAAACAAAAATTGAACCAATTAATTTTAATTAGGTTGAGTTGGTTTGGTTTTCTGAAATTTTTTCCTTAACCTTAACCAATGATAATCGAGTTGGTTCAGTTTGGTTTTAGTGAAAACTGATAAAAAAAATTAAAAAATCATTTTTTTCATTAAATCGTAAAAAATAATTTTATACTTGAAACTAGCCAAATTCATTAGTCTACTAAATTCATAATTTTATAACAAAATATCAAGTGTTTCATATATACTAAATTATGCAATTCTGGATTGCTCCTCCTACGATCTTTCTTCTAGATGTTCCTTTAGTTGAAGATGAAGTTGGAGAGGTGAGAAGTGGTGTGGGGGCGCCACTCTAGAGGAGATAAGCCTAGGTTTGTAGAAGTTTTTCACAAGGGAAGGAACCCTTGATAAAAGTCCTAGAAGCACTCTCAAGTTTAAAGAGAAGAAAACACTCACAAGAGCTCACAAAAATGTGAAATATATTCAAATGGTCAAAGTTGTCTACAATGAGTGAGTTAGGTGTTATTTATAGAGTAAGAAGTGGGAGTGGACGTCCACTTGGCCTTAGGAGTAAGGAAAATACAAAATCCAAACAATGCCCTAGATTAGTGGATCTAGTTCCTTCGTGTGCCACCTAGATCTTAAAATAGTGGATCTAGGTCCCTTAATTCAAATTTAAATTTGAATTTAAGAGATAAGTAGATGCCAACTAGGAGAGAGAAGCAAGGTGGCACCAACTAGAGGGGACATGTGGATCATATATGTTACTCATGCATATGTGTATGTTTAGGAGGTGTGAAAATCAAACAAGGGGGTGTAGGAATTAAAATTCACACATCTTCTTGCTCCAAAAAGGTCCGCCTTCTACTAGGGATGACAAAAATAAACTTGTACCCGTAGGTAATCCCCAAACCTACCCCGAAGTTAACGGAGAATCCCCAATTTCACCGGGCATGATTACGGATATAAGGAATACCTGATTTGTTAAGTCGGGGATGGAAATCGGAATAAGGATATATATACCCACCTCATACATATACTTGTCCCTATCCTCATCCCCGACTCAATCATAAGGATAGGGATGGGGATAGAGAACCTCTAGTAGCTAGATTAGGCTTGATTAGGTTGGGTCAGATTTCACTCAATCATAAGAAAAACCCAACTCAATCTATTTGGGTTGGATTGGGTCTTCGAGTAACCCAACCAAATGAACACTCTTAACTAAAAGTAATTTTTTGTGAAACATTAGGGACAAAAACTTATTTAAGCCATTAACAAATAAATGATAATAATTACTACATTATAGTTTAAATTTTAAAAAATAAATATTAAATAATTATAAGAAAATTAATAATAAAGAAAACATATAACTAATACAATTTATTATTTTTCACCCATTTTAATTTATCTATAAAGAAAATAAATTTATCAGCTTTTATAAATTTATCTAAGTATTATATTCTAAATATGTTTTTTTATTTTTATTTTTATTATTTTTCTCTCTTTTTGTTTTATAGATTTATGATAAGAGAAAAATGTTAAAGATGTGTATTAGAAAAAAAATCAAAATATAAAGTAAATGTATTATGTTTAAAATAATTATGAATCACAATTTAGAGGAGAAAGTTAATGTTTTATACCTTCTACATTAGAAAACATTTTCTATATATTATAAATAATAAAAAAATCTTATATTATACGCTTCCTATTTAAATAAATATTGTATAAGAAATTAAGAATTTGTATTCCACTTCAAAGACCCTGCCAAAATTCACAAGTTTGTAAATTATATGCAACTTTTTTATTTTTTTAATTAATTAGGGTATTTTAGAATATATGCATAGCCCATTTGCATGGCTGAAATGTGGGGTGCCACATCTTATATGGATAATTTCTTTTAACACTTCCCTCATTTGCTATTAGCACTCCCAAAGGTTTATAATTTTTTACAAATTCCTAATATACCCTTACCTTTATTTGATTTTATCTTTTTAATCATCTTCTTGTGCATGATCTTGTTGAATTGTTCCTCTTATGTGTCAAACATCAATTTTCACATTGTACCCTATTATATATTCCTAATCATTATTGCAAGTCTTTAGGATATTGTTCATTGGTTTAAGTATTTTTTGAAAATGAAAACAAAATTTCGTTAAGGTATGACTTTGTCAATTTAAAGTTTATGATTCATGGTTTAAGATTTAAGATTTTTTTTGCATTTTTTATTAATATAATTGGCTTAAAGTGGTTTCACATGATGATAGTGAAGGTTTTGTAGTACAAAAGTTATCCTTCTAGAATACAAAATTGATACATTTCTGGATTTGCTGATCCGGAATGTATATATTCCAGATCAACTGATCCAGAATATATTATGTATATTCTGAATCATCCTGTCCAGAATACATTTGCTAAATCTCGTTTGCCTTCTGGATCAAGTGATTCGAAATGCTTTATGTGAATTTAAAAAATTGCATTCTTAATCGATTGATGTGGAACACAAATGAGATTTAGCAAATGTATTCTGGATAGGATAATCCAGAATATATTATGTGCATTCTGGATCAAGTGATGTGGAACGCAAATGAGATTTAGCAAATGCATTCTGGATAGGATAATCCAGAATGTACAAAATATATTCCAGATTGGTTGATTCGGAATACTATAAAACCTCCACTATCGTTGCACAAAACCACTTTAAGCCAATAATAATCAATAGAAAATAAAAATAAATCTTAAACCCTAAATCATAAACATTAAATCGAGAAAGGAATACCTTAACAAAATTGCATTTTTCCTTTTCAAAAAATGCTTAAATCAACAAACAATACCCAAAAGACTTGCAAGAATGATTATGCATATACAATAAGACACCTCATGACAATGGATGTTGAGCACACAAGAAGAACAATTAAGCAAGACCATGCACATGAAGATGATAAGAAAAGATAAATTTAAAAGTTTAAAAATCAAATAAAGATAAAAGTACATTGGGAATTTGCAAAAAAATATAAATTAGGGGATGCGAATAGCAAATGGAGGCGATTAAAAGAAGTTATCTCTTATATGTGCCAACTATGGGGTTACACTTGCAAAAAGCACCTAGTAAATTTGTCACCTAGTAAATTTGTCAAATATTTGATATTATATTTGAAATGTGGAGTGTCACATTATATGTATATATTTGATATATTAAAATATTAAAAAAAATATAATGATTACTATATTATATTTTAAGTTTTAAAAATAAATATTAAATAATACGAGAAAATTAACAATAAAAATCCATATTTCATACATGCATCTCACACTTTGTAAATATATACTTTATTGTTGTGGTTTCTACAAAAGTGTCGTGCCTATTTTATTTTTTTGACAGAAGAGTATTACATTTATTAAATCAAAGAGAAAATAGTTTAAATTTAATGCTAAATGTGTATATGATAGTAAATATAATATAAAATATTTTTTTTCATATATTATACACCACCTATTTAAAAAAGTGTTGTATAAGAACTTTGTTTTTTTTCTTATATAGTTTGTTGTACAATAAACGCTATATGCATTTTATTAATATAATGTCTATTTAAATAAATACTATATAAGCATTTTGATTTTTCTTATATAACATATTAGCAAATAAACACCATACAAATGACACTATTATACAACATTAAATAAGATAACTTTTCTTATATAACACACATGTCAACAAGTGTTATATAAGTCACACTGTATATTCATTATTTTGGTCATTTGTAAAGTTCTTACACTATGTTTGATTTCTATATATATACAAAAAACATGATTGGAACTTAAAATGAACATAATTAACCACCTGAATATTATATTTTTTTTATATAAAAGTTATAATTTTAACATTAAAATATAAAGTAATATCATAGTTAACTTATATCACATACTTAGCCTTTATTTAGATTAAGATATTTATTAAGAAAGTAACAAAGATTAAAACGAAGAATTATATTAATTAAATATTATTTTACTATAAGAATTTTTAAGATTTGTACAAATTTTAGCTAAAAAAATTTGGTAACTATTTATAGCTAATTAACTATGTATTAATTACTAATATAATTTTCCTAGCTAGTTAAAATTAAATATTACTACAAATTAACTAGAGGATAACTATATTTTTTAAAAACTAGCTACACATTAATTAGGATAATTTTTTCATAGTTAATTAGCTACTTATTTTTATTTTATGCTTCCATCAATTTTATAGTATTTTATAGCTAAATAATAATAGTTCACTTTTTTTACTAGTGGTTAACTACATATTAGCTACTATTTTTTGTAATTAATTTAAAATTTTCTTGTAGTATTTATATCTTTATGTTATAATAAAATATGACTATAATAAGGCTTATATATAAGTTATTACATTTCGATCTTTTATGTTTTCTTTTGGAGTAATTTTTTAATTATCTCATTTTTATTTTTTAATTTAACTGAGATACGTTTGCAATATAAAATTTTTTATACTTTTTAATCATAAGTATATTATTATTTATTAACATATACAATAATTGTTTTAAATCCGTATTAAAAGTAAGTGTCTATTAATTAGTAATGTTGGAAACTTATCAAAATTATTCTTTTTATTATTATTCAAAACTGATGAAAAAATATTTTGAGATTTTTATTTCCATCTCGTTGAGTTTTCAATCTCCAAAGTTTTATATTCTAAACAAAATGTAAGTTAATTTATATGAAAATGAAAGACTAATTATAAATAATTGTTTGTTATTTTTATCTCTCATTTATTTATAAACATTATAAAGTATTATCAAAGAATATTGGCAAAGTTATCACATTTTAATTGTAAAATAGTTTTTTATCATAAAAGAACAAAAGCAAAACATACATGCATATGCATGACACACACTAAACAAATATAAAAGGAAAAAGATGTAGTTATCATACGTTGAGAGTTGAGTGTACGTAAAACTTTCTGACATTGTTAAAATCAAAAGCAAGTTTCTGTAAACATAAGAAAAAACAAATTAACAAAGCCAAAACTTGTCTTTAAAGTTGACTAAATTATAAAATGAACAAATAATATTATTAATTTATCCATAAATTGAATTAAAATCAAAACACATCACGAATTAAACAATTTGTTTTAAAGTTACAGATAATTAATATAATGTAAATTTTTTTATATAATTAATATGTAAATGTAAATTAATTGAGTTTAATAGTGATAACAAGGTAAAATTATTAAAATAGTTTAAGGGTGATCTTTTTATTGATTTCCAGTATAAAATATTTTATATAAAGTAAAGTCTTTTAACTTTTATTGTAAACTAGAAAATGAGTAATCGGTGTTTTACGGATTTGGATTTTTTAAATAATTTTTTTACTGAAAGTTAGTTGATAAAATTAATTATTTTTTTAAAAATTATAATTAAGATGGTTATTTTTATGAATTTTAAATTTAATTATAAATATTTAAACTATAATAATTATAACTGTAATTTTAAAAAATGAATTAGATAAAAGATATTTTATCACGTGACAAATGTATAAAACAATATATAAAAATACTATTAAGTTAACATGACAACGGTACAATTTTTATAGTATTATTGATGATAAACTAATAATTTGTTTCTTAAAATTAATTAATAAAATTAATCATTTTTGAAAAATAATAATTAAGGTAATTATTAGTAGGTTTTCAAATTCAAATATATAAAAAAAAATATAAAACAATGCATAAAAATAATTTAAGTTAACGCCGGATGACAACAAAAAGCAACCAAAAAAATTATGATATGAGATAATAGAAATTCCATTTGTCCTTCAATCACAATAACTATTTATTAACTTTAATAATAAATAATTTCCTTAAAATTATGTAAATAATAGTGTAAAAATATAGTATATGATTTTTTTAATCTTATAATATATGATAAATTACAATTAAATAATAATATAAAATTGTTATACTTAAGGTGCATCACTACTAATATAAAATAATTGCAATTAAATGTATCTATTCAATATAGATATAATTAAATTTTGAAATGATGTAGATATTTTATTATAAATGCAAGTTAAAAAAAAAGTTAAGTATAAAATCTTTTACTAACACACTTTAATTTAGAATTGATTATAAATCTAAAATTAAAATAAACATATATAAATTTATCTGAAAATTAATTATATATGTATTCAAAATCAATTTTATAGCATAAAATCACACACCCCAATAAAATATGTGAAAAATTCATTTTGCGAATTTAAGAAACAGACCATAATCTGATATTGATGCGTTGGATAATAACCTTTCAAAAAAAATATTGGATAATAAACAAAACCTCAGCACAACGCAGACAAGTTGATTGATGTACCCAGAAAAAACCAACGCAGATAAGTTGGGATAACAAAATCACAACGCAAACGCAAGATGAACGGCCACGATGGTGCGTATCAGCTGACAAGCACACAAAGTTGGAATTTTTCATTTTTAGAAAAACAGCAATCTCTTAAATCTTAAATTTTTATTTTTTTTTTTTTGGAGAATAAAATTGTTAAAATATGTGGAAACAATGGCGTTGTTGATGGGTAATGGGTATGGTGAAGATGCAGGGTTGGGGGCATTAGGGTAATTTTGCAGAGGCTATCTCCGTCGTGGGTGTGGGTGTGGGTCCCGCTCGTGATCTTCAGATTTTGTGGGAGTGACTTGAAAGAAAGCGCTCCCAAAAAATTGTGAACCCTTTGTTTTTGAATTGAAGATAAATAACAGAAGAAGGGTCCTTTTGTTGTGTTGTGTTGTGTGGATGTGAAGTTGGGAGAATGGGGAGAGCCTTTGTTTATGTGATTCTTGGTGGAGGTGTGGCTGCTGGCTATGCTGCTCTTGAATTCATCAAGAAAGGGGTCTCTCATGGTGAACTTTGTATCGTTTCTGATGAACCAGTATGAATAATTTTTACCCTTTTTCTTTTTTTAATCTTAAGCTTTGTTTTTTTATATTTTTTTGACAAATACTAACTGTTAGTTTTTGTTAGTGGAATGAACATGTGACCTCAATCTTAAGCTTTGTTGTGTGAACTTGCTTTGCATAATTGTGTTTTGTTAGTGGAATGGTTTGGAACATGTGACCTCTATCTTATGCTTTGTTGTGTGAACTTGCTTTGCATAATTGTGTTTCGTTAGTGGAATGGATTGGAACATGTGACCTCAATCTTAAGCTTTGTTGTGTGAACTTATTTTGCATAATTGTGTTTTGTTGCCACCTTGTACCTTGAATATATTTGGAGTATTTGTTAGTGGAAGGGATTGACCTCAATCTTATGCTTTGTTGTGTGAACTTGCTTTGCATGATTGTGTTTTATTGCCACATTTTACCTTGAATACATTCGGAGTATTTGTTAGTGAAAGGGATTGACCTCCATCTTAAGTTTTGTTGCGTGAACTTGCTTTGCATAATTGTGTTTTGTTGCCACCTTTTACCTTGAATATATTTGGAGTATTTGTTAGTGGAAGGGATTGACCTCAGTCATGAGCTTTGTTGTGTGAATTTGATAATTGTGTTTTGTTGCCACCTTTTACCTTGAAAGTATTTGGAGTATTTGTTAGTGTAAGGGATTCGGACCTGCAAACTCAATCTTAAGCTTTGTTCTGTGAACTTGCTTTGCATAATTGTGTTGTGTTGCCACCTGTTATGTTACCTTGGAAATATTTGGAGTATTTGTTAGTGGAAGGGATTGGAACCTGCAAACTCAATCTTAAGCTTTGTTCTGTGAACTTGCTTTTCATAATTGTGTTGTGTACTTGTGTTACCACCTGTTATGTTACCTTGGAATATTTGGAGTATTTGTTAGTGGAAGGAATTCGAACCTGCAAACTCAATCTTAGGCTTTGTTGTTGAACTTGCTTTGCATAATTGTGTTTTTTTGTCACCTGTTACCTTGGACATATTTGAAGTATTTGTTAGTGAAAGGGATTGGAACCTGTGACCCAATCTTAAGGTTTGTGTGAACTTGCCTTGCATAATTGTGTCACCTGTTACCTTGAATATGTTTTATTGGTTTCCAAATGTTGGTTTGGAGTTCTCTCTGTGAGTAATGTAATTGAAGTGGAATTATTTGAATAACTCATGCTAAAATTAAGCTTTGATCAAAACCAGAATGGTTCTGTTTTTTTCTTGTTTATGTTGTCTCAAGTTTGTAAGTGTTCTTAAATGTTTCATCTCAGGTTGCTCCCTATGAAAGACCTGCATTGAGCAAAGGATTTTTGCTTCCAGAAGGTATAGACTCTCCTCTTCACGCCTTATCAGAAGTATATTGTGCAATACTGGTTGATGAAAACAAAAATGCCCTCTTGGACCTCTTTGTGTCAATTAATCCTTTACTTTGCAACATGTTCAGTTTCCTTACATTAAACAATCTAATGCTCTAAACAGGGCTTCTGTCTAAAAGAATATATCTCTCTGACCTTTACATGGCTGAATCCTTTACATTTGAAAAAAGTCTTTAATTAATTCCTGTTAACTAAATAACTAATATCTCTGCCAAGTTTTGAAATTTGAATATCACTGCCAATATATCTAAAATGAGTTTGGGGCTCCTAACTATGTCTGTTACTGCAGAGACTGATATCTAAACTGAATCATTTAGTTTTGGCTCCTTGTGCAGATTATTGAATATATTTTTTTTCAAAATAATCTGATATTTAATTTTAAGTATGGGGAAGTAAACCTGGTTGATTACAGTTGTGCTGTATATTTGAAGGATTGTGTTAGGACATAGGAGTTTAACAACCAATCAAAGCAGCAGCAGTTCAGCCTAAGATTTAGCAAGTATATATTAGAAGGCGTTGGAAGGGGAATGACCAAAATTGGGGGGGCTAAATTGTCAGTTAGTTAGCTAGTGGAAAGGGACCTGTCCCGTGTAAAGATCCTTATAGGGAGGTAGAGATTGAAGTATGTAAAGGAGATTTTGGCATTCTGTTACTTTCTCATATAAGATTCATAGAAGTGCTTTGCAATTTGCTTTCTCTGGAGGAGCCAGGCTTTGGGATTACAAGGGAATACATTCCCCTGTGATATTCCTGTTTACATTAGGAGGATTTCGTTTCCTTTTGTTGTTCAAATATTGTTGATAAATTAATCTACTTATTTTTGTGTTGCGTTTTTCTTTTTCCATATTTTAGCATTTTCCTTGCTTGCAAAGTTTATGTAATAAATTATTGCTGAAATAAATTTGCAATATACAGCTGCTGCTCGGCTTCCGTCCTTTCATACCTGTGTTGGTGCAAATGAGGAGAGACTAACTCCAAAATGGTATAAAGAGCATGGTAATTATATTGTTTTTATATCTTGATCTATTCTTTTATTTTTTTTAGAACTTATTGAGGCTACTTCTCTTTTGCCCTTTGAGATGAAATGCAGTGAATGATTTATTTGGTTATTGATTTCATACTGCAAATCTAGTTCAGTTGTTGATTCCATCTAGATCCAGCAATCCTGAATCAATGTTTTCTGAGTGAAAATTCTATTAAGACAAAAGTTTTAGTTTTGGGATGAATTGTTTTTATGTTGACTTATTGAGAAACAACAAATTGCTAAATAAAATTAGCTAAGTTAATACTCTGTGCAGCTATAATCTTGGTGCTTACTGTTGAGCAAAAGAAACAAATTTTTATTGTGGAAGTTCATACATATAAAGGCGTGTACTGTCTCGTCTCACTTGCTTTAAATTTATCACCTTGTTTGATCGTCTACACCTGCATTCATATGGAGGCTTGAGTCCAGGAACAATTTAGTTTTGTCACAGGATAATATATTTGTGGTTCTGGCATTTATTGGCAGAAGCTAAACTTGACCACTGAACATCATATGTGGTAACTGGTGATGTGTTATCAGGCTTTTTTCCCTTTTAAGGAGGGATGCTTTCAGGTGGCAGCATTATCAATATAGGATAAATCATTTGTATTTGTTATTCCCCAATAATTTAAAGTATTAGAGGTCAAAGTTATTAAGAAAGAACTGACTTAAATGCGCTGCTTGATTACTTATTCATAATCATTGCAATTGGTTACTGCTAGATAGTAGTTTTCTGTGTTAAATTTCCAAATCTTTTCATCATCAGTTAATGATGGTGGTTGCTGAAATGAAGTTATTATTCGTCTCTATTTAAAGTCACCAATATTTTAATTAAGAAGTTCCCTATCCTGATATGAATATCTGATTATTTTAGAATTTCTATTTTCTATTTTCAGGGATTGAATTAGTTCTTGGAACTGGAGTTAAATCTGCTGATGTGAAACGTAAGACATTATTAACAACAACAGGAGAGACCATAAGTTACAAGATTCTTATTGTTGCTACTGGTGCTCGGGTATTAAAACAAATCTTTTAGCCAGCATTTCCTTACTTAAAATATTCAGTTTGTCTCCTCAAAGGGCGTGCATACCATGGTTTGGAAAAGAAAAAAAATGAAAGAAGCTGTGGGTATTTTGTGAATTTCTAGTATTTTTCTTTTTTTTTATTGGTTTTAAATTTTGTATTCCAATATCACTGCCCTTAAAAGAGATGTGAAAACTGTTACTTCCTTGGAACACCATATTTTACCTAAGGAACAACTTATCTTCATACACATACTAGTGTTGAAATTATTTGAGGATAAATTCATCAACATACCTGCATAGTCACAGTGGACCCTTTGCTTTCCTTACAGTTTATTAAACACATGCAATGTCCAATGTAGGCTTTGAAGCTGGAAGAATTTGGGGTGAGTGGATCTGATGCGCAAAATGTCTGTTACTTAAGAGATATAGCAGATGCAAATAGGCTTGTGGATGTTATGCAATCATGTCCTGGAGGGAATGCTGTTGTCATTGGTGGTGGATACATAGGCATGGAGTGTGCAGCATCTTTAGTGATCAATAAAATAAATGTAACAATGGTCTTCCCCGAGGAACATTGCAGTAAGTACACCTTTTTAAGACTTCTGTCAAAATATTTATGCATAATGTTAATGAATACTATGTTTGCGTTAGTCTGAAATAAAATTCCACTTGTATCTCTGATGAATGAAAACAATTTCAAAAACTGATAATTTTCTCAATGTTTTGTTTATTTTATAGTGGCTCGTTTATTTACCTCAAAGATAGCAAACTACTATGAAGAATATTATAAATCAAGAGGAGTAAACTTCATTAAGGGAACTGTGCTGTCATCATTTGATTTTGACTCCAACGGGAAGGTACTTCATTGTTTTTCGCTTTAGAATTTTCTTATTTGAGATGTTTGGATATATGAGAAGGAGAAGGCTAGTAGAGGCCCTATTGTGATATTTCCCATAAGAACTGATAATTTTTTAGATAGCTCTATAAAAAAGATAAAGGAAGACCAACGCATACTCTTAGATAATCCATTAAAAACACTTTTATCTAAATGACAATTAAAAAAATTTGGATTTTGATAGAACACAATAGTATTTTATGATACATGCCTGACACATCTAATAGGAAAAGGAATGTGTTGTAAAAGCGGCAGAAAAAGTTTTGTATAACGGAAAAGAAATATAGGAGGTTGATTGTCCCATACCTTTTCCAATTCAAACTGAGAAAGTAGACAAATTCTCCTGAAAAGATTTTGTAATCTCTATTCTCTGAACCAGCAGATAGGGGCTTCTTGTTTATAGTTAGAAGTGAACATTTCCTGGTTGATTGGGGTTCATGACAAGAAACCATATCCATGTCTTAGAAAATTATTAGAAAGAATCTCACCAATTTGACTACGGTTTCAACATGCCTGTGATCGATTCAACCTATAATTGACTGGCTCTTTTTACAGGTTACAGCTGTTACTCTCAGAGATGGAAGCACACTATCTGTGGACATGGTTGTGGTGGGAATTGGAATTCGTCCAAATACAGGTCTGTTTGAAGGCCAGCTTACTTTGGAGAAAGGTGGAATCAAAGTAAATGGGATGTTGCAATCAAGTAACAGCTCAGTCTACGCCATTGGAGATGTAGCAGCATTTCCAGTCAAAGCATTTGGGGAAACACGAAGACTTGAGCATGTTGATTCAGCACGGAAATCCGCAAGACATGTTGTTTCTGCCATAATGGAACCAGATAAAACAGGAGAATTTGATTACCTTCCTTTTTTCTACTCCAGAGTTTTCACATTGTCTTGGCAATTTTATGGAGATAATGTTGGGGAAGTTGTCTATTATGGAGATATGTCAGGTAGTGCATTTGGAGCATACTGGGTAAGCAAGGGTTACCTTGTTGGGGCTTTTCTTGAAGGTGGAACAAAAGAAGAATATGAAGCTATAGCCAAGGCCACTAGGTTAAGGCCAGCAATTGAAGATTTGACTGAACTGGAGAGACAGGGTTTGAGGTATGCAGTTACAGTTAGCCAAAAACCAGTAGTGTCTCCCCCAGTTGAGGTTAGGGCCTCAGACCTACTTTTTGAAAAACCATTATATGCTTGGCATGCTACTGCTGGCGTTATCATTGCTGCATCAATAGCTGCATTTGCATATTTTTATGGAAAAAAGCGCCGCAGATGGTGAAACTTTCAAGATTACCAATTCATGGTTAAGGGTGTCTAAGGACTTTAGATTGATCTGCAAGCTGTATCATTTATAAGCATAGGCTAGGATATTTTGACATGTTATTGTATCCGATCCAATTTACTGGATGACCATTCTTCTGTTCTATTGTTCATACAGGATGTTGTACCAAAAACAAAAGCAAAATATAAATGGCCATCTTTTGGAAGATATCTCTGTAGTAAGAGTCCATGTATTATCTAATAGTTTCGCTTTCTGAACGGCTAAACCTTTTCTCTTGATCATCACCATCAGGATAACATTGGATTACTTACATATTTATAACATATCATGCTTTCGGTCCTATTTATAATCTCTTGTACATTGTGCTTTCTAAAGTTCAGCAGACAACATATTTGGAGTTGGGAAGTTGTGGATTCAAATTCCAATCCTTGTCCAGAAAATACAATCATGACATATAGTGTATCAAAGTCATTTTCATCTCTAAAGTACGTAGGAATATTTTGGTTAAATTTTTTTTTACATTATATTTTCCTTAAAGTTCCTGTAAAATATTTGTTTGTTTAAAGTCTCTGCTATCAAGAACCAATGTTAATTGAGCCACTTTAATAATCTAATGACTTATTATATCTCAAACTTATTTGATGTCATAAAATATTTGAATAGATAAGAGATTAAAAATAAATTGCTCTGAAAAATTACACTAAGTTTTTTCATACTTCTTGTTGACTTGCTAAGTCATTACACCAACAAAATTTCTCAACTAGTGTCTTTTTTTTTTTTTTACAATAGAGACTTTAACAAAAAGAATTATTTATAAAAGACTTGATTTTTTCTCCTTGCACCTCCTAATAATCACAGGGAGTTAGAAATGGGTTGGGCATGTGGGAGGGGGTGTTGTTGTGGGGAGAAGGAGTGATTGTAGGGGGAGGTAATGGTGTCATGGTGGTCAAGAAAGGAGAGGAGAACGGGGGAAAGAAATTCTAAGGGGAAGTGCGCATAGTGGAGGACAAAATGCAAGGAGTGTTGGGAGAAGTTGAATTCTAGGAGCGAGTATTTGTCATGGTTAATATCAACAAAAACTAGATTTTTCCAATTTTGTAATATAAGGTACATTCTAGGTCATTTCTCGAATATACAAGCTATATAGTTTAGATTTCATTAAACAATTAAAAAATAGGAGAGTTTTAATTACATAAAATGAAAAGAAATTGTAAAGAACAATACAAAGATTTAGAACAAAAAAATAGAGAAAGAAAACATTGGTTTGAGGGTCCTAGCAATGCTCTTGAGTAATCACAATTCTAATATTTTCATGCGAAATAGCATAAACACACAACGGTAATTCAATTAAACTAAATCACGATCGTAATCTCAAAATTCTCATGAATTTTCAGAAATCTAATTGGTTGGAATAGGTTTTCAAAAACTAACCTCTTGCAATTCAAATTTATCGATCTCTAACCAATTCATATCAAAATTCAATCGGAATTCTACACAAAATTGGAGAGGAGAAGAGAGTAATAACGCAAAATTTGCAAGAAAAAGAATGCATAAGAGATCAGAATTAATACTCTTACGGCTCGATCGCATCGAAGATCTCTCTCACATAGATTAAAAAATCAACCTTCCTGGAGATCTCCATGGAGGCTTGCATAAGAAGGGAGAATAGGATGGAGAGAAAAGGAAGCTTGTTGGAGAAGAAAGAGAGAAACTTGTTAGAGAAGAAAGAGAGAAACTTGTTGAAGAAGAAGAGAGAAAGTAATTCTAACAAATGGAAAGAAGGCATTATAAGTTGTTATGAGAGACTATTTATATTGTTTCCCTAAACTTCTAGAGGAAGCTCTCTAAAAAAGAAGTCTAAACTAAATTGGGCTAAGGCCCAAACGAAATTAGCCTAAAAAAATAACAAAAGCTAATAGAAAATAAAACTAAAAAATTATAATTAAAGAAGATTAAAAAAATACAAAATACAAAACTGTAGAGAAATACAAAATACAAAAATACAAAGACAATTAGCCAAATGCAAAGTCCAATCCAAGAAAGTCCACTAACCTGCAAAATAAGAAAAGATATATAAAAAAGGACCAAATGCAACACAAATATGAAAATGAACTAAAATAGAAAATTAAGAAACAAATACAGAATTAGAAGACTAAAAAGGATATAAAATGTGTATAATAAAGTGCTCTATCAAATTTCCCACACTTGAACTATTGCACCCTGGGCAAAACTAAAAGAAAAGAAAAGAAATGAAAAAGGAAAAAGAGAAGGGAAAACAAGAAAGGAAAATAAAAGAAAAGAAAGGGAAAAAAAAAGAGAGAAGAAAAGGAAAGCAAATAAAGAAGAAAGAAAGATAAAAAAAATAAAGATGAAAGTAAAAGGAATACCAAAATGAAAAAGATAAATTTAAAAGGAAACAAAATAGAAAAAAGGAAAAACTCAAAACACACTCCAAATTTGTTCAAAAGGTAGATAATACAATCAAACCAAGAATTTAGGAAATCAATCAAAAGCAAACAAGTAAAATAAGAAAAATCTAAGAATGAAACAAAAATGATAACAACTCAAATGATTAACTCTCACCCACTCAACAAGTGTATAGGTTGTATGTTTACTCTCAAACATATGATGCTACTAGGACAACCAATTTTGACAAACCTCTTAATTCAACTACTCAAAGCACATGCACAAAAGATCAAAAAGACTTAATTAAAGGTTGTAATGGGACCAAGGTTAAAGATGAAATGTAGGATAAAGAAAGGGATCAAGACTAACAAACCAACGAAAAGAGAATAGCAATGGGGAATAAGTAAATAAACATGAAAGAAACCCAAAAGAGTAAAGTGAACAAAGAAACACAAGTAGCAAACAACAAAGTCAAATTTAACTCTTTTTCTTCTTTTCTTTTTTACTTCTTTTTTTCATTTTTTTTTTCTTCTTTTTCTTAGGTTGAACAAGATCATAATATTTTTTCTTATTTTAAACAACACAATTTTTCCTTTTTATTTATTTTTTTAACTACTTTAAGCAAACCAAAATCACTACTACTCAATTGGGCAAACCCCCACACTTATTAATAAATTAATTCCCAAAACAATTCCAAAGTCCTTTTATCTCCTAAGGTAGGGACAAAGATGGTTTTTTAGTCAAAGGCTTAAGTGGATAAGGTAATGAACAAAAAGAGTTAAAAGTTCAAAAGGGGTAAGATATGGTAATAATGATAGGGAAGACTATTTAGCTAGTGGCTAAAATGAAAGAAGGTCTAGATCATTTCTATTATGCATGTGAATAAGAGGTAAAGAAAGAGTCAACGCAAAACTAGAGTACATAGAAACATAATTGCATACACTAAAAAAGAATATGGTGAAAACAACAATGAAAACTCAAAAATCTCACAAGGGAAAGTTTCTATCAGTAAGGTCCACAATTAAATTTCCAAACTACTTGATAAACTAAACAATGCAAGAAAAGAAACAATGAAGTTAGCAAACCTATCAACCACGGAAAGAAATTATCTCTACAATGTACCCAATTTAGAATTCAATCAAAAGCATGAGAAAGAAAATGAAAAAAAAAACAGAATTTTTTAAAGAAAATAGTAAAAATAGGATTGAAAACAGAATTTAGAAACAGCAAAATAAAAAAACAAAAACTGCAAAAAACAAAAAACAAAAAATGCAGAAAAATAACAAAATTGGGCTAAGGCCCAAACAAAATTAGCCTAAAAAATAACAAAAGTTACTAGAAAATAAAACTAAAAAAATTACAATTAAAGAAAATTAAAAAATACAAAATACAAAAATATAGAGAAATACAAAAATACGAAAATACAAAAGACAATTAGCAAAAGGCAAAGTCCAATCCAAAAACTTTAACTAACTTGCAAAATAAGAGAAAATATATGCAAAAAGCTCAAACACGGCACAAATATGTAAAAGAACTGAAAATAGAAAATTAAGAAACAAATACAGAATTAGAAGGACTAAAAAAGATATAAAATGTGTATAATAAAATGCTCTATAGGGAGCTGATGGTGTCATGGCGGTCAAGGAGAGGAGGAAAAGAGACGAGGAGGGGGGAGAGGAATGCTAAGGGGAAGTGCGAGGATGGAGGACAGAATGCAAAGAGTGTCACCAGAAGATGAATTCCAACGTTTGATATTTGGGGTGGAATGGGGTACTCCAGATTTGGCTTGTTCCAAACCCAGATCACCTAATCTAGAGTACTCCCATTCTCATTTTAATGATTCTAGAATGGGAAATCTGGATTTTGTTTTTTACAAATCTGAATTACATATTTCGGACTCATTTTCCCAGATTTGGACTCATTAAAATTTTTTTTTTTACAAGTTTAGATTAAATAATTTAGAGATTTTTTTCCCACAAATTTGAATCATTAAAATTTATATTTTTTACAAGTCTAGATTAGGCAATTTGAAAATTCTTTTTTTGCAAATTTGGATTACCTAATCCAAATTCATTAAAATTATGCTTTTGTGATACAAGTCTGAATTAGGTAATCCAAATTTGTAAAAAAACATCTGAATTAGGTAATCAAAGATATTTTTACAAATTCAGATTTGTATTACATAATCCAAACTTGTATTACAAAAGTATACTTTTAATGAATTTGAATTAGGCAATTTAAAGGTTTTTCTTCTTTTTTTTTACAGATCTAGATTACATAATTTGAACTTGTCAAAACACAAAATATGAATTATATAATCTAAATTACAATTACATAATCTAGATGCTTTCAATTTTGAATGGGTGCTTTACTTTCAATAATTTGAACTTATCAAAAAATACAAAAGAGCAATTTAGTCATTTAAAAAAGTATGGAAGTGTAGAGAGAAAAAGGCAAAAGACTTTAACCAAAACAACCCTATTTTTTAGGTACAAAAACTTATCTAAATTGTCTTAAATTATTCTGGAGTATATTTGCGGATGAAATACACTTTGAACCTAGCTTGCACTCTACTAAAGTGAGTAAAGGGTGAGATACATTCCTACTTGAAACGTTGGTTTAGAGGCTAGAATGAATAAGAATTTTTTGTTGGTTACACTAATGTCAAACTTAGTTGTCAAATAAAAGTTTAGCTCTAGAAAGGGGTCAAATAGTGTTATAAGAAAGTTGTTCATAATCCTTTTCAAAAACACTCTCTTAAGAAACTTTAATGAGAGTATCATGAAGGTAGGCGGTCTAACAAACTATATATTACTTTAAAACAAATTCACAAAGAACTTCTTATAAAACGTTTTGAAAGTAAAACTTGCAGGTTAAGATAAATGTTGTAATAAAATATGCAATGGAATATTTTTATATTGGTTCACTCCCATTAAGCTACATCTAACTCTCTTTCAAGTAACTCTGGAAAGGTTCCATTATATATTCACTGATATGCAAAATGAGTATTTTCACTGTCACTCTTGGATTACAACAAATACACAAATCACTCTTGGTTCTACCCTTAAACTCCCCTAAATTTAAGACCAAGTATTCTTTAAACACAAAACAACTGTTGACTTACACAAGTATTCTTTAAAACACTAAGTTACTCCTAGCTTACAACCCAAAGATTACAAAGAAAGGTTGTGTTATACAAGATAACTCTCACAAGAGAGGATATAAATTTTGCTCAAAAAAGATAATTTCACTAAGCGAAGGATCCAATATAAACTCACTTATCAGATGATCCTAACACTAGACAGTCTTATGCAAACTTAGTGTTTACTTTGCTCTAAAGTTGAAAAAGAAGAGGATTGAAGTAGTATTTCTCTTGATTTTTTTTCTTGATGTTCGTCTATTTGTTCTTCACTACGGGCTTGCTTTATATAGACGTTGAAGACTTATAGCCATTGAGAGGAAGCTTCGAGCTATCACATCGAACAGGTAGATTTTTCTGTAAAATGAACTATTTTGCACAAACAAGGATGAATCTTCTAACTTTCATCCCGTTTTGACTTTAGCTATTATTTTGATAATCAGGTACTTGATCAAGATTTGAACATTAGTCTTTTCAAGACATATACAACTTGGAAATACAAGTTGTCTTGACCTAATAGAAGATGTGTCTACATCTTACTCATTCGAAAATGCATCTAACTCTTGGAAAGTTGTGTCTAACTCTTGACAAGTTGTGTCTGTTTCTTCTCAAGATGTGTATGTATGTTCTCAAGATGTGTTTGCTTCTTCTTAAGATGCATTTGTGTCTTACTCATCAGAAAATGTGTTTTTTACTCTTGACAAGTTGCATCCTACTTCACGAGTTGCATGTTGCTCTTCATGTATTTGTATCTTATCAACTTTAGATAGCATGTAGTGCATATCAACTTATGTGAAGATGATCTATTACTTTTATAAGACTCTTATCCATCAATTACTTCTTATAGACTAGGAGCTTCTTATTATAGATGCAGACTTTCTTGCGTACATTTAGTGCATGCATCTTGGATTCATTATATGATTGATTTAATAGAATTAAGCTCGTTAAAACTTTGTATCTTGATTTGTATACATCTTTCATAGCAAACGTTAGATAATCAATCTTAATGTTTTTTGTTAACATCAAAATCATTAAAGTATAGATGAGATCGTTTGATCGTACAAACCTTTTAAACTTAACAAGTTGGTGGATGGCTATTAACTCATGTTGCCACTACTTTTGTCATTTGTTTGGAACTTTCATTCATAAAACGAGGGAATCTTCCTTAACAAATACTACCAGGAAGAACAATTCTTTACAAGTTAACTAAAGCATTGGATTCATTTCAACCATGCTACCAAATTAGGAAACCATGTTCACGTGTGTGCATGGAAGCATAAAAACTATTATGGTTATATTTAACTTGGAGGCGAGAACAAGAAATTTAAAACAACAACAATAACCAAATTTTATCTCACTAAGTGAGGTTCACTAGATGGATCACACGATATCATTTAGTCTAGTTAAAGACTAAGTTTATAAAAATGTTATTTAACTTTAAATCCACTTTGATTGAACCCTTCAAAGTCCTAGTAGGTATCATTCTTCTTCTTTACAATGAGAGAAAAGGAGATTTAAAACATTTCAAGTAAATAATTAATATATCTTTCTACTAATGTTTTGAAATTTAAAACTATTAGGATATAAATGTACATTTATAAAATCAATCAAACAAGATGTTTAATCAAAACTCTCCATTTCCTTCTCCTCCCATGTGTTTCCTCCATTTGAACTAATAGTGTATAATAGAGTGTAAAAGAGTTAAGCTATTCGAACTTTACTTTGTAAATGTTTCATTAAGTTGTTTAAGTTAACATCTTAAGCATGAATGCCCAAACATATCATAAGCAAAGTATTCAATTGTGTGTGATACAAATAGAATAACCATGAAGCATAGCATCCCTTCGATCCATTCCGGAAAGAATCATTATAGAGTGCCTGACTATCACAAATGTGACATTTTGATACTTTTAAAGTTTTTTATATGCATTTGTACTTAATGAAAGAAAATTTCACTAAATTAGATATAACTTTAAAACACTTTAAGAACGTCATAAAAAACGGACACTTTGTACAATGACAAAATCATTAAAAATTAATTTGTCTAAAAATCTAAGTACTAACACATAACTTTTCATGTCAGAATAGGAGTTCACCCCATTTTGGTGACCAATCATAAGTGGAGTGGTTGTTTTTAACTATGAGTCAAAACTCTTTTTTACTCTTGAAACTAGTGTCGTTTCAAGGTTCTTAGTAAATTTGTAAAATTGCAAGGTCTTAAACATAAGCCTTAAAACAAGTGATTGTTAATCATGTATTGTTATTCGCTCAATCTCTACATGTTTTTTACCCTTGTAATTGTTTCTTCTCATTAATCAACCAATTTCCTTTCTTTTTTTTTCCCCTCTAATTGAGCGCTTGTGCTTTTTGATAGGTTTCTACCCTACCAATATTACGACTAGACTATCTAAAACTACCCTATATTATAATTCAATTTCATCCATTTCTTCTGCCACAAAGGATAAATACGAAAAATAGTACAATGTAAGTCAAGGACAATTGTCACCCTAGACATGACACAAGGTCTATATACTTTTACAAAAAAAAAACTAAAAATATATTTAATTTGTCATTTTAACTAACTAAAAATTGAAAAACTAGTAGAAATGGTTTTAGATCAATTTGATAAGCATAAAGCTAGGAGTTTCTTAGGTGTAGCTACTAACTTTTTTCTGAAAGTTGCTTCAATTAGTTTTTTTGAAAGGTGTTCAATTTTTAGTTATTAGCTGATTTTTTTTTACAACTTTATTCTTCATTGTTTCCTACCAATTTTCTCTCTTCACATGATACAACCTCTCTCATTCATTTCTCTCAACTTTATTAATGTAATTATAGTAATTTATAATTTAAATATATAATTATAGAAAATTATAATTTAAATATGTAATTTAAAATTTATATATATTTAATTATAGAAAATTATAATTTAAATATAAAATTATAGTAATTTATAATTTAAATATATAATTATAAAAAATTATAATTTAAATATAAAATTATATTAATTTATAATTTAAATATGTAACTATAGAAATTTATAATTTAAATATGTAATTATAATGATTTATAATTTAAATATATAATTAATTTATATTATTAAAATATATTATAATTATTTTAAATACCTTATTGTGTCTAGCTAGGGGATCTAGCTTAGTGAAATAAGTATGGTTTAGGAGTTATTGTAAATCTATTGAGACTGTCTTTAATTCCTATAAGATAAAGAAAAAATATCTTATTGTTAATCTAATGATTAATGATATCCTTATTTTTTATTTTACAAATTTCAGCTAATTACTCAATTAGTTTTACCAAACATTTATAATTTAATTTTTTATTTTTTAATTTTCAACTAGTTTTATCTAACAAACTCTAAAATTTAAAGTTAACTCCATTAAAATAGCTAAGTTGTTTCTTCATTCATTTGGGCTTTGTGTTGTCCTCCGGTCCATCATTCTGTTTGGGCATATATGACTCTTATACTTCCCTTTATTGCTTTTGTTCTCAATTTTGACTAGGCACAGATTTGTAATTTCCAAGGAGCTAGTTTTTACAAGCTAGATTGGGACACAATCTCAGCTTCTCATGGCGTTGTATCTATTTTTCACAAACATTGGTTAAGCAAGCCATTAGATGGTCCATTGGATTGAAAAAAGATTTCCAAGTTTGTGCTACAAAGACTCTCCCTACAATAAAAGTTGATAAACTTATTGATTCAGTGATCTATCAACACTTTTTCTTTTTATTTACAAATGTTATTAAAAATGGTGAGATCAAATTTTTTCACTTGTGATTCCTCCTCATCTAACTCAATCACCTTATAACTTATTGAATGAATGTTAAGAAAACACTTTTTCTATAATTCTTATAATTTATTAAAATTTATTAAAAACTTAATTGTATATATCGACATTCAACTATCATATTTCCTTATAAATATGTTATCTTTACTTCTTAATACTTTAAAAGTTACTTAAAAAGTCATATAAATTTTAATTAATAAGAGAGAGTTTTAATTAAATTCTTGATTAAAAATCACCCATTTTATGAGTTTTAATTATTATTAAATGATTCTTTTTTCTAAAGTTTGTGATTAAAATAAATTTTAATTAAGAAGAGAGAGTTTCAAAAAAGAATTTTTAAGAGAGTTTTTGTAACCCTCTTCAACTCGTAGTGTGGGTACCAAGGAGGTGAGTTTGGCATATTTTCATTTACATGACATCAAACTCATAATACGAATGTCTTTGCATTATAGTTTGGAATTTGAGCAAATGTTAAAACTAGTCAAAAAGTCTATTTATTTCTTTAGTAGTCCATTTGGAGTCTCCACATTCCACAAAAGATTAACATTTTTCTTCGTCAGATATTGCAAAATTATCTTTCCACTATAACATGTCTTGTATTAAAAAGTATTCAATGTTTTATTTGTTTTTATTTTTAGGAACGGCTAATAATAGTAATCTTAGAATGTTAGGTGGCATTTCTTATTTTTGTTTTCTGTTACTATTTTTAGAAAAAATAGAAAACAGTATCTTATAATATAGAAAATATTTTCGTTGAAAATATTTTAAAAAATAAAAAAATAATTGTTTTCAGTATTTTCAAAAGTTAACACTACATAAAAATTTAATAACAATATTGTAATTATATAAAAATTAATATATAAATTATTTTAAATTATATATAAATATTTATAAGTAAAATTGATTAAATTTAATAATATTATTTTTTAAAAATAAAAAATATAACTTGAAAACAAACATATTTTCTAAATATGAAAATTTAAAAGTGAAAATACTTTTTAAAAAATAAAAATATTTTTGAGAAAATAAAAATAGAAAATATTTTTTTTTAAAGATAGAATCATGTGTGTTAACCTTTTTACTTATATTTCATTTTTTTAATCAACTAAATGACTTTATAACTCTTTTACCTATTTGATAAGATACCATTTATGTAATTCTAATCCACTGCACACAATTTTTTTTTTGTCCTCAAGTATTAGACAGTGTTGCTGCCCACAGCATTAGAATGTCATTAAATCCATAGGTGAAAATGTAGTGAACAAAACTGACGGCATAATGTTTATCAAAATTCTTAAACTCAAGAATTTATGGAAATTCATACACTTAACTCTTAAAATTAACTCATAAACTTGTAAGACTTTAGCTAAAAAAATAATATTATAAAATCTATTAATGACATATATTCTTAACAAAATACTCTTAGCACAGTAATAATTTAACATTTCAATTTCATAAAATAGGAAAACAATGGATCACAAAATAGACTATAATAGTATATTAGTATTGAATAAGATTAAACTATGTAAGTGATCAAATTATATAAAAACTCAGATATATAAGTGAATACATTTTGAAAATGAATTAATTTTTTAAAATCCTTTTAAGGATGAACACTGTCATTACGGGTAAATGGAACAAAAATATAATTGATGTCAAACTCATTGCCTCACTTCAAACTTGAGAGTCTCCATGAATTTAGTGAGTTTATATATAAAAAAAAAGTTCAACATATAATGACCTCATTTTGTCTATAGGTTGAAAAAATAGTATGAGTTTAAGAATAGGCTTAATTAAGTTTTTTTTCCTAAAATTTTACCAAAAATTATTTTTTATTCTTAAAATTTAAAAATATTTTTTTAATCCCTGATTCATTTTTAATATATCTTCTTCCATTAACGCCGTTAAAAAAATGCTGACAGAGAACATGTTTTTGTACTCATTAATCACTCTCCTCTCAACTTTAATCCCTCAATATTCAAATTTACATTAGACACAACCATTTGCATTAGAACTTATAAACCAAAATATCTTTTGTGAAACTTTAGGGATAAAAAACTTAATTAAGCCTTAAGAATATAATTTGAGAGTATAACAATCATTGTGTCTAGGTGCACTATGTAACATCCAAAATTCAAAATACAAATATTCGAATCATCATTCATTTAAAAGAAGATTAGGTTGTTAAAAAAATAGTAAAAAATTAAATTTTGAATAACAAGATTAAATAATATTTCTTTTAAAATATAAATAAGATAAAATAAATCAAGATTTGATTTCAATTTAAACCCTTAAACTAATCTTTTATATTAAAAAAAATAATAAAGATAGAAAATTCATATAGGGTTAAGTAATTCTCTTAGAGAATTATAGACTAGTTAACTATTCAAGGATTGAAAAAGAAAAGAGGAGAAGAAAACAAATTAAAGTTTTTTAACCCTTCATGGTATGATTTTTCTAAATTTATTTTTATTTTAAGGTATTTTTTATTTAAGAGAATGTATTCACTTGTCCAGGGTATATATAGAATGGTTTTACTTTCCAATAATTGCTTTAGAATGTTGATGAAATACTTCAAGCATATATAGAATTCAAGACATTAAATTGGATATGTCTTACCTTTTTAATTAAACATTAATTTATGTGTGTTGATTATTAACTGTCTTCTGAATTGGTCAACTTACCCTCAGTTTAATTAATAGATATAATTAAGTGCATTTGTTAGAATATGACATTCTTATTTGGTATATAACTTTAGTGTGTTTTTAATATTTTATTGCAAGTACATTAATTATATTATTTATGTTATTACAATTTAATGAGATACCTTCATTTAAAATGGAGATGAAACTTGATATATTTCCATTTAACATGGGAAAGAGATTTTATATCCATCTAGGATGGGGAAGAGAACCGAGATACCTTCGTAATAATGTGGAGGAAGTAATGAGACGACATTGTATGAAATATGAACTTATAAACTTTTTTATGAATTTATTAAAAACGGGTTCTAGGAACTGTAAAGTGAGAGTAAGCATCATAAATATCATTATATTTTGTTGATTGTGTGTATGCATGACTATGTTAAATTAAAAACTATTTTTATTGTGTTGAGTATTATTACTAAAATGTATTTGAATTAAATTATAATTTATGTATGAGAAAAACATTTTTTTTATTGTTACAGGTAGCATAGGTGTATTTTTAGATTCTGCACCGACTGAAAACAACATTAGTTGTGAACTCTCTTGAAACTCGTTTTATTTATCAAAATTTTTGTTGTTAAAGTATTATTTTCAGAGTTAAAGGAAGAAGTTGTAAAAGTTAAAGAGACATGAAAACTTAGTTTCTAGCTTAGTTTTTTGTTTTTTATTTAAAATGAACATTTTTATCGTTATTTCAATTATTCATGTTTATTTTAGAAAAGTCTGCATTTAAAAATTATATTTTATAAGAATCCATATTTTATTCACCTTATTTTATATTAGGAGATATTTTTTATTTATTATTTCAGAAATTTTCTTATTTTTAATAATTCTTTATTTATTATACTATTTGGAATTCTACTTATCTAAGTGATTCATCATAAGGTGCAGTAAAATCGAATTGGAAGCTGTGAATCCCCTGCAATAATCTCTACAAGAGCATATTGCAAATCCTGCATGAAATAATAACTTAAAAACACAGATATAAGTTAAAATTCAATCAGATTAACAACACAAATCCTTAATTAAAACTAAATCATAAAAATGATAGTTACTTACGATGTGACTATAGTTATAATGCATGTCATGATAAATATTTTTAGACACGTTCAATTTTGCATGCTCTTATGGTCACTTATAATGCTTCATCTTGTTGCTGTGGAAAATGAGGAGGATGGTAGTCTAATTTGGAGAAAAAGGAGGAAAATTGTTTTTGCTATACCAATTTTAGACAATTGGGATTAAACTAAATGAATGATTATGATTATTATAGAGAGAGTCTCAGGGATTTGCTGGAGTCCAGAAAGCATTTAATTATTTTTTTTTTATATCTAAGAGTGGAAGAAAATGTCACAGATCTTACAATAATATAAATCTTATTCAATCAACTGATATAGACTTAATTGATCAGTATCTCATTTTATTATTTAGTTATAAAAAAAAAAGTTAGTAGCAGACTAACATTATTACAATTTTTTTTTAAACTTAAACAACTAAAATAGAAAGAGTTTTGAGATAGTTTAATTTAATTCAAATATTAAATAAGTTGAAAGGAAACCAGAAAATCCAGTACTAGCATTCTTGTTCTCGCAAGTGGGTGATAATTATAACAAAAATATATCAAAATCTAAGGATTTATTACACTTTACGTTTAAAAAAATTGTTAACTCTTAAATTATACATTTTGCAACTTCTAACCACTTTGGCAGCGCCTTAGGGCAAATGTATAACTATAAGAAGAACTACATCTGGAAATCATCAATAGATTTCGGATTCCGGTATAGTCGAAAATCGAAGTATATAAACCACTACATTGTTAAAATCTAAAGAACTGCCCTAATGAATTTCGGATTTCGACATATCTGAAATATAATATAATCCTAAAAAGGAAAGGAAATAAAACCTTAAAGAATTTTCGTCAAACTTAAATTTGAGCTCCCACAAAACAAATAATCAATTAACTAAATTAAACCAGAAGATAAATCACTGATTAACATCACTTCCAATAAAACAAAGCAAGACCTACAAAGTACTTGCTGCATAAAAGCCAGACACGCTAGATAAAAGGAATGCATCCAGGGAGAAACAAGTATTCACCGTCATGTAATATAATCTTACTGCATATTTTACTATAAATACAAGGCAAAAGATACGTGTCATGGATATACATTACACCTTAACCTCTCTGCTCTCTCTCTTGCTAATTTACTAACTCGAGCGCCAGAGTCTTATCTTACAGGTTCCCCCCTTTGTTCATTCTAGAAGATAAACACTCCTTCAACTTTATCAGAGACATTTCGAAAGGTTCATAGCGATTCTTACTCAAATATTTTTCGGTAAGAACAATACACATTAATTAACATATAATAATAATTTTAAAAAATTAATAAAATAGTAAATTTTAATTATTTAAATAATAAAATAATATAATTAATTAAATCACCTTACAAACTTAATAATTTTAAAAAATAGATACATTATAATTTAAAACTAAATGGACAAAATATAAAAATATCACGCGTCTTTGTATCATTTTCCAATTTCCACCGCTTGACCCTGAGTAAGCGTAGCAGTGAAGTAAAATCAAAATATCAAGAGAAAATATAAAACATTACTTTTATCTCGCGGTGACACATTCGATTTCTCATTCGATAATTTGGTTTCTATCTTCTCCTTTCTCAGTGACTCTGACTCTGTTTGCATCTTCTGTTTTTACTAACACAATATAAATATAAAAAAATAAGAATAATATTAGTAAAGAACAATTAAAATCACATACTTTCTTCTTCTTGTATGTCAATCCGATCAGATTCTACAGTCAATGATTTTGATTTGAGGGGTTTGCTTCAATAACACAAAAAGTAAGCTTCTTTGGAACCCTAGTTTTCTTTGTGCTTCCAGGTATTGCTGCATCGATTCCTCTTTTATTGTTATGTTCACTGATAATTGATTCTTTTTTTTGCTCTTATTATGTGGAAAATTTTATTATATCAGTGTCAATTTTTTAATTAATGGTTAATATTTTAAATCTGATATTCTGATTATTTTTATAAGTGGAACCTGAACAAAACCCTAGGATGTGTTGATTTTCTTGCTTTTTCTTGCAGCTAGGTTGATTTTCTTGAGAAAAGGTTTTGCTTTGTTTGATGGGTACGGTGGAGGCTCGATCGGAGGACCCATCTGGGTGTTCGTCGCCTTCTCCGGAGAATGACAAGAATGAGCTGAGGGAAGCTCTGTGTGCTTTGAAAAATGGGGCCTCAGAAAACGGGGTTGGTTTTTCTGGCCATGGCGACCAGGTTGTTGGTGATGGTGGGGGTATTGAAGTGGGGAAGAGAATGGAAAATACTAAGGGTTTGGATGCGAAGGGTTTTGAGGGGAGAGAAATGGAGGATGGTTGTCAAGATTTGGGTGATTCTGAGATGAATGGAGTCTCCTCTTTGTTGAAAATGAGAGAGAGTGGTAGGAATTTGATGTTTTCTTATGGGGGTGACAGTGATGGTACTGGGAAGGTGAACTCTGAGGGTGGTTCTGTTGAGATTGGAGTGGAAGGAGGAGAAAAGGATAGGAAGATGATTGAGGGTGAGGATGATCGAAATGGGAAAAATGTGATTGAAGATGTTCTAGTCGCTGATACAAGTGAAAACAAGGACATGGAAATGGAAGATTTAGGAGACGAAGGATGTGGAGGGTTTTCTGTTGGTGATTTTGTTTGGGGGAAAATTAAGAGTCATCCTTGGTGGCCTGGCAGGATTTATGACCCATCCGATGCCTCTGATTTTGCTTTGAAGCTGAGACAAAAGAATAGATTACTTGTGGCTTACTTTGGGGATGGAACCTTTGCTTGGTGCCATCCTTCTCAATTGAAGCCATTTGAGGAGAATTTTGAGGATATGGTGAAGCAGAGTAGCTCCCGGGCTTTTGTCAATGCTGTTGAGGAAGCTGTAAATGAGGTTGGAAGGCTTTTGTATTTGAAGATGCGTTCTTTGTGTGTTGCAAATAAAACTAGGTCTGAATTTACTTTGCCTCTTGCAGCCAATTCTGGAGTCAAGGAGGGAATTTTTATACCTGAAAATGGTGTAGAGAAACTTTCGGATGTTCTGATTGATCCAGCAGAGTTACTTTCTCGAGTGAAACAAATTGCTGAAATTATTTCCATTGCTAATGTTCTGGAGCTGGAAATATTGAAGGCTCGTCTTTTGGCTTTTAACCTATCACGAGGAGGTTGTAAATTACCTATCTACGAAGCACCCCAGCCAGTTGCTGGACTTGAAGATAGTTTAGAGGATAAAACAGTGAATATTGGCAGCAGTGAGGGTGCAATGGAAGCACCTGCCCACGGGCCATCTGAAGAAGACTACTCTACTGTGCCACTGAGCCCAAAATCTGGTGAATTGAGTCTGTCACATGGGATTTCAGGAAATAGATTGAATCATAAGATTAAGCAGAAAAGCATTGCTGAAATTATGGGAGAGGACAAAGATGTCAATACTAAAAATGAGGGAGGTGCAGCTGAAAAAGTGACTGTTAGAAAGAAGAGGAAAGGCAGTGAAGATACAATGGCATCTAAACCTGTTCATAAGAGAAAAAGGTTGTTCCCTAATACTAAACGAAATGTGGCAGGTGCTAAAAATGATGATGGTAGTAGGGGCAAAGATAACAGTAACGATGGAACATTGTCGCAGTTGAAAAAGAAGAAAAAAGCTTTTGGTATTGGAAACACTCATAGTGGGAGCAAAAAGCTAACTGATCAAGAAGCAAAGGTGAAAGGAAAAAATGAAAAAGGTTCTTTCTCAAGAGAAAGGAAGAAAAGCAAGTACTTGTCCCCTCCTTTCACTATTCCAACCAGAGACCTGGGGAAAGGAGAGATAGAAACAGAATCCCCTAAAGATTTTGGAAAAGATCAGTTATCAGAGGCGAACACCCCTGTACCTTTCAAATTGAATGGCAAGGCATCTCCGGGGAATTTTATAGAACAGGATCTTCCTGATAGCTCAAATTTCAAAACCCCAGAATATGATGAGAACAAGACTATTGATACAATGAAAATTCAGGTTCCAACGAGGGAAGTTCTGGCTGAAGTGTGTTATGCAGCTATTAATCCACAAACTCCTACAGATATCAATTCTCTGGAAAGAATTGTGGACTTCATTTTTATCTATAGAAGCTCATTATATCGCCATGGATCCTTCTACAAAATATACAAGAAGCACAAACCTAGCAAGAAGAGAAAGAAGTCCGAATCTGATCTTGTGACGTCGAGGAAAGATAAAATACAATCTGATCATAAATCAGCTAATAATGATTCAGAGTCAAAGAAGAGAAGAAGAAAGAATGAGACAACTTCTGGTTTGCCTGAAGAGAAGCAATCTGCTGAAGCAAAGACTCGCAAGAACGGAAGTGCTGCCCTTTTTGTCTCATTCGAGGCAGGATCCTCTCTGCCTTCAAAATTAGATCTTATAACACTGTATAGTAAATTTGGTGCTCTGAATGAATCAGAAACATATATGTTCTCTAGCGCCCACACTGCACGTGTGTTCTTCATGAAAGCTTCTGACGGTGAAAATGCCTTGAGCCATTCACAGAACAAGAACCCCTTTGGCTCCTCCCAAGCCACTTTCAAACTCCAGTATCTTTCTTCTGGTTCCAAATCTGAAAAATCAAAGGCTAAAGCTTCTTCAGCGAAGAAGGACAAAATTCCAGCCAAACCATCTACTTCACTGTCACCAGATAGTGAAGCATCTAAATTGATCTACATAAAGAAGAAACTTCAGGGTATGACCTCAATGCTGGAAGCATCAGATGCCAAATCACCTGATATGAAGACAAAATTAGAGAGAAAGATGAAAGGGCTTTTGAAGGATGTGAACAAAATGGTTGAATCTTCCAAATAACTCATGGAATACTAGCAATTATTTGGCTAGTAATCAGGGTAGGTTTATGATATGATATTTCAATTTAGTGAGACTGTCTTTGTTTGAGGATCAATTTATTTGTCTCATTGCTGAGTCTAGCTTTATTTAAGAGGTTAAAATTTTACTCATATCAGTTTGTTGTGTAGGATATGAAACTTGTTGTATCACTTGTATGCATAGGTTATATAGACACCAACATCCATTTTGATTTTCTGTCCCTTATTATAGTGGTGAACAAACAGTTTTAAGGATCAAGGAAATAATGTTTTATTTTCTATAATGTTATGTGAAATACTTTTAATTCTGTTGTAGCTGCGATTGTTGATGTTGATTTAACAGGAAAAAGAAGGCGGAACCCTTTTGTAGAAATAAAGTCATCCCCCTATTTGGCCATCTATCATGATTCTCTCATGTAGCTTTTATTGTGGTTATGAATAGAAGAAGACAGAAGAGCAGTTTTGTGAAGTTGGCATGTCTTTTCGTTTCAAAATGCTTGTCGATTTAGGTTCTTTTATATATCAAGAAAAGGTAATAAAAATATATCAAAAGAGTATGGTGATATTATCAAATTATTCTTCTTTGTTAATATTACATTAAAAAAATAAAGTGACATTATAACATATGGAGAAAACAATTAATTATATATTGAAAGGTTTAATGGAACACTTTGGAATTTATTTTTTTTTCAAATGTGACATTGATTTTGGACGGAGGAATTATTTTATACTACCTATTTTAAAAAAATTGATAACTTTTGTCACAAGACATTTCATAATTTATATGGAGCATTTAATTTTTATTGATAATACTGCATTTGATAACGATAAAACAAGTAAATTAATCATGTTTATTTAAAATATCAATAAAATTAATGTTTTTATTGATCAATGAAAATAATTTCTAAATGTCTTAAAAGAAGAGTAAGAGGGAGTATATTATTTTATGCTAAACACTACCTGAAAATATCATCTATTGCATTGACTACAAAGGGATGGTTTGCTTGCAATTGCATTCAGATCTCAATGTCTACAAGTTTGGATCTATTATAGAGATCTGCAACGTGTGTCTAAATATATATATACCAAAGAGAGAATTTGGTTACTCTAAAGTAAATATAAAAATCCTACTCTTCATCCTATAAATTTATTTTTTTAAAATCTAATAGTTTTAATAAATAATTAATCTTAATAATTAGATTTCAACGATAAGAATATTCTTATGTGACAATGATAAGAATATTTTGTAGTCATCCAAATTTAAATAAATGGTTCATATTAAAACAACTCACTTAGATATATCATCTACATCCTTCATCATATCACCCTACCAATAAGTAATATTTTTCCCCTACCACCATTGTCGTTACCACCCACCACTATCACTGTCACTCCCATCACCACCACCACCAGTGGTAGCGACGACAACGGTGGTGATAGCGGTGATAATGGTGGTGGTGGGTGGCGGCGGCGATGACAATGGTGCCAGTGGTGATGACGACAATAGTGATAGCGGTGGTGATGGCGATGACGACAGTGGTAGCAATGGTGGTGACGATGATGATGGTGGCGGTAATGGTGACGACAGTGATGATGTAATAAGGTGGGAGAGTAATATTATTTATTGGTGGGGTACCACAGTGAATGATGTACATGATATCTTTAAGTGAACTGTTTTAATGTGAACTCTCTATTTAAACTTAGATGGCTACAAAATATTCTTATCATTCTCACAAAAGAATACCATTTTCATGTGATACACCCCTTATATGTATATATATGCCTAGTACTTAGGGATGGCAATGGGTAAGTCTGGATAAGATATTATAATATTTGTCTTTATACCTGCGTTTAAAACATGTACTTGTATTAAGCTCCATATCCAAACAAGTAGTAACTTCAATCTTATCCTTGTACCTGATAAGTATCTATATACTCATACCTCAACCCTTAACCTGCACTTTAGTTAAGTATAAAGATAATAAGTCAATATTTTTTACACATAAATAAGAAAAACCAACTGACATAACATTAAACATACAACAAATTATAAAATACTTCCAAAAGTTTTAATATGATTATACATAAATTTATGTTTTTTTATTATATTATTTTATAAATAACTCAATTTTTCTCGTAAATTATATTGTTGTCTTATTAAATTTATGTAAAATATATTGTATGTCTCTTTTTATTCTGTAATTATAATATTTATTATAGATTATAATACAAAAATAATATTTTTAATACTATATTTTTTACTCAATTATATTTATGTAATATTATATAATATAATTATAGTAGATAATATTATATATATATATATATAAAAGGTGTGGAGCGGATCGGGTTGGGTACTATAGTATTAATAATCACATATTTTTATATGTCTAGAGCCGAATTTATTTTTGCTGTTAATTACCCATCTTGAGTGAGAAAATTTTTGTCTATACCCGACATAGGTTCATTTTATTATCTCTACTTGTACTTTGAATTGTTGATTAATGTGACATCATATAAATATATTATGTCTCTTTTTATTCTATAGTTATATTATTTATTATAGATTATAATATAAATAATATTTTTAATACTATATTTTTTACTCAATTATATTTATATAATGTTATATAATATAATTATAGTAGATTATATATATATATATATATATAAAAGGTGCGGGTTGGGTAATGTAGACCTATAGTACTAATAATCACATATTTTTGCAGGTTCAGAGTCGGATTTATTTTTGCTATTAATTACTCACCCTACTTTCGGTGTAGGTTCATTTTATCACCTCCACTTGTACTCTGAATTGTTGATTAATGTGACATCATATAAATAACAGACCGACTTATTTGACGCGTACTACTAATTTGTTGTTGTCAAAGTAGATAAATTCAGTCATTAAAAAGTCACTAATTTGTTGTCAAATTAGATAACCAAATTGAATTTTATAAAAATATGATAACCATATTGAAACAAAAAATAAATTAGAGGATCAAGAAAATAATTTAAGCTAAAAAAACTAAGAAATACATAGTTTCATCTTCAAAAATAACATCTCATATTAATATATCAAGGCTACATAAAAATACTTTGGTCGAAATAAGTCATCTTGTTATTACTTTGAAAAAATTAATATACCCCAAATGTTAATTTATTAATATGTTAGTTTTTGTTAATGAATGAATTCAAACCTACTAAGGATGAACATGAGTTGGATTGGGTCGGGTTTAGACAAACACAAGATCCAACCCAATCATAAAACATTGGGTTAGATTAATTGGGTCAATATTTTAAAAAATATTTTTTTTAAAAAAAAGTAAATTTTAGAATATTGTTTTGTTATCATTTTTAGGATATTTAAAAAAAATAAATTATATAATTGTTATAAAATAAAAATAAAAAATAAATTATAGTTATAAATTATATATAAAAACTAAATCAAATTAAAATTAACATACTACTAAATTTTCAAACAATAATAACTAAAGAATCATTTGTCTAAAATAAAAGTCAACACAATTTGTCAAAGCTAGTCAAGTCATACAAATAAATACAAACTACATAATTTGTTCAACTAAAAAACATAATATAAAAAGAAACATATAATAACAAAACACATAATTTTAAATAATAATAATATATAATAATTTAATATTATGGTCTGTTGGGTTGGGTCTTAGGTTTAACTTACTGAATCTATCACTCAACCATTAGTGGATTGGGTTTGATTTAGTTGGATCGGATTAAGTATTCGGGTCACCCAACCCAATGAACACTCCTATAACCCACAACTTCTCCTCCCCGTCCCATCTCTCCACTTTACCCTCACATCAACCTTATATAACTCTGATTAATTGTAGTTTTAACTTGTTAAAATTTTAAATGAAATGTACTTTTCTCTTTCCTTTTGCTAGGAGAGATTAAAAACTAGCCTACAATATTATCAAAGCTACATAAAAATAATAAGAATAAACAAGGTTTAATTTCCTAAATCAATCCTCTCATTGGTTACCTCAGCACAAAAACAGAAGAAATTGAAGAACAAAGCATGAAATAGAAGAAGATGAAGTAGCAGAAGTGTAAGGATGTGTCTCCAAAGGTTGGAGATAAACCTTGTTAGAAGCTCGTTATAAGATGTTTCTTGACAAAAATCATGGAAGAGAAGAACTCTTCAAAGACAAACTTGGCCAAGGGAAACAATGCTTTCACAAGCTCTCAAATTAATATATGATCAAAGATTACAAATAATGTAAGGTAGGGGTATATATAATGTTCGAAATCTTGGAGCCCAAGACTACTAAGCATGGTTGATGTCCAAACTAGGCTACCCACACACCTTTAAATAAGTCTAGATACATGGAGGGTGCGATTTGTGTGATGGGGTGTAGAAAAAAGGGTGAGGATGAGTCATGCACTAAGTGTGACCCTAAATGCAAGGGTCAACCCTCTCCTTGGGCTTCACAAACCCACTTGCATGTACATAGGGCAAATCACACATCTACACTATGATCCAATGGCCAACTACCCTCCAAAACAAATATGACCCTAAATGTAAGGGTCAAAAGTCAACTACCCTATACAAAATCATCTACCTAATATTTACAAGAGGAGTATAATGAAAAAAAGGCTAATAAAATATCTCAAGCTCAACTTGAGCTTGAGTTTTCTATGTTTATCGCTACTCTAATAATCCTCCTTTATTCTTCTAAACAGCGCCTTAGTGATGAATCCTTTTAGAAGAGAGATCCACCAAACTACTTGATTTAGAAAAGAAATGTCCTAAAATATTAGTTGTTTGTCTTTTCTATAAACATGTTTACTATATTTGTACATGTTTTCTTCCTATGTTTTATTTAGAGCCGTTAGTGTTTTTGAGTCATTTTATTCTTCCACATCCTTATTTGAGAGAATGTGCAACCAAGAATCTAATTGTTTTACGTGTAACTCTATAAGGTAATAGCTAAACTACAACTAATCCACTGTAAACCATGGGGAATTCATTTTTCACTATTGTAAATGATTCTTTTGAATAAGAATTCTCATTTAAGCACGGCACAACTTTTTTATTGGTTTTGAAAAAATAATAAAACTTTGAAAAATGTTTATAACTATTTATTGCTTTGAAAAAATAACAAAAAAAATGTTGTAAGTGCTGTAGAAGAAATTTAAACAAGAGAAAAAAGAAAATATTTAAACATTAATATAATAATAATTTTTTTAACATTACATTTGTAACATTATACAATATAATATTTTCATTTATATAAATAGATTATCATGAAATTTTTTAACAACATTAATTAATTATTCATCAATGAATGATTAGAGAATTTTAATTGCAATTACAAAGTCCGAATAGGGGTGTCTGGACTTGTAAAAAAAATTTGCCCGTAACCGATTCCACTTCCATACTGCTCCTCCACACCAGAAGAAATGGTGAAGAAAGCAGCAACAATAACTTTGGATGTGTTTTTAGCGTATTGCAAAAATTTGGTTACCGTGTATGTGAGTAGGAAGAAGCATTGCACAATAGCAATAACTCATTTGTAGTGCTGCTTTTATTTCTTCTTCCTCAAGCACCGATCCTTCGTTTCCATTACAAATAAGAAAGCAGCAGCAAAATAATCTCAACAATTGCAACATGAAAGTTGATTCGTGATTTGTTACTTTCCACACGCTCCCTTGCAAAGATAATTGAAACTTGTATTTTGCAATACACTAAGAACACATCTCAGGTTTATCAATGCCGAATGGGAAGACAAAGGCCTCGAATCACCATCTTCTTCAGAAGCAGAGCAAAGTTACTTGAGATTGTGACCTCAAACCTTTCTTCCACACCTGTAAGGTTTCTCTTGGAACAATTGCAACTACAAACTCCAGGCAGGTGTTTTTGGACTTGTAAAAAAAATTGATTTTTTTACAAGAGATGCAAGAAAAAGGTAATTTAATTTTTTACTTTTTTTATCTAAAACATTTTTTTCATTTTAAAAAATTATGGAGGTGTAGAGAGAAACTATATAGATGCAAGGAGAAATTTTCCAATCTTAATCATTAGTTTAATTTCATGCAAAATTATCAATCTTTGACTGACTAATTATTGAAAAATGTAAAAGTAAGTAACATGTAAAAGTGAGATCTGTTTAAGTATCCAACATAAAGTATTTCATTATTGATGCTCTTTTCCATCTCTTACAATGTCGAGTGTGTTTCTCTCACTTGTCCTTAACAACTAAACTTATGATTTTGCTAATGGGATATGATAGTGTGTGGGTAAGTTAAAAGAGTCTCTTACCTTAGAAAAGGTAATTTTTACCATTGGATATGATATGTTTGAAATCTATGGCTCACTTTTTTTATTTCTCACTTTTCTAGGGATAATGTTGGATGCCTACTTAGAGCTAAGGGAGTAAGGAATGTAAGATCCAAATAAGGTCGTAGATTAGTGGATCTAGTTCCCTTAATTCAAATTTGAATTTGAAGTAAGAGACAAATAGATGTTGCCTAGGATGGATAGAGAAGGTGGCGCCAACTAGAGGGGTCATGTGGGTCCTATATGCTACTCATGCACATGTGTATATTTAAGAGGTGTGGAAATAAAAAAAGGGGTGTGGGAATTAAAATTCACACATCCTCTTGCTCCAAAAAGGCTCAACTTCTACCATATATCCCACAGAAATAACTAATGACACCCTATGCACAAAAATAAGCGAAAACAAAGGGATATGACAAAAAATAAAAGGCCTAAAATATGCTAAAAGCACCTACTCAAAATACTACACAAACTATGGCCCTAGATGTCTTCATGAAGCTCCCTCTTAGACATGTCTTCTCTCAATCCTCCTATCCAAGAGTCCTTGCTAGATAGTATTGCATCATCTCTTCTTCTTTGGAGAAGATTTGACCTCAAATCCTAAGGCCTTCTTCCTCTTCTTTCAGTCCTGCAAAAACATAAACAAGGTGGTTAACAAGTGTAAACTCTTAAGAGTCAGGAGAGTGAAGGATCTATGAGGTAACCCCTCTTGGTTGGGGTAGTAGAGGTAGTGTAGGGGCCTTCACACAACAGTTCTCCAACTAGTACCTAATGCATTAAGTAGTAGCCTTACATAGTTTGAAATAGATGGAGAAACTATACTTGGTGAATCAATGCACTCACTAAGGAAGGCTAAGTAATCTTTATCCTTTTATTCATCCCAAGAGATAATGATGGGCCTAAGGGTGGACCTTTCTTGCATGGTCTCTTGGAATTGAACTTGAGATTAGGTTTGAGTCTCCAAGGTTTTTGGCTCAATCTCATGCTCAACTACAATAGTCTCATCTTCAAGTAGAGTTTGAGGTTGTGATGCATTGTGCTCAATGGTGATAGGTACCACCTCAACTTCTACTTCTTTATTAGAAGAATCATCTTCAAAAAAATCCTTCTTGGGGTCCAAGGGGTAATCTTTTTTAAGGCCATTCTTCCCTTCATGTCTCCCAAATCTTGAACTTTACATGCATGATTAAGATCAAAGGATGAAAGTTCAAGCTCAACACTGGGGAGTGTATGCAATGATGCCTCCATGAGTTGAAAGTAGAGAGGTTGTTCAATTAAGAGGCTATGTTTTAAGTCTGTTTTTGTAGAAAAATGGCTCTCCTTTAGCATAACCATCTTGGAAGTGACATTTCCTTCCATCCTATCAACTTTTAGTGTTTGATTTTTTTCTTGTTTCTCTTCCTTTTGCCTTTTATTTTTCAAAATAAGTTGGTCCTCCAACAGTTGAGAAGGTGTAAGAGAACACAACTTGAACTTTGTGCCCAAGTCGGAAAAGGTAATCTCATTAGACTGGTCATCATGAAGATCTTTTCTATCATAGTGTCATGGCCTCCCTAATAAGATATGAGTCCTTCCATTAGAACTACATCACAGAGGATAGCATCCTTGTAGTTCCTAATGGAAAAGGGCACTTCAACTTCCTTACTTTTATTCAGTCATTGAAGTCTGTAAGGTTTGGGATGAGGAATGGAAGTCAATGACAACTTTTCAACCAACCTAGTACTACAATAGTTGCAACAAGAACCACTATCTACAATAAGATATCATACTTAATCATAGACCTCACATCTTGTATGGAAGATGTTCTCTTTTTTAGATTGGCTAGGATTATAAGGTTGACTTCCAAGAAGTTTCCTAACCATCAATCAATTTCCCTCATAAGCATAAGTTTCCTCAATATGAATGTTACCCATTCTTCCTCACTCTCACTAGAAGAGAAAGATGGTCACTCTCAATGTCTTGGCCCCTCATGATCATGGTCTTTTTGTTGGGGCATTGGGAAGCAATATAACCTCTCCCAAAACATTTAAAGCATTTAATGCTACTAGCTCTAGAACTAGTGAGGGGGTCATCTCTAGTATGTACAGGATTTTTCTTTTCATGCAAGCTTATGATAGGTTCATCCTTAGGGTGGCTCTTGGAAGAGCTCCCCTTGGTTTGGTCCTTATTTGCATAAGAGTGAAGAGAGTTAGTAGAATAGTCTTTGCTAGAAAAAGTTCTTCTCTTCAATTGTTGATTGATTTTTATGCAAATCTAAACAAATCATCTAGATCTCTATATGGTAAGAGCTTAACCTTATCTCTCATCTCAAGGCTCAAGCCACTAAGAAATCTAGCTTTAATGGACCTAGACTCTTTAGTGATTCCAACTCTCACTATAAAAAGCTCCATTTGTTGTCTATATTCTTCAACACTCATGTTGTGTTGTTTTAACCTTTGAAGCTTATCAAGGAGTTCATTTTCATAATAAGAGGGAATGTGCCTCCGCTGCATGACCCTCTTAAGATCATTCCATTATTCAATAGGAGGATCATGATGGTGGTGCCTCTCATCCTCAAGAGCAGTCCACCAATACCTAGCATACCCTTGGAAGCTAAGGGTTGCTAGAGGAACTTTTCTCTCTTTATTGATTTTAAAACATTTAAAGAGTTGTTCTACCTTCATCTCTCAATCAAGGTAGGCTTCCACATTATCCTTTCTAAGAAAAGGTGGGAGATCAATTTTTTGTTCATGATTTTGGTTTTGATTTCTCCTCACCCTAGGTCTAGGTCTCCCATTAAACCAATACCCTTTTTTCTTTCTTCTCTCTCTTTTCTTTCTCTTTTCTCCCTCTTTAGCTCTCTTTTTCTTTTTCTTCCCTCCTTATTTCTCTCTTACCTTACTCTCCCCCACTTTCTACTCTCTAAACTAACTAACAAAGTTATAAATAGTGTTTGCCTTAAGGGTGTCCCCCAATTGGTTCACACTCTTGTTGCTAAAGTTATGTGATTCCATGAAAGTGTGTAATGTAAATTCTACTAGATGCACTTATTTCCCTTCAATGTTTTCTCACCTAATGAAGACAAGAGTCTTTGGAACTCAAACCTCCAATCTAAAAGCATTTTAAGTAAGCAACAAACTAAGCCTAAACGTGAACCTAAAATAGTGCAAAAGCCTTTGAAATTCTAAGAACCACTAAATGGTTTGAGCAAATAAAAGACAAGAAACTAAAAGTTTAAGGTTTTGACGTGCTCCAAAAGGAATGAAAAGGTATACCATTTCCTACTTCAAACCTTAAAACCGAGAAACTAAGATAACTATTACAAACAAAAGGAAGTGATCCTTAAAGGAACCCAACACTTCCTAAAATAGGCCTTTAATACAAGGAATTAAACAAAATCAATAAAAGAAATCTCCACTCCAAGCTCCTCTCTCAAGTGTCTGCACTCTTGTTTTACTTGCTCCACTTGTTCAAGTTCTTCTTGGCTTAATCAACTCTTCCTCAAAGTGATACCCTTGTGGAAGGCTCCCAAACCAAATATTTTCTCCAAGAGTATTGGCACAACACCAAGCAATCTAAAAAGCAAAGAGTAGAAGCACAAAAAGCAAGAAAATGCTCAACAACAAAATCACACAATCCAAATGGAAGGAGTAATATGGACAAAACTAGAATGAGTAAGATAAAAGACAAACTAGAATTAAAGCTAAGAAAGAAGGCTAAACACACTAAGAATTTCCTAGAAAGGCACTATATAAGAATAAGGACTAAAAAGCAAATACAACAAAATTTTCACAAATTGCACAAGTAGAAAATTACGTGTGGTCAGGTGCTATATAGGTCCAAACTCAAGCAATCTCAACCAAATTCAGGCACTCTTTTGCAATTTTAATTTTTCTATTAGGTACATCCACTTTTGCTATATTTTTTTATACTTTTAAACCTTTTTTATAATTTCTTTTGACTTCTTTTTTTTATACCTTTAGATATGTGCCTAATTACTACTTTGAATTGAAATTTTTGTAAGTAATTAGAAGGTACTAAATGCTTGAGAAGAAGCTAAACCAAGGCACACAAAAGTTTTAAATCAAAGTTCAATTTAAGAAAACATAAGCAACTCAAAATGTACTAAAATTTAGAAATGATTTTAGGTAATGCACCAAGAGTTTTTTTTATTGTGATTAGAGCTAAGTTTGCACAAGTATTTTAGCCTCAAGTTCACAACAATTACTCAAGCAATCCTTAAGAAGAAAATCAATCCACAATTAATACAAGAAAGAGCTACTAAAAATTCAAACAAGAACAAATTGATATAAGATGAAATTGAGCTTTTTTTTGAGAAAATTTTTAAGGAAACATGCTTGATCTAATATCATGAAAGACTTCTTTAGAGAACTTACTCAAAAGGCTAGAACCTCTATAATGCTCAATTTCAAAGAAGAAGCAACACACTTTTTAGAACATATAAAAGAGGTTAAACTAAGGAAATTAATATGACAAAATAAACGACTAAAAAATACTTCTAATGATAAAAACTTGAGATTATAAAACTGAAAATAAGCACCTAAAAGTGAGACACAAAAACCAAACACAAACCAGCCAATGAAATGCAAAAATGAATCCAAAACACCTGGCCCAATGTTGTGGTTTTCACCACAAAGGTGTGCTTTTAAGGTAAGGTGCTTCTTAGGAACTTCATTTAAGCAAAATTTGGTTGAACCTTTGTCCAGGTAAATAAAGAAAATGTAAAAAAAAAAGAAGAGAAAAATTAAACTAAAAAATTTGGATTTGAAATTTATTTTAAAAAATAATTAAAATTCCAATAAATAGAAAAATGAAAACTAGAAAAAATAATAATACAAAATGTGCATGTTTCATTAAAAAAAAGGAAAGAATTTTTTTTAAAACAAAATATAGTTTTTTAAAAAACAAAACATATAAAATCTACAACCCCACCCTACTCCCTTTCTTGTACTACCTATCCTATGTTTGCAACTTCTCTATTCTCCCATTGTAGCCACCATCGAGCCATCAACATACAACCACCAATTCCTGTTGCTCTTCAAAGTGTACACATCCAAAATCAAAACTTCATTAAATAAAAAACACTCATTTTCTCCTCAAAAGGGGATTACCCTCAACTTTATAGGGAAGTTTTTCCTCTCCCTCTCACTTTTGAAGATCTTCCTACACTCACTCATTTTTACTCTCTTATTTTAATCTTTCCCATTCACGGTGACAAGGGTACCTCACAATCCTTCTCATTTTTTTCACCATCCTCTCTCTCGAGCACAACACAACAACATTACAACCTCATTGATCATACCTAGCCATAAGACCACTTTCTCAACTCTAGCTTAATCATTCCTACCATAAAAAAAGCCATATTGACTCTCATGAAATATCATAATAGTAATGTTCCCTTTGAGACTCCATAAACAACCTCTATACACGAGCATGTAATCTCCACTTCACCTTAAGCCAATGCTAGAAATCATCCACACTCTCACATGAACACCCTCTTAACCACTCAACGCCATCATATACCCACCATTATACTCTAACTCACTACCTTTGAACCACCACATAAGAACTGTGAACCAACTTCAAACACTTGTACAATCTATCACCACTGTTCGCTTTTGAACTTGGTAATATGCAAGTTTCATGTTCGATCTCCACACATATTTGTTGAGTCTCGTTTCTTGGATCCTATTATTAGCCAATTAAGAACTCATTCTTTTCTTTTCTTCTTATTGTAAACATGTACATGGTTTCATATGAAACTTTTATGTATGCTTCCTCTTTTACATACTATGTATATTCATTTTTTGCTTAGCAATGGGCACTCAATGCTTGCTTTGGATTCTTTTATGTCTTATTTAGCAAAACCACATAACGTCTTTTATTTTCCTTTATGTTTATATTAAGTTTTTTATTTTATTCACTTTATTTGTAGGCATGGCTCCATGTAAACACACGTAATGTTTTTCTATCTATTAAAAGTTGTTTTGGGATTTTGATAAATTATGAGTAGAATATGACATATTTTCTTGTTTCTTTTTTTTTTATTTGTTCAAAATAATAAAGTAAGATGAATATTGTATTCATTATTATTTAGATTTTAAACTCACAGGGTAATTTCATCTTCCAAGTTGGCTTTGTAGAGATATGGAAGAGGATAAGGATGTCTTGTTCATTCTATGTTGAAATTTAGTAGCTCTTGTGTGTACGACTTGTGAAGTGATTTTTGTGCTACAGATTGCTTGAGATATTGGTCATGACTTTGAGCATCAAACATGTGAAATTAAGAGATCTCTAAACACAATCAAATACTTTAGGTGCATTTGTCACTTCTAATTTTAGTACATTTTGAGTTGTTTTGTATTTTCTTAGATTTCACTTTAAGTTTAATTTGTGTGCCTTGCATTTTGAGTTTGTTCAAGCATTTATGACCACTAAATCACTCATAAAATTTCAATCAAAACAAGTGGTTAGGTCCATATAAACTTATAATAAAAAAAAAGAAGTTAAAAGAAAATATAAGAAAAAAGCAAAAAGTTCAAAAGAAGTACAAAAGAAAAATAGGAAAAGTAGATGCACCTAATAACAACTTAAAAATTGCAAAAGAGTGCCTAATTTTGGTTGAATTTGCTTGAACAAAACCTCTACTAGTCTTGTCCATTGTATGTGTGGTTAGTGAGGTGTCACTAACCACACATACAATGGACAAGATGAAGGTACTCTTTAAATGTTTTAAAATAAGTGAAGAGAGAAAAATGCTCCTAACAACTCTTCAAATGTCTTCAAATAAGGTGTCACCATCATAATTATCCTATTGAACATTGGATTGATCTTAAGGGGGTTATGAGGTGAAGACACATTCCATTTTATTATGAAAGAGAACTCCTTGATAAGCTTAAAAAATTAAGACAACACATTATGAATGTTGAAGAATATAAAAAAAAAATGAAGCTTTTTATAAATGAGAGCAAGAGTCAATGAAGAGCCTATGTTTACCATTGATAGATTTCTTAATGTTCAATAGGATAGTTATGATGGTGACACCTCATTTTAAGACAATGTGGAAGCTACCTTGATTGGTAGATGAAGGTACTCTTTAAATGTTTTAAAATAAGTAAAGAGAGAAAAATGCTCCTAACAACTCTTCAAATGTCTTCAAGTGAGGTGTCACCATCATAACTATCCTATTGAACATTGGATTGATCTTAAGGAAGCTATGAGGTGAAGACATATTCTCTTTTATTATGAAAGAGAACTCTTTGATAAGCTTCAAAAATTAAGACAACACATTATGAGTGTTGAAGAATATAAAAAACAATATGGAGCTTTTTATAAATGAGAGCAAGAGTCAATGAAGAGCCTATGTTTACCATTGATAGATTTCTTAGTGGCTTGAGTTTTGAAATAAGAGATAAGGTTGAACTCTTACCATATAGAGATCTAAATGATTTGATTCAAATTTGCATCAAAGTGGAGCAACAAATGAAAAGAAGAACTTCTTCAAAGAAGAACTTCTTCAAAGAAGAACTACTCTAATCATTCCCCCTACTCTTATGCTAATAGGGACCAAATAAAAGGGAGCTCTTCCAAGAGCCTACCAAAGAAGAACCCATCACAAGCATGCGTGAAAAGAAAAATCCTAGGCATTCTAGAAAGGACCCCCTTACTAGCTCCTCATCTAAAGCTAGTAGTATTAAGTGCTTTAAGTGTTTTGAGGATACTTATCCTTGTGAGGGGCACTTCTTGGAAGCCAACCTTGGAATCCTAGTCAATCTCAAAGAGAGAACATATTCCATACAGATGTAAACTTTTTTACCAAGCATGTCATCTCATTATAGATAGTGGCTCTTGTTGTAATTGTCGTAGTACAAGGTTGGTTGAGAAGTTAGCCTTGACTTTCATTCCTCACCCTAAGCCTTACAAACTTTATTATTTGAATGGGAGTAAGGAAGTGGAAGTCAATCAACAAGTAGAAGTGTCTTTCTCTATTTGGAACTACAAGGATGCAATCCTTTGTGGTGTGGTACTAATGGAGGCAGCCCATATCTTGTTAGGGATGTCATAGCAATATGATAAGAAATTTATTCATAATGGCCACTTTAATGAGATCATCCTCACCTACTCGGGCAAGAAAATTAGGTTGTTTCCTCTCCTACCTTCTCAAGTGTTAGAGGATTAACTTATTTTGAAAAATAAAAACGATAAGGAAGAGAGAAAAAAAAAAGAAAAACTAAACAAGCATTGAAAGTTAATGGGATGGAAGGAAATGCTATTTCCAAAAAGGTTGTACAAAAGGAAAGCCATTTTTCAACAAAAAAATGGACTTCAAACATAGCCTCCTCCTTGAGCAACCTCTCTACCTTCAACTCATGGAGGCACCAATGCATACCTTCCCAAGTGTTGAACTTAAACCTTTATCCATTGAGCTTGACCATACATATCAAGTTCAAGATTTGGGAAAATGGAAAGGAAGGATAACCTTTAAGAGGATTTCCCTTTAGACGCCAGGGAGGATCTTGCTGAAGTTAATTCTTCCATTGAAAAAGTAGAAGTTGAGGTTGTGCCCATAACCTTTGAGCATAATGCACTACAACCTCAAACTCTACTTAAAGATGAGGCCAACATAGTTAAGCATGAGATTAAGCCCCAGACTTTTGATACTCATAGCCAATCTCAAGTTCAACTTTAAGAGACCATGCAAGAATGGTCCACCCTAGGCCCATCACTCTTTCTTAGGGTGAACAACAAGATAAGTCTTACTTAGTCTTCTTGGATGAGAGCTCTAATGCACGAAGTATAGTCTCTTCACCTATTTCCAATTATATGAAATTAGTACTAAATGCATTAAGGGTAGGTTAGGGAACTATTGTATGGAGGCACGTACACCATGAACATTTTTCAAAACTTAGTGCACACCTCCACTTCCCTAACCATAAAGGGCTACACCATAGACCACTTACTCTCCCCACTTTTATGAGTCTACACCTGCTGACAACATTACTTATCCTTCTGCAAGACTAGAAGAAGAGGAAGGAATGTCTCTAAATTTAAGGTCAAATCCTTTCCAAGGAGGATGAGATTATGCAATCCCACCTAGCTTGGACTCTTAACTAGGAGGATTATGAGTAAACATGGCATGGAGAAAGCATAATGAAGAGATTTTAGGCCATGGGAGGAGCAATCCAAGATTGCATCGGGTTTGAAGTGTTGGATGTGGGTAGTCAATCAAAGCCTGAACCCTCCATTGAGGAACCTTTTACGTTGGAGCTGAAACCTTTACTATCAAACATTTTGAACTTGTGTCACCATAATGTTAATAGTCTTCTCTTGAAAAAGAAAATAAAAGAATTGTTTCAAGAAATATTTTTTAAAAAAAAAATTGTATAAATTTTACTTTTATTTTTATATTTTTTAAAATTATATATATAAGATTTTAATAACATCTTTTAAGGTTTAAAAATTGTAAACCTGAATTAATATAATTATACAATTAAAAAAAGAGTAAAGTATAAAATAAACATTTCTCATTTTTTTAATTGTATAATTAAAAAAATGAGAAATGTTTATTTTATACTTTAAAAATGATAAAATCACTTTAAAGAATCCTAATCTTTTTTTAAAAATTAGAAATTAGTTATTATTTATTGAAAATTTAAAACTCAAAGATGAAGCAAACTACAAGGGAATCTAATATAAGGTATTTATGTCAAGAGAGTCTAACTCAATTGGTTAAATAGATGTGTGGGTTATTCTAAAACCCTTTTCTTCAACTCTTATCAAGAAAATCAACAAAAAACAAATCTAATGTATTTATAATTAGAAATTACATTTTTTATGTGAATTACAAATTATAATGACCAATTACAATTTTTTTCAAATCTTACACGAATAATGTGTTTTGAAAAGTTAAAAAAATTATATTATTTTATTAATTAATTATATGTATAATAAATCATTTTATAATCGATTACCATCAGAATCAATTTTTATTTAAATAAAGTTTTTAAAAAGTGATCTAAAAATAATTACATTTATTTGTATATAATAAAAAAGCAACTTTTGTTATATAAACAGATGCGAAAAGCACTGAAAATAAATTGTTTGAAATATAATAAAAAATTTTAAACTCATTAAAAATAAATTTTAATTTTTTTTAATTTGAAGTTTTCAAATCTAGTTTTTTCAAAAATTCCAAAACACCCCAAAAGTAATTTTACTGCGAATTAGACTTTTTGAAGTTTAATAAGGATGTGCAATTAAATTTTAATAATCGGATTAGACTTTTTTAAGTTTGTTCTAGGAATCCAAACGATTCAATTAGATTTGTGAATCGATTTAAACATAATCGGATTTAATATGATCATTAACAGATTAAATCACGAATTTAAACTTTGAAATTCATAGATTCATGAATCGATCAATTCAATTCAAAGTTTAATATTTTTATTATATATATTTAAAAGGTATAAATAAAAAATTGATGATACAATTTAAAATTTAGATATTATTTATAAATGAAAGATCTAAAGTTGGAAAAAAAATACATTAACTATTACAGTAATAAAGATTACGAGTTATTAAATTTTATTATTTTTTAGGATTTATAATTTATTAATTATAGAATAATTTTATATTTAATTTTATGTTATTTTAAATAAATAATGTATGCTTAATATTTTTTTATTCTAAATTAGACTTTCCAGAAGTTTAATAAAGAGGTGGAGAAAGAAAGTATGGGGTGCAATAGGAAATTCCCCACTCTCGAAAGGCACTAAAACGAGTGAACGTTCTCAACCCGGCCCGCGAAAAAGCCCATAGCTCGAACCAAGCCACAACAAAACAGACGGAAACCCTAACAAAAGGCCTATAAATTCGAGAACCCTCTCTACTCTTTCCCAAACCCAAACCCAAACCCTAACCCAAACCCTCCTCTTCTCCGATACACCCTTATGGCTATCCCAAATCTTTGATTTTCAATTGGGCGAAGATGAAGAGTGCTTCATGTATTCTGACACCTCTTGTATGAGATGATTCTTTTCCAAAAGGTTTCATCTATGAGCACAGAAAGCAACTCTCTGAGTTCGGTTTTGATTCCTTTCTTTCGTTTTATTTTTCAATTTTTTCATTTTATTTAATTATTCATTATTCATTCTGCGCCTAATATTGCAATTCTTTGAACATTTATATGGTATGTCAAGGAATCTATCGTTAGGCTATAGTAATTTTGCTTTAACATGTATGTGTATGATTATTATGTGTACGTGTTGTCTATCTTTAGCTCCGAGTATCCTTTTTCTTTATAGGGTTTTTCGGTGACAAGATAGGTAAATCATTTCTTTTTCTTTTTTCTTAATTGGTTTTTCAGTTGAATGCATGGCTTGTTGTTTATTGGATTTCCTTCATTTGAAAATTTGTAGGGTTTTTAAATAAATGGGTTTTAAATATTTTATAATATTTTTTATAAATTTATTAAATTTAATGATATTATTTTTTGAAAATAGTAAATATCTTTTGAAGATAAACGTTTTTTGAATTTTGAAATCTTCAAAATGAAAGTAGAAATCTTAACATCTTATTTGTTTAATTTTTGTTTGGTTTTGTTTTTTGTTTGTTGGTTTTGAATATGTTATGCTGGATGATGATAAAATCAGACGGATTCCCGCTGATATTGTTAATATTTGATTACACAACCAGCTACTACTGACAGCATTCATATTGATACTCTGTTTTCAAAATTTTATTTTCTGGGATTTGATTAAATTTCTATTATGAACTGGTTCAGTTTCCTTTTTTTTTTGAAGAATTGTTTTAAAAAGGATTTGATGGTAGAATATGGCCGGTGATGTTAGGATATATTTGCTACTCTTGATGGGAATTGCCCATTTGATGATTTTATTCCACCAAGATCTCTGAGGCTTCTTTTTCTAGTTTTTGACATAACATTACATCTGAGTTTAAAATAAATTTATCTTGGAGTTTACTTTTTCTATAATCAGCTTCTGAAACATGTAAAGAATAACACCTAAAATAAATTATAAAATTCTTCTCTATAGAATGGCAATTATAGAATGCTGTTAGGGTCTTGTATTTGTCATGCTTTTAAAGCTGTCTAAAAGGATTAGTTATGTTAATTGTGGATTGCTTCTCTATCTGGTCAATGTGGATTTCTTCAGTACCCATTTGACTCGTTCCCTTGAAGCTAAATTTTTTGTGTTGCTTTCTTTGTCGCTCTTGCAAATGATTGCTCTGGTATCTTGCAGGGAAAATTGAAGCAACTAAATTACATTTCAAGCCTTTTTATTTGTAAATGAAATGTTTAGTTCTGAAATCATGGTCTTTTCTTTACAAATAAAAAACAAATTTGTAACTATTTTAATTGTCTTCTTAAACCATTGGTTGGCTTATACCAAGTAAATGGAGATGTTATAAAATATTAATTTAGGATAAGTAGTGAATTAGTTTTTAATCATTTTAATCATTCTATTTGACTTATAAATGTATAATTTATGTCCAGGATTAATTTATTTCATTTAAATTTTGCTTGTTCCATGGATGGTAGTCTTAATTATCTTATGTTCAATAGTGTCTTTGTAACTGCTACGAGCAATCTCCGTAGATCAGCGATTCGTTGTAATTAATTATTTTTAATGTTATCGTTGTTAGCAAATGTAGTTTTTAGTTTATTTATCATTAGTGAGTTTGGTCGGTAACAGTACCAGGTCATCTATCATTTTCATAAGTGAAATCATTGAAATCATTCTTCCCCATTAGCAAATAAAACAAAAATTTAGAGAAAGATCTATATCAAATTTATATAGTTTGCAAAATCAAATTACTGAATCCTATTTTACTGCAAAAAACCAGAAAAAATTTGAGCAGAACGTCAACTGTTGATTGCTCAAAATCAAATAAAATCAGCCAAGATTGCAGATCCAGTTAGTGACATATAGCAGTAATGTTAGGTTCAAACCTTTCAGCATTTCTTTTGGCTGAACTATAAGCAGTGATTTCAGCCTTATTCATCCAACCTTCATGAGTCACTACTCACTAGCTTCATCATTTTCAAGACGTTATCCTCCTGTCCTTTAGTAATTTCTCTCAAGATCTAGGATTTTTGAGATAAGCACAACACACAAACAATTATAATTCTTGATTGCATTGTATTCAACTTTTTCTTTGTTCAATTGTTCCATTGTGACGACTGTTATATAATTCATAATACAATCAATATCTAAAACTTTATAGCTCAATGATTAAGTGTATTCTTTTTTAGCTCTTATACTCATGAATTAATGTCTAACAATCATGAATTAGTGTATTCTTTTTTAGCTCTTTCAACTTTAGAGTTCCTTCATGTGTCACTTAAATCAAATCCCATGCCTATTTTAATTTTGTGCATGTAGGGATCCTGAAAAACTTTTTACTATTTAAACAAGAATGTATAATATGCAAAACTTTAGAATCATTTTCACCATGCTTAATTTTTTCTTGGTTCAAATTGTTCAAATGGTTTTTCAATTATTGAATTTGAACCTTTTAAAATGAATAATTTTCTCCACAAAATAGAAGTGGTCAGTCAATTGAGGCATTTTTGACAAAAGGCAAATCATTCTCCAGCATTTTTGGAAAAAAAACAATTGATAATTTCTTCATGATTTCAACTCTGGTGTCTATCCTTTGTTCCAAAGGGAATTTAGAAGTGATTTGAATAGGTTAACAAATAATTTACTTTTCCCAAAATCAAGTTTTCATAAAGTTTTCCTTTCTTTTAGGCTTCTAAGATTTTTTTAAATGTTTTTTTCAAAAGAATTTTTAACACAATTTAAAGATCAACCAAACCAAACTTAATTCACAAGATAGATTCCTGAAGAATATAATTTGAGATTGACTTAAATTTTTTTTTCAAGTGTTTTTGAAAATGTTTTTTTCAAAAGAGTTTTTAAATCACATTTTAAAGGTCAACAGAACCAAACTTAATTCACAAGATAGATTCCTCAAGAATAATAGTTCGTGACTTAAACTTAATTTACAATAATATCAAGAAGAATAATAGTTCGTGACTTAAACTTAATTTACAATAATATCAAGAACAAATTTCATCCTAATTATGCAGTATAATTTGCAAATTTACCTAATTTGAAGAGCAAAAGTGATAGAGAAAAAAGTTTAAGTGAAGGCGTACTTTTGCAAATTAGGTAATTATGCAGTATAATTATGCAGTATAAACAAATTAAGTAATACCATAGATAAATTAGGTAAATTGTACTGGATCAACTACGAGACTTTCCCGTATGCACCTTGACATGTGCTAGGATCCACCATATGTTTAGATACACCATGATATACCATGAGATTTGGTAGGATGCACCAAGTGAAGGCGTAAGGCTAATTCATAGATCAACTACGAGACATTCCAGGATGCACCGTGAGATGTGCTAGGATCCACCATTTGTCAAGATGCACCATGACATGCCAGAATGTGTGCCAAGGTCAGCCATGAGACATGATAGGATGCACCATATGCTAGTATGTCTGCTAAGATTAGCCATGGCACTTGCCAGGATGCACAATGACACGTCTAGGGTGTGTGCTTGAATTAATTCATGAAAGGAACCATCGATTCACATGATTGGTTGTCATACTTGGTTGAAAAGCTAGTGACATGAAGCTGTTGTGCGCTGCATTACTGAATGCCTAAGTCAAAATCAAATCTAGAAGCAATGTGTATGCCAATGCTCCTTTTTTAACAAGCAATAGTGGGCCTTAGCCCCTAGAGGCACATGTTGTTTATGACCTTTATAGAGCAAATTAGCTTTGCAAGATTCCTAGAGGTACAATTCCCATTAAGTCGCGGGTATGCACCATGACACAAACAGGATGTGTGTTAGGATTAGCCACGACACGTGCTAGGACCCTCACCAGAATGTTTTCCAAGATGAGACACAATATGAGTTATGAAAAGCCATCACACTTAATGCACAACAAGATAATTTTTTTTTTTTATTAATTGGTTTTTGAATTGAACATATGATGTTTCTGTATTTGATTGGTTATTTATTGATTTTTCTTTCATTTGAAAATTTTATTTATGGGTTTTTTATTGATCTTTTTTTCTATTTGATTAATTATTTGTTGCATTTTTCTTTTATTTTGTTTTTTGTTTATTTGTTTTGCATATGTGATGTTGAGTGATGATAAAATTAGATAGATTCGCATTGATATTGTTAATATTTGATAGCTATTACTTATATTATTCATGTTCATGATCTGTCTTTGAAATTTTAATATTCTGGGTTTTAACTTTTTTTTTATTAGTTAAACATTAGTATTGTTAGTTTTGTTAGGGTTGAGGATTGAATCCACAACCTTTTTCCCACTTCTTTTCTTCCTTACCCAATAACAACGTAATATTTCCAATTTTAATGTTTTGGGTTTTAATTAAATTTTTATTATGAATTGGTTGAGCTTTTCTTTTGGATTTTTTTTAAATGGATTTGATTGTATTTGTTGGCCGGTTAAGCTAGGAAATATTTGCTACTCATGATTGGAATAACCCATTTGAGCTATTCATGATTGTATTGGTTGAGCTATTCCACCAAGATCTCTTAGTTCTTTGTTGTATTTTTTTAACATAACATTACATATGAATTGAACATAAGTCTATTTTGCATCTCAATTTTTAATTTAATTTGTTATCATTAAATTACAGTTAGGGCGTTATCTTTGACCTGTTTTAGAAGCTATTTATGGATTATTATGGTAATTGTAGAATGCTTCCCTATTTGGTCAATGTGGATTCCTTTAGTACCCATTTGACTCGTTTATGTTGATTTCATTGTCTCTCATGCAACATGTTTACTCTGTTATTTTGGGAGGAATAGAAAGCAAGTAAATTTCTATAAAGGTTTTCTTTTCTTGATTGGTCAGCTTTTTTGTTTTCATTTGGGTTAGATGTAATTTAATTCGTTGTAAACATCTAATTTGTTCCTATCTAATTGTAATGGAATGTTTAGTTTTGAAATAATGGTCTGTTGAAATTAGTAAAGTGTCCAGTAGGATAATTTATGAGATAAGATTACCTTCAAGGAACACATAATAACCAATATTAGAGCATCGATCTATGTTGGATTCTGCCCAATCAGCAATGACATTTGTAACCTTTTTTAAAACAAGAGGACTCCAAAAAGACACACCTTATAGATTTAACAAACAACTTATCGATACCTAAAGACATATCATGAACATAACACATAAAACCAAATACATATGACCATACATGATACAAAGGTTCAATGGAAAACAGGATTGAATGAAGAATTTGATTATCAAAAAAGGAAAGATATCATCCTCTAGACACTTTAAGAAGTATAAATCACTTATAATTTGAAACAAAATAAACTTGAAGTTTCTCTTGATTAATGACTAAGTTTTAGTTTTCTTAATTACAGCAAAACATCATATTTCTAGTAACTTGGAAGATGACAATAATGTCAACTTATACATTATTAAGACTTTGGTTTTCAAAGTGTCTTGGAGATGACAGCATAGGAAGTGTCAACAATGTTATCAGTGTGGACAGAATGGCATCATCTTTCTAATTAACAACGGTGGATACATACAGCGGTAGAAATCCAAGGTGAAACAATGACCTTACAATACAGTGGAGGATAAAGTGATTAAAACCCCATGTTTTGAAAGACTTTTTAGTTAATGGAATAGAGGATAAAATCAGAGTTAAACTTTTTCCTTGAATTTCAAAATTGCTCTTCCTTCCTTTTTGAATTGGACTAACATGCATGTGCCAATATGTATGGAATTTCCGTCTAACTTTGGCTCATTCTAGACTACACACGATGTTGGAGTGGCTTACAATCTTGCACTCCAACACTATAGCTAATAAAGAATTTAGCAGAATAATTGTAGGATGGTAGGAATGATAGTGAATCTATTATGGCATGTGACATCACAGAGCCATGCTCCGTGCTCACTATATGTATGGAATTTCCGTCTAACTTTGGCTCATTCTAGACTACACACGATGTTGGAGTGGCTTACAATCTTGCACTCCAACACTATAGCTAATAAAGAATTTAGCAGAATAATTGTAGGATGGTAGGAATGATAGTGAATCTATTATGGCATGTGACATCACAGAGCCATGCTCCGTGCTCACTATAAAAGCCCTCTGAGAAGTAAAGACTCCTTAGCACTAATGTCTAATGGTGCTCTTGCTAAACGCTGCAATATTCTAGAAGAATATATATAGAGAGAGAGCGCGATACTTGAAGCATGATTGGCCTTAAAATGTAATAAAAAAATTGAAACTATGTTGTACTGGTCGTCGTTGAGACAATAGAGAAAGGTGAAGGCAAGTGCTGGATTGGCAAGATGAGACAAACATCATCGATAAAACAAGTACTAAATTAATAACATTTTATCATCCTCTATGTGACTAGGTCGCACACTATGTGCTTGTAGTGATTGAAAGGCTCAACAACTATATCAATGTATCAAAAATAGGATTGCAAATATTATTTCCATGCCAAAATGTTCATTTCAACCTCAATCTAAAAGAAATGCATTACCAATACAAGCAATACCAGAAAAACAATTATTATCATATTACCTTCCTAACGGTAAAAAATAAATATACAAAATAGGTTTTAAATACGAAAGTAATAAAATGATGTGAATTTCCTGCCAAATCATAGATAGACATGGAAAGCATCTAGCAGCAATTCCAATTTTCTAAATCTAAACACCAACAACAGGCACCAGTTTAGTGCTAAATTTCATGTTACAAGGAAAATGATTTTATGCCAATATCAATTTAATAAATGAAAAAATTGTGATTAAAGAACTTTATAGTAGGAGAGTTCCACAGAACATACCAGTTCTCACATGGTCTAATGACATGAAACCCTTCTATCACAGACATCAAGTAAGCTTAAGAGAGATGTCCTATGAATGTAAAACATGTTAATGTTAATAATAGCAAAACATCAAGGAATAACACTTAATGTTACCATCGACATTTACGATCAGATCATGATTCAACACAAAAAAAAAAAAAAAATCAATCGTCAATTTTGGAAATGCAAAGCGTGCATTTACAGGGAAAAGAGAAAATTGATCTATGGAAATCAAAAAAATAATAAAACAGGTGAGAATTTAAAATGTGATCAAGTAAATATTCTATTTACAAAAATAAACTAATAACACTTGTCCTTATGCCATGTAAAATTAGTGTGAACCGTGATGGTCCATGCACAGCAACATTTCTAGTGCAGTTTTAGGAGCTGCCAGTTGCCACATTCTGCCGAGTTACGTAAAATTACTATCCCAAACAAGCAATAACAAACTTAAAATGCTAAGGTAATACATAAATTACGTTACATTGTCCTTTATAAAATGTAATTAATAATCATATCTAACACAATTTTCTATTGTTTTTATTGGTTGACAATGTAAAATTCTCCGGATAGAAATTAAACTCAAATTATGCATTTCCTAGTAGTTTAAAAAATGCCAAAGGAACAAGAGTAGCCAACATGACAGGTATAGCAACCAACTTTGTAATGCGTCCCTTGTCCTTCCTTATCAGGAGTCCTTCAATGATGGGGTAGTTGACAGTGATTATAAAAACTGCAATGAAAAGCTGTATAAACATTTTGTCACACAATCAGTCATCATCAACGCTCAGTAGACTCCTCCTACGAAGAAAGATATGTTGATAGTGAGGAGAGCAACCATTGGTGCTACAAAGATATTTGATGCTTGAAAATCATATTTGTCCATTTGATATAGCACAGTTTGTTCACCATCCTCTAGTCTATTAGTGGGCAAGAAATTGGCTTCTCTTATACCAATTTTATTTGGTATTGCATCCAAACATCCATACAGATGGCAAGTAACTGATTTCATCATCGAGATCCTTTGCTCATTTATCCACTCTTGGAGTGTTCCACCAGCTATGTGGACTTCAAATAAATGTTTCAGAAGAGCTGATAGAATATGACCTTGAAAGGGAAATGATGGGAAGTGAGCTCAGTATTGTTGTTACTCTAGGGTACCAGGGTATTCTAGGGACAGAGCTAAGCCCGCTGAGGGATAAGTGGCAAGACACCAAAGAGGCAATAAAGAGGAAAATATGTGAGCCATGCAAAACATAGACTTTGGGGAAGTGATATCCTTGAAAGTCCATCTGTAAAGAGGCAAAACCTATTTGTACCATTTTCAAACAAACCACTATACCATCTTGTGCTTTGGATTATTACATCATTCAAATTTGTTGTAGCTGATCCTAGGAACTGTGACCTAGATGGTTCACAGAAAACTGAAGTCCATCCATTACAATTCAAGATATATCCAGCAAGGTAATCTTCTACTACACTATCATATGAGAAACCAACCTGCAATATGCACATACTTTTATACTACAAGAATTTTGATGTAATAACATAACGAAATAAGAAGTTCACTTACCTCTTTTCCACATTTTGTGCCAATTTCATAGTTACAAGAAGCCAAAAAGTGAGGCTCTCCTAGCAATGCATATTTCTGTCCAGATACCAAATCACTTGTATAGTTTTGAGAGTGATCTTAAGTTGCAGCATATCAGTTACTAACATTCAAAACAAAGAACAGTAAAGTGTAAGGTAACCTCTCAACATAACGGAAAAGTTAATGCCAATGTCATTTGAATATTGTGCTTTGGAAGCAACTAGATAAATAATTATGTATGATGTTTAATACCTTTGCTTGCGAAGTTTCCATACAGTGATACCCTTTTTATATAAAAGCCTGTTCCTCATATCACTGGTTCCTCAAGCCCAAACATACCTCGCCATTGTAGCTGAAATTGTTCAAAACAACTTTAGTTATAGTACCAAAGAAAACATTGCACCATCTTATAAAATGGAAGACATGAAAAATTTTAAAGATTTGTTTGTCCTTAATGTAAATAGTGATCTCAGTTGACTATCATAGATGCCATTCTTGCTAACGTTGTAAAATGTCCGAGTAAATTGAACAAAAAGCTAAGGAAGATGATATCTTCGGATCAAGGTGAAAACACATGGCATATCAAGCTAAAGTTGGATCGATACAGAACATGTCACAATCTAGAACTAGAATGTATGGAGAATTGCTCATCATGGAAGAGACACGAAGCTGCAAGATTATTGCGTAAGATGGGACAGCATTGCATTTATTGTGTTGGTAAAACAAATTTTGAGCATACAATTTTGCAGATAAAAGAAGAGTATAGTCATACAAAGACATTGAGTGCTCCACCCTTGAAATGATGGGGATGAGATGGCTTTTTCTCACGAGAAGCATAGACAAGGAGAGGCATTTTGACATGATCTGCACCTTCAATGATATTTTCTTGCATCATCTGTCAAAATCAGATTAATTAAACAAATTGCCTAAAATAATTATTCTCATACCGAAGTTGAAAATCCACATTAGATTGATCAATTTTGTTGTCATATTGATGCCTGTAATTTATTGAGAACACTAGTAACTCAAAGAAGACCATCTCTCATGTTTACTTGTTCTCTATCAAACATGTTAGAGAAACACAAAGAAAATTTGAGTACTAAAGCAAACCTTACATATCAATTTTATTGTACTGTTGACATTTATATGATATCTAAACCCCAAACTCAAGTATTTTCTATCAACATACCCCATGTTCAGTCTGCCACAAACAAAAGAATTCATTTCACAGAGGCAAACATTGTACAGTTTTGGGAGAGATTCGACCTCTTCATATTCCTATCTCTCCATTTTACCACCAACCAAACTTATAACTCCTGCAAACATTGTACAGCTTATCCAACATGTATGAAAATTAACATGTGAAGTCTCATGGTGTCAATCAATCCCCGCAAGTGGGAACTGAATTTATGAACATCATGTCCTATGTCAACATATTTACAAACCTATTCCTCCAGGGACATTTTGGCGCTGTCATTCTGTTGTTTCTTGAGTTGCATATCTAAGATGTACTTGCGGAGTCTCTCTGCTTTTTTCGTCATTGATTCAATCATCTCTTCAGTTTCATCAGTAATCTGTTTGGGCAAGAAAATTTCCAAGAAATCAAACCACTCACCAAGACTCATCTTGTTCAAATCAGGCCAATTCCCATCACAAACCTCTCTCACACTATTCCCATCTTCACCCTCCCGCTTTCCACCAACATCCTTCTTCTTCTCAACATTCTCAGCACTCACCCCACGCTTCGGTTCCTCCGCCACTTGAACAACCGGATTCCCAAAGCTGCAATCGGAAATCTCGATCAAACTCGGATTCCAGGTACTCTTCGCTTCCTCCACCTTCTCCACGCCCACGCGCTCATAATCCGCGTTAACCACACTCGCGCTGTTTTCCTCAACGCTTGGAACCTGAACCCGACGCTTCAAACCCTTATCTTCTTTATGCAAATCCTTAACCACGCTTCGTGCTCTTCTCGACACCCGTGTTACACGCGCGGGCGGATCCACGCGCTCAGATTCCTCGTTAACCAAACTGGTGCTATGTTCCTCAACGCTTGTAACCAGAACAACCCTACGCTTCTTCAAACCCTTACCTTCTTCCACCAGAGCCTCAGCATTCAAATCCTTAACCACGCTTCGTGCTCTTCTCGACACACGTGTTGCACGCGCCGGAAGATCCACGCGCTCAGATTCCTCGTTCACCACGTCTTCCTCAGCGCTCAGATCCTTATTCTTCGCTTCCTTCACTTTCTCCACCCTCACGCGCTCATAATCAGCGTTAGACACACTCGCGCTGTTTTTCTCAACGCTCGGAACCTGAACCCTACGTTTCAAACACTTACCTTCATTCAAATCCTTAACAACGCTTCGTGCTCTTTTCGTCACACGCGCTGGCGGATCCACGCGCTCAGGTTCCTCGTTCACCACACTCGCGTCGTCTTCCTCAGCTCTCAAACCCTTACGTCTTCCCGTACCGCTGGGCTGAGCGCGGCGCGCGGGGTTCCGTCGCGGTTGAAGCGAGTTGTGTTGCTGTGTCCGAACAAAGACGACGCGGATGGAAGTTGATTCTCCGATCTTGATGATGGAATCGTGGTTGAGAGTGAAAGCGGATCGGGGATGGATCTCGGAACCGTCCAAAACGGTGCCGTTGGAGGAGGCGAGGTCGCGGAGGATCCATCGGGAGGAATCGGTGACGATGGTGAGGTGTTTGGTGGAGATGCCGGCGTCCTTGATTGGGAGATTGTTGCCTTTCACCACACGGCCGATTCGTACGGCGGTTCGGGGTTTGAAATCTAGGGTTTCGCCTTCTCGAGGGCCTTTCAGGATTTGGAGTTGCAGAGTGGGAGCTTCTTCTTCCATTTCCAAAGTCACACGTTATTTTTTTGTTGATCAACACTGAACTCGAAATTTAGTCTCACTTCAAATTTCTCATCACTTTTCCACATAGATATTCTCTAGAATTCAAACTTCTTATCCCTAAACTCAACTATTGAAAATATGAGGATATCTTTGGAGTTTGGAGGTTGTTGCTGATCACATACAATTCAAATCATGCTTAACAAAAACACTTGCCAGATGAGCCATTCTTCTCCTCGCCCACCCAAAAATCCAAAATTCAAAATCATTCAAATATTAACAATTTGACTAAGAACGGTTTAAAATTGTGGGTCCCAAATCTTTTAAATTTTAGAATTGTGTCTCCTAGGTTAAAATAGTAAGATTATACTTCAATTTTTTTTAAAAATATATGAATTGATACTTTTATATAAATACTTAATGTTAATGACTAATCCTGATTGTGTTATTCATTAGTAACAAATTAGGTGATGTTACAGAAAATTATGGTTTAATAAAATTATTAAATTTAAACTCAATATAATAAAATTGTATTTGATTTGAAAAAATATTTTTTATTTTTATTTTCAAATTTTTAACATTTGATATGTTTGTTTTTATTTGATATTTTTTATTTTAAAAAATAATTTTTTTAAATTTAATTTTTTAATAAAAGTACTATAAATTATTTTATATAATTTAAAATATATTTAAATATTATTTTTATATAATTTCAATATTTTTATTAAGTTTTCATGTAATATTAACCTTTGAAAATACCGTAAACAATTTTTTTTCTATTTCAATTGTTTTTAGAAATTATTTTTAGCGAGAGAGGGATCAATTCATAAGTTTTTAAAAATTGAGAAACAATGTTTCAATTTTAATCTTTAAAATACAATGGTTAAAATTGAAAATTTTTATAAACATTTATTATATTTAAGCCTAATAATTTTAAAATAATTCATTTCAACTACTTTTATCTTGATTAATTTTATCTTCTAAAATATAAGTTGTTAAGATTTTTGTCTCCATCCAAAACAGACACATTTCACATCATATCTCACACACAATTCACATTATATTCCCTTCTTCTTAAGTTACAAAATGTTCAAAACAATGTTAATTTTTTCCAAACAAATATGTAAGTAAGTATCGTGTTTTCTTTAAGTATCTACAAATAATTTAGTTTTTTATTTTTTATTTAATCACTGTAAATATGTTATTTTTTAAAGTCTCTATAGACAATTTAATTTTGTTTTTAACCTCATAAATATGTCATTTTTATTAGTCCTACAAATAAGTTATATTTTTATTTTAGTCTTTCAAATATATCATATTTTGTTTTTAATTTCTACAAATTTGTCATTTTTTATTTAAGTACATGATGACTTGTAATGCTATATGTGATGTGTCATTCAAGTTTAATTGGTATCCTAATTGTAAATATCATTTAAAAAAATATATAAAAGAAACTAAAACCAAAAAGATATTTTGATAAGGACCAAAACCAAAACACCTTATATTTTGGAGACCAAAATATTGATTAAAAAGCCTTATTTTTATTATTTATATAAGAGATATAGATGTTATTTTTATTATTTATATAAGAGATATAGATGTAGATTTCATAGATAAGGTTATATTTGGTTGAGAGAAAAAAATAATGATGAAAATATAGTAGAAATGTTTGAATTAAAGTAAAGATAAAATGTGAGACCCATGATGAATAATGCAAATTTATTCTCTATTTTTCACCATTTTTCTCATACTAAATATAACCTAGTCTTCACCATTTAAAATAACTTTCAATGTCAATCCATCAAATTGTTACTGTCACAGTTTCATTATCATAAAATGTGTGTAACTTAACATACAAAAACATTATGATACTGTTTGAGATACCCATGGTTATTGTTTCAAGTTTACTTTGTACAATTAAAAAACCAAACATGCATACCTTAGGTTAAAATAATTGTTCCTCCATGTGTGAATGAAGTGAGGTCTTATTGTGTTTTGAGAATCCTTGTAAAGTATTACAAGTATGAAGTGGAAGATCTTTTTAGGAACGAGGAAATCATAACTTCTCAAACTTTTTTTCTCCTTTTAGTAAATATATATTTTTTGTAAAAAAACTGTAATTAATTTTGCAGTATATCTATTTTATGTTTTTTGACTTCCCCAAACTTTTTTTTTCTTTTTAACAAATACAATTTTTTTAAAAAAAAAATTATAATTTTCTTGAAGTATATTTATTTTATTTTATTTTACTCCACTAACATTTTTTACCAAAATCCACAACTAATTATATGTTAACAAGTGTGTGATTTTAACTTCAAACAAATATCATTTATGATCGCTATTCCACTTAAATTTGCTTTGAATTTTTAATTTTATTACATAACAATTTGCTAATTAAAGTCATTTAATAAAAAATTAATTCACTAAACCACTATGTCTTATTACATGTTCAAAGCTTTGTCCATTTTGAGACATAGTTCTTTTATCCTTTCTAGAGTTCTCATCCTCTTCTTTTTCTCATTTTCTTTGTTCTTAGATTATGGGTTGGCTACCTACTAGTTTTGTAGTCTTAGTGAGTGTAAGAAGTATTTTATTATGGGTGAGTAAATGAACCCTAATCCGTTTGGGTTTGACCCGCAAAGTTAGCATTTAAAATGGGTTGAATAAGTTTGGTCTGCCAAAATAAATGGAATCCTTTTAAGAGTCTATAGTTAGCCTGTGAAATTGACAGACTTAACGAACCGGTCCACAAGTTTGTGCGTGTGCGCGCGCGCACAACACACACACACACACACACACATATATATATATATATATATATATATATATATATATATATATATATAATTATAACATTTTTTAAACTAATTAAACTTTATTATATCAACCTAAAAATTATATCATCATTCGCAATAATCTAAAATACTAAATAGTTTCATTGCTAAAAGTCTAAAAATTACAATTCGCAACAAACAAATCACATTGATACAAACTAATAGTCCAAACGACAAAATTGTTTCTTTAAACAACCTATGAGCTAAGCACATGAGTCAATCCTGTAAAGTATGCGGACATTGAGGGTCGAACTCAATTTCCTTATAATTATGCTTCTTCGGAAAAAAAAAGTTTAGAATTTGTGCAAGTTTTAGAGGTCCACAAACCCAATTCATATATTCACCCCTAATTTTTGTTGTATCCAATAGGACTTACATGATACCTTAGATAAGTCCTTTAGGATCGTGCTTTACACACACTTCATATAAATGGTTTTATTTGTGATTTTTGACAATTGCTGTAGTTTGTAATGTTAGTTAAGTGCAATTTGTGATCTTGAGGAAAAGGCTATGTTTAAGACACGTAACCTAAAGGATTTATGTCTTACTTTATTGATGTTGATGTTGACAATATGAGCAATATCCTTTTTCATCCCATTAGTTGCCAACACATCTATGTCAAACCTTTGTTCAACACCTCCAAAATCAAGGTGTTTCATTAGACTAAATTTTCAACATTGTACGCCATTAGTGCTCTAAAGATGTATGCTCGATGCAAATATCAAGTTGTGAAAAATAATAATCCTCTTCACCTCAAGGCTAGAAGAGATGATATAATTACTATATTCATGTATCAAGATAATGTTGTGATCAATGTGAGTGAATAGTGACAGACTATAGGGCTACCGTACACATTTGTGTTGATAGAAATATTTTTACCTTTTACACTATTGTGGGTCATAGAGAAGAACAAGTAATCTGTCATTCCAAAACTACTATAGTTATAAAAAAAAAAGGACAGCTTCATCTTAATTTCACATATGAAAAGACATTGGCTTTCAGTTATATGCTACATGTTCCACCATAAAGTAAACTTAGTTTGTTCTAACACTATTAGGAAACGTTGTGGTGAATGTTTTTTTTAGTCTACTAAATTGTCATGGAAAATGACAATGTGTTTGTGCACTAACATACTTCTATTTATATGACAAAGAACTATGCAATTTGAATTTTCCCCTGTGATTTCTCTCCAAAGGTTCCATACTTCAAAAATTGGTTGATGGAGAGATAAGGAATGGAGGTAAGGCATCACTTCTTAGAAGGAAAATAAGCCTTAAATTTGAAGGTTTGCCACAAGGAAGAGGACCCTAGATAAAAGCCACTAGAAGAATCTCCTCTAAAAAAAAAGAAAAGAAAATCCAAGACACTTTACTAAGACAGAATTCTCAAAAAGATTCTTAATTCAATCAATTCAAGTTTGTAGAATACATGAGGGGAGCTGAGTATTTATAAGGAATGAGGGAGGGAGTGGGTGTGAGATGTGAGCAATGTGAGACTCTCCTTAAGAGAGATGAGCAATGTGGAACTTTAGCTTCATTAGAAAGCTAACTAATTAAGTTTAATTTTCCCTAATACTCAACATTCACACTAACCTAGATTTAGCCAAGGATTAACGCCCTTTTAGGGAACATGTGGGTCCATATGGTGGTCATGCTTTATGAGTGCAAGGAGGGTTGCAAAAACAAGTCAAGGGGTGTAGGAAAAACCACACATTTATGCTTATTCTAGTCCACTTTTAGCATACACTTCACATACTAACTAGTGAAATCTCCATGCTCTAAATAATGAAAAGAAATGGCCTGAAGGGAAATGACAAGGAAACCCACCTAGGTACTAAAAATAAAATATTTACAAGCAAAGTAAATTTTAAGACTATGACCTAAAGTTTTTAATGAGTTTTATCCTTACCATGTCTTCCTCCACCCTCCTAACTAAGATTCATGCTACACATGATCTCCTCCCCCTTGAAGAAGATTTGACATTAAATCCTAAGGCCTTTATTTCTCTTTTCCAATTCTGCAAGAAGATATGCAAGAAAATAAGTAAGTGAATACAAGTAACCATGGGGGAGTAAGAAGTCTATGATGTTGGAAATTCTCTCAGAATGCAAAGAAGACCAAATGTAGTTTGATGCATTATAATAGTTTTGATTATGAACACTAGTTTTTGCTAAGATGGATGTTATAGTTTTATGCTTGAAGGCTTGTGAAATATTGCATTCATCCATATAGGTAGCTATTATCTTGATTCAATTTAACTAAGTATATTTTTAATCTTGATTCAATTCTTAACTTGATTAAGTCATGGAAACATGGATGACATTATGACCCCTAAAAGTTTTCAAAATCTAGTTATATCTCATCGATGTTGGAAGATGAATCTTAGATAGCATTATGACGTAATTTAATGGGTTAAAGTTGCATAGCTGCTGTTTTAATCTATTAAATTCTCTCATGGTCAATTATATGCATTGTTTAATCAATTAGATAATTGAAATAATTGATTAAATTGATCTTGTTGACTTGATCATGACTGAAGAACATTTTAATTGATCAAATATTTATGTTAATCAATTAAATTGATTGAGGGAGTTCTGCACTTGAGCTTTTAACATTTTAATCGATTAAATGCTCAATTTAATTTGTTAAAACAGTGTTGCGAGCTTTTTATATAAAAGGGAGAATCTCAAAACTTCATATACAATTACATATTTCGAAAACCAAAATTGAGAATGAGATTCTGAGTTTCTAGAGTACAGAAAAAGCTTTCAAACCCTTGTCACAAACAAGTCCAAAGTAAAGATCAACAAGAATCATCAAGAATCAAAGATAAACTTTAGTTTCTTTGAAGTTATTATTGATAAAACATGTTTGCATATTTCTGTATGAAGTAATCAAGTGATATTAGTCTTTTACTTTTTATTTTTGTATTGGATTGTAAAGGATTGTCTAGGTAGGTTTCCTAAATTATTCATGCATAGGTTTCACATGTGTTACAATCATTTTCTTGATAGGTGTTCAAGAAGTGCATGTGTGGTTGTCATATGCATGTGAGTTTGGTGTAAACTCTATATTTGATTCTATTGTTGATTTCAATCCAAGACAGAGAATCTTGAAGATTGAGAAACTGGATGCAGTTGTGGTTTGTGGGTGTACCAGTATAATTTCGTGTTCCGCATACTGTCTCTATTCTTTATCTCTTTACATTGCTTTATCACTTCCGGTAATATTAGTTAATCTGATTTGGATAATAAATAAGAAATAGATAAAATCAGAATTAGTCTTGCACATTCTTTTATGTAATTTGATAAATAGGTCAATTTCCATTCAATCTCAAGCAACTACAAAAAATTTGATTCAACTATATTTCATTAAAGGGGTTTAAAAATTTGTTTTAAGTAATAATAATAATAATAATAATTTCAAAACCAATTCACTCTCCCTTTTTGGTTGTTTGGTTAGATTCATTTAAACCCCCTCATATGATGCAACCTCTTAGGATTGGGGCAGTGGTGATTGACACTGAGATTTTAAAAGTTTTAGCTATGCATGTGGCTCCACACAACAACTCTATATCCTACTCCTAATGCACTAAGTGTTAGCCTCAAAGGATTGGTAGGTGAGGTGAATTGGAGCACTCATTCAAGAAAGCTAAGTAAGCCTTATCTTTTTTTTTTCACTCCAAGAGAAGGTGATAGGCCTAAGGGTGGACTAGTTTTGCATGGTCTCTTAAAGTTGAACTTGAGAGTGGCTATGAGTCCCAAAAGGTTACTGCTCGATATCATGTCCAACTTGGGTAGCCTCATCTTTAAGTAAAACTTGAGGTTGTAGTTCATTGTGCTCAAAAGATTTAGGCATAACCTCAACTTCCACTTGATCAAGTTGATGAGGAGAAATTTCTACAATAAGATCCTCCTTGGAATACAAGGGAGATCTTCTTTAAGATCATTCTCTCTACCAATTTCCAACAAGCCTTGAGCTTGAATACCTCAAGGTCAAGTTCAACACTTGTGGAAGTGCTAGTTGGTGCCTCAAAATGGTGTTGGAGGTAGAGAGGTTGTTCAATTAGGAGACTTTTTTTAAAGTCCACTTTGGTGGAAAAATTATTCTCCTTTTGCACAACCTTCTTGGAAGTGACACTTCCTTCCAACCCTTCAAGTTTCAATACATGCTCTTTTTTTATTTTTCTCTTCCTCATCCATCTTCTTTTTCAAAAGAAGTTGATTCTCTACCACTTGGAAGGTGAAAAAGGATGCAACTTGATTTTCTTTTCCATGTGGGTGAGGATGATCTCATTAGAGTGGCCATCATAAATAACTTTATGTCAAATTGTCATGATCTCCCTAACAAGATGTGACCCACCTTCATTGGTACTGTATCACAAAAATATTTATCATTATAAGTCCTAATGGAAAAATGCACTCTCACTTGTTGATTAACTACCATTTCCCCACTCTTATTCAACCATTGAAGCGTGTAAGGCTTAGAGTGAGAAACTGGAGTTAATGCTAGCTTTTCAATAAACCTTGTGCTACAACAATTATAACACGAGTCACTATCTACAATGAGAGAACATGTTATATAAAAAACTTTGCATCTTGTATGAAAGATGTTCTCTCATTGAAAAGGGCCAAGGTCACAAGGTTGGCTTCCAAGAAGTCTTCTAACCATTAATAAGTTCCCATCACAAGGATAAGTATCCTCAATGTGATGCATGCTACCCCTTTCTTCCTCACTCTCACTAGAAGAGGAAGATGATTTACTTACAATGTCTTGGTTCCTCATAATCATGGTCTTTTTGGTGGAGCATTGGGAAGCAATGTGACATCTCCCAAGACATTTAAAGCACCTAATTTTACTAGTCTTTAATGAAGAGCTAGTAAGGGGTTTTCTCTAGAATGCAAAGGTAATTCTTTTCATGCATGCTTGGGTGGGTTTTTCTTTAAGGGTGGCTCTTGGAAGAGCTCCCCTTGACTTGGTCCTTATTTACGTAAGAGTGGGAAAAATAGTTGGAGTAGTCCTTCTTAGAAAGAATCCTTCTCTTTAATTGTTACTCCACCTTTATGCAATTTTGGACTAAGTTATATATGTCTCTATATGGAAAAAGTTTCAACTTTGTCTCTAATCTCAATACTCAAGCCACTAAGAAACCTAACAATGGTAGACCTTGAGTCGAGACACACATGCCATTTTGACACGTGGGTCTCAAATCCTTGACTCCTCATTAATGTTCGCCCTCATCATGAAAAACTCTATTGTTTGGCTATATTTTTCAACACTCAAATTGTGTTGCTTTAATCTTTGAAACTTATCAACGAGTTCCCTTTCATAATAAGAGGGGATGTGCCTTCGCCTCATAACCCCCTTAAGATAATTCCAACATGGGATAGGAGGATTATGATGGTGACGCCTCTCATTAACAATTGTGGTCCACCAATACATAACATACCATTGGAAGCTAAGAGTTACTAAAAACACTTTTCTTTCTTTACTTACTTGAAAGCAAGTGAAAAGTTGTTCTACCTTCATCTCCCGATCAAGGTAAGCTTCCATATCTTCTTTTACCATGGAAAGAGGAAAGGTTAACTTTTTGTTCCTTTTATTTGGGTTCTATCCTCCCTCTAGGTCTTTCCCTTCTTTCATCCTTCTCAAAATATTCACTTTCACTCATTTCACTTACTCTTAAGTTTGTAAGACTAGACCTATAACGTTCCTTCTTCTTCTCTCTAACTCTCTCATTCCTCTCATGTCTCTACTCTCTTTCTCTTTTCTCTTCTCACTATTGTTCTCTTTCTTCTCTTCCATTTCTCTTTCTTCTCTCTCTAATCTCTCCTTTTTTTCTCTCTAATCTCTCCTATCTCCTTTCTCTTGTTCTCTTTTCTTCTCTTTCTCTCTTTTTATCTTCTCTCAACAATCTTCCTTCTTTTTTTTCTTTTTCTCTCCTTTGTTTTGTAGTTTCCCTTTCTTTTCTTTCTTTTCTCTCGTCCATTCTCTACTCTTTGAGTTCACTCACTAATTGATTTTTTTTTATTTGCACTCCTAGTACTAGATGTGTATGAACTCATTATTAAGTGCAATGTGGGGTGAAAACTAGGGCCAAATACACTATTTTTATAAATTTTTTTCCTAAAAGTGTTGAGAGCCTTTGGAACTCAATAACAATTAACTATGCACAACAAGTAATTGAACAAGGAAGGAAAAAAAATAAAAAAAACAAGACTAAGGATCTAAATGTGTTCCTAAGGTGATAAGGATGATGTACCACTTCCTCCCTCGCACCTAAAATCGAGAAACTACAAAGCTATTACACACAAAAGAGATGACTCTTATGGGGATCGAACACCATTAGAAAAAAGGCCTATGATTAAAAGGAATTAAACAACAAAATTTGTTGATAAATATGCCTCCTCTCCAAGTGTTTCCCTCAATGTGTTTGTTCTCCTCAACACTCTCTTATTCCCTCTTTAAGGTGAGCTTTTCTATGTCTTTGATAAAATCTCATCAAGATGCTACTCTTGTGGAAAACCAATCTGTCTTCCTACAAGTAAGAATAGGCACACCAAGCAAGCCCAAAGGGGAAGCAAAAGCAAGAAGCAAAAAGCTACAGAGCACAAGAAATGGCACACTTCCAAATGGAAAAGATTATATGATACAAACTAAAAAAAAGAAAAAATGACAAGCAATAACAAAGAGTTAGAAAAAACGACTCAATCTTTAAGAATTAGCACAATGGTCATGACACTTCAAGCAAGATTCAAGCAATTTACAACAAATTAAACACTCCTTTAACAATCTTTTGATAATTTTAGGAGCACTAATTTTTTTGTACTTTTATTTTCTTTTAGAACTTTTATCTAACAATTTTGCTCACTTTGTTTTCTTTTTCTTTCTTTTTTACACAAGTTTGTTGCACCTATTTACCAATTTTGAAATGAACTTTAGTTAGGATTTTAATGCTACTGATGCTTGAAAGAAGAAGGAAGAATAACCCCAAAATTTTGAGTTAGAAAATGAAATTCAAGAAGAAACAACTTGAAATGGACTAGAGGTTTTAGGTGAAGTAAAAAGAGCACTAAAGAGAGTTAGCAAAGAGTTTTGGATAACTTGTTTGTACAAGTTTAAAGGTCCAAATAAAACAACCAAATGCTTTCTCAAAGTCCAACAAACCACCACACAAACTAGCACCAAAATTCAAGCGACTCAAATTTTGAAACAAGAAATAAAGTAATGAGGAAATTGAGTAATATTTTTAGAAAAAATTTTCAAGAAACAAGCTAGAAATAATAGCATGTGAGACTCCTTGGACATGAACTCAAGAGATTATTCCTCTTGATCGCTCAATTCCACAAGAAGAAACAACACACTTTTATGGTAAAATAAAAGAGTTAGTCTCTTTATCAAGCCTTGTTCTCTTATTTCAATATAAATCCTTCTAAAGTGGTTCATTTAAGCAATGTGGAATTTTGTCTTTTGTAATATATGCTTTAACTTACAACATGTCCTACCAGTGAAAATTCTCATAACCCATAATTTTGTATGTGTCCACCACTCCCACCCATCTCAAACATGAGTCATATGGCTCCTTCATCCAACCCACACCATTTAAAAAATTATTAAATATTTTGAATATTAGATTTTTTTTTCAAAATTAAAAAATGTTAGTTGGTTTGTAATAATTAAAAATAAATTTTTAATTTTAAGATATCAAAATTTTAATGAAATTCAAGATTCAAAAATTATAAAATTATGAGTTCCTTGAAGAAACTCATCATTAGAGTGAGAATAGACTAAAGTTGTTTAATGCTAATTTGACACAGTGAGGACCATCAGACACAATATTTGATGCACCAGGTAACTCTCATGAGTTTCTTCCGTTGAATATGCTCTAACTAAATATGAAAATTGAGAACTAATTAATTAATAATAATAAATTAGTAATAAAGGAAACTTTATATAAATGAATAATCATGATAAATTGGTATGTTAAAATAATTAAAATTAATGAACAAAAGTTTCTCTTCAAGTTAAAATATATTTTTTAAAACTAAATAAGATAAATTAAGAATAAATTGGTATGTTATAAAACTGACTACTATCATAGACTATAAAACTGACTACTATCATAGACTATACGAATTAATTTTAATAAATTAGTAATTTTAAAAATTGATATTGACATGTATAATTGATAATTAATTATGAAAATTTGGTACTAATTAATTAATAGTAAGCTTATAAAAAATAATTAATAGTAAGAAATTAATAAAAATTGAAAATTTATATAAATTAGTAATTATGATAAATTGTTATGTTCAAATAATTAAAATTAAATTAAGGACGAAACTTTCTCCTCAAGTAAAAATATATTTTTAACACATAATAAGATAAATTAAAGAATTAAAGAATAAAACAAACAAATAAGAACCCATTACTTTAAATTTATAAATTGACTAATATCTTAGACTAAATTAATATGAATTAATTTTAATAAATTAGTAATTATGAAAATTGATATTAATATATATTATTAATATCTCATTATGAAAATTTATAACTAATAAATTAATACTAATAAATTATTAAAAATAGAAACTTTATATAAATTAATAATTATCATAAATGATAATTTTTTTTTCTTATTCAGTTGTAAAATCTTTCACTTTCTTGTGGAGTTAGCTGGATGTTTTAGAGTATGGGTTTTCACGGTTACGTTAGTTTGATTTTAGGAGAAAAAGAAAATCGAACTAATTAATTTTAATAGGTTTGAGTTGGTTCGAACTATAATAATTTTTTTATCTGACCCGAACTAATGATAATCGAGTTGGTTCAATTCCATTTGAGGAAAAACGATAAAAAAATTAAAACATCATATTTCTTTTCATCAAATCATAAAAAAATGATTTTATACATCAAACTAGTCAAATCCATTAATATACTAAATTCATAATTTTATAATTAAATATCAAGTGTTTCATATATATCAAATAAGTCAAATTAAACTATTAAAGCAAATCAATACAATACAAACAACAAATTATATATATTTCAAGCAATTGAATACAAGAAAATTATAAAATAAATCTATAATAATATATATACTTTTGGTTTGGTTCGGGTGTTAGGTTAGGGTTTTGAAGTACTAAAACCGCTAACCGAAATAAACATGATCGATTCTGCTAGATTTGGTTCGGGTCTAGACTTGATTAAGTGAAAAAATTGAACCAAATTAATTGGTTCGATTCGGATTATCAGTTTCGTCGAATTAACCCGAACCGATGAACACCACTATTTCAGAGGTTCACTTAGGTATTATTTGTTGTGTTTTAAATGAAAAAAATTATTTTACAATTAAAATTATAATAAAATTTAAAATTAATAACTATATAAAATTTCAAATTTTTTTTAAACAAAATTATAATAGTTCAAATTTAATTATATAAAACATATATTTATTTTGTACAATGCAATACTATTTTATCAAAAAATTTAAAGTTTAAGAAAATTATTTATTACAAATTTACATAATATATAATTTTTGTATTTTAAAATATTAATTACTATATGTTTTAGTTATAAAATATCAATATTTACTGTGTGTCTTACACAATCTAAACTAGAGGTGATATTAAGAAACAAAAATATAAAAAATTCTTTCAAGAAATAATAATTTATATATTTTAACATCATTATTTTTAAATACACTAATACATTTTGACTAGTTATAAAAAATGTAGTCATTAGTTACCCAAAAATAACCTAATTTACATGCATATTTTCTGAAGGAACTTTGATTAAATAATCTGAAAGATATATATATATATATATATATATATATATATATATATATATATATATATATATATATATATATATATATATATATATGAATGAGTTTAACACCTATACCTGTAAAAAAGTTGTACACTAGCGATTAATCACAATCTTTTGTTTAAATAACTTTTAAAGTATTAATTAGTACGGGCAACAAACTTAACATACATAAAGTATTGTGATTGACTCTCAGTGTAAAATTCTTTTACACTAATATCGTATAAGTGTTTTTTTTTCTCTATATATATATAGGGAGAGAGAAGTAATTCATATTAGGTGGTTTTCGAGAAGAATATTTGTTAATCCAAATTACTAAATCTCAAGAAGTCATTTAAATATGAAAATGAAACATATTTTGGAGAAATACTCCTTACAACAGTTGTATGGGCAAAAAGATAGTGTACAAACTAACACCTTCAAATGTCTTATAGTTGGGCCTAATTGGGTGTTATGAATCATTGATCTTACTAGTTAAGTGGGAGTGATGTTAAATATGACATAGAAATAACAACCTAGTTTACTAGTTAAATAAGAATAACTATGTTATTTCATTTTCTAAAATGACACAAATTTGCTTTAAATTTAGTTAATAGAGAGGTTTAATGACAATAAATACACATTTAATCATGTACACCGCGCCAATTGAGATGTTCTACACTTGATTGGAGTTCATTTAGAAAACATAAACCAACCTTCAAATGAAGAGAAAACATCCACAAATCATAACGAAAAGTAGTTTAATAAAATTAGAAATTGATTTTAAAAACATAAAGGAAAAGACTCTAAAAAGTTTATATATTATTAATTAATGATGAAAAATAACCTATATAAAAATTATTGTACAATAATAATTATACAAAAATAAAATAATATATAGTATTCTCTTGTAAAACTAAGAAATAGTGAAATATTATTAACAAAATTTAAAAAATTAAAGAATAATGGATAGTTTTGTAATAACTCAAATATTTTTCAATAATATTAATTTCAATAAATAATTAAAAATATGACATTAAGGAAAGTTTATAAAAAAATAATTTTATTTTAATTTTTAGACATAAACTAATATCATAATATTTCTCATAATTTTGGACATAATACTAACCTAGAAATTTATAATTAATTGGTAAATTTTACCAATAGAATTTATATCAGTGACATCTGTTGCTAAATGTCTACAATTCATAGATTTTGTTGACAAATATCTATATTCATATCAGTTGATACATTCATTAGTAATTATGTATGGACTACAGTCATTGATAACTCTATCAATAAATGACTTAGTGATAAAGTTTACATGTGATAAGAGATAGTAGGTTTGAATTGTTAACAAAACTAACATTTTTCTATGACAAAAAAAACCTATCATGACAAAAAAATACTAGCTCATGTCAAAGAAGTCACAAATCCAACAAAAATAAAATTACACAAAGACTATTGATTTGCTATATAGAATACTTAAACATACGTATACACTTCCCCTTTATTATGTTTTCAGTAAATAAATTTTAATAAAAATATTCATGATTTTTCTATACATGAATTTTTCTATAATCCATGTATCTATGGATACTTATAGATATTATATAAAATTTTATCAAATAAATAATTTATTTATTTTAAAATCTAGAAATAAAATTATATAAATTTTTACAAGATTAATTAGATCTAAAAAAATTTATATATATATATATATATATATATATATATATATTACAAATAGAATATTTTTTTACATTACTGATATTTTATAAAAAATAATTTTATAACTTATGTACTTATCGTAAAACATAATAATAAAATGAAGATCAAGTAGAAAAATCTAATACTCATGAGTTTATTTTTTCTGGAAGAAAGGAAGGGATTTTGATTACACGGTAATTCAGAAACAAAATAAGAAAAGAATACAAGGAGGAGTATATAAGCAAAATGAGGGAGTGTAATTAGTAGCTGCCCAAAAACTAATAAATATGGATACATTAAAAATTATATTAGTATTTTAATATTTTCTGCAAAAATATAGTAGCAAAAGAAAGAGACAGAAAAAACACATAGATTACCTTCGGAATTTTTTTTGCAGCAAAATCTACAAATGTTTTCTGAAAAATAAATATTCCTTGAATATACACAGAAATTTATTGAAGATTAAATTTTTCATTAAATTTCACAGAAAATTCATGAACTTCTAATAGTGTTCATTATATTGTGGTAAATTTTAAGCTTAGGTGGATTTTTTTATTCATTACCAATTTCTTGTGGACAATAGGTAACAGCTTGCCCTAATTTAGACAGTAACTAGTGTAGTTCTCTTGGCACATTATTACGTTAGACCAAGCTAGAACAAATTTTAGGACTCTTTAAAAATAAAAGAAGACAAAAGGATTCTTCAAAGGATACAAATTTAACTGTCCTATAATTAACAAAAAGGGAACAGGATCGTCAGCAAGTAGGTGTGCAATAAGTTGACAGTAACATAATAACAAAACCTCCCCATGCTGGTGGCGATATTTCCTTCATGAATTAATTCAGATTTAAACATATAGGATATAGACGTTTGGATATTCTGATATTCACAGGCCTTATCCAAAATTAAGTGAAAAGTTAGTCCTATCTAAAAGTGGATAAATGATCACAAAAAAAAAAGGAATATTTATTTTGTTTAGTTTGCTTGAGAATATTTGTGACATATGGAATGTGAGAAATATAGATTTTTTTTTATATATAAATATTAATGGTTAGTTTTGTTAGTGAAAGATTCAACTCACGACTTTTTTCTCTCATCTTCTTATATATGGATTTTGTTACCAAACTAATCTTATAACCCAAGGAGGTAGTCCAAGCGAGAAAACTAACTTCATGAAAATGGTGTCACAGAGCAAATATATCACATTCTTATGTAAAATGAATTATGAACCTTTTTTTGTGTAAAGAACTTGTAATTTCGTTTTCCTGATGGACTTTTCGCTTGGTTCTTTTTGTTGAAGTTCTTGAGCATTCTCGAGTAAACTAGCAGATTAGAAAGGTTTGTAAGACCCAGGCTTTTTGTCACGCTTTGTAGTTAAGAAGATATCTCTTGTAATTTCTGTCTATATTCACATTAATGCAAAATATGATTTAGAGTTTTAGTCTTCTTATGAATAGAAAGATGCAATCAAGTGAAAATTTTCATTAAGGATAGTTTGTTGTTAGATTTTTGGCTTAATTTCACTTTGTATCTTTTGTTTTTTTATCATTTTGTCTCGTAATTTTAAATTACATAATTGTGTTCTCAATTTTTAAAATTGTTGGATGTTAGTGGATTAAACTTAACTATTAAGTGACAAATATAATGATAATAATTTAATAACATGAAAAAATCTAATCTATAATTTAACAGAGATTTAAATAATTAAAAATAAGTACAATTAATTAAGTCTCATAATTAAAATTGTCATGTAATTAAATTACCATCATGTGTCAATTAATATTTTCCCTTTAACAATCAATATTGATATACACATAGTTATACAAATTCACTAATTTTATCTTAGAGAAACAATGTTATGATTTAAAAAGATGAGTGCATGACAAAAATGAGTTATTTTAATAATTCAAATATGTCACCATTCTTGCCAAGTTGTTCCATTATATTATTCAACTAATTGGTTTCTTAAGCAACAAGGTTTTTATTGTTGTGTGTGTTTGATTTAATTACTCTCTCTCCCACTACGATCAACGTCATGCGTGGCGACGTTAATATATATGCATTCTTGTACATGATTTTCCTTTCTAGAAAGTCCACTGTTTGGAGAACACGCATTGAAATTTGAAATCTATAAGAACTAGAATGAAGTGATTAAATTAAGTACAAAAATTAGGTACATAGCGGTATATAAGAAGGTTCTTTGATCTAAATTAATTTTTTATGAATTCTCAAAATTATAAACACTAGCATTTATGTTATTAAGAAATTTAAATTAATGAATTAGTTGATTAATAACTATATTGTTATGCAATTTGTTCCTGTTTAACATATTTAAAAAGAATAAACTTATTTTAAAACATGTTTTTGGTCATCTAATACTATATAAAATTAAATAATTCATATAAATTTTTACTTCAGTAGAATTCAATTGAGTTCTTAATTTATTGTTAATTATATTATTTCATAATAGATTCACATTAACGAAGAATCAGTTTTTTTTTTTAAAAAAATTATCATGAAAAGTATATATTTTATTTTTTTATTAAATTATACATATTTTAGTTTTTTTATTTTTCTCTATTCATATTTTTATAAATTTTAAAATATTACATTAAAAAATTATATTAACACTACTTGATTTATTTAATTTAATTTTTTAATTTTTAAAAAAATTATAAAATATTTCCGATGATCAGACACAATTTTCCAATACACATCGTTCGAGGGATTCATAGCGCATATATAGGCAATCTCTCACAATCAACTTATCAAGTACAATTATTATTATTATTTTTATAATAATAAAAGAGAATATACTTTAATGTCAACCCCATCACTTACTATTACTAGTACTTATCTAGTTTATAAAGTTTCATAAACAAAAAAGTTCTTTTATGCTTTAAAGTTTAAACACTGTTACGATTGGTGTCAAAAAGAAAAAACATTACGAGTAAAATTACTTTCCTTATATGAATTTTTTACACTTACTTGTCATCTCCATCCCGTTGTATATAATTCACATGATACTCACAAAAACAAGTATAATCCTAAATTATTTTATAAAAAAGTAATAAATGGATAAAGAATAGTAATTTTATAAAACTATTTTGTGTTGGAGTGCAAGTGTGAGTTGAAGTCCGACATTGGTTAGAAATTAAGAAGTTGAGTAATATATAAGTGAGAAAGACCCATAACCTAATGCCTTAGGTTTTGGGTGGAAGATGATGTCATGTTCTCTTATATATAGGCTTGTGTCCCATGGTTGTACATCTTTCCGGTGTTTAACCCCCTCGGTCTGTCCCAACAACTGGTATCAGAGCCGATGGTTGTGATCGGCAGGTTGACGACTTGAGGGGGAGATTGTTGGAGTGCAAGTGTGAGTTGAAGTCCCACATTGGTTAGAAATTGGGAACTTGAATAATATATAAGTGACAAAGACCCATAACCTAATGCCTTAAGGTTTTGGGTTGAAGGTGGTATCATGTTCCCTTATATATAGGCTCGTGTCCCATGGTTGTACATCTCCCCGGTGTTTAACCCCCTCGGTTTGGACCCAACACTTTGAATATCAATATTGTATTAAAAATTAAAATGACACGGTTAAGAATATTAATGATTTTTTCTCTTTTTGAAAAGTAGAACCAGATAAGTGATGCCTACCTAAATTTTACAATGTTGAAGGGACTCACACTTGAGGGGTAGATTGTTGGAGTGCAAGTGTGAGTTGAAGTCCCACATTGGTTAGAAATTGGGAAGTTGAATAATATATAAGTGAGAAAGACCCATAACATAATGCCTTAAAGTTTTGGGTTGAAGGTGGTATCATGTTTCCTTATATATAGGCTCGTGTCCCATGGTTCTACATCTCCCCGGTGTTTAACCCCCTCGGTTTGGACCTAACACTTTGAATATCAATATTGTATTAAAAATTAAAATGACACAGTTAAGAATATTAATGATTTTTTTTCTTTTTGAAAAGTAGAACCAGATAGGTGATGCCTACCTAAATTTTACTAAATAGTATTTGCATACAATGAAGAACATAGCATAGAACCAAGATTATTGAGATACATACTAGATAAATTATATAGAATACAACTATACATAACATTATCCTGATTAGTAGACAATGTTGGAAAACCATTCACTAGCAAATTTGCTTTATGAGACGCATATATGAAATTGTACTGAACAATTTTTCGGCTGCTTCTATGGATGTGATTCATTTTCATGGTCAATGGCACAATTTTCATACAATAACTTAATGCTATTGAGAAAATCTAATTCAATATTTAGGGTATAGAATTTTTACTCATAAGCCGCCTTCACAGATTGCAAAATAGCTAATAATTCAGTCTTATCAACCTAATAATACGATATTGTAAGAGAAATCTTAGTAGAAAATTGACTTTGTGGTCACATATTACCCCCCAACAATCACCTCCATTAGGTTGAAAGAATAACTGCATAACAATTAATCTTGATCATTTATGTGGTTGGAACCCTCCAGAAATTCTGGTGACCTATAGTGCACCTTTTTTGTTCAAAATTAAACAAATGTAATGAATCTCATGAAATTCTTTAACAAAGGTCTGAACTGAATGAATCATCTGTTTCTCAGAAATACAATTGTCCTTAATTACGTAATCATTCTTCTTTCACCATAATTACTAAAAGGTAATACTAATTGTTTGACTTCATCTCTTATCTGCCTCAAGTTAGGAAAAAGTCATCTATCAATTCATTAAAATGTAATATTATTTTTTTTCACTTCGTAGATTTTAGCGAAAAAATTAATATTATATTTTAAAACTAAGTATAAAATCTATTTTAAAATATATATTTTTTAAATATGATACTTATTTTGGACCAAGTACTCTACTCATGATTATTTTTTTAAAATTTATTCATAAAATAAAATTTAAATAAAAATTATTAATAAAATGTAAATAATTAATTAACTTCATAGAATTAAAATTACTTTAATATTTATTTAAAATCAATTAATGCTCAAAGTTTTAGATACTTATTATTATTAGTCGTCAATTGGGTTTGTCTTTATTTTTATAAAAGAAATAGGAATTGCAATATTAATAATGTAAACAGTGTGTATTTATAATAATAATATAATATATTGATAATATATCAATTTTTCATATCAATCAATTCATTAGATTTCTCCTATTAATACAAAAAATATTAATTAATTCATTAGTATCGTATATAATTTCTATATAACATTTTGTGTTTTTATATATAAATTTAAAATACTTTTTCTCTTTTAAAATAAGTATTAATGTGTTATCCTAAATTATTTTAAAGTTTAAAAAAAATTAATAAATAGATGAAAGAGAATAATAATTTTATAAAATTAAAATTTTATTAGTATTATATTAAAAATTAAAACGATATTTATTCAAAAGATAAATATGGTATTTATTACATCTTAATATTTATTATTATCCAAAATTTCATGGATATTATTAAATTAAGAAATAAATACAGTAATTATTTAATGATAGAGTTATCTGTTCTCAATTAAATAATCATCACACAATTATTTAAACTATATGTATATATATACTCAATTAAAGTAAAATTATAATCAATTAAATAAATAAATTTTACAGAATATTTAATAACTTGAATCCAAAGTTAATAAAAATTCACATGAATATTATTAAAAAAAATTAAGTCTGAATAATTGACGGATAGTTCAACTCATTTGTAAATTTGTTTTAGAGTAATTCTTATAAGAGTTTAATTGGTATATACTGTTACATAATTGATTTATGGTGAATTTATTGACTTTACTCATTACTATTTTAAAAGTCACACAAATAAAAAAGTTATAATTGAATGTCAGTATAAAAATCATTTACACTAACCGCGTATACAAATTAAACTCTTCTTAATATATATCACATATCTTGTGATATATGTGTAGTTTCTATTTCGGCTTTGCTAAGTAATAATTTTGTTAATTTAATTTAAAATGGAGTTAACTACTTATTACTTAACCATCATTTTAGTGCTTGTAATTACAGGTTTGGGTTACTGTACAAATTGATTCGTAAAACATTTTTGATAACGTGTTTAAAATGAGGACGGCTCCTAATAACTAGTTATAATCTTTTTTAACAAATCAGTTATAAAATAACTGGTTAATTAAAAATGATTGTAAATATTAATCATGTATAACAAGTAGGTATTATGTTATAACATAACTATAACTAGTTGTTGGAAAAACTAATTATATAACTGGTTATATAATTGATTTTGAATATATAATTAACTATATAACTGATTGTAGCTATAATTGGCTATATATTTTAAATTAATAAATAAATTTTTGTTATTAAGAATTAAGTATTACTTTTTAAAATTATTTTTAATAAATTATAAGGTTGATTTGATAGTAGAGTGGACAAACGAAGGAGGAAGAAATTCTGAGTTCGAATCTCTTTAATAACAAAAACTAACACATTAACACTAATGTTTGACTTATAAAAAAATTATTTTTAAATAAATATAACACAATTGTTAATATATAAAATTGCTTGTAAAAATGTACCCAAATCATAAATATATTTTTTTTTAAAAATAAATTATATGTCCCCAACAGGTTATATAACAATTATATATATATATATATATATATATATATATATCGTTATATAACTAATTTTATTTTTCAAATTAGTTATGATAATAATTATAATAATTACTTGATACATCGGTTATGATTTATTATTAAATTATTTAAATAACAACTATCAGTAATACTATTATCCATATAAAGTGATTTAGAAACTCATATGAAAAAGGTACTATTATTAGTTTTTTATTAACAATAATCATATTTAATTGATTCGGGATTTAATCACCCTTATGATATTTTTTTTCTCTAAAAATGTATATAAGAATCAAACCTAAGTCTCTCTCACAAATTCAAGATAGTCTTCAGCTAAGATAATACTCATTGGATACTAATTATTTAAGATTAATTTGTGTGAAGTTTTAGACTTTTAGGGTGCAAAAATGTGTTTTAGTATTTTTAAAATGTTAAAGTGGTTTGTATTATTGCATTAAGTGACAAAATGCAAATAGTAATTGGAACATGTGATGGAGTAGCCTAGGCATGTAATGAAAGTCTAAATAGAGGATACCGGAATGCCCGGAATCAATATTAACTTTATTATAACAAATTAGGACAAACAATTTAAATAGTGAATCTTTGACTTTTTTCATCTTTTTCTATAGACATTCTTTCCTTCCTAAAAAAGACATTCTAAGAAGGTTTAATTAAGTTTTTTTTTTCTTGAAAATTTTATCATAAATTATTTTTTTTCTTAAAATTTGAAAATATTTTTTTAGTTCCTAATTCATTTTTAGTTTTTCTTCTTCTGTTAACGTGAGTAAAACATTGTTGATAATGAACATGTTTTTGTATTCACAAATTACTTTCCTCCTCAATTCTAACTCTCTCGATCTTCAATTTCATATCCGTTACAGTTAAATATACCGAAACTTATAAACAGACTAGGTTAATACAAAAACAAATTAATTTCAGGGACTAAAAAATATTTTTTAATTTCAAGGTCAAAAATATTTTTGGTGAAACTTTAAGGACAAAAAACTTAATTAAGTCTTCTCAATATTTAAATAAATTAGGTGTCATTTATTTTGGGTATTATTGGTTTTTATTTTCACAGAAAATAGCAATGAAAATATGTTTGATTATAATTTACATAACATTTTTTAAAAAAAATGAAAAAAAAACATAAAAATATTATTTTTAGTATTTTCAAAAATTAAAACTGTGTAAAAATTTAATAACAATATTATAATTATAACAAAACTATATATAAATGTATTTTAAATTATATTTTATAATATTTTGACTAAAAGATATTTATTAAATTTAACACTATTATTTTTTAAAAATAGAAAATATCAAGTGAAAACAAACATATTTTCTCAATGTTGAAAACCTAAAAATAAAAACGATTTTCGGAAAATAAAAATAAAAAAATAAAAAAAAATTCTCAAACCAAACGATATCTTATATTTTCTTCTTTTGAGGAATAAAAATATTAAATTATATTTTTTCAAATTAAAAATTAAGCTTTTTTCTTAAAGTGAATTTAAATATGAACCAAACGATATCTTATATTTTCTTCTTTTGAGGAATAAAAATATTAAATTATATTTTTTCAAGTTAAAAATTAAGTTTCTTCTCAAAGTGAATTTAGATATTAACACTTAACTACTATTTTTATATTTTTCATTAATTTTTTCTTAACTTTTACACTACAATCTTCGTAAAATATATATAAATGTTACATTATTTTATCTCATCATGATAAAATACATATTACATTATTAACTTTAAAAAAAAAAAAAACAATTGGCCCCCTTTAATTTTCAGAGTGCGATTTATACATTTATTGGAAGTCTTTACTTATGTGAATTGATTTTAAGTTAGAACATATCAATGATTTACTTCCAATCATTCAGTATCTCTAATAAAATATTAAATTTTATAATTTTAGTTTCTTTTTTTATGGATTTTGCAATACTACATCAGTTTTAAGATTTATTTTATCTTTTATTTTAATAAAAGATGAAACTTTATGATTTTAAAATATTGATAAATGCTAGCAATCCAGTATTTTATACACTTCTATGAACACACTCTAAATGATTGATTAATTTTTTTTAAAACAACAAATTATATGGATTTTACTTGACATTAAACGACTCTCTCTTAATTTTGTAGTTTTTAATAAATTTCAATAAGAATATGTAACACTCCTCTAAAATATTATTTGTATACTCTACATTTAAAGAAAGAGTAAAAAATATTTATTAATTGGAATGTTTGTTATCTTTTATCTCCATTACAGAGATCAAACATTATGCGACTGTTAGGTCTAAAATCAAATTCCAAGATGTAGAATTAAATATGTTTTTAATCTTCTATAAAAGCACAATGTACACATACTTAAAGTTGGTTTGGATAAATTTTTATTAAAATATTAAAAAAATAGAATACAGAAGATCAAAAACATTTTTTCATTTTGTAACTTTTATCTTTTTTAATTTAATGATGATACGCTGAGAATGTAAAATAATTTTATAATTTCATTCAATCATAAATGATCATTTATATGATTTTTAAAATTATTATAAAATCAATAAATTTGTACATAAAAATAAGTGATTGGACAATAATATAAAATTGTTTTAAAATATTAATAAAGTCTTCTTTTTTATTTTTTATATATCTTTTTGGTATTTGACCCTCCATGCCTTGTCACTCAGATTTTTTTTCATAATAGCCTTTTATAAGAAATTAATTATACAAAACTTATCATATTGAATTTGTTTGCTTAATTTATTTTTTAAAAAATATTTTTAACACAATTATTTTACTTTTTATATGTTTACATAAAATATTTTTTATTTTCTTTAAAAAATTACATTTTCTTCTTAAAATATATTTAAATTTTTTTTGTAATTTTAACTTTAAACAAATTAATTCATTAAATTTTAAAAGAATAATTTTAAACTTATATATAAGCTAATTTTGTTTAAAAAAGTTTTATTTTATTTTTCTTTGTGTGTTTCTTTTGAATTATTTGTGAAGAAATTATTTAAATATAATTGTATTCATATATTATTATTATTATTACTACTATTATTAGTACTTTTACAAATCCATTTTTTTTATGATATCATTGTGATTTTATAATTTGAATGGATTCTTGTAAGGACCTAGGTCATAAATTCATAGAATAAATAGTGAAGGGAATTAAATTTAAGTTTTTACTTAAACTATTAATTGATCTGAGACGTGATGGATTTATTAGTTTGTTAATACTATATGGTTGTATTCAGTTGAAGATGCAAGAATAGGGGAAAAGAGAATAATTATCATTTTTTTGTTTCGGAGAGCTTTAGTTGAGTTACAGAAAATTCTCGAATAATACGTTATCAAAAGGGGGTTGAGTTTAGCAAACTATTTTTACTAAATACACCACGGTGCTATATAAGTTCATTTTTCTCTCTCTTTCTTTAAAATTCCTCATTTTTCTTCCTTGCATGGTGGCCTCTGAGCTAACAGACTTTGACGCGGTCTCTTCCATTGTTCCTGATTTGGAGTAATGATTAATATAGGTATGTCTTATCGTAGTTTTCTAACCCTTTTTTTTGTTTGCTTCTGGTCCTTTCATTCTCGTTTGAAAGGGGAATTCCTTTGGAAATTTTAATTTCTTATGTTCCTATTGAAATTAGGATTTCTGTCAGGTTCTGAGAGATCTCTTTGGGTTAATTCTCCCATTTCTATTTGAATCAACTTTTAAAGGGAGATATGTAAGGGAAGCTAAATCTTTGATATTAATGTGAGAAATTATGATTTAATAGTTGAACAGTTAATTGATTTTGAGCAACTGAGCTTTTGATTATGATTTGAGTGTTATGCAAAATCGAGTGTTTTCTATGATTGAGGATTTGAGTTTTGTTCTTGAAATGAGTTGTGATTGAATTGTAATTTGGAATATTTTGAGATATAAATGTTTGGTAGAATTAATGATTTGGAATGTTTACTCTTTGAAATTGATGTTGGATGATAAGTATTTGAGATTGTATTGTTGATGGAGAGAGTTTGTAATTACTTGTGAATGATTTGATGAAACAAGGAACGATTGCATGTGACTGGAAAATTGTGAATGATTGTGCAAGTTTGCACCACATTGTTGTGGTAAATTTAACAGGGTTGTGATCAACTCGTTGGGAAGAATTATGCCTCATGACCTTGCCACAACTCTGTGAAAAATTTCACAAATGGTGCTTGACACGCTGGAGAGCAAATTTTTGTGTTTTGAGTTTTGTTAATTGTCATGTAGGGGGATTGCTGAATGCTTATTGTGACTATAAAATAGATAAATATTCTTATTTGATTAATGATTGTGGTTGGAAAATAAGTATTGATGTTTGATATTTATGTATGAGTGAGAAATACATGTGTTGATGTTTCATAGTTATTATTGATATTTAAAATAAGTATGTGATTGAAAAAGGGTTAATTGCTATTGTTGAGATTTAATTATAGGTGTTGAAATGAAATACTTTGATATTATTTTAAAATGTGATTAATGATATGTTTTGATATACTTTTTTATTATTAATGATATTTAATATACGTATATGATTGGAAACATGTAATTGTTTTTGTTGGAATTTAATTAAAGGTATGGAATGAAAGGTAATGCCTTCCCTGTGATTGAAATGAATTATGATTCTTGAAAATTAATGATAATGAATTGAGATATATGATGTGTTGCGTAATTGATGATTATTATGGAAGTGATGTTTGATCTTGAATTGGACGATTTACTGGATAGTTTGGATGTGACAGTTATAGTAGGATAACTTAGCTTTTGGTTGAATTGATTCTCTGTGATTAAAATTGAAATCATTGGAATGATCATGATATATTTGGATTTGTGATATAATTCATATTGTTGAAATTCATGATGAAGAATATATATATTGATGTTGTTGGTTGCAGACAGTTACAATCGAGTAACTTAGTTTTAGATGATATGTTTGGTGGACTACATTGGTGTTAAAGACATAGTTGGAGTCAATGTAATCCAGAGTATCATATATGCAAGAGAATATTCTTGTAATTTACATTGTAGTCTTGGTACCAAATATGTAAAGAGGTGTCTAAAAGACATACTCAGACAACGATTGTGTGTCACAAGGTATCAAGTAAACACTAGACATTAGTTTGTGGTTGTTAGATGAGTATTGCTTAGAGTTAAATTGGTGGTAACACATGTTGGCGACTCTCCCATGATGCAAAGAAGAGCATAGTAGCTTTATATTGTTTTAGTTTTGATGATGAACATTAGAAATTTCCTAACATGGATGTTAGTAACTTTATTGCTTAAGTGCTTGTGAAACATTGCATGCATCCATATAGGTAGCTATTATCTTGGTTCAATTTAGCTAAATATATCTTTAATCTTGATTAATTCTTAACTTAATGAAGTCATAAAAGCATGAAGGAGATTATAGCCCTTAAAAGTTTTGAAAATCAAGTTATATCTCATTGTTGTTGCAAGAGGTTGCTTAGAATTGTATTGTGAAGTAATTTGATAGGTTAAAGATGCAATGTTGTTGTTTTAATCTGTTAAATTCCATCATAATCGATTATTTGCATCATTTAATCGATTAAATATTTTTTCTAATCGATTTAAATTGATCTTGTTGACTTCATCTTGTATGAATAACAATTTAATCGATTAAATTGATTGTGAATCATCTGAAATTGAGCTTAGAACGTTTTAATCGATTAAATGTTTCATTTAATTTGTTAAAACATAGTTGTGAACATTTTATATAAAAGGAAAAAAACTCAAAACTCATATAATGAATACATATTTTGAAAATTAAATCCAAGAGTGACTTTTTGAGATTCCAGAGAAAAAAGTCTCTAACCCTTCACAACACAGCTCAAGCAAAGATCCAACAAGAATCATCAAGAATCTAAGATACATTCTACATTCTTTGAATTTTAATGTTGATATACATGTGCTGCATTATTTTGTTTGATTTGATCATGTGATATCAACCTTTTTTGTTTTATTTTTTGTGTATTGAATTGTATTAAGGTAATCTAGGTAGGTTTCTTAGGTTAGTTCAGTTCATGCATAGGGTTGCATGGTATAGAATCATTTCTTGATAGGTGTTCAAATTTTGCATGTGTGGTTCTCATGTAGATGTGAGTTTTGGTGTAAAAGTCCATTGATTTTAGTGTTATTTTTAATCCAAGACAAGGAGTCTTGAGCATTGAAAAGCTGGCTGTAGCCCAGGTTGGGTAAACCAGTATAATTGCGTTGTGTTTTGTATTTCTCTTTATCATATCTCTCTTTACATTTAATATAGCTTCCGTATTCAATTTGTCGATCTGGTTTAGATAATAAATTCGTACTAGATCTTATCTGAATTGTGTTTGCACATTCTTGTATGTAAAATTGGTAAAGAGAAGTTTCTAATCATTCTCAAAAGTACTACAAGCATATGATTCAACAATATTTCATTAACTTTTTTTAAAATCTGTTTTAAAGTTAAAATCATAAAAAAAAATCTAACAACCGATCCACCCACCCTCTTGGTTGATTGTTAAGTGTCATTTACATCCTCAACATCGGTAGATTGGATGTTTGTCGTCGATTGAAAGGAGTCTTAATCTGCCTTGGTGTTTGAACTTAATATAGATATTCAGGAATATGTTGTGTCTGAACATGTAGTTGTGTGAAAAGCTTGTATTTAGGGGAATATAAGTGTGTTTGATTTGATTGATGTATTTGTGATATTTAAGTTATTTACATTGTAAATTTTATATGTTGTTTTGCTTACTATTGATATGTTTGGGTATTTTGTATTACTATGATAATCATACTTTGCACGGGAGTAGATACTAATGATAGCAGTGAATATCAGAATTAGCAGGATTAAAGATGGATCAGTGGCATCATCGAAGTTATTTGTTTTTTGTAGAAATTAGTTTAAGTTATATAGCACAGCATGTATATGAATATAAATTGGACCTTTGAGAAAATTAAATGTATGGATTGACTGAAACTAGTACCTATGTTCTAAGTATGTATAAAAATATTTACGAAGAATGACTCACTTTTATGGTTGAAATTGTGTTTTGTATGAGTTGTATAACTGATAAGTTTTAACAGGAAAATGACATGTTATGTATTTATTTTGTATGAGTTATGACTCTATGTGTCATTGTATACTTAGCATTAAACTTTGAAACTGTTGTGATGCATATTTTAATATTGAATGTAAGGTAATGAAAATTTTATATCTCAATATTTATAAATATAGATCCTAGTAATTTAAATAAATTAAAAAAAGAATTTATAGTGTAAATAGTATATATAAACTGAAGATATTATAATTCTCATATTATCTAAACATACTATAAAAGTTTCAGAAAAACAAGTATAAAAAGTTTTATACTAATAGTCAATTATAATTATTTATATATAATAAATTTGTTAATTTTATCAACTAATATTTTAAAAGTCATAAATTATAAATTATGATTAAATGTTTCACTTTAAACTCTAAATGTTTTTATTATATGAATGATATCCTTCATCTTTAGAAATTACAATTATTCCAAACTAACGCATACTTATTTTATTTTATTTTGGTCGGTACTAACAACTCTCATCAGCACCCTCAATTCGAAGGTTTAGCGTCTTAGGTTTGCCTAGATCAAAATGTGATATTAATGAAATTAATTAATATACAGTACTAAGTTTAATTAATGGCTAAACAAAAGCTTAATTGATAGAACGTACATAAAGAATGCTGACGAAGCCGGCCAAATTAATTAACGCTAAAATTTAAATTTGTACCAACCGTCTAAAATTAACTGTTTTTAAAATAAATTATTTATTTTAAGTAATTTTTATAAAAATACGAATTGTTATGTTTGGATACAATTAAAAGTGTTTTTTTTTAAATGTTTAGTTTTCAGTTTTTCATAAAACAGTTTTCATGTCACCTTGTTTTAAAAAATTACTCCAAATAATTTCTTAAAATAAATTATTTTTAGAGTTTAATTGGTATACACTGTCAGTGTAAAGATTTCTACACTGATATTAAATCACAACCCTTCATTTATAGTAAATTTGTTGATTTTACTCATTACTACTTTAAAAATCACTTAAATGAAAAGTCATGATTGAATGTCAATGTAAAAATCTTGTACACTAACCATGTATACCAATTAAACTCTTATTTTTATCTCCTCCTTTTTATAAAAAAACTTAACTATATATAAAAAAATTACTATAAATGCTTCCTGTGGTTGAATAGTGATTTTTTTTCTCTTAAAAAATTAATTTAAACAAAACCATCCAATAAATTAAAACAACTTTATATTTTTTTTATAACCTAAAAGATTTTATTAAAGAGAGTGTGCGGGAGTATAACAAATATGTGTCACACACAAAAACAAGAGACACCAATCATATAAGGTCTCTCAAGTCATCAATCACAAGCATTCATTCAATACAATAAGTTGGGTTTATGACCCATCCAATAAGAAAGTAATTAGTGAAGGAAGTCATTCGACTCCATTCCCATGAACTGTATTGGATATCCTGGAGAATTCGTTGTTTATCGCACACAAATGCTCTGAAGACCATCGTGTTTCTAACTACCCACAAATGTCAAATTCTTGCAAACCACACAAAAAAATCATATTTTTCTAAACTCTTTTGACCCACTCACTGACCCTAAGAATTAACCCAAAAAATTGATAGCAGTGAGTCATAACTTCAATTGGTAGGGTTGTAGATACCCTCCACCAACTACATAGAAATTGTCAAACCCAAACCGATATGTCACATATAAAGAAAATATGTGCACTCGTTTGCTCTATATTAAAATAACTTTATATTGCAAGAGAACAAGTTGCTCTTCTACTTTCATAGTTAAGATACTACAATCACTAAAAAGGTTAACAAATTTTGAGAATGAACTGTTTTATTCTCACTAAAACAATTGTTTTATTAACAATAATCATAATTATTCGGGTTTGAAATTTAATCACCCTTTAAGTTTCTCACTCTTCTTTAAGAGCGAGTATATTCTGCAGAAATAAAATTCAGATCCCCTTTTACAAACTAATTCCTCATGTGTTGCTGACTAGTTATACCCATTGAGTTGTGAATAAAACTTTGTGTACAAACACACCACGAAAAGGTGCAAAATTTTATGTAGTGCGTGTGGATAAAAGTCTTGAATCACGGGAAATAACGAGATTCTTTTGCATAAAAGGATAATAAGCATAATGCAATGGAACCTACATAGCTTTATGACAATGTATCTTTTAAAGGGTCATGCTCTATTTTTGTTTGTAGGTTGTATGGCAAGCATATTATTTGTGTGATAAATTTTAGTTTAATCTTACCGCGCCAACACCTAAAATTTGTACTTTCCTTAATCATGGAAACCTAAAAACAATATGCAAATGCTAGATCATGTGTCGTGTTACACATACACGATGAAACCTAATAATTTACGTATCTTAAAAGTACCTTTCATAAGGGTTAAATCTATTTTTATTCTCTATAGGTTTAGGAATATGTGTAATCTAGGTCTTTTATTAAATTTAATTACATATTTAATATTTCACATTTTTAAAATTTAGTAATTTTGTTTGTCATTTGTGTGTGGTTAATCATATATTTTCACCTCAATTTTTGCAATTTAAGAAATTTTAATACCAAATTCTAATCTAAGACTGTGATCTTAAATTTTTAAAATTTCTTAATTGATACTCAAGTTGAATGAAAGACTAATTACTAAAAAACCAATATTAATATTTATTTCACGATAATTGGTTATTTATGCAAGGAGACATCGACAAAATACATAATAATAAATTATTTACTTACAAGTACAAGAAAATATCTTCAAAATATAGAACAATCCATTATTTACTTAGAATAATCTACTGCGGAATTAATGTTAACATTGAATCTGTCGCTATTAAGTATTAGTTTTTTGTTCAATCGTAATATCAATTAAAAAGTTTAAAAATTGAGGATAACAGTTCATTAAATTAAAAATTGAAAATTAAAATTTTCAAAATTATGAATCATAATATGCAAGTAAACCAAATTAATAATCCATGTTGTCATAATGATATGACATATGTATCTATTTAACATAGAAGCTCAATAAAAATTTAATTAAAAATTGGCAGCAAAATAATAATGTACTAAAATTATTAAATATTATTCATCAGAATCATAAATTCTATATAAAATTATTATATAACTAAATTCTATATAAGAAAGAATAATGAATGGAGACATGTTTAACCCATCATTGCTTGTCTTCATTCCCAATAACAATGGTAATGGTAAATTGTAACCCAAAAGAGAAAAAAAAGTAAAACTTAAATTTCATAATTATGTCCTTTTATGTGGATGACAAAAACACCGAATAAGAACAGGCAAAAGAAAATAAACATCATCATATCCACACGCAACACAATATTTATTTTCTCCCTTCTTTTCCTCGCATGATCTTGTTCGTGTGTTAAAAAGTGACAAAAAGAGAAAAAAAATATAGCAACAAAAAGTTAGATACTAATAAAAGGACAAAAATAAAAAAGAGAAGAAATAAATATTTATAATTTACTTGAGTAATACGCAGTTGCGTACGCAAACATGGAGCGAAAAACGTGTTAATCAAGACACATGATACAACATTAAAAACAAAATCTGATTACATATAAAAAATAAAAAAAAAAAGGAAAGTGAAGATGTGAAAACCAAACAAAGCGTCAAATCTAAGAAAGAAGATTCATTTGTAAAAAAAGAACGAAGTAGAGTGGAGAGAAAACTATGACAATTCGTCTTTTTATGTATTATTTTTTTACTTGAATTAAAAAGTAATAAAAATTATTAGTTAAGTTGAAACAGTTTCTTATGTTTAATGATGTCTTGAAGTTTAATGATGTCTTGAGTTGAAAAGAAACAAAGACCACAATTTTAAAAATTAAAGTTAAGGTTTTATTTTGTAAATTATTTTATTACTATAATTTATTTTCATAATCTAAAATTCTAAATAAAAAATAAAAAAGGGGAATATATAATAAGATAACTTTATTTGAAAATAAAAATATTATTGGCAAACAAATATTAATATAAATAGTTAATACTAAAATAATTAAATCATATTTTTTTAAAATGTTAAGATATGAGTTTAATTAGTATGTTTTATTTTATATTAACATTTAATTATAACCTTTAATTTATGGTAAATTTGTCGATATTATCTATTAATACTTTAAAAGTATAAATGAAAATATATAATTAAATATTAGTATAATATTCTTTTACATTATCAATCGATACTAATTAAAATCTCCATATTTATATAGTTATATGCTGTTAAATTTGAAGGGATAGAAGAGGTTCAAGTGTTAAATTTAGTCAACTATTTATATCTTCAATAATGGTGTAAAATGAAAATTTTATCTATCCAACCATGCAATTTCATATTTTCATTAATAAGATCAAATATAGAAAATTATATAATTTACTTATTTGATAGTTCATTACATTACTCAATTTTAACATATAAATATTTAAAAATAAGTTTAATACTTATAAATTGACAGTGTAAAAGAGTTTTTCACTGATATTCAATCACAATCATTTATTTATATGACTTTTAAAGTATTAATTAGTAAAATTAAAAAATTTACCATAAATGAATTATTCTGATTGAATATCAGTATAAAACTCTTTGATATTGATAATGTATAAATTTTTCTCTTTAAAAATATGTAAGTATTCATTATTAACTAACATCTAAAAACTTTTAGATTCTGTAAACTTTGTTAAATATGATCAATAAGATAATATTTAAAATTCAATAGTTAAATTAATCAAATTTTCATTCTACGTAAAATACACAGTCGATAACTTTATATATAATAAAAATTTGATAAATCAAATTATTGAGTTTGATATTTTTATTAATTAAATCAAGGATACTAGAGCATACTTCTATGTATAATATAACATATCATTATTAGAATGGTAGAAGCATCCTATATTATGTTTCATCTTACTCTCTTCATCTTTAGATGGTTAAGGTTTTTGTTTATGTACATGCTTCTTCTCTACTTCTAATTTTTAGATTCTTTTTTGTTATCGGTGTAGTTTTAGGAGTTTTTAATCTTTGTTGGATATGGTTTTTGCTTGTTGGGTCTATACTTCTTGTATAGCCTCTACTTCAATGTGATTTTTTGTTTAGCTTCTTTAAAAATAATTAAATTAAGTGCACAAAATTTTATATAAACTATAAATTGTTTGATAATTTATCCTACAACTTAATTTTAATTTTTAATGTGTAATATGATATTTAAGAATATATAAAAGTTCATTATTAAGCAACATATTTAGCAAACATTATTAACAAAACGATATAATATTACAAAATTTAATGATGGATTAATTAGATTTTCATTCTACCTAAAATTATCAAATGTAAGTTAATTAAATTTGACAACTTGTATTAACTATGTCTTAGATTTTTAGGTATATATGAAAACTCAAATTTATTACCTATCAAACAAATACATTTAAATTTAGTGTTTGTTTGACAGTTTTTTTTTAAATAGTTTTAAAAAATAGTTATAATTGTTTAATTTTTAAAAATTAAAAAAGAGAAATAACAGTAAGTAATTTTGTTTTTTAGTTTTTTATTTTTATTTTAAAAACTTAAAATATAACGAGAATATGTTATCTTTTATTTTTTATTAATAATATTTTTATAAATATAAATATTTTTTTTTCATTTTCATATTTTTAAAACAGTTTTTGATAACATTTACTAAATATTTTTCTTTTCTTCTTCTAAAAAACAATTCTTTAAAATTGTTTTTTAAAAAAAATTCAAAAAATAAAATCAGACAGATCAAAGTCTTTATTCTTCTATTTTTTTTCTATATATGTCACTCCTAAAAAAGTACAAACAATAAGTTGAATTTATTTATTTTTCTTAATTGATTATCTATACTAAAGTATCATAATTAATAATTAGAATCACAATACACTTTTCTTTCATAGGTTACAGCTTTACATTTACATCATTCCTTACGTATTTAAATAAAAACTTGCTTGAAATGGAGGATCCTTCAAATCCATTAATTTAATGCTTAGGAACTTCCTTGACTTTACTTAGTTGTTTTCCACGTTCTTCTTCGTTCCTATAAATACACATCAAGTCCACTCTCATTCTCAAATTCTCAAAGTGAAAGAAAAATTTAAAGAAAAAAAAATTGAAAATATTGAAAAAATGCAGAAAGAAGAACAAAGCAAAGAGGGTTTAGATTCGTTGACGTGTCCAAGCTTCAACTATTACTTCACCGATGATAAGAGGACTCAAAACGACGACGCGTTGTCGTCGTTTCGCGCAGCGCAAAACGACGATGCGGATTTCGAGTTCGCTGCGTTTCGAGAGGAATTAGGTTTCGGTTTCCCGTTCGACGACGTGGTTTTTCCTCTTTTCAGTAAGGATCGCCGGAGCGGTGGCTCCGACGCGGCGGTGCTCCGGTTTCCGATCACCGGCGAAGAGCTTCAGCGGAGCGAGCGCGAATCTTCGCAATCTTCGTCGGAGGAGGACGAGTCGGAGCAGGTTCCGGCCGCGGCGACGTTCTGCGCGTGGAGGCGGAATTCGCCGCCGCCTCCGCCGGCGACGGGGAAATGCAAGAAGAGCAAATCGACGGGATCGTCGTCGGTGAAGAAGTGGAAGCTGTTGAATTTGCTTCGCCGGAGCAACAGTGAGGGAGAGGAGTCGCTGATGTTCCTAGCGCCGTCGCCGGCGAGGGTGCCGGAGAAGAAAAAGGTGAATGCGCGGTTGAGTTTTGACGGCGCCGGGAAGAGTCTCGCCGGCGGCGGCGAGAAGAAAGCGGCGGTGTCGGCGCACGAGGCGTTGTATGTACGGAACAGAGAGCTGAGAAGTATTGGTAAGAAAAAATCGTTTTTGCCGTATAAACCTAACTTGGTTGGGTTCTGCACAGGTCGTTTCACCAAGGAATTTTCTTCTTCCTGAGTACTTTGCCATGTGATTCTTCTTCTAGCTATGAAAAATCAAGTTGAAGATGGTGCATTAAGCAAAACATTTTTTATTCAATTAAAATTGTTTTAGTTTAATTTGTGACATCTAGTTAGAGTTTTGGATGTGATAGAGGTATTTGGTTTGTAATTAATTAATTAATTAATTTAAAGCTTCAGAAATTTGAGTTCTGAATTCTGAATATGAGATCTTAAATTTGAATTCTTTCTTTAATATGCAACAGATGTTTAGAAACTTTGGATAATGAATAAATAACTATAATTTGTTAAAATTTATTATAAATTGACAATTTTAAAAGTAATAATAATATTTAATTATAAGTAGAATTCATAAAAGTCAATTATTTTTATAATAAATTATAACTGATATAATTTGATAATTTTTTAAAATTTTAAAATAAATTATAGAAACATTTTCTAAAAATTAATGTAATTCCTAGTATGTATTTACTTTTATAACAATTATTTGATATTTGTGAAAAATGAGAGAAATATTAATATTTTCAAACATAAAAGAGGTTAGGAACAAGTAGAGTTATGATCCTCTCAAATTTTATAAAAAAGTTATATAATTTCTTTTAATCTTTAAAATAAAATAAAATATATATTAAAAATAATATTTTTTAATATCTAAAAAAAATAAAACAAAAATATGATAAGTAACATAATTGATAAAAAAGTATAAATATTAAAGAAATGTATATAATATTAAGATGTTTATATATAACAAATTATCTAAAATATTTTTTGCTCATATAAAATAATGTTAGGTGTTAGTGTAATATTTTAAAAGAAAATTAGTGGAGACAAATAAAAAAAATTAAAATTATATGTAATTTGATAAAATTTTATGGGAAAAAAATTATAAATTTTTCCATCTCTAAATTAAATTAATTTGATATTCTTTTTATTCTTAATTTATGCAACAAAGGTTTAGATACAGATGGATAAAAAAGTTTGATATTTCTTTGTTTTTTTTTAAATTTTTCTTATGAGTCCACAATGTAGTGAACATAGTAATTTGTAATTAACACAGTAGCTAATCTTGATTCATGTAAAAAGGTGAAATAAAAAAAAAATTTGATAGTAATTTATTATTAAAGGAAATACTAAGTTTTGCTCTTTAGTCTTTGCTAACAATGCTGAAGAAACAGGCTATATGGATGCGAAGTGTCCGTTGAGTTGATACAGGGGCGTCACCTATGCGGGGCCATGATATTAAATACTAATTTTTTATCTCTTAAAAAATAATATTTATATTTTTTATATGCCAAAAGATATTTATTAAAAAGTGAAAAACATAAGATATATCTCGTGAATATGAAGTTTAATTATATTTTTTTTTATTTTGTAATTCTTATATTTTGTTTTTTAATTTTCAATCATGATATTATATTTTTAATTTTTAAAATTGTTGAATTTATTTCAGCCGTTATTAAATAGGCATTAATAATAAGTCATTAACTATGTGAGTGGATGATGAGAAAATAATTATCATTAATTAATTATTTTAAATCACATAATAAAAAAAAATTTATATCTGTTATATCTTAATCAATGTATTCCACTTAACTATAAAAGCTAATTCAGTAGTTGAATAAAAAATCAATAATGTAAAAAAGATTAAGAGGTACAATTTCATATCATAACTTAAAAATAGCACAACAAAATATACAAATTAAATTAAAAAGACTTTAATTAGTATATACGATAGTATCAACTATTTTTACACTAACGTTTAATTATATTCTTTAATTTATATGATTTTTAAAATATTAATAGATAATATCAACAAACTTACTATAAAATAAAATATATAATTGGATGTCAATGTAAAAATTTTTATACTATCAATATATACTAATTAAATTCAATTAAAAATAATTCTAATTCATAAAGTATAACTAAAAATAATTAAAAGATTGGTAAAGAAGTCATCAATGAGACAAGAAACAGCAAGATAAATTGTGGATTTTGAAATGAAAAGAATCATGGAAACAAAAATGGTAGGAAAGACAACAATTAAAAAAGATCACTTAAAACACATTTTATTGGATGGTCAAACTCATAGCTGTTATTTTCACAATCTAAAGGAAAGGAAATATAGGTTGAATGTGAACTTGGCAATAGAAATAAAATAAAGCTATAGATTAATAAATAGAAAATGATATTATGTATAAAAAATAAATAGAAAAGAATGAGGGAAAAAATTATGCACATCTTAATATTGAATTGAAGATGTTATTCTTCACAAGCCATGTCTGTATCATTATTGTAGATATATAATTTCAATGAAAACTCTTAAGAGGTTTTTTACTTATCTTCTAGGAAATTATTGTAGAAAATGTATATATTAATTTACTTAATGGATGACAAATTATAATTCCCGATGGTAGATAAATGAATTTTTTATGGTTGATTTAACTCATCACAAAGACAATATTATTATAATTCATTCAAATAGCCATAAAAATATAATAAAATATGATAATCATCACATCTTAAATTGTCTGATAAATAAATAATAATTTATTAATATCAATTAACAATTATATTGAATGCCGATAATAAATCTTTCATTGGACAAAGAAACAATTACAATGCAAAACATTTACTTTGTGTTGTTTATAGCTTTAGTTACTTAATATTTTAATTAATTTTGTTGTTTAATTTGGTATTGGATATTTTAATCATTCTAATTAGATATTCTAATTAATTTTAATAATTAAAATTTTTCATTTGGATAGTTTAATTTTTAAGAATATCTCAATGTAGTCACTTTCTGCTAAATAATAATTAGATTTCTTATGACCAAAATTTGATTGTCAAGAAATCTTTTATTGTTCGAAAAGAACAACCATTAACTCACTTTAACAATAAATATTTAACTGATTAAAAAATCTCAACCTTGTTCACCAAAGAAGGGATGGTAATAAGAGAAGACGGAAGAGATTAATTTTACTTTTTGAAATAAATAGAGTGATGATTAATAGTTGTTACAATTTTAAAATTTATTAACTTTAAAATAATAATACTAATAATAATAATAATGACCATTAAAATAGCAATAAAAATTGTTAAAAATTATAGTTTGATGATTTTAGTTTTATTGGATGAAATGACAACATTGAAACAATTTTAAAAGTTAAGCTATTCATATGCGGGTTAAAATGTTTTATAAAATCATATTTACAGTAAGATAAATGAGTTTAATTAGTATATGTCTAATCACAATTCTTAGGGTAAATTTATTGACTTTACCCAATTAATATTTTAAAAGTCATATCAATGATATATATGATTTAATATCAATCTAAAAGTTTTTTATACTACCAATGTATATTAATGAAACTCTTTCGATGTATGATGTATATATACACATACGCACTTGTATCTTAAAATAAATTCTTCTGGCAAAACATTTTTGAAAATGTTTATTTCGTTTTCATAGTGCTAATATTAATTGCTCACAAAATATGGTTAAACAGTAATTATCGGTGTGTTAGGATTTTTCACTTTCAAGCTCACGAACACATCAAGAGTATCCCAATCTTAGCTTTATTTTTCTTCTCAAGTCAACCATAATCCCCACATTTAAACATCATTAATGTCTTTGAGACTTGTAACATGTTGACATAGTGTCATTAGAAAGTTTGACATAAGTTTTACTCTCCTCTGTTTCCTTTTAGCTTACCTACTATATTTGTTGTTAAAATTTTATCAAAAATAATTTTTTATTGAAATTCGAAAATATTTCTTCTAATTCTTGAGATTAATTTGTTTTTTTTATTAACATAATTCGTTTATAAGTTTTGATGTATTTAATTATGTCGGATGTGAAATTGAAGATTGAAGGATTAGAATTGAGAAAAAAAGTTATTCATGAGTATAAAAACATATTTTCTGTCACTAATTTTTTAACAACGTTAATTATAAAAGAATAATTAAAAGTGAATTAAGGATAAAAAAATATTTTTGAATTTTAAAGATTAAAAGTTATTTTTGTTAAAACTTTATGATAAAAAACATATTTAAACCTTTTCTTTTTTATTTCCAAATCAAAGTTTCATTTTATTATATTGACTTAAATGAATACAAAAATAAATTTGATTAAAATCATAAAATATTGACTATTTTCTGTGCTTTTCATAGTTTATTATTCTTTTGAATTTTTTTGGTTCAGTTCTTTTTAATTTATTACTTAATTGTTATCTCTTTTAAATTTATAACGAAGTTCTGAAAAAAAATTTCAATTGAATGTTATCTAATTGACTAGTTATGGACAAAATCGGCAATTTGGAAACCAGACCGGGCTAAAGGTATATTTTTTTTCGATTTGTAATGGCTCGTGAAAATTTCCTCACATAGGCTTTTTGTTGTTGAAGTTGTAGTCTAATGGCTCAACTTCAATTGTTCTTTTTTTTGTTTTTCTTTTAATTTTTAAGGATAGCTTGGGTGGGGGGAAATCTTGAGACTGATTTTTGAAAATATTAAGATTCATGGGATTCTTAACATGTGTTTCTCTGTGCTCATGGATAAGGTTGGGTATAAAACTGCAACTTGACCCAACCCTATAAACTCATTATAAAAATTTGAAATTTGATTGGTTTTGGACGGATGACAAGTTAAAACGGGTTAAAGAATACTGTTAGGTTATAGGATGAGATTGATTTTTATAACCATGGATATCTAATGCGAACTGCCTAATATGTATATTTTATTATAATTTTAAAATTAATAATAATTTGCTTAATTTTATGTTACTAAATAATTAATATAATTCATACTAATTATATTAAACATGTATCTAATATATTATTTTTGTAATTTTTTTCAACCAATTGTAGAAACATTGTTTAACACTCATATTTTTAATTGAAATAAATATAAGTTTTTACTCTAAAACCTTTTTTTAAGATTATGATATCATTTTTTTTATATACCAATTTTTGTTTGAAAAGTAATTCTTGCAAAAAAAAAAAAATGGTAAATTAAAAGCTAAACCATCTGAACCCGTTCGATCTGACCCGCAACTCGCCCAACCTGTGACCCGCCAAACCAAAAAAATAAACGGTTGAAAACGGTTAATTAATTTAAAAGAGTGGGTTAAGTCGGGGTTGAGCAAATAGACCTGAACTCGACCGACCCCACTCATTGTCAACCCCTAATCACGAATTAAGGTTGACCACATATACAAGGAGTAAGATTGATTACCAACATGCAAACTTATAGTTTGTCTTTTAGGCAAATTACCTTTATATTTTTTTAAATATAAAAGATTATTTTTTTTATCTATATTCAAATATATTATTATATACAAGTGTTTTGAATCTAAAGACTTTATCTAAAACTGGATGTAGGTTTTGTTGACTAAACTAGTATAAAAAAATTGTGCAATTTTTTCTATCCTTTACTCTTTAGATTTAATTGAATTTTAATCTTGGTTGAATTGTATTGTTTTTATTGCAATAGATTAAAATCTTCATATTAGTAAAGTTGAATCTTATATTGGTTAATATTTGGTTGTGATATATTGAATCTTGAAATTCTATATTGTAAGTTGAACAAGTATTGATTGGGAATGATTGTCGTGGAATTAAACATAGTCAAGGTTGGTTTTTGAATCTTGAAAAGAGTTGACTCTCTAAAATTATTTCAAGTTTTATTTGAAATTAGTTTTGAAAATTATTATATAGATTTTGAAAATTTCAAAAGAGGTGATTTTTGAAAAGTCTGATATTATGTTAAGAAAAGAAAAATTTGTGAAAACCTTTTGGAATTTATTCAACCTCCTTTTAGATTCCCTCTTGGGAGTTTGTGACATCACAATTTAATTATTACTAAACAAAGGAAAATAATTTATCTCAACACTGAGTTAAAACATGATCAAAGAGATAAAAATTACTAATTTACATAAATCCATTAAACTTGATTAACTTACTATTAAATTTGTGAGCATTAAATAAGCAAAAAATAAATATTTGGGATTATGTGATACAACACTAAGAACCTTATGTATGAGCTATTATCACTTCTCTCATAAAAGAATAATATATTAAAACAATCAACACTCCAACAATATATCAATAGTCCGATGGATTAGTACACACACTCATTATTATTGATAGCTTTTAGGATATAAAAAGGAAAAACCTAATGCCAATATAACCTGATAGTTCACATGATAGCTAACAATCCAAGAAAGGTAACTAATAGAGACATTATACTAGACCAATAATGGAGAGGTCTTAGTGCTTAAGAGTGATTACATAAAATAAAAACAATGGAAACAATTGACAAAGCTTTTATAGGTTTCACCTAAATTCCAAATTAGTAAAATATTTCATTATTTAAATACAAAACTCTAATTAAAATAGAAAAATGTATTTACCACAATCATGCACCAAACATGTTATCAACACTCGTTGCAAGTGTTCATAACTATTCAATGACATATAAAACCTATGGAAGCTTAGGAGTCACTTTACTACTCAATTTCCCTATACATGTCACATCAGACATAATTTCTCACCCCTTACCTTGAATGATGTTCTTGTATGTGAAAAGATGTGTCCTCAAGTTCCCAAATACTACTCTTCAAGCTCACTAACCAGGTTCCATCTTAAATGCAGAAGTAAAACCAGGTTTGTGATTAAGTATATGGTTTGGACCATGGACCAAAGGATTTCTTTGCACAAGATTAAAATTGTTTTGGGAAATTCAATCATGCTACACGATAGATCTCTCGTACTCAAACACAAACACATCAATATACCACAAATCTATTTCTGCATCATTCAAAATATCCCTTGAATAATGATATTAGATGCAAAGATTGCTTCTCAAGCTTCACTTGACAATGTTCCCTCTATAGATTTCTCTTAAACATACCATAGCTCCTCTAAATTACTCTAGGTTAATAGTTAGATTGAACTTTCAACAATAGACCTAAATTTAATCTTCAAACTATTTTACTATTTACATCCACATTTATTTTATTTATTTATCTTATAAAACCAATTCTTAATTTATTCTAATAAATAAAAATATTAAATTAATTTAAGCATATTAATATAAATTACACCTTTTTATTAATATTTTATTGTTCTAAAAAATGGGATGTTACACAGAAACTTATAAACAAACAACATTAATATAAAAAACATATTAATTTCAGTGAATAAAAAAATATTTCTAAATTTGAAGGGCCAAAAGTATTTTTTGGTGAAACATTAGGGACAAAGAACTTAATTAAATCCTTTTTAGCCTTTAAAAAATTTAAGTTAAATTAACATAATATACCTTAATTGAATTAATTTCTTATTAAAATTTTAAAATATTAATATTGAAGTAACCTAATATAGATTAATTTTAAAGTAAAAATTTATAATTAATATTTAATTAAATTTAAAAAATTAGCAAAATAAAATAATAATTAATATATTGTATCATTAATATCTACATTAAATTTATTGATATTTTGGTAAAATAAAGTAAGAATAAGTATTTTTTTGCCATACAAAATATTTAAAATTAAATTAGTCTATTATGACTTCATTTAATTTATTTCTTATTACTATTTTAAAGAATAATACTTTTAATAAAATAAAAAGAGTCATTACTATATATACACTAAATTTATAAATGTTTTCCTATATTAAAATAAGAATTAAATATTTTTATCTTTAAAAATATTTAAAATTAAATTAAACTAATATGACATTAAATATATTTATTATTACTATTTTAATGAATAATTGCTTTAGTAAAATAAAAAGAATACTCATTGTTCACATTAATTAATAATTAAAATATTTTAATCTTTTTTACAGAAATATTTTTAATATTCTATATTATTAAATATTATTTAAAATTAAAAGAATAAATATTATCTATATTAAAACATTTTAATAAAATAAAATAATAACTGATATATTATATCATTAACATCTACATTAAATTTATTAATATTTTGGTAAAATAAGGTAATTAAGAGTTAGTATATTTTTGTTTTTTAAAATATTTAAAATTTAATTAGCGTATTATGACTTAATTTAATTTATTTCTTATTACCATGTAATAAAATAAAAAAATTCATTACTATACGTACATTAAATTTATAAATATTTTCCTAAATTAAAATAAGAGTTAAAAAGTATTTTTTTGGCCTTTTATCTGGCCACTTGAATTAGGTCATCACAAACAAAAAACTCTTAGTCTCTCACAAATGCCACAACTAAAAACTCCTTACTCTGTGCAAGTGCCTTCTGCCAAGGGAACTTCATGCCAGATTTGTGTGACCTTCCTTCCGTCCATCGATCTCTCCCTCAAATTCTCACAGTTTTCCAGTCATTCCCATTAACTATTCCCCCAAATTGATTAGCTTGAATGTTGTAAGTGTCACCCCCAAATCACCAAAAATCTTTGTGACGTTAGCATTTTCACTACTGTCGGCGAACCAATAAAATTCAACCATCTATGGATCAAAACCAGATCACCATACCTTATATTGATGTGTAAAAGCTTTCATATTTATATTTGTATCATATATAATTCCTTTATTATTCCATACATGCTTATTTTGGGTACCATTTTGTTAATCATCCACTATCTTTTGTTTATGTGGGATTTGAAATAACTAGTATAAATTGGTTTTAGGGTTCTTGTGTTGTGTGTTTGACAATTAGTGATGATTTGAAAAGTGTGTAGGATGGGGTTTTGATTGATGATTGAAAAAATTGTGGGATGGAGTTTTGACATATGATATTTCAAGGAAAAAATTTTTATTATGAGGGCAGCTTTAATATGGACTATTAATGACTTTCCTGCTTATGGTTTATTGTCTGGTTGGGGAACTTCTAGTAATGACATGTCCTTATTGTATGGAGGATACAAATGTCTTTTGGTTACAATATGGAGGGAAAATATCTTAGTTTGGTCAACATTGTAGGTTTTTACCTAACGACCATGCATTTAGGACAAATAAGAATGCTTTTATAAAAGGGGAAGTTGAAATGAATAGTCCGCCAAATATTTTGATACCTAGTGAAGTTTGGGATAGAGTAAAGAATTTTCCAAAAGTGACAGAAAATGGTGTACCTATAATAAAGGAGTATGTGGAATGGCATAATTGGACAAAAAGGTGTATCTTTTGGGCTCTTCCATATCGGAAACATAATTTGTTAAAATATAATCTTCATGTTATGCACATTGAGAAAAATTTATTTGACAACATTTTCAAGACTGTCATGAATGTTGTTGGGATGACAAAAGACAATGAGAAGGCTATGATGGACATATCCTTGTATTGCAAGTGAAAAGACTTGGAGTTAAAGTCGAGGGGTAATGGGAGGATGTTAATGCCAAAAGCAAACTACACTTTAACTCTAGGGCAAATACGGTTAGTTTATCATGAATGAAAGCTGGGTGATCCTTGACGTAGAGGTACAAGAGTCAATCATAAATGTAGTGATGTGAATATTGATATGGGTAAAATATATAGCCGATTTGATTCATTTATATGTTCACATAATGTTAGGCAAGTGTATTATGAGGGCATGGAATGAAAAACCATGATTTTCATGTGTTTGTGAAATGTTTGTTTCTTATTGCATTTAGTTTATTAACAATACATGTTTTAAATCCACTTACCAAAGTAAGTCATTTCTTCAAAGATTTGTGTTCTACAACATTGAAATAAGATTACCTAAGTAAGATGGAACAAAACATTCCTATAATTCGATGCAAATTGGAAAGAATATTTCCTTCAAGATTCTTTAATTCAATGGAACATCTCCCTATTTATTTAGCATATGAAGCAATACTCAGAGGAACAGTTCAATATAGATGGATGTATCCATTAGAAAGGTAATAAAGTATATTAATTTATTTAAATTCAATATTTTATACTTATATATTATCATGAAAATATTTAATTTTATAGATTCATGGGCTATTCTAAACGATCAATGAAAAATAAGGCTAAGGTTGAAGGATCAATTTATGCCTTATACTTACAACATAAGACCACTCATTTTTGTTCTCACCATTTGAATAACTTTAAGTTGTGACAAAAAAATATTAGAAATGAAATGGAAGTTGAAAGTGAAAGGAGTCCATCAACTTTATCTATCCTTGACCAACCTAGTTATCATTCAGGCAAAAACTTGATTCATTGGTTCACTGAAAAAGAATTGCTCTTATCCCACGTTTATGTCTTAATCAATTATGTCGAAGCTAAACCGTATCCTAAGTAATTATGTGAGAACAATTATTTTTATTATTACATGTAGTTCTCCTTGACCCTTATCTCGATATATTTAGACAATTCATTCTTGAAATCCCAACAAATAAGTGAATTAACTGCTTCTAATCATATAAATACAGAATTTCCTTTGTGGTTCAAGGAACATGTAACATGCATGTATATTAAAATTTATTTATTTTCAAGTATAAACCAAAAAAACTTTATTTTTTTTATGCGTCGTCTTATATTTGTAGGTTTATATTAAGCCTTTAAGGGTTAGAAACAACATCTAAGGGGTTTATCCCAACGTCTTATGACTTGTGCTAAAGAATGACACACACTTTTTGTCAATGGTTACAAATTTCACACTTATGCATGGACAAAGGGGAAAAATACCATAAATAACAAGGTGCATGTAAAGGGCACTACAAAATGAGGAAGAGATGATTTCTATTAATTCATTCAACACATATATGAGCTATAATATAATACTTCAAGTACTCCAAAGAAAGTGGTGTTATTTTATTGTGATTGGTTTGATCCTTGACGTAGAGGTACAAGAGGCAATCATAAATATGGTGATGTGAATATTGATTCATTTATATGTTCACATAATGTTAGACAAATGTATTATGTCCCATATCCATCTTCATGAATAAACAAACATGATTGGTGTATTATAATTAAGACGAAGCCAAGGGGTCACATAGAATCCAGCGGTGTAGAAAATTATGTGCCTTACCAAGTAGATGAAGTGATACATGTGAATGAAGTCATTGTAGCTGAAAATGTATCTGGGTTGCAAAATGTAGCAGTTGATCCTAAACAAGTGGACATACCTGATATATCAATAATCTAAGTTGATAAAGAGTCATATGATTTTGTAGAAACTAAAAATTTAGTTGGTGAATTTGAAGATGACTTTGACCATGACTTTGATGCTAGAGATGATGAATAAGATTAAGCTAATTCAATCAATGATGTTGAAATTATACTTTTGTTATGTAGTTAATTGTTCGTACCAACAAATTTTGTTTTATTGACTTCTCCTTATTAACATTTTTTTGCCTCCATATATATATATATATATATATGTTATCACAAGGTTGTCACTTACTCCACCCTTGCTGCCTAGCGACAATAAGGGGAAAAGTGCAATGAAAGGTGAAAAACGTTATCATATTAAAGTTTTGTCAGGCAGTAAACCACCCCCTTTAGTTGTTGTACCCACATCTTCTCCATTTGCTTCTCTACATTGTCCCTAGATGTACTGATACCTTCCCAAGATGCACCCACACCTTCCCCACCAGTTATTGCACCCACACCTTCCCCATCAGTTGTTGCACACACACCTTCGCTATCATTTGTTGCACCAGCACCTTCTCTAGATGTATCTTCACCTTCCCAACTCTCACACACTCCATCCTCAACCACCGAGGCTAATAATATCCTTATACTTGAGGAGGATGAACCTTCACTTGATGATCATGATGTGATTCAACCTATTATTGGAGGGTAAGAATTAATTACAATTTAAATTATTCATATACTTATAAATCAATGCACTATGCTTTAACTTTTTTTAACTGGTTTTCTTTTTAGATTGATTCCATCAAAGATTGCATCAAAAGCTATCACCTGGACAACAACTGTTACATCCCAAATTAAAATATACTATTTATACCATAAATTCTCTTAATAATTATTTAAATTACTATTATCTATATTTCTAAATACTGAGATATAAAATTTCCATTATATTATACTCAATATTAAAGCATACATTACAACACTTTCAAAATTCAAAATAAAATATAACATAGTACATACAGTTTAGCTCGCTCAACGAACCTCATTGCCTAACGAGACCCAGGGTAGCTCGCCCAGCGACAGTCATCGCCTAGCGAGACCTTGCAAATACCAAAACCTCTGGTACCAAAACTAACCAACATGCTGACATATAATTCTACATTCTTATGACATGCATATCATAATTCATCTATATCTTTACACCATGTTCACACAACTTCCATAATAGGCATAATAATCACATAACTTAACAACAATGTCTCTAAATTCAAATAACATTATTTCTATACAACTTTCTTAGATACATATTCAACAATACAATAACATCTTTTAGACTTCCAACCACAATCTGACATACTTCATTTCAGAGCATCCTGTCTCTCTGCATAATCACTATTATTTCCCGTGCAAAACACGATCATCACAGTAATAAAAAAAAAACACAAACATTGCAAGGGTAAGCTTACATAATATGCAACATACCATTACATCCATCATAAAGCATGAAAGTTGCAGAATGCTTATATTTAGTACCATCAATACACATTCACTAATAGTAAATAACCAAACAATTATTCTTATGTTCCATATGAACATAAGCACTCACAACCAATCAATAAAACATTAATTAAATATCATAATCAATCAAATCAAACACACTTATATTCCCTTGAATATAATTTTTTCACACAACAGCATGTTCTGACGCGACATATTTTGGAATATCTACATTGAGTTCAGACACCGAGACAGCTTAAGACCCCTTCCAACTGGTGACAGACGTCCAATCTTCCTGTGTTACCACCAATTTAAGTCTAAGCAATACTCATCTGACAATCACAAACTGATGTCTAGTGTCTACCTGATACCTTGTGACACACAGTTGTTGTTTGAGTATGTCCTTTAGGCACCCCCTTGCATATCTGGTACTAGGACCACAATGTAAATCACAAAAATATCTCTTTGCATATTTAATATTCTGGATTACATTGACCTTAGCTGTGTCCCTAACATCAATGTACCCACCAAACATATCATTTAAGACTAAGTTACCCAACTGTAACTGCCCACAACTAACAACATCAATAAATATATTCTTATCATGCATTCCAATCATATACATTAGATCACAAATTCCAAATAATACATTGTCATTCCAATAATTCAATTCCAGTCACAAAAAATCAATTCAACCTAAACTAAGTTACCCTACCATAAGTGCCACATCCAAACTATCTAATAATCATCCAATTCAAGATCAAACATCCCTCCCATAATAATCATCAACTACATAATACATCATATATCTCTCAACTATGAAATCCTAATATACATTAACTCAATTAACTCACATCATTATTAAAAAAATACACTAACTCAATTAGCTCACATCATAATTAACAAATATGTTAACTTAATTAGTTCAAATCACAATCAAATACGCACTATATTAAATAGGTCAAAATGCAATTAAAATAAATGTCATCTTAAATAACTCAAAATATAGTCAAAGTACTTGCTATTTAAAATAGCTTAAATCTCTCAACTACTAAATCACTTTTCCATTAACAAAAATCAACAAAAGAGTTTCCTTTACCTATCTCTCCGTCCAAAAGCCGATTAAAACATAAGAAGAAGAATCAACCGAAGAAATTACACAGAAACCTGACAAGAATCCCAAATTAAACAGGAAACTTAGAAATCAAGATTTTCAAAGAAATTTCATCTTGAACGAAAATGAAAGGATCGAAAACGATCGGAAAAAAGTTTAGAAAATTACGATCAGACATACCTATACTGATCACCTCTCAGAAACAGGAGCAATAGAAGAGACCGCATCGGATTCCGTCAACGTTTTGACTGCCATGCAAGAGACGAAAGATTGAGGCGAGGGAGAGAAAACGGACAATCGCACGAGAAGAGAAATAAGAAAATTAAAAGAAAAAGAATTTATATAGCGTTGCCTTTCAATAAGGAAAACTTTGAGAACTTCCCGAAACTCAATTAAAACCCTCCGAAGAAAAAGAATAATAATTATTCTCTTCTCCCACATCTTTCTATCATCAACCTAGTACAACCATATGGTATTATCAAACTAATAAATTCATCACATCTCAAATCAATTAGTAATTTAAGTAAAAACTTAAATTTAATCCTTTTCACTATTTATTCTTCGAATTTATAACCTATTAAATAAACAGGTCCTTACAACAACAGTTTCATGAGCCTTGGACTACATGGGGAGCGATTCCTAAGAGAGAGCGAGATATTTTCTTTCAACGTTTTAAGGTAACGTATATTGATTTTTGTAGAAAAATCACATGGACAATCAATATTGAAACGATCATTGAAATTTTGCTTTTTTTTTTTTATTTTAGGTTGGTTACAAAAGTTGAATTAGACATGTTAACAATGTTTTGTATATACTATTAACTATTATTTTTCTCATTATAAGAAGCAATAAGAATTAGCCATGTAGGAGTAAGAAAGCACATATGGAGTGAAAAAAAAGGGACAAGAGGGCCTACATGTCTTTGACATGCTTCATGTGTTGGTCAGAAGGGTGTGAAGAGGAATTAGGGGTGTAGAAATAAGATCCTACATGTCCAAACTTTTTTGGACCAGCCCAAACTAATTAACACACTCCATAAGGAGACTAATTACACTTCCTAAAGAATCCCTAAAGAAAATAGAACCTATAAGCCAAAATACAAGGCCAAAAATTAAACTAGCTACACCTCTAATGACTTAAGGGTTCTTATACAAGTCTAAAAGGTCAAATTAATACAATTAAATGGTACATGTCCTAAACTAAGCTCCTTGATCCAAGTCATGCAACTTTCTTATTAGTCCTGGCTTAAGCTCATGCTAGGCGTGTATGCATCATATCCTCTCTCTTGAGGAGGATTTGACCTGAAATCCTATGGTCTTTCTTCCTCTTTTTACAATCCTACAAAAGCACCTGCATAGGAATGAGTATATATAATTATGTACACAAATGTTAAGAGTAGGAGGTCTATAGGGAGACCTCATAGACTTGGGGTGATGAGGGTATGCACTAAGGTTTAAAATTTTTTTGTTGTGCTTATGACCCCACACAGTAGTTCCCTCCACAAGAAAGCCAAGTAAGCTTTATCTTATTGTTCACCCCACAAGATGATAAGGGTAGAGCACTCATCCAAGAAAGCCAAGTAAGCTTTATCTTATTGTTCACCCCACAAGATGATGATGGGCCTAGGGGTGGACCTTTCTTTCAAGGTCTCTTTGTGTGGGCCTTGAGATTGACTATGGATAGAAAAAATTTGTAGCCCAATCTCTTGACCAAACTTGGCCATATCCACAAGTAGTATTTGATGTTGTGTTTCATTGTGCTCAAAAGTTATGGGCACAACCTCATTTCCTACTTGTAACATAGGAAAATTGTTTTCAATTAGATTTTCCTCGGATGGCAAGGATAAATCTCCTTGAAGAACAACTTTCTTTTCTTTCAAGTATTGAACTTGAGGTTCTTGTTTGAGCTTTATGAATAAAGGTTCAAGTTCAACACTTGGTGAGTTTTCTTTTTTATGTGCAACTAGAGGTTGTAGAAAGATGTGTTCAAATGATTGAGACACAATTCCACTTGCACTTATCCTAAGAGAGAAGTTTCTTTAATAAGATCCTCCTTAGGACTTAAGGAGTAATATTCTTGAAGACCTTCTTATCTCTCACTTTTGACCAAGTTTTGAACTTAAGGATTTGGTTTGAACCTTAAGGATGTAGGCTTAAGTTCAAAACTTGGTGAAGTGTTAAGTAGGACTTCACATTCACCTTTCTCCATCAAGACCTTTTCCAAACTTTGGATTTCACAATTTTGTTTCTCAAAAGTTAAAGATATAAGTCCAACACTTGTTAATGTTTTTTATGAAGAATCATATTCAAGGTGGGTTTGAGATTGTGAGTTATTGTGCTCAAAAGATTTTTGCACAATCTCAAACTCTAGTGTTTTTTGGGATTGGCTAGAAGATTGACCTAAGCTATAGTTTAAAATTAGGTCATGGCTAGGGTCACTCTTTTCTCCAATCTCTTTTTCTTTATTTTTGTTTCTAGAAATAAGGGTATATGTGTACTTTTCTTCGCATTTTCTCCAACTCTTTTCCAAACACTCCCACCTTTCTTCTTTTTCTCTTCTCCATTTTCCTTTTCTCTTTTGTCTTTCCTTCTCCCATTTTTTCTCTGTTTCTTCCCATATCTTATATCTTTCTCTCTTTTCTCTTTCCCATTTTTCATCTTTTTCCTTTTTTTTTCTTTCCCACTTCTCTTTTCTCTCCTTTTCCTCTTTCTCTCTTGTTTCTTTTTTCTCTATATCTTTTCTTTCTATCCTCTCTCTTCTATATCTCTCTTTTATTTTTCTTTATCTTTCCCATCCATCCTTTCTTTGTTTTTCAACTATCTCCCAGTGATTGGCAAATAAAGGAGAATTTGGATGATGGTAAGCACTAAGGAGTGGTTTGTTCCTATAGTAGAACTCACTCATCTCACCTTTTTTATTTTTTTGGCTTCTTAGTAAAGATGTATGAGCTTTTGGAACTCAAACACCAACCTAGAAACAGATAAGCATACACAAAATATCCTAAAAAATTTCCGACAAGTGTGGGAGTCTTTGGAACTCCACACACTCTACTAAAAACAACTAAAGTAAAGCTAGAACAAGAACTAAAAAAGGTAAGGATCTAACGTGCTTCTAAAGGTGTGGAAGGTGGTGTACCACTTCCTCCTTCACACCTTAATTAGCGAGAGACTAAGCTAAACACTTAAGAATAATGGCCTTTCACAAACCAAAGAAACAAAAAATACAACTAAAAATTGACAGTTACGGAAAAAAACTAAAGAAAAAATCTTCAAGTCTCTCCCAAGCAATCTCTCCCAAGGCGTTTCACTCTTTGTCCATGCTCTTTCTTTTGCTCAAGTCCTTTTAGCTATTTCAAATATTCCTTAAGAGGCTACCCTTGTGGGAGGCTTCCTTACTCAAGGCTTACCTACACAAAAGTGGCACCTAACCAAACAAAGGCAAGAACCAAAAGTAGGACAAGAAAAAGTAAAGCAAGAAAAGCACAATTTTAAAATGGACACTATTCAAATAGAAGGATTAAATGCAGAAAAGACAAAAAGATTTCAAGAAGAATAGAAACTAAAAATAAAGGTAGAAAGAAGGCTAAGCACACAAAGGAAATCCTAGAAAAGTTCTAGATAAGGATAAGAACTAAAAAGAAAAATGACTCAAACAATTTTCAAAAATTTCACCAATAATAAAAGTGATGGCTGAATGCTATATGTTCAGTTTTCAAGCTAATTTCAATTGATTTTAGATCCTCTTTTGCAATTACAATAAACTTCCAATTAGGTACAACATTTTTGTCTATGTATTTTTTTTTTACTTTGTTTTTGCACTTTTTTTTCTTTCTTTCCAAATTGCCTTTTGACTTCTTTTCTTCTTCTTTTTAATTTCTTTTGGTTGCGCCTATTTCAAATCTGAATGTCAAATTTTAAGAGGAAGCAACATGCATTAAATACTTGAAGTGATTTAGCAAGCAAGGTCACACAATTTCAAAAACAAGTGAAACTAATGAAAATTTTAGTAACTAAAAAATGTACTAAAAATGAAGTGTTTTAAGGTATGCTTAGGAGTGCTTGATTTGTGATGAATTAACTTGTTTTGGCACAAGTTTTTCTCAATATCACACAACCAAGAACAACTCCAAATACCAAAACAGTTTCACTTCAAACAAGCACACTAAAAGCTACTACAAAATGCAACACAAGACTAAAACAAACCTTACAAATTTATATATTGGGGAAAGAAATGAGTAAAGACTAAAACAAAAAGATAGAATTATTTGCCTAAACTACTTCATATATTCATTTTTTTATTACTATTTTGTTTATTCTTTTTCAACTTATGATGTAGGCATGTGTAGCCTCTATTTGTGTAAAAATTGCACAAAATACCTTAGACAACACTAACTATTTACAACATCACCTATTTACTTGATTGACAAAGAAAAGTGCAAAAGCAAGGTTCTTTTCTTTTTTTTATCTCTTTATAATAATGCAAGCCAACCCAAGGCCCCTTGGAAGGATACATGAAGAGCTTGATTTCTTTCATTATATAAATTAGAATTAGGATTTTTTTTGTATTTTTGCTAAATTTGACTTTTTAGCAGGTTGACTCCTAAATTCAACCTTCCTTTTGACCATTGTATCTTATTTTCTAGGATAGTATAGTCATCATGATAGAATATGCTAGTTTGAGCTAGCTTTTTGTGAGATTGATGGTTGTGACCTCACTCCTTTTTTTAAGAGTGTACCCCTTGGTCATGCACAATGCATGACTACTATTCCTACCACATTTCTTGCTAGGTGCCCCCCCTCCCCCCCACTAGTCATGCTCTAAGCATGTGTACTCTTTGTCACCCTTTTTTATTATCCACACCAAATGTATCTAGACTAGATTAAGAGCTTGTTCTTAATTGGTTATACGTGACCATAGTTAGCCTACCATGGTTAGATTTGACTCAATTAGAGTTAGCCTAATCTTGGTTAGATTAATCCATATTCTAGTTAGTCTAACTTATCCCCTCTAGCCTATACATAGGACCCATGACCTACATGTAAAGAACTTTTTGAATTTTTTATCATTTGAATAGAATTTAGCTTTGCTTGATTTGTGAGCCTTAAGTGAGAGTGATTCTCTCCCTTTGTCTGTGAGTCTCTCTTCAGAGAGAGATAGCTCCTTATAGATTTTATCAAGAATCTCTCCTTGTGGCAAACATCCCCTTACTTATCTCTATCCTTGGAGTGGCATGATTCTTCTCCTTTTTTCATCTATCCATACTCCATTTCACCTATTCAAGCCTCTTCATGAAAGTAAGATCCTCCCTTTTCTCACCTATTCATCACTTTACAATTCCAACATTTCTATATGTGATATTATTTAGGAGAATATGCCCTGTGATGTGGGAGTATTTCAACTACTATGCCTTGGAAGATCAAGCTAGTTTTTAAAGAACCCACCAAGTTCACCTTAAGAACAATTCTTCCTTGTTCATTTTTTTATGGCTAACTTTCATTTGACTGAGTTGCTTTTTAAATTACCTTTGATTTGGTAGAATTATTTTTTCCTAGCATTACTATTATAACCAAGCCAAATCTCAATTTTTTTTATGTCATCATACTCATGAGTAACAATTGCCATATATAGGAAGTTACAACAAATAAAAAAAAATGTCAAGTGTGATTGTAGTCATACTTTCCTCTTTATTGATCGACCAACATATTGTTGACTAAATTACAACTATACTTGCATTAGCAAGGTATGAGTTCCACAGGCACAAAATTTGATTTCTTTGAGAATTTATTTTCCTATATGGTGGTGCTAGACAAACATATAGTTTCATGTTACAATTCATTTATCTAATTCTAAGTTATTTATGAAATAATTTATTCTTGATTTATCCATCGAGTCCTTATTAGTGATGAAACTCATTATAAAAAAAATTCTCTTTGACGTAATTCTCCCTTTAAAGGATTCCATCACTAGGACCATGATAATGAGGATAAAGGAAGGGATGGTTAGGAATGAGCAAGGAAGGACAAAGCTTTTGGTGAGCTTGAAGATCATTGATAAAGTCTAATTTATTCTTCCTAGTTTTTCTTGTAAATATTTAGGAGTGGTTGACTTTGACTTTAGAAGGTTGACTCTAATAGTTGACTTTTTCTCTTGACCATTGTATTTGAGTCAACATTTTTTTAAAAAGTGCTATATTAGTCATCATGTTTGAGTGAGAGAGGTGGGCTTGATTCTTGATTGAGAATATGTAAATGATGATATCATCACTTCTTCTTTTAGATTCACACCCCCTAGTCACATGCAAAGTATGACTACTAATTCCATTCTCTTTTACTAGAGCACACCCAAGTGAACCGAGACTAACATGAGGGGCATATTCATTGGTTAGTTAGGTGGACCCAAGTGAGGAGCCACCATGGTTGGTTTTGACTCTTAGAGTTAAGTTAACCTTAGTTGTTAGTCCTAGAGGGAATCTAGAAGGGGCGTTGAATACATTTACAAATAATTTCACATTCTTCAAAAACCAAGTTTTCACAAAACTCCCTTTTCTTGCGCCTTCAAGATTCTTTCAAATGTTTTTTTCGAAGATTTTCAAAAAAATTTTTTAAAGATGATTTTTCAGAGGTTACAAAACAATTGTAATGTGTAGTAGGTCAATTAACTCTGAAAGAATGAGCAAAGACAAACTAAACCACAAGATTAGTTCCACAAGTCTTAGAAATTCAAGATTGATTTAAAGCTAAATTTATATAGACATCAAGAACAAATTCTTCAACAAGATTAATTCAAATTATCCAGTACAATAACAACAATTTTAACCAAATCAAAGAGAGTATAGGGATATAGAAAATTGACACTGTTGTTTATATTGGTTCAGTCACAACACAATCTACATCTAATGTAATTTAGCACCCTGCTAAACTTGCTTTCACTAAAGAATTGATTACAAACACCTTGCACATGCAATTTTAAAGAAAGACTTAAATAACAATCAAAAGGCTTAACTCTTGTACCCCACAAGAGTTTGTTCTTCCATAACACCCTATCACATGAATATTTGCCACTTATGACACCCCCTCACAATATTTTAATACAATCTCACTTAAACACCTTTCAAGAGATTTTCCAATACAGAAAAAACAAAGATTTGGGTATTTAGAACAACAACACTTTACTGTGTAGATTACCCAATGTGTAAGATGAACTTGTTTTTACTTGTTTTTCCTTCAATGCACATCTTGATTAACATTCAAATCATTTACGGTTTTTCTTATGAATTTCTTAAAAATTTTCTGTCAAATGTCACCAATCGATTCATGAAAATCTTATTCTTTCTTTCTAATTTTAAAATTTGTAAGTAGTTGAAGCAGTTAAAAAGTTTGTTATAATTGATGTAATCTATTACCATTTGTAGTTAGTTGATTACCAATGCTTTAAAATATCCCAAAATAGATGTAGTTCTCTATGGTAATCTATTACCTTTGCAGGTAATTGATTAAACCAGAGAGTATGCAAATTGAATGCTTCTTATATCCTACTGGTAATAGATTGCTTAAATCAAGTAATCAATTATTATACAATCTTAAAATAAATTCACTTGCTTTCTTGCTTAAGTCAGCTAGGTAATCTATTACCAACTTACGTAATCAATTACCATTAAGGTAAATCATTACTTAACTTAGAAATTTTGATACCATAGCTTTCCAAACTTGAAAACAACAAAATCAATTCAAAATGCACTTGAAAATATCAACAATAAAAACTCTAAAGTCACATATTCATGCCTAGTCTATAAAACAAGCACTACAAGTACCACACTATAGAAATGTGTTTGGTACTGCAAAATGAATTGAAATAGGAAAACCAAAACCTATATATGATATAAGACTTAAGAGAGCTTGAGTCACATTCTTCAAAATTTTAAGTCCATCCATCTTAATAGTCTCCAACATTAGTTAATCTAAACCATGGTCTGGTCTACCCAACCCACTAGTTCCTCTTTAAATTAGACCTTTCTCCCTCTTGCTTACACCATTGATAATTTTAGAAAATTGAGAGCACATTTGTGTGAGCCCTCTTTTTCTTTTGCCAAGAGGTTTTTCTTCTTGATAGACCTTCCTCTAGCTTTCATCAAGGGTCCTTCCATACTTGATGAGAATGCACCTACAAACAAAGACAACAAGGTGCTTGAAGGACTTGGGGCTCCTATGACAAAAGCAAGAGCTAGGAAAGTAAAAGAGGCTTTACAAGGAGTGGTAACAAGTATTCTGGAGGCTGCACCTAAAGTTAAAGTGAAGGACATAAGCCAAAATTAATTTAGTGTGTGGTCTTAATAGAAGGATAGTTTGTCACAAATAAAACTCAAGAATGTAGGCGATCATACTTGGTGGATAGTGGTTGAATTATTATGTAAATAAAAGCCTTTTTTTTTTTTACTTTGGCTGAGTTTAATTAACGTTATTAGTGCAGCCCCTTAATTACAATTATTGGGCTGAGTGTTATTTAATTTTGGGCAGTTACATTTCTGGTTTTAAGTGTAATAAATTGGTTTAATTAGGAGAGTTTCTTCGTAACTTTCACTGGATTAGAAGAGCCTTTTTTATAGGCTGTACCCCTTTGTGTGTGCAATCTTTGGGCTTATCTTCCATCCTTGGGAGTGTGATGCCTTTCACCAAAATTCGTCCCTTTCTTTCTCAATTCTCACGCTTAAAACTGAACTAATCTGGAAATATAATTTTACTTTTTCATCTAATATGCACTTATTCAGTTCAATTGTTCTCGCTACGTTTTGTTTTATTATTGCTTCATTTTGTTTTATTTTAATTTTGTTTCAATTCTGCATTTTGTACGCTTAATTCCTTAATCTTCTTGTCTAATTTTGTTAAGTCAGAAAACTTACTTCCTAGGAGTCCTAAATTGATTCTGAACAAGTTAAGGGGAATCATATCACTAATGGCAAAGATCCATTGGTTATCTCTCTTCTTAAGTGGCGCATTTCACCTTCATTTCTTCCTCTTCCACCAGCTACTTCACTCTTGCAAACCTCTTCTCGGAAGTATATTCAAGGGAACATGAGTTATAGTGGCATCACTATTACTTATTTAACATTCATTACTCACTTCTTTTATCAATGTTTACTTGTACATTTTATGCTCACCACTTAGTTTATTGATCTCGTATCACTTACTCTTCTATTTTTTCTTCATTTGAATTATTGAATTGATTCATTATTACTTACACATTATTTATGCTCTTTACAACTCAATTACTTTCTTTACTGATTATTAACACATTGCCTACTTGATACTAAAAAGAAAGGAGAGATAATGGAGGGAAAATTTTATGCAAATGGCAAAGAAGGAATAAGGCAAAAATAAGGAAGAAGGTATAAGGTTTGGAAATAAGTTTATGCTAAATACTTCGATGCTCTCTCTTGAACTCATTCTCAAACACATTATCACTTTTCTTGAACTTTATGGCAAACACATTAGCACTCTAAATTGAACTCTCTACTTTGACACTCTCTCAAACTCTATCCTAAGTATAATAAACACATCAACACTCGTTCAAACCTCTCAAGTACAAATTTGACAACTTTAACATTTTTTCAGTTAGGAAAATTCACTTTGTGTCAATTGAAAGAAAAGAAGGCAAAAATGCTTGGATACTTTGAAGAAAATCTCAAGGTATATTAGTTAGTCCTTATTCTTAAATTATAACCCTTACTTGTCATAATACTTGAAAAGATATTAAAGTAAGTCCATTAATCATCACTGATCTCGAACCTATGCTTCTACTTAATGCTTATTTTTGTGTTACATAATTTTAACCCATTACGTATCTTTACTCATCTCATTGTAAGTTTTGTTTCATAAATTGTTACTTAGTAAATTGAAGGCATAAAGGTGAAAATGAGTGAGAAGTAGCAGCTACTCATTATAGTATTAAAAGTTTTACTAACAAATTGTGAAAAAAGGGGACCGAGTACAAATAACACATCGACCAAACTAGTTGTATGGAAACATAAGAAATAGGGTTAATTTTACAACTTTCATGTTGAAATCGGTATACACCATTTCATTATTACTCTACATGGTTATATGCACTATAGAAAAGAATTTGGATATGCTGAACATCTTGGCATTGTAAATAGAGAGATCTTTTTTCCTTTTGGAAGATACAGGAGCGGAACAATCAACCTATTGATATTGGAAGAATCAGATGATTCTTCCAATGTATCATTTTGGGGCCCAATGGAATTCATAGGTATAGGAAGAAGCCCTGTCAAATAGAGATTTTTTCTTTCGACCATTTTTCGATTGTTAATACGATATATAAGGACCGCTACTACAAAGAGTACTACATACTTGATCGTGAAATATCGATTGCTTGTTGAACCCTGTGAATTGCGTGAAAGTAGGATACTCCAAATTCGGGAGTTCCAGAGTTTTATAAAACTCTCTTGATGGAAAAAAATATGAATTAAAAATCCCGCTGAATTAAATTGGGTCCATGAATCTAAGAAATAGCGAGAATTCTTTATTTCTCTCATTATCTCTCTCAATTCGAAAATCCAGGATTTGAATTGATGTCCTTTCATCGAATCCTCCTAATTGCATTTATTTATCCGAAATATTTCACTTCAATTGGAATTTGGTTATTCACCATGTACGAGGATTCCCGCTAAGCATCCATGGCTGAATGGTTAAAGCGCCCAACTCATAATTGGCAAATTCGTAGGTTCAATTCCTACTGGATGCTCAGATGTCAGGTCTGGTGAGAGTGAGGTACTGAATGGCGCCAACAATGCTACGATATTCTCTTGCATAAGAGAGAGGAGCACCATCGTATGCAAAGAGCTTTGAGCCAGACGCAAGGGGTGTGGGACATGGCTTGGAGTCTTGCATATGAGTGCAAGTAAGCAAATCCAAGGTGTATTTAGTCTGAGTCAAGACTAGAGAAGTCGATGTACGTTTGGCTTCGATTCCCAAGAAAGAAATTAAGATCACCAAGATCTTTAATGGCAAAGTGCGTAATTAGTGTAATTGTTAAAGTCGGTAGTATTTACCTCACCATCTATTCATTTTAGAAACTTTATCATTTGTCATCTAGTTCGTCAATTGAAAACATGCTCATTCATTTTAAACTTACCATCAGATTTTTATTATTACTCAATTATGTTATGTAATTACTAAGATGAGATTAAGTCTTTCTAACAAGTATACTAGGTTGGTCCTTGAACAAACAATGTCAGAGAACCTGTCGGGAACACTCCGACGCTCAAGTTAGTTAGTGGTATTCAATGAGAGGGCTTAAGATGGATTATAAGTACATTTATCTTGTCTTTTATACTCAAATCATGATTAATACGACCATTAATGATGTTTTTTTTCTAATTAACTGCTTGTTTAAATTGTTGTGTAACTGTTGGTTTACGACGACTATAATAAATTACCTTAATTGTATTGACATTACTCATGTCTGTTGAGTTTTCTGGGAGAGTTACTTAGCAATTGGATGAGTGAGTTTTGAGCTCCTTGAGCAGGGCAAGCTCCGAGCTCCTTGGATGGGGCAAGCTCCAAGCTCCTTGTATGTACATAAGCCCCTTGAGCTCCGAGCCTCGAGAATGACAAGGTGTTGGAGCTTGAAATAAAGAATGGTGAAGTGAGTTGGTTTTTTGCAAAGGACAGATGCGCGAATGAGACTTTGCCATATGTTTACCTACCATTATCAGTTGTCACATGAAGTGACGTGGGGATAACCCTCTACTCTGTAACCTCTCCATTGCCCTTCACAGTATGGGGAATCGACATCCTGGGATCCTTCCCACAAGCCAAAAGACAAGGTAAATTCCTTGTAGTCGCCATAGACTACTTTACTAAATGGATCAAAGCAAAGGTAGTAGCTCGTATAATAGGTCAGTATATTTAAAGCTTTATTTGGCTACAACTAATCTGCAGGTATGGGATCTTGAGCGCAATTATCTTAGACAACGAAAGGCAATTCGTAGATTCGCACGTCCAAGCATTTCTACAAAATCTCGGAGTTAAGCATCTTATGACATTTGTTGAACACCCCCAAACAACAGCCAAGTAGAAACAGAAAATAAAGTGATTCTGAATGAACTCAAAAAGAGATTGGGAGTCACCAAAACACTATGGGTAGACACGCATCCAAGCATCCTGTGGGCCTACCATTGCTCCCTCCAGACAGGCACACAAAAAATGTCGTATAAGCTTGTTTATGGCTTTGATGTTATAATCCCTGTTGAAGTCGGATAACCTACTCTACAAAGAACACATTACGACCAACAAGTTAACGAGGTTGCTTTGAGGAAAGACCTCGACCTCATTGAAGAGGTTTGGGAAATAGCCAAAATTAAGGAGACAACATTCAAAAACCCGAGCAAAGAGAAGATGTGACAACAAACTTAATCGTAGATCCTTTCAACCTGGTGACCTAGTACGGAGAGTAATAGGAGAAGCGAGGAAGAACCCAACACATGGGAAGCTTGCAGCACCATAGGAAGGACCATTTCATATGACAAAAAGCCTGCAAAATTGTGCTTATAAATTACAAGAGCTTGGAGGCAAGAACATTCCCCGAACATGGAATGCCTCCCACCTGAAGTTCTATTACAACTAAAAACACTGTATTTAGGGTACTTTTTCCTACTACAGTCCTTTTTTCCAGTAAAAGAAAGAAGGGTTTTTGGACTAGAAAGGTTTTAACGAGGCACAACACATTAAAAAAATACAGTTCTTCTTCAACATTTTTTACACCCTTGCTTTCTTCTATTCAAGCAAAAGGCACGCGAGTTTGCCCAAGCATGAGATTGCTCTCTCTCTTTAAACGGGTTGAACGCGAACTTGTAAAGGCCGAACACGAGCCTCTCTTTAAATGAGTCAAACGCGAACTCATAAAGGCCGAACACGATCCTCTCTCCAAACGAGTTGAATACAAACTTGAACGCAAGCCTTTTTCTCTAAAAAACAACTCAAGCCGAATGAAAATGAAGCTCATAACTCACATCGCCTCCACATGACTTAGTCTTCCACAATAAACAAAATATTTAAATACACAAGTTCAGCAACTTGCAAATTATGCTAAAATAAACACAACTAAGAACAGTAAACTTCCATAAAAAACATGAGGAGCATAGTCGTTACAAATCCTCCAACAAATGTTTATACATAGCAAAAAGAAAAAGGAAAAGAAGTTAACATCATTCAATTGTGACTCGTCCGCATCGGTGAACAAGATGGCCTACTTTTTTGCCTTCTCGAAGCTGTTGGTGTGCTCCACACATATAATTTGCGAGCTTCTGCAAGGCCAACTTCCAAAGTCTTTCTCTACCCCTCCACCTTGGCCAATTGTACTTGTAAAGCCGCTACCATAGCTTCCAACTTTTCTAACTCAGCATCGACAACCTTCCTCAACTGCAAAGTTTTAAGATGAAGGAGCTGGCTCGTTCATTCATCACTTGATACACTACCATCCCTTCGACAAATGCCACCACGGTATTCTGGAAGCGAAATTTTGATTCAATTAGCTAAGCTCGCAAAATACTCAGCTCATATTCCTTCTTTTTATTGGAAGTCTCCAAGGAACCGCCTTGCTTGCGACGACTTCCCACTTATGCCCCCAATAGCTCAGTATGCATTGAGATCACACCAACATCACCAAGATAGAGTTGAAGCTCTCCATAGGACCTGCCCTCTCCAAAATAACCTCGTTGATGACAGGTACACCTTCAGGCTTGAAGCAATCTCCTCCCCTTAAACCCACACTCCAAAGAGAAACCAAATCATTCGAGGAAAAGACATGCTTCAACCTGTTTGTCTGACTCTGATTTTCTTCCCAAGAGAAGCACCTATACACTGTTTTCTCTGTGATCATGTGAGAAAAGGCCCCTGGGAGAGAGGAGGTCAGAGGGACCGCCAAACAAGTCCCTTGCTTGTAGACCAAAGCACTAGGCGACCCAACCATAGGTGAGGAAGTCAGAGAAGTTGTAGACAAGATCTCACGAACCGGTGAAACTGCCAAAAGGATGCTACTGCTATCCTCCTCAACAATCATATGGCCCATTGATGTCACCATGACCTTCACCTTTGCACTCCCCGCTACGGCCTCAGCAGCCAAGTCGTCGTGCTTTCATTTGCGACTTACCCTAGCAGTTGCATCAACTTTCACAACCTCCACATTGAATTTCCCCTTTCAACGATCTCCAATTCTGTTTCCCCACTAGCTTTGCAAAATAAACCAACATAAATAAAAAAATCCAACATTAAGAAAAAAATGACACATCAATAAATAAGGTTCAAACACACACTCTCCAATTCCTCCTACACATCTTGAGCATTAGAAATGTGAAGGATGGTTTGAACCGTCATGGGGCAAGGGAGAGATGCCAACTTGGCGATATCACTCTCCTCCTCAACCGTCACCACCCTCCGCCTCATCCCAATGAACCTGAGAGGTTTCTCTTGCCAATAAAAGGTAAATTTAGCTTTCCCATCAACCTCAAAGAACACATTGTTGAACTGTGGTCTCTGATCTACAGAGTCCACCCTTATGAAGTCGTTTTTAAATTTATACCAAGCCGAGTACAGGGTAAACAACCCCTTGTTAACCCATTCAACAAAGCCCAACCTATAGGGGTACCCTGCTTCAACTGGTAAAAATGCAAAAATTTGTTCAACGACAACTCAACCCCCAAACAAGAACACAATATTTGAAAAGCCCTCAATAAGGCCCAATTGTTCAGGTGCAACTGAGAAGGAGCCACATTGGCATATCTTAAGAAGGCACCTCGGAAAACCCCCTCGGTACACAAACTCATCCCTTGCACACGACTGCAATAAAAACAAGTCTAGCTTATCCAGAAGAGACACTAACCTACCATGCAGAAGTGTGTTAATCGCAGACTCCCTGACCTTGCTCATAAACTTGACAACATCACTACATACCCACTCATAACCTGAGACACTCAAAGAAGATAACTCCGCCTTCTTACAATTACCACCTCTTCTCTCAGGCTTCTCAACCACCAGCCCTTTTCCCTTCCTTCTACCAACCCCCTTCTTCACTACCCTAATACTAGACAACTTACCCCCAACCTCTCCTTTATTACCCTAACTCTTGAAGACGTCACACCCCCACCACCTTTCTCCTTTAATACACCTACCATAGCCTTACAACTCTCTGAGGTCGAAGAAGACACCTCCTGATGCATCCTTCCCCAAGCCAACAATTGTTGGACAAGCAATGCCCCCAAGGATCTACTCTTAGAGATCCTCTTGGAGTTTGTGAAAAGGAGGTGGAAGACTAGAAGATGGTGGTGATAGTAGGCGCCACTTCTTGTTGTAGAAGATAAGCCAAAACAGGAAGCTAGCCACAGAGGAAGGAACCCTTGATAATAGGATGAAGAACTCTCACTCAAGGGGGAGAGAACATGAACACTCTCTCAAGAAGAAGAGGCTCTCAATATAGAGAAAATATTTCTTTCATAAAATGAGTGTTAAAGGATTACATGAGATGTAGAGCTCTATTTATAGAGCAAAGCATGGATCTATAGGCCTAGGCACCAAGGAGAACCTCCAACTAGGCTAATGAGGGATTAATTGGCTTAATCTAGTGCTAATTTAGCATGTGCTCAATTAACACTAAGTTAATTAAATTAAAGATCCAACAAACATGCCCCTAAAAATATAGATCTAGATCCTAAAAATGTGGATCCATGTTACCTCTTGTTTGAATTTGAATTTTGGAGGGAAATGACATGACACCTCCAAAATTCAAATTAAAATAAGAAGCAACTAGAATCAACCATCTAGGAGAGAGAATAGCCTAAGTGGCATCAAACAAGGGAACAAGGGGGCTCATATGTCTCCTACATGCTTCATGTGTTTGTTAGAAGGGTGTGAAGAGGAATTAGGGGTGTACAAATAAGATCTCACACGTCCAAACCCTTTAGGACCAAGCCCAACTAATTAACACACTCCACAAAGAGACTAAATACACCTCCTAAGGTAATATGAACCTAAAGGGCAAAATACAAGGTCGAAAATTAAACTAGCTGCACCCCTAAAATCCTAATGACTTAAGAGTGCTTATACAAGCCTAGAAATTGTCAAATTAATACAATTAAATGGGACATGTCCTAAACTAAGTTGCTTGAAGCTTCATCCAAGTCATGTTCCTTTCTTATTGGTCCTAGCTCAAACCTATGCTAGGGAGGATTACATAATCTCCGACACCACCAAACAAGAGGACGCATAAAAAAAAATTCACGTCTGCTCCTATGCCCATAACTTCCCATGGAAGCATAGAGCGTTTACCCCTCTTACACTTAAAACCATCCCCAGAATCAAAAGACATTGCGTAGAAAGAAACTCAACACCAAACCACAAAACTCACCAATAAGATTGCACGAACAAGCAAACAACTACGCAAAAGACCCTACAAGGAAGGAAATCACTACACAAAACATGTACCTCACAAGAATGCACCACAACAACTCTTAAAGGGCCAGAGGGAGACGAAGAGACACAATTATTCAAAAATCCAAAAGTGTATCACACAAGCCAAACATACCAAATGTTTTTTAACCTCTACTGCCCAACGAACGTTGATCTAGCGGTCCCTTTTTTTCCTGTCATCCCTCATCCAACTGCCAGGGTTCTCCCTATATCACTTCACGTGACAATTGATAAGGGTAGGTAACACATGGCGAAGTCTCATTCACACATCTGTCCTCTACAAAAAACCAACTCACTCCACCACTCTTCCTTTCAAGCTCCAACAGCTCGTCATTCTCGAGGCTCGAAACTTGGAGGGCTTATGCACATACAAGAAGCTCGGAGTTAACCCCATTCAAGAAGCTAGAGCTCATTGGATGGGGCAAGTTCCGAGCTCTTTAGATAGGGTGAGCTCTGAACTCATTGTATGTACATGTTATATTTTAATACACATTTATATAGACTTTTCAACCCTACATTTCTTCGTAAAATCAAATTGATTTATAATTGTCGCTTACAACATCTATGATTTGTAGGAATATAAAACATCTCATTCATAGGGAATCTAAATTAACCGACTTTTTCATTAAGCTACTTTACACAAATTATACTTTGAGCATTAAGGGAAACTTTAGTTCCTCCACTCTTTATACCTTAGAACTACAAGGGCTTATGTGCTACTTGGAATGATCACATGTTAAGCAGTAATGAATGTGGATTGATTCTTATGTGTTGCTCATGATCACATGCTTGATATTGATGAAAATTGATTGATCACTTTTGCTTAATAAGTCAGAAACAAGGTTCTAATAATGTGCTCGACATGATCTCTTTGTAAGGGAAAATATTATTATTAACAGAAAGGTCTAATCTCATAGGCTTGGCAACTCTAGGACTCTTCTTCTCTAATATAAAAAAGGTTACTCTACACGACTTAAGAACAACATAATCTTTAAGTTTTAAAAATATTACATTTACTCTCTCTTATAAAAAGATCATGGTAAAAATGAAAAAAAAGAAAGAGTGTAAATATAATCTAGAAAATTTCAAAAAGTGTCAATATAATTTACTTCTTTTTTTTACATTTTAAAATTTTAAATAATTACAAAATTCACAATTTCTATCCTGCAAAATTGGACAATTATTCTTTTTGATATACATATGTCCAATCTCTAAAATTATTGTGACACATGTCATTGTAAAATTTATTTATCATGTCCTCTTGCCACTTCTTAGTATGCAATTAATCTTTTTTTCTTTCTAATTTTCTTTTCAATATTTTCACTTCCTTTTATATCCTTTTATTTATTTGATACTAATATTTGTTTTTAATTTTATTTATTAATATTTTTATAAATAACCGTTTAAGTAAAAAAAATACTATCCATAGTAAATATATATCTACATTGATAAACTAAAAAAATAATTACTATATTTTCATATATTTAAAATATTAAATAAATCAAATTTAGATTAATTTATTCTTATTATCATTATTTAAGAAAATTTTAAAAAAATAATTATTTATTTCTCTCAATTATAAATTGACATATTTTCTTCTCCTTTACACTTGATTTCACTTATCTTCTACTTTAAAATATTTTATATTATTAGTACACGTTTCTTCAAAGAAAAACTATTTGTATTTGAAGATATTTTACTCCAAGTTATTTATAATTTTATTTATATAAATTATTAATTTTTCTTAACTAATTTATAATAATAAATTATTTAAAATTTAGGCTCATAAGACACGTGCCACTTTTACAAGTTCACATTAAAAAAGAAATAAAAGTACAATATATTATCATATACTCCCTCTTGTCCTTTTTAAAAGAAAACTTTGACATGGACAAATAAACTAGTTATATTAGCTATTTTATTACCTTTTTAAAATATTATTTAAGACAAATAAGAAAACAAAATTATTTTATAAAAATCGTAGAAGGTCTTAAAGAATGCTAATAGTTCTTTTTAAAACTGCAAGTTATAGAAATCACACCGGGGAATAAAAAAGAAGAGTGTAATCTAATTGTTTGATACACATTGAGTACAAGAAAAGAAAAGGAGAATATAGAAAATATTGAAGTTGTAAGACAACTTTGTTTCATGTTGGATGGACAAAATAAATAAAATAATATTATAATGACAAAAATGTTATTTTAAGATAAACTACCTTACTATAATTTTTTGAATTCAAATGATAGAATTTATATATCAAGGGTAGCTATTAGACAACCGGGTTAAGTAGTTTAGAATCTTAATATATCTGCAAATATTGTGTTACTCATTATAAATAATTTTTTTTAGGTTCTAACAAATATTGTATTATATTTAGAGATGAGAAATAAATTTATATCTGTGGGTAATTCCAAAACCTGTTCTGTAGTTGACGGAGAATTCCTGATTTGATTGTGTACGAGTATGGGGAATACTTGATTTGTTAAGTAAGAGATGAGGACGATGATTGGGTCTATACCCACCCCACACCCATACCCATTCCTATATCTGCTTCAATCCGCTTTTATTTTAATGACTAAAATATTTATATATCTTAAAAAAAAGAAAGATTTAACATTTAATTAACAAATTAAAAATTTTATGTTATTAAGTAACTTTTGAATTAATATAATTATATTTAAATAAATTATTTTTTACTAAAATATTATTTTTTTTTTGTATGGGATGAATACAGGTATACTCGATATGATAGAGATGGAGATGGGGATATAAATATCATACCCGCTGAGTATGGAGAAGAAAATAAGGATGAGTTTCAGAAGCGGAGATGAAGATGAAAATTTCATACCCATCTCACCCTTTTAAAACAAAAAACAATATAAAAAATCTAGCAAATATCCAACTTAGAACAAACATTTTATAGGTATACAACACAGTTAATATATTAGGGGAAAATATTTATATATATATATATATATATATATATATATATATATATATAAACCTATAATATGAATTTAAAAAATAAATTATTTTTTTATAAGAGGGACTTAAACCCACAATTTTTCACTCCTCAAATGTAAATTTTACTACTAAACCAACCTTATAACTTTAAGCAAAAAAATACTTTAAAATATTGATATCTAACATAGATAGTTGTCCAACTATATCTATACTTTATAATATATGATATTATATTATATACTAAATATTATATAATGAAATATGACCTTTTGGTGTTCACATTTTATAACTATTTTATCTTCTAAACATTTTATGACTATTTATACTTTCGCAAATATAACTTATCTTTATTAATATATACGTATTTTCACAATTTCTACCTTATTACAAATCAATATTCTTTAAACATGATTAATATATAAATACATTTCATGATAAATATTCTTAATAAACATGCAACAATATTTCGAGTTCTATTCAAACTGTCACATTTTTCCATTTTTTCATATTCATTGCATATTTGACATATTCATTGATGATCTGATATATTTTTATAATCTTATCATAAAAAAATATAAAATTAACAAAATATACTTTAAAATATGTCATATAATAATTTATATTTCAAAATATAAAAATTTATAGAAAATATTAAATTAAAACCCTAAAATTATTGTAACATATTAAAATAAAAATATGAATACACAGATACAATAACACCTGTATTTTTGCTAGTAATAAATAAAGAAAATTTGAATATAATTATAGATAATGGGAAACACATGTATCTTTTGACTACCTTGTACTAAAAATAAAAAAATTATACTACTAAAGGGTCGATAAACTTATACGAGATTGTTTTGACTGACTATGTCAAGTTTGAGTCTTGAGTATCACAACATGCAACTATATTATATATTCAGACTCTTAGACAAAAAGTTAGTTACCCTAGGTTAATTCTACAATACTCAAAGAAGATTATCGGTAAATATTACATAATTAAATAAAAAAAATTACACATAGTTTTCTAGTAACAAAAAGTTAAGTTTTTATTTTATCTTCACCTGCTTAATTTATGAAAAAACTCATATATATATATATATTTATATTATAAAAAGTTTAAAATTGAAAATTAATTACAATCTTTTATATATAAAAAATTTGTTAATTTTTTTTATAATAATGTAATACTTTAAAAGTTAAACGAAAAATTATAATTAATTATCGGTGTAAAATTACTACGAAATAGAAGATGTTAAACTCTTATTTATATAATTCTATAATTTCATTTTCAAATGAAACATAAATAACAGATATATTTATCTTATTAAATATGTTGATTTTTTAACAAATGCAAGGTAACCTAAAAATAAATAATTATTTTATGCAATATTCCAATCCCTAACACAAATTTGTGCAATGATGACAGTTAGCATCCCTCGTGGCAAGTAAAGTTCAGAAAGTGGGTCCCACGCAATCGCAACGTGCCCCTCGCATTTTCTTACCCTGACTCCGTGCCCTCTCTTCCGCAAACCTTTCTAGATTCTCTCTTAAACAAAAAAAAAAGGAAAAAAAGAACAAAAACGTAGCTTCTCTCACTTCACAATTCACATGCTCTGTTTCCACTTTCCACAGAGCCATAATAACCCAATCTCACCTTCGATTCAATCTCCACAACCAACCATGCTTCCTCTGCAATTCGCCACCGTCCCTCGCCGCGCGCCGCCGCTGTTTCCGAGAAGCTCCGACTCTGTCGCTGGCTCCTCCTCCTCTCGCGCGTTCCTCTTCTGCGGAAACAACAATGTGCGCTTTGCTTGCTCCAACGTTGGAGCCCTCGATCTTAGGGTTTTCGCTCTGGCTGGTTATGGTGGTAATGGTAACGCGTTCAGGATGAACCTCAACGAGTATCTTGTCACTCTCGAGAAGCCCCTCGGCATCCGATTCGCCCTCGCTGCTGATGGAAGAATTATCGTTCACTCTCTCGCAAAAGGGGTACCCTCCTTTCGTTACCACGTTTTTGAATCGGGAAATGTTGATTGTTAGGATTTGATTGGAATGTTTTTTTATTAGGAAATGGAAATTGTTAGTTTGTTAGGGGAAGAGTTCGATGAGTATAACTTCCTGTGTGACTTTTTCCAATATTGTGTGAGTGAGAAATGCTAACAGATGAAATTCCTCTCCTCTAAAGAGAGAGAAAAACGGAGAGAGAGTAGAGAGAGAAAAAAGGAAATAGAAAGACTCATAGATTGTGGGTTGCATGAAACCCACCTTCCACTCAGAGATCTCAAATCATCTCTCATAGAAGATGAAGTTTTTTTTATTAACTTATTTTTTTTTATGGAACCCACAATTTAAAGATTATTTCATTGCTCATTCTAATGAAAATCATATTTTGAGATGTTAAAATACTTTTTCTGACCCTACAATGATTTTTATTAAATATTAGGTTGAGCAGAGAAATAATAAAATATTATTATTTATTGAACAGTAAGTAGTTGATCTTGTTTCTTTTTTATAAGAACAAAAACAAGATTTTTACCTAAAGATAATTTTTTTTTCTTCTAAAAATTGATCTTTTTTTTTCTAAAAATTGATCTTCACAAGATCAGATCATAACTTTGAGATCAACTTTCAAGAATAATCGCTGAGGATGCTCTCACTCTGAATGATTCGTTGAAAGATTCATGGAAAACATCAAATTATATGGATTATTCACTTGTCTGATTCTCTCTCTTAATTTTGTGACTTTAAATAAATTTCAACTAATAACATAAGTGTGTTAAGCCCAGTCAATTTAGAGACTCAGAGTGTATTTGGAAAATTAAAAAAAAAATTATATTATTTTAATAATTAATAATGTATTGTTTTATAATTTATTATAATAAAAATGGATTTTTGTTACCAAAATGTCATTGCTTTAAGTGATACTGAACTTTGTTCTTTAAGTAAAGTTTTGGGTTCGGTCTTGAGAATGGAAAAACTTGGACAGGATGGGAGATTTCACTTATTCAATAAAGGTGAGAATGGAAAAACTTGGACAGGATGGGAGATTTCACTTATTCAATAAAGGTGACCAACCGTTAGTCTAAGGGAGATTAGCCACAAAAAAAAGTTGTTAAAATTAATATAAGCTACTAATTTTAGTTCCTTAGAAACAATTTTATTTTTTGCAAATTTTTTTTTCCTAAATTTGAGTTGGTTCCATATATTCAGGTTATTTATTTATTTTTTAAACAGATTCTCATCTGAATTACGATCTTTCTGAAACATACTCTAATACTAAAATAAAACAACTGTTCATTTTGTTAAAATAAGCTCTTTTTTTTTTTAACAAATAAATTTAAACATAAATTTTTTACTTTTATTTATTTATGTTTCTGAATGTAGGGTAATGCGGAGAGGTCCAGGATAATTATGGTGGGGGACACTTTGAAGAAAGCAGGAGATTCGGCTCAGAACACTCTTGTGGAGATTAAAGACGTTGGAGATACACAGTATGCCTCCCCATTTTGTGCTCTAGGACATGTTTGGATTCAGGAAATGGTTAAATTTTCTTTTTTAAATTTAGTTAATTATAATTATAATATAATATGTCCATACAAATTATAAAAAATGAATAAACTGAGACACGTGATAATTTTTTTAAAAATATCTCAATAAAATGTTACCTTCGAATAGGAACTTTCCCTTCCTTTCTCTTGTGATTTATAATTATAATATGTCCATAAAAATTATAAAAAAAAAAATGAATAAACTGAGACACGTGATAATTTTTTTAAAAATGTCTCAATAAAATGTTACCTTCTAATAGGAACTTTCCCTTCCTTTCTCTTGTGTGTTTATGTATCAAATTCTCGTTGTTTAAATATTGGTGTGCTGATCCCTAATATAGAATGTAGTAGGCTATGTTTGGATGGAAAAGAATGGAATGTATGAAACAATTATTTTGATTATTTATAGAGACTCAACCTATTATGTTACATTGTTTTCTCCTATTTTTGGTCAACAGAATGAATCTTTGTAAATTCTAAAATTATTATTTTAATCTTATTTTGGGTGTATGTTATTTGATTGTCCACATAAGAATAATATAGCAAATGCAAATTATAATTTGTTCTACTCCATTCTCTTTCCAAATGATGGGATTGGATGCCCCATTCTGTTATAAATTATCCAAATAGCCGTAGTGTTATATAAATAACCCAAGGTTTTAAATTGCTGTTGCAGAACTTTTTGAAAACGTTGATATAAACATCCATGAGCGTTCACTTGATAACTCAAGCTTGTGGAAGCAGTGGTTCATGATGCCCAAAAGTGATTAAAAGTTAACAGTAATGAGAAAAGATAAAAAAGATTGACATTGTATATATCATGGGTGTTTTAGTTTTGGCTTCTGCTTCATTTTTGTTTTTCTTTTAATTTGAAAGAGAAAATTGTCAATTCTATCTCAACATGGTATTACTGATTTTGTATCCCTTTTCTCTACAAGAAATAAAATTCTAAGACATATTAGAAAGTTGCAAAGTTACAATTTCATTGATCATCACAATCTATTCTGTTCATCAGTGTGTTGTTTTTATTTTTTCAGTCTTTTGGTTTCCTCAGGAAGGCGCTAAATGAGCAAACAAGTTCTTTTAGCTTGGTTCTTGAGAGGCCCACATCTCCTTTTCCCATTCAACTACTGCACAAGATGAATGATCTTGAAATAGTGTTTAATAGAGGCCGAGTTCCTATTGCCACATGGAACAAGGCTCTTTTGGCATCAAATTTACAACCATCTAACGAGAGTTGTGGGAATTCTGGATTTTTGGTGTTCAACTCAAAGTTTCTTAAACCAAATGGAAGCAAGTTATTGGGCAATCAAAGTCAACATACCATCACTCATGGTGAGAGAAACTTTGAAACTGAACGCACAACACAACTTGCTTGTGTTTTTACTGAAGAAGTGTGTGGAGATGGAGATTGGTCTCATGGAAGTTTTCCACTTGAAGAGTATATTCAGGCTCTGGATCGTTCTAAGGATGAGATGTACTATAATCATTCTCTTGGTATGCGCTATAGTAAGGTATTACACTTATTGCATTGTGAATGTACTTGCTCAAATTTTTTGTTTAATAGCATACTCTCTACAATATTTATAAAATATTGATATCTCATGAATTCTTACTTTCTTAGATTACAGAGCAAATATTTGTTGGATCCTGTATACAAACAGAAGATGATGTAGAAACCTTGTCAAAGGATGAGGTAAGGACATTGTTGCATTAATTCCATGAAAGCCACTCTCATACCAGTTTTATGCCTTGACAGTTGACGTGTAAATGAATTACTTAATAGAAATGCATGCTTTGATGGCAAAACTTGAATGTATCAAAAGGAAAATTTATTTTTGTTTTCTCTTGGTTGATTAAATATGTATTTGTCATACCAGTATTTGCAATATAGTTCATAATTCATTGCTGGAGTGTACTAGCAAGGGAAATAACTTAAGTTACCTGCTTCCTGCTTATAAAATTCAAGACCTTGTTGAATGCACAAAGCGTTCAACCAAAGTATTTTTGAGTCCAAGGCCAGTTGTAGCATCAAAATTTTGGATTCGGTCCAAATGCATCTTAGGTCCATAGCGGTTGCTCTTTGTAGTTAGTTAGTGACTATTGCATCTCCTTAGCTGATCGTGAGTGTTAGCAGTTAAAACATTTGTTTTCTTTGTTCGTAATTAACCTAAAATTGTTTCTTTTTACTGAATAACCTCTATATGAAGTTTTCTTTCCATATCAAGCATTATATCCTTCTGTCATTATAATTGGAAAATTTCTGCCACAGGGAGTTACTGCTGTTCTGAACTTCCAAAGTGGAACTGAAGCTGAAAATTGGGGAATCAATGCTAAATCAATTAATGAATCTTGTCAACGGCATAATATTCTCATGATCAACTTTCCTATACGGTAATATAGGGTCCAAAGAATGCCAATTTTTTATTTAAATTTTTCTCAACTTACGGAATAATGATTTTTGGTGTCTTTTGGGGTATCTTCATCTGATTTTTTATCTATTAAGATCCTTCATCAGTTAGGTACATATTCAAATTTTTTAAAATGAAAAATATAAAACAGAATTAGTGGAAATGGATTAAAAACAATTTTACAGATCAGATGATTTTATTTATAAAACCTTCAAAAACTATGTGAAGAAAGGTTAGTCTTAGAAAAGAATATCATTTTAGAACTAAGATGGTACAATAAAATGAACTTTCAAGAATTATGTTTCCAGAAAAACTTCTCAATTTGATTCCATTCCTCCTTTGATTAGATGAAAAGATGTAAGGGAGAGGAAGATCAATGCATAGTATATATTGGTTCACCCTACAACTTAGGGTTCTATTCCGTCATTGAGTCTCTGTATACCGAGAACTATGTATACAGAGAACTATATATTAGATATCTCAGTTACAAGTTAGTTGTAACTGTCTGCCTAAGACAGATACACAACCCAGAGATAGAACTAACTAAAGTTATTCTTTTTTTTTTTAATTTTTTATTAGCCAAAGTTATTTGTTAATTTATTAGTTTATTTGATGGAGGGATTCTAACTATGGTAAACTATAAGTAACTCTAATAATTATTACAACTGGAGTTTTACACTCAAGATATTCCTAATTCTTAGTTTTCACTCAATCTTTCACAAATCTCTCGTCTGAAACCCAAGTGCTCTTTTAAACTAACCTCATTAGGCTCCACACAACTTCTCATTCTTTTCTACCTGCTCAGCCTACCTTACTTTTATGTTCCATATCGATTTTTTTTACTTCATAGTTCATAGGTCACCCATTACCATTTTGTGATTGCTATTTTCTGATGTGAATTGCCAAAAAGTGAATATTTTTAACAATTTTCTTGCCTTCTAATAGACTGTTAAAATCAGAGAAGTAGAGATGAATATTGGAATGAAACTGCGTCTATACTCATAGGATGAATCTATATATGAGTATAAAAGATATGATTCTCTATAATCTCAAAAATATTATTTTTACCTACTATAGTTAAAAACAAGATAATATAATATCAAGATATTATAATATCTAAGATTCTCAATGACTGATTCTAAACTGTTTTTTAATAGGCAAATGTTAGTTATTAATATCTTAGTTTTGTTAGTGGAAGGATTCAAACACATGACCTTCCTTACCTTTTCCCCACACGTGGTCATTGTTTGTCACTAGACTAACCTAAAGTTAAGTGAATCAATAAGGTTACATTTGTTTTGAGTATTTTCTGTTTTTATTTTTTCAGAAAACAGTAGTAAAAATATGTTGGATTACAATTTAAAAAACATTTTCTGTGAAAACATTTTTAAAAAATAACAGAAAACAGAAAAAAATTGTTTTCAGTCTTTTCAAAAATTAAAACTATGTAAAACTTAATAACAATATTATAATTATAATTTGAAATTATATATAGTTATAATATTTTTACTAAATTTGATTAAATGTAACAGTACTAACTTTTTGAAATAGAAAATCAATTGAAAACAAATTTATTTTCTCAATGTTGAAAACTTGAAAATGAAAACTGTTTTCAGAAAATGAAAATAGAAAATATTTTCTCCAACCAAATGCCACCTAATATTTTCATTTGGAAATGATATCCAAACTTCTGAGCATACTAATTTTGCTTCCTTCAGTCTTTTATTTCTTATTTTATGAGTTTTCTTTACTTGTATTTACAGGGAGGGAGATTCTTATGATATGAGAAAAAAGCTTCCATTTTGTGTGGGCCTTTTATTACGGTTGCTAAGGAAGAATCTTCGTGTTTTTGTGACTTGCACTTCTGGATTTGATCGGTCTCCTGCTTGTGTGATTGCATACCTACATTGGATGACTGATGTTTCCCTTCATGCAGCATATACTTGGGTCACTGGGATGCACACATGCAGGCCTGACAGGTTCATCGTGCCTAACTTCAAATACTTCTACGTCATGTTCTTATTTTAAAATTGATTCTGTTAAAGAGGGCACTATATTGAAGAGCATTAGTTATCAGCTGAGTTTCTTGGAAAACATATCTGTGCCACTGTTAAAATTGATTCTCTTAATGATCTCTTTCAGACAGACAGTCACTCTAAATTTCTTTCACTGGCCATTCTATACGTGTGGACAGTGGAAGGAGATAATAAGTTAGTCTTTGGTAGACAGGGCAGAATGGGATAGAACATCTTGGTTCTGTTATATGTTAGGTGTATTTTAAAGGAGAACAAGAGAAAGCATAAGGCTACAAAAGTTGTAAATCTAGGTTCCATCTATTAGGAGAACACAGTAGGATAAACTAGGAACTATTTGGGAAGATAATAAATGCAAATTATTTATGAGGGTAGTATTTTGAATAAGTTGATTGTGCTGTCGGAATAGTGCTGGTAAATTGTTTTGTTTTTTAATTTAAATGTTTAAAATATAAATTTGGTTTATGTTAGGAGCCCAAAATTTATGAGAGAAAGAAGAAAAAGAGTTTTATTGAATAATGAAAAAAGAACAGAAAATAGGAGAAGACTCTCTCCTCTAAGGGTTTCTTCTTCACAAAGGATTTCTTCCTTCACAAAGAGCTAATGCTCAATTTATAATGACAACCCAAAACTGAATCTCCCCCATCCTGCTGCTCCTATTTATAGCTATTAAAACCCCCTCTAACTGACTAACTAATTCATTCATATTCTAATTAGCATAACTAACTTTCCCTTATCCTTAATAACAGTTTAATTTATATAGATTGGTTTGGTTTGGTTTATTATTTAATTTAATTACAAAATTCATCAAAATAAAGACTAATTTTATCAAGTACATCAAATGTAAGTAAAACCTAATTAATTAGAATACATATCTAGATTCTAATTATAATTATAAATTGGAAGTTTTAAATTAATTTTCAATCTTAGAATATATGTCTAAATCAGCAAGTGAGAATTTGTTTTGACTAGAAACTACAATAAAATTACTATTCACATGCACATGCATCACATACCATACACATCCACATCCACACATACATGCATGCACATTTACATGTGGATGCACTTATATTGGTTGAACTTTGATTAATTTCTTAGTTATTTCCTTTTGTTGATTTTTTTTTTATGTTTTGACTTTTTGGTTTGAGATTTTGGGTTTTGATTAGATTGATTCAATTTTGAGCACCTCCATATTTCTACCAGGTCCCTCTTGGGCGGATCATCTCAAGCCTAACCCTTTCCTTTAGCCTCTTTAAACCTCGCGTAGAGGCTGAAGGGTTGTGGTTCCTCCTAGGTCTGACTAATCATCTTTGTTAAAATAAAAGAAACAAAGGAATAATGGATTGAAATTGTGTGTTTGAATATACAACTGAAGCATGTTTATATAGATTAATAGCAATAACAACTAATAATGAGGGAATATTTTGTTTTCTCAAAATCAGATTCTACTTTCCTATAAATCCTACTTTCTTATTAATGATAAATATATTGTTTTATTTTGATTTTCAACACTCTTCCTTAAGTTGAAGCTTACTAAGCATTAAGCACATTACAAGTTACAAGTTGCAAGTAGAAAAATAAATAAATCAAATTGAGCTCTACCATCAAGCAATATTTTGAAAGACAACTTAGGCATGTTGGCGAAGTTGGGGAACATTTCTAGAAAAAGAACACTGCTAAATTGCTGGAATACTCATCAGCTTAAGAAGTTGATGAGGCAAGAAAAGCAAATTCCAATTTTCTTAAAACCAACATTTGGAAATTAAAACATATGAATGGAGACCCAAAAATTATTTTGAACATGAAATTAAGTTCATTGCTTCTGGGACAAACAGTGGCACTGCATCTAGGGCAAAGACAAAGGTCAGTGCATCTAGGACAAAGTTAAGGTTAGTGCATCTAGGATAAAGATGAAGTTAGTGCATGTATACAGAGACGAGCTAGTGAAAGTCATTATTGAATAGGAAATAAAGACTAGACAAGCAACATTGAAAAAATATTCTATTGATTGGTGCACAAAATATGGACATGAGATCAGCATAGGTACCGATTGGAAATGTTTTTGGCAGCCATGCTGCCACTAGAAAAGTCTCTGGAAAATTAAGATAACTGGAAAAGGGCAGGCACATAAATGAAGAACCAAAAACATATATAGTTCGCCAAAGAAGAGAATTTTTTCTCCAGGGACACAGTGGGTCCACCTGCCAACAACAGGAAGTGGGAAGCTGGTAAACAAGTCGTCGTTGGAGGCAGCTAAACAACGGGAAGTGGGAAGGTGGTAGACAACAAATGTCTTAGACCCTTAAACTCTTTGGGTTCTACATACCATGTTAAAAGATGAGAAACAGCGGAATAATGGACTAAAACTATGTTTTTGAATATGGCATAATCATAGATATTGAATTAGTTATGCCTTTAGTCTGAAAATTGTTGGAGCTCATAGTTTGTTTTGTAAGTAGGTGCTATGTTTAAATATTTATGTTAGCCTATCTGATTAGCAGTTTCAATTAATACATAAATGACGAAAATCAAGAGAGATCCTACAATTAAGCTTAATAGCTTATTTGATTTCTGTTTTATGACTTTTGTGGTTATGCTCCCGTTTTCCCTGTGTTCCCCTATTTTGAAGTTTTTTGAGGGGGTGTTTTTTGCATTCTTTACTTTTTTCATAGAGATGAAACTGCAGGCCAGCAATTGCATGGGCAACATGGGATCTTATAGCTATGGTTGAAAACGGCAGACATGATGGACCTCCAACACATGCTGTCACGTTTGTGTGGAATGGTCATGAGGTAAGAAGCCAGTCAGTTATAGCTCCATTGCTATTTTGTGACTAAGTTGTCTTTTGATTCTTAAAGAGGGTAGGAGATTATTTGTCATTTTTTGTTGGATTGATCAATGGTAGTTAATTTTACTACTTTTGCCTTTTATATTCCCACATTTGTGTGGAAAGGTCATCTTATATGGTAACAAACTTGTCTATTGTAGCTTTCACTTGTGGCAAAACTAGGAAATTTGATCCGGCAGCAAAATAATTTTATACATGATAAAGAAAATAACAATTTTTTTTACCATTAATAAGTCAAATTTAACTTAAAAAAAATAAATATCATATACACCATCAAAGTCAAATTTATTAAAAGGTTATTTATCAAGTTTACAATGTGACGAAAGTTTTTGAGTTTGTGATATAGAAATAGGCTGTAAGATATATTATTCAATTCATCAACTTCCTTCTTGAAAGAAGAAATAACTTTTTCAATAATCATGTTTCAACCACGTATAAAAATTAATTTATCTACCAAATTTTAATAATTTAAATTCTTTGTTAAAATAAATAAGTAAATAATTTATAAAATAAATAAAAAATTATTCTTAACAAAATTGTTGGTACACCAGAAATAAAGATGTCTACAGAAATAAAAACAATTTTTTTGCTTAATATATATCATGCAGAAAGACAATTAAAAACAAATAACTGATCAAAATAAGAAAACTCAAACATCAAAAAAGAAAAAACGTTGCTATAGTTACCTCCTAAGTCTTCAAAGATAAAAAAGAAAACAAATCAAAACTTAAGTAAAGGAAAAAAATGAATGAAATATTTTATAATAGTATTTAAATAACTTTCTAATTAAATGTAAATATTTTTAGTGTATAAATTTTATTATATATTTAATGTGTTTTAAATTATTATTAGACAGATAATATACAAAAAGTTCTTATACTGTTGTTGTTTACTGACATTTAAACATGAATGACTAGAGTGAAAAGGGAAAGGAGCTGCGGTTAGGGGCCAAGACGAAAATTTGAAAAGAAAAATATATATAATATTAATATGCTAATTTACATAGTGAGACTATTTGTAAACCCCCTGTTGCAGCAAGTGTGATTCTGTCCTTGGCTTTTAGTGTTATCTTCTGTCTATTTTATCTTTTCTTAAAGCTGCTCCATTATTCAGATTGATCATAGTTTCAAAATATTTTTATGGTTATTCTCCTTTTGGTTTATGTTTCAGGGAGAGGATGTAAATTTGGTAGGAGACTTTACAGGAAATTGGAAAGAACCACTCAAGGCTAAGCACCAAGGTGGATCAAGACACGAAGTGGAAGTTAAACTTCCACAAGGAAAGTATGTGTACTACTTTTACCATGATTTTTTGTGTGGATTCAGTGTGTGACATCATTCTTTGCTATAAGGTATTACTACAAGTTCATTGTTAATGGACAATGGAAGCATTCAACTGCTTCACCAGCAGAGAGAGATGACAGGGGAAACGTTAACAATATAATTGTGATCGGCGAAACTGCCAGTGTTCGGCCTTCTGTTCAGCACCAACAAAAAGTAGGTTTCCCAATCTATTTGTGTTTTTCCTTTTGATTTATTTACTTATAGTCTCATGATTTGTTTTCCTATAAACCTGTCATTCTTGTGCAATTTTTGAGCACTGCAACCTAGCTGACCTAAATAAATTAAGAGTAAACTACATTGACACTGTTCGAGATTTTGTTTAATTACAAAACAAACCATGCTTCTTTTACCCCTGCACAAACCTTCCCTATTTATTTTTTTTTAAAATACGATGTTGATATCCCTTTTTACATTATATTTGCACTTTTTGTGGTTTAAAAAGTATTATATAGTGTATCCTTATGGGGAGGTAAAAAGTAATGATAAAAAGTCGGGGCATTATGTTTATAAGTGTAAGTGTAATGACAATTTTTTAGGAGTGTTTGCATAATTCACTCAATAAATGATCTTTTACAATTTAAATTTGTTTTCTGCTTTTACCCATCACCGCCTATTACCTAGGCATGATAAACGTACCCATACTTGGAGATATCCACCTACTGATTTTTATGAGTAATATCTAATTTAATCAGGCACGGATATCTAACTACTATATCTGTTCAGCTTACGATGCTTATATGATTTTATTTTATAATTTTAAAAATATAAATTAATTAATTTAGACTTAAGTAAGTTTTTTGTTTTAAAATTTCACAAAAAATCATTTTTTATCCTTGAAATTCAAAAATAGTTTTTTTTAGTACCTGAAATTAATTTGTTTTTTGTATTAATGTTGTTCATTTATAAGTTCTGGTGTATTTAGTTGTGTCAGATGTGAAATTAAAAATTGAGGGAATTAAGGTTGATGAGTAAAGTGATTCATGAGTAAAAAAATATATTTTTTGTTAGCCATTCTTTTACGGTATATTAACGGGAGAAGAAAAACTAAAAGTGAATCAGAGACTAAAAAAATATTTTTGAATTTTAAAGACTAAGTGATTTTTTGGTGAAATGTTAGGTACAAAAAACTTATGTAAGCCATTAATTAATAGTTATATAATTTAAATTATTAAGACTGGTTTAACTACTAGTTCAATAACAATTAAATTAACGAACCTTTAATGAGTACTTTCACCGATTTGATTATCAGTCCCGTTTTAAAAACATAGTTTGATAGAAAAATCTATATTGTCTATATTTCTTCAAGGTTGCTGCATTTGTGTGTTAAGTAGACTTAGCTAGAATTGTTCCTCATGTATGTCTTACAGCAAGTTTAATAATTTAATCACTGCTTGATCTTGGTTGTTGTTCTAGGATGCCAACGTTGTGAAGGTGATTGAAAGGCCTTTGAATGAAAAGGAGCGGTTTATGCTGGCAAAAGCAGCTCGTTGCATTGCTTTCTCTATCTGCCCTATCAGATTAGCTCCGAAATAGTTGCATGCAAATATCACAATGTACAGAATCGCTGTTGTTGCACACGTTACAGGGGCCATACAAGATTTGGTCACAGTGGTGAGGGAAAGTAAAAAAGAAGAATCACACGCTGGGGTATGTCTTGGCATTCAACTCTTGAAATAAATGAGATAAATCTTTTTTATTGCACTGCCAAACTCCAATAAATAGTTAGCCATTATATCATAGTATGAATTCTCACACAATACTGGCTGTTAAATGTTGGCCTAAGTAAATCTGTTATTATAAAATAAATGTTGTGAATACCCTCTTAGTTTGAATTGACAGGTAGTACTACTACTTGTCACAGTTTGATTTTTTAAATAATATGGATCCATATTTTTTTTCAGTGTTCAACTTCTCTCTTTTTTACTTTCTCTTTTAGTTTGAATTCACATGTAGTAATTGTCACATGTTGATTTTTAAATAATATGGGTCCATATTTTTTATCAGTTTTCGACTTCTCTCTTTTTAACTTTCTCTTTTATCTTTTCTTTGCAGAGTTGCACATTACTTTTTCATTTATTTATTTCCACATAGTCTTCCTCCAACAGTTTTTTTCCAGCATTATTTTTTTTCCTTTTATATTTATCATAAAGATAGTTTAAACAAGTAGTAAATAAGTTTAAATAAATCCTAAGCCTATGAACTTGTGTTTCTATTGGATAGGGATTCCATTTATTCATAGAATTACCGCAGTCACACATCAGGTTAATTGTAATTTACAGTAATTATAATTTACAGTATGAGAAGTATTAGCGACAGTGGGACACACTTTGTAACATTTGTGTTTAATAAATGTCTTTAAAAGAATGTGTTTGAGAGTATTTTTTTTTACAGTATATATATGAGAATTTTAGGAAGCTAATATGTATGCCACTAATGGTATATACTTTATAAACTAACATGACATTCACAAATATTCATAAAATAATTTTTTTTTGTCTATTCAATTATCGAACACAAACCAACAATATATTAATTTATGTGTTTATATTTTTCTATAAACTAATGCAAAGATCAGAGTTGGTCCTGAGGTATTTTTATGAACTGGTGCATAAGTATTAATAACAGATACGATAAAATAAAAACTAAGCGGCTAACATGTTTAATACATAAAAAAAATGATAGGATGGCATTTGCAGTTTGAACTTTTTAGGTAATCTATATAAAATCTTTAATTTATATATATATGTATATATATTTACCGTCTTTTTTGACAAATAAAAGATTCCTGACAATCTGGCCGACAAAATTATTTTAAGTGGGTCCTCGTACTTTAATGACAACTGTCTTGCACGAAACCGGGGTTTTGAATTATCGAAGAGCATTCACCAGGCTGCGAATCTTCTGGCAGGATAGGCAAGGCTCTGTCAATAACTGCTAGTCCGAGTCTAAGTTAGGGTCTTGTGCCATCTGGATGGCATAACAGTCATCGGACAGTAATTCTTCATTTTCTTCGGTTTCTTCTTCAGAATCCAAAGAAGATAATACTTCAAGCAGTTTCTTTTTTAATTCTTTTTTATCTTTGGTGGGTCCTACCAAGTCTTCAATCTTTAATGGAGAAGATGAAGCAGAAGCAGGAGTAATTGAAGCTTTAGGGGGAGAATTCTTGAACTGTCGGAACTTAGTGTCGACGTAGTCAATGTTAAATTTTTGCCACCAGAATACCTTCACCGTTAGGCAAACTTGTTTTGGAAACGGGTCTCCCATGTGATGATGAATCTGGTACTGGGGTTGCATCAGCCAACCAATTCCCATTTTTGATAAAAAACTAGTTAATTTGTATTTAGAAGGAATTGATGGAGATATTTCTTTAAAAATGTCGTACATTTTCACAATTCGAGAGGGTAAAATACTTTTTACTGGACCAAAATCAATTACCCATTTAATAAACCAGGAAGGTAATCGAGTTGGTAATTCATTTTTAAAACTTATATACCAGGAATGCTTGGAATTAGTATTTAAAAGAATTTTTGACCAAGCTTCTTGATAGTCAAAGTAATTAAAAGAGGTTGGCTTAAAAGGTCGAGAAAAGCCTTTTGGAGTCAACCAATTTTGGTTCCAATCAGTTGGACATAAAACATTTAAAATTTTTAATTTTGAGTAATTTGTAATAAAAGGATTTCTTGGATCCTTTTCGGGAATTAATTCAACCGAATGGGTATCCAGCAAAATCATCTGATAAAAATTTAGGGTTTTTTCAAAATTATTGGGGATCCACGCCCATCCTTTAGGGCAAATTCTGTCAATTATGATAGAAGGCTCTTCTTCTTCCCATTCTGGCTCTATTGGGAGAACAGGAATACAAGGAGATTTTATGTGGTAATCTTTCTGAGCATTTATATTTTCAGGAGTTTTAGAAGAGCTAGGTGTCTTTAGGGGAGGAAAATTTCCTTTGGATGATAATTCTGAGGGGGTCTTTTTAGTTAAGGAGGAGGGTAATACGCAGGTATTATCTGAGGTATTTAGAGAGGACTTCATTGCATATGAAGGGGCCAAGTCGGCAATACTTAAGGGTTTTGATTTAGAAGGGGTATCGGTGAGGGCAGTTTTTCCTGAGGGTCGCATTGCAGAGAAGGAGTGCCCTGAAGAAATTCTCTAGTTAGAAAATCTGGAATAGAATTATTAATCCCTTTTATAAATTCAATTTAAAAATCAAAACAAAAATTTGTTTAGAAACAATGTTTTTAACGTCTTTTTCTAAAACTTCTTTTGCTGATTTACAGTCAATTCTTAGAAGAAATTCTTTGTTCATTAAATCATTTTGAAATTTATTAATACATAATACGATACTTAAAATTTCTTTTTTAATGACACTATAATTAATTTGAGCGCCTGCCCAAGCTCCAGAGTGGTATCTTACTATTTGTTCTTTGTCTCCTGAAAAGGTTTGTTTTAAAATTCCTCCAAACCCTATTTCAGACGCATCTGTTTCTACAATTATTTTAGCATTAGGATGAAGGATTCCTAAACAGGGTAATGTTTTGACAAGACCTTTTATTTCTTTAATTATTTTAGTATGTTGTTCAGTCCAAGGCTTAGGATTTTTTCTAAGTCTAATAAATAGGGGCTGACAAATAATTCTTATGTTAGGAATGAAATCTGCTACGTAATTAATACATCCTAAAAATCTTTGTAGTTGATTTTTAGTTGTTATTTCATCAGGAAATTTATTTGCAAATTCAATGCTTCTATTTATAGGGGTTATTTTTCCTTGAAATATTTCATGACCTAAAAATCTTATTTTAGTCTGACCTATTTTTATTTTTCTTTTAGAGATAACTAGACCATTTTTCTTTATTATTTCTTTAAATATCCTTAGATGTTTTAAATGCTGTTCTACCGTATTTGAGAATATTAATACATCATCTAAGTATACTACGGCAAATTCGGAATAAGGATTAAATAGATTATTCATAATATTTTGAAATTCTGAGGGAGCATTTTTAAGTCCCATAGGCATTACATTCCATTCATAATGCCCAAAAGGAACTGTAAAAGCAGTTTTATATTTATCTTCTTCCGCCACTTTAATTTGATAATAACCAGATTTTAAATCGAATTTAGAAAAAATTACTGCTTGATATAATCTTCCTATTAATTCTTGTTTATTAGGAAGGGGATATCTAATCCATTTTAAGATATTATTGAGGGGTTTGTAATTAATCACCATTCTTGGTTCTCCTCGTTCTATTTCAGAAGCATTCATTACATAAAACGCGGAACAACTCCAGGGAGATTTACTTGGTCTAATAAGTTTTTTATCCAAAAATTGTTGTATTTCTTTTCTACAATAATTAAGAGTTTCTTTATTCATCTGTACTGGTTTTGCTTTAGTGGGTATTTTACTTTCATGAAATCCTTCTATATACGGTAATTTAATAGTGAAATATTTTCGATCCCAAAAAGCAGAGGGAATTTCAGCACAAATTTCTTTTTCAAAATCTTTTTGAAGGTTTTCAAAGTTTTTTCTTATTAGATTATCATTTAGTTGTTTTTCAATTCTTTGATATTTTATTTCTAGTTGTAATTTGTAAATTTGCTCATTTTTACTCTCAATTTTATTTATAAAATTGTTTTCAATTACATCTTTTAGGGTTAAGACTTCTTTTGATTTAATTGGGTTTATAAATTCAGATAGATGATTTTTATGTTTTATTCCTTGAGTAGATACTTCAAAAGGGTATATTTGAGTTAAGAAAGGAGTACCCAAAATTATTTCTTCGGTAATGTCTTTAGTTAAAATAAAACTATTTTTAAAACATTTTCCTTTATTACAAATGCTAGCATTAGATAGTTTATAATGAACTTTTAATTTAGAATTATTAGCCGTGTATAATTTTTGTAATGATTTTTCATAATATTGGGTAGGTATTAATCCTTCTCTTATACAATTTAAATCGGCTCCTGAATCAACTAATGCAATAAAATTTTTATGAAAGGAATTCTCTATGGATAATGCTATTTTAATTTGCCATTTTTGTTGAAGAATTTTTATTTGATTTATTAACTCTGTTTCTTCGCTATTTGAATTAGAAGTTGACCCAATATTATTATTAAATTGCTCGGTTAAACTTTCTAATTCTACTTCTAATTTTCATATTTTCTTATACACACGCTGTAAATGGTATCAGAGCCTAACCAGAAAATTTTCGCCGAAAAACAATAAGTATGCTCTGTGGTTGCGACTAGTTCGATCTTCCACATCAGAAAGTTTTCTTGTTCCAAGTTGTGAAATTCTGCATTCTTGATCTTCATAATTAACTGAGTTTTCAAGATCTTCATCTTTAACTCTTATCATTTTCTGTAAACTTTTAAAAGCACGTTTAATAATCCAGAACACGATCTAGTAATTAGGATGAAGCGTTGGTCAGCCGGTAAGGGTGGTCCCGGTAGTCAGTCGTAGGAGACGCAGTAAATCCGTTGGTTTAGCCTGGTGGTCCCGGTTCGTTCCTAATTATCTCAGAAAAATGTCTAGATTAATAAAAATGCTTTCGAAAGGTAAAGAAAAAATAGATGTTAACAATGAAGAATCTGAAGAAACTAAGTTAAATATGATCCATCATGAATTAAGAATTCCGCAAATAGAACATGAATTAAATAAATGGAATATACCTAAATTAGACATTAAAACTATTTATAAAACTTCGTTTAAAGATATGTTTAAATCAGAATATATAATTAAAACAGTAGAAAAAGAAATAGATCTAAAATCTACTCAACAAGAAATTCCTTTAATTTCCAATCAATTAATTATGGAACATATTAAAGAATATCAATCAATAAATGGAATATACCTAAATTAGACATTAAAACTATTTATAAAACTTCGTTTAAAGATATGTTTAAATTAGAATATATAATTAAAACAGTAGAAAAAGAAATAGATCTAAAATCTACTCAACAAGAAATTCCTTTAATTTCCAATCAATTAATTATGGAACATATTAAAGAATATCGATATTTACATATAGGGTCAATTCAAATAGCAATTAAACCCCTGTTCAGACTAGGTATGAATATGCCCTTACTAGCCATCCTCAGGGATAACAGACCCAAAGACTTTGAAAATCAAACCCTAGCCTTAATGGAAACCAACTTACATCAAGGCCCGGTATACATAAATAATTATCCTAATTATTCCATAGCTTTAAAAAGTCTTCACGAAACCAATAATAACATAATTTTAACTATTAAAATTCTTGAAGAAAAATGGAATCATAGTTCTTTCCCCTTAACTATAGCATATCGATTATATTATAAGGCAATGAAAACTCAATTAGCTCCAGGAGCATTAATAATGTCACCTAAAGATGTCACTACCATGTTATTAGTAAATCCCGACAAGGTTAGTGCTACAGTTCCTAGAACGTTAAGACATGAAGAAATAACTTGAGGATTAAAATGGAAATTAGACGAAATTCTTCCTCCGGAAAGATTAGAAAATCCTGTTTTAAATAATATTATTGAATTTAGAGATGGGGCCGTAGAAGTAGCTTTTGCCCCCCTAAGAAGATCACTTTCATATAGATCTCCGCAGACCTCTTTTGCCACAGCAAGAAGGTCTATAGATAGATCCGGGTTCTCTATACCTAGGTCTTTGCAATATGTGGGAACAAGGTCGGATCCTACTGTTCCCCAACCAGAATATGAAGAAACTGAACATCAACCTAATTCTCCCCAGTATGAATCAGCACCTGGTCCGTCCGAATTCAATCAATTAAATGTTATTAAAAAATTCGAAATAAATAAAGATTTATTAAGACAAGAATTTTTAAAACCTGAGAATAAAGATAAAAGAGATTGGTTCTTTGAAAATTTCTCTCAAACAGAATTACGAGAATATCGAGAAAATTATTATAATTATTTAGAAGAAAAGGAAGAAAATATTCCCTTTTTTGATTGGTTCTCGGAAAATTGTTTTAATAATCTTCAAATAAATGTTTTAAAAACCGCTGAAAAAATATGGAAAACATCTAAAGGAGATATTATCAGTGTAATTCCCCCATTAGAAGAAGTAAAATTTCCTAATATTCAAAATCATGAAGTAATAGCCTCCCATTTTAAAATGATAAATGAAAAAAGAGATATTAATATTAAAGATATTCAAAATTTGCATACTCAATTAAATTATACTAATCAAATGGTTCATATAATTGCCACAGAAATAATAGATAAAGATTTACCCCCTAAAAAGTTAGAAAGATCTTTAATAAAACCCTTTAAGTTTTCAGAAGAAGAATTAAAACATATAAAATTAGGAAAAGATTCTATGTTAGACGAAATAAATAAAAAATTGGATGCTTTAAAAATTAATAAAGTCAATACTATAATAATACCCGATGAAGAATTAGGTGAAATAAATAGAGAACAGTTTGACGATAATTTATTTAAAGTTAATAAATTAAGAAGAAATTCTAGGAGTAGCTCTTCTTTAGGTCCTACCCCTAGACCCACTACGAGAAATTATTATAATAGGCCCACTCTCCCTGATATTCAGTTCGAAGAATGGGAGCTAGAGTCACCATCTTCTTTTGATGGCTCTAGTATCTATGAATGGAACATAGACGGGCTAATCGAAATGCAAATCCTAAGAAAAACCAATGAAATGACCATGGCAGCCTCAGCCTATAGAACTAAACAAGATGCGGCTACTATGGTTAAGCTGCTAGTAACTGGGTTCACTGGCCAATTAAAAGGTTGGTGGGATCATTACCTCTCTGAAGAAGAAAGGTTTAATATAATGAATAGTGTAAAACAAGAAGCCGATCAAATAATGCCTCTTATGGTAGAAACCCTAATTTTAGCAATTATTCATAATTTCTTAGGAGATCCTCAATTATTTGATCAAAGAATATCGTTAATTCTTCACACAATTAGGTGTAAAACCCTAGGAGATTTTAGGTGGTACCACGATAATTTTATCACCTTAGTCTTAACTAGGCCTGATTGTAGAGAAGCATTTTGGAAAGAAAGATTTTTGGCTGGACTTCCTTCTACTTTTGCCGATAAGGTAAGAGAAAGTCTACCTCGATTATATAATGATATCCCCTTAAAAGATTTAACTTATGGAAGATTAAGTACGGCTACAAAATTGATAGGGTTGGAAATATGTGATACTCTTAAACTACAAAATCAAATAAAAAGAAATCAAGAAATGGGAATTAAAGAATTAGGTAATTTTTGTAGTCAATACGGTTATGAAAAGCCTATTCCTCCCTCCGAAAAAAGAAAGCGACAGCTAAGAAAACAAAAGAATTTTAAAATTCCGCAAACTACTCAGAAAAGTAATTATAAAAAATTCTCTAAACGAGTTAATAAGCCTAATAAACCAAACATTGTTTGTTATAAGTGCGGACGAATTGGTCATATGAAAAAAGACTGTAGAGTAAAAGAAAAAATAAAAGCTTTAAAAATGAGTGAAGAATTAAAAGAACAGATAGCTAATTTGTTAATATTAGATAAAGAATCTTCTGAAGAAGAAGAAGAATTAATTGAACATAATGAATTAACTGATAATTCTGATAGTGAAAATGAAGAAAATATTCACATCTGTGAAAATATAGATACTTGTAATTGTTCCTGTAAAATTAACATGATTAAAGCAGAAACTAAATTAGCCCTAGAAATGGTAGACAAAATGGCTAATGAAGAAGATAAATTAGAATATTTATTAAAATTAAAAAATATGATGATAGAACAAGAAATAAGTAAAGAATCTAAAGATAAAGAAAAATTTACAGGATATAATTTTTCGGAAATCTTAAAAATGGATTCTTTAAATAAACCAGTTACCATAAAAGATTTGCAAAAAGAAATAAAAGATTTAAAGAAGGAAGTACAAGAATTAAAATATATATACATATATATAAATTAAAGATTTTATATATATATATATAAGAAATATAACCTGCATAGTGAATTGGAGTTTGTCCCTTCCGGTATATTTCTTTTTAGCAAATTGCATATATGCATTTTTTAACTTTTATTAAATTATATATATATATATATATATATATTTTTTTTTTTTTTCTTAGTTAACATCTTTTAAGATAAAAAATATTATGCTAATCCTTTCTACATCTTTAAAAACATTACACTAACCTTCTGGATTATTACTATAACGACATTAAACTTTAAAGATATTACTGTACTTTTTTTATTTATTTGCTTTAATTATCAATGTTGAGACCAGGGTGTTAATTTCTGGGTTTCTCTATTATTTTTATTTATTGTCCTTCTATATTTTACATAAAAAACATGTCTTGTGCTTTTTATGTGTTATTTGACTTATTTCTTAATATAATTGCTTTGTATTATAAAAAAAAAGTAATTATCCGGCAGGCATCAAAATGTGTGGCTCAGTATAAAATTTGATAGTCATCAATAAAGATATCATTTCAGATCAACTGTACTGTGTAGATCACGTGGTATATCTCTATATGATATAATCGTATACCATGTCTTAAAAGTTTACGTATTAAAACATAAGATAAGTTAATATGAGCACTTTACGTAATATATATTCTATAAAAAGGTAGGTATATAATTTAATTTAATTAAAATGATACTGTTACCGTCCCAAGCTTGATAAAATAGTCGTACCTTAAGAATATAACAAATAATAGTCTATAATGGTTTAGGGTGTTTATGAATCTGTGAATGCAAATTTATCTTATTATATCTACGAACTAATTTAAATATAATCGGATTAAATTTAATTATAAATAGATCGGATTATATATTTAAATGTTGGAAATTCGTAGATATGTGGGTTAATTTATTCAATTTAAATTTTAATATTTTATTACTATTATTATATTTAAAAAATGTAAATAGAAAATTAACTAATACAATTTAAAGTTTAAATATTATTTACAAATTAAAAATAAATTAGAAAATTAACAATACAATTAAAGTTTAAATTTTATTGTTTTTAGTTTTTTAAAATTTACATTTTATTATTTATGGACTATTTTTATATATAATTTTAATTTTATATTTCTTTAAAAATATATATATTATTTTAATATTTTATTTACTATTTTATTTTTTATATTTTGTAAAAAATAAAAGAGATTTAATCTTATTCGTTCGTGAACCCTCGTTTAAGGGTTTGATGTTAGGCTCAACTGAAAATTGGAATTATTTTAAATTGACATAGTTGAAACAACCATGTGGCATGCACAAAGTATGGGTCATTCAAGTATCCAGCCACAAAAAGAAGATAATAATTTAAACAATGTTTTAGAAAATCAAACATATCATTTACTTGGTCAAGATTTTGAATTATATGAATTTAATAGTTTATATACTCATAATATAAAAGAGTTTTATACTGTCATTTAATTACAATCTACTATTTATATGACTTTTAAAATAATATGGATATATAAAATGATACAATACCACCTACCATGGACGTTAGTTAGGAGGATGGATGAGACATGACAAGGATGAAGCTTATTGAAAATCTTAGGTCATAAGCTTGAATTTAATTTGCTTTTAAGTATTTTTAATCATGTTAGAAATTATGGGTGTGTTCAGTTTTTTTTAGGCCTTGTATTTTAGGTCAGTTACCGTTGTTAGAGCATGTGGTGCCATTAGTTAGTATGTACAATGTGTATAAAAAAAGGTTGAGCCCATTTAGACATGTGGGTTAATTCCTACACTCCTTAGCTTGTTTTTACACCCGTATTTGTAATACACAAATTATGACAACATAGGGACCTGCACGTTCCCTCTTGTTAGCGTCACATAGGAGTGAGAAGGGGACAAAACATGTGCCTAATCTTACTTAAGCTTGGACGTTGGATTAAGGAGTAATTAATCTTGATTAGTTGGTTTTTGAAGACAATTAGTGCAAGGCCCAATGTGCAACCCTAAAACACGGGACTACATACATTACCTCTTTTTAAAATAAAGAACTTTTTTATTGTACCATTTCTTGATTTCAAGACGAACATACAAAAAATGTTTTGCAAAACTTTATATCATAACAAATTCACTTTAAATCATATACATATACTCTTACAATCATTAATAAATAAAGTTGAGATGACTAAATAAATTTAAAATATTAAAATTCCAAGTTTTAGAGTAGTCATCTACCCAAACACTATAGATCAAATGTATTATCATCAAAAGCATACATTTGGCTACATAGTCTTATAGAATATCAAAATCAATATCATCTAAACCTAAAAAATGTTGGTTATAAGGGTGAGTTTCCCCTACCCTCCAAAACTCTCATGCAACAAACATATTTAAATATCTAACATACAAGATGTCAACATATAAATATGTATATCCTACCAACATGTAATTAAAGAAAAATACAATTTAACAATTATTTAATCTTTCCTTCAAACTACAAAACTTTTCTTTGAGAATTCTTTTTACATATCCCACCACTATTTCTTTTCCGTTAAGCATAATTCTTTCTCGTAAACAATATTTTTTTCTCATCAACTATATTTCCTTTTCATTAATCGTATTTCTTTCTCATAAATCATATTTCTTTTTCATAATCTGTATTTTTTTCTCACCAACCTTATTTCTTTTTCATAATCTGTATTTTTTTCTCATCAACCTTATTTCTTTTTCATAAACCGTATTTCTTTCTCATCAACCTATTTCTTTTCCATAAACCCTATTTCTTTCTCACAAATCGTATTTCTTTCTAATAAACTGTATTACTTTCATCCTTTCCGCACAAAAATAGTCATATTTACAAACAACATCATTATCTATATGATAAACAATCAATATAAGGGTGTAAATTCACACACTCCACATAATTCAAATAAATTAGCTACCATCACCACAACAATATATCATCCTAACCAACATGCCAAAGATCAAACACCTTTGGATTTAGCTAACACACGTAAATCTCAATATATATGTATACATGAAATAAATTTGCATGCCACAATTAAATTGCCAGAAGTCACGCTCTCATGGTCTTATATAAGGAAATTATCCTAAAGTTTCAAAAATAATTATTTCATCATACAATAATAGCATAGCATTACGTGATCTACAAACATCACATACCGTAGAAAATTGTTAAACCGGTCATTCTCAGATGAAAATAGTAAACGTATAATTTCACATACAAATTTATCATTTTCAACATCCAAATCAGTAAATAAAACTATCATTCATCCTCTAGAGTATTATTCCTATCAGATTAAAAAGGGAAAATTTTACTAAAGAGCTCTAAACTTGTTTTAATCATATCTTTTAATACGAAACTCTGTTTTGGGTGATTTTTTAACCTAACCCTAGGTTTTCATACCCAAGGAATCCATTTTTGAAGTTAAAATCTAAAAATATAAAAGTAGAATCTAGTAGAACGAAGCATGGCAGTAGCAAAAACGTGACATATTTCATTTTAGGAAAACAACACAAATTAGAGCTAAAAGTTTTGGTTCAATCTCCTTTACCTCAAGAAATTTTGGTTAGAAGAGATGAGAGTGAGTTCTAGCGCAATGTTCTCCTAAAGAGAGCAACATTGGGTAAGGTAAAAGGAATTAGGAGAAGAGAGTTAAAGATTCAAGAGAGTAAAACTCAAATATTTGAAGTTTTTACCTTGTTAGAGTGGAAATGAAGAAATTAGTGAGAAGATGAAGATGAAATTGATGGAGATGGAGATGAAAGCAAAAAAATGGCTTCTTTCCCTTTACAATTGGTGAGAATATGGAGTGGAAGTTAGGTGAGAAAAAAAAACATTTTTTTAAAGAAAGATAAAGATGGGTTCACATAGATGGGTTCATATTGATGAATAGTGATCTTATCTCTATCTGTTTTATTTACTTTTTTTTTTGTATAAACCTAACTTGTTTCCCTCTTTTACTATTATTAAAGAATTTAATTTAATATCCTAACTGTAATTAAAATAAATTACTTGCATTGAGTTAATGATTACTAAAAAAGAAAAACTAAAATCAAATTTTTTATTGTATAAAAAATATTCCTTCAAACCATAATTAATTAATTTGTCTTTATATAATTAACAATGATAGTAATTTACTCTCAACTTAAAATAATTAATTGCCTTTGTATACGAAAATTAATTCCAACACACTGATAACCAGAACAATAAAATTCACACACAAAGTAAAAACAACACAACATGTCATATATTCACTAATATTTATCATTAAAATTTTTGGGTGTATAGACTTTCTCTAGTTCACGCCCAAAGCTCCCCTCCTTTCTCTTATAAATAGTTCATTTATCTCATGTATTCACTCACACTTAAATTTGAAAGAATAAAAGACTCTTTTGAACATTTTCTCTCTAGTAAAGTGTTTTGGGTTTCCTCTTTTTTTAGGAGACTCTTCTAGTGATTTTTATCAAGGGTTGTCTCCCTTGTGACAAACCTTCAATTTTAAGGCTTACCTTCCTTCAAAAGAAGTGGTGCCCCATTTCCATTTCTTACCCCACCATCAACCATTTCTTGGTGTTTGAAAATTATTGGAGAAAGATAATGGGGAATGCAACTTGGATTGCATCATAAAATCAACAAAATTAAACTTACTTACATAAAATGTTGGGATAAAATGACAATGTAAAACTTTTTTACCCTGTCATTCAATCACAATGTGCTTGAATTAGGGTATTTCATTAATATTCCTCTCATCTAGTGAATTTTTATTTGAGTTACATTATTTTTACTGTGTGGATGGATGCCTACAATGTTACTCTAATGTTCAAGTCAACGAGTCATGACAAACATAGTAATAAAATGATAATGAAAACTAGTCTTTACATTTGTCATTTTTTTTTCTCTAGTGTGATGTTTATAATACTTAATTGCTTTTAAGATTGTCAATTGTACCTACAAGTCAACATAAGATTTTTTAATGCTTTTTTATCTCACACACATGTTTTCTAGGAAATTTCTATGAAGACATCTCAAAATTGTTCAAAGTTAAGTGTACTTAAGTTTAAATTCACAAATTATAGTTACCAAAAAGTATATGCGTATTTATTAATATAAATAGTATTAATTAATTGCTTTAACAAAAAATGTAAAATCTCATACTTTTATAGTCTTTATATGCTTCTCATTCTTGTATGTATCCAATATATTCATGTGTGTCTCTCATTAAAAGTTAATTTGGTATTACTCCTTGTTTATGTGTTTCTTTTACACAAGTGATTACTCCCAACTTTTGTAATTGTCAAAGATGTTACAAACTCAATACTAAATTTTTGTCAAAAATCACTAAAAATCATCCTTTAAATCTTGTTTGGATCGGTTGTTATTTTTTTTTTTTTTGAAATTCATTTAGAACATTTAGATTTTTAGTTATTTCTAAAATAATTTCTATCTGACTTGAAAAGAATAAAAAATGGTTGAGATTTCTATTTTTATTTAACCTTATTATTTTTTATCATTTGTTATCACTCACTGTCACCACCCACTGTCAATTCCAATTGTCTAGTTGCAACATTAGACGTCTGGGGGTAATTATTGTCGGTCTCCAAATGTTCATGTTTTTCTTTGACCTTGATCATCGGCCACAACTATTGCCTATCATTGTCAATTTCCAATTGTCACCACTTATAGTTGTTAGTCTTCAATTGTCATTATTGTCATCAATTGTCAACTACTATCACCAATTGTTGTCTCCAATCTTGGTAAAAATAGGTAGTTATTCATTAACTTTTGATCATCCATCACCATTATTGGTCTTCAAATGTAACTGTCAATCCTTCTCTCTGATAAGTACAACTCTCATTTCCCATGAAGGAGGGATTCTAGTAGAGTTGAAATTTGACAACAATATTTTAAAATTTGAAAAAACAATTGTTGTTTTTATAAGTATAAAAATTTAAAACTAAAACTAATTTTATTTTTTAATTTTAAAACCAAAAACCATCGTCATTAAGATGGTGTACTCCATTTTCATGATTGCTAATTTTAATACTTGTTTTTGTTTAGCTTTAACATTACAAATTTTCATTTTTTTTCTCTACTTCCAGATTTATTTTACTAAAATATTTTTAAAATGTTGTGACAATAATTTCTTATATTTTTTATTAATACCCATGACCATTTTCAAAGAATTAAACAATAAAAATATTTAAAAATTTAATACTCAATATATTTAAAAAATATATTATAAGATAACTTTTACTTTTTTAAATTATAATAGATATACTAAGAATATTTATTACTATTTATTATTAATAAATTTAATTATTATCAAATTATTAAAAAAATGTTTCAAAACTTTACATTATTGTATAAGTTAATAAGAGTATCATAATCTTTTTACGTCGATATAACAATAAAGTAAAATATATCTCCTTCCATAAGAATAATTTTTTAGAGAAACATGAGTAAAATGACCTTATCGAGAAACAAAGTTTTCTCACAATGCTTTTCTTTCAAATAAAATACATACAAAATATAGAAAAACTAATGGTCTCGATTTTAAATAAGTAAACATTCTTCTCTGATATTTAAATAAGAAACATTAGTAAACATTTATTTAAGATTAACACGATTTTAAATGATACAAGGTGAATCCTAACACACATAATACCTAAAAAGAATTCAATCAAAGTCAGAAAAAGAAGAACTTAAACTATTTATACCTTAAAATTATTTATTTATTTTAATTTGAATAAATTACACAGGTTTTTTGAGATTTGCTCTTATTAAGTGCCTTTCTATATTTTTAATCCTATAAAAGTATCCTTAATTTTTACTCTCATTATACCCACTCTTCCTAAATTTTATTTTATTTTCATTATATTGACTCACTCTTATATATATAAAAAATATAATATTACAGTAACCATCCGAATAAAAATAAAATAATGTAAAACCCATAGAAAGATAATAAATATAAATTTGAAGGAAATCCTTACAGGTGGTACTCTAAAGCTCGTACGGTTTTTGATTTTTTATTTTTTTTAAAAAAATCATAATGTTTTGGAATATAATGTTTTAGATTATTAGAATTATGATATAATTTTCAGTCTAATATATTATATTTTAGTTAATTTAAAAACATTAAAATTTTTCAATCATTTTAAAAATATATTCGCCACGATTTCCGGCGTGAGACGTACCTATTCTTACATCTTTTTTAATGTTTTTCCTTTAAATTAAACTCATTATGTTTTATTTTTACGAGGTGCTAAGTCTGAGGAACTTAGATAAGTATCTCATTGCGTATGTACTTGAAAGCAACTTCTCAAAAAAAACACAAAATTCTCTTACCAAAAAACTCCTAAGTGCTAACTGCTAACCCAAGCATGATATCTAGGATGCTGATGTATGTACTCAAATCTCTAATTTTGAGTTTTATAGGTTTCTTATTCATTTCAGCTTTGGTTGTGCAAGGCTCAAACAGTTGCAAGTACCCTGCAATTTTCAACTTTGGTGACTCAAACTCAGACACAGGAGCCATTTCAGCAGCATTCACTAGGGTGCTTCCTCCCAATGGGGAGAGCTTCTTAGGAAGCCTCTCAGGAAGGTCTTGTGATGGCCGTCTCATTATTGATTTCATTAGTAAGCAAAACACTCTTTGATTACTCTTCATGGATTCTCAATAAGATATATCACACATAGTCTTGATGTTGTGCTTTAAGTGCTTGTTTGAATGAGCTTCTGTAAGCACTTTTAGATGAAAAAAAAAAATTGTTTTGAGGAAACTTCTCAAAAAGTACTTTTAGTAGAAAAAGATACAAATAAAAAGCAAAACTAACATTTTGATAAGTTAAAATTAATCTACTGGAAGCTAATATGTAAAAGTATTTTTAAAACACAAGCTACTTTTGATAAATTAACCTACAATGTTTCATGTACACCATTTAGAAAAAATTATGATTTTTTTTTTCTTTATATTTGTCTTTTAAAAGTTATATAAAAAGGTTTTTAAATATTAACTTACAAGTTTAGCTTATAAGTAATTTATTTCATTCTTTTTATTTTCTTCTCTTAAAAGTGAATACTAAAAAGTTCATCCAATGGGATAACTTTTCAGTTTTCACCCTTCTTTGATGGGGTCCTTCTGGTCCCTATATTGCACTATGTATGTTTATATCTCTCTCCATTTTGTGAACCCATTTATGCAGCTGAAGAATTGAAGCTACCTTACCTTAGTGCTTATTTAAACTCAGTTGGATCCAATTACAGGCATGGAGCCAACTTTGCCACAGGAGGATCATCAATTCTTCCAGGTGGTTATAGTCCTTTCCATCTTGGCCTTCAAATTTCACAGTTCATACAGTTCAAGTCTCACACCAAGATTCTCTTCTATCAGAATTCTGTTAATAACAGTTAGTTTCTCTTCCCCACTACATTTGCTTCCAAGTTAGTGTGATAGGTTTTCCCAAAGGAAGGATAGAGGAACTATTTGAACTTTTGTACTAGAGGGTGCAGCATTCCACTATTGGGAATTTAATGAAGTAATGAAATAAATTAGTTTGCATTATTAGAAACTCAATTTTTCATAGCAAAAGGGTTATCAATTGAAACTTTAATGAAGTACTAAAATCAATTCGATTGCACTGCTGAGAATTACATCTTTTAACACTACAGATTCTTAATTACAATTTGTTAGAAATTACAAATTTTTGTAGGTTGCTTTTCTTATCTGATGAGCCCCTTTGATAAGGTTCTAATTTTTAATAATTTTTACAAGGAGTGAATTTGAGGTTAAACAATATTTCTACAACTTTAATTTTTAACTGTACTGAATGATAAATGATACCGTGTGATCTATATAGCCAACCTCAGATAATGACATAATACTTTGATGTTGTTGTAATAATAAACAGTGTGGTAGAAATAATATGTTGATTATGTTGCTAGTACTCTTTATGATTACTCCTTTTGACAAAACCTGATCTTGTGTCATGTTTAAGGAACAAAACTATCTTTTAAAAGCAGTATTCCAAGACCTAATGATTTCTCTAGGGCCCTTTACACCTTTGATATTGGACAAAATGATCTTGCCTATGGTTTTCAGCACATGTCAGAGGAACAAGTTAGAGTATCTATTCCTAATATCTTGAGGCAGTTTTCCCTAGCAGTACAGGTAAGTAAGCAACCAAGGCCTTGAGGGGAAAACCAGATTGAATGTTTTTTCTGCAGAAAAAATACTTATCATGTTATTCATGTATGATGTTTAGCAACTATACATTGAAGGAGCAAGAGTATTCTGGATTCACAACACAGGTCCCATTGGGTGCTTGCCCTTTAATTTCCTTTCTTATGGGTCAAAGCAGGGTAACCTGGATTCCAGTGGTTGTGTGAAACCTCAGAATGAGATAGCTCAGGAATTTAACAGGAAACTCAAGGACCAAATTTCTGAGTTAAGGAGAAAGCTCCCTCTAGCCAAATTCACTTATTTTGATGTGTATAAAGCTAAAAATATGAACTTGTCAGCAATGCAAAGAAGCTAGGTGATCTATCTGTGTCCAAATGTTGTTTTGTGTTGATTGTCTTTGGTTATTATTAAGAGAAATATTAGCAACACACTCTCTTACACATTCTTCTGAACATGATCTCTATGATTGGTTGAAATTTATCAAAAAATAAAAATCCTTAGGGTCTCACTTTTCATTAAATTAAACAACTCTCTCCTAATTTTATAGCTTTCAATAAATTCCAACCAATGATAAAGTGAGTGTCAAGAGGAGTGTGTTGCGAGCTCTCTTCTCTAATTGGATACTTTTTAGGAGTACAAGGTGTTATATTTTCAATTATTAAAGGATATGGATGATGTAAAAGTGGGTGTCAGTAATGTTTAGCAAAAAATTATGATAAAAGATTTGTATAGGGATAAAAAAGTAAGAGTAGTTTGTGAAATGTAACAAAACCTCAGTATGTGTCAATACTCAATAGAGTTTGCTCTTTAGTAAAATGTGTAGTGTTAATTACTGGTTAAAGAATTAAAGTAGAAAATATGTTTTATTGAGATATGTATGTAAAAATGTGTTTTCTATGATTTTTAATTGTTCTCTCACATGATTCTTAATAAAAACTATTTTGTTGTAGTTTCTTAAACGCAATGGTCAGTGTAAGACCCTTAACTTTATGCATGTTTTTTGGCAGGTTTTGTGGATCCTTTGAAGTTTTGTTGTGGCAGTTACCATGGTTACCAGATAACTTGTGGGAAGAAAAGCATAGGAAATGAAACTGTCAATGGCAATGCATGTGAAAATGCATCTAAACTTGTTAGTTGGGATGGCATACACTACTCTCAAGCAGCAAACAGCATAATTGCCAAACAAATTATTTCTGGTGCCTTCTCTGACCCACCAGTTGCCATTGATCGGGTGTGTTTTTGAGCAAGTACTTCCGCCTTTTCAAAATGAATTTCATATTTGAAAAAAAAAATCTTAGAATAAGTGTCGGATTTAGCTTTTAAACGGAAGATCAATTCTTTAGTTTTTCAGTGTAATATTGATATTAAGATTAACTATGTTAAATTACTATTCTCTTCCATCTAGTTATAGTATTAACTTATTTTTATATGTGTAAAACAATTTGCAATGACACTCATTTTAAAATCGAGAGACAACACTCAGGGTGTAACTCAGTTGACAAAACAGAGTTTGTAGGGAGAACTTTAATTTGATTTCTGCAGAATTTGCTCTTAGAGAGAGGTGAAGAATCTTATGATTAAATCTTAAACCGAATCATTATAGTTATTGTTAATAAAAAAATGGAGGGAATAATGTTTTTTCTTGTATATGCACGTTTTCAAAAAAGAGTTTTAAGGGGTTTACAAGATTGAAGAGGTGTTTCATTGAGTAAGAAAATGATTTATGTTCTTGGAAAAGAAAAATAATGTTATTATTTCTATTGGGACTTGGATTTTGGCCTTAGGACAATTGGGCCTTGTAGGCTTGGGTGTGTTAAGAGGAGCATGAAACGGCCGAAGGAAGGGAGTACATGTGTTGCATTCACCTCCTTTTGTTTCCTTCCACACCCTTCTAATCATATTTAGTGCATGACTCTTGACCTTACTCCTTTTCTTAATGGTATTGGACATGCTAAACTAGGAGGAACCATTGTTAGTTCATCCAACAATGGCTGGGTAGCTTGCCCAAGCTAACCCAACTTGGCTAGCTTCCATCCCAAGTTTCCCTTGTGGCAAGTCTCATTAGATTATTTTCAATTGGTTAGTATTTTTATTCTTTCAACTTAATCTTTTTACTTCCATTGAACCAATGACAAAGTTGGATCTCAAACAATGGAACCTATGGTTCCATCATGGTGTTAGATTTTTTTGTTATGGTTTAATGCACTTTCTCTTCAATATATATAAGCTAATATATGCAATAACAAGGTTTTGATTCTTCGAACCACATGCAAAAGGCACTCTAATGCTTAAACAAAGAGAATCTCAATTTAGAACAATAATAATGCAATTAATGCAAGTTAAAGAATAAATAGTAGGTCAAACCTTATTAATTACCCTTTATGTATATAGATGTAAAATTAGACTTGAATGTTTTTGGGCTTTATTAGATAAGAACTAATTAATCTCTAATTATCTTTAATTAACCAAAATTAGTTAATCTTTCACAAGTGTGTGTTTACTGTTAATGTTAACTTAAATCTAGTCATAGCAAAATCTGACTAAGACCTCTGATGGTTTTTGCATTGTGATGCCTTCAGGTTAGGTATGTGAACCAAGGTTACATTTGATGCACGCTTGAATATATGGTTTTCTTGAGATTATTTGATCAAGAGTATTTTTCATCATGTTATAGTTCTGATTTAATGTCTTTTACATGTTCTCAATGTATCCAAAGGACTGTAATTTCAGTTTAATGTCCTTTTTTGTCTTTCAATTAATCTTGAAGGCTATCCGAAGAATATATCCGATATAATTACAAATGATATAGATAGCTATAGGATACATTCAAACTGCAATCTACAAGGAATAGTAGAAGAAGCATGGTCAAAGATAAGAAAGAAAAAGTAAAGAGGGAATCCAAAATTAATATACGGAATAATGCCTTTCGGAATTGTCCATTTATCCAAGTTGGAGCAATTCTTACTACCACCTTTTCTCTATATATATCATCCTACTCCTAACTTTGACCTCAAGTGCAACTCTTTTCTATTCTATTCTATTCCTTCTTAATTATTATATAGAATATTAGTGTAAACAAGTATGGATTGAAGAATAAAGAGTGCAGAAATTCACAGGTATTTTTTTCTGACATACATACACAAGCACACAAATGCATGCTTCATATATTGTCAATCAGATTTAACTGAATTGGTTTAGCAGATGCGTGGTTTGTATAAATCTTTAACTTGTGTTCAATCCTTAAGGATAAAAAAAAACTACATACATCATCTATTCAAGAGTGCATGTGAATATTAACTTTCACAAACATTAAATAGGATAGAAAAATTAATTATGGTTAAAAATGCATTGATATGTATAAATAACAAACATGGTCTTTTTTAGTAAATTGTTTCTGCATAAAAATTAATTATAGTTTTCAAATTTGTACTACTTTTGTCATAAAGCCAGGGAGCACAGAAGGGTTCTGGTCCTATTATTTTTTATTTTGGTATAATGATGTGTATTTTCATTCAACTAGAAGTTCATATTTGATGCATGAATAGCTCTTTAAATTAATTTGTTCTTTGTACATTCTTTCAAGCAATTTGGTTTAGAGTTAGATTATAATTTGAAAACATTGTATCATTTGCAAACTTCCATGTATGAATGAGATGGAACAAGTGGGAGTACAAGAGAGTGGGTTCAGTTGGAGGAGGTAGTATGAAATGACTTTCATTTAAACATTTTTTTTTCATTATTATTTTCATTTTTTATGAATTTATTTGAATATGGGCCCAAGAATCCGGATAACCTTATTTCTTGGTACTTGTTAATTACACCCTCTCTTCATTTTCATTACGGCATTTTTTTAGCATCCTCTCATTTGCTATTTACACTCACTCAATGATTATAATTTTTTGTAAAACCCCAAAACACTCTCATTCTCTTTTACCCTAGGTTTTTTTACAAAGTATCACCTAGTTTTACGACTATCACTCTAACTCTTGCACCCTCACCCATTTCAAACATATATATTTTTTCATATTTATTTTTAGGAACCTTCTCTACCGTGTAACGTATGAGACAAAAAACATTTTTTTTTAAATTCACGTAAATCATTCCAGATCAAGTGATCTGAAATGCAACAATGGACTTGACAATTGTATTCTAAACATGTTAATCTAAAATGCAACAGTGGACTTGAAAATTGTATTTTGGACAGGATAATCCTGAATGTACATAGTGCATTTCGGATTAATTGATTCAGAATACATTATGTATATTTCAAATCAGGTAATCCGAAATTATAACAAATTTGTATTCTAGACAAATTGATTTGAAATGTATGCATTCCAAATTAGTTGATTCGAAATACATTTTGTACATTTTGAATCAACTTATCTGGAAGAGAATTTTCAAGTCCACTGTTGCATTTACAATCACTTGATCTGGAATAATTTATGTGAATTTAAAAAAAAATTGTTTTTTGTTTTGCTGGTGAAGATACATGACAAAGGAAGTTCTTAAAAATAGAGGTGAAAAAAATATATATATTCAAAGAGAATAAGGTTGCAAAATGAAGAAGTCAATATACTCTTTCAAAGAGATGGGTAGAAGTGCGCATGCAATAGTGAAGTTGGGTGATGTTTTTGTAAAAAAAAAAAAAAAAACTTATAGTAAAAGAGGGTGATGATGTTTTAGGGTTTTGCAAAAGATTATAACCATTGAGAGAGTGTGAATAGAAAATGAAGGAGTGCTAAAAAAAATAGCCTTTAACCACCCATTATACTTTTTATTTCTTTATACTTGCTACATACCCTCACTCATCTATTTTATTTTGATAGATCAAATGTTAGTTATGAATGTATTAATTTTTTTTAAATACATTGTTGCTCATCTATATATCCTCAAGAATGCCTCCAATAGCCTTTTCTATGCACGAACAACATTCAACATCACCCCTTAGATTTCCCTTTTTAGGGTGGTTTCACTTTTTTTTAAGTAAAAAAATAGTTTTTATTAACATTTATTGTAGTGTTTGTTTGATAATAGTTTTATAAAATTGTTTTTAGTATTTAAAAACTAAAAAGTTCATTTGGTTATTGTTTTATTAAAATAGTTTCCGAAAACAGTTTTGATTTTTCAGTTTTTAAAAACTAAAAAATAGAAACTATTCTAAGTTGTTTTGCTTTTTAGTTTTTTATTTTTTATTTGAAAACTCAAAATATAATTAGAATATATTGTTTGTTGCTTTTCATTATAATATTTTTGTAAATATGAACATTTTTTTTATTTTTATATATTTAAAATAGTTTTTAAATAACACTTACCAAATGCTTTTTTTTTCGCTTCTTCTATAAAATAGTTTTTTAATTTTTTTTAAAAAAAACTAAAAAATAAAACAAAATCAGTCAAGCCTTTAGTTTCTTGTTATTCTCTTTCTTTTTCATTTTCAGAAATTTTTTAGTTTTCATCCTCCTCCTCCCTCTCTCACATTTTCATTTAAGCTTTTCATTTTCTCTCCTTGTTAATTCATTTTCGAGTTTTTCCTCTTCTCTTCCTTTCATTATATTTCTCTCCAAAATCTCATTCTTCAATTTCTCTAATTTAATTCAACAACTATGAAAATAATGATACAACAATTTTAAAACTTTTCTAGTTCTATTTTTCAAATTAATAGAAGGCACCTTTGTTATATAGAACATTTTTTTAGATCTCCCTAAAAACAACTCTGGACTAGACGTATCACTTTATGCTTGCCTCCTTTCATAGGTTGGGCCTCTCCACAAGGTACCAAGCAAAAATCATCAACATTTTCATAGGTTGGGCCTACCACCTTGATGGACCGAGCCTCTCCACAAGTAACAAAAAGAAATATCACATTTTATTTCAATCAACAAAAGTTAATTTATATCCCCTTTTATGTGGATTATACATACTAATAGTATTTGCTACCTCTATAATTGGGGCTCTCCACTTTATATCAATTACTAAAATTCTTTTTAGAACTATTATGTGGATTAGACATACCAATAGTATGCCTGAGACCTGTTTGGATTGGGACTCTATTAGATACTAAGCAAAATATCACATTTTAATGAAGATAAAACCATTCAGGATTTTCAATCTACAAAGAATAGTATATATTATCAAATTTTATGCAGATATTTAAAACTTATTCTTCTTCAACCCTTTAAATATTTTTTTATCATAAATAAAATTATCATGTACACTTAAAAATTTAAGTTTACCATTCTGTATGTGTGAGGAAATATAAATTCAAATACTTAAATTCATAACCACTTTTAAAAATAGAAACATAACTATTTGAGTTATGGAAACTAACATTATACACACGTGTATACACATGTATAAATCAAAATCCAAAATTAAATAAATAGAAGTTCAATTTGATTTTCCTTGACTATTTTAATTCTAAATTAATGTAAAAAATTTCAATTACACAAAAATCCTACTTCTACTGCATTCTCATCTTAAACAATTGTTGTGGTTAAACTAGAAAGTTTAAGAAATTTGTAGAAAACTTGTAAACTTGAATCGTGGAAACCTTGTAAACTTGAATTATAAACTTATAAGAGTTTTATCTCAAGTTAAAAGAATATTAAAAAAAATAGGGATAATAATGAGTAGGACCTGGGTAGGTACTATAATACTTGTTTTCATCCTAGCGTTAAAAATTGTAATTATATCTGGCTCATACATGTGCAAGTAGCAACTTTGATCATTATCCCTATACTTGTTGAGTACCTATATACTCATACTTATACCCATGACTCCACACTTTACTTATGTACAAAGATAGTAAATCAATATTTTATCCATAAGTAAACATAATATGAAAATAAGTCAACATAACACTAAATATATAACAAACTATAAAATACTCCTAAAGTTTTATATGATTACATATTAATCTATGTTTTTTTCCATAAAATTAAATAAGAAACACTTATATACTGCCAGTGTTAAATCTTATACATTGACATTTAATTACAACTCTAATTTATATCACTTTTAAAGTATTAATGGGTAAAGTCAATAAACTTGCTATATAAAAGGGTTGTGATTGACTGTCAGGATAAAACTTTTTACACTAACAATGCATAAGTATTTTTTCATTAAATAATGATATAACTCAATTATATTAATAACTCAATTTTTTCTTGTAAATTACATTTTTATGTCATTAATTTACATAAAATATATTATATATATTTTTTTATTCTATAATTATATTATTTATATAGATTATAATATAAATAATATTTTTATCAATATTTTTTACTCAAAATTATAATTATATAGTATTATATAATATAATTATATTAATTAATATTAGATATAAGATGTTAGGTGGGATGAGTTAGGTATCATACCTGCATAATTATTGTGGGTCTAGACGACCTAAGTCATACCCATACTCAATTTCTGAATAAGTACTTACTTTACATGGGTATTTTTGCAGATACTTATACGTCTGAGTCCATTAAGGTCACAAGGTATATCCTTATAATAAATAAAAACTATCATTAAGTATTAAAATAACAAAATTTCATATTGTTTATAAGCAAATATTATATGTAAGGGTCAAAGTAACAAAATATCATTATTTTCTTAAGTAAACACCACCAATAAGGATCAAAGTAGAAAAATACTTTCACAAAGTAACAAATTGAAGTGTTAATATAACATAAGTACAGTAATACATATTGCATAATATCAAAATCACTAACAATTTTTAAATTTTACCAACTCTCCTTATTTATCTTTATCCGAGTTAAAATAAAATAATTTTATATACATTTTAACATGTTTTACTTTTTTGTAAACTCGTGTGTAAGGATGATAAGGTGGGTTAGACTTGTCATAATTTTAGCGGGACAGTAAGGGGTTTTAATCTACTGGCCCGCCAACACATTGGGTTAGAGATGGAGTGGGACTAATTAACCCATCACTTAAATATAATGTATTAAATTATTAATATAATTTTTATATATTAATCAATTAAAATTAAAAAAATAAAAATATGAAAATTAATATATTAAACAATCAAATTTTAGGATTACTACTTTATTTTATAATTTTATAAATGAATAAAATTATATTAAAATTTAATTAAATTAAAAATAAAAATTAAAAAATAGAAAATCTAAGAAATAAGAATTGAGAATTCGACAATGGGAGTTAAAATTTTAGAAAAAGGTTAAAAATGTCCGAGCAAAGACAATGAGGCAAATTGGCAAAGTGGCAAACGGTGAAATAAAAAAGTAAAACAAAAATCACTTGGATAAGTCCAATTAACTAACTTTAACTTCTAAAACACTAAGATCTAAAATGTGAAATTAAAAAAGTTGGTTAAAACTGGCAAATCAGTGCACCTGTAGCGGCGCAGACTCAACAGTTTAGCCTATCCTTGGTATGGCAGTCCAGTTAGTTTTGTCTTATTTTGGTGGGTCGAGCCTAATCCCTATTCGGTAATTTCTCTTTACACTTTCATAGTTTCTCTCCGCACTTTTATAATTTTTTAAAATGACAAAAACACTCTAGGTAAGAAAAGTAAAAATTTAATTACCTTTCTTGCACCTCTCCTGTAAAAAAATTTGCAATTATAAATTCAAATGGACCTATCTGGACTTGTAAAAAATATTTACAATTACAAGTCCAGATTGATCAATTTGGACTTCTAAAAAAGTGTGCAATAGCGAAGTTTTAACTTTTTTTATCTAAGAATATTTTTAACATTTCACAAGTTATGGAGGTATAAGAAGAAAATATGGAGGTGCGGGAAGAAAAGCTCTCCCTATTCGTACAAGTTTACAAGTTAACATTTGAGTTAAACAACCATTAATATATGTATATTCTTTTAAGTCTACTTTTTTTAAAAAAAAGTTACAAATATTTTTCAAAATAATAATATTATTGTTAATAATAATTATTATGCATAAATTTCCATAATTAACAATCCAATTTTTTTTTTTAATTTTTAGAACTATTAAAATCAGTGAATAATATCTTAAAGCTTATTTCTTCAGTTTTTTAAAACAAAAAGATAGTACTCATACAGTCATAAAATTATAGTGTTGAAATTCACACGTCCCACACCACGTGGATGGGGTCCACATATCTGTGGCCAACGTGCAGTGGAAGAAACTCTTTTATGCGCTGCTATTTGCACACCTAAGTATCATTCAAACCCTCATTATGATTTTGAAGAAAACACTTCTACGTTTCTAGTGTAAAAAGTTTTGTAGTAATAATTAACTATAATTTTTTATATTAAGTAAGTGTGTTAACTTTATTAATTAATACTTTAAAAATTATATAAATAAAATGTTATAATTAATTATCAGTATAAAACTATTTTATATAAATAATATATATAAGTGTTAAACTCTTTGTTTTTTCCTTGAAGGTAGTAAATGACGCTTCCCACACCAGTATGGGTGAGTGCACAGTTCTGTGGGCAACAGACAGTGGGAGAAAGAGAAACTCGTTCATAGGCTTTAATGCTTTATTAGCACCTCCAAACATTATTATCCACATCCCCATTAGTTTTTTTCTTTACAGGTTGAAATTGACGCTATAGAAGACGTGCAAGTTAGATAATTTTTTTTTTCGTTTACATAAATTTTTTGTTTTTTTGGTTTCACTAAAAATATTTTTAATTTTTAAAATTCAAAAATATTTTTTTCAGTTTTTAATTCATTTTTAATCCTTCTTTCTCAATTAATATGGTAAAAAAATTATTGATAAATAAAATATTTTTGTACTTGTGAATCACTTTAGTCCTCAACTCTAATTGTTCCAATATTTAATTTCACATCCGACACAATCAAATATATCAGAACTTATAAACGAACAACGTTAATATAAAAAAATAAATTAATTTCAGAGACTAAAAAACTATTTTTAAATTTCAATAATTAAAAGTGATTTTTTATGAAACTTAAAAAAAAAAAACTTACTAATATCAGTTTCTTTTATGTGCTATTATGTGGAGCCTGTCACACTGTTACTTCTCAAAAGCCTTAATTGTTGTTGTTAAAAGAAAATAAAAATATTAATATGGTGTAACATACTTACATGTATTATAATAAAAGATGTAAATACAAAAAAAATCTCAACTTAGTTATTTTCATAATTTAATTATTTAATTAAAATAAAAAAAAGCATGAATCAAGCCAATCAACTCATAAAAATTTTTCCTAACTTCATATACACTCAGCAAATAATACATTTTATTCCATAAAAAGAATATATTATAATCTTCCTTTGCCCTATAGAGATGCTAAACATAGAGTTAGGAGAGAATGAGTTATAAAAGAACTTGGTATTTATTTGATAACATTTTTATAAAACTGTTTTCAATATTTTAGTATTTAAAAACTAAAAAACTCGTTTGGATAGTGTTTTCTGAAAACAGTTCTCATTTTTTAGTTTTTAAAATAAAAAAAACAAGAATAGCTGAAAGTATATTTTATAGGGAGTGAATAAGATTGAATTGTTAATTAAACAATTTCATATGAATCTCTCATACAGAGACCTCTCGTGCAAATACTACCATCATCAGTCCCACCATCTTTTTATATATATATATATATAGAGAGAGAGAGGGAGATAGTCTTTTTTATATATTAAAAAAAATACCAAAATGACCCATCTTTCACACTATTTACTCAAATAATTTTTTTACTATTCAAATTGAGAAATTAATTGGGAGAAACTTATTTTTTTTAACTTATAAGAAATTGGTTGCTTAACATCTGATTTCTTAGAGGTTATTTTTAGATTTTTTAATTTTTTTATGTATATATGTTTTTTAATTTATATTTTTTTTTATTTTTTATGTATTTTATTTTAAGATTGTGTATCTTTTTTTTTTATTTTAAATTTTTTTAAATACTATGTAATTTATATGTTTTAAACCTCATATTTCAAATTATTTTAGTATAATTTTTTAAGTACATAATTTTAGATATCAGAAATATTATTTTTAAAATTTTAAAATATTAATTTTTTAAGTGATACATATATGTTTTGAAGATATAAAAAGTTATGAAATTAACATAATTCAGCGATACAAATTACATAATACTTGTCTACTTCATAAATCCATAATAAAATTTAAAATTAACTCATACAATGTTACAAAAAATAAACATAAAAAATAAATTAAAAAATTTAACTTAAAAAATATAAATTGAAAAATAAATTACAAAGCATTTTAAAAATTAAAACAATAAAAAAAAGATACAAATATAAAAATAAAACACGTAATAAAATAAAATAAATTTCAAAAAATTGAGAACAATGACTACAAAACAAATCTAAAAAAAGAAATCATAAACAAAATCATGTTGAGAAATCAGTTCCACCTAACCAATTTCTGAACGAAAATAATAAAATAGATTATTTAGGTAAATAATGTGAGAGTTGGTCATTTGAGTAAATTTTTTTTTGGTATATAAAAAAAAGTCTATATATATGTATATAATTTTTTTAGAGTGTAATTAGTATACATTGTCAGGGTAAAGAATCTTACATTCATGTTAAGTTTGTTAACTTTACTAATTAGTATTTTAAAGATCACATAAATGAAAACTTATAAGTTATGATTCAACATCACTGTGAAAATCTTTTACCTCATAATTTATATCAATTAAACTCATTTTTTTAACTTTCTTAATAAGAGACAAGGCATACTCATTTTTTTAACTTTCTTAATAAGAGACAAGGCATACTTTCAGCAGCTATTAATCAAGGATAAATGAGTGGTATGATTGGCTAAATGTTAAATTTTAAAATAAATTATAAAAATTTGATTGTCTAAACAATATTTAATTTTCCACTTTCAAATGAACTTTAAAAACTACATTCTGTGAACCTAGTGATGGCAACGGGGTGGATTCAGGTATAAAAGAAGCGGGTATGAAATTTTAATTCTCATTCCCATTCCTGTCGGGTATTTTCGGATTCAGTTATATCTGCAGATATCCGTCATATTATTTTTTATAATTTAAATTTACTTATTTATTACTAAATAAATTATATATATTAAGTTATCAATTATATTTTAATTTAAAAAATATATAAAGAATAATTAATAACAAGAAATTATAAATTAAAGTTTAAGAATTAAAACTTTTAATTATATATAAATTTAAACTTATTATATAATCATTAAAATTATAACAGAGCGGGTACGAATTCGGGTACAGGTAGTTTCATACTCATACTCATACCCGTACCTAGTTTAACACATGCTCATACCCATAACCTGGTCAAATCGGATAATACTCATCAAAATCAGGATAGGTTCGGGCGAGTACCTACAGATATGAGTATTTTTGTCATTCCTGTGTGAACATATATATTAAAATATTATTACTTTAAACTTCAGTAACAGAATAATTATTATTAATAATTAACAAAGACTAACTATGATTAAATTTTTCATTTTTTAATTATTTATTCACTTTTACCGTGTACTCTTTACTACACTGTTAATGTGTACACATAAAAATCACACAGATTTATTAATTTAAATCTCAACATAAAATTAAATTTAGTTATCTCTTATAACAATTCCAATATAATTTATTATTATTAATAATATATAAATAAAGTAATATAAAAATTATGGTGTCACGGATTGTAGGTGGCGGTTCACCATATATGGTTGGCGAGTGCAAAGTTGATACTATTACGTAGTGGTCAAAACTAAAGAGGTACACGAATAATAAAAAAATAGAAAAGATACGAAAATACTATATGACGAGGTATATGTTCAAAATTAAATGGTAAATTTCTAGGTTTTCATAACCATATTAGTCATTGAACCGGTAAATTAAGAGATAAGTCTAGGATTCAAAGATTCAGCCTTGATTGAGGTAGAATTGAACTAGCTTTAATAAAAAATATTATATATTTTTTTACTAATATACTAAGAAAAAATAAATTATATATATAATTTATAATACACAAATATAATATACATTTTATTAAGTTTAAATGTTGTTGTCTTTGTAATATTACAAAAAAAATAAAATTTCACATTTCTTAAAATAACTTTTTGACATTTATTTATATTTTAAATTGTGATAAAAACTTGATAAAAAGACTTAGTAAGAAAAAGTTTCTCACATAAACTTGGACTTTATAGACAAATTGTTGTGCAAATCCATGGGTTATCCTGTGCATGCAATTAATGACTCTTATGTACTTTTTGTAAAAAAATTCTTTTGATTTTTTTTTTATTTTGCAATATCTAATCAAAATACTTCTAATTTTTTTGCCTAAAATTTCAAGAAAATGGGTTAACTCATGAACTAGTTTTCCTGATTTTGTGTCAATTCACCCATTTTTGTCCATTTTTAAAGCCCATCGATTAGTAGGAAATGGTAAACTAGGTACTAGTTCAACAAGTTGAACTAGTAGGTTAAACACAGTTTTCAAAACATGTATAAATTTTATAGTATAGTCAAATAAACAACTTTTGACACAGTTATATATATGTATAATAACAACCACAAATTTAAATATATAATAAATTTATATAAACCACTCAAATAATTTTTTTATTATGATAATGGTAAATGATTTATTATATATATATAAATAAAAGTTTTATGTAATTTTCTTTCAGATATCTTATCTATAAAAATTTTAATTATGACATAAAAATTAAGAAAATCATAATTTAAGACTTTGATTAAATAAAATTTTAATCATAGTTTAAATTATTTAAAATATGAAACTATGTTAAATCACACTATACCTATTACCTACTAACTAAGTAGACACCCAATCAATAACCAAATTAAAAAACCCATAGAGTGGTTTAAGGTATGTTGTGGCTTTGCATGAATGTAAAGTAATAATAGTTTATGTAGTCAATTGTGTTTAATTTAATTCCTTTTATCTAAAACATATAATTTTGGGACGACCATAGACACTCATACTCCGTGAGATTAGTCTTTTATGATGGATCAAATACCAACAGTTATCTTTTAACCAAAACACAAAAAAAAAAAAATAGCGAATTTGATTTAACATCTCTCTTGATTTGAAGTAACACATATTTTTTTAAAACTTTTTTTCTTAATTTTCCTTTTATCCCTCAATCCCCCTCTCTCCTCTCTCTCCCTTATATTATTCTCCACCCTCACTCTCTCTCCTCTTTCTCACCTTATTTTTAGTCCCTTCCTCTCTCTCCTTATCTCTTGGTTAGTATATATATACAGTATAATTATTTAATTTTTTATTTTTTTAGTATAGTAATTTAATTATTTTTTAGTATACTTAATTTATTATTTTTAGTATAGTTTTTTAATTTATTATTTTTTCATTATAATAAATATATGTTTATTATATTAATTTACTTAATGAATTAAGTGTTTAGTATAGTTATTTAATTAAATATTTAGTTAGAGTAGTTAATTACATGTAGTATAGTTATTTAATTTCTTATTTTTTTAGTATAGTAGTTTAATTAATTTTAGTGTACTTAATTTATTATTTTTAATATATTTATTTAATTTATTATTTTTTCATTATAATAAATATATTTGTTATATTAATTTACTTAATGAATTAAGTATTTAGTATAGTTATTTAATTAAATATTTGGTTAGAGTAGTGTGGTATAATTATTTAATTTCTTATTTTTTAGTTGAGTAATTTAATTTCTTATTTTTTAGTATAATTATTTAATTTCTTAATGAATTACGTTTTTAGTATAGTTAATATTTTTTTATCTCTCCAGCCACTGTTTGCCGGAGAATAAAAAAAGTTTGCAAATTTTTTTACACTACAGCAAATGGTTGCCGGATAATAAAAAAAAAATTGCAAATTTTTTTACTTTCTAGCAAACCATTGCTGAAGAATAAAAAAAATTGCAAAGTTAAAAATAAAAACAAAAAGTCAATATGATTGTTGAATAATTAATTATTTACAATAAATATTTAAACTAGAAAATTTCAAATACAATATTCAAAGACCAAATAAAGTCAATATTAAATAAAATAAAAAGAAAATAAAAATATCATAAAAAGCATAAACAAATCACAACTTATTTTTGTACTTCTTTTCCCTCTTTTAGATGCAGGTTCCATTTAAAAAAAAAAGGATATGTTAGAATATATCTTAATTTATTTTTCAAATTATAAATTAAAATAGTTAAAATTTTAAATAAATTTAATTATAAAATTTAAAATAATAATTAAAACAATATTCATTTCAAATTTCAAATAATAATTAAAATAATAATAAAAATAATATTTATTTCAATGTCAAATTTTAAAATAAATTTCACATATAAACAAGGAAATATTAAATATATTTATATATTAATTTTTTCAAGGAAATATTAAATATATTTCCATATTAATAATTATAAAGATAAAAAATTCATTAACTATTAATTAAGTTCTTCTTTAAACTTATATTTTTTAGGATTTATAATAGTATTTATTTGAAACAATCATTATTTAAACTCAAACTCAAAATTAATAATCAAACTAAGACAATTTCATACTAACATATCCACACTAACTTATTTTTGTACTTCTTTTGTCTTTTTAGTTGTGCCTTCCATTTTAAAACAAAACATGTTAGAACATATCTCAATTTATTTTGCAAATTATAAATTAAAATTTTAAATAAAATTAATTATAAAAATTAAAATAATATTTATTTCATTTTTTTAGTTATTTAAGAGAATATTTATTTTAAATTTTAAAATAAATTTCACACTTAAACAAGGAAATATTAAATATATTTATATATTAATTTTTCCAAAAAAATATTCAATATATTTATATAGTAATAAATTATAAAGATGAAAAATCTATTAGCTACTAATCAAATTTTTCTCTAAACTTATATCTTTTAAGAGTTATAATAGTATTTATTTGAAACAATTGTGTATTTAAAATTGAATAATGGTGTATGTAAGACTGAATCTTAAAATTAATTAATTGAGCACTAATTTTCCTTTCAAATCTCATAATTTTTAATGAGCACTAATTGAACTTTTTTTTACTCTCTCGCGATACATTAAAATTTGCAAATTAGATCGCTAGAGAAGTAAAAAAAATTTGCTTTTTACTTGCAAATTTTTTTATTCTCCAATTATTATTGGCAGAAAGTAAAATCATTGAGAGTATATTGGTATTTTACTCATCAGTGAGGGGTGTTAATTCAAATTCCCAAAACATGTTTAGATGATCTTTTCTAGAAACACTTTTAAAAGAAATTTTTTTTAAAAAAAGTCAAAAAAAATTTCATGTTTGTTTTCAATAATACGAGTCTTTTTATAAGTTAATTCTTAACAGTCCACATCTTTAAAAATAATTATATAAGAATTTTTTTTTAGGAATTAGCAAAAAATAATTTTTAAAAGTCTTTTTATAAGTTAATTCTTAACAGTCCACATCTTTAAAAATAATTATATAAGATTTTTTTTTTAGGAATTAGCAAAAAATAATTTTTAAAAAATCTCATATTTAAAAAAAAAAATATAGCAATTTTTTAATTTTCTTCATTAATGGGATTTCTAAAGAAGCTTAACAGACTCCTAAATAGAATTCAACCATGATAAAACCACTATCCATTATTCTTTGTATTTGTCAAACATATTCATACATAAGATGAATGTACCTTAACGACTATTGCTAGCTACATAGCTGTGTGTAAGGTACACCTTAAATTGAGTATTATTTATAAAAGATTATAGACATTATTAACTAGTAAAAAAGATACAACTTTGGTGCAATTTATTTTTTCTTTAACTAGAGATTGGTGTATAGCTTAAATCAGCAGTGTACTCATCAATCCCTTGATGCCCACAACAGATTGTGATTTGTCTACTTGGCTTTCAGCATTATTCAGGGATTATACAAGGAATCCAAGCACCAGCAGTAGTAATCAGACCTTGAGATTTCTAGCATTTGTTCAGGAGTCATTCTTTCAAGCTCACTTTGCCTCCATGAAGCAAAATTATTCCTGTTCTGGGGCTCCGAAGCCAAAGGGTAATCCTGTAATTTATGCACTTGGGATCTCATTCTCATGTACAGCCTCATTGTTGCAACACAATCTTCATAAGGATCCTGAATCCCAGTTTGAATGTCATACCTGCATATTTATATTATATGCCCCAAAACATAATAAACCTTGTTAATGTCTTGAATAGTTGAATCTAACATGCATATTGTGTATTACAATGAAGAAAAAGTTGAAAGGTACTTGCCCAAGATATGCTTGTGTTAAGTACTTGAGTGAGTTACTGAGCTTGCTTGTTTTCATCAGTGGAGGGTATTTTGCAGTGTCCCTGATTATTCAATATGAATTCAAATATTTGAATGTGAGTGTTGACATATAAGAGTAGGTTACATGATCTTTAATTCTGTGCAAAGAAGAGTGAGATTAGAATTAAATAATATTCTGAAACTAATTTGATTTTTAACTATAAAAAATTATGTCGTGTAATTTATGTGGTTGAACTCACTTTTTGGGATAAGACTTTGATCTGTTGTTAAATGTGGAAGTAAACCTATGTTTAATATATGATGTATATTTGTTAATTAAATTGAATCATTTACCTTATTTTTTCTGCCCTATATTCTATTTGCAAACTTTCAAGGTCATGATCCAAACCATGACCAACAAGAATCCTTGCCTTTCCACCTCTTGGCCTAATTGTCCACATAGGTTCACCATTGCAAAGGAAATCTTGAATCCTCCTCTGAACTTGTCTCATTGGCATTGCATCCCTCAAATATTCTGGTCTGATGCCTGTTGTTTCATACCTGTTAATGAATCAACAGCTCCATTAGCTCTATAAACATGTTGCAAATTAGGAGGGCTAACTTTATCGTTTATAATAGTTCTACTCTGATTGAACAAAATTGTTTTTAGTGGAGGTTACCTGTTCTATATACCAAGAACACTTTATGGCCTAATAAAGAAAGTTTAAATGTCCAATTAACCTGTAGTTAGTGATAGGAATTGGTGGCTTCACATAAGAATGAAATATTATGCTCTCATGCTCATCCATTAAGCACACTCTTGCACAGAGATCCAGTGAGCCATCACTGCCACCTCCAACCATTTTACATGCTAGTGCAACTACTTTTGGTCCTCTTGCTCCACCACCAATAATACCCAAATTATCACGAAGTCCTAAGTTTGAAAAGCGACCAATTATTCCCTGTAATAATGTGCACAAAAAGTTTAAAATTTGCAGTGAATAATTCTAGAATCTTTTCAATCTTTTAAAAAAAAAGTAAATTTATTTCATATTTTTAAAATAAAGTTTAATCAGTATACGTTGAGAGTGCAAAAGATTTTTATACTAATATTTTTATACTACTAACATTTTTATACTACTAACGTTTAACGTATTAATTGATAAAGTCAATCAACTCACCATATATAAAAGATTGTGATTGAACGGTGATGTAAAACTTTTTACACTAAAATTTTACACTATCTGTGTGTATTAATTAAACTTTATAAAATATTAAGTACACATGTCCTTTTAAGTTAACACTATTTCTAATATGTAATTAGAAAAGTATTAGAATAAAGTTTTGTTTGGGTAATTTTGGTTCAAAGTGAGAAGTTATACAGCATTTGCTCCAGAGAATTGGCATTTTTCTTGGTGGATCCTGCGAGAGTTAGGGCTGTCAAAGACTTTCAAACAAAACTTGCACCCTATATAGGCAAATATATCTCTGCATTCCTGTTTTGGCAACGGACCTGGAAAAACAGATTAAGTCTCACCACAAATTCACAATTTCTTCATGGAAGGTATATGCAAAGTCTATGCAATCATTTTGCTTAACAATTAATGATAAATGACTATGAGTTTAATTTCTATTTACAATCACAACTTTTTGCTTATATAACTTTTAAAATATTATCAGGTAAGGTTAACAAACTTATCATACTTAAAAGGTGGTTGTGATGAAATATCAATGTAAAATTTTTATATCGACGGTGTATAAGTCATTTTCTCATATTACCAATAAGATGTTCCCTCAAAGATTCATATGATCTGCAATGTTTCCTGCAAATGCCACAAGTTGGTTCATGAACTGAATGGTATGAGATCCTCATGTGCTCCACAAGGTGCTCCAGTTTGTTGAACTGTCTGAAGCATGCAGCACACTTATTCCTATTGTAAAATAATGAAAAAAAACAAGAAGGTTTGTTATTTATACATATCCATGCACTTAATTTTTATATTCTATTCAATCTTTTTGAAAGTTAATATTCACATGTTTATGAATTGAACACATGTTAAAAATTTATACAAACCAACTGAGATAAATCTGATTGACAATATGTGATGTATGCATGTGTGTGCTTGTGCATGGATGTGATAAAAAAAAAGAACCTGTGAGTTTCTGCACTCTCTATTCTGCAATCCATAATTGTTTACACTAATATTCTCTATATAATAATTAAGAAAGAATATAGAAAAGAGTTGGACTTGAGGTCAAAGTTTGGAATAGGATGGTATATATAGAGAAAGGGTAGCAGTAAGAATTGCTCCAACTTGCAGAAATGGACGATTCCTAAAAGCATTATTCAGTATATCAATTTTGTATTCCCTCTTTACTTTTTCTTATCATTGGCCATGCTTCATTCTCCTATTCCTTGTAGTAGTGATGTTTGTAGGTATCATATAACTATTATAGCATTTGTAATTATGTACATTCAAGATTCTTGGGTCCATTTTTCGTGTTTCCTTCATTCACTTCCTTGCTTTAATACATGAATTTCGTTGTTGCAAACCAACCAACCAATGTTCTTAACCTCTTATGCATTAAATCATGCGTTTATAACATATATAGATCAATTTCAACAATATTATTAGTATTTTCTAGTTCAGTACTTTGGTGAATTACACTTGCCGTACAATTAAAGCAAGCAAACAAAAATATTTTCCACACAACGTTGTTTTTCATGTGGGGGTTTTAGATGAGTTGTTAAGCACTGATAAGCGGAAAATAAACGTACTTGTTTCATTCGAATTTTCTTTTCATCTATTTTTTTTTTCATTTTTCATCACAATAATTATATACCACATATTATTTTTTTATAGCTCTTTTTTTTTCGTCCTTTTCTCCTATCCTAAAATTAAATAAGGTATATATCTAATTTTATTCAATATAAATTGCACTAAAATAGCATATAATATAGTATTTCAATTACTTACATTTCTTTTCTTTTTCAATTTTTCGTTCTCTTTTATTATACACTCTTAAGGACGTGAAAATGGATTGAGCCATAACCATTTCATTTCTCTACATTTATATATTCACAATGACAGCTTTTAGAGAACATTTGTCTCAAGGCAATTTAGTAGGATAATATTGTAATTATAACATTATGTTTTTGTTTGGATATATAAGGTTTTTTTTTTTTTTATTTTGTTGATACAGTAACTAATTAGTCATTCATTTTTATAAGTTTTTTTTTTCCAATTTTGACAATCCAACCTACAACTAGAGGTTAGTTTGGCTAGGATTTTCAACTAATCTCTCAAATCATTTCCAATCCAACCCACCCATTTTTTGAGAGATTAAGGATGTGTTATATATAGGTTGGGTTTGAATTTGTCTATTTTTAACATTTCTACTCATCACATGCATATTTTATTTCTCTATTATCATTTCTTCTCATCTTTTATCTCTCTCTTCATCGATGCACTCCCGACCCTAAGGCAGCAATTTGAATATATTTTCATATTTATTTTATTAAGCCTTTCTAATATCTTATTTTAATCTTCAATTTTCTTCTTTGCTTAAATTACTTATTACATTTGTGATTTTTATCCTATTTGCCTTACCTTTACCTTCTTCCTATGGTGGACTTCTTAAGTGTGAAAGAACATTTTACTAATTAATATAAATATTTTTACTTCTCATTTGTACTTTCTCTAGTTGAATTCCTTTAACCACCCCAATAATATTGTTATGTACAGCATAATTTTCTAACTGATTTTTCCTTATAAAACTGTTGTTGATGGGAATATCCTCAATCAAACGTGAATATACTGCTAGCTAATTATAACATTAAAAAAATGTTATCAATTAATGAAGTAAATATATTAAATATTAAAATTGTATCCAACTACCCATTAATATAACTTGTCCAATAAAAATTATGTTGTCAATACAAACATTATGAATTTAGATAAAAATGTGATATGTATAAAATAATTTATAATATATATCATCCCATAAAATACTATCACATATTAATTTTTATTGGCTTTTACAATAAAAATATTGTAAAAAATTAGTATATCATATTCAAAGTAATTCAAACGAATGATAAAACTGTTTTATATTATCAATATTGAAAACCTTTAAGCTCACGAAAACCTTTAAGCTCACAAATTTATACTAATTATATTATATATTATACTAGTATTTGATGATATTTATAAATTGTCAATACTAACAAAATTGTCTAGTAACATAGTATATCATTTTTTTACTATATACTTAAAATGTTTTCTTTCTCTGAATTACTTGCAATATCTTTATACCAATAAAAAATTAAACAAACGTTACATTAATTTTATTTCGTGGTCTAGATTTTGTATCCTTTTCTGTGAGATAATAGTCCTTAGTACTACAAAAAAAAAATGCTTAGTATAAAACTACGGCAACTCACATGGAGTTATTTCAAACAAAAGCAACCCGCTTTCATTCATACCAATATTTTTTATTTATATGTTATTGTTTTTAGCATCTCCTTAATTCAATATTGTTACATGATACACATCTTTCTACAAGGAGTTCTAAAAAATTCTCACAAAAATTTCCTTTCTGAAACTCTCCTTGTGTAATTGGTAGGAAATCGTTGAAAATTATCAATTTTAAGAGAGAGCTTTATTTAATAACAAATGAAATTCACCTAATAATTTTCAATAAACTTTAATCAATTGCAGAAAAATTTTATGAAAGAAAATTTCTGAGAAAGTTTCCCTAGTGCTTCTCATCTTTCTATTGTTAATATTTTCACATTTTTCTATTAGTGAAATTTATTTTTAATAACAAATCTCAAAACATCTAAAAATTTACTGTAGCCTAACAAACTAAACAACGGCAAACTTTTTTCTTTTATCAGTGATCATTAGTTGTTAATGTTTTTCATAGAATTTATATCGCAAATGCTTTTCTCTTCTTAGGTACATATCCATTTAGTTTAAAATTTTAACAGAATTATTTTTTAAGGAAATAATACTTTACATGAAAGTTTAAAAAAATATTTTGTTTTGATGGCACTAACATTTTTTAAGTATAAATATAGTTCTTTGTTTAAAAAGTAATATATAAATCCAATGGCTAGACTTAACTAATTTTGCTCAACACTGATCTAATTTTTAAGTATAAATACCTAAAACAAATTAATGGTTACTGCAGAAAATCATTTTCTCACACAATCGACCAATATCCGAGGTTATCTTCATAGGCTAATTAATAATCAAGTTGAAGGCAAATAAATCCCAACAACTTCTCAATTCTGGTTCATTCCACAGAAAACACTTTTTTTTTTTAATGCAAAAGGCAAGTTGATGGCTAATTAATAATTATTTTGTAATTTTTTATTGCAATTTTTTCCATTTTCGTTTTGATAATAAAAGGATGAAACACATCTGTTTATCTCTTAGACGATTGAGTTGATAATTTTTTTCATTTGGTGTTGAATGATTCTAAGTATACTTAACAATTTCACATATATTTTTTATATGGTACTTTTGGTATTTATTAATAAATTTTTACTTTTCCATAAAAGAAAATCCATAAAAAGCACACGGGGAAGACACAGCTTACAGAATCTTCAAGTCTTACTTAATTAATCATTGTATCCCACTCTTGATATAAAAAGTTATATATACCTCATAAAATAATGTTATAGATTTGTCCTTGGGCCTTTTATTTATATATTTATTCACAAACATTTTTAAATCACATATTTTTTCTAGGTAATTCCATTTTCGAGTTTAATAAAATTATTATCAACAACAAACTCTTCTTCAAAAATATATAAAAAAGAAGCTCTTCTAACAAGTATTTATGTAACAATGTGTGCCGGCTTTCAATGTAAATCGAAGGGATACAAACAATTTGAAAGCAAAATAGATCACTTGACAAATAATAAACAATCAATATTTTTTGGAGATCAAATTTTGTTATAATTTTCTTTTGAAGAGACGTTTGAAAAGATTAAAGAAGAAGGGTATTTATAAATAATCTATGATATCACTTCCTAAGCAATATGTGCCTTTTGGTATATCGGAACAATCAATCAACAAGCCAATTGGTCATTAAGATGAAGAGGAATTAAACAGAAGAGTCATTGTTTGTGCAAGGAAAAGTAAACACGCGTGGTGCCCTACAAGCAAAACACCAATTGGCTTGTGATGAAGAAGAAACATGTTTGGAAACCCCCAATTGATTTTCAAAACTAACTTACTATGACAACTTTTTTTGTTTTGAATGAACGCATGTTTTTCCGTAGTTTTAAGGTGTAAACCAAACACACATGAAGGGTTTAACTAAGGCAAAATATTTTGGGTTCTTTTTAGGCTCAATGAAGGTCACTTTCAGTTGAGGTGAAGATAAGGTCAATATTATGGCAACAAGGCTTTATAGTATTCGTAAGGCATCAAATTTGTCATAAAGCTTCTTTAATGGAATATAGTCCACGGTCTCTCTTGAATATGCATAGCAATAAGGACAGGTTGACTTGGATAACTAGGGAATGTCAGCATGAACTTTTGACTATGAAAGGACCATTAAAGTGGATTCTTCACTTGTGCTGTGGGAGCCCCCAAATGAAAGCTGTATTGGACAGAATATCTTTATGCATATATGTTCATATTTAAGACCACAGGTAATACTCTCAAACAAGGGATGGTTCTTCCTCACTATTCCAGTATACTTTCTTCAATTAATTTCTCACTTTTCCTATATACAGTTTAGGATGTGTTTGGATTATAATTACATTCAACTTTTTTTTTTATATAGAATAATTGTTAGTGTTGTTAGTAATATTAGTTTTTGCTAATAGTGAGAATGGAACTTATCCACAGACTTTCTCTATCTTTCTTCTTCTTTAACCAAGTGAGTATTACCTTATATCTTTATATAATTACATTTAACTTAATCTATGTTGATGATAAAAAGCTAAAAATATTAGGGTTACTCTAAATAATAATTATTCATTTGTCAACATCCTATTATTTATACTATAAATAAAATAAGTATTTAACTCCATTCTATATAGTTTTTTTTTATTTGAAATTTATAATATATTTGGATGTTTCTACGCCCATCCTAAAAGTTGAATAATTTTTCATTGTTAATTGGAAAATACAAAAAAAATAAAATTAGTCTAATATATTCTAACTAGTAAACACACACACACTTAATATTTTCATAAGTAATATTTGGCGGAAACTCTGTCCTCTATAAATTGTTCTATCTAGTTTAAACACGATTATCTCCTATGAAAGAATATACTTCTGGTTTAGAAAAAATAAAATCATTAATTTGGATTAAATAAAGAATGGAAATTGTAGAAAAAAGTTAATTGCAATTGAAAGTAAGAAAAATATGCTTATGCATATATAATTTGGATTAAGTGTTGTAGTGAGTAAGAAAAATCCGACCATATTGGAAAAGTGATTTTGCAAAATGGATTACTTAACATAACTTACATACGCGTTGAAATAGATTTATAAAGATGTTAAATTATACTAGAAGCAATTTCCCATATGTTCAAGAGTATCTTTGGTTTGACAAAGGGAAGGAAATGAGAGCCAGAGAAAAGTTTAATGGAGGGATGTAATGGAAGGAGAGCATGTACATGGGAGAGATTTTAATTACATAAAAATAAGATTAAAGGTTAAGTTTTAGTGTTTTTTTGTTTTGTATTAAGTTTTAAAAATTTTATTATAATCTTTATGATTTAAAAGTTCATTTTAATTCATTCTTTTGTATTTTGTTAGAGGTGTTCATAGATCTGAATTGACCGGTGAATCCGTAAATGCAAATTAATCCAATTAGATATGTGAATCAATCCAGACGTAATCGGATTAAATTCAATCTAATCCAAATTAGATCTAACCATAAATGAATCGGATTACAGATTTGAACTTTGAAAATTTGTAGATTCATGAATTGATTCATTCAATTGAAGGTTTAACAATTTATGTTTGATGCATCACTCTCTCTTGTCACCCTGTGGATCTTCTGCAAGATTGTCACTACCTTAACTGCCACCACCACTGTTGCTACTGTCACTACCGACGATGATGGTGGTGGTAACAATGATGAGGGCAGTGATAGTGACAATATCAACAATGGTGGCAATAGTGTCGACGACGTATGATGAGGTGATAATAACAATGGTGGTGGTGACAACGATGGGTGGGGGCAAATAGAAAATTTTCAATACAACCAAGGAGACAGCATGACCTGTTTGCCGAATCTAGTCCACAATCACATCTATTCCATTCCATTCACTTACTCATGTCTTCTCTATTCTTCAATTCTTTTTGCCTTCGTCCAAAACCTAGCATCTCTATGGTTTGTGCCTTCGTGCAAAACCTAGCATTAAGTATTGTAATGATGAAGATTACAAATTGTTATTTTTTTTTAGCTTTTTAGAATTTATATTTTATTATTTATAGATTACTTTTGTATGTAATTTTACTTTTATATTATTTTAAAGAAATAATGTATGTCTTATTTATAAACATTTATGTTTAATATTTTATTTCTTATGTTTTATAGAAAATAGAATAGCTCCAAAATTTACAAATTTGATCCAATTTGAACGGATCAGATTTTATTTTACCTCAAATTTTATCTGATCCGATCCGTAAACACCCCTATATTCTATTAGATTTTGATAACTTTAAAATTTTGAAAATTTTAAATTAAAATAGTAGTAGCTAAAAATTTTATTTTCTTTATTTCAATCCTATTAATCTTTTCAAATCACATCTATCATAATCACTATCACTTTTAGTATCACAATTCATTTGTGTGCATAATAATTTTCTTAGTAACACAAAACATGTGTAGAGATCAGCTCTCACACAAATTAAGTAGGTAGGGGCTAAGGTATCCTTTTTATAAAGGATTAAAATAAAATTTTCAAAAACAAAAAGGATCAAAATGAAACTTTTAAAATTTAATGTACCAAAATCAAAAACACTAAAATATAATAGACCAAAATTAACATTTAGCCTAAAAATAACCCTATTATTGGTTGGTTCACAAGAGGCGTAAAGGCTTTTAAAGTTAATTACCTTTTTATTTTTATTATATTTAAAAGTCTAATTAACCCCTTTTTATATATATATATATATATATATATATATATATATATATATATATATATATATATATATATATATATATATATATATATATATATATGAGAATGTTAACGCACACACACTCTATTTTTAGTTGGAGTCCATTAGCAGCCTATACCAAAATATTTAAGATATAAAAGCTAATATTTTTTATCTTAAATCATTTATACCAAGGACAAGGATATTATTTTCTTTTATTTTTCAATTTAAAAATAAAAAATAAGTTTTCTCTCTCATGTTTCCTCTCATTTATTTTCTATCAATATAATTTTATATTTCCTAATATATTTTATATATCTTCTTCTTCTTCTATTTTATTTTTTTGTTTTACATTGAAACTAATTTAAATTAAAAATAAAAAATATATTAGTGTCTCCCTCAAATTTACACGTTTTCGTGGTCATAATTATGCATAAGTTTCTCTTTTCTAAAAATATGAAATTAAAAAAATATTTCTGCATTAGTTTAAATAACTTCATATTAAACACATATAAATAATAAATTGTATGACATTTAAAGTAAAATATCAATTCTTTGAAAAATAGTGACATAAAATATGTGATTTACTAGGAAAAAGAATAAATCGGAAAGGGAGAATAAGATGGAATATATACGATTGCAGTGATATGCAATCCACAAAAGATAAAATAAGTTTTTTAATTTTTAAAATGAGTATTAAAATACAACAATATCTTTTATATAAATATTTAAGATAACTAAAAATAGAGGGTCTGTGAGGCATATCTTTTGAGAAAATCAACTTTATATGAAAGTGAGAGGAGTAATTTCATGTCGTTGAAATAAAAATTAATGGTTGAGATCAGTCACTCATTCTCTCTCTTCCTGCATTTATTATTTGTCATTCTTCTTTCTCTTTCTCCTCGCTTAATGGCTGAGATTTTTCAGATATTATTCTCTCTCTTTTCTCTTAATGGCTGATATTTGTTTCTCTCACTCTCATCTAAATTTAGTTTTCTCACTAGATTTGCCCATATATAAATCTCAGTCATTTAAATAAAAATTAATTGTTAGATCAATCACTCATTCTCTCTCTTCAAGCATTTATTATCTATCATTTTTTTCTCTCTCCTCTCTTAATGTTGAGATTTGTTACTCCCACTCTTGTATAAATTTAGCTTTCTTAGTGGAGTTACACTAACATTCAATCATAATTTTTCATATGTATATTACTTTTAAAATATTAATTGGTAAAGTCAACAAACTTACCATAAATTAATAAAGGGTTGCAAGTGCATACTAATATACTAATATACTAATTAAGCTTATATATATATATATATATATATATATATATATATATATATATATATATATAGAGGACAACTCATGTGAAAAAAATGGTTAACCATAGGATTTCAATAAATGGTTCATATTGAATTGTTAATTAAATAAACTTACGTAGTTCTCTCACACAGAGAATCATCTGCAAGATCACTACTATCTTCACTGTCATCGTTGGTAGAAAAGTGATTAATTGTTGAATAGCAGAGCCAAATTCATATACTAGTAAACCAAACACATGGTGCGCAATATGCATTCATATACTAGTAATTAATTGCATAATCCATCTCTTCCTAATTTGATCCTAATCTTTATTATAATATGAAATTCTCCATAGTCACCGAATTCTTATTGCACAATTCACCTGCTGAATTACAACCACATGTTGTCTAATTCATTCTTTTGGCAATTCAAAGATTATAATGGAAAATATAAATCAATAATTCTTAATTCAAAATTAGGGTTCATATAATTTGGAGAAGAAAATCATGAATGCAGAATCATAAAACTTATAACCTTGGTTTCATACCACATGTAAAAATTCTTTTATGATAGTTTCTTAGAATTTCATTATGGAAATTACATAATATCGTCGCTACCCTCACTATCACCACTATCGTTGGTACCGCCACCGCTGTCGTTGATACCAATGATGGTGGTGGTGGCAGTATCGATGATGGTGGCGGTAGTGGCTACAACATACAATGGGAGTGATGGTAGTGATAGTGGGGGCGACAACGACGGTGGCACCACCCTATATCGTTACTGCCATTGTCGTCGCCACCACCTCTACCTTCCTTGCTGCCACCACTGTTAGTACCTCCACTACTACGGTCGATGGCATTAGTAGTATTGGTGATGGTGGTAGGGATCTTGCAGAGAATTCGCAAAGAGTGACAAGAAAGCGGCACGTTAGACAAGAGTTTAGTTTGTGGGAGAGGTCTATGTGTGAGAGAACCACGTGAGCTTATTTAATTATATTAATTGAAATCTTATGGTTATTATTATGTTTTCTCATTTCTCACTGTAACCATTTTTTTAACCTGAATTGTCCTCTCTCTCTCTCTCTCTCTCTCTCTCTATATATATATATATATATATATATATATATATATATATATATATATATATATATATATATATATATATATATATATATAGGACAATCGATTCAATAAATTCTGCGTCACACCTCACAGTATTTGAACAGTGATTGAATAGTAATTTATCCGCAAAAATGCTTGCGTGGATTTGAATCAGTCTTCGTCAGATTCCTCGATCTGGTAAAATGAACCGGAGGAAGAGGATCCAGACGAACTTTCTTCTTTCTTTGACTTTCCTTTTGATGAACTGGCTTCTGAGTCAGTAGAGAGGAGAGCCAAAATCTGATGAAGATTCTTTGCCAAGGCTTCATCATCTGTTGAGGCTGCAAGGGCAGCTGCAATCTTGGCCTTGCGATTGAGGAATTGGCAGGTCTCTGGGTCTGCCGATTTGAGGCTTTTTGGGTTCTTCTGGAACCATAAAGCCACTCCCTGTGAATTGGCATGGGAAGCGTTAAACTGATCCCACCACTTGACGGAAGCTTGTTTTCCCAGCATTGGCAATAGCTTAGGATTTGTTGCATTTTTCTGGTATTGGTGTTGCCATGCAAAAATCCATGCTAAGGAAAAATTTGAGAAGAATCGAAGAGATGGATGAAACAGATTATTCCCTTCTTCAACTCTTGACTTGAACTGATTGAATCCGACCTTTACTTCTTCAGGAAGGATAGATTGGATGGGTCCGAAGAAATCCCACCACTCAGCAAACCACTGAGGGAAGAAGTAACGAACATTTTTCTTAAAGTAAATCAGCCACGAGTGCCGATTATGTTTGTTTTGAAACCAAAAAATATTGGTCCAAGCTTGAATATAATCCCAGTAAGTGTAACCAATCGGGTCAAAAGGCTGGGAGAATTTTCTTACTTGGTTTGGTTTTGATTCAAAATCTTTAAAAGTAAGAACTTTTAAAATTTGAAAAGTGGAATGTGTGATAACAGTGTTATCATTTTTATCAAAATTATGTTTTATTGAAACAGATTTCGAATCCACCAAGATAAATTCATAAAACTTTCTAGTCTTATTGAGACTAAGAGGTTTAAATAAAAATGTTGGTGGAAAGATTTTTTCGCAAATCTTGTTTGGATTGGAATCCCAGAATTCTGGTTCCATTTGGATTGTTGGATGAAATCTTCCTTCTTTTGGTTGATAGGAAGAAGGTCGTTTTTGAGCAATTGGCTGAGGCTGCTCTACCAATGCTTTTGGATTCAGGGTTATTTTTGATTGGGCTATGTCTGAAATAATGGATTTCAGATTTTGGTCCCAGAAGAGGTCATCTGTTTCTTCTGAAAAAATTTGTTTCCATGATCTGGATGGAAGATTGGTTAGCCCACAGTCTTGAAGGGCTTGCAAGGTTGGGATAGCCATCGCATAATCGGATGGTTTGGTGGCTAGGGTAGAAGACCCTTTTACTATTTGCGGAGTAGATGACCCCATTTTGGTGATGGCTTGCTGAGTTGATGACTCAGACTTAATGATAGCCTGCTGGGTTGAAGACCCAGGCTGGGTTGATGACCCTAGATTGGCAGTTTGTGTGGCGACTTGGATAGTCTGGGTATCCTCAATGGAGGATGATTTTTCTGTCCGGGATGATCCCCGAACCGCTTTCCCCCGGCCCCGAGAAGAGGCGACCTTCATTTTTAGTTTCGGAGGCATGACACATGAGTCCGACCCTGAAGAAATTCACGAGTCAGATAATCAGGAAGGGTGTTTGTAGTACCTTTGATGTATTCTATTTCAAAATCAAAAATACTTAAGATAGCTTGCCAACGGGCAAAAATTTGTTTTGATGCAAGGTTTTTTACATCTTTTTGTAAAATTTCTCTGGCTGACTTGCAATCAACCCGAATTAAAAATTTTTGATTTAATAAATCAGATTGAAATTTTGAAATACACAGGACAATAGCCAAAACTTCTTTCTTAATGGTAGAATAGTTTTGTTGGGCTTTGTTCCAGTGCTTTGATGTAAATGCAATGCAATTTTCTGTATGATGCATGCGTTGTTTGAGAACACCACCATAACCTAAGTCAGAGGCGTCGGTTTCTACAATCTTAAAGAGATTGGGATTTGGTAGATACAAACAGGGTAATACTTTTACCTGTTGCTTAATTTGTTTAACTAAATTGGTATGGATATCAGTCCATGGTGGAGGAGACTTTTTGAGTCTGTTATGAAGAGGTTTGGAAATTATACTGAGCTGAGGAAAAAAGTCAGCGACATAATTTAAACAACCCAAAAATCTTTGAAGTTGCGACTTCTCTAGGATTTGATTGGGGAATTTGTCAGCAAATTCGATGACTCGACAAATTGGTTTGATAGTTCCTTGAAAAATGTAATGGCCAAGGAATTTGATTTTAGTCTGAAATAGACAGATTTTTGTTTTGGAAATGGCTAGGCCGTTTCGTTTGATTATTTTGAAAAATATTTCAAGATGTTTGAAGTGTTGATCCACAGATTGGGAAAAGATAAGAACATCATCAATGTAGACAATGCAGAAATTTGAATAAGGATTGAAGATATCATTCATGATATTTTGAAACTCTGATGGAGCATTTTTGAGACCAAAGGGCATTACATTCCATTCATACTGCCCAAAGGGAACAGTGAAAGCCGTCTTGTAGCGATCACTAGGATTGATTTGGATTTGCCAAAATCCAGATTTCATATCAAATTTAGAAAAGATTTTCGCCGAATGAAGACGGGAGAGTAAATCTTTCTTATTTGGAATTGGATATCTGATCCATTGAAGAGCTTGATTAAGAGGTTTATAATTGATAACCAATCTTGGTGCGCCTCGCTCTATTTCAGAGGCTTTGTTAACGTAGAAAGCTGCGCAAGACCAAGGGCTTTTGCTCTTTCTGATTAAACCTTTGGACAAGAGGTCCTTGATTTCATTTTGACAATGAGTGACAAGATCGTGACTCATTTGAATTGGCCGAGCTTTGGTCGGGATTTGTCTGTCTGTAAAATCCTTTTCATAAGGAAGATTAACCATATGTTTCTTCCTATCCCAGAAAGCATTAGGGAGGTCAGAACAGATGGTAGATTGAAAACGATCAGAAAGACTGTTGATTCGATTTTTGACATGAGGGAGAGAAAGTTGACTCTCGATCTGTTTGAAGGAAATTTCTTCTTTGAGAAAGTTAATCTGGTTGAGTTTTCGATTAACTTGATTAATATTCTTATGGACAGGTTTGTCTAAGAATAGTAATTGAACAGTGTACAGTGTACAGTGTTTGGCGGCTCCGCAATAATGCACAGTGATTGAACAGTATTTGAACAGTGATTGAATAGTAATTTATCCGCAAAAATGCTTGCGTGGATTTGAATCAGTCTTCGTCAGATTCCTCGATCTGGTAAAATGAACCGGAGGAAGAGGATCCAGACGAACTTTCTTCTTTCTTTGACTTTCCTTTTGATGAACTGGCTTCTGAGTCAGTAGAGAGGAGAGCCAAAATCTGATGAAGATTCTTTGCCAAGGCTTCATCATCTGTTGAGGCTGCAAGGGCAGCTGCAATCTTGGCCTTGCGATTGAGGAATTGGCAGGTCTCTGGGTCTGCCGATTTGAGGCTTTTTGGGTTCTTCTGGAACCATAAAGCCACTCCCTGTGAATTGGCATGGGAAGCGTTAAACTGATCCCACCACTTGACGGAAGCTTGTTTTCCCAGCATTGGCAATAGCTTAGGATTTGTTGCATTTTTCTGGTATTGGTGTTGCCATGCAAAAATCCATGCTAAGGAAAAATTTGAGAAGAATCGAAGAGATGGATGAAACAGATTATTCCCTTCTTCAACTCTTGACTTGAACTGATTGAATCCGACCTTTACTTCTTCAGGAAGGATAGATTGGATGGGTCCGAAGAAATCCCACCACTCAGCAAACCACTGAGGGAAGAAGTAACGAACATTTTTCTTAAAGTAAATCAGCCACGAGTGCCGATTATGTTTGTTTTGAAACCAAAAAATATTGGTCCAAGCTTGAATATAATCCCAGTAAGTGTAACCAATCGGGTCAAAAGGCTGGGAGAATTTTCTTACTTGGTTTGGTTTTGATTCAAAATCTTTAAAAGTAAGAACTTTTAAAATTTGAAAAGTGGAATGTGTGATAACAGTGTTATCATTTTTATCAAAATTATGTTTTATTGAAACAGATTTCGAATCCACCAAGATAAATTCATAAAACTTTCTAGTCTTATTGAGACTAAGAGGTTTAAATAAAAATGTTGGTGGAAAGATTTTTTCGCAAATCTTGTTTGGATTGGAATCCCAGAATTCTGGTTCCATTTGGATTGTTGGATGAAATCTTCCTTCTTTTGGTTGATAGGAAGAAGGTCGTTTTTGAGCAATTGGCTGAGGCTGCTCTACCAATGCTTTTGGATTCAGGGTTATTTTTGATTGGGCTATGTCTGAAATAATGGATTTCAGATTTTGGTCCCAGAAGAGGTCATCTGTTTCTTCTGAAAAAATTTGTTTCCATGATCTGGATGGAAGATTGGTTAGCCCACAGTCTTGAAGGGCTTGCAAGGTTGGGATAGCCATCGCATAATCGGATGGTTTGGTGGCTAGGGTAGAAGACCCTTTTACTATTTGCGGAGTAGATGACCCCATTTTGGTGATGGCTTGCTGAGTTGATGACTCAGACTTAATGATAGCCTGCTGGGTTGAAGACCCAGGCTGGGTTGATGACCCTAGATTGGCAGTTTGTGTGGCGACTTGGATAGTCTGGGTATCCTCAATGGAGGATGATTTTTCTGTCCGGGATGATCCCCGAACCGCTTTCCCCCGGCCCCGAGAAGAGGCGACCTTCATTTTTAGTTTCGGAGGCATGACACATGAGTCCGACCCTGAAGAAATTCACGAGTCAGATAATCAGGAAGGGTGTTTGTAGTACCTTTGATGTATTCTATTTCAAAATCAAAAATACTTAAGATAGCTTGCCAACGGGCAAAAATTTGTTTTGATGCAAGGTTTTTTACATCTTTTTGTAAAATTTCTCTGGCTGACTTGCAATCAACCCGAATTAAAAATTTTTGATTTAATAAATCAGATTGAAATTTTGAAATACACAGGACAATAGCCAAAACTTCTTTCTTAATGGTAGAATAGTTTTGTTGGGCTTTGTTCCAGTGCTTTGATGTAAATGCAATGCAATTTTCTGTATGATGCATGCGTTGTTTGAGAACACCACCATAACCTAAGTCAGAGGCGTCGGTTTCTACAATCTTAAAGAGATTGGGATTTGGTAGATACAAACAGGGTAATACTTTTACCTGTTGCTTAATTTTTTTAACTAAATTGGTATGGATATCAGTCCATGGTGGAGGAGACTTTTTGAGTCTGTTATGAAGAGGTTTGGAAATTATACTGAGCTGAGGAAAAAAGTCAGCGACATAATTTAAACAACCCAAAAATCTTTGAAGTTGCGACTTCTCTAGGATTTGATTGGGGAATTTGTCAGCAAATTCGATGACTCGACAAATTGGTTTGATAGTTCCTTGAAAAATGTAATGGCCAAGGAATTTGATTTTAGTCTGAAATAGACAGATTTTTGTTTTGGAAATGGCTAGGCCGTTTCGTTTGATTATTTTGAAAAATATTTCAAGATGTTTGAAGTGTTGATCCACAGATTGGGAAAAGATAAGAACATCATCAATGTAGACAATGCAGAAATTTGAATAAGGATTGAAGATATCATTCATGATATTTTGAAACTCTGATGGAGCATTTTTGAGACCAAAGGGCATTACATTCCATTCATACTGCCCAAAGGGAACAGTGAAAGCCGTCTTGTAGCGATCACTAGGATTGATTTGGATTTGCCAAAATCCAGATTTCATATCAAATTTAGAAAAGATTTTCGCCGAATGAAGACGGGAGAGTAAATCTTTCTTATTTGGAATTGGATATCTGATCCATTGAAGAGCTTGATTAAGAGGTTTATAATTGATAACCAATCTTGGTGCGCCTTGCTCTATTTCAGAGGCTTTGTTAACGTAGAAAGCTGCGCAAGACCAAGGGCTTTTGCTCTTTCTGATTAAACCTTTGGACAAGAGGTCCTTGATTTCATTTTGACAATGAGTGACAAGATCGTGACTCATTTGAATTGGCCGAGCTTTGGTCGGGATTTGTCTGTCTGTAAAATCCTTTTCATAAGGAAGATTAACCATATGTTTCTTCCTATCCCAGAAAGCATTAGGGAGGTCAGAACAGATGGTAGATTGAAAACGATCAGAAAGACTGTTGATTCGATTTTTGACATGAGGGAGAGAAAGTTGACTCTCGATCTGTTTGAAGGAAATTTCTTCTTTGAGAAAGTTAATCTGGTTGAGTTTTCGATTAACTTGATTAATATTCTTATGGACAGGTTTGTCTAAGAATTTGAATAAGATTGTCTTTCCCAAATGTTGGGTGGTTATACCTTCACCGGAAATTTGAATAGGGAAGATAGTTTTGATAAACGGCGACCCTAAGATGACATCATTCTTAAGGTTTTTGATCAGGAGGAATGGAGTTTCTACCTGAAGATTATCCTTTTGGATGATTGCCGAAGGAAGCTTATACTGGATTTCTAGTTTCGATCCACTAGCAGTCCTAAGCCTTTCGGAAGTTTTATGGAAGTATTTGGTCGGAATAAGTCCTTCCAAAATACAATTTGAATCTGCTCCGGTATCAAATAGAGCAGTCGTTTTTAAGACAAAATCGTCTACGATGATGGTAACATCAATATAAAATTTTTGAATGCTACATTGATTAATAAGGTTGTTGAAGAGGTTATCTTCGTTTGATGAATTATGATCAGACTCATAATCCTGATTACAATTTTCATGGTTATCCGGAACCATGTTGTTAGATAAAGCTGCAGTTATTTGAGATATGATGGTCTCATGCAACTGTGATTGAGTTTTGAGTTCTCGGACCTCAGATTTGAGAGAACGGATTTCAGCCTGGAGGTCCTGAATAGTGACTGGTTTGGCTGAAGATTTTTCCAGTCGTTTAAGAGTTTGAGTAAGGTCAAACTTGTTATTGACAAACCTATTATCCGAACGCGTAGGTTTGGGTTTGGAAAGGATTGCCTTTAGTTTTTCAAGATACTCCTTCCTATCCTGAGGATCCTGGATAGATTCTAGAGCATCAAGCAACAGATTTTGCTCATCACTGTGAATGACATTGATGAGTGGAGATTCAGAACTTTCGCTGCTAGAGGAGGAAAGATCATCGTCAGCTTGGATTTCGTCAGAAGATGTCTTGGCGATATCATTTTCTTCTTCTGAGGAACTATCAGAAGAGTTTATTAGAAGATTGTTAAGTTGATCCTGGACAATAGGATCAAGATTGAGTTCACGAATCTTAGAGGAGACTCGACAAAATCTTGCTAAATGACCTTTACGGCCACACTTATAACAATTTCTAGTTTCTCTAGAAAGATTGGTATCCTTTTGAGGAGGATTAGTACTTCGTCGAGGAAGATTATGATCTGGAGGCCTACTGGGCTTTGAATGGAGATGACGAGTCTTGAATCTAGAGACTCTGCGATGAGGTCTATTCAGCTGTTGCTGAGAATGTTTTTTATGAGTAGTCTTTCCCGGATTTTTGGAACAAGGAAGACCGAATTGTTGGCAGAAATTACCCAAATCTCTGCGATTTTGAGCCTTTTCTCTGGCTAATTGTTTTTGAATGTTGTCATCTTGACAGATTTTAAGAGCAACCTTTTGAACATAAGCTATGATATTGCCATAACTTAACTGATCATAAGGGATTTCACCGTTAAACTGGGAACGGATCTTTTCCCTAACCTTATCTCCTAAAGATTTTGGGAGTCCAGCTAGGAAAGTTTCTTTCCAAAAAGGTTGGTGACAGTCATCTCTAGTGTAAACTCGAGTAAGGAAGGTGTCCCTATACCACCTAAAATTACCTAAGGTTTTACACTTAAGAGTTGAGAGGAGATCTCCGGAACGATCTTTGTAAATAGACGGATCTCCGATGAAATGTTTGACAATGGCCATGATTAAGGTATTTACAGCGTCGGGAATAGGCTTTCCCTTGTCGGTAAGGACGGTTCCTTCAGCGTCCGTTTTGACTGCCGTAAAGATTTCATGTTTCTCAGTGTCAGAAACATAATTATCCCACCAGCCTTTGAGTTGGCCAGAAAAGCCAGCGGTTAGGATTTCTACTATAGTCTCATCAGAGCTATCTAAAGCAGTCTGATATGCAGTGGAGACCATAGTCATATGTTGGAGAGTATTAAGGATGTTATACTCAGTTTGACCATCTATGTTCCATTCATAGATTTGATTTGCGTTGAATGACCGAAGACTTTGATCATTCTTTTCCTCAAGAAGGAGATCAGGAGCAGTAGCTCGATTGTAATAGAGTTTAGAAGGCTGCCTCCAGTTAAGAGCCTTACTAATAACAGGATTGATTTGAGGAACAGACTTACTGCTAGATGCAGCATCCTCAGACTCGGAACCTATGGAAGAAGTTCCTAATTTGTTAATCCTAAGAGATTGGTCCTTTTGGGAGACACTCCTAGTGATTGGTCCTAGCTTAACAGATCCTACCTGTGAAGAACTAGGGGTATCAGGAATAACTATAGAGTTATCTGGATTGGATTTTTCTAAGGCTTTAGTCCAATTCTGATGAATAAGCCTAAATTTATTTCTAGTCTCGGTAGTTAGACTAAAAGGTTTGAACAAAGGCTTGGAAATGGAAGGGGTCTCATCGTTTTTAGTTCCTGAAAATGAGGCTTTTCCTACCAGATTTTCTCCTAAAATTTGGAGGTACTTGTTGGTATAATTGTTTTGTTCCATAAGGGCTTTAATGTCTTGGGCTCCTATGGTTTCATCTGATTTGTACTTAAAGGGCGAAGCTAAATACTTATCCTCTAAGTCTGGAATAAAATAACTGCTAGACGGAGGTAGGTCGGACTTAATGAGTTGACCATTCTTTCGGTGCCAGACAGTTATGGTATTGACAGAGAGATTTTCTGTGATTGTAATTGTCCAAGGAGGATAGATTTGGTTCCTATGAAGGTAGACATTTAACCAATCAAAGAAACAGACATGAGTTTGGACTTTGTTAAGAAATTCATAAAAAGAATCGATGATTTTTGACCTATGGTCACCCTTAAACTTGCTAAGAAACCATTTCCTCTGAGAGGTCCAAGTCTCAGAGTAGAATTCCTTACGAAGGGTTGGTTTGTCTATGGTGTAACTATTCATAGCTGACCATACTGCATTTCCGATTGAGTAGGAGAATGTATTTCAGAAGAGATGTCTTCCTCAGTCCTACTGTAGATATTTCTAGGGATAGAAGATGAGTTATCTAACCCTTGAAGATTGATTTCTGGAGTAATAATTCTGGGAATTGAACTCCGATTTGATTGGGAAGCTACAGAGAAAGATCTTCTGGCACTAGTATAGGCCGATCTAGAAGCTTCGGATCTAGAAGAGAAAGAATTTCTCCGATCAAAGATGATTTCTACCTTACCAGCCTCGGATTGTCTAATTTCCTGGAATTCAGGGGTTTGACGAGGAAGGGTTGGTGTAGCTTTTTCGAGTTGCCAAGAAGTTGGTAACTCTACCTCATCCCACTTGATGAGTTTGGGAACAGCAACATTTGCCCTAGTCATATCTGTGACAAACAAAGTTGTTTCCCGATCATTGGTTTTGAGAAGAACCCTTGAGTTACAAGTGTTCATGACCTTGTATTGGATTCGATAGAGAAGAGCTGCAGGGATAGAACCTTCTTTCATGTTTAACCCATGCAGACGAATGTTTAGAAACAATGAATCTAAGACATTTCTATCTAAAAGACTCACAGTTTTGTTTGGAAAACAATTGAAATAAACAGGACCATGTCCTAGACTGGTTTCTACGGTTCCTATGAGGGAATCGTGAAAATCATTATGCCTAATATCGCGAAGGCACATGAGGATTGAGGCGTTAAGACCTTCCCTAACAAGGGGCTTGACAGCTACTTGAACACATCCTATGTGGAGGTATTTGTACTTCCTAGAATGTTCAGCTATCGATTGTTTGGTTAGAAGGTGGAATTCTTCACCGGCTTGGGGATCCAAAGGGATATTATTTTCTGCAGTCCTAATGATGTAGTCGGAACTACGGACATGTTTGGATTCGTCAGGAATATAGAGTTCATCCTGAGGGATTTTAGGGATTTCCCAATTATCTATGGCTTGATTGATATCCTCGAAACAGACTTCCTCTTCGAAGATGTTATTTTTGGGAGGTATTTCCTCAACCGATTGATTTTGCTCAGTGAGCAGATTGTTGGAAGAAGGAGAAGAAGATGAAGAAGATTTAATAGAAAAGCGACGAGAGAGGGAGCGAAGAAAAGAACTCATTTTTTTAGAAATCTTCTAGTATCATTACCTTCACTTGGTTCGATAAAAATCTATTATTCTGGATCTAAATCTAGTTTTAACAAAAAAAATTATCATTCAAAGGTATTCCAGTTTCCAGGTTACAGAATTTTTTTTTTTTTTTTTTTTTTTTTTTTTTATATAGCAGAAAGATAAACTTACCGAATTACAAAATATACAAAACATTATCTCTTTCTAAATTACTTCATCCATGAAATAATCATCCATGGTAGAGACATCCGGCAAAGGCACATAGGCAACATGGACTTACCGCCTCCCTCGGGCCTTACTGCCAATCCAGCCCCAGGCCAAACCGTTGACACCATGAATCATTACTCAAAGAAGTCATAATATCAAAAGAGGTAAACAAAGCTAACAACGAAAATATTCACACAGAAGAAAAGAGAAAAGAAAACAGAAACGAGCTGGATTTACAAGGCGGTAGTCCGCGCAGTACCAGTTTTCTGCGTCACACCTCATGAGTTTTTCAACCCGACGAGGCTTACAAAACCGCAGTTTTCGAAAATCAAGGGCAAATACCCAGGTTTTCAAAAGAAAGAAGAACAGAATAAAAGTCTGCATCCCCAGAACAGAATAGCGTTAAATCATAATTTGAATGATAAATTAAACTTAGATCCAGAACAATAAAGTCCTATTTCCCCATCAGGCTCTGATACCAGAAACCCAAGGATCTACAAACTAGGAGAAAATAGGAAAAATGCTATGCATGAACAGATAAGCCCGGATGTTACACGGCGGTAATCCGCTCAAGACCGGATGTTATGCTAATGCATGAAACAGTTATACCAGAGCACAAGGCCGGAATATGCAGAAAGTATGCAGCAGAAAGCAGAAATAATACAAAAAGGTTGTATTGATTGAAGAGAATTACAGAGTAGAGAGAAGAGAGAGGAGAGAGATGCTCCGAGTTTCCGTTCGAGCCTCCCTCACAATCACCCTCGATTCCAATTGGAAACTGGAATACCTTTGAATGATAATTTTTTTTTTTAAAACTAGATTTAGATCCAGAATAATAGATTTTTATCGAACCAAGTGAAGGTAATGATACTAGAAGATTTCTAAAAAAATGAGGCTTTTCCTACCAGATTTTCTCCTAAAATTTGGAGGTACTTGTTGGTATAATTGTTTTGTTCCATAAGGGCTTTAATGTCTTGGGCTCCTATGGTTTCATCTGATTTGTACTTAAAGGGCGAAGCTAAAGACTTATCCTCTAAGTCTGGAATAAAATAACTGCTAGACGGAGGTAGGTCGGACTTAATGAGTTGACCATTCTTTCGGTGCCAGACAGTTATGGTATTGACAGAGAGATTTTCTGTGATTGTAATTGTCCAAGGAGGATAGATTTGGTTCCTATGAAGGTAGACATTTAACCAATCAAAGAAACAGACATGAGTTTGGACTTTGTTAAGAAATTCATAAAAAGAATCGATGATTTTTGACCTATGGTCACCCTTAAACTTGCTAAGAAACCATTTCCTCTGAGAGGTCCAAGTCTCAGAGTAGAATTCCTTACGAAGGGTTGGTTTGTCTATGGTGTAACTATTCATAGCTGACCATACTGCATTTCCGATTGAGTAGGAGAATGTATTTCAGAAGAGATGTCTTCCTCAGTCCTACTGTAGATATTTCTAGGGATAGAAGATGAGTTATCTAACCCTTGAAGATTGATTTCTGGAGTAATAATTCTGGGAATTGAACTCCGATTTGATTGGGAAGCTACAGAGAAAGATCTTCTGGCACTAGTATAGGCCGATCTAGAAGCTTCGGATCTAGAAGAGAAAGAATTTCTCCGATCAAAGATGATTTCTACCTTACCAGCCTCGGATTGTCTAATTTCCTGGAATTCAGGGGTTTGACGAGGAAGGGTTGGTGTAGCTTTTTCGAGTTGCCAAGAAGTTGGTAACTCTACCTCATCCCACTTGATGAGTTTGGGAACAACAACATTTGCCCTAGTCATATCTGTGACAAACAAAGTTGTTTCCCGATCATTGGTTTTGAGAAGAACCCTTGAGTTACAAGTGTTCATGACCTTGTATTGGATTCGATAGAGAAGAGCTGCAGGGATAGAACCTTCTTTCATGTTTAACCCATGCAGACGAATGTTTAGAAACAATGAATCTAAGACATTTCTATCTAAAAGACTCACAGTTTTGTTTGGAAAACAATTGAAATAAACAGGACCATGTCCTAGACTGGTTTCTACGGTTCCTATGAGGGAATCGTGAAAATCATTATGCCTAATATCGCGAAGGCACATGAGGATTGAGGCGTTAAGACCTTCCCTAACAAGGGGCTTGACAGCTACTTGAACACATCCTATGTGGAGGTATTTGTACTTCCTAGAATGTTCAGCTATCGATTGTTTGGTTAGAAGGTGGAATTCTTCACCGGCTTGGGGATCCAAAGGGATATTATTTTCTGCAGTCCTAATGATGTAGTCGGAACTACGGACATGTTTGGATTCGTCAGGAATATAGAGTTCATCCTGAGGGATTTTAGGGATTTCCCAATTATCTATGGCTTGATTGATATCCTCGAAACAGACTTCCTCTTCGAAGATGTTATTTTTGGGAGGTATTTCCTCAACCGATTGATTTTGCTCAGTGAGCAGATTGTTGGAAGAAGGAGAAGAAGATGAAGAAGATTTAATAGAAAAGCGACGAGAGAGGGAGCGAAGAAAAGAACTCATTTTTTTAGAAATCTTCTAGTATCATTACCTTCACTTGGTTCGATAAAAATCTATTATTCTGGGGAATGTGTGATAACAGTGTTATCACTTTTATCAAAATTATGTTTTATTGAAACAGATTTCGAATCCACCAAGATAAATTCATAAAACTTTCTAGTCTTATTGAGACTAAGAGGTTTAAATAAAAATGTTGGTGGAAAGATTTTTTCGCAAATCTTGTTTGGATTGGAATCCCAGAATTCTGGTTCCATTTGGATTGTTGGATGAAATCTTCCTTCTTTTGGTTGATAGGAAGAAGGTCGTTTTTGAGCAATTGGCTGAGGCTGCTCTACCAATGCTTTTGGATTCAGGGTTATTTTTGATTGGGCTATGTCTGAAATAATGGATTTCAGATTTTGGTCCCAGAAGAGGTCATCTGTTTCTTCTGAAAAAATTTGTTTCCATGATCTGGATGGAAGATTGGTTAGCCCACAGTCTTGAAGGGCTTGCAAGGTTGGGATAGCCATCGCATAATCGGATGGTTTGGTGGCTAGGGTAGAAGACCCTTTTACTATTTGCGGAGTAGATGACCCCATTTTGGTGATGGCTTGCTGAGTTGATGACTCAGACTTAATGATAGCCTGCTGGGTTGAAGACCCAGGCTGGGTTGATGACCCTAGATTGGCAGTTTGTGTGGCGACTTGGATAGTCTGGGTATCCTCAATGGAGGATGATTTTTCTGTCCGGGATGATCCCCGAACCGCTTTCCCCCGGCCCCGAGAAGAGGCGACCTTCATTTTTAGTTTCGGAGGCATGACACATGAGTCCGACCCTGAAGAAATTCAGGAGTCAGATAATCAGGAAGGGTGTTTGTAGTACCTTTGATGTATTCTATTTCAAAATCAAAAATACTTAAGATAGCTTGCCAACGGGCAAAAATTTGTTTTGATGCAAGGTTTTTTACATCTTTTTGTAAAATTTCTCTGGCTGACTTGCAATCAACCCGAATTAAAAATTTTTGATTTAATAAATCAGATTGAAATTTTGAAATACACAGGACAATAGCCAAAACTTCTTTCTTAATGGTAGAATAGTTTTGTTGGGCTTTGTTCCAGTGCTTTGATGTAAATGCAATGCAATTTTCTGTATGATGCATGCGTTGTTTGAGAACACCACCATAACCTAAGTCAGAGGCGTCGGTTTCTACAATCTTAAAGAGATTGGGATTTGGTAGATACAAACAGGGTAATACTTTTACCTGTTGCTTAATTTGTTTAACTAAATTGGTATGGATATCAGTCCATGGTGGAGGAGACTTTTTGAGTCTGTTATGAAGAGGTTTGGAAATTATACTGAGCTGAGGAAAAAAGTCAGTGACATAATTTAAACAACCCAAAAATCTTTGAAGTTGCGACTTCTCTAGGATTTGATTGGGGAATTTGTCAGCAAATTCGATGACTCGACAAATTGGTTTGATAGTTCCTTGAAAAATGTAATGGCCAAGGAATTTGATTTTAGTCTGAAATAGACAGATTTTTGTTTTGGAAATGGCTAGGCCGTTTCGTTTGATTATTTTGAAAAATATTTCAAGATGTTTGAAGTGTTGATCCACAGATTGGGAAAAGATAAGAACATCATCAATGTAGACAATGCAGAAATTTGAATAAGGATTGAAGATATCATTCATGATATTTTGAAACTCTGATGGAGCATTTTTGAGACCAAAGGGCATTACATTCCATTCATACTGCCCAAAGGGAACAGTGAAAGCCGTCTTGTAGCGATCACTAGGATTGATTTGGATTTGCCAAAATCCAGATTTCATATCAAATTTAGAAAAGATTTTCGCCGAATGAAGACGGGAGAGTAAATCTTTCTTATTTGGAATTGGATATCTGATCCATTGAAGAGCTTGATTAAGAGGTTTATAATTGATAACCAATCTTGGTGCGCCTCGCTCTATTTCAGAGGCTTTGTTAACGTAGAAAGCTGCGCAAGACCAAGGGCTTTTGCTCTTTCTGATTAAACCTTTGGACAAGAGGTCCTTGATTTCATTTTGACAATGAGTGACAAGATCGTGACTCATTTGAATTGGCCGAGCTTTGGTCGGGATTTGTCTGTCTGTAAAATCCTTTTCATAAGGAAGATTAACCATATGTTTCTTCCTATCCCAGAAAGCATTAGGGAGGTCAGAACAGATGGTAGATTGAAAACGATCAGAAAGACTGTTGATTCGATTTTTGACATGAGGGAGAGAAAGTTGACTCTCGATCTGTTTGAAGGAAATTTCTTCTTTGAGAAAGTTAATCTGGTTGAGTTTTCGATTAACTTGATTAATATTCTTATGGACAGGTTTGTCTAAGAATAGTAATTGAACAGTGTACAGTGTACAGTGTTTGGCGGCTCCGCAATAATGCACAGTGATTGAACAGTATTTGAACAGTGATTGAATAGTAATTTATCCGCAAAAATGCTTGCGTGGATTTGAATCAGTCTTCGTCAGATTCCTCGATCTGGTAAAATGAACCGGAGGAAGAGGATCCAGACGAACTTTCTTCTTTCTTTGACTTTCCTTTTGATGAACTGGCTTCTGAGTCAGTAGAGAGGAGAGCCAAAATCTGATGAAGATTCTTTGCCAAGGCTTCATCATCTGTTGAGGCTGCAAGGGCAGCTGCAATCTTGGCCTTGCGATTGAGGAATTGGCAGGTCTCTGGGTCTGCCGATTTGAGGCTTTTTGGGTTCTTCTGGAACCATAAAGCCACTCCCTGTGAATTGGCATGGGAAGCGTTAAACTGATCCCACCACTTGACGGAAGCTTGTTTTCCCAGCATTGGCAATAGCTTAGGATTTGTTGCATTTTTCTGGTATTGGTGTTGCCATGCAAAAATCCATGCTAAGGAAAAATTTGAGAAGAATCGAAGAGATGGATGAAACAGATTATTCCCTTCTTCAACTCTTGACTTGAACTGATTGAATCCGACCTTTACTTCTTCAGGAAGGATAGATTGGATGGGTCCGAAGAAATCCCACCACTCAGCAAACCACTGAGGGAAGAAGTAACGAACATTTTTCTTAAAGTAAATCAGCCACGAGTGCCGATTATGTTTGTTTTGAAACCAAAAAATATTGGTCCAAGCTTGAATATAATCCCAGTAAGTGTAACCAATCGGGTCAAAAGGCTGGGAGAATTTTCTTACTTGGTTTGGTTTTGATTCAAAATCTTTAAAAGTAAGAACTTTTAAAATTTGAAAAGTGGAATGTGTGATAACAGTGTTATCATTTTTATCAAAATTATGTTTTATTGAAACAGATTTCGAATCCACCAAGATAAATTCATAAAACTTTCTAGTCTTATTGAGACTAAGAGGTTTAAATAAAAATGTTGGTGGAAAGATTTTTTCGCAAATCTTGTTTGGATTGGAATCCCAGAATTCTGGTTCCATTTGGATTGTTGGATGAAATCTTCCTTCTTTTGGTTGATAGGAAGAAGGTCGTTTTTGAGCAATTGGCTGAGGCTGCTCTACCAATGCTTTTGGATTCAGGGTTATTTTTGATTGGGCTATGTCTGAAATAATGGATTTCAGATTTTGGTCCCAGAAGAGGTCATCTGTTTCTTCTGAAAAAATTTGTTTCCATGATCTGGATGGAAGATTGGTTAGCCCACAGTCTTGAAGGGCTTGCAAGGTTGGGATAGCCATCGCATAATCGGATGGTTTGGTGGCTAGGGTAGAAGACCCTTTTACTATTTGCGGAGTAGATGACCCCATTTTGGTGATGGCTTGCTGAGTTGATGACTCAGACTTAATGATAGCCTGCTGGGTTGAAGACCCAGGCTGGGTTGATGACCCTAGATTGGCAGTTTGTGTGGCGACTTGGATAGTCTGGGTATCCTCAATGGAGGATGATTTTTCTGTCCGGGATGATCCCCGAACCGCTTTCCCCCGGCCCCGAGAAGAGGCGACCTTCATTTTTAGTTTCGGAGGCATGACACATGAGTCCGACCCTGAAGAAATTCACGAGTCAGATAATCAGGAAGGGTGTTTGTAGTACCTTTGATGTATTCTATTTCAAAATCAAAAATACTTAAGATAGCTTGCCAACGGGCAAAAATTTGTTTTGATGCAAGGTTTTTTACATCTTTTTGTAAAATTTCTCTGGCTGACTTGCAATCAACCCGAATTAAAAATTTTTGATTTAATAAATCAGATTGAAATTTTGAAATACACAGGACAATAGCCAAAACTTCTTTCTTAATGGTAGAATAGTTTTGTTGGGCTTTGTTCCAGTGCTTTGATGTAAATGCAATGCAATTTTCTGTATGATGCATGCGTTGTTTGAGAACACCACCATAACCTAAGTCAGAGGCGTCGGTTTCTACAATCTTAAAGAGATTGGGATTTGGTAGATACAAACAGGGTAATACTTTTACCTGTTGCTTAATTTTTTTAACTAAATTGGTATGGATATCAGTCCATGGTGGAGGAGACTTTTTGAGTCTGTTATGAAGAGGTTTGGAAATTATACTGAGCTGAGGAAAAAAGTCAGCGACATAATTTAAACAACCCAAAAATCTTTGAAGTTGCGACTTCTCTAGGATTTGATTGGGGAATTTGTCAGCAAATTCGATGACTCGACAAATTGGTTTGATAGTTCCTTGAAAAATGTAATGGCCAAGGAATTTGATTTTAGTCTGAAATAGACAGATTTTTGTTTTGGAAATGGCTAGGCCGTTTCGTTTGATTATTTTGAAAAATATTTCAAGATGTTTGAAGTGTTGATCCACAGATTGGGAAAAGATAAGAACATCATCAATGTAGACAATGCAGAAATTTGAATAAGGATTGAAGATATCATTCATGATATTTTGAAACTCTGATGGAGCATTTTTGAGACCAAAGGGCATTACATTCCATTCATACTGCCCAAAGGGAACAGTGAAAGCCGTCTTGTAGCGATCACTAGGATTGATTTGGATTTGCCAAAATCCAGATTTCATATCAAATTTAGAAAAGATTTTCGCCGAATGAAGACGGGAGAGTAAATCTTTCTTATTTGGAATTGGATATCTGATCCATTGAAGAGCTTGATTAAGAGGTTTATAATTGATAACCAATCTTGGTGCGCCTTGCTCTATTTCAGAGGCTTTGTTAACGTAGAAAGCTGCGCAAGACCAAGGGCTTTTGCTCTTTCTGATTAAACCTTTGGACAAGAGGTCCTTGATTTCATTTTGACAATGAGTGACAAGATCGTGACTCATTTGAATTGGCCGAGCTTTGGTCGGGATTTGTCTGTCTGTAAAATCCTTTTCATAAGGAAGATTAACCATATGTTTCTTCCTATCCCAGAAAGCATTAGGGAGGTCAGAACAGATGGTAGATTGAAAACGATCAGAAAGACTGTTGATTCGATTTTTGACATGAGGGAGAGAAAGTTGACTCTCGATCTGTTTGAAGGAAATTTCTTCTTTGAGAAAGTTAATCTGGTTGAGTTTTCGATTAACTTGATTAATATTCTTATGGACAGGTTTGTCTAAGAATTTGAATAAGATTGTCTTTCCCAAATGTTGGGTGGTTATACCTTCACCGGAAATTTGAATAGGGAAGATAGTTTTGATAAACGGCGACCCTAAGATGACATCATTCTTAAGGTTTTTGATCAGGAGGAATGGAGTTTCTACCTGAAGATTATCCTTTTGGATGATTGCCGAAGGAAGCTTATACTGGATTTCTAGTTTCGATCCACTAGCAGTCCTAAGCCTTTCGGAAGTTTTATGGAAGTATTTGGTCGGAATAAGTCCTTCCAAAATACAATTTGAATCTGCTCCGGTATCAAATAGAGCAGTCGTTTTTAAGACAAAATCGTCTACGATGATGGTAACATCAATATAAAATTTTTGAATGCTACATTGATTAATAAGGTTGTTGAAGAGGTTATCTTCGTTTGATGAATTATGATCAGACTCATAATCCTGATTACAATTTTCATGGTTATCCGGAACCATGTTGTTAGATAAAGCTGCAGTTATTTGAGATATGATGGTCTCATGCAACTGTGATTGAGTTTTGAGTTCTCGGACCTCAGATTTGAGAGAACGGATTTCAGCCTGGAGGTCCTGAATAGTGACTGGTTTGGCTGAAGATTTTTCCAGTCGTTTAAGAGTTTGAGTAAGGTCAAACTTGTTATTGACAAACCTATTATCCGAACGCGTAGGTTTGGGTTTGGAAAGGATTGCCTTTAGTTTTTCAAGATACTCCTTCCTATCCTGAGGATCCTGGATAGATTCTAGAGCATCAAGCAACAGATTTTGCTCATCACTGTGAATGACATTGATGAGTGGAGATTCAGAACTTTCGCTGCTAGAGGAGGAAAGATCATCGTCAGCTTGGATTTCGTCAGAAGATGTCTTGGCGATATCATTTTCTTCTTCTGAGGAACTATCAGAAGAGTTTATTAGAAGATTGTTAAGTTGATCCTGGACAATAGGATCAAGATTGAGTTCACGAATCTTAGAGGAGACTCGACAAAATCTTGCTAAATGACCTTTACGGCCACACTTATAACAATTTCTAGTTTCTCTAGAAAGATTGGTATCCTTTTGAGGAGGATTAGTACTTCGTCGAGGAAGATTATGATCTGGAGGCCTACTGGGCTTTGAATGGAGATGACGAGTCTTGAATCTAGAGACTCTGCGATGAGGTCTATTCAGCTGTTGCTGAGAATGTTTTTTATGAGTAGTCTTTCCCGGATTTTTGGAACAAGGAAGACCGAATTGTTGGCAGAAATTACCCAAATCTCTGCGATTTTGAGCCTTTTCTCTGGCTAATTGTTTTTGAATGTTGTCATCTTGACAGATTTTAAGAGCAACCTTTTGAACATAAGCTATGATATTGCCATAACTTAACTGATCATAAGGGATTTCACCGTTAAACTGGGAACGGATCTTTTCCCTAACCTTATCTCCTAAAGATTTTGGGAGTCCAGCTAGGAAAGTTTCTTTCCAAAAAGGTTGGTGACAGTCATCTCTAGTGTAAACTCGAGTAAGGAAGGTGTCCCTATACCACCTAAAATTACCTAAGGTTTTACACTTAAGAGTTGAGAGGAGATCTCCGGAACGATCTTTGTAAATAGACGGATCTCCGATGAAATGTTTGACAATGGCCATGATTAAGGTATTTACAGCGTCGGGAATAGGCTTTCCCTTGTCGGTAAGGACGGTTCCTTCAGCGTCCGTTTTGACTGCCGTAAAGATTTCATGTTTCTCAGTGTCAGAAACATAATTATCCCACCAGCCTTTGAGTTGGCCAGAAAAGCCAGCGGTTAGGATTTCTACTATAGTCTCATCAGAGCTATCTAAAGCAGTCTGATATGCAGTGGAGACCATATTCATATGTTGGAGAGTATTAAGGATGTTATACTCAGTTTGACCATCTATGTTCCATTCATAGATTTGATTTGCGTTGAATGACCGAAGACTTTGATCATTCTTTTCCTCAAGAAGGAGATCAGGAGCAGTAGCTCGATTGTAATAGAGTTTAGAAGGCTGCCTCCAGTTAAGAGCCTTACTAATAACAGGATTGATTTGAGGAACAGACTTACTGCTAGATGCAGCATCCTCAGACTCGGAACCTATGGAAGAAGTTCCTAATTTGTTAATCCTAAGAGATTGGTCCTTTTGGGAGACACTCCTAGTGATTGGTCCTAGCTTAACAGATCCTACCTGTGAAGAACTAGGGGTATCAGGAATAACTATAGAGTTATCTGGATTGGATTTTTCTAAGGCTTTAGTCCAATTCTGATGAATAAGCCTAAATTTATTTCTAGTCTCGGTAGTTAGACTAAAAGGTTTGAACAAAGGCTTGGAAATGGAAGGGGTCTCATCGTTTTTAGTTCCTGAAAATGAGGCTTTTCCTACCAGATTTTCTCCTAAAATTTGGAGGTACTTGTTGGTATAATTGTTTTGTTCCATAAGGGCTTTAATGTCTTGGGCTCCTATGGTTTCATCTGATTTGTACTTAAAGGGCGAAGCTAAATACTTATCCTCTAAGTCTGGAATAAAATAACTGCTAGACGGAGGTAGGTCGGACTTAATGAGTTGACCATTCTTTCGGTGCCAGACAGTTATGGTATTGACAGAGAGATTTTCTGTGATTGTAATTGTCCAAGGAGGATAGATTTGGTTCCTATGAAGGTAGACATTTAACCAATCAAAGAAACAGACATGAGTTTGGACTTTGTTAAGAAATTCATAAAAAGAATCGATGATTTTTGACCTATGGTCACCCTTAAACTTGCTAAGAAACCATTTCCTCTGAGAGGTCCAAGTCTCAGAGTAGAATTCCTTACGAAGGGTTGGTTTGTCTATGGTGTAACTATTCATAGCTGACCATACTGCATTTCCGATTGAGTAGGAGAATGTATTTCAGAAGAGATGTCTTCCTCAGTCCTACTGTAGATATTTCTAGGGATAGAAGATGAGTTATCTAACCCTTGAAGATTGATTTCTGGAGTAATAATTCTGGGAATTGAACTCCGATTTGATTGGGAAGCTACAGAGAAAGATCTTCTGGCACTAGTATAGGCCGATCTAGAAGCTTCGGATCTAGAAGAGAAAGAATTTCTCCGATCAAAGATGATTTCTACCTTACCAGCCTCGGATTGTCTAATTTCCTGGAATTCAGGGGTTTGACGAGGAAGGGTTGGTGTAGCTTTTTCGAGTTGCCAAGAAGTTGGTAACTCTACCTCATCCCACTTGATGAGTTTGGGAACAGCAACATTTGCCCTAGTCATATCTGTGACAAACAAAGTTGTTTCCCGATCATTGGTTTTGAGAAGAACCCTTGAGTTACAAGTGTTCATGACCTTGTATTGGATTCGATAGAGAAGAGCTGCAGGGATAGAACCTTCTTTCATGTTTAACCCATGCAGACGAATGTTTAGAAACAATGAATCTAAGACATTTCTATCTAAAAGACTCACAGTTTTGTTTGGAAAACAATTGAAATAAACAGGACCATGTCCTAGACTGGTTTCTACGGTTCCTATGAGGGAATCGTGAAAATCATTATGCCTAATATCGCGAAGGCACATGAGGATTGAGGCGTTAAGACCTTCCCTAACAAGGGGCTTGACAGCTACTTGAACACATCCTATGTGGAGGTATTTGTACTTCCTAGAATGTTCAGCTATCGATTGTTTGGTTAGAAGGTGGAATTCTTCACCGGCTTGGGGATCCAAAGGGATATTATTTTCTGCAGTCCTAATGATGTAGTCGGAACTACGGACATGTTTGGATTCGTCAGGAATATAGAGTTCATCCTGAGGGATTTTAGGGATTTCCCAATTATCTATGGCTTGATTGATATCCTCGAAACAGACTTCCTCTTCGAAGATGTTATTTTTGGGAGGTATTTCCTCAACCGATTGATTTTGCTCAGTGAGCAAATTGTTGGAAGAAGGAGAAGAAGATGAAGAAGATTTAATAGAAAAGCGACGAGAGAGGGAGCGAAGAAAAGAACTCATTTTTTTAGAAATCTTCTAGTATCATTACCTTCACTTGGTTCGATAAAAATCTATTATTCTGGATCTAAATCTAGTTTTAACAAAAAAAATTATCATTCAAAGGTATTCCAGTTTCCAGGTTACAGAATTTTTTTTTTTTTTTTTTTTTTTTTTTTTTTTTTTTTTATATAGCAGAAAGATAAACTTACCGAATTACAAAATATACAAAACATTATCTCTTTCTAAATTACTTCATCCATGAAATAATCATCCATGGTAGAGACATCCGGCAAAGGCACATAGGCAACATGGACTTACCGCCTCCCTCGGGCCTTACTGCCAATCCAGCCCCAGGCCAAACCGTTGACACCATGAATCATTACTCAAAGAAGTCATAATATCAAAAGAGGTAAACAAAGCTAACAACGAAAATATTCACACAGAAGAAAAGAGAAAAGAAAACAGAAACGAGCTGGATTTACAAGGCGGTAGTCCGCGCAAGTACCAGTTTTCTGCGTCACACCTCATGAGTTTTTCAACCCGACGAGGCTTACAAAACCGCAGTTTTCGAAAATCAAGGGCAAATACCCAGGTTTTCAAAAGAAAGAAGAACAGAATAAAAGTCTGCATCCCCAGAACAGAATAGCGTTAAATCATAATTTGAATGATAAATTAAACTTAGATCCAGAACAATAAAGTCCTATTTCCCCATCAGGCTCTGATACCAGAAACCCAAGGATCTACAAACTAGGAGAAAATAGGAAAAATGCTATGCATGAACAGATAAGCCCGGATGTTACACGGCGGTAATCCGCTCAAGACCGGATGTTATGCTAATGCATGAAACAGTTATACCAGAGCACAAGGCCGGAATATGCAGAAAGTATGCAGCAGAAAGCAGAAATAATACAAAAAGGTTGTATTGATTGAAGAGAATTACAGAGTAGAGAGAAGAGAGAGGAGAGAGATGCTCCGAGTTTCCGTTCGAGCCTCCCTCACAATCACCCTCGATTCCAATTGGAAACTGGAATACCTTTGAATGATAATTTTTTTTTTTAAAACTAGATTTAGATCCAGAATAATAGATTTTTATCGAACCAAGTGAAGGTAATGATACTAGAAGATTTCTAAAAAAATGAGGCTTTTCCTACCAGATTTTCTCCTAAAATTTGGAGGTACTTGTTGGTATAATTGTTTTGTTCCATAAGGGCTTTAATGTCTTGGGCTCCTATGGTTTCATCTGATTTGTACTTAAAGGGCGAAGCTAAATACTTATCCTCTAAGTCTGGAATAAAATAACTGCTAGACGGAGGTAGGTCGGACTTAATGAGTTGACCATTCTTTCGGTGCCAGACAGTTATGGTATTGACAGAGAGATTTTCTGTGATTGTAATTGTCCAAGGAGGATAGATTTGGTTCCTATGAAGGTAGACATTTAACCAATCAAAGAAACAGACATGAGTTTGGACTTTGTTAAGAAATTCATAAAAAGAATCGATGATTTTTGACCTATGGTCACCCTTAAACTTGCTAAGAAACCATTTCCTCTGAGAGGTCCAAGTCTCAGAGTAGAATTCCTTACGAAGGGTTGGTTTGTCTATGGTGTAACTATTCATAGCTGACCATACTGCATTTCCGATTGAGTAGGAGAATGTATTTCAGAAGAGATGTCTTCCTCAGTCCTACTGTAGATATTTCTAGGGATAGAAGATGAGTTATCTAACCCTTGAAGATTGATTTCTGGAGTAATAATTCTGGGAATTGAACTCCGATTTGATTGGGAAGCTACAGAGAAAGATCTTCTGGCACTAGTATAGGCCGATCTAGAAGCTTCGGATCTAGAAGAGAAAGAATTTCTCCGATCAAAGATGATTTCTACCTTACCAGCCTCGGATTGTCTAATTTCCTGGAATTCAGGGGTTTGACGAGGAAGGGTTGGTGTAGCTTTTTCGAGTTGCCAAGAAGTTGGTAACTCTACCTCATCCCACTTGATGAGTTTGGGAACAGCAACATTTGCCCTAGTCATATCTGTGACAAACAAAGTTGTTTCCCGATCATTGGTTTTGAGAAGAACCCTTGAGTTACAAGTGTTCATGACCTTGTATTGGATTCGATAGAGAAGAGCTGCAGGGATAGAACCTTCTTTCATGTTTAACCCATGCAGACGAATGTTTAGAAACAATGAATCTAAGACATTTCTATCTAAAAGACTCACAGTTTTGTTTGGAAAACAATTGAAATAAACAGGACCATGTCCTAGACTGGTTTCTACGGTTCCTATGAGGGAATCGTGAAAATCATTATGCCTAATATCGCGAAGGCACATGAGGATTGAGGCGTTAAGACCTTCCCTAACAAGGGGCTTGACAGCTACTTGAACACATCCTATGTGGAGGTATTTGTACTTCCTAGAATGTTCAGCTATCGATTGTTTGGTTAGAAGGTGGAATTCTTCACCGGCTTGGGGATCCAAAGGGATATTATTTTCTGCAGTCCTAATGATGTAGTCGGAACTACGGACATGTTTGGATTCGTCAGGAATATAGAGTTCATCCTGAGGGATTTTAGGGATTTCCCAATTATCTATGGCTTGATTGATATCCTCGAAACAGACTTCCTCTTCGAAGATGTTATTTTTGGGAGGTATTTCCTCAACCGATTGATTTTGCTCAGTGAGCAAATTGTTGGAAGAAGGAGAAGAAGATGAAGAAGATTTAATAGAAAAGCGACGAGAGAGGGAGCGAAGAAAAGAACTCATTTTTTTAGAAATCTTCTAGTATCATTACCTTCACTTGGTTCGATAAAAATCTATTATTCTGGATCTAAATCTAGTTTTAACAAAAAAAATTATCATTCAAAGGTATTCCAGTTTCCAGGTTACAGAATTTTTTTTTTTTTTTTTTTTTTTTTTTTTTTTTTTATATAGCAGAAAGATAAACTTACCGAATTACAAAATATACAAAACATTATCTCTTTCTAAATTACTTCATCCATGAAATAATCATCCATGGTAGAGACATCCGGCAAAGGCACATAGGCAACATGGACTTACCGCCTCCCTCGGGCCTTACTGCCAATCCAGCCCCAGGCCCAAACCGTTGACACCATGAATCATTACTCAAAGAAGTCATAATATCAAAAGAGGTAAACAAAGCTAACAACGAAAATATTCACACAGAAGAAAAGAGAAAAGAAAACAGAAACGAGCTGGATTTACAAGGCGGTAGTCCGCGCAGTACCAGTTTTCTGCGTCACACCTCATGAGTTTTTCAACCCGACGAGGCTTACAAAACCGCAGTTTTCGAAAATCAAGGGCAAATACCCAGGTTTTCAAAAGAAAGAAGAACAGAATAAAAGTCTGCATCCCCAGAACAGAATAGCGTTAAATCATAATTTGAATGATAAATTAAACTTAGATCCAGAACAATAAAGTCCTATTTCCCCATCAGGCTCTGATACCAGAAACCCAAGGATCTACAAACTAGGAGAAAATAGGAAAAATGCTATGCATGAACAGATAAGCCCGGATGTTACACGGCGGTAATCCGCTCAAGACCGGATGTTATGCTAATGCATGAAACAGTTATACCAGAGCACAAGGCCGGAATATGCAGAAAGTATGCAGCAGAAAGCAGAAATAATACAAAAAGGTTGTATTGATTGAAGAGAATTACAGAGTAGAGAGAAGAGAGAGGAGAGAGATGCTCCGAGTTTCCGTTCGAGCCTCCCTCACAATCACCCTCGATTCCAATTGGAAACTGGAATACCTTTGAATGATAATTTTTTTTTTTAAAACTAGATTTAGATCCAGAATAATAGATTTTTATCGAACCAAGTGAAGGTAATGATACTAGAAGATTTCTAAAAAAATGAGGCTTTTCCTACCAGATTTTCTCCTAAAATTTGGAGGTACTTGTTGGTATAATTGTTTTGTTCCATAAGGGCTTTAATGTCTTGGGCTCCTATGGTTTCATCTGATTTGTACTTAAAGGGCGAAGCTAAATACTTATCCTCTAAGTCTGGAATAAAATAACTGCTAGACGGAGGTAGGTCGGACTTAATGAGTTGACCATTCTTTCGGTGCCAGACAGTTATGGTATTGACAGAGAGATTTTCTGTGATTGTAATTGTCCAAGGAGGATAGATTTGGTTCCTATGAAGGTAGACATTTAACCAATCAAAGAAACAGACATGAGTTTGGACTTTGTTAAGAAATTCATAAAAAGAATCGATGATTTTTGACCTATGGTCACCCTTAAACTTGCTAAGAAACCATTTCCTCTGAGAGGTCCAAGTCTCAGAGTAGAATTCCTTACGAAGGGTTGGTTTGTCTATGGTGTAACTATTCATAGCTGACCATACTGCATTTCCGATTGAGTAGGAGAATGTATTTCAGAAGAGATGTCTTCCTCAGTCCTACTGTAGATATTTCTAGGGATAGAAGATGAGTTATCTAACCCTTGAAGATTGATTTCTGGAGTAATAATTCTGGGAATTGAACTCCGATTTGATTGGGAAGCTACAGAGAAAGATCTTCTGGCACTAGTATAGGCCGATCTAGAAGCTTCGGATCTAGAAGAGAAAGAATTTCTCCGATCAAAGATGATTTCTACCTTACCAGCCTCGGATTGTCTAATTTCCTGGAATTCAGGGGTTTGACGAGGAAGGGTTGGTGTAGCTTTTTCGAGTTGCCAAGAAGTTGGTAACTCTACCTCATCCCACTTGATGAGTTTGGGAACAGCAACATTTGCCCTAGTCATATCTGTGACAAACAAAGTTGTTTCCCGATCATTGGTTTTGAGAAGAACCCTTGAGTTACAAGTGTTCATGACCTTGTATTGGATTCGATAGAGAAGAGCTGCAGGGATAGAACCTTCTTTCATGTTTAACCCATGCAGACGAATGTTTAGAAACAATGAATCTAAGACATTTCTATCTAAAAGACTCACAGTTTTGTTTGGAAAACAATTGAAATAAACAGGACCATGTCCTAGACTGGTTTCTACGGTTCCTATGAGGGAATCGTGAAAATCATTATGCCTAATATCGCGAAGGCACATGAGGATTGAGGCGTTAAGACCTTCCCTAACAAGGGGCTTGACAGCTACTTGAACACATCCTATGTGGAGGTATTTGTACTTCCTAGAATGTTCAGCTATCGATTGTTTGGTTAGAAGGTGGAATTCTTCACCGGCTTGGGGATCCAAAGGGATATTATTTTCTGCAGTCCTAATGATGTAGTCGGAACTACGGACATGTTTGGATTCGTCAGGAATATAGAGTTCATCCTGAGGGATTTTAGGGATTTCCCAATTATCTATGGCTTGATTGATATCCTCGAAACAGACTTCCTCTTCGAAGATGTTATTTTTGGGAGGTATTTCCTCAACCGATTGATTTTGCTCAGTGAGCAGATTGTTGGAAGAAGGAGAAGAAGATGAAGAAGATTTAATAGAAAAGCGACGAGAGAGGGAGCGAAGAAAAGAACTCATTTTTTTAGAAATCTTCTAGTATCATTACCTTCACTTGGTTCGATAAAAATCTATTATTCTGGATCTAAATCTAGTTTTAACAAAAAAAATTATCATTCAAAGGTATTCCAGTTTCCAGGTTACAGAATTTTTTTTTTTTTTTTTTTTTTTTTTTTTTTTATATAGCAGAAAGATAAACTTACCGAATTACAAAATATACAAAACATTATCTCTTTCTAAATTACTTCATCCATGAAATAATCATCCATGGTAGAGACATCCGGCAAAGGCACATAGGCAACATGGACTTACCGCCTCCCTCGGGCCTTATTGCCAATCCAGCCCCAGGCCAAACCGTTGACACCATGAATCATTACTCAAAGAAGTCATAATATCAAAAGAGGTAAACAAAGCTAACAACGAAAATATTCACACAGAAGAAAAGAGAAAAGAAAACAGAAACGAGCTGGATTTACAAGGCGGTAGTCCGCGCAGTACCAGTTTTCTGCGTCACACCTCATGAGTTTTTCAACCCGACGAGGCTTACAAAACCGCAGTTTTCGAAAATCAAGGGCAAATACCCAGGTTTTCAAAAGAAAGAAGAACAGAATAAAAGTCTGCATCCCCAGAACAGAATAGCGTTAAATCATAATTTGAATGATAAATTAAACTTAGATCCAGAACAATAAAGTCCTATTTCCCCAGAAAATCATGAAAAATAGGACTTTATTGTTCTGGATCTAAGTTTAATTTATCAGATTTTGGCTCTCCTCTCTACTGACTCAGAAGCCAGTTCATCAAAAGGAAAGTCAAAGAAAGAAGAAAGTTCGTCTGGATCCTCTTCCTCCGGTTCATTTTACCAGATCGAGGAATCTGACGAAGACTGATTCAAATCCACGCAAGCATTTTTGCGGATAAATTACTATTCAATCACTGTTCAAATACTGTTCAATCACTGTGCATTATTGCGGAGCCGCCAAACACTGTACACTGTACACTGTTCACTGTAGCGGAAAAATTGAGTTACTGTTGTAATAGTTAAATTTACTGTTGTAATAGTAACTTGTAAAATTCTATAAATTGGAATCGAGGGTGATTGTGAAGGGGGCTCGAACGAAAACTCGGAGCATCTCTCTCCTCTCTCTTCTCTCTACTCTGTAATTCTCTTCAATCAATACAACCTTTTTGTATTATTTCTGCTTTCTGCTGCATACTTTCTGCATATTCCGGCCTTGTGCTCTGGTATAACTGTTTCATGCATTAGCAGAACATCCGGTCTTGAGCGGATTACCGCCGTGTAACATCCGGGCTTATCTGTTCATGCATAGCATTTTTCCTATTTTCTCCTAGTTTGTAGATCCTTGGGTTTCTATGAACTGGCTTCTGAGTCAGTAGAGAGGAGAGCCAAAATCTGATGAAGATTCTTTGCCAAGGCTTCATCATCTGTTGAGGCTGCAAGGGCAGCTGCAATCTTGGCCTTGCGATTGAGGAATTGGCAGGTCTCTGGGTCTGCCGATTTGAGGCTTTTTGGGTTCTTCTGGAACCATAAAGCCACTCCCTGTGAATTGGCATGGGAAGCGTTAAACTGATCCCACCACTTGACGGAAGCTTGTTTTCCCAGCATTGGCAATAGCTTAGGATTTGTTGCATTTTTCTGGTATTGGTGTTGCCATGCAAAAATCCATGCTAAGGAAAAATTTGAGAAGAATCGAAGAGATGGATGAAACAGATTATTCCCTTCTTCAACTCTTGACTTGAACTGATTGAATCCGACCTTTACTTCTTCAGGAAGGATAGATTGGATGGGTCCGAAGAAATCCCACCACTCAGCAAACCACTGAGGGAAGAAGTAACGAACATTTTTCTTAAAGTAAATCAGCCACGAGTGCCGATTATGTTTGTTTTGAAACCAAAAAATATTGGTCCAAGCTTGAATATAATCCCAGTAAGTGTAACCAATCGGGTCAAAAGGCTGGGAGAATTTTCTTACTTGGTTTGGTTTTGATTCAAAATCTTTAAAAGTAAGAACTTTTAAAATTTGAAAAGTGGAATGTGTGATAACAGTGTTATCATTTTTATCAAAATTATGTTTTATTGAAACAGATTTCGAATCCACCAAGATAAATTCATAAAACTTTCTAGTCTTATTGAGACTAAGAGGTTTAAATAAAAATGTTGGTGGAAAGATTTTTTCGCAAATCTTGTTTGGATTGGAATCCCAGAATTCTGGTTCCATTTGGATTGTTGGATGAAATCTTCCTTCTTTTGGTTGATAGGAAGAAGGTCGTTTTTGAGCAATTGGCTGAGGCTGCTCTACCAATGCTTTTGGATTCAGGGTTATTTTTGATTGGGCTATGTCTGAAATAATGGATTTCAGATTTTGGTCCCAGAAGAGGTCATCTGTTTCTTCTGAAAAAATTTGTTTCCATGATCTGGATGGAAGATTGGTTAGCCCACAGTCTTGAAGGGCTTGCAAGGTTGGGATAGCCATCGCATAATCGGATGGTTTGGTGGCTAGGGTAGAAGACCCTTTTACTATTTGCGGAGTAGATGACCCCATTTTGGTGATGGCTTGCTGAGTTGATGACTCAGACTTAATGATAGCCTGCTGGGTTGAAGACCCAGGCTGGGTTGATGACCCTAGATTGGCAGTTTGTGTGGCGACTTGGATAGTCTGGGTATCCTCAATGGAGGATGATTTTTCTGTCCGGGATGATCCCCGAACCGCTTTCCCCCGGCCCCGAGAAGAGGCGACCTTCATTTTTAGTTTCGGAGGCATGACACATGAGTCCGACCCTGAAGAAATTCACGAGTCAGATAATCAGGAAGGGTGTTTGTAGTACCTTTGATGTATTCTATTTCAAAATCAAAAATACTTAAGATAGCTTGCCAACGGGCAAAAATTTGTTTTGATGCAAGGTTTTTTACATCTTTTTGTAAAATTTCTCTGGCTGACTTGCAATCAACCCGAATTAAAAATTTTTGATTTAATAAATCAGATTGAAATTTTGAAATACACAGGACAATAGCCAAAACTTCTTTCTTAATGGTAGAATAGTTTTGTTGGGCTTTGTTCCAGTGCTTTGATGTAAATGCAATGCAATTTTCTGTATGATGCATGCGTTGTTTGAGAACACCACCATAACCTAAGTCAGAGGCGTCGGTTTCTACAATCTTAAAGAGATTGGGATTTGGTAGATACAAACAGGGTAATACTTTTACCTGTTGCTTAATTTGTTTAACTAAATTGGTATGGATATCAGTCCATGGTGGAGGAGACTTTTTGAGTCTGTTATGAAGAGGTTTGGAAATTATACTGAGCTGAGGAAAAAAGTCAGCGACATAATTTAAACAACCCAAAAATCTTTGAAGTTGCGACTTCTCTAGGATTTGATTGGGGAATTTGTCAGCAAATTCGATGACTCGACAAATTGGTTTGATAGTTCCTTGAAAAATGTAATGGCCAAGGAATTTGATTTTAGTCTGAAATAGACAGATTTTTGTTTTGGAAATGGCTAGGCCGTTTCGTTTGATTATTTTGAAAAATATTTCAAGATGTTTGAAGTGTTGATCCACAGATTGGGAAAAGATAAGAACATCATCAATGTAGACAATGCAGAAATTTGAATAAGGATTGAAGATATCATTCATGATATTTTGAAACTCTGATGGAGCATTTTTGAGACCAAAGGGCATTACATTCCATTCATACTGCCCAAAGGGAACAGTGAAAGCCGTCTTGTAGCGATCACTAGGATTGATTTGGATTTGCCAAAATCCAGATTTCATATCAAATTTAGAAAAGATTTTCGCCGAATGAAGACGGGAGAGTAAATCTTTCTTATTTGGAATTGGATATCTGATCCATTGAAGAGCTTGATTAAGAGGTTTATAATTGATAACCAATCTTGGTGCGCCTCGCTCTATTTCAGAGGCTTTGTTAACGTAGAAAGCTGCGCAAGACCAAGGGCTTTTGCTCTTTCTGATTAAACCTTTGGACAAGAGGTCCTTGATTTCATTTTGACAATGAGTGACAAGATCGTGACTCATTTGAATTGGCCGAGCTTTGGTCGGGATTTGTCTGTCTGTAAAATCCTTTTCATAAGGAAGATTAACCATATGTTTCTTCCTATCCCAGAAAGCATTAGGGAGGTCAGAACAGATGGTAGATTGAAAACGATCAGAAAGACTGTTGATTCGATTTTTGACATGAGGGAGAGAAAGTTGACTCTCGATCTGTTTGAAGGAAATTTCTTCTTTGAGAAAGTTAATCTGGTTGAGTTTTCGATTAACTTGATTAATATTCTTATGGACAGGTTTGTCTAAGAATTTGAATAAGATTGTCTTTCCCAAATGTTGGGTGGTTATACCTTCACCGGAAATTTGAATAGGGAAGATAGTTTTGATAAACGGCGACCCTAAGATGACATCATTCTTAAGGTTTTTGATCAGGAGGAATGGAGTTTCTACCTGAAGATTATCCTTTTGGATGATTGCCGAAGGAAGCTTATACTGGATTTCTAGTTTCGATCCACTAGCAGTCCTAAGCCTTTCGGAAGTTTTATGGAAGTATTTGGTCGGAATAAGTCCTTCCAAAATACAATTTGAATCTGCTCCGGTATCAAATAGAGCAGTCGTTTTTAAGACAAAATCGTCTACGATGATGGTAACATCAATATAAAATTTTTGAATGCTACATTGATTAATAAGGTTGTTGAAGAGGTTATCTTCGTTTGATGAATTATGATCAGACTCATAATCCTGATTACAATTTTCATGGTTATCCGGAACCATGTTGTTAGATAAAGCTGCAGTTATTTGAGATATGATGGTCTCATGCAACTGTGATTGAGTTTTGAGTTCTCGGACCTCAGATTTGAGAGAACGGATTTCAGCCTGGAGGTCCTGAATAGTGACTGGTTTGGCTGAAGATTTTTCCAGTCGTTTAAGAGTTTGAGTAAGGTCAAACTTGTTATTGACAAACCTATTATCCGAACGCGTAGGTTTGGGTTTGGAAAGGATTGCCTTTAGTTTTTCAAGATACTCCTTCCTATCCTGAGGATCCTGGATAGATTCTAGAGCATCAAGCAACAGATTTTGCTCATCACTGTGAATGACATTGATGAGTGGAGATTCAGAACTTTCGCTGCTAGAGGAGGAAAGATCATCGTCAGCTTGGATTTCGTCAGAAGATGTCTTGGCGATATCATTTTCTTCTTCTGAGGAACTATCAGAAGAGTTTATTAGAAGATTGTTAAGTTGATCCTGGACAATAGGATCAAGATTGAGTTCACGAATCTTAGAGGAGACTCGACAAAATCTTGCTAAATGACCTTTACGGCCACACTTATAACAATTTCTAGTTTCTCTAGAAAGATTGGTATCCTTTTGAGGAGGATTAGTACTTCGTCGAGGAAGATTATGATCTGGAGGCCTACTGGGCTTTGAATGGAGATGACGAGTCTTGAATCTAGAGACTCTGCGATGAGGTCTATTCAGCTGTTGCTGAGAATGTTTTTTATGAGTAGTCTTTCCCGGATTTTTGGAACAAGGAAGACCGAATTGTTGGCAGAAATTACCCAAATCTCTGCGATTTTGAGCCTTTTCTCTGGCTAATTGTTTTTGAATGTTGTCATCTTGACAGATTTTAAGAGCAACCTTTTGAACATAAGCTATGATATTGCCATAACTTAACTGATCATAAGGGATTTCACCGTTAAACTGGGAACGGATCTTTTCCCTAACCTTATCTCCTAAAGATTTTGGGAGTCCAGCTAGGAAAGTTTCTTTCCAAAAAGGTTGGTGACAGTCATCTCTAGTGTAAACTCGAGTAAGGAAGGTGTCCCTATACCACCTAAAATTACCTAAGGTTTTACACTTAAGAGTTGAGAGGAGATCTCCGGAACGATCTTTGTAAATAGACGGATCTCCGATGAAATGTTTGACAATGGCCATGATTAAGGTATTTACAGCGTCGGGAATAGGCTTTCCCTTGTCGGTAAGGACGGTTCCTTCAGCGTCCGTTTTGACTGCCGTAAAGATTTCATGTTTCTCAGTGTCAGAAACATAATTATCCCACCAGCCTTTGAGTTGGCCAGAAAAGCCAGCGGTTAGGATTTCTACTATAGTCTCATCAGAGCTATCTAAAGCAGTCTGATATGCAGTGGAGACCATAGTCATATGTTGGAGAGTATTAAGGATGTTATACTCAGTTTGACCATCTATGTTCCATTCATAGATTTGATTTGCGTTGAATGACCGAAGACTTTGATCATTCTTTTCCTCAAGAAGGAGATCAGGAGCAGTAGCTCGATTGTAATAGAGTTTAGAAGGCTGCCTCCAGTTAAGAGCCTTACTAATAACAGGATTGATTTGAGGAACAGACTTACTGCTAGATGCAGCATCCTCAGACTCGGAACCTATGGAAGAAGTTCCTAATTTGTTAATCCTAAGAGATTGGTCCTTTTGGGAGACACTCCTAGTGATTGGTCCTAGCTTAACAGATCCTACCTGTGAAGAACTAGGGGTATCAGGAATAACTATAGAGTTATCTGGATTGGATTTTTCTAAGGCTTTAGTCCAATTCTGATGAATAAGCCTAAATTTATTTCTAGTCTCGGTAGTTAGACTAAAAGGTTTGAACAAAGGCTTGGAAATGGAAGGGGTCTCATCGTTTTTAGTTCCTGAAAATGAGGCTTTTCCTACCAGATTTTCTCCTAAAATTTGGAGGTACTTGTTGGTATAATTGTTTTGTTCCATAAGGGCTTTAATGTCTTGGGCTCCTATGGTTTCATCTGATTTGTACTTAAAGGGCGAAGCTAAATACTTATCCTCTAAGTCTGGAATAAAATAACTGCTAGACGGAGGTAGGTCGGACTTAATGAGTTGACCATTCTTTCGGTGCCAGACAGTTATGGTATTGACAGAGAGATTTTCTGTGATTGTAATTGTCCAAGGAGGATAGATTTGGTTCCTATGAAGGTAGACATTTAACCAATCAAAGAAACAGACATGAGTTTGGACTTTGTTAAGAAATTCATAAAAAGAATCGATGATTTTTGACCTATGGTCACCCTTAAACTTGCTAAGAAACCATTTCCTCTGAGAGGTCCAAGTCTCAGAGTAGAATTCCTTACGAAGGGTTGGTTTGTCTATGGTGTAACTATTCATAGCTGACCATACTGCATTTCCGATTGAGTAGGAGAATGTATTTCAGAAGAGATGTCTTCCTCAGTCCTACTGTAGATATTTCTAGGGATAGAAGATGAGTTATCTAACCCTTGAAGATTGATTTCTGGAGTAATAATTCTGGGAATTGAACTCCGATTTGATTGGGAAGCTACAGAGAAAGATCTTCTGGCACTAGTATAGGCCGATCTAGAAGCTTCGGATCTAGAAGAGAAAGAATTTCTCCGATCAAAGATGATTTCTACCTTACCAGCCTCGGATTGTCTAATTTCCTGGAATTCAGGGGTTTGACGAGGAAGGGTTGGTGTAGCTTTTTCGAGTTGCCAAGAAGTTGGTAACTCTACCTCATCCCACTTGATGAGTTTGGGAACAGCAACATTTGCCCTAGTCATATCTGTGACAAACAAAGTTGTTTCCCGATCATTGGTTTTGAGAAGAACCCTTGAGTTACAAGTGTTCATGACCTTGTATTGGATTCGATAGAGAAGAGCTGCAGGGATAGAACCTTCTTTCATGTTTAACCCATGCAGACGAATGTTTAGAAACAATGAATCTAAGACATTTCTATCTAAAAGACTCACAGTTTTGTTTGGAAAACAATTGAAATAAACAGGACCATGTCCTAGACTGGTTTCTACGGTTCCTATGAGGGAATCGTGAAAATCATTATGCCTAATATCGCGAAGGCACATGAGGATTGAGGCGTTAAGACCTTCCCTAACAAGGGGCTTGACAGCTACTTGAACACATCCTATGTGGAGGTATTTGTACTTCCTAGAATGTTCAGCTATCGATTGTTTGGTTAGAAGGTGGAATTCTTCACCGGCTTGGGGATCCAAAGGGATATTATTTTCTGCAGTCCTAATGATGTAGTCGGAACTACGGACATGTTTGGATTCGTCAGGAATATAGAGTTCATCCTGAGGGATTTTAGGGATTTCCCAATTATCTATGGCTTGATTGATATCCTCGAAACAGACTTCCTCTTCGAAGATGTTATTTTTGGGAGGTATTTCCTCAACCGATTGATTTTGCTCAGTGAGCAAATTGTTGGAAGAAGGAGAAGAAGATGAAGAAGATTTAATAGAAAAGCGACGAGAGAGGGAGCGAAGAAAAGAACTCATTTTTTTAGAAATCTTCTAGTATCATTACCTTCACTTGGTTCGATAAAAATCTATTATTCTGGATCTAAATCTAGTTTTAACAAAAAAAATTATCATTCAAAGGTATTCCAGTTTCCAGGTTACAGAATTTTTTTTTTTTTTTTTTTTTTTTTTTTTTTTTTTTTATATAGCAGAAAGATAAACTTACCGAATTACAAAATATACAAAACATTATCTCTTTCTAAATTACTTCATCCATGAAATAATCATCCATGGTAGAGACATCCGGCAAAGGCACATAGGCAACATGGACTTACCGCCTCCCTCGGGCCTTACTGCCAATCCAGCCCCAGGCCAAACCGTTGACACCATGAATCATTACTCAAAGAAGTCATAATATCAAAAGAGGTAAACAAAGCTAACAACGAAAATATTCACACAGAAGAAAAGAGAAAAGAAAACAGAAACGAGCTGGATTTACAAGGCGGTAGTCCGCGCAGTACCAGTTTTCTGCGTCACACCTCATGAGTTTTTCAACCCGACGAGGCTTACAAAACCGCAGTTTTCGAAAATCAAGGGCAAATACCCAGGTTTTCAAAAGAAAGAAGAACAGAATAAAAGTCTGCATCCCCAGAACAGAATAGCGTTAAATCATAATTTGAATGATAAATTAAACTTAGATCCAGAACAATAAAGTCCTATTTCCCCATCAGGCTCTGATACCAGAAACCCAAGGATCTACAAACTAGGAGAAAATAGGAAAAATGCTATGCATGAACAGATAAGCCCGGATGTTACACGGCGGTAATCCGCTCAAGACCGGATGTTATGCTAATGCATGAAACAGTTATACCAGAGCACAAGGCCGGAATATGCAGAAAGTATGCAGCAGAAAGCAGAAATAATACAAAAAGGTTGTATTGATTGAAGAGAATTACAGAGTAGAGAGAAGAGAGAGGAGAGAGATGCTCTGAGTTTTCGTTCGAGCCCCCTTCACAATCACCCTCGATTCCAATTTATAGAATTTTACAAGTTACTATTACAACAGTAAATTTAACTATTACAACAGTAACTCAATTTTTCCGCTACAGTGAACAGTGTACAGTGTACAGTGTTTGGCGGCTCCGCAATAATGCACAGTGATTGAACAGTATTTGAACAGTGATTGAATAGTAATTTATCCGCAAAAATGCTTGCGTGGATTTGAATCAGTCTTCGTCAGATTCCTCGATCTGGTAAAATGAACCGGAGGAAGAGGATCCAGACGAACTTTCTTCTTTCTTTGACTTTCCTTTTGATGAACTGGCTTCTGAGTCAGTAGAGAGGAGAGCCAAAATCTGATGAAGATTCTTTGCCAAGGCTTCATCATCTGTTGAGGCTGCAAGGGCAGCTGCAATCTTGGCCTTGCGATTGAGGAATTGGCAGGTCTCTGGGTCTGCCGATTTGAGGCTTTTTGGGTTCTTCTGGAACCATAAAGCCACTCCCTGTGAATTGGCATGGGAAGCGTTAAACTGATCCCACCACTTGACGGAAGCTTGTTTTCCCAGCATTGGCAATAGCTTAGGATTTGTTGCATTTTTCTGGTATTGGTGTTGCCATGCAAAAATCCATGCTAAGGAAAAATTTGAGAAGAATCGAAGAGATGGATGAAACGGATTATTCCCTTCTTCAACTCTTGACTTGAACTGATTGAATCCGACCTTTACTTCTTCAGGAAGGATAGATTGGATGGGTCCGAAGAAATCCCACCACTCAGCAAACCACTGAGGGAAGAAGTAACGAACATTTTTCTTAAAGTAAATCAGCCACGAGTGCCGATTATGTTTGTTTTGAAACCAAAAAATATTGGTCCAAGCTTGAATATAATCCCAGTAAGTGTAACCAATCGGGTCAAAAGGCTGGGAGAATTTTCTTACTTGGTTTGGTTTTGATTCAAAATCTTTAAAAGTAAGAACTTTTAAAATTTGAAAAGTGGAATGTGTGATAACAGTGTTATCATTTTTATCAAAATTATGTTTTATTGAAACAGATTTCGAATCCACCAAGATAAATTCATAAAACTTTCTAGTCTTATTGAGACTAAGAGGTTTAAATAAAAATGTTGGTGGAAAGATTTTTTCGCAAATCTTGTTTGGATTGGAATCCCAGAATTCTGGTTCCATTTGGATTGTTGGATGAAATCTTCCTTCTTTTGGTTGATAGGAAGAAGGTCGTTTTTGAGCAATTGGCTGAGGCTGCTCTACCAATGCTTTTGGATTCAGGGTTATTTTTGATTGGGCTATGTCTGAAATTTATATATATATATATATATAATATGAGAGTGAAAGGATAAAATCTCAGCCAATCAAAGAAGAAAGAGAAGAATATCCGAAAAATCTCAGTCATTAACAGAGGAGAGATAAAAAAGAATAACAGATAATAAATGTTTGAAGAAAGAGAATGAGTGGTTAATGTCAACCATTAATTTTTATTCCAATGGCTATGATTTGTTCCTCTCACTCTGATGCAATCCTACCTATCAAGGGCCCTCTCACTAGGGCAATGGCTAGGAGGATTGAAGAGGACTTAGTCCAGAAAGACTCATCAAGACCCCAGCTCATGATGGAGATAGATATTTTAGGCCATAGTCCTTAGTTTTCCTCTTGTAAATATTAATTATCTTTTAATTCCCTTTTAGGCCTTGTATTTTGGCCCTTTATTTTAGTTTCTAGAGTTTAGGGTGTAATTAGCTTAGGAAGGGAGGTGAGGGGAGTAAAGGGCCTAATAACACAAAGGAGTGTGGATCTCTTTCCACACCCCCTTGATTAGACCGTGACACTCCTTAGCTTAGGCTAGGCACCACTTTTAGTGGGCCTAAGAGGGATTAGTGCTCCTAATACTAATTAGGCTCAAGTCCCACATTGCCTAGTTTTGAGTGTCTTGCTCCCTCTTTGGGCTATAAATACACCTAGTCTCTCTTGTACAAAGCACACTTGATTGAATGAAGTAAGACTCTTTTTGAGCAATTTATTCTTGAGTGTCATTGATAATCCTCTCTCTTGAGGAATCTCTCCCTTAAAGCTTTTATCAAGGGACCTCTCCCTTGTGGCAAGCAACATAAAATTTTTTGACTCATCTTTCTCCTAGAAAGTGGCGTCAACCCTCTCCCATTTCTAACCTCTCCATCCTCCATTTTCTTAGAGGAAGGAACCTTGGTTGAAGAGATCAAGGGAGTGCATCATTTGGTATCAGAGCCATCTTCATGAAGGTTCATTTCCTCCTCATTCTCCTTAGTTTATGTGTCTTTCTTTAGTTTCTTTTTTCTGCAGTTTTTTATACTTTATTTCTTGCTTCCTTTATTGTCATTTAAATTCCTTATTGTCTTGAATTTTATGTCTTAGTTCTTGCAATTTTTATTTCCATGTCTTTATTGCTTTCTAGATTCAATTTATTTTGTTCATTTCTATTGAATCTTTGTATGTTTCCTTTAAGTTTGTTTCTTTAAATTTCTGCCCATCTTTTTAACTTTTCCTTATTCTAGTGCTTACCCTAAGAGGATCATAGTAATGACTTCACAAAATTTGTGAAGGAAGCCACACAATTGTGGTTTTGATCCTTGGATGCACTTTTGCTTCTTTCATTTAGAGTTCTTGCATTTTAATTCTATTTTCCTGCACCTTTTTCTCAATTTTTTTCCTGCACCTATTTCTCTATTTTTTCAGCCCCTATTTCTCTATTTTTGTGTCACATTCTTGGTCATTTTGAGTCATTTATTTTCAGTTTTAATCCTCCTACGTTGTGTCTTATTTTGGTATTGTTTAATCCTTTTAATTGTCACTTAAAATCCATTGTTTAGCTCTTTTATTTTACCATAAAAGTGTGTTATTTCTCTATTGGAAACTGAGCATCAAAGAGGCTTACTCTTGATCCCATGTCCTTAGAGTCTCACATGCTATTTAGATCTTAGCATGTTCTTAAAAAAAAATCTTCAAAAAATTAATGCTCAATTTCTTCTAAATTTCATTCACTTGTTCAATAATTTTAGTATCTTAATTTTGTGCTAGTTTTTGTGGTGATTTTTGTTGATTGGCTTTGAGAGGCATGTTGGGTATGTAATTGGGCTGATTATTGAGTAATCAAGTTAGCCTCAACTTCCATAAAACTCTCCTTGTGCCATTTATTTTTTATCACCTAAAATTACTAGTGCATATTAGGTTGCTTTGTTTCTTAATTTTGCAATTTTGTATATCAATTATGGTGGTCATTTCCTATCCTTTGTTCAAGCATTTATGATTCTTTGACTCCTCACCGTATTTGCTTCAAATTTTTGTTAAGAGGTGTAGGAAAATTGTATAAAAAATAGAAATTAAAAAGAAAACAAGTGAAAAAAAAAAACGTGTTAGTAAAAAAAAATTTGTTAAAAAAAAAAGAAGTGAAAAGAACAAAATATCTTTAGTGCACCTCATATTGTCCCACTGACTAAAAGGAGTGATTTAAAAAAAAATTAATGAATCTTGCTTGAACATACTTGCATATAATTTGGCCATATTGATTTTAAATGATGCAAATGATTGAAACTTTTGAGTCATTTTTTTTGTTTTTGTAGTCCATTCTATTCTAGGCTCATTCTAGGAATTTTTTTTGTGTACCATCTTTCTATCTACACCCTTCTTTGGTTATCTTTGTGTTTGTCTAAATAATTCTTTCCACTTGGATGTTTATCTCCCTTCCTTGAGTTTTCTTTTCATGTTTTTTTTATTGTATTGCACTCTCTTGGTTCCTCCTTGGGTGCGCCACTTTGTTGAAGGAAAAGAAAGGTCAAACCAAGCTTTCCATAAGGGAAGCATCTTGAGGTGTGTTGAAGCAAGCTAAGGAAGAGGTTCATTCAAGGGAGCAACACCACTTTGAGAGAGGCAAACACTTGGAGTAGAGAGCAACTTCAAACATCAAGCATTTTGTTTCTTTTTGTTTAATTGGGTGTAAATTTTATTAAGACCATTTTAATTGAGGTGTTGGATGCCCATAAGGGTCACCTCTTTGATTGTAATAATTTCTTAGTTTCTCGTTTAGGTGGGAGAAGGAATTGGTACCCTATCTCTCCACCTTAGGTGCACGCCTTTAGATCCTTACCTTTGCTTTAAATTTCTTTTATTTTCTTTGCATCTTAATGTAAAAGGCTTTTGAGTTCTAAAGACTCTTAAGTAATTCACTTAGGGAGAAAACAAAACAAAAGAGTAAGGAGTGTTGCCCATAGGTTCTTCCCAATCACTTTCAAAATGAGCTTGCACACATCTAGTAAAGGTAGTGTAAATCAACAAGGTTCTCAAAAAACCAACAACATGGATAAGTTTGTGAGTGAATTTAGGGAATAGAGGGTAGAAGAGAGAAAAGAAAGAAAAGAAAGGGAGAAAAGAGAAGAAAAGAGGCGTAAAGAGAAAGAAAAAGAAAGGAGAAGAAAAAAGGTGTAAAGAGAAAGAAAAATAAAAGAGAGAAAGAAAGTTAAGAGAAGAAAGACGAAGAGAGGAAAAAGAGCGTGAGAAAAGAGAGAAAGAAAGCAAGGAGAAAAGAGAGAGACAAGAACGAGAAGAAAGAGAAGAAAGACGGAGGGAAGAGAAAGAAAGAGAACGAAGAGATAGAGAAGAAAAAAAGGAAAGAGAAGAGAGAGAAGGAAGAGAGAAGAGAAGAGAATAGCGTGAAAGAGAAGAAAGAAGAGAAAGACAAGTTAGAGAAAGGCATAGGTATAGGTCTGCCTCTAGTGAAGTAAGTGAAAGTGAGGGATATGAAAGACCTAGGGTAAGGAAAGCACAACAACATCATAACCAACCCCAAGCCCAACCTAGGGAACAAAAAGTTGACCTCCCTCATTTTCATGGCAAGGAGGATGTGGAAGTCTACCTTGATTGGGAAATGAAGGTAGAGCAACTCTTTGTTTGTTACAACATAAGTGAAGAAAGAAAAGTTTCGCTGGCAACCCTTAGCTTCCAAGGGGATGCCATGTATTGGTGGACCTCCTTGGTCAATGAGAGGCGCCACCTTTGTAACCCTCCGGTGGATTATTGGAATGATCTCAAGGGGGCTATGAGGCGGAGACACGTCCCTTCTTATTATGAAAGAGAGCTCTTAGATAAACTCCAAAGATTAAAACAGTACAACTCAAGTGTTGAGCAGTACAGACAAACCATGGAGCTTTTCATGATGAGAGCGGGCGTCACCGAAGAACCAAGGGCCACCGAAGCTAGATTTTTAAGTGGTTTGAACTCTAACATAAGAGACAAAGTTGAGCTCTTACCATATAATAATCTAGATGACCTAGTCCAACTTTGCATAAGAGTGGAAAATCAATTAAAAATAAAAGGTGGAGCAAAAAGAGAATTTCCATCCTACAATTATGCAAAGAGGGACCTAGGCAAGGGAAGCTCTTCTAAGAGCTCTCCTAAAGAGGAACCATCCAAGCATGTGTATAAAGAACATAAACCCATGCATCATAGAGACAACCCCCCTACTAGTTCTAACAATAGGACTAGTAGTATTAAATGCTTTAAATGTCTTGGGAGAGGCCACATTGCCTCTCAGTGCCCCAATAAGAAAACCATGATCATGAGGGGCCAAGAGATTTTTAGTGAGAGTAGCTCATCTTCCTCCTCTGGTGAGAGTGAGGAAGAAGGGGGTCATGAGCATCATGAGCATGACATTGTTGAAAATCCTTGTGATAGAGACCTCTTGATGGTTAGGCGCCTTCTTGGAAGCCAACCCCTTGAGCTTAACCACTCCCAAAAAGAGAACATTTTTCATACACGTTGTAAAGTTTTAGACAAAACCTGTTCTCTCATTGTGGATAGTGGATCCTGCTGCAATTGTTGTAGCTCAAGGTTGGTAGAGAAGCTAGCCTTACACCCAATTCCTCATCCTAGACCTTACAAGCTCCAATGGCTTAATGAGGAAGGGGAAATGGTTGTAAACCAACAAGTGAAGGTGTCGTTCTCCATTGGAAAGTATCAAGATGAGATCTTATGTGATATAGTTCCAATGGAGGCTGGCCATATCTTGTTAGTGAGGCCTTGGCAGTTTGACAAACAAGTCATTCACCATGGCTACTCTAATGAGATAATCCTCACTCATAAGGGTAAAAGAATAAAGTTGACTCCTCTCACACCTTCACAAGTGGCTGAGGATCAACTCATCATGAAACATAAAAGAGATGAGGAAAAAAAAGTTCAAAGTCAAAAAAAAAAAGCTTTCATCCCTAAAGCTTGAAAAGGGTAAAGAGGGAGAGTTGGAAGGAGGTACCCCTTCCAAAGAGGTAATTAAGAAAGAGAGTCATTTTGCAACAAAAATGGATATTAAAGAAGCTCTCCTGCTTGATCGACCTTTTTATCTCCTTCTTTGTCAAGAGGTACCTTCTGGCACTGCCACAAGTCATGAAATTGAGTCTCTTCCAAAAGGGGTTCAAAATCTTTTAAAAGAATTTGATGATCTTTTCCCTCAAGAGGTTCCGAGGGGATTACCACCTCTAAGGGGAATAGAACACCAAATTGACCTTGTTCCTGGCGCAAGTCTGCCCAATAGACCCGTGTATAGGACAAACCCCGTTGAGACCAAAGAGATTGAGTCTCAAGTTCAAGACTTGTTGGAGAAGGGTTGGGTTCAAAAGAGCCTTAACCCTTGTGCGGTTCCTGTTTTGTTGGTGCGCAAAAAGGATGGGAAATGGCGGATGTGTATGGACTGTCATGCCATCAATAACATCACCATTAAGTATAAGCACCCAATCCCTAGGCTAAACGATATGCTTGATGAATTGCATGGAGCCAAAATATTTTCAAAAATTGATCTTAGAAGTGGTTACCATCAAATAAGAATCAAAGAAAGAGATGAATGGAAAACCGCTTTTAAAACCAAATTCGGTCTTTATGAATGGTTGGTGATGCCTTTTGGGCTCACCAATGCTCCAAGCACTTTCATGCGTCTCATGAATCACGTACTTAGGGATTGCTTTGGTAGGTTTGTAGTTGTTTATTTTGATGATATTTTAGTCTATAGTAGGTCTTTAGAAGAACATATAGGACACCTTAAGGAAGTCTTATCTGTCCTTAGAATGAATAAACTATTTGCAAACTTAGAAAAATGCACTTTTTGTGTTCCTAGTGTGGTTTTCTTGGGCTTTGTCAATAGTGCCTAAGGGGTCCAAGTGGACCCCCAAAAAATCAAGGTCATTCAAGAATGGCCCACCCCTACTAGTGTGACTGAGATCAAGAGCTTTCATGGTCTCGCAGGATTTTATAGGCGCTTTGTGCCTAACTTCTCCACACTAGCTTCACCACTCAATGACTTGGTGAAGAAGGAATTTCCTTTCTTATGGGGTGAAAAACAAAAAGAAGCTTTTCAACTGCTCAAGGATAAACTCACTAATGCACCCGTTCTAGCCCTCCCCGACTTTTCAAAAACTTTTGAACTAGAATGTGATGCATCGGGAGTAGGTGTAGGAGCTGTGCTGTTGCAAGGGGGGCACCCCATTGCTTATTTTAGTGAAAAACTCAATGGTGCCCACTTCAACTACCCCACCTACGACAAGGAGTTTTATTCTTTGATCCGTGCCCTCCAAACTTGGGAACATTATCTTGTTTCCAAGGAATTTGTCATTCATAATGACCATGAGTCACTTAAGTATTTGAGGGGGCAAGGAAAGTTGAACAAGAGGCATGCTAAATGGGTTGAATTTCTTGAAACTTTTCCTTATGTCATCAAATATAAAAAGGAAAAAACAAATGTGGTGGCCGATGCTCTTTCAAGGAGGCATTCTCTCCTTGCCACCCTCAGTGCTCAAATTTTGGGATTTGATGACATAAAAGAAATGTATCCTTCTGACCAAGACTTTGGAACCATTTATACTGCCTCATCTTCCAAAGCCAAAGATGACTTCTACATGTGTAAGGGGTACTTATTCAAAGAGGGCAAACTTTGTGTACCCCAAGGATCCATTAGGAAATTGCTGACAAAAGAGAGCCATGAAGGTGGGCTCATGGGGCATTTTGGAATTGATAAAACCTTAATGCTTTTAAAAGAAAAATTCTTTTGGCCCTATACGAAAAAAGATGTCCAAAGACATTGCTTGCGATGCATAGCTTGTTTACAAGCTAAGTCCCGAGTAATGCCTCATGGACTTTACACACCTTTACCCACTTCTTCTACACCTTGGGTAGATATTAGCATGGATTTTATCCTGGGGCTCCCAAGAACCCAACGAGGTGTAAACTCCATCTTTGTGGTAGTGGACCGCTTTAGTAAAATGACACATTTCATTCCCTGCCACAAAGTGGATGACGCGAGTCACATCGCAAGGCTTTTCTTTCGTGAGGTTGTTCGCTTGCACGGAATACCCTCAACCATAGTCTCTGATAGGAATGCTAAGCTCCTTAGCTATTTTTGGAAAACTCTTTGGGCAAGGCTAGGAACTAAGCTCTTATTTTCTACCACTTGTCATCCTCAAACAGATGGACAAACTGAGGTAGTAAATAGATCCCTATCCACTATGTTGAGGGCACTCTTGAAAGGTAACCACAAGTCTTGGGATGAATATCTCCCCCACATTGAATTTGCATATAATAGGGTGGTTCATCGAACCACTAAGCATTCCCCTTTTGAGGTTGTATATGGTTTTAATCCTCTCACCCCTCTGGACTTGTTACCACTCCCTAACACCCGAATTTTTCATAAAGAAGGGAAAACTAGGGCTGATTTTGTCAAAAAATTACATGAGAGGGTCAAAACTAATATTGAAACCCAATCTAAGGGGTATGCTTCATCTTGCAACAAGGGGAGGAAGGAATTCAACTTCGAAAAGGGCGATTGGGTTTGGCTTCACCTAAGAAAGGATCGTTTCCCTTCTAAGAGAAAGTCCAAACTTAGCCCTCGAGGAGATGGTCCCTTCCAAATCCTTGAGAAGGTGCTGACATGGAAGAGGACGACCCTTCAGATTTGAGGACAAATCCTTCCGATGGGGGAGGAGATGATGCAATACTACCTATCAAGGGCCCTCTCACTAGGGCAATGGCTAGGAGGATTGAAGAGGACTTGGCCCGGAAAGACTCATCAAGACCCCAGCTCATGATGGAGATAGATATTTTAAGAGAACAAAAATCTTCTTTATTACCATAAGAAGGTGTAATAACCCAATTTTGTCTCGACAACAAAAAATATACCAAAAATAAGGGAAAATATTAAACAACAAAAATTGTGAAAATCTAGTCCAATAAAAATAAAAAATATTTAAAATAAAAATTTGATTTTCAAATATAAAAATAATAAAAGAAAAAAAATAAAATTAAAAAAAGTGAGGGAAGAAACTTTCTGAAGCCTTAATTACTTCCTTTAGAGCCAGCTTACTTCCTTGAATTTTTGTCCAAAGTTGAGTTGTCATAGACTTATGTAGCCTTTTATGAAATCATGTTCAAGCTACACCACTAGGCTAGAAGGAGAGGTATCAACTTTTCATTTAATGAAAAGCTTTCATGCTCACTCCTTTTGTTTCTAATACCAACAGCTAATGGAGTCTTGGGGAGGTTTAATTTATTTTTTTCTAATATAAAAAGAAATCACAACCTCCCAAAAAAAAGGAGATCTCATCTTCACTAGACACTCATGGAGACCTCACCATCTCCTTTATTTTCTCATTTTTCACTTTCTTATTGTCTCTAACAACACTAGTCTCTAACCTCACCATCTCCATTTTATACTCATAGAGACCTCACCATATCCTTTTTTTTATTTTTCACCTAGTCAAGGTTAGAGCGGTGTTAGAGCTAATCCCGGTAGTCAAGGTTTTTCGCTTTCACTCTTTTTTTTTTCAGAAACATTCAATGTTGGGGATTTATATTTTTTTTAGTTTTCGTACACACACACAGACACATGCACAAGCACACATACATGCACACGCACACGTGCACACATATGCATAGACACACACATAGACCCATACGAACAAACACACACACATGCACACACACGCACAGACACACACACACATACGCGCACACCAAGCACATGTGCATACACACACACGCACATGCACGCATAGTGCACATATAGGCATACACGTACACATAGACACACACAAACACAAACACAAACACACACAGACAAACAAACACACACACATACACAAAGTCACACACACAAAGATAAACACATACACACAGACACTCTCTCTCACACACACACAGAGAGACACACGCACACAAATAATTTTTGAAAGAAAGATTGAATCCAAATTTAATAATAAAAAATTAAGTGCATTTAGTAAAATCATATAAAATTTATTAATACCATTGATGCGTGGATCAATTGGCTAAAGTTTTTCTAACTTAACCAAAGGTCTCGAGTTTAAGTCTTAGGTATGAAGTTGCATTTACTCAGATAGAGAGCTTTGTGACCCATAGGGTCTTGCATGGTTGGAATAAGATTGGCTCCATTAGAGGATACCTATGGTCTAGAAAAAAAAACTTATTAATTGAGGTTTTCTCCCTCTAAATATGTTTTGTCAGGGAAAAATTAAAATTGAGGGAGGAAATGAGGAAGAATTTGCTCCCCTCTTATTACCTCTTAAAAGTTAAAGTAAACACATTTTTTTAAGAGTTTAACACCTATACATTGTCACTGTAAAAGATTTTTACTTTGATCCTTTCATTTACATAACTTTTAAAGTATTGATTGATAAAATCAATAAATTTATCATATATAAAAGGTTGTACAAAAGTTTTTACACTGACTAACAATGTATAAATTTTCTCTTTTTTTAAACTCTTTCCTTCACCTCTCACGTACCAACCATAATATAAATATCAAATCAAGTTTAAACATTACTTTGATCCTTATTAAATGATGGATTTTTGTTCAATATTTATTTTGTCTCTAATAAATTTATTATTTTATTTTTTATCTCTAAAATACCATCCTGCTTACTTTTAAAGTTGTTATCTAAATAAATTTTGGATATAAAAAACAAAATAAAAAATTAATAGGACAAAACAAAATTTAAACATGCATTTAATAGAAATCAAAATCATAATTAATTCATAAAAATATATTAAAATAAAATTTTATTAATTTATAGTTTTTTAAAAAATCAATTGTATACATATAAATAAATAAATAAACACATATATAACTTGATTATTAATTAGCTTGGATGGCTTGTTGTGTGAGCAAATGAATTTCTGGCCTAACCATTAATTTGTTTTGGATAGCTTTTTAACTTTTAAAATTACATTGTTGACCAGCAGAATTAAGTCTACCCATTAATTTATATATTAATTATAAAAAAAATAAATTTACAATTAAAATAGTTATTATTCCATCAAAATAATATTTTTTTAAGCTTTCGTACAAGTATTAGTTCCTTAAAAAATAAATGTATTAAAATTTTAAACTAAAGGGATATGTAACAAGAAAAATGCATCTGTTATACAAATTTTAAATAAGTTTACCTTTTGAGTACAGTAAAATATTGAAAACTAAATTTCACCAATTGGAAAATGTCGGAATATTAGCCATACAAACCTATCTCATGTTATCACGATATCAAGGGAAATGCTAAAGAGCAAGACAACATTAATTGGTATTATTGATATTAAAACAGTTTTTTTTTTATTATTCATAAGAATCGAGAAAAATTTAAAATAATTCACATAACCCTTTCAACCATCTAAAGACCCTATAAAAATGAATTCCTATATTGAAAGGATTCATTGTACTTGAGGTGTCATAGTTAAACATGACAATTATTTTCTTGTGTTAAGGATTACTATCCCATAAAAGCAGTGGATCTTTTAGGAGTGAAAGCTATGATCTTTTAAATTTCAAATTAAGCTTGCATCTTTCATACACTAAAGAAACTGAATTTTTTTTCAGAATTAATCTTTTTATCCTTCAGCCAAGATTTCCCTAAAAGAAATATCGAATGTCACTTCATCCACGAATTTTCCAACAATGAATCTAAACTTGGTTTGTCTAGAATAAAGACTTGTTAGTAAGTTGAGTTTATTCACCAATCTTTCGCTCACCACGTTTCTACAACTTCCTTCATCAACTGCAAATAAACATAAGTGACCTTCTATTAAACACATGACTTTCTATTAAACAACTTGTATAAAAATATACACCATAGTTCCAAACTAGAGCCGAAGCTCTGATACTTGATATAAGTTAACAAAAAATGAGAATTAGATAAATAAGAAAATAAAAAGGATGAAAATGGTTTATTTAAGGGATAGATAACGTCACAAGGGTGGATGGAAGAATGGTTTAACTAAGGGATAGATAACGTCACTCCAAGGATGAAAGATAAGTCATATAACGTCACAAGGGTGGATGGAAGAATGGTTTAACTAAGGGATAGATAACGTCACTCCAAGGATGGAAGATAAGTCATATAATGTCACAAAGGTGGTGATTTACCCTTGATAAGTTAAGTCATATAACGTCACAAGGGTGGTGATTTACCCTTGATAAGTCAAGTAGAACGCACACGGAAGAATTACTTGATAAGTTTTAAAGAGAAATCAATCTCTCACAAAAGGATAAAAACTCCTATTTATAGAACTAGGTGACGGTTCAAAATCATAACTCCCAAAAAAAAAATTAAATACTTCATTATCATTCAATTATCATGTTACATTAATTTCTAAATTAATAAAACGTTACAAAAAATAAAAAGTTATTATATTTGGCATTCATATCATGTCATAGTTCAATATGACAATATTTTACCGTGCTAAAGATTACTATCCCATAAAAGCAATGAATCTTCTAGGAGTGGGAAGCTATGATCCTTTAAATTTTTTTTTTCCTTTTTAATAAATAAAATTTTTAAAAAATTATTATTTCATAGTATAACTATTTTATTTTTTAACCCAACATGATTGGGACGAAAAGATAGTAACGATACAAAATCTATTTCATAGTATATCTATTGTATGCAGAGGGTATGATTAGGCTTAATTTGTATCAGATAGACATTGCTCTTTGACAGTTGGTTTGCGGAAAACATATATTGTATTTTCTTTCTTATTTATAACATGCTTTGGCTTATTAAAAAAAACCAAAATAATCTATAATTTACAATTTTAATCTATCCCAAAATACACTTAATATAATAATGTTTTGTATATTAACAGCTCAATTTTTATTAGACAAAAGTTATATTATTAATAGATACAATTTTAATATTTAATATTTTTTATAGGAATATATTTAATATTTTTTGTTCATTAATTAATAAATAACTTTTTTATTGATGACTATATATTCTATGGCTGGGCGAGGGAAATTAAATTCACGTCAACAACAGTGTTATACAAACAATTAAAGATCAGTTAGAAAAGGTTATAATAACAAAATTAATTATTGGGGTGGTAAATTGGTAATAGCAAAGGAATTCAACTAGAGGGAAGATAAATGATTGGAGCAAAAATATAACTATTCATTTTAAAAAAAGACAATTCAAATGAAAACGTTACAAATTTGATCTACGAGTAAATCCAATGTATGAACAACAAAATTCTCACTCTAAATATGTCGCGAAGTCGCACGTGAGTTTATCTACGCGTTAGGTAGTGGTATGCTTATATATACGCATTTTTATTTTGAAGGTAAACATGTTTAAATAAGTTTGATATGTGATAAGGTAGAATATGTGAAGATGTGTATTTATTATTGTGAGAGAAGTCATTAGAACGGTAAAACAGTCATTTTAGTAGAACAGTTATGAATATTGGATATAAAAGTTTAAAAATAATTTTATTATTAAGGTTTAGCTAGTGATAAAATTGATGTTTAGAAAGCTAAAAAATGTGAGTTCAAATAATTTTTTATTGATAAAGTAGTTTATTTTTTAATTCTTAAATAAACATAAAGATAAAATAAATATAATAAAAATGCAAATAAAAAGGGATATATATTCTCTTTATATATATATATATATAGATAAAGAAAATTGAAAATGAAGAATGGTGTGGAAAAGAAATATATATATCTACATATTTGTTCTTCTGTTTTTGGAGAATATTTATTTTTCTTTCGTTTGAGAATTGCACCTTATCCAAGTTCACAACCATCGCATTCAATTATTAGATAATCTGAATCTAATGGTACTTGTAAAGTTGGTAAGTTTGTTACCATTTGTTTTAATTTTTGTACTAATTTTATGTCTTCGAAATTAAATTTTCTTTCTCCTTTTAATGCAGTTTTATTATATAAAGAAGATGTATAGCAAGAAAAGAAAAGGATTTATACAAGAAAAGAAAGAAAAGAACTGGATTTATACGGCGGTATTCCGCACAACACCAGTTATCAAGGGCACACCTGAAGAATCAGGCTTACAAATCTCAGGTTTTCGAAAAATCAAGGGTCTAAACCCAGGTTTTCAAAGAAGATGAGAAAGAAGGTGAATATACAAACGTCTTTAAATGATTATCGCATCTTTAAGTATTTATTGTTTTAGGCATCCGAAGATACCTTAAGGATTAAACTACTCCATGTTTAATTTACATAAACATAAAATAAGAAATACTCATAGGGGGAAGAAGAAGGAAGGGGTGAAGATGAACTTCGAATTTTATTTAAGAAGAGGAGTAAGTACAAGTATAGAGAGAAGGGAGAGAGTTTAGAGAGAGAGGGAGAGTGTATTCGGCGACCTGCTCAGCATAAGAGTCTTATGGTCTATTTATATACAAAATGTGTAACCGTAAACCGGCTGTGTAGGTAACCTGGTGACCGACAACCTATTGTATGATTTTTTACCCTTCAGTCTATTACCATTAGGTAAAATTACTGTGTCACAGGTAAAAACTTTTATTTTAATCGCGAGACTGAGGCGGTAAAATCTTAGAACTCTTCCTCCATTTGCTCGGGAAGGGATTGGTCGTCTCCTTCAGAGGGAAGTAAAGATACTCCAGGTGTGTTTTGACCGTAACCGCCTGCTTCTTCATAAATTTCTTTATAGATCCTTTCTTTTTCGAAGTGTCAAACCAAAGATGGATGAGCTTCGGTCGGGAAAGGATGGAATTTTGAACCCATGCTCTTTTTCCAATAGAGCTTCGTATCATGTGTCTCTTTTAGTAGGATCAAGGTTTCTGAGTCATGCTTTGAAAAATTCCAATTTGATCCTTCTGTGTGTGCCTTCCAATGATTATATTGGTAGGTCTTATTTTTATTCAAAGAAAGTCCTTTGAAATCATCATGTTCTATTGCCTGGAAATAATGGAATTCAGGATTGGTCTCTGTGTATAATTTTATAACATGTGTAGGAATACTGTCTTGAAGATTAATACTCCTTGGAGAGGTGGTAATTTGTAGTGCCACCTTTTGCATATGTTCTGCCTGTACTTTATTGATGACTGAATTTAATGGGGGAGAAAGTGAGTGAAATCTGTCTGTGGGGGGGATTACTATTGAATGTAAACACCCAACCTCTAAGAAAGACATGGGAGTAATGAGGAAATCTCTGTGTAAGTGTTGTTCAAAACTTTCTAAATCTATTTGGGCCTTTCTGACTAAGAACTTAAGTTAACATGTGTAGTCTTTGGTTACTATTTCACAGTAGTCAGAAGAGATAAGGCAAACAGTCTTATGGTTAAAGTAAGTTTGTGTTTTTACAAATAGGCCATTGAATTTTATGGCTTCTGTGTGTACTTCGAACAAGAATTCTTGTATAAGGTTGTATTTACTTAAAAGAATATTTGGGTTAAGGCTTGGTGGAATACTACTAGTAGCACCAGCATAGGTTTGTGTTTAGGCGCTGGGCTCCATTTGTATGGCAGACTTGATTTTTTCTTTATCAATTGTCTGAAGTCTTACTGCCATTTGTGCTTCCTCCTTAGAATAAAAACTTTTGTATGTAGACCAGAATTGGTCTTGTTTAGCTTCAGAGATATCTCTGAATGAGGTGTATACCCCTTTGTTAGGCTCATCTACGAGGGCAAAATGTGTAAAACCTTTACCCGAAGGTGAGGCCGGAGAAGTTAAAACAACTCCTTGGTTATTTTGTGCACAAAAGTTGTATAAAGCGCATATAATGCTTTGTTTTACTTTTGTAACTTGTGTTTCATTTTCAGATGTATACTTTGGAATATTCCATATATTGTCTATCAAGACATTAAGCTTGATGTTTGTAGTGTCTCTGCCAGGGTACTGGTAGACATTTGTAAGTATTGGCAATTCTTGTTTGCTATATTTTGTATATTGATCTACTCGAAAAGGTAATCTAACTTGTTTGGGGCCAATGATACTTTTCTTTGTATTCTCCATAGAGATTTTTGTGTATATGATCAAACTGATCTTTGATTATGACCAAGGTCTTTGTAGAGTATCCGGTGCTTCACTTGATATACCTGGATAATATATCGGCAAAGGTATTGTCAGATCCTTTTATGTGTTCGAAACAAATATTTTTTCCGGAAAAATTTATATAATCCTTTAAAAGTAATCATCTTTTATGTGGTTTTTTGTCATTATTAAGTTGGTTTTTTCCATAGAAAACTATGGCTTCACAGTCGGTTCTGATAGTTATTGCTTTTTTATTTATTAAAAATAGCTTGAAAGAGTCCATGGAGTATATTATAGCATTAACTTCATAGTCAGTGCTTGTTTGGTAAACTTTGGGTTTTGTCCTGTATTTTCCAGAAGTATATCTACATATTTGTTCTTCTGTTTTTGGAGAATATTTGTTTTTCTTTCGTTTGAGGATTGCTCCCCATCCAAGTTCACAACCATCGCATTCAATTATTAGATAATCTGAATCTAATGATAGTTGTAAAGTTGGTAAGTTTGTTACCATTTGTTTTAATTTTTGTACTAATTTTATATCTTCGGAATTAAATTTCCTTTCTCCTTTTAATGCAGTTTTATTATATAAAGAAGATGTATATTTTCCTAAATTAGGAATAAAACTTCTTGCGTAATTTAAGAGTTCTAAAAAGGATCTAAGTGTTTTAATATCTTCCATTTTGTCTGGAAATTCTTGTATTTTCTTTGAAATATGTGGCTGGAGTTTTATAGTCCCATTACCAATTTCTGTTCCCAAAAATTCAATGAAATTTTTACAAATTTCCATTTTTGATTTAGAAATTATTATTTCATAATGTTCTAACTTGTATAACACTTGTTTTAGATGAAGAAAATGTTCATTTTTTGTTTTAGAAAAGATTAGTATGTCGTCAATGTATACAAAAGTAGAAGATCTTACATCTTTAAAAATATTATCCATTTTTCTTTGCAATACAGCTGGGGCATTTTTAAGGCCAAATGGCATGACATTCCATTCAAATAGTCCTTCAGAACAAGAAAAAGCTGTCCATTTTATGGAATTTGGATCCATTTTTACTTGATGAAATCCGCTTTTTAGATCGAATTTCGAAAACCATTTAGCGTCTTGAATTCAATTTATTAATACATTTTTAGATGGGATTGTATAGTCATCCTCTACTGTATTATCATTTAGTCTTTTGCAATTGTAAACCATTCTTGATTTACCCCTTTTTTTGTTCTGAAGATTTATTGACTATAAAAGCCGGACTTCTGTGAGGACTAACACTAGGTGTTATTACTTTTAATCTTAGTAAATTTTGTATATGGTTTCGACACTCTTCTTGTTCCCAGTTATTAAATTGAATGTCTTTTGTTTTTATAATTAAATCTGGATTAATTATATCCAATTTACAAGTTACGGGATCTCTGTCCCAAAATTTTGTAGGGTCTTCCCCTATTATGTTTGTTTTATTTAACCTGTCTAAGATTTGTTGGATATTTTCAAATTTTATAGATTTCGAAATTTTTATTGAAGAAAGGGCTTCAACTGTATTATCTAGTATGTTATCTAACAAGTAGTTTTCTTTTGTTTTATCCATTATGTATAAATATTCTGTATTGCATTCACATGTATCAGAAATTGTTGGATTTTTGCAATTACAGTTTTCTTAAATAATTTCTTGTTTTAATGAATCACCACTGACTATTGGTGTCATTTGTGTCTTATCAGATATTATTACATAATCTTTGTTTATTGTAATAGATCTATTTTGACCTAAAATAAAATCTAGACCAATTATCATACTTTGTTTAGAGGGAACTAAATTTTCTACCCTCATTATTTTTATAAAAGTTTTATAGCAAAACATTTTACAATTTGTACTGAATTGAAGAATAACATTGTTAACCTCTTCATCATTTATCATAATTTCTCCGGACATAGTCCTGGTTTTTAGAATGTGTTTACTTTTAACTATGTTTTGGTTTGGAGTTATAGTTTTACATATAACTGTTTCAGAACACCTTGTATCTAATAAGGCTTGTATAATTTTTTCAGTTGATGGTTTGTTATTTATTTTTGGAAATGTTAATTTAACTAATACTTTTAAAGTTATTAGTTGTTGTTTGTTGCAAACTAATGGGATACGTTCCATAGTTCTCATCATATTATTTTGTTCAGTTTGGTGACTAGACTCTGGGAAGTCTATTTTAGTTTTCCCTTTTACTAATTTTTCTAAAAGAATTATTTTTTCTTCTATATGCGAGTTTCTAATACTGAAACTCTAGTGTCAGTTAAATCCTTATTACTTGATTTATTTATATTTTCTTTCTTTTCAAAAAGAGGTATGTCTTGTTCTTGTATATTTAAGTGTTTTTCTACACATTTTATACAAAAATTTTTATAACAGAGAGGGCAATGAGACCTTTTTGATATGTGAATATATCTTTCACAATATGTACACGAGATTGATTCTGTCCCTGAATAAAATTGTATTTTGTGTGAACAAGTTTTTATTTCTAGGGTATTCATTAGACAATATCCTAATTCATCTAATATTTGACCCATTTCATTGTATTCTTCTCCCATTGGGAAATCATTATTATTATTATTAGAATATAAATAACTATATTCATTATTTGTAAATTCATTTATTAAGTCATAATTTTTGTATATTTTATCTGGGTTTGGTTCATCTGTATACTCTATTATACTAATGACAGATAAAATTTCAGAATCAGTAGAGACATCCTCATCTATAGGGAGGAGATTCATATGGCAAGTTTTTATTAAATTTGCCTCTTTTGTATAAAGATTTGAAATGTTTGAACAGTCTCGAGAAAAATGTCCTAGTTGATTACAAGCAAAACATTTTAAGACTTGTTTATAAGTTTTGTTATCTCTAAATTTTCTAACATGTCTATTGGGATTTAGAGTTGGTTTTCTATTGTATAAGTTTTCCTAGGATTTCTTAGTCCTAAGTATTTTTGTGTGTTTATATTTCTAGGTTTATTTCGAGATATATTTCTCCTATTCTTAAACCTATTTTGGGAATATTGTTGTGGTGTGTATATTTGTTTACAAATACCAGCATCAGAATGTTTGAGCTGTTTTTGTATAGCTATGTGAGAACATGTATCTTCCATTATTTTCATGATATGTTGTATTTTTATTGAGAGGTTATTTAACATGGCAGTTACCTCATCATTTTTCCATGTTTCTCTAATTTTTTGACCAAGTTTTCCTGGTAATTTAAGAAACATTTTGTCTCCTATGTTTACATCGTGAAAGCAACCTGCTATGGATGCATATAAGAGATAGTCTTGGCAATATTCTTTTATTTTACCAAAGTATTCTATAGACAATCTTTCTAGATGTCCTAAATAAATTTGTTGTCGAATGGTATTGCCATCATTGGCGGATTGTGAGGTAAACAATCTTTGTACAAGGGAACAAAAATTGTAAATGTTTGGACCTGGTTCTATAACCAATGTATTTAGATCATTAGGGAAATTTTTCTTAAAAGATTCCCATCCATATCTAGCGATGTCGCCTAAGTAGGTTTCACCTTTAGCGATCATTTCTTGAGAAGACTGTACATCTTTCTCATGATGTATGCCATAATCACGGATTACAGCAGCAGTCCATTGTTCTATGTATGTTGGGAGGAGTTAGGGATCTATTCCCCCTATATTTAAAAGTAAATTGGGTATTAGAAAGTGTGGTTCTACTGGCAATCTTTTACCATGTGATATGTATTTATTATCACTAAGGACAATGTTTTGTACAGTTTCCCTAGGAAGGAATCCTGGACTGTAATTTTGGGTACCAGCAAGATCTAACCTATAATTTATAGCAGTGCATTCTTCATATTCGTTTATTAATCCAACTTTTGTATTTTCAGAAGTTATAGACAAATCATCGTCTTCTTTATTCTGAAACTTTTCTAAAGTTGTAGACAAATCTTCATCTTTTTGTAAATTATTTGTAAATTGATAAGAAAATTCTTTCTCTTCAGTTTCTTGTTCAATTTTTAAATTTTGTAAAAAGGTATTGACTATATCATCAATTTCATCATTTTCTTGAAGTGTTAATAGTTCATTGTGTTCAGAGGGAAAATTATCCCATGGTTCAGAGATATCTAACAAAGTATCTAAGGGTACTATGTCTTGGTTATCTATAGTTCCTTGCCTAAGCATGGCTATGTTTGCTTGATGATAATTCCATTCTTCCTCAGTCATATCATCGTCTTCTTCATCATCACTATCTATGATATTCATCATACTTATGTGTTCATTATCAGGAATAGCGGATGTACTATCCCGTCTGGTTTGTTCTAAATCTATCAGTGTAGTGTTTCTATAGTCTGTGAAGCTTAGACTAAGGCCTCTAGACCTATTGTGTAAAATGGCAGAGTTTGGGTTTGTGATGGGATTGCGTTCATCCCTTTGTAAATGAGTTTGCCATAGATGGCCCTCATTTCTTCGTGTAAATGCCTGGGCTGGCAAGAATTGGGTACCAATAGAGCTTATAGCTTCTTCTAATGGTCTAGTGTTTATCCTATACATAGAAGAAATATAATTGCTTATTCTCCCTATGAAGGTAATGTCTAAGTGTAGGTTATCTCCTATCCAATTTGTTCCAAAACGTATGGTTTGTACTTCTAGACTAATATGGTTGACAAAGTCTGGAAGGGTAAGTGTAAAGTTTGGGGCAAGGTATATTAAGGATATGGGCTGATTTAGATCAACCTCTAGGATCCCAATAATACTTTCAGAATCATTGTTTTGGAATCTGGTATCATGGAGAACTATCAAAGCTCTAGCACCAATCATGTGTCTAGCTAAGGACCTTACTCCTATGGTGATTAATCTCATATGAACATATCGTCCTTGTTGGTTTAAAAGTTGTGTAGCTGTTTGTTGAGATATCAATGGTATTATCTCATAAGTGTTGTCAGGAAGGTGAAAATCTTCTATCCTCCTGTATCTATATAGACTAGTTCTTTCGGAGCTTAACCAACCTATATTGTATAATTGTCTAGGATTCAAAGAGTCTATTCTAGAGTTTGATCCTATTTCTATATTTTGTTGTATGTTTACTAAGTCTTCTAATCTTCTAACATTAGTAGATCTTCTTCTGTGTAGAAATCTATCTAAGATTGCAGGATGTTGGATGAGATCTTGTCTCCTAGTATTGTGTTCTCTTAATCTTTGAGAAGTTCGGGAAACCTCTCTGTTGTGTGATTCCTATTGGGTGTGCTATCTATAGAAATATCTTGGAGTTGTGTTTGTGAACTATCAGTGGGTCTTAAATTCATAATTTAACTAATATTTTTATCTTTGTTGGAGGTATTGTTGTCTTGTGTAGTCTGATTCCTGTTACTAAATTCAGCTTTCTTTGTTGTTGCAATTACTTTAACAAATTTATGAGTATTTTTACATACTGTTTTAGTTTTTGTGGTTGTTCCTAATGATAATTTAGAAACTTTATTAACTAAATCATTTATATCATCTGATATAATATTGTTTTTGTTTTTGTTTAAATCTATAAGGTTTGATAACTTTCTAGAAACCTCTTCTAACAAGGCTATTATTGTGTTATTTTGTCGTACTAATATTGTATGTATAAAATTTGTATCTTGGGTTGGTTTTGTATATCCTACTGGATGAGATTTTGTTAAAAATTCAACAGCTGCAAGAGCTGATTTATAGTCTTTCCCATTAATGGGTTGTAAATTTGCCATTTGTAAAAACTTTACGTTTGTAAAATTTTTTGTGTAAGAAAACGAGAGAGTAGTGAGAAAGCAATAGCACTGAAATTAAGATAGCAGAGTAAACAGTAGAAGGCAGAAGCAGAAAATCAGATATATAAGGTAAGGTATCTACGGAATACACTATAAAACAATAAATATTAAAGAATATAGAAAATCATAAGGCTTATCAAAAAGTAAACTTTTTTTTTAAAAAAAAAAATTGCTAAAAAATATACTTCTGATTGTGGTGTCGCAATCTGCACGTGTTTCTCAACCCATCGAGGTAAGAAACTAGGGACTTACACCGGCTCTCCACTGGCCATCACTGCCCTTCAACTACCATGAGTATCCTAGCAAACACTATACACGCTTGACAGATGTCTATTTTCAAACAGAAAATTAGGACTTACAAATTGATATAAGAAGTGTCCTTGGAAAGAACAAGGCTCTGATACCAAGAAAAGAAAAGGATTTATACAAAACAGAAAATTAGGATTTACAAATTGATATAAGAAGTGTCCTTGGAAAGAACAACTCTATATAGATACAGGAGGATAGAAGATTTTCACCTTCCTGACAACACTTATAAGATAATACCATTGATATCTCAACAAACAGCTACACAACTTTTAAACCAACAAGGACGATATGTTCATATGGGATTAATCACCATAGGAGTAAGGTCCTTAGCTAGACACATGATTGGTGCTAGAGCTTTGATAGTTCTCCATGATACCAGATTCCAAAACAATGATTCTCAAAGTATTATTGGGATCCTAGAGGTTGACCTAAATCAGCCCATATCCTTAATATACCTTGCCCCAAACATTACACTTACCCTTCCAGACTTTGTCAACCATATTAGTCTAGAAGTACAAATCATAGGTTTTGGAACAAATTGGATAGGAGATAACCTACACTTAGATATTACCTTCATAGGGAGAATAAGCAATTATATTTCTTCTATGTATAGGATAAACACTAGACCATTAGAAGAAGCTATAAGCTCTATTGGTACCCAATTCTTGCCAGCCCAGGCATTTACACGAAGAAATGAGGGTCATCTATGGCAAACTCATTTACAAAGGGATGAATGCTATCCCATCACAAACCCAAACTCTGCCATTTTACACAATAGGTCTAGAGGCCTTAGTCTAAGCTTCACAGACTATAGAAACACTACACTGATAGATTTAGAACAAACCAGATGGGATAGTACATCCGCTATTCCTGATAATGAACACATAAGTATGATGAATATCATAGATAGTGATGATGAAGAAGACGATGATATGACTGAGGAAGAATGGAATTATCATCAAGCAAACATAGCCATGCTTAGGCAAGGAACTATAGATAACCAAGACATAGTACCCTTAGATACTTTGTTAGATATCTCTGAACCATGGGATAATTTTCCCTCTGAACACAATGAACTATTAACACTTCAAGAAAATGATGAAATTGATGATATAGTCAATACCTTTTTACAAAATTTAAAAATTGAACAAGAAACTGAAGAGAAAGAATTTTCTTATCAATTTACAAATAATTTACAAAAAGATGAAGATTTGTCTACAACTTTAGAAAAATTTCAGAATAAAGAAGACGATGATTTGTCTATAACTTCTGAAAATACAAAAGTTGGATTAATAAACGAATATGAAGAATGCATTGCTACAAATTATAGGTTAGATCTTGCTGGTACCCAAAATTACAGTCCAGGATTCCTTCCCAGGGAAACTGTACAAAACATTGTCCTTAGTGATAATAAATACATATCACATGGTAAAAGATTGCCAGTAGAACCACACTTTCTAATACCCAATTTACTTTTAAATATAGGGGGAATAGATCCCTAACTCCTCTCAACATACATAGAACAATGGACTGCTGCTGTAATCCGTGATTATGGCATACATCATGAGAAAGATGTACAGTCTTCTCAAGAAATTATCGCTAAAGGTGAAACCTACTTAGGCGACATCGCTAGATATGGATGGGAATCTTTTAAGAAAAATTTCCCTAATGATCTAAATACATTGGTTATAGAACCAGGTCCAAACATTTACAATTTTTGTTCTCTTGTACAAAGATTGTTTACCTCACAATCTGCCAATGATGGCAATACCATTCGACAACAAATTTATTTAGGACATCTAGAAAGATTGTCTATAGAATACTTTGGTAAAATAAAAGAATATTGCCAAGACTATCTCTTATATGCATCCATAGCAGGTTGCTTTCACGATGTAAACATAGGAGACAAAATATTTCTTAAATTACCAGGAAAACTTGGTCAAAAAATTAGAGAAACATGGAAAAATGATGAGGTAACTGCCATGTTAAATAACCTCTCAATAAGAATACAACATATCATGAAAATAATGGAAGATACATGTTCTCACATAACTATACAAAAATAGCTCAAGCATTCTGATGCTGGTATTTGTAAACAAATATACACACCACAACAATATTCCCAAAATAGGTTTAAGAATAGGAGAAATATATCTCGAAATAAACCTAGAAATATAAACACACAAAAATACTTAGGACTAAGAAATCCTAGGAAAACTTATACAATAGAAAACCAACTCTAAATCTCAATAGACATGTTAGAAAATTTAGAGATAACAAAACTTATAAACAAGTCTTAAAATGTTTTGCTTGTAATCAACCAGGACATTTTTCTCGAGACTGTCCAAACATTTCAAATCTTTATACAAAAGAGGCAAATTTAATAAAAACTTGCCATATGAATCTCCTCCCTATAGATGAGGATGTCTCTACTGATTTTGAAATTTTATCTGTCATTAGTATAATAGAGTATACAGATGAACCAAACCCAGATAAAATATACAAAAATTATGACTTAATAAATGAATTTACAAATAATGAATATAGTTATTTATATTCTAATAATAATAATAATGATTTCCCAATGGGAGAAGAATACAATGAAATGGGTCAAATATTAGATGAATTAGGATATTGTCTAATGAATACCCTAGAAATAAAAACTTGTTCACACAAAATACAATTTTATTCAGGGACAGAATCAATCTCGTGTACATATTGTGAAAGATATATTCACATATCAAAAAGGGCTCATTGCCCTCTCTGTTATAAAAATTTTTGTATAAAATGTGTAGAAAAACACTTAAATATACAAGAACAAGACATACCTCTTTTTCAAAAGAAAGAAAATATAAATAAATCAAGTAATAAGGATTTAACTGACACTAGAGTTTCGGTATTAGAAACTCGCATATAGAAGAAAAAGTAATTCTTTTAGAAAAATTAATAAAAGGGAAAACTAAAATAGACTTCCCAGAGTCTAGTCACCAAACTGAACAAAATAATATGATGAGAACTATGGAACGTCTCCCATTAGTTTGCAACAAACAACAACTAATAACTTTAAAAGTATTAGTTAAATTAACATTTCCAAAAATAAATAACAAACCATCAACTGAAAAAATTATACAAGCCTTATTAGATACAGGGTGTTCTGAAACAGTTATATGTAAAATTATAACTCCAAACCAAAACATAGTTAAAAGTAAACACATTCAAAAAACCAGGACTATGTCCGGAGAAATTATGATAAATGATGAAGAGGTTAACAATGTTATTCTTCAATTCAGTACAAATTGTAAAATTTTTTGCTATAAAACTTTTATAAAAACAATGAGGGTAGAAAATTTAGTTCCCTCTAAACAAAGTATGATAATTGGTCTAGATTTTATTTTAGGTCAAAATAGATCTATTACAATAAACAAAGATTATGTAATAATATCTGATAAGACACAAATGACACCAATAGTTAGTGGTGATTCATTAAAATAAGAAATTATTTAAGAAAATTGTAATTGCAAAAATCCAACAATTTCTGATACATGTGAATGCAATACAGAATATTTATACATAATGGATAAAACAAAAGAAAACTACTTGTTAGATAACATACTAGATAATACAGTGGAAGCCTTTTCTTCAATAAAAATTTCGAAATCTATAAAATTTGAAAATATCCAACAAATCTTAGACAGGTTAAATAAAACAAACATAATAGGGGAAGACCCTACAAAATTTTGGGACAGAGATCCCGTAACTTGTAAATTGGATATAATTAATCCAGATTTAATTATAAAAACAAAAGACATTAAATTTAATAATTGGGAACAAGAAGAGTGTCGAAACCATATACAAAATTTACTAAGATTAAAAGTAATAACACCTAGTGTTAGTCCTCACAGAAGTCCGGCTTTTATAGTCAATAAATCTTCAAAACAAAAAAAAGGGGTAAATCAAGAATGGTTTACAATTACAAAAGACTAAATGATAATACAGTAGAGGATGACTATACAATCCCATCTAAAAATGTATTAATAAATCGAATTCAAGACGCTAAATGGTTTTCGAAATTCGATCTAAAAAGCGGATTTCATCAAGTAAAAATTGATCCAAATTCCATAAAATAGATAGCTTTTTCCTGTTCTGAAGGACTATTTGAATGGAATGTCATGTCATTTGGCCTTAAAAATGCCCCGGCTGTATTCCAAAGAAAAATGGATAATATTTTTAAAGATGTAAAATCTTCTACTTGTGTATACATTGACGACATACTAATCTTTTCTAAAACAAAAAATGAACATTTTCTCCATCTAAAACAAGTGTTATACAAGTTAGAACATTATGGACTAATAATTTCTACATCAAAAATGGAAATTTGTAAAAATTTCATTGAATTTTTGGGAACAGAAATTGGTAATGGGACTATAAAACTCTAGCCACATATTTCAAAGAAAATACAAGAATTTCCAGACAAAATTAAAGATATTAAAACACTTAGATCCTTTTTAGGACTCTTAAATTATGCAAGAAGTTTTATTCCTAATTTAGGAAAATATACATCTTCTTTATATAACAAAACTGCATTAAAAGGAGAAAGGAAATTTAATTTCGAAGACATAAAATTAGTACAAAAATTAAAACAAATGGTAACAAACTTACCAACTTGACAACTACCATTAGATTCAAATTATCTAATAATTGAATGTGATGGTTGTGAACTTGGATGGGGAGCAATCCTCAAACGAAAGAAAAACAAATATTCTCCAAAAATAGAAGAACAAATATATAGATATGCTTCTGGAAAATACACGACAAAACCCAAAGTTTACCAAACAAGCACTGACTATGAAGTTAATGCTATAATACACTCCATGGACTCTTTCAAGCTATTTTTAATAAATAAAAAAACAATAACTATCAGAACCGACTGTGAAGCCATAGTTTCCTATGGAAAAAACCAACTTAATAATGACAAAAAACCACATAAAAGATGGTTACTTTTAAAGGATTATATAAATTTTTCCGAGAAAAATATTTGTTTCGAACACATAAAAGGATCTGACAATACCTTTGCCGATATATTATCCAGGTATATCAAGTGAAGCACCGGATACTCTACAAAGACCTTTGGTCATAATCAAAGATCAGCTTGATCATATACACAAAAATCTCTATGGAGAATACAAAGAAAAGTGCCATTGGCCCCAAACAAGTTAGATCATCTTTTCGGGTAGATCAATATACAAAATATGGCAAACAAGAATTGCCAATACTTACAAATGTCTACCAGTACCCTGGCAGAGATACTACAAACATCAAGCTTAATGTCTTGATAGACAATATATGGAATATTCCAAAGTATACATCTGAAAATGAAACACAAGTTACAAAAGTAAAACAAAGCATTATATTCTCTTTATACAACTTTTGTGCACAAAATAACCAAGGAGTGGTTTTAACTTCTCCGGCCTCACCTTCGGGTAAAGGTTTTACACATTTTTCCCTCATAGATGGGCCTAACAAAGGGGTATACACCTCATTTAGAGATCTCTCTGAAGCTAAACAAGACCAATTCTGGTCTACATACAAAGGTTTTTATTCTAAGGAGGAAGCACAAATGGCAGTAAGACTTCAGACAATTGATGAAGAAAAAATCAAGTCTGCCCTACAAATGGAGCCCAGCGCCCAAACACAAACCTATGCTGGTGCTACTAGTAGTATTCCACCAAGCCTTAACCCAAATATTCTTTTAAGTAAATACAACCTTATACAAGAATTCTTGTTCGAAGTACACACAGAAGCCATAAAATTCAATGGCCTATTTGTAAAAACACAAACTTACTTTAACCATAAGACTGTTTGGCTTATCTCTTCTGACTACTGTAAAATAGTAACCAAAGACTGCACATGTCAACTTAAGTTCTTAGTCAGAAAGGCCCAAATAGATTTAGAAAGTTTTGAACAACACTTACACAGAGATTTCTTCATTACTCTCATGTCTTTCTTAGAGGTTGGGTGTTTACATTCAATAGTGATCCCCCCACAGACAGATTTCACTCACTTTCTCCCCCATTAAATTCAGTCATCAATGAAGTACATGCAGAACATATGCAAAAGGTGGCACTACAAATTACCACCTCTCCAAGGAGTATTAATCTTCAAGACAGTATTCCTACACATGTTATAAAATTATACACAAAGACCAATCCTGAATTCCATTATTTCCAGGCAATAGAACACGATGATTTCAAAGGACTTTCTTTGAATAAAAATAAGACCTACCAATATAATCTTTGGAAGGCACACACAGAAGGATCAAATTGGAATTTTTCAAAGCATGACTCGGAAACCTTGATCCTACTAAAAGAGACACATGATACGAAGCTCTATTGGAAAAAGAGCATGGGTTCAAAATTTCATCCTTTCCCGACCGAAGCTCATCCATCTTTGGTTCGACACTTCGAAAAAGAAAGGATCTATAAAGAAATTTATGAAGAAGCAGGCGGTTACGGTCAAAACACACCTGGAGTATCTTCACTTCCCTCTGAAGGAGACGACCAATCCCTTCCCGAGCAAATGGAGGAAGAATTCCAAGATTTTACCGCCTCAGTCTCGCGGTTAAAATAAAAGTTTTTACCTGTGACACAGTAATTTTACCTAATGGTAATAGACTGAAGGGTAAAAACTCATACAATAGGTTGTCGGTCACCAGGTTACCTACACAGCCGGTTTACGGTTACACATTTTGTATATAAATAGACCATAAGACTCTTATGCTGAGCAGGTCGCCGAATACACTCTCCCTCTCTCTCTAAACTCTCTCCCTTATCTCTATACTTGTACTTACTCCTCTTCTGAAATAAAATTTGAAGTTCATCTTCACCCATTCCCTCTTCTTCCCCCTATGAGTATTTCTTATTTTATGTTTATGTAAATTAAACATGGAGTAGTTTAATCCTTAAGGTATCTTCGGATGCCTAAAACAATAAATACTTAAAGATGCGATAATCATTTAAAGGCGTTTGTATATTCACCTTCTTTCTCATCTTCTTTGAAAACCTGGGTTTATGCCCTTGATTTTTCGAAAACCTGGGATTTGTAAGTCTGATTCTTCAGGTGTGCCCTTGATAACTGGTGTTGTGCGGAATACTGCCGTATAAATCCAGCTCTTTTCTTTCTTTTCTTGTATAAATCCTTTTCTTTATAAACCCTAAATGCAAATAAAAAGGGATATATATTCTCTTTTTATATATATATATATAGATAAAGAAAATTGAAAATGAAGAATGGTGTGGAAAAGAAATATATACCTTATTAAAGAAGGAAAGAAGAAAGAGTTCGATGAAGAAGAAAAAGGAAGAAAAGATAATATACTTTCTCTGGGTTTAATTATAAATAAGGGAAAAAGCACATTTTTTTTAAAAATAAACAAATTTCAATTAATTTAACCTTATTTAGTGATATCATCTATGAAGTAGCTTATTTAATGAAAAATGTGAAAAAGAAGTATGTATATGAAATGTTGAGTATTTTCCCTTTTTACTAGTGAGGCTTGAAGGGTGCTCGACAACTAGCCATGAAAAGCAACTTTTTATTGAAGATATTGTTTGTATACTTGCTTTAACTGTACGGAAAGCGTAGTTCACCAAAGAACTAAACTACAAAATATTATTACATCATGTTTGATTTGATGAAGATCAAAGAGAGAAATGAATTAAAAAAGAAAACTTGTTTAATCTAATTTTTAAGGGCGAGGAGAATTGAGAGAAGCAAAATTTTTCCATTATATAACTTCTTTAATAACCACAAATTTTAAAATTATACATCATTCTTATACTCGGTGGAAGACGTGTTGGAAACCGTATAAGACATTCACTTATAAGGTTGTATCACACACCCAGTACACTCCTTTAAAATGTGGGAGATTTATTGAAAATAAAAATATAATTAACTTTAAAATCCTTCCACTTCCTTTCGGAACCAAATAAAAATACAGTTGTTTTTGTTACACTCCCCTCCATCCAACCAAACATAGCCAATATTGTTGAAATTTAATGGATATATATTATAAATTAAATTTAATGTACAAGAGGTTAAGAACATTGGTTGGTTGGTTTGCAACAATAAAGTCATATTTAATCAACGAAGTCAATGAAGGAAACACGAGTAGAATGGGCAAAAGAATCTCGAACATACATAGATCATTACAAATGCTAAGTAGCTATACGATACCTACAAACATGCACTACTACAAGGAATAGGAGAAGAAGCATGGCCAAGGATAAGAAAAAGTAAAGAGGGAATCCAAAATTGATATACTGAATAATGCTTTCAGGAATCGTCCATTTCTGCAAGTTGGAGCAATTCTTACTGCTACCCTTTCTCTATATATACCATCCTATTCCAAACTTTGACCTCAAGTCCAACTCTTTTCTATATTCTTTCTTAATTATTATATATAGAGAATATTAGTGTAAACAATTATGGATTGCAGAATAGAGAGTGCAGAAACTCACAGGTTCTTTTTTTTCTCACATCCATGCACAAGCGCACACATGCATACATCTACATATTGTCAATCAGATTTATCTCAGTTGGTTTGTATAAATTTTTAACATGTGTTCAATTCATAAACATGTGAATATTAACTTTCAAAAAGATTGAATAGAATATAAAAATTAAGTGCATGGATATGTATAAATAACAAACCTTCTTGTTTTTTTCATTATTTTACAATAGGAATAAGTGTGCTGCATGCTTCAGACAGTTCAACAAACTGGAGCACCTTGTGGAGCACATGAGGATCTCATACCATTCAGTTCATGAACCAACTTGTGGCATTTGCAGGAAACATTGCAGATCATATGAGTCTCTGAGGGAACATCTTATTGGTAATATGAGAAAATGACTTATACACTTTCTTTATAAAAATTTTACATTGATATTTCTCACAACTACCTTTAAGTATGATAAGTTTATTAACATTACCTGATAATATTTTAAAAGTTATACAAGCAAAGAGTTGTGATTGTGAATAGAAATTAAACTCATAATCATTCATCATTAATTGTTAAGCAAAATGATTGCATAGACTTTGCATATACCTTGAAGAAATTGTGAATTTGTGGTGAGACTTTATCTGCTTTTCCAGGTCCGTTGCCAAAACAGGAATGCAGAGATATATTTGCCTATACAGGGTGCAAGTTTTGTTTGAAAGTCTTTGACAGCCCTAACTCTTGCAGGATCCACCAACAAAAATGCCAATTCTCTGGAGCAAATGCTGTATAACTTCTCACTTTGAACCAAAAATGAATTATCCAAATAAAACTTTATTCTAATACTTTTCTAATTATATATTATAAATAGTGTTAACTTAAAAGGACATGTACACTTAATATTTTATAAAGTTTAATTAGTGTAAAGTTTTAGTGTAAAAAGTTTTACAGTACCGTTCAATTACAATCTTTTATATATGATGAGTTTGTTGACTTTATCAATTAATATTTTAAACGTCATATAAATGAAGATATATGATTGAAAGTTAGTATAAAAATATTTTGCACTCTCAATATAAACTTTTTTTTTTAAAGATTGAAAAGATTTTAGAATTATTCACTGCAAATTTTAAACTTTTTGTGCACATTATTACAGAGAATAATTGGTCGCTTTTCAAACTTAGGACTTCGTAATAATTTGGGTATTATTGGTGGTGGAGCAAGAGGACCACAAGTAGTTGCACTAGCATGTAAAATGGTTGGAGGTGGCAGTGATGGCTCACTGGATCTCTGTGCAAGAGTGTGCTTAATGGATGAGCACGAGAGCATAATATTTCATTCTTATGTGAAGCCACCAATTCCTATCACTAACCACAGGTTAATTGGACATTTAAACTTTCTTTATTAGGCCATAAAGTGTTCTTGGTATATAGAACAGGTAACCTCCACTAAAAACAATTTTGTTCAATCAGAGTACAACTATTATAAACGATAAAGTTAGCCCTCCTAATTTGCAACATGTTTATAGAGCTAATGGAGCTGTTGATTCATTAACAGGTATGAAACAACAGGCATCAGACCAGAATATTTGAGGGATGCAATGCCAATGAGACAAGTTCAGAGGAGGATTCAAGATTTCCTTTGCAATGGTGAACCTATGTGGACAATTAGGCCAAGAGGTGGAAGGGCAAGGATTCTTGTTGGTCATGGTTTGGATCATGACCTTGAAAGTTTGCAAATAGAATATAGGGCAGAAAAAATAAGGTAAATGATTCAATTTAATTAACAAATATACATCATATATTAAACATAGGTTTACTTCAACATTTAACAACAGATCAAAGTCTTATCCCAAAAAGTGAGTTCAACTACATAAATTACACGACATAATTTTTTATAGTTAAAAATCAAATTAGTTTCAGAATATTATTTAATTCTAATCTCACTCTTCTTTGCACAGAATTAAAGATCATGTAACCTACTCTTATATGTCAACACTCACATTCAAATATTTGAATTCATATTGAATAATCAGGGACACTGCAAAATACCCTCCACTGATGAAAACAAGCAAGCTCAGTAACTCACTCAAGTACTTAACACAAGCATATCTTGGGCAAGTACCTTTCAACTTTTTCTTCATTGTAATACACAATATGCATGTTAGATTCAACTATTCAAGACATTAACAAGGTTTATTATGTTTTGGGGCATATAATATAAATATGCAGGTATGACATTCAAACTGGGATTCAGGATCCTTATAAAGATTGTGTTGCAACAATGAGGCTGTACATGAGAATGAGATCCCAAGTGCATAAATTACAGGATTACCCTTTGGCTTCGGAGCCCCAGAACAGGAATAATTTTGCTTCATGGAGGCAAAGTGAGCTTGAAAGAATGACTCCTGAACAAATGCTAGAAATCTCAAGGTCTGATTACTACTGCTGGTGCTTGGATTCCTTGTATAATCCCTGAATAATGCTGAAAGCCAAGTAGACCAATCACAAACTCTCGTGGGCATAAGGGAATTGATGATACATCAATGTCCAGTTAAAGTAAAAATAAAACGTACCAAACACTTGTCTCATTTTTACTAGTTAATAATTTCTTGTTTTATAACTAAAATAATCGATTAAGGTGTACCTTACACTGCTATCGTAGTTACCAACATGGCTATTGGTTAAGGTACGTTCATGTTGTGTATGAATAATAATAGTCAATACCCCAGTTAATCCTGCATATGTTATTTCATATTTGAAAATTATATTTTTATATAAATCATATTTTATTACAAATAAATTACGATTTGTTGTAGTTGGAGAAGCTTTTTTATTACATAAATTAACTTAAGTCACTAATCCAGTTAAAAAAACACAGAATATTCAACAACAGAAAAATTCCAGGCCCAAACTCTAATAATCTTCAAGCCTTCTTCATCGTTCATCTACTTTCCAACAAAAATAAATTCCACACATGATACACATTTCTAAAACCTTAAATACAATATAGTTAAAGAGAAACAATATAACATGAAATTATAAAAAAGAAAACATAATAAAACTATTGATGTTGATCTTCAAAGTAAACCGTCAAGGTAAGCCAAAAAGTTGATAAATTACAAATTTATTAAAGTGAATAATTTTTGTCATAAATTACTTTAAGATTCAAAATTTACAAAAATGATACATTAACATAACAGAATTTCATTAGTCATGAAAAGTCTTGATAATTATATCAAGATTTTGGATATTTAAATCTGCTTTCCTTTGAAATCAAAATTTGAATATTCCGAACTTACAAAAATTGTTATTTTATGAGAGGAAAATCTTTAACACAATACTCTTAGTCCCAGGATATCACTAATTAGAATCATCACGTTTAAAGTATTGTCTAGTTTAAAAATTGTGATTCTATCACGGTTTTATCGTAAAAAAACATCTTAGTAGATTAAAAAAAAATGATGTTTATAAACGAGTACACGTCCGTCGACCTCAACTCCTAATAATGTAAGACTTTCGGTAGCATCATTTCTTATTTCCCTATCCTCAAGTTGGATTGTACCAACAAACGTAGAACACTTACATTTAATTTACTAGTATAGGTTCTGACTTTTAATACATCTTTTTTAGTGATATTACAGTGGGTAGAATGTGAAATATGTAATGATTACTAAGTGTCAACTGTTACAAGGAATATAAAGAAAAGGTAACAAAAGCTTCTCGGTAAATTATTTTAAAATACATAACTTTTTTATAAAATACAAATTTTTTAAAAAACTAACTTGTAAAAAAATTCATAACATTTATAAAAAATTGTTTTTACTTTATTTTATATTTTTTACTTAGAAGTGCTTCGGGGAAAAATTATCCAAACTTATTCTTAGTTTTATTAGTGTTATTTCTTTTTTTATTTTAAATTTAATTTTATAATTGAGTAGGTTGGTGATGTAGGATTATTAATGGTTAAGTAGTTACTCATCATAAAAGATGGTCAATCTCAAGTTTGTAACTTCTCTTCTATCTCAATCAATCATTCATCAATAACGATCATGAATTTTTTTATTTATAAATTTTTTTATATTTTATATAATTTATATGATAGATTAAAATAGAAATAAAACATCAATGTGATGGTTGTACTTATTTCTTAATTATTTTTTTTAGTTTTATTCAAGAAAATGTGGTGGGACCCACCTTGAAGAAACTTTATTTTTTTAACCGTGACCCAGTCTATTTGTTGAGGTTCGATATTGTGATATTCAATTATCTTAACAATTAATTATTCATTATCTCATATAGTAATATAAACTTATTTTAAATCCAAATTATTTCTTTAAAAATACATTTATATAATAGATTTATGAACATAATATATAACTTTTAAAATACATCTTAAATTTTTTTTTGAAAGGCTAAATATTCATTCAAAAACAGAAACAAAATGTTTCTTAGAGTACATACACCTTACATATACCTTCATATCATATTTGGAATATATAAAAGCTAATCCACCTATTTCATGTTTAAAAGACACAATGTAGGATTGACGTACCAATCCGAGAAGACACACCCCCTATTGAACCCAATGGAACCATTTCCACGAAATTACCTTTATGCACATCAGAATGTCGACGGAATCCACCAGTACATTATCAAATACAATCTGATTTCTAGTAATCCAGATACTCCAGCATCCGGCAAGCCAGAACACATACCTGCACTTCTTCCTTCGCTTTCCAACCACCCATGCTGATGACGAGAGGAAGAGCTGATACAAATCCCCCGGAATGGGTCCCTGGATTCCCAGCCAGCTAATGATATTGTTCCACACCATTTGAGCCTTGACACACGTTAAGAATAAATGATTGCGATCTTCGGTAGCACTGTTACAAAAGACGCACAGTGCATCGTCAGCTGGGATGGTAACACCTCTCCTCAACAGATTTTGGATGGTTGGTAATCTGTCTAACAACAATCTCCATGAAAACGCAATAAACTTGGAGGGCATAATATCTTTCCACATTTGTCTCAGAGCTTTGGGTTCCACCTCAATCAGTCTGGATGAGATTTGTTGCGAACGCAGAACCGAATAAGCCCCCACAATTGAGAAGCTACCATTCATACTAGACAACCAACTCCATCTATCATCCATATAATCTACAATAACCACTGGTTGCAGCACACTTTGTAACGTACGAATCTGATCTTCTTCCCATACGAAAACCTCCCTTCTCCATACCCAAATCCACCCCCCAGATGCTTCCTTTTTGTCGCTGATGGTAATGCCTTTATCTACCGCTAGCCCATACAGCCTGGGAAAGCTTAAGCTGAGAGGACCATCTCCTATCCAATTCTGCTCCCAAAATAGTGTGTCCTTTCTGTTCCCAATTTTTCTAATGGCGTTATTCCGAAGCCAATCTGGTACTCCGACTTTCGGTCCGTCAATATTCCAAACATCCCTCCACCACTGGAAAACTGTAGATAAATTCTCCGGTCGTTCATTGAGTTTGTATGTCTGGCCATATCTACCTTCCAACAAAGTTGCCCATATTGCGTTTGGCTCTGTTAATATCCTCCACCGCCACTTTGCAAGTAAACTCAAATTGAAGTCCCTTAAGCACTTTACCCCCAGACCCCCTTCTTCCTTTTTCCAACACACATTTTCCCAGCTAACCCACGCAATTTTGGTCTCCTGATGATTCCCTCCCCACAAAAAGGAACGCTGTAAGCCGGTAATGACTTTTAAGACTTTCTTAGGCACCTTGTAGAACGAGAACAAATACAGCGGAAGACTAGACAGTACTGAATTAATCATAACTAACCTTCCTGCAAAGGACATATGTTTTGCCCTCCAAACGGCCAATTTCTGCTGAAATTGCTCGATGACTGGTGACCACGTATCTACCTTCCTCGGGTTCGCTCCCACCGGAATCCCCAGGAATTTAAAAGGCGGTGAAGACACAACACAATTCAAAAGGTTGTTGACAGCTCTTGAAAATGAGTCGTCTACATTTAGCCCAAAGAATTTGCTTTTGCTATAGTTTATCTTTAACCCCGAAGTCAGCTCAAAACCCCGTAGTATAGCCTTCAAGTACCACACCGACTGCAAATCAGCCTCCCCCATCATAATGACATCATCTGCATACTGCAATATTGAGAATTTTGCCTCGTCAGCAACATGTATCTCTTTAAACACCCATTTCCCTACCGCTGTTTTGAACAGACCAGATAAGGCTTCAGCTACCACTAGAAACAAAAAGGGGGAAAGTGGGTCTCCCTGCTTCAGGCTTCTCCCCGGCCTAAATTCCTCCGTTGGACTTCTGTTGACTAGAATGGACATGTGACTATTCCTGACGATGCTACTCATCCACTTCCTCCATTTACTCCCGAACCCCAACCTCGCCAACATGTAATCCAGAAAATCCCAATTCACATGCCTTCTGAAAATCCACCTTAAACAAGAAACATGATTTCCTTTTGCGCTTTGCCCAATCAACTAACTCATTCGCTACCAGTACCCCATCCAGTATTGATCTACCTGGCAGGAAAGCTGACTAGCACTTAGAGATTAAATTCCCCATAACTTTCTTCAGTCTCAGAGACAACAATTTGGAAACAATCTTTTGAATGCTGGAGATTAAAGAAATTGGTCTATAATGAGCTAAGCTGTGGCCTTGTCACCTTAGGAATCAGAGTAATAAAGGATGATGTCGCTCCTCTTGGTAATACTCCTGAATGATGGAATTCTTGAACTGCCTTTACCACATCGACCCCTATAATTTCCCAGCATGATTTATAGAAATGAAAACCAAATCCATCAGGGCCCGGGCTCTTCCCTCCCTCGCAGGCCCATATTGCCTCCTTTATCTCTTCCGGTGAAAAAGGCTCCTCTAACCATTCTCTCTACTGATCATTTAGCTGATTGAAAGCCACCCCATCCAGCCTTGGTCTCATGTGTTGTTCCTCCTTAAAGATCCCGGTGAAGTGATTAAACACATGATCCTTGATATTCTGAACTCCCTCCACCCAACCGATATCTGTTTTGACTGCCAGTAGGGAATTTGCATAACATCTTTCCTTAAAGCATTTGTGAAAGTAGCTTGTGTTGCTATCTCCATTTAGAGCCCATTTCACCCGAGATTTCTGTAACATGGACTGTTCCATTTGCCTTGCCTTCCCCCAATACTCTGCTAAGATACCTTGTCTTTGCTTACCGCTCCCATTGACCCCTTGGCTTAGCTGATGGTCCACCATCTCCAATTCTAAAACTTTATCGGTCAAGAATTTCTCATCTTTATTCTGGTGTTCTTCTTTCCACTCTTTAATCTTCAACTTCAGACCTTTTAATTTACTTGCCAACTGATGCATCCGCCAACCATAACTCTGTTCTGAAGTCCAAAACTCTTTTACAAGATCCATAAAACTTTGCTCCTGCAGCCAGTGATCAAAAAACTTGAACGGTTTAGGGCCCCAATTCTGTTTATTCACCTCGGTTAGTATCCAGCAATGGTCTGAAAATTCTCTAGTACCTACTCTTTGAGCAATGACTCCCCACTCCTCCATCAAATCTGCGGAAAATAGAAACCGATCCAACCTACTAGATGACTCTCCATTCGGGGCTATCCACGTTACTCCTTTCCTGATGACTGGAATATCCAATAAGCCCATTGATTGGATAACACATCTTAAATAACACGCTTTCTTCGATGCATCTTCCTTTTCATATTCAAACTAATAAATGAATCATCAATTTGCTTTCATATAGCAAACAAAGAGAAGAAGTGTCATGATTAGTTAATGGGAAAATATTTTACACTAATATTTAAATCATAATTCTCCATTTATTTATATATATATATATATATATAATAAAATTAAAAATTTATTATATAAAAAAATTGTTATTAAATGATAAGTATTAAATTCAAAAACAAAAATTTAAAGTACAAAGCAATAAATGCTTGATCTTCCTTAATTAATGGATTTTCTTTTTGACATTCGGGTCTAGTAAACAGATTTTCATCGATTAAGTAATTGCACGTACTCTTAATGATTGATTATGATGGTATCCTATTTTTTATCCTGCAATTTATTTTTTAAAAATCACAAGCATGAATCAGACTAGACTCACTACAAAAACATCTAGAAATACTCGAAATCAATAAATTAAAGAATAAAAAATTTTATATAGTAATATACATTTTCAATTTTCACATACCCTTTATTTCAAGACAAATTTATTTCGTTCTAGTATATACATGTGCTATGCTAGGCATATAGTTCCTCTAAGGTACGTGAAAAAATCGCAACCAAACCGTGAAAAGCAAAATTTATTAAAAAATTTGTTCATCTTTTTTCATTTTAAATTTTAAATTTTAAATTTATTATTCTTATATATTTCCTGTAAAAAATTATTATTCCTATAATTAGAAATAATTTTAAGAAAACTTTTTCTATTACTCTCCTTGCCATCAAATAGAAACGTTTATATAATTCCCAACCCCTGCAATGCACGGTTTAGAAAAAAAATAGTTCAATTAAAATTCTTCAAAATTTAATTAAATCCTAAATATTTTTCCTATGATTAGGATGATGGGTAATTAAGTTCAAATATATAACCATCTACCATCCCTTAAATGACTGAAAGGATAGTTAGCTCAAGTGCAATTATCTAAAAGAAAGGGACATTTATAAAATTGGCATACACTAATATAAAATTTTATTCATGGTTTTTTTTAGCTTTGATTTATAAAGTTGTTAATCCATAAAATCTCTCTTAATATTTTCTTATTTCTCTTATGTCGAGTGTACCTAAAATTATTTAAGATTTTAGCTTGTAAACTCAAGCGGGTTTTAAATGGAGTTATTTCTTGCAAACAAATAACTTTTCTTCCAATAAGGTCCATACTTGATTAAGTTTTAGTAATTAATGAGGTCATTTTGCTAGGTTTGTAAGTTTCATAAATGTTGCTTTATTTTTAAAGTGAAATTTGAAAAAACTTAAGACTTAATCAATTGACTTTTTTTAGATTACATGTTTTGCATGTTAGGCTTTGGACAAAAGTGATGAAGATGGATAGATAATTAATAAGTAAATCTTATACATCCATTTTAGTTAATGAAAGTTTATCATCTAAATTTTTACCAGGGAAGGGATTAAAAATGCACCCCAATACGGTCATTTCTTCCTGGTGGTGGCAGAGGGACATGCTAACCTATACAAAAAATGCATCAAGTTCTAGTGAATAGGATGACATTAAAATGGGAGATTGAGGTTTGGAAGTTAAATGCTTAACAAAGTTCAATATTGGTTTGCTTGCAAACTTGGATTTTTTAAAATGACAAAAAGGCTATATGGCCTCCACTTCTAAGAGTTAGTTATGAAGATTTTTTAAACCTCGTAGTCTTCTAAATGTTTTACCTAATGAATAAACATATGGAATATAAACAACAACTCTTCTTTATTCTCGAGTTGGTTTTCGAACAATATTAGGAGGAGGATAAAAGATGGTAAGGAAACTCTTTTTTAGTTGCATAATTGATTAGGATTGATTAAGCGATGCTTATCCTAGATTGTTTTCTCTGGCAATGAAAAAGAAAAGTCAATGTATATAATATGCAAAATATATTAGTAGAATCAAGTTAGTGGTGTTGGTCTTTTCATAGATATCTTTTTGTGTGTGGTAGGGGGGGCCGGGGGAGAAATACTAAAGGAATTGATTGAGAAACTTAGAAATGTACAAATTACATAGGGGGAACAAAAGTCTTAGTTCTCATTCTTCTAAAGGGGAGATTTGATTAGCATGAACTAGTTTTAAAGGGGCTTTGGAAGATAAACTACCCTCTAAAATAATTTCTTTTACATGGAGATTATTACTTAATAGACACCCAACAATAGATAATCTAACAAAAGAGAAGTATGATTTTTCAACCCTAACAACAATTGTGTGCATTATGTGAAAAAAGTTTAGAGGATTGTCAACATCTCTTTCTTTCTTGTAAGGTATCTCCTGAATTATGGTACAAAGTTTTGAATTGGTTGGGTATTGTTTTAGCTCGGCTAGTTGAACCTATACATCGATTTTATATGGTTAGTACTTGGATTATGGGCATAAATAGAAAAAATATAAGATTTTGCTTTTTGAATGTGGTTGGTTGGGAAATTTGGATATTTAGAAATTCCATTGTCTTTAAAAAACAAAACTTTGGAGTTTCTAGATATGTTCTCCTTCATTCAAATCATATCTTGGAAATGGTTGTTCTAGCTTTTTGTGCTTAAGTCTAGCTGCAATTTTCTTTTTAGTGTAGTGATATTTTGTTATGTCTAAACAATATGTAATTTAATAGATTGGGGGGAATAGTATCTCTGTTAAGGAACACGTATAATGGAAGAAAGGATTAACTTTGTTGGGTCTTTTGGGAGGATATATAAAACTTGGAGTATTCATACTCATTGGATAATATACAATTTTTGCTTTGCAAAAAAAAAAAAGAAAAAAAATATGTTATGATTGATCTTTCTTTCCAATCAAACGACCATAAAAAAACCTTTACAAATTGATTAGAGAAATTTAATGAACTATGCTTGATTAACATAAATAAAATCTAGAAATGTTGCAACACCTACAAAAATATGGCAACAGCCATAAGGGTGTGGATAATAATACTAAAGGGTCCCAATAGAAAGAATCACAATCATTTGATGTTGCATTTTCCACAAGATGTGGAGGAACCCACAAGGATGTGGGACATGTTAAGTCCACATATGAAGAAAATGAAATGAGCTGCAGATAGCATTACAGGGGTGTCAATAGAAAAGTCTATGAGCAATAATTCAATGTCGCGTCTAGTGCAAGTGTATCCACTGTAGTGAGAGGCATTTCTTCCTAATATGAAGAAAACAAAATGGAAGTGTGAATAGCACTCCGAGGTGCCAATAGGAATACGTTCAAGAACAATAATTTGATGTTGCTTCTCCCACCAGGATGGATCCTTGGAGTGGTATCAACTATTAAGATAATCGAAATGTTTATTGAGATCTTGAATTTTGGTAGCTATGGTATTTTTCTTTTAAAAAAATAGCTCATTAAAAATTAGATGTTGTTGTATATTTTTAAATTTAATGAAACTAAATCACTTCATTATTATAGGATTTATTTCGTGCAAGAAAATATTTTTTATTTCTAATTTCATAAACATTACATTTCTTTTCAAATTTTGTATAAAAAATAATAAGCATAGAAAATAAAGAAAAAAAAATTAAAATTACTATTTTTGTCTAATAAAAATTTTGAAAACAAGAAATGAAGTAAAAACGGTAAGCTTTTTATAATTGAAAATAAAAAAACTAGAGGTAGATAATATCTCAATGATATAGTCATTTTGATTTTACTTTTCCTATGTTTTATTTTATTTTTGTTTTTGAATTAATATTTTAAAATAATACACAAATCTATTTTAAATTTGAATTAATATTTTAAAATAATAAAAATTTATCCTTTTTCATACCAATGCCATTTATTCTTTATAAACATGTTTGTTAGATACTTTTGAAAACAAAATTAAAACTAACCGAACCTAGCTTGAGTTTAGTTTAAGTTTATTCAACAGAAATTAAATTGAAAATTTATAAAATCAAATTTATTATGTTAGATTTTACTTTTGTCCAAATTCATATTAAAACCAAACCTCATTGGCATTAAATCATAGAGAATTTCTTCTGAATTTCAATAAATTCTCCTTCCACCTCTATAATTTTTCAAAATGGTAAAAAAACACTTAATGAAAACAGTAAAAATTTAATCATCACGCACTTCTTTCTTTTCTCCTTCATCTGCACCTCTCTTGTTTCATACGTTTCTCGTTTCGCATCTCTCTCGTTAGCTTATCTTGCATACTTCATTTTTCTTCTCACTGAATCAATGGTTTCTCTTCTTCTTGGCGCATTGTTATTCATCTACTTTGTGTTTGTTTTATTCTTTGTGGTTCAGCTTTGCATTTATCTTCTCTCGGCACATTAGCTTTTTTTACAAGTCCAGACACCTTTGTCTGTACTTGTAAAAAATTTCCAAATTTTATTTTACAAGTCTGGACACACCTGTCCGAACTTGTAAAAAATTTGCAAATATGTTTTTACAAGTTCAGATACCCTTGCCTGGACTTGTAAAAAAATTTGCAAATTTTTTTTCACAAGTCTGGATACCCCTGTCCGGACATGTAAAAAATTTGCAATTTTTTTTACAAATCTAGACTGAGTCCGGAAACCCCTGTCCGAACTTGTAGAAAAATTTGCAATTTTTTTACTAGAATTAAAGTTATTTTTTTACCTAGGGTATTTGAAAATTATGGAGGTATGGGGAGAAATTCTCTAAATCATGTTATAAAATCAAGTGATCAACATGGGAAAATTGTGCGATCATAATAACCTTGAAGTTGGACCAGCCTTTGATTGAGATGGGCCATGGACACAATCAAGGTATAGGACATTTCTTTCCACACCCCATAAAACCAACCTGCCTTTGATTGAGACCCGTTAGTTTTGGAAATTTTGTTGTTCTTTTTTATTTTCACATAAAATAGAAAACAAGGGTGAAAAAATGTTTAGTTACAATTTAAAAATATTTTTATGAAAATATTTTGAAAAATCAACTGAAAACAAAGGTAAGTTATTTTTGGTATTTTCAAAATAAAAATTATGTAAAAACTTAATAATAGTTTTGTTATTATAACAAAGATTATTGAAAATAATTTTTTCGTCATTGCATTTCAAGTTTATACTCTTTTTAGAGACTAAATTTGATTAATTTTGACTAATTTTAGGAAAAAAAATTAATTTTCATTTTTAGGGACCAAAAGTGAAATTTAGTTTCTAAAATTTGACTAAATTTCACCTTGATCTTTAAAAATTGAAAATTATTTTTTCCGTTCTTGAAATTTCAAATTTTACATTTTTTTAGGACTAAATTTGACTAAATTCAGAAAAAAAATATTTTTTTCTTTTTAATACCAAAAATAAAATTTATTAAAATTTCAAGTACTAAAAACTTAATTAATCCAACTAAAATTAATTTTTCAAGTTTACAAATATTTATAATTTTTTGCTAAAATTAATTAAATTAAAAAATTTTATTTTCTAAAAATATCCGATCAAAAAATATTTTTAAATATTAAAAACTTAAAAATACAAACTATTTTTTTTAGAAAAAAGAAGATATTTTTTGAAACCAAAATCACTCTTTTATAAGTTTTAACCTTCTCCGAATGTAAAATAGGTGTAGTTTGATTTTTAGAGTACAGAAAGCCGTCAGTAAAACAAACTTGTTGAGACCAAAAAGCTGCAAGCCAAGGAATTTAAAAGCATGTGATTATTTCATTTGCCAAAACTACAAACAAGAGTAAGCACCCAAAAAATATAAATTACAAAATACAAATCACACTATGTTAGTTACAGCCAAGCCAAACTGATAATCTTGAAATGGAAAGTGGATAGCTTTAGGTTATGGAGAGAACAGTCACTAATGTGCCTCATTATTTAACACAAACTTTAAATCACAGACAACCCCAGAAATTATTATCAGGATTAATTAAGTTTTTAGTCCCAGAAATTTGATCAAATTTCACTAATCAAATTTTAGGGACTAAAAATTTAATTCAACCATATTATTATAGAGCTAGAGAGCTAAGCTTATGTTCATGGAATAGGAAAAACAACTACTTTTCCAGTTGCTCTGTGAGTTTCCAGATGGGAAAATGCTTCTACAGTCTGAGAAAATGGAAAAGGACTCTTGGGATCAAGTATTGGCTTCAACTTACCACTCTCAAAATAAGGGTTTAGTTTCTCTAATATGGCCCCATCAGTAGAGAGCATGAAAATGATAGCTGGAGGAAATCCAGGTGGTACTATTGTCACAACTTTTCCTCCTTCCTTCAAAACTTTGAATGCCTGTTGAGTTTGGCCTGTTTGGATTTTAGGAAAATAAGTGTTAGTGATTGTGTGAGAACAATTTTATAAAAATGTTTTTTATTTAAAAACTAAAAGATATGTTTTTCAGTGTTTTCTTAAAATAGTTTTTAAAAAAAACTGACTTTTTTAGTAAGAAAACAACACTAAGTAGTTTACTAGTTTTGTTTTTCAGGTTTATATTTTTGTTTTGAAAACTTAAAATATAAGAAGAATATATTAATTTTATTTTTTATTAATGATATTTCTATAAATATAAACAAATTTTTTTTCATTTTGACATCTCAAAGAGAGTTTTCAAGCAACCCAAAACCTGAAAACTGTTTTCAAAATCTAAAACTCAAAACCCATCCAATCAAATTTTAAAACATATGTACCAAGCTCATAAAGTTCTGACAACAGAATGTGTTCAAAATCTGACCTACAGTATCATACATCACATCAAACTTTTCAGGAAGGTCTTCAAAATTCTCTTTTGTGTAATCAATTGGGGAGTCAGCTCCCAAACTCCTCAACAATTCCAGTTTCCTAGTGCTTGCTGTAGCTGCTACCTTGGATGCTCCATAAACATGCTTGGCAAGCTATGTCAACATGGCATTGTTAACTATAATCCCTTGGCATGATATATGGATATTCAAGTTTTGAGAGTACAAGAAGAAAGTTACTATTTTCTGTATTCAATCTGTACACATTCTATGTTACTGAATACACACAGAGAAGTGTTCATACTGTTACATGAAATCAGAAAATGTAATAAGTATTAACATTATATTAAGGTGAGCTTTGGCACTGGTAAGATTGCTAATTTGCTAGGGGATTTAAATCATTGAAACATCCTCTTCACTAGCAGGTAAGGTTGTATACATCTTTAGTTCTTTACCTTCTAAAGGCCTCACTAAGATACATGGTCGGTCCAAGAATAAAGTAACTAAAGTTTTAAGTTTAAGTCTATCTACAAAAAAATATTTTCTGTTGGTTTTTTTAAAGCAAAGAAGTTCACATAGGTAAGCAAAAAGAGGCAAATTTTGCTTATAAGTCTCACTCATTATTCAACCTGCTCTGATTTGGAGCCTCACCACCAAACAAAATAACAATATGTGAAAAGACCCCCAAGAGTTGTTGTGCTTGTTGATTGAATTTCATACCAGGTAGCTGAGATAATAGGACTCCTTTTATCACTTGAAACAGGAAATGTTGTTGAGTGTCTATTCAAGAAAAACAAATGGTAGGAAAGTTTACTTATTTTTAAAATGTTCAGTAAATTCAGCTAATTTGTAAGAGCAAATTTAATGGGAAGCTTAGGTGAGTGATTTTTAACTATAAGAATTGTTTTTAAAAAAACAATTGTAGCAAGAAAAACACTGGTTTTTCCCTGCTGGAAGAACTGTTTTTCATGAAACAAAATAGCGTAAGAACTCAAATAAATTCTACAATTAAAGTAAAAATGTATAAAAACTCTTCAATCCCATCAGACACTAGGGAATCCATAAAAAACTCATAAGTGAGCTTTTTCATTATGAATGTTGTATCTTAGTGCATGTTTAGTTTCATGTTCAAGAATTGATTCTGGACTCAAACTTGATTTAAGATAAATTTTAACCTATTTTGTTTTGTGTTGAATAAGGATTCAAAATTGATTTTGAGTCCAAAATTAATTATTGATTGAAGCAACTTATAATAGTTTTTACATTGGATCAAGAATTTTATCCTAAATTTTAATTTTGAACTTCTTTTTATAATAAAAACATTCAAATATAAAAAAAAAAAAAAAGAAGCACTTAATCAAAAACATTGTATCAACTTTCATCAAAACATGCACTTAATCAATCATGATGTAACATATAAAGACAAAACACAAAAGATCAACTATTACTAGTTCCTACAATGACATTGTAGTAGGTCATATGATGTGGCAGATCAGAAAACCATATTGATTCATGAACCAAAAACATTGTAGTAGGTCATACTCATACCTGAATGACATGGGTTCCAACTCCACCAGCACCTCCCAACACAAGGATAGATTTCCCAGCAGAAAACCCAGTTCTTTCAAGGCCTTCATAAGCAGTCTCAAGTGTTAAAGGAAGGCTAGCAGCCTCTGCAAAGCTCAGATTCTGTGGCTTGTGAGCCAATAGTCTCTCTTCTGAAGCAGTGTACTCAGCCAGAGAACCAATCACCTTTGGCTGTTCCAAAGCATCCACATTGATATCACCATAAACTTCATCACCAACCTTAAATTTCTTCACTTCACTTCCCACTTTAACCACCACTCCTGCCACGTCGTATCCTGGAGTAGTCTTCACATCCACCCCACACAAAATCATATAATATAAATAAATCAATATGAATAATAATAAAAAAAAAAAACTTATGGATAATCAGTGTAAAAAATTATATTAGCATTCAATTACAATCATTTATGTGTAAATCTGATAACTTTATCAATTAATACCTTAAATCGTATAAATGAAGGGGGGATTGAAGTCATCGCAAAATCTTTTATACAATTTCTGAAAAAACAATATATAGTTAGGCATAAAAATAAAAAATAAATACGCCCCTTTTTATAAGAAAATTATGCATTCTTATTTCATTTTTTTCTAGTTCCCCTTGTTTTTAATCTGAACAAATACAACAAGTGACAACCAATAAAAAAAATACAAAAGGTAACATGAGTTAACCTATTTTGTTAAGGTGTAGTGTGCATTGGAGAATTGTGTCTATCAGATTTGAAGTGATACATAAAACCTAAAAATTGTGCTCAAAATCAATTTTTAAGTGAGACAAATATTTAAAAAATTATAGTTTCTTGAAAACTTATTTCTTTGGCCAACAAGTTATTGATTTGACTAAATTAATATTAAATCTCAATCAAAATTTTGGATTCAAATTATAGTTTTAGAGGGAAAAGAAAACTAAAAATGCTCGATTAAATTCCTCAAAAATTAAAATATAAGTAATCTTAGACTGATCTCTATAGTAAAGTTATGACCACAATTTACTTCACTAATTTTTAAAATTTTCTTAATATATATAGAGGGTAAAATAGGTCTTTGCTCCATAAAAATTCTCAATATATCAAATACATTCTCTAAACTTTTTTTGTAATATTTTATTTTCTCTAATTTTAAAATATATCACTTTTAATCATTTAAATACTATCTAAATTATTTTTCATCTTTCCATAAAACGCTATTTATAATAATTGGGAATAAAAAATATATATTTTAAAATTAGAAGACCAAGTACATACAATTTTTTAAAAAATATATATATATTTAATATTTAAATATTTTAGAGAACTAAAATATATTACTATAAATTTGTCTCCACTGATTTATATAAATAGGTATTGTTGCGTAACATAAAATATTTAGATCGGTAAGTAAAGATGACGAATGTTTTATTATTTCAATTGGGAAAAGAAAATCATTTCTGTCGTTATCTTACAAACTACTATTTTCAGAAACCTCTTTATTAAATTCTTATAATTTAGATTGACAAATACTAAGAAAATAGCTTCACCAATCGCATGTCATACATTATCTTATAAATATGTATTCTTTTTAACCATTCTTTTGATACCATAAGACTATGTGGGTATAAGATTTAACAGAAGCACTAGTCTAATATTTTTATTTTAAATATATAGTAGCATTAATGCAATGCTTTTTGAACTGATAAAAATTTAAAAGATGTTGATAATTTTCTCAATAAAATAATACTGAATTGTTCATTTTTAGTATAAAATATATTTTCAACTCCTAAAATTTCTCGGTATATTAAATATTTCCTCTAAAAAAACTACTAATGCATCATCTTTAAAATATATTATTTTTAGTCTATATAAATTATTTTTTATCTCTCTAAATAGACTATTTAAAAACACTTGGAAAACAAAAATAATGTATTTTAAAATTAAAAAAAAAACAAATAACACGAATTTTTTTAAAAAGCATAGTTAATATTTCTAAAATACTTTAATTAAGTTTTTAATCTCTGAAATTTTACTAAATTCTTATTTTGTTCGTTGAAAATAATTTTTTTCCTATATTATTTTAAGATTAAATTTGATTAAAATAAAAAATGAAAAAAAAATCATTTTCAATTTTCAAAATACCCAAAATAAAATTTAGTTAAATGTCAAGAATTAAAAACTGAATTAAATATTTCCATAATTATTTAGAAAGCTAAAACATATTTTACCCAAATTACCCCAATTTTGATCTTGAAAAAAGAAGTAAATGAAACAAAGGAGAAATTGATGAGTTGAGAGTAACTAGTGAAAGAGTGTTTACTTACAGGTAAAGGGGAATCTGTGTCCTTGAAAAAGCCTTCCATTCTTTTGTAATCAATTGGGTTAAGGGAAGCAGCTGCAACCTTGATCAGAACCTGGTCTTCCTTCACCTCTGGCAAAGGCACACTTTGGTTAAACTTTAGAACTTCCTTTGATTTTCCATACTCTGAGTAAGTCCATGCTTTCATGTGGGAAGGTATTGATATTGCAGCCATGGTTTATGTGAAGGAAAAGAACAAATAAACACAGGAAACTTGAGTTGAATGAGAAACTAAAGTGGTTCTAGGAGTATAAATATCTACATTATTGAGGTACAACAATAGCCATGTAATCATAGGAACACGTTTGACACGATTGAATATTCCTGTTCTGAAATAAGAGGAATGGTAATGAAATTATATGAAAAAGTATTTATTTTATTTTTTTTATGATGGGTTAGAATTTAATTGTAGTGATTAAGTTTAGTAGGTCCTATGATTAAATTTTTGTTTCAGTTTCAGTTTTTGTATTATATTTTTAGGAATCTTAAATAATAAAACCAAAAATAAAAATATTAAAGGTGAGTTCGTTTTGAGTATTATATTTTTAGGAATCTCGGTTCTAGAAATAATAAAATTAAAAATAAAAATATTATATTAGATAAATTTAAAATTATGTTTGATTATATTTTGATATGTTTTTAATTTTAAAATAATTTAAGTAAAAAATAGAAGTTAGGTATAAATTTATAAGTAAATTTTAATATTTTCATGAAAAAATAATTTTTTCACCTCTATACCATAATAATAAAAGTACAAAAATAAAAAGTTAAAACATTCTAAAATATAAAAAATGTTAAGAAATGAAGCTACAAAATGTCTAACAAATATAGAAATATCACATTTGGTCAAGAATTATGATTTAATGCATGAAACAAACGATTTACTTTTTCACTTCCAAAATTAGTGCTGTGTTAAATATTTATCTTGAAAAAATCAACGGCTTTGAAATCAAAGTAATTATTAAACTAATAAAGACATCAATTTAGGATTCAAATATTCAATTTAGGTTGCAGCAGATTTAATAAAATATTACTTTAAGTACTAATATAGTAATATATTAAGTAAAAAGAATTATATATGATTTGTAGTAGATAAATATAATAAATTTTATTAAGTGTAAGTGTTATCATCTTTATAATATTATAAAAAAATAAAATTTCACATTGTTTAAAATAATTTTTTTGAAAATGTTTATATTCTAATTTTAAAAATGTTTATATCCATTAATGCTGGATAAAAAAGATAGCCAATGTGACAAATTTTACTCTTTGAGTTTCATAATCATATATTATTCTATTGCAAGTAGGGATGGTAAAAATATTCGTGCCCGCAAATACCTGTGAATAAAATCCGTAAAAATATCCATACGGATAGTATAAATGGATACCCGTCACCCGCGGGTACGGGTTTTTTTTTATCCGCAACTTAACAGGCATGGGTACGGGTATCATAATACCCGTACCCGCGGGTACCCGTTATCCGCTAAACTAAAATAATATATAGATATATAAGTTAAAAAAAATATTTTTAAAAAATAAATCAAATTAAAATATTAATTATCAAAATTCATTTATATCAATCTTATTTTTTTATGAAAACTTTATAGTTAATAAAAGTATTTATTATAAAAATACTGATAATATAAAATAAAGATTTTATTTGTATTAAATATTTTCTTATAATATATTATATTAATCTACTTTTAGATGTAATTAATCTTGTAGAAACTAGTATAATTTTTTTTTAGATTTTTCAAAAAATAAATTATTTATTTGATAAAATTTATTATAAAAAATATTTAATTTTTAAAAAAATATTTTTTTTAAAGTATCTATGGGTACCCGTGGATACCCGTGAGTAATAAAAAAACTACAGGTATTTCTATAGCGGATACCGACAGATTTTTAATGAATAACAGGTAACGATTTTTTGTAATAAATTAGGTAACAGTAACCACTATCCATGTCCACCCCAACCTATTGGTATTGCAAGTCAATCCTTGGTGCACATACTATCATGAGAAGGATGCTCCACCAGTTATTTGAAACTAATGATACAGTTCAACCCCATTTTTAAAACCATGAAAATAACAGCTCAGTGACATTGATAGTTTTTTTTTTTATTATTGAATCAAGGAAGTGATATTTTAAATTAACAGAGTCAAAAGAGTATTGAATACTCCTAAATTTTTCTTTTTCCTTTTTATAGTAAAGCTGCGATAAAGATTCTGTGTATAAGAAGTAAGTTATTTTTATATCAATGTTATTTCAAATGGAGCTCGGTTAAAGATTCTTAAATGAGGTTTTAAATATATTTAAGTTTTATAGATAAAAGAATACCTAGTTAAATGTGAAGATGTCACTGTCTAATAACATATTGTTGACTAAAAAATAAAGTTATAGCGACAGTTTGTACACTTATGAAATTATATTTTAAATTATAGTATTTTTTTTACAGAAATAGTAATAGTATGTTAAGAAAATGTATGTGTTTAGCAATTTTCTTATATGATTTTTTAGTATATTGCTTCAATAATAAATGGAATTTATAATAGTTTTAACTTATTTAAAAATTTAATTTAATTGAAAATACATATTATAATAATAATTTAAGTAATTAATAATTTAAAAATTTTAAATACTCTTATATTAAATTAGATAACATACTTGAAGAATAAGACTCTATTAATTATCCATTTTCAATTTTTTTAATATTTTCAAATTAAAAACTGCACCACACTCACAACTAGTCAAAATAATTTTATATTAATCCTTTTATATTACTCTCCTTTTATTTTTTATTTGTATTTTTCTTAATTGTTTATCGAATTCCATAAAACGTTTTAATTAAGAAAAATATTAATATAAATTAAAATTAAAATAGAAAAATTTTTTAAAATAAGAAATTAATATAATCCTTACAATTTTTTAAATAAGTCGAAGTTAAAAGCATCTAGTATAAGGACTGGTTTAGTTAATATATTATTAGTGGAAAATAAATAAATGTTACAGAAATTAAATGTTTAATTATCTTATATTAGTATAGTAGTGGAGAATAATTAAATTTATTTATAATATCATTATTAGTTAATTATTTTAAAAAAAAAAAAGAGTTGGGAGGTGGGAAGTGAAATATAATAATTATTTCTTGATTTCGGAGAGTTTTGATTGAGTTTCAAGGAGTTTTCGGAAATCTGTTTAGGAGGGGATGCGAATAGCAAGTCAGAACTTACTAAACTCACCCCACTCCTTTTTTCTTTCTTTTCTTTTCTTTTTTCTTTTCTCTTTCTTTCCTTCTTCTTCAGTTTCTTTTCTTCTCCGTCGCTTCTACGCTTCGTGTCACCGTTTTGTTGCATTATTTGCATGTGAAGCTTTTGGTTGACGGATTTTGACGCGGTCTCTTCCATAACTCCTGTTATTGAGTGATCACTGTTATAGGTAAGTCTGATCTTGAATCAATAAACCTTTTTCCAATCGTTTTCAATCCTATTGTTTACGTTAAAAAGGAAATTTCTTTGAAAATTTTAATTTCTTAGGTTCCTATTTAAATTGGGATTTTGGTTAGGTTCCTATAAATTTCTTCGGGTGGATTTCCTCATTTTCTTTGGAGTTAATTTTGAAAAGGAGCAATAGGTAAGGGAAGCTCTTTTGTTATTTTTGTTAATAGATAAGTGATTTGGTAGTTTAGAGATTTGAGCTAATTGAAATAGCGAGTATTTTGACTATATTTTGAGTTATTTAAGATAAAATTTATTTTAATTGTGTTTTGAGTTATTTAATATAGTGTGTATTTGATTTTGATTTGAACTTATTGAATTAACGTATATTAGGATTTCATAGTTGAGATATATGATGTGTTGTGTAGAGGATGATTATTATGGAAGTGATGTTTTATCTTGAATTGGATGATTATTGGATAGTTTGGATGTGGCCATTATGGTAGAGTAATTTAGTTTTGGTTGAATTGATTTTCTGTGACTGAAATTGAATTATTGGAATGACAATGTATTATTTGAAATTGTGATATAATGCATATGATTGGAATGCATGATAAGAATATATTTATTGATGTTGTTGGTTGTGGGCAGTTATAGTTGGGTAACCTAGCCTTGAATGATATGTTTTGTGAGGTACATTGATGTTAGGGACACAGCTAGGGTCAATGTAATCCAGAATATCAGATTCCAAGGGGATATTTTTGTGATTTACATTGTGTTCCTGGTACCAGATATGCAAGGGGGTGCCTAAAGGACATACTCAAACAATGACTGTGTGTCATAGGGTGTCAGGTAGACACTAGACATCAGTTTGTGGTTGTCAGATGAGTATTGCTTAGACTTAAATTAGTAGTAACACAGGCAACTTGGACACTTGTTGCCAATTGGAAGGGGTCTTAAGCCGCCTCGATGTCCGAACTCAATATAGATATTCCGCAATGTGTCGAGTTTGAGCATGTTGTGTGAAATGCTTGTATTCAGAGGAATATAAGTATGATGGATGATATTGTGATTTTTAATTTTTCTATATTATGAATTTTATGTATTATTATGCTTACCTTGCAATATTTGTGTATTTTGTATGACTATGATGATCGTGCTTTGCACGGGAGCAGCGGAATGACTCATTTTGTGGTTGAAATAGTTTGTGTATTAGAATGTTATATATATGAGTTGTGTAATAGTTAAGTTCTAATAAAAAATTGATAGATTATGTCTCTGTTTTGCATGAGTTATGTTTTAACATGTTTTGGTGGATACAGGATATGAAATGTTTTATGTAAATATTATGTTATGAAATTTTGGTAAATAATTTGGAATATGTGAGCGTATAATTTAATTGTATGAAACAAATTTAAGTAGAGAGAATTAAATAGTTGAATATTACTAGTAGGGTTTTCTTTCATTATTATTTTAAATTTGGAATGTTACATCTAGTAAACTTTTAAATGTGAAGATTAAAAATATCAAGAGGAAATTATAGCAACACAGTGAAGTTTTAGTATAATTAAACATTTTTTGTTTTTTATCATTATTTTTACCCTCCCTAAGTTGAAGTTAAAAGCATCTAGCTAGTAAGCTTTAAATTGAAGATTAAAAATATCAAAAGAAAATTATAACCATACAACAACAACACTAAGTTGAAGTTAAAAGCATCTAGCTAGTAAGCTTTAAATTGAAGATTAAAAATATCAAAAGAAAATTATAACAACACAACAACAACACTCTTAAATTTTAGTGTAATTACACATATAATTTTGTTTTTTTAATCATTACTTTTGCACTTCCTAAGTTAGTATAAGGTTTTGAAAGAAATATTAGTATAATATTTTCAAACACATAAAAATCTAAAAAAATAAAATTATATGTAATTTGATAAAAGCTAAGAAAATACACATGTAATATGCTCAAATTATACTAAATAGTTGGTATTAATAATACTAAGATGAGTCTTTTTAAGAAATTTTTCTCTACACTTCGGTATTTTCTCCATCCACCTTTTATTAACCTTCAGGAGAGCCCAATTTGGAGAAAATACACCTCAAAAATTAGCAAATTTGAACTATTTTCATCTCTTTGAACCTAAAAAATGAGCCAATTTGCAGAAAAATTCTGAGAGTGCAAAAAGAAATATTTTCATCTCTTTAAACAGGTTTCCTATTCAAGTGTTTGTGTATTTTAAGGATAAAATAAAAATAATCGGTATATTTGAAATCCAAAGAAAAGTTGGACAATTTGAACTGCATCAAATCCTATACATAATTCAATCCCATGCGTGTTATAACATTAATATTTTGTAATACTTGAAAAATACAACAATTTCTAAATTAAGTTTCCTGCAATAATATGATCTTAAACAAGGTTGAGCAGAATTGTCAGAATTAAGTTAATGTTTTGGAGATAAAACTTTGGCATTTATAGTACAGCGAATAGGATTTTTGTTACCCTTATCCTTTATAATAGTTATTTTAATATTTAATATTTTTATGTTTATTTTAATTGATGTAATATATATTATTGATTTAGAAAATTTAAAGTAAACCCAATGTATATTCATATCATAAATTCTGCAAAACATTTAAATATTAATTTACATTCATTACAAACTGTATAAAAAAAATTAATATTTTATACTTGCTAGATCACACATACATATATAAATTTCATATCATTATCTTACTGTAATAGATGGCAGTTTTTGTTAATGAATACGACTTTTGCAAATATTTTTAAAATCTCTTTCATATTTCACTGTCAAACCTTCATTATCATGTGGTAATGTTCATTAACAAGACTTATTAAAAAAATATTATAACTTTATTAATTAATAATATAAATACTTTTTATACTTTAATTTTTCTTAACCATTAAATTTACTATCAATGAGATTACTCCTGTAGTGACGATACAGTAGAGAACCTGCAGACGTTCTGCACAATCATATGTGAGTGACATGATATTTTTAATTTATTTGTAAGGTACAGGCTCAATTAATCTTTTGTTGAATTTTTTTCCATATCTTGTTTTTCAAATTTTGTCTTCTATTTTATCTTATATATGTATTTCTCTTGTCATAATTTATTTTTTCCTCTTTTATTTTCATTTTTTTATTTATATCTTTCTATATTTTATCATACAAATCTTTTTTACTCAATATCTTATATGTTCAAAATACGGTATCATGAAGTTTAAGAGAATAGTCCCGTATAATATTTTAAAATAAACTGTACTTTTAATATCTTATATATGTTCTGACAGTTTATAACATTAGACAAATTTATAAGTGAGTGAAAAAATTATTTACCTAAAAAACTTATAGTAGACTATCTGTTAGACTCTCCCTAATTCATTTAAATGCCAATGTCACATTTATGTACTAGTTAATAGTATTTCTTGTAAATAAAGACTAAAACAAAAAAAAAAATTAAATGACCAAATTCAAAAAACAAACATTTAATATACAAAGATAAAAAGGATGTTATTTTGTGGAGACCAATAAGTGATTAAACCTTGTTAACTAAGGAAAAAACTTTCTTTTTTTAAGTATTCCAATAGGTGTATTCAATACTCCAGCTTTCCAATCAACCACAAACTGAAGACAAATTTTGAAGAAAGAAAATGTATCAACTTTAGTCAAGAAACAATTTTTCTATTGCATGTTTGGTTTAAAGGAAAGAAATAGAGAAAAAAAAAATAGAAGAATATTTTTTAATTAACATAGAGTGTATAGATGGTGCGTGTCCCACGAAATAAAATACAATTTTTTTCTTTTTTTGTAATTTCTCTCTTTTAAAACAAACAAAGTTTAGCCTGCTGCTTGCAAATTTAACTTACCCATAGCATTTTCAATGTTAATTATTTATAGGAAATTTACTAAGCCCGTTCATGGTATTTCTGAGTTTCTGATTTTTTGTTTTAAAATATATATTGAAAACAAAAATGTATTTTGGGTTCTGTTTTTGTTTTTTACTCATTTTTTAAATGATTTTCACTCAATTTCAAAAATAATAAAATATGATTTTCAGAGTTCTGTTTCTGTTTTATTTGAGTTGATTATTTGACGTCACTTTGTCACCATTGACGACCATCACCTCGGCCAGAAGTCGGTCGCCACCTTTGACTAATAGTCACTGACTGCCACTTTTGACTGACGGTCACCAGCCGCAACTTCCGACCGGCGGTCACCGACCTCTACCTCCGACCAGCAGTCACTTGTGGTCACCTCCGATCGATAGTCACCGATCACCACCTCTGGTCGGCGGTCAGCAGCTGCCACCTCCGATCAGCCATCACCTCCGACTGACAGTTACGACCGTCACCTCTGACCGGCAATCACCAGCCACCACGTCTAATCACTGATCACTGATTGCTGCCTCTGACCACTAGTCACCAATCATCACCTCCGATCGCCGATCACCGACCACCACCTTCAATCGCCAATCATCGACTGCTACCTTCAACGGTTGTCTCGACCGCTACCTCCAACTAGTGTTTTAGTTAAGATTTGAAAGCAATGATTTAAATTTGTAAACAAAAACAATGTTACTTTTAAAAATTTGAAAACTTAAAACCAAAACTAGTTTTTGTTTTTATAAATTTTAAAACTAAAAACCAAAAACCATCTCGAACTGGACCTAAGATACCGTCAAATGTGGTTTCAAGTTTTTTATTTTGGTTTTAAATGTATTTTATAAATAAAAACGTGTTTAGTAAAAATTGTTTTGATTTAGTTTCATAATTTTATTCCAATTAACTTATTTTAACAAATCAAAAATTTATTTAATTATTATAAATAAATATTAATTTAATATAATTAAAATATTATTTTTTTATTCGTAAACAGTGGGTGTTTATGTAAAAACTGAAACTTAGAGATTGATTGATTTGATTTTGTTTTTTAGTTTTTGAAAAGAGTTTTCAAGAATAGTTTTCAAAAACTGTTTTCGGAAAGGAAAAAAAAAACTTGTTTGGTAAGTGTTATTTGAAAACTGTTTTGAAGATATAAAAAATGAAAAAACTTGTTCATATTTATTAAAATTTCATTAATGAAAAGTAAAAAAGAGAATAAATTATGATTGTATTTTAAATTTCTAAAACAAAAATAGAATACTGAAAAGCAAAACTACTTTTAATTATTCCTATTTTTTAATTTTTAAAAACTAAAAACACAAAACTGTTTTCAAAAATTATTTTCAAAAATCACGACTCAAACGAGTTTTTTAATTTTTACATACTAAAATTTTATGACAGTTTTAAACAAGCACTTAGTTTTAAACAAATCTAACTTTTATCTCATCTCTACCAACCCAACTATGCTTACTGTTAAGCAACGTCAGAAATAATTGGAGTTGCTCTAACTAAAAACTTTCCATGTCATTGGTTTTTTTTCTTTTTAACATTTAATAGTTTAAATAGCAACTGCTAAACAATATCTAACAACTGTAATTAGAATCACTAACAGTATCTTTAGTCTAAGCAACTCAATTTATAAGAATTATATTAAAATAATAATTTTTAAATTAAACAACTCTTATTAAACATAATCTAATCATAAAGAACTGCTACCATATGAATAAAGAACTCACATAATCTAACGAATGTGCCTGCTCTTATACATTATAAGGCAAAACTAGGTATTACATCCTTCAATTTGTGTTGAATTAACTCAAAGTCATTAAATATATCTATTATTTTATTTATGTTTTATAGAATAATAAAACATTTTAATCATTAAACGTGTATATCATCTTAAACAGTTTTTTTTTCAGCGATCTAATTTAATTAGTTGAATAAAGTGTTTGAATTGTTATATATTCTGATACTGTTTTCAACTCTTAAATAGAATAAAAAAAAATCTGACACAATTTTTATAACCTAACTAAAGGTTCTGACTACGAATAAAAAACCAGCTGCTTTAAATAAAGAATTTATAATCCATAATAATCTTATCGAACTTGAAAAGAATTGTTTCCGCACACAAAGATAAAGAATTTCATTGCATGTCATTTTATTGGTGTTTGTTTCAAATAATAGTTATGTTGGTGTTTGTTTCAAATAATAGTTATGTTATCCGTTATTTAAGGCAATTAATGCATTATGACTTGTCAATAAAAATCAATAGTAGGTAGATTTTTCCTTTTAAAGCAAATGGTAGGTAGAGTTTAAAACCACATTTTCTTGGTATTATAAGACAAGAACATTTGTTTTGTTTTATGACAAAATCGTTATCTTTACCTTTTCTTTATCTATGTAATCTTTATCTTTTGTCTTGATGTGATCTATATCTTTTGTCCCTTCTAAGTTAAAGTATATCAATACTATAATTACACTTTTTTTTTAAACATCTATAGTTACACACTTTCTTTATGTTTGTGATAGTGTAACTGAGGGATGTTAATTCCTATTATTTAATTGGGTATATCAAGTATCATAAATTCGTTGCTGTAAAATTAAAATATAAAAAATTATGTAATTTTAATTTTCTTTTTATAAACCATGTAATTTTAATCTTTTATATTAATTGTGCCCGTTGAATCTCTTAAATATCGTAATATGTGATTTTACTCCTTCAAATACTACAATTTGTGATTTTAGTTTAAAATAATATTTTAATCATATTTATATTATTAATAAAGGAAAGTGTCCACTTTTGATGTTCATTTTTCAAAATATTTATTTTATAATATTTTTCAAAATATTTATTCTATAATAAACAAAAAGAAAAAACAATTTTGTTAAAAGATATATTCGAATCCACAATTTCTCTAGAAAAAATTACTTTAAAATAATTATATCTAACATATATAATTGTCCTATTATCTATAATTTATATCTATAATCTACAATATATAATATTATATTATATATTATATTATTGTATAATAAGAATAAGACATTTTAGCGTCCATATTTTATTACTATTTTACTCTTCTAAACATTTTATGACTTCTCTCATATTAATATATACACATCTTTATAAGTTATTCCTTGCCATAAATCAATCTTCTTTAAATACCGTTAATATATGTATATTTTTAATCATAAATATTTTTAATAAAAATGCAAATACACGGGTACAATAACATTTTGAATTTTATTCAAAATTTTTTTTCTCTCGCTATTTTCTCAAATTCATTGCAATTCTGTCATATTCGTTGATGATCTGACATGTTTTCATCATGTTATCATAAACAAACAAATATAAAAATTAACAAAATATATTTTGAAACATACTAAACTAAAATTATTATAGTAAAATGACACAGTGAATTATTTATATTCAATCATGTTATTACAAAACATATAAAATTAAAACTCTAAAATTGTTATAACATATCAAAACAGAAATGTGAATACACAAGCGCAGTAGCGCTTGTGTTTTCGCTAGTAATAATAAAATTTATATAATTATAATATCTAGGAGATTGAATTGAAATCTGAAAAAGTAAAAATGCACATTTTTTTATATTTGAACGATCCAATTATCCTAGTTTAAATATGAAGGATTAAAAATTTAAAATCTTACAAATACAACAATTGAGAGACTAAAAGATAGTTAGATCTTAAGTTTAAATACAATTGATGTCCTCAATTTTTTTTTTAATTTTAGATATTGTACCCTATTTTAAAATCGTGACACTATGTCCTCAAATTTTAAAAATGTAAGAATTAATACCTCTTTCATGAGTTTTAACGTTCACGATTAACTTTGAGTATGTTGACTCTCACATGTAAGAAATTAGGTGACGTGACATACAATTAAAGCTTAATAGAAGAGTTAAGTTAACAGTTTAGAGTTTACGTGGGTAGTATATGCATGTCACATTTTTTTACCTACTAATAGTCATGTAAACCTTGAAATGTTAAATTTAGGGGTGTTCGCGGTGCGGTTTTGAATCTAAAACTAATCTGGACCAAACTATAAAAATAAGTGTGATGCAGTTTGGTTTAGATTAATTATAAAACCTGAACTAAACCAAACCAATATTTTGTGATTTAGTTTGGTTTGGTTTTGCGGTTTAAAATTTCTATTATTAAGTATTAAAAAATACATAAAAAAATTTACTTCCAAAATTGTATAAAATTTAGTCACTCCCAATAACATTATATAAAAGTAGCAACCATTAAAATTAAAGTATAAACAATCATTTCTTTTAAACATTACGCTTTAGTGGTGGTCATCAAATTGTATCCAATGAAATTAAATCAAATAATTTTGCTAAATATTTATTTATCAACTAATTTATATTAATTAAAAATCTTAATTAAAGATTAAGTCAAAATCTTATAAACTTAGAAAATAATGAGTGATTGTATATGTCTTTTTAGAGATTTGCTAAAATAACTAAGGATTAGCGGTTTGGTTTGGTTTGATGCAGTCTCAACATCTCAAACCACAAAACGAATAGAACCATGCAGTTTTGAAATTATAAAAATCAAATCACCACAAACTAAAGCGTTTTTTTGCAATTTTTGGTTTGGGCGGTTCAGTTTTCGGTTTTCAATTTGTTTGGTTCGGTTTTGAACACCCCTAGTTAAATTAACCCTTTTATTAAGCATTAATTGTGTGTCACGTTACTTAAATTTTTACATATGGCGGTCAACACACTCACATTTAACCATCAACATTAATAACTTATAGAACGACTATCAATTCATACATTTTTAAAATTTGGGGACATAATGTCACGATTTTTGTAAGGTCTCTAATTCTTACCCAAAATATTTATAAAAATATGAGAGATTTTCAAATTAGTTCTTACATAAATAACCATAATCTTCTAGTAAACATTGTAAATTGAAATATATTTCATTACAAACTTCATTTAAACAAAAGTACATTAGTTGACATTGTTACCCTCTTAAAAGTCCTAATTCAGAGTAGTTGACTTATTACGAAACTAAATATACTCAAACATTAGAGTGTAACTTACTCAGAAGTTTAAAATATTTAGAGGAAATCCTCTTATTTATGCTACATCTCCAGCTAGTCAAGTTCATCATCTATTTGTACCATGATCATAAATGAAAGGAATTATATGAAATAAAAACACACAAAAAGAGTGAGATTTTTATAAACCATCAATGTTAATCTTAATAAACTTAACAAACAATGGGAACCTAAGGTTTGACCTTTGCCTCAGTCTCTTGTGACTTAATGTGTAGACTCAACCATACTAATTTCAATAACTAAGTTCAATCTCACTCAACACTATGTATGGATCCATAAATCATCCATGATGATTCACCCCAATCATCAAGAATCTATTTGAGAAGTGGTTGGTAGCAGTATATCTTTTCCCAATTGGTACAATAGTTTTCTCGAGAAATCGGGTCATCTGCCCATAACAAAATTCTGGCTTTTTTTCAATCAGGCTACGTGCCCATCACAATAATCTGGCCAACTACCAATCGGGCCTTCTGCCCATCACAACACAAACAGACATTCTTTCAGCCTAAGAATTACCCTAACAATCTTAAGATGTTGAGCATTTATGGAAAGTTCTAAATCTATGAATATTTCATCCAAGTGCCAACATAGATCATCTTGAATATTCATTTATTTAAAACCATCTTAGGACCCATTTGATCCTGTCTTCCATCTCGCAGTATACCAAGTTATGACTCCCCAAACTATGGCACTCATGCACCTACATAGTACCTTCACTAGTTCATCTTACAACACCTCAATACAGTCCCAAAGGTCACTAGACTTGTCAATCACAAATCACGTAATACTTATACTTCAATCATTATATAGAGAATCATTTACAAATTATCCTCGAAAGTTAAAGGATCATACTATAAATTAATTTCTCATTTCCAATTATATTTTCATGAGTAAAATAATATCAATAGTCATATTAATATATTTTTAATACTCAAATACATCTTTTTGATGTGGAAGATCAGACTAAATTGAAACCACAGAGCATACTTAGATTGTCTTTTGTGATTTTAAGACATATTATATTCAAAATAAGATTTTTTTAACTAAACTTTCACAAAAATCATTTGAATAAATATAGTATACACAGATAAAATTATAAAATAATTATTAACTATTCCAAGAGTAGTGATTTTTATAAATCAGAATTACAAAAACCAAAATTTATCATAATTCACCTTGTGATAGAGAATGGTGAAATAAGATTCAGAGCAAAACTTGAAATAAGTAATATCATTGAACCAAAATAATATGATGAAGTAATTTTATAGAAAAAATTAAAATATAACTTTTGAATAAAATAAATGATAGAACAATTGACAAATAATTACAGAGAATCATACTATAATATTTGTGGTATAACTTAAATAATAATAATAGAAATAATGAAAATGCTATTTCTGAAAATAAAAGGACAAAAATAATATATGAAAATAATAAATAAAGAACCAAAGTAATAAGTAAAGGACTAGAAATAGTATCTAAAAATAATAATTAAAAGATCAAAAGTAATATCTCAAAATAAATAATAAAGCACCAGAAGTAATATCTGGAGAAAATAAACAAAGGACCAGAAATAATATCTGGAGAAAATAAATAAAGACTAGAAATATTATCTAGAGAGAATAAAAATTAGTATAATTAGATGTTATGAGCAATCAACTAAACATTAGTATATTAATCCAAAATTTAGTTTTAAGAGTAATAATAATCATAAGAGTAGCAAAAATACATAAGTCGATTAAGATTAATACCACAAAGGTTTCTAAATTCCACTCCCCCTTAACTTAGTGGGAGCTTGATGAAGAGTGGTAGGAAACCTTATTCTCCCAGCTAAAAGCTCTCCCCTTCTTTCCTTTCCAAAGCTCTCTCTTTATCTCTCTCCAGAGCTTCCCCTCTCACTTCTTTCTCCCATTTCGTATCATGGCTTCCCCTATTTATAGGAAAAATTTAAGCACGCTCACTACGCAAAATTATGCTCATTAAGCGAACATAGGTGCAGAGTACTTTTGTTGAGCTGTGAAAGATTCGCTCAGCGAAATTTAGGTACTTTTGTCTCACTTTGCTATGCCATGGAAGCTTTCCTAAGCGAAATTCTGGTCTTGGTTATTTTTGCTAAGCGATCTAAGTTTTGTTGAGCAATAGGTTGTTCGCTTAGCAAATTTTTTCTTTTAAAAAAAGTATGTGTTGCTGTCACATCTATTGAGCAAACTTTCAAAAAAAATTTTTTATAAATTTTAGTAAAAATGTTTTATATGATATAATTAATTTAATTTTATATGTTTTTCACATGTATAATTGAGTTTCTAACTTTAACATCTAAATTAAAATGTAAATAAATTATATAATAACCTTGTTATGAAATAAGGGTATTATAATTTTAATATAGGGGGCACGAGACTTGTAATTATGGGTGAATGTAACATCTCATTGTTTTAGAAAAATAAAATATCAATAAAAATATGTAATTTATATTAATAGGATTAAATTAATTTAATATTTATATTTATTAAATAAATTAAGAATTGATTTTATAAATAAATAAATAAATAAAATGTGAATGTAAATAGTAAAATAGTCTAAAGGTTAAGTTTGAGTCTAGTCTTAAAAAACTCAATCCAATACTAACCAAGAGTAATTAAGAGAGGTTAGCTTATTGCGCTTCAGTTTCACATTTCTGACTTCAGAGGTTAGAGAGAAAGTTGTAGAGAAAACATTGTCAAGAAAGATTGAGTAGCACAATATTGAGAAACTTGAAGATACATTATTTGCATTCAAGATAATCATTCGAGGTAAGAGGAGTGAAAAATTATCTCCCATGTGGCATGTATAGAAAAAATGGATAGTGAAGTGATCCTTAAGCTTCAATAGGTTTTATGTATTCTATTGAAAGGTTATGAATAATCGTAGCGAGTACTGATAACATGTTTTGTTCATGATTGTGTGATCATATATAATTGGAGTGTTGTATTTTACACAATGGGATGGTTTGCCAAATTAAAATTTATGTGTGGTTGTCTAATATAATAATTTATTTTGTTAATTGGAGATGTGTTTGAATAGGACATAAAAGAAATCGAGATTCAAGTGTGGTTGATACTCATGAATAATTTTTAGATGTGTATATTAATTTATTTTGTTAGATTTGGGAGTATATGTGCACTATTGGGTTATTTGGATGTAAAGATTATGTTGGCATAGGTTTTTCCTTTTTATACCTTAGAGATTAGTACCTTGTAACAATGTAATGGAAAGTATTGATTAGTCTCACATGTTAAAATTGGGTTCATATATAACAAATAAGATAGTGAATGTGAATTCTAAGCCTCCTTAGGAATTAAGTTTTAGGCAATTGACTTGGTTATTTGTTTCTATGAATGAATTTTATGGATGACTAAATGATGAGTAACTCTAAATATGTGATTGATTCATGCGATGATTGAGGGACTCCTATGTTATATGAATTGCTCTATAACTAGGATTATATGTAATTGTGGGTTTTCTTCCATTAAGGAGATTGGCGGCAAAATTGATGATTATCTCTGTGATTGTAGGGTGTGATGATAATTAAGTATTATAAATAGAGAAGTAGAATATTCGAGAGTTTGAAGTTAGAATTATATTTTTGAGAACCTTATATAAGTTGAATGTACATCATCTAAAAATTTTCATATGAACATACCTGCGAGGTAACCTATATGACTTTATCAGGCTTTATGTTCTTCATGAAAGTTGTAGACCTCGATGTTATCTTTCCAAAAGAGTTGGAATCACTTTAAAAAGGATGCATATGATTCAAGTTATGGTCAAGCTGTCAAATTTGGGGTTAATAGTTGTTGATTTGTAAATAGTAGATGTAAAAATAACTTTGGACATCAATATAAAAGTTTTAGCTAATTGTACTCTCTTTCTGATAAAATTTTTACCACCCTTATATCATTGGTACAACTATAGATATTGTATTTAGACTACACAGTGTAATAAAAGAGTAAGATAAAAAGCGATAATGCATGTTGTAATGGTATTGATTGTCGTAGTATGAAATATTTATGTTGATTGCAATTGAGCATATAATGTGTTGATGATTGATGATAGTTTGAGTGTGTCTACTGATGTGTCATCCCAGCTGCAGTTGGGGGTGAATTATGATGACATTATTATATTATTGTGACATATCTTAATAATTGTGAGTGCCGTGAATAATTGAATGTTTGAAAGTTGATTGAAGTGTGTGAATTGAGGATTTGTTCCACTGTGTTATATTGATGTTGATTTGAATTAGACATATAGTGTGTTGATGATGATGGTCAGAGTGTGTCTGATGAGGTATCATCCCAACTGCAATTAGGGATGTAATGTGATTATATAATTAAATATCAACATTATGATTTATTTCGTGGATGACATGATGCATGAATATGGTAATTGAAGAAGTTTTGTATGGATGCCCATTATGTGGTGCTTTGGATAGGTTTTCTTAGGTTGTTTTGTATTGCACGATTGTAAATATGTGTTACTGGCGTAGAAGAGAACCGTTTCAGGCACGTACCTGAGAGAGCATGCATGAGTGTGATAGTTGAGAAATTTTTGTAAGGATCGTCTATTGTGTGGTACTCTAGATTAGATCTTATTTGGTTCTTTTGCGTTGTACAATTGTACCTACGTGTTACTGGCATAGAAGATGATTTACTTCGAATGGACATATGGTGAGATGGTTGCACCTATGTGTGTAGAATGAGCTTATATGTTCATTTATTGTGCTTTAGTTGACTGTTCATTCTCTTTATATGTGCATTAACATGAGTGAGATGTATTCTCACTCCTTTGTTGCTTGTTGTTGTATTTTGTTTGGGGTAAACGCCACTTTCAGTTGAGTAAGATCTTGATGATATCATGGGTGATGAAGCTTCAACTTTTCTTTACCTCTTTATGTTTGACTGCTTTGATTAGGTGTTACATTGGACTAAAGAGGATTTATTATAGTTTTTCATCATGTATACGAATTATTTAAAGTTTCATTATGAATTTCATTAATTGAGAATTTTGTAAAGACAATTTTCAAAGCCTAACGTGTATGTCTATGTTTGTTATATCATTGTCTTGGAAAATAAGTGTATATTGAGTTATGTGAATCACCTAAATGTCAAGTCTAGTATTTAAATGAATAAATTTCTATATTATTTTGTAATTAAAGAATAAAGTGCTTGGGATAAAAGGGTGTCACAGTGAACACATGTTGAGTTAGGTTGAGTTTAGGTAAATCCAAGATTCAATCAAATCATAATACATCGAGTTTGGTTGGATTGAGTTTTCACCTTTTTATCATTAAATTTAATCCAACTCAATCCGTTATTTAACAGTTGAATTGAGTTTGGTTAATTGAGTCATCATTTTAAAAAATTAATAAAATAAATTTTAAAATATTTTTGTTAGGATTTTTTTAAAATAAACTATATAATTGTTATAACATAAAAATAAACAATAAATTATAGTTACAAATTATATATCGAAACTAAAAAAAATTCAAATTAACATATAACTAAATTGTCAAATAATAATAACTAAGAAAACATTTATCCAAAATAAAATTATACACAATTTGTTCAACCAGATCAAATTATAAAAATAAATATGAATTACACAATTTGTCTAAACTAATAAAACACAAATATAAAAAAATATATAATATGAAAACTCATAATTTTAAATGATAACAATAATAATTTAATATTATGGTTAGGTTGAATTGCGTTAGATTTCGAGTTCAACTTACTAAAGGGATTTTCATTTTAACATTTATCAAATTTCATAAAACACTTACTCAATATTAAAAGACAAATATATCTTCATTTATTTTTGTTCTATAGATAATCTCGTATGGAGAAGATAACTTTTTTTTTCTTCTCTAGACAATCTCATATAGAGAAGAAATTTTTTTTCTTTCTCTAGATAGCCTCATTTAGAGAAGAAAATTCTTTCTTTATTTTAAAAAAATTATTACAAAGGGAGTCTTTTTTTATATTTTACCATATAAAATTTTAAAAAGTTATATTATAAATAAATTATATTATAATATAATATTATAATAAATTTTTTAAATCAAAATAAAATTTTAAAATATAAAATTTTATTACGGAGAACTTCTCCGTAGTAAAGTTTATATTTTATAAAATTTATGTTTTATAATATAAAAGTTGAATAAATTTTTAAAAATTATATTATAATAAATTATATTATTAAAATATAAAATTTTAAAATTATAATATAAATATTATAAATAAATTTTTTGATTAAAATAAAATTTTATATTATAAAATTATAAAATATAAAAATTTATTATGGAGAACCTTTTTTGAAATAAATTTTTATATATTTTATAATATAAATATTATCAATAAATTTTTTAATTAAAATAAATTTTAAATATAAAATTTATAAAATATAAAATTTATAAAATTTTCCTTCTCTAGATGAGTTTATAGGCTCTTTGGAGAATGAAAAAAAAAAAAGTTATCCTGAGGGAGAGTAAAGTGAGAATTAGGATAAAGGATATCTTTAGATTCTTAAAAAAATATTTAGGTAGATAGGTGTTAAATGAAAAATTAACAGGTGAAAAATGAAATTTCCCTTACTAAACCCATCACACAACCTGAAGTAGATTGAGTTTGATTGGTTTTGGTTAAATTTCACTCAATTACAAGAAAAATTCAACTTAATCTATTTGAGTTAAATTGAGTCATCTAACACAATAAATACCCCTAGTTGTAATCCATTAAAATAAAAAGAATGTATATTCTCAACCATATACTTACTTGTCTAATTCGTCGTGAGACTTTGCAATTCAATATATTGAAAAGGTTTTAATAAGTGTTTTTTTTTCTCAAAAAATGGACCAGTTAAAGTTGATTATAAATTATTTTTTATTAAAGTTCTTATTAGATATTTTTTGTTTACCTAAAGTTGTGTGATGTCGTATCTATTTTAAATAAGAGTTTAATTGATATACACTGTCAGTGTAAAAGATTTTTATACTGATAGTCAATCATGACTTTTCATTTATGAGACTTTTAAAGTAGTAACTAGTAAAGTTAATAAATTTACTATAAAGTTAATAAATTTACACTAGTAAAAAAATAATCAACACAAAAACTACTATGTTTTCTATGCATTCATCATATTTTTTATTTTTTAAATAAATATATACTTTCTTATTGTGACTAGTATTTTAGTTAAAAAATTTAAAAGCTTAAAGAGATACTAATCATATTATGCGTTAAACATATTTCTAATTTATCTAAAAAAGAAATTGAGAAAGCTATATCTAAAACTTTAAAAATTAATTACATTAGAAATAATAAGAAATACCATAGTAACATAAATTGTTATACTTTGCATCGTGTTAACAAATTAACATGAAACCATGAACATTCTTTATTAAGGATAATCAATAAGTGATTGTCATTATATTTTAAGGTAAAATTAATAAAATAAAAATAATAGTAGTTATTTTACAATTATTTTGTAATTAAAATAAATTTATTGATTTAAAATTTTAAATAAATATTATTTAGTTTTTGGAGTGTAATTGTAACTATTCAAAGAGAAATAGAGAATGCAATTCATATCTCTGCTAAATAATTGATTGTACTCTCTATACTCTTAATTTTGGTGTTTGCTTTTTTTTATCACTATGTCTTTGATAATAATTTTTGGAAAGTTTTAAAACTTTTTAACTGCAACACTTTTTACTAGCCGCTTCTTTTTTCTTTACCATTTTATACATTTAATTGTCTCTACTTTTCTAACATTTCATACCATTCTACATTTATTTTATTTTATTTTTCATTTTTCATGTAACCACTTATTTAAATATCCACATTCTATTTTATCATGAGAATTATTTTGAATTTTTCCATTAATCACTCACCTAACTACACACAACTTTTCTTTTCTTCATTTGTCTTTCAATTTTCTTATTTACATTCATTTTCATATAATAGCTATAATTATCTCTTCTTCATTTATCTTTCTTGCATTGCAACACTTTAGATAGAACTATTAAAAATGAAAAAAAGGGACATTTTTAAACTTTGCTAATAAATATTAAGCAAAAAATAGATTTGAAATTATTTATTCGTACTACAGAAGTTGTTGAAGAAATTGAAAAAAAAATATCAGTAAGTTAATTCTCTTATCAGTGAGTTGATAATATTTATTTTTAAAATATTGCAATTAAAACTGAGTTGATAATAGTTATTTTTAAAAAGTTTTAAAATTTTCAAAAAATTAAAAAAAAAATTATTAAGGACATAGTGGTACAATAAAAGTAGACACCAAATAATATTTCCAAAAAACACAAGCACAACATTTTTATTTGAATTGATATTTAAAATAATTTTAATTTAATATGTTGTAATGGATTTTGTGTTTTCTTTTTTTATTATTATATTAATATGATTATTAAGAATATTAAATATTTTGTATTACACCAAATCATCATTTATATGAAGATTTCATTTAGTTTTTTTAAATTAATTTTCAAAAATGCTAAGCGTAGCCTTACCATACTTGCTATTAAGGAAGTAAAATGGTGTAATGGATTTTGTGATTTTTATTTTTCTTTTACTTTTTTATTATGATTATTAAGAATATTAATTAATTTGTATTACATCAAATTATGTTATTATATTTATATAAAGATTTCATTTATTTTTTTGAAATTATTTTTCAAGAAGGTTAATCATGTAAAAGGAAAAATAATTTTATTGAGATACACAAAAAAGGAGGGAAAAATTATTTAATAGTGGTTAAAGCATAAATTTGGTAATAAAAAATATGTAAATTAATTGGTTGTTTATCAACAATTTTATAAAAATGTTTTCAGTATTTTAGTATTTAAAAACTACAAAACTCATTTGGATGGTAATTTCTGAAAAGAGTTTTCGAAAACCGTTTTGGTTTTTTAGTTTTTAAAAACTAAAAAATAAAAACAACTGAAAGTAGTTTTGCTTTTCAGTTTTCTATTTTTGTTTTGAAAACTCAAAATACAACAAGAATATGTTATATTTTGCTTTTCATTAATGAAATTTTAATAAATATGAACTAGTTTTTTCCATTTTTATATCTTCAAAACAATTTTCAAATAATACTTACCAAACAAGTTTTTTTTTTCTTTTCTTCCAGAAAACAGTTTTTGAAAACTATTTTTGAAAAATCTTTTCGAAAATTAAAAAACAAAACCAAATCAATAAAACCCTAAGTGTTTACTTGACAATAGTTTTATAAAACAATTGGGTAGTGTTTTCTGAAAACAATTTTCGAAAATAGTTTTCTGAAAAATGAAAAAATAGGAACAACTGAAATAGTTTTGCTTCTCAATTCTCTATTATTGTTTTAAAAACTCAAAATACAATCAGAATGTGTTGTTTTTTGCTTTTCATTAATAAAATTCTAATAAATGTGAATAAGTTTTTCCATTTGTATATCTTTAAAACAATTTTCAAATAACACTTATCAATTTTTTTTTTCTTTTCGAAAACCGTTTTTGAAAACTATTCTTAGAAATTCTTTTAAAAAAATAAAAAACAAATTTATGCTTTGCCTGTTAGGGAAGTAAAAGGAAAAAAGTTTTTGTAGAGATATAAAAAAAAAAAAACGAGTGCAAGTATTTAATAGTGGTTAAAGGATAAATTTGAAAATAATAAATATGTACACTAAAGAGTGTAATTCCTTTTATATATATTATAGTTTTTTTTGTGAAGGTATATGTTATAGATATATGCTATTGATAGGAGATTATTATATTATTATAGATTATAGATACAACAGTAAAATAATATTTTTTTACTTTAATTAGTATTCACAGTTAAAAGAATTTTTCATTGATGTTTAATCACAACTTTTCATTTACATGATTTTTAAAGTATTAATTGTTAAAGTCAACAAATTTATGATAAATAAAATGTTTTGATTAAATGTCAGTATAAAATTTGTTGACTTTACTCATTACTACTTTAAAAGTCATATAAATGAAAAGTCATGATTAAATGTATACCAATTAAACTCAACATTTTTATACTAACAAAGTATATTAGTTAAGTTCATATTTATTTTCTTTAAAGTACTACAGAAATAAAAATATTTATCCCCTTTTGATTGAGAACATTAACCTAGAAAATAGGGCGATTAACCAAATTAGTCTTTTTTATAAGATATTCACCTAAACACCACGTTTGTTTTTTTAAAAAAAATCATCTTAAGTTTATTTTTTATCTTTGACCGGTGGTTCTGAACTGTAGTTTCACCTCCACTTAAGTTTTTTATAATGTGATTGAGACGTGGATGTCAAATAAATCGTAAGTTAATCACACAGAATCACAAGTTACACCTAATTTGTAGGTTAATCACAAGTTAGATTAGACCTTCTTTTTTTTTCCAATCTCCCTAAAATCACAAATATCAAGACTGCATTTTTATGGGACTGATTTTTTTTTTTTTAAAAAAACCCAATGAATTATCATGAGACAAAAACTATAGGTGGCTCCACGACTCACCTACCCCTCAAGTAAGTCTCATTTAATTCTAATTTTTAAACCCAACTAATATATATTTTTTAGGGATTACTACCTTTGTTAAGTAAAAAAAGATATTTGTGATTTTTCAATTATTGACTTGTTAAACCACAGAATCATTCACATACTAGTAAACTTACCATAAAAATAAGTAAAAATATTTTCCCCTAATTTATTGGTCAAATGAATAATAGGAAGAAAATCATAAAGATTTGTTGTGATATACAACCATTGATGACTATCATTTGTGATAAATCAAAGTTGTGATTTATTGGACAACTAATTACTATCAATTTAAAATAAAATAATAGGAAGGAAATAAAAAGGTATCTATAATTTAATGCTACATTTAATTTTACACTATAAATTCAAGTTATGACATTCAAAAATTGAGTTTAATTAGTATATACTATCTGTGTAAAAGATTTGTACACTGACATTCAATTATTTGATCACTCTTTTTATTAGATAAATCAAATTACAGTTAGAGACACTAATTAATAATATAGTCTTTCTTTAATGAAAATTTCAAATTTATTTAACTTATGTTTATCAAATTCCAAGTATACATTCATAAAGTTTTGAATTTTATAATTTTTATTTTGAAAATTTGCATTATACCTCTATTATTTAAAATTTTTGGATCAATTACTACGACTTTTCAAACATAAGAACAAATTAGATTCAAAACATTCAAAACTGAACTTAGCACAGAAAATCACACCTGAGAAATTAATTCACGAGTTTGTTTCAATTCTACCAAATTGTTCTAATTTTACTCAATTGTACTGAATCTACTCTAAGTTTACTATCTTTCAATTCTATATACTCGTAAGGAGGTATTGTAAAGTCGTAAACCTAGTATAATTTTATGAGTTAACTCATAATTTTGATAAATAATGTTGTAATGCAAGATTTCTTTGTGATAATTATGTTTTTTTGTGGTTAAATTACTCTTAAGTAAATTTATTTTTGTGTTAGAGTATTATTGTCAATGAGTTAGTCTAATATGGTGGGCTTCACATGAGAATTGTGTTTTTTTCTCCCCTACTTGACTTCTTGGATACAAAAGAGAATTTATTTTCATACATTAGAGTGAGTAATAAAAATGGATACAAATTGAATTTGACTTTTGTCCTTAGTAAGAAAGGAAGCCTAAACATGCATCCCTAGTTGAAATAATACATACCTTAAGGACTAACTTTGCAATGCCCAATCATTTTTAAAGAATAGAGCACTTGAGATTGTAGATTTGAGAGAAATGATTATATAGGACCGTACACCCATAAATAACAATGATTACAAGACAAAATACTAAAAGGCAAACGTATGTTTAACAAGAGTCTTGGCAGCCTGAGGTTAATTAAAGGCATTTTTAATGGAAATTATGTAATATGAGTTGTTTAATTTGAAAATTATTATTTTAATGTAGATTCTGAAAATTGAGTTGCTTAAAAATAGATTAGAGTTCACTTGTTAAATAATTTTAAGTAATTTACTTTGTGGGATTCACGTTAAAATAATAACTTTCATGTTAAACAATTCCTACTAGAGATGCTCTAAGTATCTATGAAGAAGACTGTATTGCAAACCATGAGTGATGTGGTAAGTAGTGTGGATACTGATATGGACACGATAAAGATACAAACACACTAACACAACTAATGTTTAAAATATAAGATATGAAGATACTTCTATACACATATAAATAATGAGATTTTAATTAAATAAAATATAATTAACATAATAAATTAACTAAAGTGATGATATACTCATCAATTTAAATAAATTTTATATGATAATAAGATTAAAAGATAGGTTTAACATTATTTTTTTAATAATATAAGTGTGTGTCAATTTATGCTGAAGTGTATCTAAGTTTATATAAATGTGAGTTTATGTTTCTGAGAAAAAATAATAACTTTTTAATTTGATACCTAATTAGAAGTGTTTGACAAGTTTCGGTATCTCAAACGTGTCAAACTCAGAGACAATTCAAATAATAAAGATATCTATGCTTTTTTTTAATTTAACACTTAATTAGAAGTATCCGACATGTATCAAACAAATTTTGACTTTTGAAACATGTTCAACACTGAGACAATTGAGGTGTATTGCTTTTCATTGGAATCCTTTCTCCCTTTCTTCAAACTTTTGAAGATCTTTATTGTAGCTTATACAGGCAGTTGTAATTTTATATGATTATGACTTCTATCACAGTACTCACTGCCTTCTGAAACCTGACTGTTGATGCTTTAATATTAGAGCATTAATCACCCTTTGAAGATCCAGTTCTTTGTTAAATCCAGAAAGCTTTTGATATTCTCCTGAATAGCAGTAGAGTTCTAAATTTTACCTATTGATTTTTTTTTTTTGTGAGAAAATTTATCATGATGAATCATTCTGGAATGTGTTCTTGGTCATAGCTTGCACTTTGCATTGTGCCAGTTTTATGTGTTCAATTGAAGTCAAATGAAGGATGTTTCTATGTTTTTCTGAACTTACTTAAAGTGGTTTTAGCCTAAATTAAAAGATCTGCAGTACTTTAAGGTAAGTTGAGCAAAGTATTAAATGGCCAATATTGACTTTGAAAAGATCTGTCAAAGTATCAAGCCAAAATTTGCTATTAAATATTATCCTTGGGTTCAAAATGTGTAGTACATTCTCATGGATCCCTTTTGGGAAGAGAGATAGCAACCCTGTTAACCCTTGAATCTATGCCACCTTCCCATGGTTAATTTTTTAATAAAAAATTATATTATTTATAAAAATAAATGTCACAAATACCAAATACAAAGACAAAAATTTATTACTTTTATAATAATATTTTTGAGTGATTTATATTTTTTATGTGTATTAAAATTATATTCGTAATAATATTTAAGATTTAACTATTAAGTAGTAAATAATTTTATTTTGTTTAATTATTACTTTATATTTAAATGATTTTTAGATATATATTAAAATTTTTATAATAATTTATATGAGACAAATTTGTTTTGAAAATAAAGTTTTCGTTATGTTTTTATATCAACTAAAAGTTATACCAAAATTGAAAAGAGGGGATCCAAAACATCAAGAGAAAGAAAAACATGGAAATGTGACGGGTAAAACATCCAGCTCGTTAATAATAATATTATTATATTTTACGGTCACGATCGTGCATCACAGGTGCACCGCATTTTCCATACACCACCATATCGTCTCTGAAACAAAAGAAGCGGGAAAATCCCTCCAAACACAAAACCCTCCAAAATCCAAATTCATTCTTCTCTTCACTTCTCGCTCTACTCTCTCTCTCTCTAAAACCAGATCCCGCTCCACTCTCTCTCTCTCTAAACGCAGATCCGAGTCTCAAACTCGAACCAATCCATGGCTGAGTCCGAACTCGAACCGAACCTCGATCTCGAAGAGAAATCGTGGCACCTCCTCGCGCTCCTCCTCCGAAACGGCCACGCTATTTATCCGCATCGACTCGCCGCGCAGTGTCGTTTATTCGCCGCGTCGCCGGAATTCATCTGCCACGTCAGCACGCTTCCCGGTTCACCGCTCTCGCTCACCGATAACGGACTCGTCACGCCCTCCGTCTCCGCCGTCTTCGCCCTCGGAAGCTTCTTCTCGCTACGCTTCTCGCCGGAGCCGCAAACGCACCGTTTCAGGAAACGCAAGTTGCTTTTCAATTCCGAAGAAGGTGCATTTTTTTTTTCTAGATTTTTTTACTTTTGCTTTTGTTTCCTGCTGTTGGTTTGATTGAGGTTTTGGTGGAAGCAGATGGAAGAGAACACAAGAAGTTAGCGATTCGTAATGCAGTTCCAGAAATTTCATTCCAGGTATTCCTTTCATATTTTTATTTTATTTTGTTTGTGACTTTGTGTTAGCTTTGCAAAATGAAAATAATTTTGATTAAAATTAATTTGAAAGTGGCATAAATTATGTTTAAATTTAGAGTAAATTATGGATACACTTCTCAAATTTTAGATACACTTCCTTCATCTTTAAGATTATATTGGCACTCCCTCAAACCTTATACTAATATCCTCTTAGGGTTGCCAAAATAATGGTTAAAAAAGTAAGGAGTGTGCGTGTAATTACACTAAACTTCATGGGTGTATATGTAATTTACTCTTGAATTTATTTTAGTACATGAAATTTGTTATCCGTGCGAAACTACTTAAAGCTCATTCAACTCAAAACTCAACTGGATTCTGCTCATATATAAACACATGTTACCTAAAATAATTTTAGGTTTTATTTCAATGAGAATGAGAATTTAGATGATCCAACGTGGATCGAAACACTAACTTTTGGCTTGTTGATGGTTATATGCACGTTGAATTGTAATTTATTGACTACAATGTGTGCCTGTGATGTTAGGGTAGCTTGATTATGCACGACTTTCATTTTCTTGCATATAGGAATATAGGATGCGTTATCAACACATGCAAAAATAGAAATACAACCGTTTTGGTTGAAGTGGTTATGTTATGGTTATTTTGTGTGTTTGAGTGTAAAATTGATTTTGTTTGAAATTGATTTTAAAGTTATGTAATTTATATTTTGTGTGTGGCACTCGATTGAGAGTTGACTTGCTATGCATAAAAAAAGTAATATATATCTTATATTTAGCTTTCATAGTATTTCAAGCTGAGTATGATGCTAGGCCTTGCGATTTTTCTTTGGCGTGCAGAGTTTTGCAGATGCTGCAGATGCTCTGATGAGAAGAAATTTCCCTGCAATAAAATTTGAATCACAGAATATTGGTAGCGGGAATTTCATATTCCCCCTGCGTGTTGATAAAAACGATGGCTGTTCAGGTTGTCCAGTGCCAAGTTTTGAACATAGGGAAGCCAATAATGATGCCAGCATAAGTATGTCTAAAGGAGAGGTTTCTGAATCTATTATCAGAGCAAATTACTTAAACTGTCCAAAGTCACTGGATATAAAGAAGAGGTTTAAAAATTTGTTCATGGATTTTAATTTCTTTGTTGACTGTGCTCCCTCTGGTCCCTCATTATGCAAAGATGGTATTGTTAATAATAGCCTTGGGTTAAGGAAGAAAATGGATTATTTTGACACATTTACGCATGACTATACTGAACAAAATAGTATGCTTCATGTGGATGATGTTATTAGTGAAAGTAACACTTGCAAAGATCAATCAAGAGAACCTAATGAAGATAACGAGGTGGAAAGAAGTTCGAAGAAATGGCTGATTGATTGTGGCGTAAATAGAGACGAGGAAGATTTTGCTCAGATGGTCAATGCTGCACTATGTGGAGAAGAATTGACTAACGGTTTTGAACAAAAGAACCCTGTCCATGCAATAAATTTGGAAAAAAAGGAGAGTGAGAGAAACACAGTGATTAGTACTACTGATAAAATAGCTAATTCCTGTTCAAATCCTAATGAAGATAACCAGGTGGAAAGAAGTTCGAAGAAATGGCTGATTGATTGTGGCGTAAATAGAGACGAGGAAGATTTTGCTCAGATGGTCAATGCTGCACTATTTGGAGAAAAATTGACTAACGGTTTTGAACAAAAGAACCCTGTCCACGCAGTAGATTTGGAAAAAAAGGAGAGTGAGAGAAACACAGTGATTAGTCCTACTGATAAAATAGCTAATTCCTGTTCAAATGCAAAACGGCTTTTGAAAGTTTCTAGCATATTAAAGGGTGGACAGAAGAATGATCTACACCCTAAGTCACAAATTCGTAAACAGTCACTAGCCAGCAAAAGAATTGGCAGTGTTCCAAAAGATGTTGAACAGTGTAAAAATGATCAGAAACTTACGATGAGGAAGCAAAATCCTAAAGAGAGCATGACAGGAAATATTGCCACGATTTCGAATGTGAGCTGTAGTTTGAAATAGCCTGTGCTTTTAAAGTCATATGCTTGAGTATATGTTTTTAAGTTGATCCTGATGTTTTTGATTAAGAGATAGCACATCTTATACGTGAGGACTTAACCTTCAACCTAAAACCATAACACAATAAATTTATGAGTCTCTTCACTTATATACTTGTTCATTCTAATCCAATGTGCGACTTCATTTTCACTTTGAACTCTACATGTATAAAAATTATAAGTTCACTTTTCCGTTTTGGTTATTTTGTTGAATCAGGTGGAGAAAAAAGCATATCCATCATTTGAAGCTTTTACCGTAGAGGAAGAAGAAGGTTCAGGTATTTGGACTCTTTCTTTCTCCTCCACTTCTTTATTGATGAAAGAAATATTTAAATTGCATTTATATTTCTTATTTTTTTCACGTAGGTGGTTATGGCATCGTTTACCGTGCTCAAAGAACCACTGATGGAAAACGCGTTGCAATAAAATGTAAATGACACCTTTCTTTTATATTAATTCTGTGCTCTGCATTGTGTTTTATGAGTAACATGATTATTAAAAGGAAAATGGGTAAAGCGTCCATTATTTACACAATAGTAGAAAGTGAAGCTACTTATTTGTCTTCAAGGATTCAGCTATTGCGTTCAGTTTCCCACTTATAATAGAAACTGGAAGCAATTCTTTGTGTGTAATCATTTTGATATTACTAAGAATTTTATATTGATTCTCCAATATATATATATGTGTGTGATTTTACAGGTCCTCGTAGTAATGCTCATAAAAACCATGTAAATAATGAACAGAATATGCTCGAGCGTTTCGGGTAAGTATAAAAGACATAATAGACTCATATTTGTTAAATTTAAGCTATTATGCGTTCTGCTATTTGTTAATATGTTTTTCTCATGATACAGTGGTAAAAACTTCATAATAAGGTATGAAGGTTCTTTCAAAAATGGCGACAGCGAGTGTTTTGTTTTAGAACATGTCGATCATGATAGGCCCGAGGTAATTGTTGAAGTTGTCAATAACTTAAATTTTCTTCATCAGAAAAAATATATGTTGTACATTTAAAAATTTTGATTTAACCAATGAATCGACTTCAGAAGATGAATTCCCCTTTTAGCCTTTCCCAATGTTGAACTGATTATCGAATTAGAAGAACCCTAACATTCTCTAAAATAGCTAATGAGAATAGTTTAACTGGTCTACATTCATGTTCAACTGAGATTATTTTCCCTTCTCAATTGTAGGTTTTGAAAAAAGAAATTGATATAGTTCAGCTTCAGTGGTATGGGTATTGCTTGTTCAGGGCCCTTTATTGTTTGCACAAAGAGGTATCTTCCCCTTTGGCTAATCAGAGTCTCACGTGACTTTAACTAAAAACACAATAAATAAAGTTGTTTTGAGAAATTCAAATTCTATTAAATGTAGGGAGTTGTTCATAGAGACGTTAAACCTGGAAACTTCCTTTTCTCTCGAAAGCTAAGAAAAGGCTACCTTATTGATTTCAACCTTGCCATGGTTAGGTTACTTATCTTTCTGCTTATCAAGAGTTTTCACTTTGATTCTTTTAATTTAAATACTGATGAATTTTGATGTTTCCTTTCCAGGATTTAAAGCAGAAGCACGTTGGAAGTAAGATTTCTTTTCCCTTGTCTCATTGCTTTTTTTTTTTTTTAGAAATAGAAAATCTGGCTGAATATTTGGTTATCTCATGTTGTAATTTTCAATTTTTCATAAAATAAGATTGGGTGCCACTTTGGTAATGTGGTTAATTAATTTCAAGCTAATACTCTTAACAAAGCCAATAATTTCTTGCTTCTGTTCGAATTATATTTATTTCTCTCAAATATTCCTTAGCTAAGTTTTACTGTCAATCATCTTTGCTAATATAATCTGCTTAATTGGCTTGTAAATTTGTGCATCTGTTCAGGTAAATCAAAACCAAGTTCTGATGCATCATCCAATAGCGTTTCTCTCTTTTCTGGTTCTGCTCCTTTGGCCCGAGACAAGAATCTTGGAGGCAGCAAGTCTATAACATCCAATAAAAGGGCTCTAGCAGATTATCAGAATTTTTCTGAACTTAATAGGTTTGTAAAGCAAAAGGCTTATACCGGTCCTCTGAAAAATTGTCCTGATAAGGCTGGTCGGAGTTTCCTTAGAGCACAAGGAACAGATGGCTCTGGTATAACTTCTGCTAAAGATGTTAGCACTAGGACTGCTTCTGCAGAGAAACTCAGGGAACCTTTGCCTTCCCATGGAAGAAAGGAGCTTATCAGCTTTGTGAATACTATGAAATATGCAAACAACAGTTCAACAATAGGTCCTTCTTCTCAAAGGAAAAGGGTTACTGCTCCCTCAGGCAGGGTAGATGGCAAGGTTTTTTATATTTCTCCGATGCCTCTGCATTCATCTACTGTTGGTGGGGCATTATTGAAAAACAAAGGTATGATTCTAATTACTTAACTTCTGGTTCTGAGTGTTATTGCTACCTTTAACGTATTAACTGTTGATGTCTTTTCCAGGAGTTGGAAAACAGAAAAAAGATGGTTCATGTGTTGGAACCAAAGGGTTCCGTGCTCCAGAGGTAAGATCTTGTTGTCACTTCTATTCACTTGCATTTATTTTTTACCCAATTTGAGGCACAATTTTATGTTGATCTATATACAGAGATCTGATATTTAGTTCTTAAGTTTACGTGCCTCATCAAGCTGTAAAAGTTAAATTTGTGGTCTATGCATGAAAGTTCATCAATGCACTGGATGACACATTCAAAATGCAGCATGCTATCTCACTGTCCTATAATTGATGTATGGCTTTGTTTTTCAGTACTTTTAATTCAAGCTTCTACCTATTCTTCAGGTATTGTTAAAGTCTCTGCATCAGGGACATAAGATTGATATTTGGTCAGCTGGAGTCACTCTACTCTACATGGTTATCGGGAAGAGTCCTTTCACTGGCGACCCAGAGCAGTAAATTCACCTGCAGAATTCATTTGTGATGATTTTATTTCTTTGTCTTTCCATGCTGACCGAGTTTTGTTGCAGGAATATAAAAGAAATTGTTAAATTGCGGGGCAGTGAAGAGTTTTGGGAAGTGGCCAAGCTACATGACCGTGAATTATCTTTTCCTCCTGTAATTTCTTTTATTCTTTATTGTCAAGAATCTTAGATACTGTATTGTATTTATATTATATTATCTTTATATTATATTATTTTTAAATATAGTAGGTAGAAATAATATTTTTAAGATTATAAAAAATCATATCTTTTATACTCGTGTATAACCTATGAAATAAAATTATAAATAGATTTATCTTAAATGTACACAAACACACATTTTCAGTCGATTATTCTTTCTTACTTCTCTAATTTTAACATTTATTTTGAAAACAATAATATAATTGAAAAAAATTAAACTGAATGTCTATTAATCACCCTAGTTACTATTCATTGAATTGCAGGAGTTACTTGATGATCAATACTTACAGTCATGTGACTTGGAAAGCTGGTGCAAGGTTCACACAAAGAGGCCAGAGTTACTTGATCAGATCCCAAAGTCGTTATTTGATTTGATAGACAAATGTCTTGCAGTTAACCCAAGAAATAGACTTAGTGCAGAAGATGTTTTAAGACATGAATTCTTTGACTCAGTTAACGAGACCATGAAGAAGCAAAGGACAATTCATCGAGCTCACAGGTCAGATGCCGCAGCTTCCAGAGCAACCTGATATTATCAGGTGCAGGTATTTTTGTAGCAACAACTGACTCAGGTATTTATGTTACTGTAATTTTTGACATGAAGATGGGAGACCCATAAGAGGGTTTCCTATGCCTATATTACTGATGGCTGTATATATCACTATTTCGGAGAAAACTAGCAGAGTAACTTGTAAGCTGTGTTAGCTGCTTAAACTTAGAACTTCCAACATGTTTTTTTATTTATAATTTTCTTTTTGTAAAGTCTTTTTTGCATCTTAATTAGTTTTTTTTTCCTGAAGTTTGTTCAAGGGAATCTTGTGTGGATTCAATCGTTAAGATGCACTTTCTCATGGTTGGTAAAATAACATGTACTTTTATTTTTTAATATATAAAACTCTTATTTTTATGTATTCATATTTGTACTTCTTGTATGATTGAAAATATTATACTAACATTTCTCTCAATTTTACACTAACACCGTTTAGAGAATACAAAATTAATCCTTAAAAAAAGAAATATATGTATAATTACACTAAATTTAAAGAGTGTGATTTGTTCCGTTATTTTTATCATATTTAAGCTTAATCCTAATAGGTGTTTTAAAAGTTAATTTTTTACTCAAAAGTTTTATATCAGACTAGGAAAAGTAACTTGAGATAAAGTAGCATACTAAAATCCTATAGAACACATTTTAAATTGTAAATCCCATTTCCTTACTATATCATCTTATTGACAATGTTAGCTGTTAAGTCTCAAAAACTTATAAGTTTAAAACACGCCCGAAGACTAAGATGTCAAATTTGAGTGTAATTAATTTAAATAGCATGTATTTTTAATGTATGACAACAATTTGAATATATTTTAGTTTTAAAAATAACAAAAAGTGACAATAAAAATGGCAATTATATTCAACTGATATATATCCATCCGTGACTCATTTTGAATCTTTGATTTATATTGTGTAGGTTATAAAAGTTTAATCCATATTATCCAGTTCCAGACAGCGATGCTACTAATGGTCTAGAGAGGAATACAAGCTATATTAAATCCTTTAACACCCCGCTATGTTATTACAATATTATCAAATTTATTGGGAAATTTTTTTATGCTTATTTTTATTTTTGATTTTGAAAAGATTATGCTCAAGTTTTCTCAGTAACAAAAAAAATGTTCGACAAGAAAATCAGTATTATGAAACATTAATCTTCATTTCTTAATCCTTCTGTAATTAGTATAAATGATCATTAATGCTATTCCATCTCTAGCAGATGGAATTGCTAATTTCATGCTATCACATCATTTTTAAAAACCAACCAAATGATGGATCAAATAAGGCATTAGGAAATAGTTGAATTAGTGGATTTTTAATTGATATGCATGATGTGGTATATACTAGAAGAATATAAAAAATCTATTCTTTAAAATAAATAAAAAAATTACTACTCAAAATAACAAGTACTAAAACAACTAATTATATATGCTTTTTAAGCACAACAAATTTATCAAGCAGTATAGGAACTAAATTAATAAGGAACAACAAAGTGAAATGTACCATCAAAGAGAAAATCTAGAATAAAAAAAAAAGTTTACAACATATTAGTAGAAAACATCGTAATTAATAAATAAAAACGGTAGAGTATTTATTTGATTAATTTAAAAAATACAAATTGCGTGACATGGGTTATTCAGCTAGATTAGATTATCACTTCAAATTGGGTTGCACTATACCAAATTAGGTCACATTAAGTAGATGGCATACTTAGTTTGATCTTCAATCCGATCACATGAAACCATTAGTTTGTGTTCAACTTGTTGTATTGGTTGAGTTGATTTGAATTTTAAAGCTATGCTTACAATATCATGTATAACTTACTGGTGGCTTATGAGTTGATAAAATGGGGTGCTTGATAGAGAAATTTTTTTTTCATATTTGTGAATCATGATTTTTAGGACTTACAAAGAGAGTCTCAGATGATGACACTTAAAATATGTTTGATTGGTACTAATATGTGTATTGCAAATAAAAATTAAAGATTTTCCTTTTTGTTACAATAAAATTTTTTGAGTAAATAATATTTTTTTGTATATGTGAAAAGTGAGTAGACCCGACTTAGCTAGTGGCATGTGAAGTTAAGTCAAATTGGTCCATTTTGTTTTTTTAATATAAATTTATACAAAATTTAAGAAAAAATATAAAAAATTATAAATATCAAGCCAAAATAGAGTCGTTGAATTCAAGCTCATAGTTCTTGAACTCGGTCTAGCCTATTAGTGTTAAGCTCATCTAATTGGCCTATATCGGTCCAGTTCTATTAATTTTTTTTTCTTTTTTTTTTCGTAACCTATTTTAGGCTTGGTTATATTTAGGTAAGATGTTTAGGTTAGACTTGATGGGCTAGCAAATCAATTTAGCTTGGTTTGTCAATCTTAAGTACAAAAATTAGGTTGGTTTAACTCGATTTATCACTTGACCTATCCTAATTATCTGTCAGATTAACTATTTTTCCACAGTCTTAGTTGTTTTTATTTTTATTGATAATTGAAGACAACATTAGTTTTTGAATTTTGGTTTTTCTTTTATATGTAAAACATAAATGATTATGACATCATCTTATGTGATTTAGAACTTAGACATGCATGCTTTATTGTTTATTTTAGTCTAACCTTGTCATAATCCTATTGATGTTTCAATTCATTGATTCTTGAAGAATAGACAAATGTAATTTATTACCAGAAAGTGTAATCAATTACACCTTCTCAGGTTTTCATGAAGTTGATTTTTACTTAATGCAATCAATTACACCAACGGTAATTGATTATGAATCAAAGAGACTTTCATTCAAATTTTTCAATTTCTTTGTATTTTAGTAAATGACAACATTGGGTTAATTGATTACCTCCTAGTATAATTGATTATGCTTACCTGAAAAGTTGAGATTAATTTTTTTTCTATATAATATATTACGCAAGTGAGTACAACATTTATAATTAACTCTTCATATAAAAAGACTATCTTTTACATATTAGGAAGCTCTTAATAATTTATCAATATATATTTGAATGTGCTAATTGAAGCAAATCATGTTAACATGTCCTTGATCAACTTTCTTATGATATCTCCTTGAAAAAACGAATGATGGAGAAAATAAGAATGAGGGTGAAAATGATGTCATTCCAAAGAGATAAGTTAAGATGTTTATAAAAAAAAAATAATCCTTAATAAAAACTAAAAAAGAATAAGTTTTTTTAGAGTGTGATGTAAGAAGCTAAGGGTTAAGAAGCAAAGGATCAAAATTTTATGTTTTTTTTTTTATTTTTCTTAGTGCTTATATAAGCAATGACTTATTCTTTTTAATGAATTTGCATGGAACTTTGCCAATTAGATCTTATTTTCAAAGTGTGATTGTGATGCATTTGAAAATATGCTTGATACTAGAAGTTAACAAGGACTCGCTATTTACTTATGAGTTCTAATAAACTAAGACATCAACATCACGATCACAACAAAATCAAGTTGTCCATATACTAATGTTCGTACATAATGTTCAACTTTGGTATTACGAATACTAATGTTACAACTTACTTTTTATTAAACTTTATTAGTTGTTTTAATTGGTCATATGCTAATGGTTAAAAATTAAACAAATAAATATTGTTATTTATATGTGACATTGCACAAGAGATTATGATGAATGCGTTTCTTGAATATTACAAAAGTGTTTACCAACAGTTAAGTCAACAACTATATTTACAAATCCATTAGAGACAATTTTTCAAATTTAGACATATCTCTGTTAGAGAAGGAGAGAATTATTGTGGCTCACAATTGTTTTATTTGAGAATGATTTTCTTTTTATTGCATCAAAGTTGTGCTGCAAAAAATTTGTGTTATTTGGCCAAAGAAATTGTGTCAACTAAGGAAAAATTACATCAAAGTAGTTAAAAAAAAATGATAGGACTACGAAATGAGAAAGACGTTTGGAATTTTAGTGGTACGTATAAAATTGATTTATTATACATATTTTAAATTGTTGAATATTTAAATAATTTTAAATATGAAATATTTAAAAAAATTCTAATACTTTTTTTTATAAAATTTAATGTTAAAATATAATTTTTAAAAAGACATTTTTAGAAAAATAAAATATAAAAAATTTAAATTTATCTAAAAGAAATTTAAATTTCTCTACCTAAATAAAGTACACAATGAAGAAAATTTAAATATAAACAGTTCAAATAACATGAATTTTAAATTTCTAAAATTTAATCCATCAATGTTATGTCCGATTCAAACAGTTACCTCACTGAAAATGTACCTTTATTGGAACACGCCTATCAAAATATGATGTTGTTTCAATTTTTATCTCTTATCTTAATCGTGATTATGCATAATCCTTAACTTAACTAGTATAGGAAATATTACCTAGGACTCATTATTAATGTTTTCCTGTAGGCTTAAAAACCCATTTTACTTATCAATAATCATTTTTAAAATAAAATAATTTCAGTCAAAAAATAATTTTTAAAATAAGAATTAATAATTAGCACTTGATGGAAACTACTTTTATCTTTCGTTTCTAAAAACTATTGAAACATGTATCTCTTTCATTGTTATTTTCCCCTTAGTTACGCTTTACCTTATTTCCTACTTTTGAAAAACTTATACCATATGTTAATTCGTATTTTTCTTTTTCCATAAAATCCTAAATCTGAAAATTATAAACCCTTTGCAAAAAAAAAAAAAATTATAAATTTTAAACCATTCGTTGTCATAGTCATAGCTCTCATACTTTCAGATTATGAATTTCCTGTTTTTGGGCAAAATGAAAAATAAAAAAGTAGGTACGAGTTTTTCAAAAATTAGAAATAAAAGAGAGAGATAAAAGGAGGACAAAAATAATGAAAGAGATAAAAAAAAAATCAGCAATAAATATAAATTTATTTTTCATTAATTAAAAAATACTTAATTGGACATTAATTTTGTCACTCAACTGTAATGATTTTGTAAATTTACCCCCAAAACTTTCTTAATGCATTTTACCATCACGTTTTCCAATTTCCCATGTTTTGTTACTTAAGTTTTTCTCATTTTAACATTATATATATCTATATATATATATATGTATATATATTTATTTTAATTTTCATACATTTTATCATTATACTTTGAGAAAAAAATGTTTATACACATTGTAAAGAGTTTTAAGCTTAAAGTCAATCATAACTCTTTATGTATGGTAAGTTTGTAAACTTTACCAATAATTAATACTTCAAGATTCATATAAATAAAAATATTGTAATTTAATATCAAAGTAAAACTTTTTTATACTGATAGTGGGATATTAAACTCTTATATTTTTAAATTTTAAATATTATATAATCAAATTGTCGAGCGCGTGTGAATGAAAAGAAGATAAGTTATCTTTCATAATACCATTAGAATAGTTAAAATTAGGTAAAAGATAGAAGAATTTAAACCAAACTAGAGATAAATTAGTTTTTTATTTATTTAAATCTACATTAAATTTGAGATGTTATGGAAAATTAGTTTTATTATGGTATATGGATAAATGAGTTTAAATAAGAAAAAGAGATAAAGGAAGAGGAAAATAAATTTTAGAAGAAAAAATAGTTAAATATATGTTTTTTTGGATCTTTAAAAAATTTATTTTTAATTTAATTTTATCATTATCAAGACTTTTTTTGTTGGTTTTTAATTCCCATTAATATGTGATAAGTGTTGTTGTCAAACCATTCAAATTATTTAATTTTAAATCTCTAGATATTATTTTATATTTAAGATTTAGATTTTCAAAATATTATTTATAAAATAAAGATTTATTTACTCATTTAGGTTAGGATGTCGTATATAAATAGGGATTTCGAAACAAAAAGAACCTCTCTCAACTTGAAAAGGAGTCACTACCGTAAGTGAGAGATGATTTATGATATGAAGGGAGAGTTTACATATTTTCCAATACTCTAAAAAACTTGTTGTTAACGTATATATATAAGCATGAAATGCGAACCATATAAACAAAATAACGTTTTGATCTTTATTTTTGTTTAGATTTTATATTTTATTATTTAGTGTTTTTTCTTATCAATATGAATAAAAAAAAATTTGCTGATCATATGTTTTTGTTCCAATATTAGAACATATTGATTTTACAACCTAACGACCAATAAATAAATGTTTGAAGAAACCTTATGAAGCTAACAAGGATAAGATTCAAGGGGATTATTCTAATGAAGGTATCATCACATAGGGTATAGGAGAAACATTTACCAAAGGCTTTGAGAATGAACATAGATAGTAATTCAAGATGAAATTAAAGATTTTAATTGTGGAAGAGATAGTAGGAAATAATTCAAATTATTTAATTTCAAATATCAAAGTATTATTTAAAAAAAATTATTTTATCTTTAGAATTTGTTAGATTTTAAAGATATTATTTGTAAAATAGAGATTTGTTTTTTCGTTTATGGTTAGGATGCTAGGTAGGAGTGTTCATAGTTCGGATTAACTCAGTTTTGGAGAAAAAAGAAAATCGAACCAATTAATTTTAATTGGTGTGAGTTGGTTTGGATTGCTCGAATTTTTTCTCTGACTCGAACCAATGATAATCAGGTTGGTTCAGTTTGAATTTGAGGAAAAAAATTTTTTTTTCCATTAAATCATAAAAAATAATTTTATACCTTAAACTAGTCAAATTCCTTAATCTACTAAATTCATAATTTTATAACAAAATATCAAGTGCTTCATTTATACTAAATTAGTCAAATTAAACTATTAAAACAACCCAATACAATACAAACAACATATTGTATATATTTAAAGCAACTCAATACATGCAAAATATAAAATAAATATATATTTTTGGTTTGGTTCGGGTTGAGTCAAATTTTGAATTTCTAAAACCACGAACTGAACCAAACATGATTGGTTTGTTCGGTTCGGTTCAATTCAGATTATTAGTTGAACACCCCTAATGCTAGTTCTATAAATAGGGATTTTGAGATAAG